>OY982937.1:10007500-11279746 GCA_963891755.1 Pyrrhia umbra | reverse complement strand
ACTGGCGGTCTTAAAAACTCCCAGGTTTCCTCATGATGTTAGTCAGTGGTAGGGCTGCCATCACCCAAATCGTTGACCCTGGACTAAAACTATAAAAACCCCATTTTAAATGAGTTTGATTTTTTTTCCGGACACTTTTTATTATTTGATTTAATTTATTGCTTACCTTTCAATCAATCGGATATCAGGTAAAAAGTGTCTGGGCACCCCGGACGCCCTCTAAACTAGGACAAATCCCGGGAAATCCGGACGAATGGCAGCCCTAGTCAGTGGTGTCCAAGACAAAAAAAAACCGGCCAAGTGCGAGTCGGACTCGCGCACCGAGGGTTCCGACCATTGCAAAGAAAAAATACGCAATAAAGTCGCAATTATCTTGTTTTTTTCCGACCGCATAATTAAGTTTGTTTGTAGAGGAAAATTGCTGATTACTTAAAAACTATCTGCTAGATCTCGTTCAAACCAATTTTCAATGGAAGTTTGCATGGTAATCTACATCATATATTTTTTTTAGTTTTATCATTCTCTTATTTTAGAAGTTACAGGGGGGGGACACAAATTTTACCACTTTGGAAGTGCCTCTCGCGCAAACTATTCAGTTTAGAAAAAAATGATATTAGAAACCTCAATATAATTTTTGAAGACCTATCCATAGATACCCCACACGTATGGGTTTGACGAAAAAAAAATTTTTTGAGTTTCAGTTCAAAGTATGGGGACCCCCAAAATTTATTGCTTTTTTTCTATTTTTGTGTCAAAATCTTAAAGCGGTTCACAGAATACATCTACGTACCAAATTTCAACAGAATAGTTCTTATAGTTTCTGAAAAAAATGGCTGTGACATACGGACGGACAGACAGACAGACAGACAGACAGACATGACGAATCTATAAGGGTTCCGTTTTTGCCATTTGGCTACGGAACCCTAAAAATACATATTACTTCGAAAAGTCACATTGGCACTTGCCATTCCTCACGGACTTATCTTCTAGCCTACATGACAACTGGACAGATAAACGTCAAAAATATTATATAACTAAACAATTTCAGGTTCGTTTATACCAAGGTGAAGAGTGGACAGGCGAGGAAGACGTTAATGAGATTGTAGTAAGATATTAGTCAGGGTATACTATGTGTTGCTTTAGGGATCGCTTTGGGCGCAGGGCTGCTCATACTGCAAGTATGCCGAACATGTCATACTTGCAATATGTGTCATTATGACATTGATCTATCATGATATATGGAGTGAAATGTGTGAGGTTGCTCTGAAAAGGATTTGCGCATTGAATTGTCTGGTTATTTTATTAGTGAAATTCTGAAATAAACCTTATCTAGTATATTATGTTTAACCTAGAATAATTAATATGGTATTGTCATACTGGCATTAATTATAAATCTTCTATAGTAACAATATGAAGAAAAATAAAAAAAATGGATCGTGAGTCATGTAAATGAAACTGTATCCGAATTAAAGTTTTAAATGCTAAAGTGTTTGTTTGTTACGTTTTCATGGTAAAACGGATGGACCGGTTTGGATGAAATTTGGAACAGAAATGGATGGGACCCTGGAGTCGGTTGTAGGCTATTTATCCGGGTGCTATAAGTAGTTCCCTCGGGACGCGGGTGAATCCGCGGGAAACAGCTAGTCATAAGTATTTTTGTTTTTTATTCGTCATAAAGATGAGCTTTCGTTCGAAGTTTTTCCTTTCAATCTCTGCCTTGTGCACTCGCATAGATTGAGATGACGGCGTCTTTGTCTTATTTATGTATGTCTGTGCTATAAAGGGTATACGTATATATGTATTTGCCTGTTAATGTCTTAAACATAATATCATTGGTTTCCACGTGACAGTTCTTCATTAAGCTGGAATTATTTTTGTTTTAATTGTGGGAGGTATATCATCACATTATTTGTTTGTATGGGGTTTCCAATGAACATACACATTCATACATTGCACAGTTTTGTTCTTCACACATGCATATTATCATCAGCACACACAGAACATAGACTGTTGACTAATGTCGTCCATAATGTATGTCTAAGTCACTATGGTGTTGTAATTTTTACCTCAAATCATGCACAGTTCTAGCAGTATAGTTTGTCTAGATACACAAACAAATAAAACATTATAATTTTTATTCAGTATCACAATCAAAATAACAATAAACAAAAAAGAAATATTGAAATAACGTAACCAAAAACTTATTACAATTGAAATAATCCTCCTACATTCGAAAGTTTGTGTGGATGTATGTAGGTTTGTAACTCTTTTACGCGAAAACTATTGAATGGATTTGGATATAATTTGACACACACGTAGTTTATAGCCTGGATTAGCACATAGGATACTTTTTATCCAGGTGCGCAAAGTAGTCGACTCAGGATTCGGGTGAAACCGCGGGAAACAGCTAGCTAATAAAAAAATATTTTTCCTCTAACGTTATGAACATATACTACACTATATCATTATCTCCATACGCTTAAACGGTGGCGGGCATACATCATTGCTTCAGTCAGCTCAAAAACCACTCATATCTCCCACAGAATAAGGTGCAATCTCCAACGAACGCGGCCAACAACCCGTTCCTATCGTCCGCTCCGAGCAACCAGAACCAATCTATAGTGGACCTGTTCGGCCCAGCCCCTGCTGATACTTCGAGCACTACGAGCAAGGCGTCCGATGATCTGCTGTCGCTGGGCAATCCGTTTGCTGATAATATGTTCGGAGGTAAGAGGTGGTTAGGTTAATCAATAGATTAAATATATTTTTCAAATATTCGGTACAGAATAGACCAGCGATGGTTAACAGCGATATCAAAGTTCCGTTAGATGTATGCTCGAATAAAACAGATTGACCAAGTATCCAACAGAATCGTCGTTCGGTTCGTGACTGATATTTTTCTGAAAAATAATAAAGATACAGCAATATTGTAAATATATTTAACTGAAACAATACAAAAGATTTGCGATGATTTTAAAAATTGATTCGATTCCATTCGGGTCTATTGTTTTAATTCAGCATAAAACACTGTATTTTAAGTACCTATGTTCTATGTACAACTAATAAAAAAGTTCTAATAAGAAACCACCTAACTGACTAAAATTAAAGCTTACTAAAAGTAATTGTCATTGTGTAATATTGTAAATTAATTATTAATTTTCCTCTTTTACTCAATAATTTTTAGTTGGACACAAATTCTTACGAAACGACGAGTTTTTATTTCAGTAGTCACCAGAAAAACCCAAATTGAAAATATTAAATAAGTAAACAAAAAAATACATTAAAATTAAATATTACATTGTACAAATTATATTCACGTTTGTAAATAATATGGTGCTTGTAGAAGTCTCGGAAAATTGGGATAGCACTACACATAATTTAGAACCTTCACACTGTATTATAAAGCACATCCCTTAGCTTAATGGGGATGGTTGGAGCACCATACACTCTATCCACACACACATAAGGTTCAAAGTGGTAAGTCGCCACAACAAACTGAATACCGATGCAGTACATAACCATACAATCAATATTCATTTAAATTAGTTGCGATATTGTGAACTGGTAAATAATAAAAATAAAATTATCTATACAAAGTTTCAGCTGCATTATTATTTCTCAGTTGCAAAGGTCTCATCTAATTTACAAAACACATAAATTGAAAAAATCTACCATTTTAGTAGTACTGCATTGTTATTAAGTGCGGCAACACTTTTAGCGGCGCCAGCGGGCGGCGCGCCGGCGTGGCCGCAACAACAGCCGAGCAACGGCTTCGCCGCCTTCCCGGCACAACCACAGAACAACTCCTTTGTGTCCGAGGCTAACTTCTCTAACGTTTTTGATAACACTGACTCGGCAGGTGAGCTTTCACTAGTAGTCTTTGTGCTGGGGTTGCCTTGTTATTTGGTCAACTACCATTTTAGTAGAAATGTTGCGTATAAAAGTATGGAATTTCACATAATCTCTAGTGAATTTGGATTTAGAATCAAAATGTATGTAAAAATACAATTGAAAATTACAAATGGCACGGCAGCCCGAACCTTGCTTTAAATAAAATCTATTTCTGGTGATGGGATTACTTTGTAAATTCTCTAATATGTATATTCTTGTTTTGTAAATTTAAATGTCAAAAATTTCTTGTGCAAGCTGCCGCGGCTAATCCGTTCATGGGTATGGGAGACCTCACACAACCGATATCCGCGTCGCCAGCCCGTCCTCCTCCCCCCTCCATCCCCCCACAGCCTAAGTCAGCATTCGACGACCTCGAAGACGCGATGCGCATGTCACTGGGAGGCTCCCCGGCCAAATCTCAGCAGCCGATCACTCAGCAACCGCAGCCAATGGCAGCGCAGCCTTTCAGTGACGTCATGTCCATGCCGATGTCTCAGCCGATGATGTTCGGCTCGCCGGCCCGACAGCCAATGATGCCGATGGGAGCGACCGGTTCGATATTCAAACATTTAAATGGACCGTTTTTCATTGTTGTTTTTTTAATAGCTTGCAGAGTTGCCAGTAATCAACGTCGTGTGCGCTTTTTAATTTTTAATTCACAGGTCTTTTAGTTTTTAGTTACCCCTTGCACAGGTTTTTGTGTCGCATTAATTTGTAAATAAGCCAGTGTTTAGTTATTTAATTTGTGTATTTGTTTATAATTTTTTGTACGTATTTGCTGTAACACGTCCATTGTCAATCCTATTGAATGTTGATGATAGCATGAAAAATACATGTCATCTATGTTTCCAAAGTCAAAATAAAAAAAATCACTGCATATTCAAAAACCATTAAAACACCGCATTAATTACTTAATAATATTTACATTTAGCTTTCTGATTTATTTTTATTTATCATTATCAAACACGGCTGAAATTCGTCACTTGTTTCTCATACGACATAAATACTGCTAGCAATCAATACTGCGAACAAATATGAACGTTACGATGACTGACTAAGGTGCATTACAGGTCAGCAACCGCAGCAGCAGCAAGGCAAGGTGTTGACAGGTGATCTGGACTCTTCACTTGCCCAACTGGCCAATAATCTGTCTATCAACAAGACAGCTACAGCGCAGAAGTAAGTGAAAACCTCATGAAAACAAAAACTTTTTTTAAAGTTTGGTCAAGTTTCAGTCAAAAGTTTTATTTATAAAAAGAAAAGTTCATGAATACAAAATTAATAGTTCGACATTTCTTTCAACGCTTGTCACTTCGCAATGCTTACTCAAGCAAATACACTTGCTTAAGCAATAACATTTTATTTACTTCAACTTCACTGCCTAACACACTTAGACAGGATACAAAAATCGGCTAATATTTACACAACACATTAAAAACTTTTTGACTGAAACTTAACGCGTTCAATACGAGTGGCGTCAAGTGATTATAGCTAGTTCAACGCCATGACATCTCCTTGGATATGCCATGACGTCATAAGCACCAGTTTTACTTTTTAAAATTATTATATTTATCATGAGACAAGCTGCCTTGACAAATGAAATTATGAAGTATTTCATTGTAGAAAGGCAACTTGTATAGTGGAAGCATTATGGCCGTAAATAAACCAAATAGAAAGTTGCCAGATCTGAAAATATAAAAAATACTGCGATGATATTTTTTTATAAATCCATTTCTGACGTAATGCTTTCACGCGTACCACGGTACGTCGCATGTCAGTACTCACACCATTGTGGTGTCGACTAGACCGATGCAGTGGAATTCGCCGAAGAACGCGTCCAAACCCGGCCAGACGTGGACGCCGCAGCCCATGCAAGCGACCACGGGCGCCGGATACCGACCAATGGTAAGGGACACCGTTTCACACACGTAGTACATAGTTGGCAGAATTGTACACGCCATATTTTCGCTTTCAATAGAGTAAAGATTTAGTGAAAATCTTGAATTAACTTTTTATTTTGCCTAAAAATATATTTTTGATACTTTATTTTGGGGGAGAAAAATGAAAGGATAGGATTTTTTTATAATTATATTTTTTCGATAGGCAACACTAAACCATAGCAGTGACTCTAAATTGCAGCATCGGTATTGCTTAAATTTTTGATCGCCAATTTCTTGAATTTACTTTTTGGTTGCAATTATTGCTTTAATAGTTATTTTGGCATCGCAAACTGTTAGACAATCACTTCCACAGACAGCAAGCGAGGAGGTGTGCACGATTCTGGCAATATACACCGTCCGGTCCATGATCTCTCAATATCCAAATTTTTTATAATTAAATCTATAAGAATAGTTGTATATCTCAACGTTTTTTTTTTTATTTAGACCTTAAATTCTAGTGGCCTTTAAAACTCTTTGAGAACCATCGGACCAAGTAAAAGACAAGCAGCATTAGAGCAATCGCCGCTCGATTCTGTTGCTTTAAATGTCGCATCGTTTTATGCTAAAACCTTGTTTGCTTTTAAAGCTCGCTCTTTTATGTTCTTTCTTCCCGTAGCATGCCTTCCTTTTTGCGTTGCAGGGCCCAGGCATGACACTCCCAAAAATGCCCCATACTATGCCCCATGCATATCACCCCCCGCATTTTATTATGGTAAGTTTGCTACTTTTTGTTTCGTTTTTTTTTTCTGTTTTGCTTAGCGTAGTTTACATGCGTAGATTAGATATTTTTTTTCCTTATATTTTGGTTGATTTTTAGCAAGATTTTTAGTTATTTCTGACATTGCATATCAATCCAACCTGTATAGAAAATCTTAGCTCTAGGAATAAGTTAGTTCGTCCAATTTCTCTTCTTATTTAAGGTCTTGGCTCATTTGGTTGTTATTCAAATCATTATTATTCGAAATGTTTTAAATTTATTTTTTTAAGTTACATAAACGATTTGTCACCTAACGAGCCAAGATCACAAACTGAATCTGATTGAAGAAAAGGTTTGAAAGTTGTCCTGCATGTATGAATGAACTTTTGTATGAACGTTTGCATGAACTGTACTCATGTCACCTCATACTTTGTCTGGGAATGTTAAGTGTTGTCATTCAGTGTTATTAATTTTTGTATAAACACATTCTCTAGCTGTTTTCTTTTGAACTTGAGAACATTGCAATTTCTTCAGCTCTACAATTTCGAACACCATTTTAAAGTTGTGTAAGTAAAATTCTTGTAGGATACTTCTAGTATCTTTTATACTAGCAATAAAAAGACATGTTATGTTATAGATATAGTTATGTTAACAAATAGATAAATTACTATTACTAACTTACTGAATATTACTACTTACCCACAGCAACAGCCAGGCATGGTAATGGGCATGCAAGGAGCGCCAATGATGCCCATGGGCATGGTCCAACCGATGCGGCCCGCCGTGCCCCCCCAGCCCACCACCAACCAATTCAGCTAAGCACCACCCATATAATTTGAGGTTTACGTTCAGAAACGACCCGACTGCTTAGACTATTAACATAGGTATATGAAGCTAGCGAAAATAAAGTGTTAAGATGAAACATGTAAGACAAGAAAGACTGCAAAGTCTAAATATAAGATTATTTTGATGTAATAGCGAAAAGTATTATATTTAGTAAAATTTTTGAAAGTTGATTTTTATGTAATAGGTTTTTGTTGGAATTGAAATTATGATAGGTTTGTTTTTGAGGTCATGTTTTTTTACTTTTGTGAATGAAATTACTAAACTTTATTTTTATTTCTTTTGTTACTTCTCCAGCAATATTTGCAATTTTATTTTAATCACATCATTTACATTTGAAATTAACGTGTATTAACATCTTTATAATACCATCTGTTTTCAAGTATATTTCTCAAATGATCAAAAGCAGTCGGGTCAAATATGTCAATATAAGCTGACATGTAATCGGTAGGTCGCTTATACTTTTTAAGTGCACCGTTCTGTTGCGATTTCTAAACGGAAGATTATTAATGTCAATAAAGATGCGTTCATCGAGAAGTTAGGGTTGCAAGTCGAAAAAAAAACTAGTTATTTTTTGAAGTTACCTGTATTTAATAGTTTGGTGGTAAAAACGATTGAGTGGTATTATTCAGCTTCAGATTTTAATGATTGGTTCACAGTTCTTGTCTATTGTGTAAACTTAATATTGATTATTATGACAAAATTTCAGCAATTAAATGTTTTATATGATTATATTTTGTCAATCACTATGATTATTACATTATGAAAACTTAGTTTTGAATGAAAACTATGTTATGTATTTAAATTAAATAATGATCAGTTATTTTTATTTCGATGATTTCTTTTTTTCTCTCAATTAACTTTTTTATTAAATTTATGAATTATAAAATTTTCTTATGAAAAAGGTGCGCAAAATTTTTATTTTTCAAAATTGTACACATCACATTCCATAATTTTGTACAAAGAAAAAATAATAATTTATTGTAAAGTGCTCGTTTATTTAGCTTATTTCCTACCTGCGGCATAGTCAGTATTTATGGATTGGAATTGAAGTGATTTCTAGTTTTTTTTTATTCTTCACTTTTTAATTATTCAGCTGAAAATGTATGTTGTATTTTCATCATCAGATGCATAAAAAGTAAAATCATAGTTATATCGGGTAGACGCCACATAGGTACCCTTAAATAATACTATTCTTTAACTTGAACTATGTACTAAATAATTATATTATGTGTATAAAAATGAATACTTGCATATTTAGTCATTTATTAAGCCTACGTGTTTTGAATACGAATGTAATTTTTGCGCCAAACTGAGCTCGGCCTTTGGGTGAAAATACAATCGATTGAGAAATACTTATTTCCATATCCTCCAGTTATCTTATGTAAAAACTGTATTTGTCATATAGAATATTATGTATAGAGGGTTATGCATTAGATTGTTATAAAATTAGATGTTACGGGTGTATATTATAAATGTATGACTGTTGTGAATATATGAACTAGGTGCTTGCTATATTAAAGGCCCCATTTCACGTTGCAATAAATTTGGTAGAATTGAAAATGCAAAACTGCAATGAATTTTGAAAAATGTCTACGATCTTGTGGATGGGACCCAAAATTTGCTTTGAATATTCATTCATTTATCGCTCTAAAATAGTAACCGTTTTGGAGTGCTAAAATTTGAAATTTCAACGTTTTCGAACTTAAAAATACAGTTGGATATTGCCAAATATATCGGAACATTAGTTAACGCCCTTACTTTATATAGTCTTAACAGTTAGTAGCAATACTTTGTACAAATGTATTAGTCGAAGAAAAATAACCGTTCGCTTCTTGTGATATTTCATTTTTAAAGACTGCATTCTATATTTTGGAGTATTAAAATATGCTTTATTTTTATGAACACATTTCTTATATCTATCGTTTGGACAAAGTATTGTGTGATTGTTGCCATCGTGAACGCGTTCATAATAAAATTAAATCACCCGTGATTTTCGTATGGCAACACCTTTAATGTTGCTGCACTAATCAGTGTTACTCATAAAATATATATTCACAGGTATATGTAGCTGTATGAACATGGTTATACTATAGAATAGACACAAGGGATAATGTTTGAACTTGGAACATCTCAGCTATGTGATTCTCTGGTGTATGTAAATATAGGTGGTGTTGCATAGTACACAATGCTATCTAAACCAGCCGTTACTCCAGCTAGCTTATTCTACAATATAAAGGCCAGTGACTGTCTATATTTCGTTATTATTAGTATTGCTAAAGTCAGATAACTCAACACTGATTGTAAGCATGTCTTGTAACGTTTGTACTATTTCATATGCAGCTGATTTTAGCAGTATTACGCAGTTAAATGCTGGCTTCGTAGGCGTGTTTTAGTGAGCAATGATAATGCTAAATGTTAGGCTAATTTGATAATCCAAATTAATGATATATGATATCATTTGCAATATTTGTTTGAGATCTGTTGATTATTTCATCAGTTGAAATGATTGCTAGTATTTTTGTGCAATATTTTTTTTTAACTTTTATTCTTGGCAACACTTTACTGGTATAATCTGTTATCTTTAATGTGTACTTGAAATGGATATCCAGATTATCGGCTTATTACATATTAGACAGCGTATCCATGTAGTTTTGAAGTATTATAATTTGAACATAAAGGACCAGTGATTTGGTAGATGTTTTCAGTTGGCCATACTGTACTTCTTAGACGGATGCTGTGATGTCAGATAGATTCGACTGACTTATTTGAAATAGGCGGGATTCCCTCGTAGTTAACATTGTAAGTTTGTTTTTATAAGAGAATAATAGTTAAACCACAATTTTTGAATTAGTTTTTAGTACTCATAGCGGCCTTTAAAATTTTTAAGTTGTAAATTTTATTCATTTATTTTTATCATGTACCTACTGAGTTATGTTTTTATGTAAATATCCCTTCTATGTTATTTACTAGCTCTGTCTTTAGATATTCAATTTAGTTTATTTATGAAAGTAATAAATAAATAAATCAATTAATATTATTTTTTTGTTTTTCATTTTGTTTACCCCTTTGTTGCTTTTAACCCATGGGTCCAGATTGAGCCTATCCAAAATGGAGATATATAAGTTCAAAAAGCCCTAGAATTTTCTTTAAAATAAAATAGTTGATCGGCTATCAATAGATAAAAGAATATATTTGTCTATATACTAGAATATTGCGTGTCTGTTTACCTCTTATTCCTATGACAATACAATAAATTATGTAACGGCCTGTATGTGTCCAAGAGAATTGTTGGTCTGTCCTAGAGAAAAATGCTTACAGCTTGGTGTCACAGTTCTCACGTGCATTGCTAGGACAGTCCAGAATTATGGTGAACCTAGTCGTATATTCTAGATCACAGTATTAAAGTAGCACTTCCTAGGTGTCTATCAGAAATTATTGTATAGCTGTTAAAAGCAATTTAGCTCGATAAATATTGAAGGTGACATTTTAATCACTAAATAATTTACCAATATTAAAACTGGGAACTAAGTTCTAGCGCGCTCGTCTGTGGAATAATTTAAAATGGAAATGTTGGACGTCAAGAATTATTTAGTGATTAAAATGTGACTTATGGGAAAATATATTTTTGTTAGGAGCGAAGTGTTCTCTTTGTCTGAACAATAATTTATTGTAACAATGTTTCTTCATCGAAACGATCTACTTCTAATGCTTTTGAAAGTTGTGTACTTATCTTGTTGAATCTCAAATAGTGGGGCGATTGATCTATCTATAAACACAATAAATTAATAAAAGTTATTGAATGGTGTTTCATTTTGGCATATTTTAGACACCCACAGTTTATGCAAAATATTTTTTGTGTGGCAATCCTTAACAACTTGCTGTTGGTCACCTACAGACTAAAACCACCAGAAAGTTATGCCTCAGCAACGACAGCAACCTATCAACATATAAACAGGTAAAGTACCTAATTGTTAAAAAGGCTAATAATCTCGGAAGGTACTGTTATAGAATTGAAACTGCCACTCTTTCTGTATCAATGCTCAAAACTCAATCTAAAATCAGATGCTATATCTATCTGTATTCTGCTTGAAGACAATAAAACTTGTAGTTTTATCGTATGTAGGATGTAGGTATCTCTTATGAATTAACAAGAACATGAATTAACGAAATTTTAAAGACAAGGTTATTAAAGAGAAGTAATAATTTAGTTGAAAGTTAACACTAAAATAGCAAGCATAATCTGAGTGGGATTCATTAATGCAGAGATTTTTTATAAAGTTTAGAACTGAGTGTTATTACCTATTACCCTTTCTGGACTAATAAAATTTATGGCCAAAAACCGATGCACGAACAAAAAACAATCCCAGTACTTAGAAGTAGAATTTCTACACTATATTTTCTATTTAGTGCAAAATCAGTTGTTAGTGTCATGTGTCTACTGATATCTTTGGAAGGGAGAAAGAGATTTTAGAGTGGGTGCGTTTATAAACATACATTACACATGCACAAACACCCAGGCCCGGAACAATTTTAGTTGTCCTGTGCGGGAATCGAACCCGCGAAACGCAGCGCAGCAGCCAATTGCTCAGCCACTACGCCAAACGTGCCGTCAAACGTTTAACAGTAGGCATTGAAAAAAGATTAATAGTTAGCCAGTATTTTATTTCATGGCCAGTAAAGAAAAATGGAGGAGCTCGTGGTTAAGTAACAGCCGCACGTTTCGACCGATCAAAGGTTAAGCTACGCTTGGCGCGGTCGGTCCGTGGATAGGTGACCATCTTTGTCATAGCGAGACTCCTCCGTGCCTCGGAAAGCACGTTAAGCTGTTGGTCCCGGTTGTCATTTGTACATCTTTGACTGTCGTTACGGGTAGTCAGAAGCCAGAAAGTCTGACAACCAGTCTTACCAAGGGGTACCGTGTTACCCGGTAACTGGGTTGTGGAGGTCAGATAGGCAGTCGCTCCATGTAAAACACTGGTACACAGCTGCATCCGGTTAAGGCTGGAAGCCGACCCCAACATAGTTGGGAAAAGGCTAGGCAGATGATGATGGCCATTAAAGAAAAATGCGTGTAAATCAGAAAATAAAAAACACGCTTGTGTTTGTGGTTATTTGCAGGACAAGTTTCTTTAAGATTTTTCCATTAAAAATTACTCCGACTCTTAAACCATTTTTTTTTTCAAATATCTGTTTGAATTTTCCTCATATAGTCCTGATATATTATTTAAAAATGTAATCACATGAAGTAATTGAAAGTTACAATAGTTTCGAAAGTAGCAAAGTAGATCAAAAAATTCATCTGTCGAAATAAAATTACATTTTAAGGAACGCAGCCAAATTATTAAAGTTTTACTTTTGAAGCTGGCAACACAAAATCAATCGATGACAGCGACGGATTTTCCCCTATCGTCGCTGACGACATTTTGTCAATAAATTGTAAAATTGAGGAGAATTTAGTAAACTTTTCGTAGTGTTTAGTGTTAAATAAGCCACTAAGATGGCAGACAATGAACAGAAAGCTATGCAGTTAATGGCCGAAGCGGAGAAGAAGCTGAGTTCTTCGAAAACTTTCTTTGGATCACTTTTCGGGTGAGGACAATGAGTTAATCATTATTTTGTTGATATTGTTCTAATTACGACGTAATTGATTTCGTTACGACCTGCTCCATATCTCTATAAACTGTGAATATGTAATTCATGCATTTATTAACTTCCATTGACTTAAATATTTGGGCAATTGTAATGTTCATTGTTGTACCACTTACTCTCTCTGAGTATTCTGATTAAAGCACCGTGGCACTGAGAATTATGTTCGCAATTAAGTACGCTATTATTATTATTAAATTTTCGCCTTATTTTATGGACCTCAATCTATGAATAATAATGTAGACTTGTCTGGAATCTTATTTGACTATGATTCATTTGCAAGGCGTGAAAATCAGTTATCTAAGAATAAAAACACTCAATGTGGTAATTTCTTAATCATCAAAAGGAACAAGGTTAAATGAGAAAACATACCCATGTTTGTTGTTAGCTAAATTTATTATTCTCTGAATTTTAAATACAAAATGATGATGTGTTAATTGTTAAGTATTACAGATTAATATTACCTATAATTCTTAATATTTAAACTCCGAAAGTAACTCTGAATGTTACACTTTTATGGGAAAATTGCTGAACTAATTTAGATTAATAATAATAAGTTTATTTTGGCATATTATGCCAAAATAAACTTAAACAGCACATACATAAGTAGGATCGGTACAAGCACACACGAAAAAAAAAAAAAAACAAAGTTCTAGCTAATACATAAACTAATGACCCCCATACTAGGAAAATCCTGTGTTATGGAGGGAGATTGAACTTGGTATGGAGACAGCTTGGACCCTGAGAAAAGTCATAGAACAAATTTTACCCTGGTGCTTGAGTATTTCCTCAGGAAGCGAGTGAAACCAGGAAATAGCTAGTCTGCAAATATATACAAAATAGTATAATGTTTTGTAAAGGATAATCTTTATTGGTAAAATTTCCTCATAATTATTTACACTAAATTTATTACAGTACTAGCTTTCCGCCCATGGCTTCGCCTGCTTGGACATTTTTTTTACACCTTGGGTTACATTATTCAAGTTTTAGTAGGGATCCCTAATTATTTCTGGAAATAAATATAGCCTATGACACTTCGTAAAGATGTAGCTTTCTAACAGTGAAAGAGTTTTTAAAATCGGTCCAGTAGTTTTTTAGTAAAACCCCTACAAACAATCAAACAAATCTTTCCTCTTTATAATACTAGTATAGATAATATTTTTTGTAGCATGATCGGTAAGAAACAACACATTCGTGTTTGTGAACTCCCTTTGCTTGTATCTTTGTAGTGGGAAAAATGCTAGAATTCAATAATAAAAATATAAGCAATTGGTTTAGGAGCATCAGTAAAAGAGCTAAAGATTATTGAATTATTTTTAATAAAAAAAATCTAATACTTGTTGGAAAATAATCACTTATTAAGAGTATTCTAATATTGTTACATACATAACGTCATTAAATGTACATAAGGAACATGTATTCTTGACTATTACCAGCTCTATTTACTTCAAATTTTTTTTTATTAGAATATACTATTATTATTATTTGATTCAATGTAATGTGAAGGTTGTTTGCATAATTATTACCTCGTGAACAAATAATCCTTGAGACTAAATTCAGTATATGTAAATTATTGTGCTTTGTTTATGATAATAATATATAATTCTTCTGTACGTATGTTTGTCACCTAACCCCTCCTAAACGGCTTGACCGGTCCAATTTTAAACTGTAGATACATACAAAATTACAAACAAAGTTTTATATATTTTTCAAATAGTTTAGAAGTAAAGATTTAAAATTTTCTTTTAAAAAAAGTGCCCTTTTAAAAAATGGTATAATTTGTTAACAAGATTGCAACATAATCTCTTTAAAAACTACTATAATCATGGTGGAGTGATGTAACATGGATATACAGCAGAAAATTCCTATTAATTATCAGCATGGTGTTAATACCATTAGTAGCATGTTTTTGTGTGTTTATAATTTCTAGGCGATCCATCATCATATTTAGTCAAATTTTCGTCGTAATCAGATATTGTTATTACTACTATACTGTAGTACTGATCTATTGGCTCAATGGTCCTAACTCAGGTACTGACCAAGTCTCATTATCTGAGGTCTTGGATTTTATTTCCAAGCCAGATAGTCTTATTGTTTTTTCTCCAGGAATTTCCTAGCTATACACCAACTGCTCGGCGTCTGCAGTAGTGCCCGGTCGATAGGAATTGCCTTAGAGGCAAGCATATTACATAGGGCTTCAAAAATGTATGTATGTTATTTCTTCACAGTGGTTCATCGAAAGTCGAAGAAGCTGTAGACTGCTACCTCAGGGCGGCGAACCTTTTCAAAATGGCCAAGAAATGGGCGCAGGCGGGGCAAGCGTTCTGCAGCGCGGCTAACCTGCATCTGAAGGCTGGCGTCCGCCATGACGCTGCTACCAACTTCGTCGATGCTTCCAATTGTTATAAGAAGTGCGATCCTAATGGTGAGTGGAAGACATATACATGTATATTAAAATGTTACTAGGTGTTTCCCGCGTTTCATCTGCGTCCGGAGGGAACTACTTAACGCACCCTGACCAGAAGCCAGAAAGTAACAACTAGAAAGAGTGTGAGTGTGTGAGTGTTCGAGAAAGAGAAAGAGTTACCGCGCCCCCGGAATACAAAGGGCTGAGGAAGGAACATGGATGGGTTTTACTTAGTAAGAGTCTGACACTCCCTCCCGCCCCACCTACGGCGGGAGGGGTCATTTGATGATTTCCCATCCGAAAAAAGGGGTATAGTATTACCTGGTAACTGGGTTGTGGAGATCAGATAGGCAGTTGCTCCATATAAAGCACTGGTACTCAGTTGCATCCGGTTACCCTGGAAGCCGACTTCAATATAGTTGGGAAAAGGCAAGGCAGATAACCTGCAATAACGTCTATACGTGCAATAGGTCTTTTACGTATTTTTGACGTGCTGTAGTCCAACTTCTTCCTTGCTTAACCCACAACCTTTATTGAACCTAATAATTTTCTGGAATAATATTCCGGTGTTTTTTTTATAATGAGTTACACACACTCGACCTGAGTCAAAAGTGAAACTGTGCCCAGCTTATCGGCCTGTTATCATCGCGCTGCAATGTAACGGTGACTCGAAAATACTTATATGCTTTTAATGTGGGCGTAATTTCTGTACGTACAAAGCTGATGAGTCATCCTTGTTTATTACGGTCAAAAAATAAACATAGGAAAGTTGTAAGTAATTGAAAACTTCTTCTTCTGTATTTTTGGAGTCAGTTAAAAATCTTGGGATAGGTTGTTTTTGGGCAAAGGACCCGCTCCACCCACGGAAAGAAACCAGAGGAAAGAAGTGTCATACTCTTACTGACTAAAACCTATCCATGTCCCTTCCTTCGCTCTTTGCGTTCCAGGGCTGCGGTAATCCTGCGGCTTTCGAACAATTCTGCAGCCCCAGTTTCTGTAATGCTCATTTTGAGATAGACCCAACAAGATATAGTTTAGAACTCGAACTGCCTTAACTGCTGAATCAATTTCAAATGCTTCATCCAGAGTGTATCCTAAAGTGTCATATACTTTAGGATACGCTATCACATATCACAAGAAAACTATTAATTATGTCAGGCGTTAACTGCTTATTGTTAAAAGGAAAAAGAGATCCAACAAATGATTCTTTAACATATCTAAAAGAATGTAGACGGGAAGGAAAATTTTGTCCAATTTGTGTCAGCGGTTGAACGAGTGCATTGGTTTAATTGACAATGAGTTAGGTTGATTCGAAGCCGTGGAAAATGTTGTCCCAGTTGAATGGCTACTGTTTTATTAGTCTAGACGTTGCGTCTTCAAAGTCTTGTATCCTTACTAGTATTATTATAAACAAGCTGACAGGGCGAACTTCGTACCGCCATATTTTATTTGCTACTCGATTTTTTGAAAATTTTCTATACACAAACAAGACAATAAAGAACACAAAAAAAGAATTATCCAATTTGATGCATTCGTCCGGAAGTTAAGCGTGTACATAGATTTCAGCGATTCATTTTTATTTATAAAGATGTAAAAGTTAATATATGTCTGTCTGTCACGGCTGGATTGCTGAAATTTGATATAGAGATAGCTTGGACCCACGGCATTGTCGTTCATTGTAGTAGTGTCCTCAGGATTCGAGCGAAACCGCGTGAAATAGCTCTAGTACAATATAAGTGGATCTGTGACTCATTTAACTGCTCAGATGACGTATGCAGATAAGTTTTCTTGACTGTAATGAATCACTAAAATTTCGACTACGTTTTTTTGAACTTCCTCCCAGTTTTTTCGCTGTAAACACATTTCATGGTCACGAAGTTATCTTAGTTTTTTTTATATCTATACACAGTTTGAAATTGTTCATTGATGTGATATAAAGAATTGGAATATACTCACAATACAAGAAAAAATAGAGATGAAAAAATGCTCTAAGAAAAACTAAACTTTTTTTTCCTTGAAAAAGCCAGTCTGAAGTAGCCATCCTTTCAAACAAATAAAAGTTACTTTCAGCTACGATAAATCAAATAGTTCCCAAAGGATATACAAAAAATATCTCTTGAACAAAGACGCGAGAAAGCTGTTTCGTGATATTTTACCGTGAGAAACAAAATGGTTGGTAATGACAACGTTTATAATATTACTAGACAAAATCAATATTAACTGAGCGTGTCTAGACTGGTATTACACAAATTACCGATGCGCCTGTACTACATAAAGTATTCATTAGGTTACAAGATAAATAATTTAAAGTTGTTTAATTGATTAGAAACAATAGAGTATACAATGACATTCAGTCGAAAATGGTCATCTGGTCATCTCAAAATTAGGTTTTTATGGTGCCTAAAGTTTTTCGGTAAGAACACCTGTGAAATCGCGGAACAGATATTTCAATTCGATTTTAATCGTCTGAGTAGAAAACAAGTACTGATTATATTTCTCGAGAAATGACTACGGCGAAGATATTTGTAGACAACTTTATACGATTCCATTAGATATTGTAAATAGTACATCCTTTGCATTCCGGATAAAACCTACATTTCGTGTAGCTTACGGACTTCGAGCCAAGCGGAGCCTACATGCTATAACACGCTGTACAGACGATGTGGGGTTGGACGATCGCCAAGCTGTCCTTTGGTTTGGATTTGTTTTTAAGTTTAGACTTGGCTGAAATGGTGACTTTGCTATTAATACATCGTAATGTTCCTTTGCGCTGTATATGAGAAGGATTCGTCTTTGCAACACTTTGCACCTAGATATAAATATAAAATCGTCGTCCCCAAATTTAGATTAAGCAAATGTAATAAATCTTTTCTAGGGAACTGTGTCCGCTTTTATAACAAGCTACCTAAATGTGTAACAGATCTTACCGATAAAAAGTTCAAAATTTTTGTCAAATCTACCCTTATTGGAAGAGCATACTATAAAATTAAAGACTATATTGATGACAAGGATGTGTGGTGTTAGTCCATCTCTGTACATGTGGCTTCCCCTGGCGACCAAGATTATATTAGGTCTACGACAATTCAGAATACTTATTGTTATCTTGTATACCTCAATAGCATCATATTGTATTGTATAATTTTTTCAGAAAACTATTGTAACCATGATATTGTAAACTCGAATTTTTGAAAAGAGTATCCATGGAGTTTCTTGCCGGTTCTTCTCCATAGGACCCACTACTTGGAACCGTGCAACTAATTTGACTTTTCATAAGTGCTTTATTTGTAGGCCTATGTGAAATAAAAATTTTGACTTTTGACTTTTTGACAAGCGTTATGTTATGCTTTAACTTTAGGATGTTTAAATAAAGACTTTCGCCGTCATTCAAGATTTTTTGGAAATGAAAATTTGGAAAAGTCGCTTGATATCATAAAAACTATGGTATAAATTAAAGCGCTTTCTTCAGTGGGACTTAGTCGCGAACTTTGTGTGTGTAATATGGACAGAACAACGTATGTCATTTAATAAAATATAGCTTCTCACAGAACATGTGCTAGTTGGTGAGCTTCATTTGGCGCTTGTATTAACAAAAACTCAAAGACCTGCCTTCAGAAACAATCAGATAAAAAGAGTTCAAGCATTCAATTCAATAGTCTTAACGTTGCTACTTGCTATTACAAAAGGATTTGTTCAGAAGAATCGATAAGCGGTTACTCCTGAATCTGACATGTTTTAACGATTTTCTCGCTGCGGGGTGCATGCCCCTGGGAGTTATTCCAATTACTTTTGCCTATCCTGCTGTTTCACATTTTCCTGTCATGGTTTATGTTAAATGTTATGTTATTTCCTTATCGCTAGAATCTGGTATTAACATTTTACATTTTCTTGTATCATTGAACAGTATATTATTCAAATAAATTATCAGGCTTTGAATTTTTCCTGCAGCTTCGTGTCGTGTCCTATAAGTTTCGTGAACCATTCTCCTCTCCTCATCAGGGTAAAAAAAATTATCTAAGATTTTCAATAGAATAGTCTGACTGGTGATGTGTATTTGCACGATCTGAAAAAAAAAAACTACCACGGTAAAACCTCAGTATCACGGGGTGTTAAGTCTCACGGGGTAGAGATATTGAATTATCCATATCATGTCCATTCATTATGAGAAAGGAAAACGGCATACTATAAATAAACCAGTAATAAAAATCTTGTTTGATGTACAATATTTTGTCTTCAAAAGTATTACATCACTCCTTGTAGTCTGTTATCTGAGTTAATGTTAACTGATAACGGATGATCTAGCACCAAGGTTGGGGATATCGTAGTAGCTTATCTTTAATCTATTGACTCGATTGTAACAACAACAGTATGGGATTAGATACACTATGGCGCTACGATTTTGTTTTTCTTTACGTTGTAAATAAGTCTTCTTGTGTTAACGACATTAAAGTAGCAAATGTGAAGTGTGAAAAAAGCTCATTCCATAGACGTTCATGTTTTCCCTTTTGGCCTTCTTGTTTTTTTGGTTAGTTGTATATCTTCTTATTCTGACCAGCTATCGTAAACGATTCCTTAAAAGCGAGAGTTGCTGCGACAATAGCTATTATTACAGTGAAGTTAAAAAAAAAACAATTAATCTACAAATAAACGTAGGAAACTCATTGTAACTGTCACATCGATCTAATTAAAGATTTTAGAGAATTATTTGTCAATAAAAGTTTCTAACGTAATCTTCAGCTGAGAATGGGACTAGCCAGATTGAAATTATTGGACGATCCCATCTAGTTCAGAAAAACAAGTCCTCGAAAATAATTTGCGTATTATAAGAACCTACAATAATTTGTATAAACGTCGCCATAAGTCTGATGTCATGAATATAGGCCGTCTGCGTTGTGGTGAAGTATGCCAAATAATGGTGTCAATCGATTTCCCTATGGCATTTAATAGGGTTAACATGACATAATTGGTAGTTACCACGCTCATATTAATAGTAGAAATGTTTTGATTGTAATTTCCTTCACGTTATGATATTGATAAGCACTAATCTCTGTTATCATGAAATTTTAGTTTAAATGTTAATAAAAACTATGTGGTTCCACAAGGAGCCATTTTAGGGCCTGATGATTTTTTTTTATACATTTAGCTCATTGAAATACGAACAATACGAAGACGAATTTTCAACCAAAACATAGTTATTTGGTAAGAGTTATGTTCTAGTTTAAGGTCCATGATTCTTATGTATAAACTCGACGTCACTTTTAACTGGACTAATTAGTATGAGTTTTATTACAGAGGCTGTCTCGTGTCTGCTCAAGGCGATTGAGATATACACCGACATGGGGCGATTCACTGTAGCTGCTAAGCAGCATCAGGTAAATATTTCTAGCTTAATTACTTTTATTACTCATGCATATAATGAAGTTAATTTAATTAAAAACGTGATTATCAACAAAAAAAGCGGGACAAATTGCTCTTAGCCGGTACTGAAGAAAAGTTTGTAAAAAGGCGACTCGCGTAACGGAGTTTTATGTAGGTTTTGCAAATGTTTTGAATGTCTGCAGGTAGGTCTAGCCTTAGTGGTTATGTTAGGAGAGGGCTATGTGGAAATCTTTATTTTGGTATTCATTTATTTTAACTTCATGCACCAATAAACACTTAGGTGGATTTAAAGTTAGACAATGACCTTGGAAATACTCTTTGATATCTTTTGTCCAGTGGTTGTGGATCAGCGGCGGTGTGCCCGACTCCTGTCGGCTAAAACCTACCCCCCTGTTCCTTGTCCTAATTATGGCTGAAGACGCGAGAGTTATTAATGTTATCATCTTCAACAGAACATAGCGGAGCTGTATGAGACGGAATGCGTGGACCTGTCCCGCGCGATGCAGCACTACGAGCAGGCAGCTGACTACTTCCGCGGCGAGGAGTCCACTTCCTCAGCCAATAAGTGCATGCTGAAGCTGGCACAGTATGCCGCCCAGCTCGAGCATTACGACAAGGCTATTCAGATCTATGAACAGGTATAAACGTTCAATATAGCGTGCTAGCTCTTTCCCGCGAAGTAGTTCCAGCATGCGAATACAATAATCCTGTCCAGGGCTATCTTCATATCGGAATTCATCCAAATTGGCTATGCTGTTTTCCAGTCATCTGTTTTCCGTTTCGAAGGAACTACTTAACGCATACGGATAAAAAGTAGCCTTTATTCATATCTGCAAGAAGGTCCCATTTATTATCATCTTAAGTCTGTTCAGCCGTTTTATCGTGAAAGCGTAACAAACAAACAACATTCACCTTTATAATATTAGTTAGGATTGATCTTGACACCTTCCTAAATGTACTAGTGACATCAGCCTAGCCTTTTCCCTTTTAGCCAGTTACAGACAGTCGTTACGGGTAGTCAGAAGTCAGAAACTTCTGACTACCCGTAACGACTGTCAAAGATTTACAAATGACAATCGGGACCAACAGCTTAACGTGCTTTCCGAGGCACGGAGGAGTCTCGCTATGATAAACATGGTCACCCATGCACGGACCGACCGCGCCAAGCGTAGCTTAACTTGTGGTCGGTCAAACCGTGCGGCTGTTACTTAGCCACGAGCTCCTATGTACTTATATATTATAATATACAATATACAAGTTAGTACATTGTGTATTGTAGTGAAAAATAAATAATTATGTTATCTGTCTTCTAGATCGCCAAGTCGTCTCTCGACAACAGCCTGCTGAAGTACAGCGCTAAGGAGTACATGTTCCGCGCGGCGCTGTGCCACCTGTGCGTGGACATACTGAACGCGCAGCACGCAGTCGAGAAGTACTGCGGACTGTACCCCGCCTTCGCCGACACCAGGGAGTGTAAGCTGATCAAGGTGAGTTGAAATTGCTATAAACACTTTTGAAAGTCGAAAAAATTAATTGTCTGTTCTAAAAAGTAGTTTCCTATGATAAGAACGGGCAAGAAACTCCATGGTTACTCTTTTTGAATAAGTTTTGGCAATTTTCATGTATACAATAAAATATAGGCATCCGTAGATCATGTAGAATAAAAATGGGAAAAATGTAAGGTAACATTTTCAATTTTTAACTTTTTGTGTCCAAATTAAATGCAATCAATAATTTCCTTGTCTATGCCTCGGAAAGCGAGTTAAGAAAGTCCCGGCTGTCATTTGTGTGAGATGTGTGTTTGAGAGTTTAATGTTACCCACTAACGCGGTGAAGATCAGATAGGAAGGCCCTCCATATAAAACACTCAGGTGTATCAGGTTAGACTAGAAGCCGACTCCAACATCATCGGCAAAAGCATTCATTTTGATCTATATTGAGTAGTATCTCTGATACATGAACTAAACGTATTGTCGGTCTGATCTTTCCAGGAGTTGATTGAACACCTGGAAGAGCAGAACGTGGACGCTTTCACTGAAGCCGTCAAAAACTACGACAGCATATCTCGACTGGACCAGTGGTATACAACGATGCTCGTGCGCATCAAGAAACAGATCAACGACAACCCCGACCTGCGTTGAGTGAGTCCGAGTGGGCCCGCCGCAGCCGTTTGCGTCGCGTGAGTGGCAAGCCTTATTCCCATTTATTTATTTACATATAAAAATCTACATTTATTATTTTGCATTGGCAATTTTTTAAGATTATTTTCGTTTAATTTAAAATCAGAATCTTCCAATTTTGAATTGACAGTTGAGCTGAGCATGCATCGTGATCTTTCCTTTTCCTAACATCGCAATAATATGTTAAGAGAGAATCGAATTCGTTTATATGGAAATTATCAGTGCATGCTCGAGTGTTAGTATAGCGATCCTATCAATATTACTCGCATTAATTGATTATAATGCAATTTTCTGTTAACATTATCTAATAATATTAAAAAGTAATAAAAAAGATCTATGCAAATGGGCGTGTCAAAATCAAAATGCAACTTGACATTTACCATGAAATGACATTTATGACGTTCCAGTCATGACAGCCGCTGTCAAATTTGACGTTGTCATGACAAAATTGTCTATAGAAAATCTATAGAGTGTAAATGAATGATCGACGCGATTGATGCTCAATAAATGCTTGCATAACGGTGAGCGGCGACGGGCGATATAATGTTTCCTTTTTTATCATAAACTCTGTAGAATATTTCATTATGCCTATTTCATTGTAACAAGTTAGGCAAATCAATGTGTGTGTCACATTATTTGACAGTTCAATCTTTTAGTTTCGTTCGGTAGTGTAAATTGAAAAAATGTTGACTGATAGCGGTAAAAGAGAGTTTGATTAGTTATTGTGGATATTTTGTAGATATAGTTTCCAGAAACTTGAGTGATGGTTGTTGGTTCCAGAATGTACCCCCTTCTCAAATGTTTACTTGCTTATAACCTTGGTAACAAGTGAAGACAAATAATATTTGGCCTCAGTGGTCGACTACGGCCCACTGCTTGTGGGAAAAGTCTCAATCAAACACTGGGCATAATAGTCTGATTATGTAACGCCCAAGACGAAAATTCAGCGCATTCCGCTTAGATTAAATTAATGTTATTAATAATTAAATTTATTTGTTACGATACAAAAATAATTTAATATTTTTTGACGCATTTAACTGTCAAATGATGTGACACATACACTATTTAGTATTTGAGATTTAGTCGGTATAACTAGAATATAAGTCGGGAGTAAAATCATTATCGAAAAATGTTTTTTATCTGTACGTTAAAACTGTAACGTTCCAATTTACGCAGTAATTTTGTTTGAGTTATATACTCTTTATTTGTATTTATTTTTCTTGTATTGTGAGGCCGGAGTGGCGTTTATTGTATATATTATTGTTTTTAAATAGCATTAAAAGGACTTCCCCGTACAATTTTGTTTTGATGCAGTGGTATTGCCAGCTGAAAAAAAATTAAAGTATTTTCGTTAGGCGCAATCTTTGTGTTAAAAGTGCGCGTTTTTCATTTGATAATGTCTAAGGTGAAGATTCACGTTGTGACCTAGATTTTGCGTTGAATACTGCCTGTACCCAATCCCAACATTATACCGTTATACAATTACTGACATATATATTTATATATAGATGACGCAAATGTGTGTACTTCCTCGCATGTCAAAAGTGAGTGCAGTGCACTTACTTCAACACCATTTGAATAAGACCTTTTTGGCACTAGACGTCAACCAAAAACTAGAAAAATGCATCATTGTGACGTATTGAGCTGCAAAAACTACATAAAATGTTTGCCGTAATAAAGAAAAACACTAAAATGCCCTTGTGACGTCACAGAAAGTAGTATAAATTGACACGCTTGGTTTTCATACAAATGACGGGACTTGCGTTATCTATTTAAATACTTATTTATCTGTGGTTTGAACTCTTTTTGTGTTTTCAACTTTGCTTCAATATAAAAAGTATTAATGAAGTATTTTTTAATCTTAAATACAGAAGTGTATGGCATTACCACTTGCGATTCTTGTTTCCCATAAACGTTATTTGTAATGGGGCCTATTCTCATTTAGAATTAAAAATTAATATTTATAACATTTTATTTTGTTGTTGTAAATAATGTCTTGTTTCGTTAATAAATTTTATATTTTTAATTTCTATTTTTTTTACCCTTTACTTTTTTTCTTAGCGGCACAGACATAGTTATTTTGCCATGCCAGAAAGAGATGGAATTTTTGCATATTTTACTTCCAGTTTTCACGTGGTAAAACTATCATTATTCAATTCGAAAAAGCGATGTTGATAGCTCTGTCACTTTGGAACAATGATGGAAATAATACGTAATAGTAGCTCTGATCAAAGGTTTCATGAAGTCTTGGTATTCAATGTTTTCAATATCAGTCTAAGTTTATTCTAAAGCTAACTAGATAACTATGTCTGTGCCAATGGCTGCATTCACACTACGATTTAAATTAAACGTTTTGAAGGAGAAATGTTATACTTTTATGTATATTAAGGGGCTTCCCACACTACACTACTACGACTCTGCTGCTGGTCGCAGCGACTAGGTAAAGAAATATGGACTGCACCGAACTGGTCGGACGCAAGACGTATGCGACTAGCCGAATATGCGACTAGCCGACTATGCGACTATCCGTAGCATACGTCCGCCGTCGCGTAAGTCGTGGTCGTCTAGTGCGTGAACTCCCTTACGAATAAGTGGTCGACATAATCACCTCATAAAAAGAATCAGTATTTGTTGAGTGATAGATTTGATGCCAAGATTGTCGCAATATAATCGTAGTGTGTATCCAGTACCTTATAATGCGGCTTCCCAATTTAGCTAAGGTAACTAGCGCACTTGCGTTTTGTCGCGAGCGCGTTTTAGATAAAAATCGTACGGTAAACAGTCGGGTTTTTAATTATTGTAAGAAGTTCACTGAATATGTCTAAAATTCGCCTTAATGTTAGGCTTACATTTTGGGTAATTACTATATTGTATGCCACACCTAATAACAAAAGCAATTCTTTAAGTTTTTTTTAAGTAGCATAATCTTAAGAATTTCTATACTCCATTTACAATAAGATTAGACATTTAAACGCACCCCATTTACCGTTCGTTCAAACGATTTTGAGTTCTATTTCGTATAGGTAAGGATGGTGTTGAAATCAAAATAATGTTTACAATACCAAATATATTCTACATCTGCTTTTTGTTATGTCACCTTAGCAATAGAGCCTAAAATCGTTTGAACGAACGGTAAATGGGGTGCGTTTAAATGTCTAATCTTACTGTAAATGGAGAATATATTCAGATTAAAACAGTACAGGCGAGAGCACAAGTGAGCTATTTACTAGCGGTTTAAAAAAAGTAATGAATCAATTTAGAAAATTAAAACAGTCACTACTTTTGCCAATGACTGTACACATTTCTAGGCTCTTAGCTAGACAGTCCAAGTGTTACCAAAATTTCGTATTAATAGAAAATTATGGGAATTTTTAGCCACGATTTTCGTTGACTAGGAAACATCTTAGGTGTGGCATACTGTAATACAGTCTAGAATTAAAATTTCGCAATTATCCATAACCATAGCAACGCCAGTTATGTATCGCATTGTATGGCACACTGATATTCGTTTAATGTAAAAATAAAGTGTTAATACAAAATGGTTTTGTGTTTCATTGTACACCTTAAAGTTAAATGTAAAAGTCACAGTGCTAACAGAATTATTTCGCTGATTATACCTACACTTTTGTTACGTACTAGAGTGTTGATTAGACTTGGGTGTGCTGACATCTCACTCAAGCAACTGAGTGACCCAAGCGCGGTCGTAGCCAAATAATTTGGGTCATCATCAACCAAAATTGACCCAAGTATTGGAGGAAGCCGAGGCTTTCAAGCAAGATCAAGCAAAATTAACAATCAATTACGATTAACGACCTACAAATGCGTAATTACAATATTTTTTTTCATAAATTGTTTATTTTTTGGAGGTCTGTCAATTAGACGTGTAAGTACAATTGGGGGGGGGGTCATGTCTCCTGTGACCCCCCTCGGACTGCCAGTGGAGTA
The DNA here is from genome assembly GCA_963891755.1 of Pyrrhia umbra. Classification (NCBI taxonomy): domain Eukaryota; kingdom Metazoa; phylum Arthropoda; class Insecta; order Lepidoptera; family Noctuidae; genus Pyrrhia; species Pyrrhia umbra. The sequence goes on along the minus strand of OY982937.1, from coordinate 11,252,818 downwards.
ACCACTTGCCCAGTGGCTGGTAGCGAGTTGAGCCCCCGCTTGATGCTCAAGACACATGAACCAGCATGCATTAGCATGGGTAATATCGTACAACAAACAACAGCGCAATTCTGTTGGACTTTTGCGACGACTGAAAAAACTATTTTGTGTTTGAATTGAGTCTACAAGATTTTTTGTGATTAGGTGCTGTACAGAAGAATAATAAATACCTAATTGAAATTTCATATTTTTGAAAAGGAAAAAAGATTTTTATCCTTTTCAAAAATATGAATAATTTATTATACAATGGCGAAACAATATTCAAAAGTAAAACACATTTTTTTTCTACTTTTTACCAACAAAAAATATTATTTTAAACCTCCCAAGGTCAAAGTTAACTCAGTTTCATATATTCACAATAATGTCTGTTTACTGTCGTTAAAATATTTGAAATGGTAGGGGAGCCCACGATGCTAAATGGGGATTTACTCGAGCGTCATAGAGACCTATTGGGATGCAAAGCTTAGATGATAAGAAGAAAAAATTTTTATATAATGTATCGTTTTCATCGGTGGGGGGAGCAGCTATAGATTTTTAAAAAGTAAAAAAAATCTGTTGCATGGACGTAATCGAGCGCGTCAGATATTGATAGCATCAATGTCCTACGTATTTTTAAGAATGTATGTATGTTAATCTGATCGTTTGCATGATGGGGGTGGTCGTACGTAAGGGTTGAAAATGAAAAAAAAAATAATTTAATCGAGCGCGTCAGATTTTCTAAGGGGGTGTTAAGTGAACCTAAAAAAACGCTCTCAATCAATAATCTGACGATTTCGACGTGACGCAAACTCGTGGCCATTATTATAATGTGCAAAAAAAAATCGCCATTTTGAAATGCTCGAGCGCGTTAGATTAAGATATATATGGTTCATCTTTATGTCCTAGACGTGCTGTCTCATAATCTGACGATTATCTAGAGGGATTCGCCTAATCTGACAAAAAAACATTTTTATTCAAACCATTGGACTTAATTAATTGAAAAGCTCAGGAAATAGAATGCAAATAAAAACGTGTACGTTTGTTAAGTAGAATACTACAAGTAACTTGTATTTATAAGAAAATATTTTTTTTTAAATGCTCAAAAAAATATTTTTTTTTATAATTAATTGGTTAATTAATCATCATCTTCATCAGTAGAACCATCTTCATCTTTTTCGTGCTCGAACAAAAAAAAAACGTAAACGAAAAGCCAAAACGTTGGAAATACTGTTAATAATATTATGCCACGAACGAGTCTGTTCTGTGTCATCAGCTGTGAAGGCGTCATAGCAACCGAAACCAGAGTAGGGACGGAGTGAGATAGTAATAGATAGAGAAAGAGTGAGAGGGGAATAGAAACGCGGAGAGGATAATCATCATCACGCAGCTGCACGCATTAAACTTTATCGACGAATTTTTGTTACTTCGGCTTGTGGAAATGGTCAGATTATATATTTTTCGTTATCCTTGAATAATTTACTACAAAATAAAAAAAAAATCAGCCACGCTCGAGAATGTCGAGATGACGTTTTTTTTTTACAACTTTTCCGCCCTCCCCTTTCTTTGCGTCACTCTCAAATTGTCAGATTAGTGGAATATACACTTTTTAGCATGTAATTTACTCACCCTACCTTAATCTGACGCGCTCGAGATTGTCTGATGATCGATTTTTTTTTACTAATCTGATCCTTTATCCTTGACGCGCGTCCTTATATATGGGGCTCATATTTGGTGGAGGTACTCAAACGGGTATAAGGTATCCCCCTGTATATTAATCTGCCGCGCTTTAGTAAATCCCGAAATCCCTACTAGGGCTCCCCTACCAAAATGGAAATGCAAAAAACAGGAAACCCTTCAAAGATTTCATGCATTGAGATTGAAGTAGGTAGGTAGGTATATTGTCGTAACCTAAAAACAGTTGAAATAAATAACTTTATTTCTCAAAAAAAAATAATTATATATGTACATTATTCAAAGGATCCCCAGCAAAATCTCCAGGCTTTTTCTCCTGATTTTTATGATACCCGTACAAATGCAATTTCTCCAAATCGTGTTTCATCATTTTGTCCAGCACTGGAATATCTTTGACCGCTTCGCTGTCCTCGCTAATGTACTTTTCTTTTTTCTTTCTGTGCTTTTTAAATCTTTTATCTTTGTTCACATGGGAGTTGGAATCACTCTCTCTACTATCATCGCGGACGTTACCTCCGGGGAAATCATATTGAATTTCAGGGCGATTCTGTTCGTTGCTGTTTTGAACGAGATCCATAGGGATGACTCCGTTTTCGACTAACTGCGAGTATAAATCTTTGAAGAGCTTGGACAGTTGACTCCCTAGCTCTACTTTGCCGGAGACCTTGATGGTGTACGCTTGGGTTAATGATAGACCTGTAACATGAGACTATGATGAAGTCTGTGGCTATACAAAGGTTGCTAAGAGGTTGTTATTAACGCGATATGATCTGCCATTGTTTTGTTCATGGGTAAATATACCTAAGTATAAACATGTTTTGACGCAGGTACCTATAGTTCATTTTGAGTATTTAAATCAAAATACAATAAAGAATTAGTTACTGACTAATTGCTATTGAAGACAAAAGTAGGAACACAGTATAAATAAGTTAGAACGTAGGATGTTGTAGGAGGCCCTCCTGTAGGATGGCTCCAGGCAAAAGATGGATGCGTCAAGCTGAAGACCGGGCGATATGACACACGTTAGGGGAGGCATGTCCTTCAGTGGACGAATATTAGATAGGCTGTATGATAAGACGAAAACACCATTATTTTATTGACTTTGGAAAATAATGATTTGTAATCATTTATGTTTGCTTATAAATAATCTTTACTACCATAAATGATACCTATAGTACTTAGGTATTAATATGTAAAATTGGGCAATAATATAGGTTCGCTGTAGCAGTTGAACACCTGAATGGTTTGATGAAATAGTAACCGAGTAGCGTGAACATCGAATAATTTTATTATAATAAATTGTCTATAATAATAAATTATATATCTTTAAATTAGGAACGATGACAAACTAACTAATTAGCTAATAGCCACTATTTGAACCACTTTATGGACTAAGATAAAAGTATCCTAACGCTATTTTCAGCTCAATGTTCAAGCTTATGCCAAATTTCATCTGAATGGTTGATCGATTCTTCCAAAGGTGTGTGTGATCGGGCTGTCATTTGTAGATCTTTGACAGTCGTTACGGGTAGTCAGAAGCCAGAAAGTCTGAGAACCAGTCTTATCAAGGGGTATCGTGTTACCCAATAACTGCGTTGTGGAGGTCAGATAGGCAGTCTCTATGCTCCATGTAAAACACTGGTTTCAATTGCATGGATTGGAAACTAACCCCAAGATAGTGGGGAAAAGGCTAGGCAGATGATGGTTGATCGGTTTCCGTGCAAACTTTATAAACAAACGAACATTAAGTTGCAATTATAAGATAGAAATCTTACCATAGAGTAGGATGAAAAAACGAAACATCTTCCTTCCTCAAACTTACATAATGAATAGGAACATGCAAACACTTAATTACAGTTCTTAATCATTTCTTGCAAATTAACTAAAAAGTAATAAAGGATTAGGCTGTAAATGCAATAATCGGTGATAAAAATGCAATAATTTTAATTTGATTGTGTTCCAAAGTTTTTATTTTCCTAGATAATGTTGCAGAAAGTCTACAGAAAAGCATGTCCTATTTAGCCATGATTAAAAGTTGGGCGTCGCGATGACCGCAATAAAGAATATCTACAATTAACAAGTAATTTGAATAGTTTATATAAAGCCTAGCCTAGCCAACAAATCAAGGTCGGTTTGGCATGCAATGTTCGTGTCTTTGAGATTATCCCGAGCGAACTACGCACGACGCACCCGGATGAAAGGTAGCCTATGACCTTCTCCATGTCCGTCTCCTCTATGTCCGTGCAAATTTTATCTAAATCGGTTCAGTAGATTCAGAGATCTCCCTGCAACCTTACACACTCACAAACTTTACCTCTTTGTAATATTAGTAAAGAGAAGCTCTTTACCCTACAGTGAGATAGGCCGATGATAAAATCCAGGTTTTCTTATGATGTCTACCTTCACCGTTACTCAAATGTTTCCAAGATACACTACATAGGCACCTATATATTTGATATCAATGACCGTTTTGGCAAAGGAACCATTTTAATTACATTTGTCCAGTAAGTCACGTGCAAACTAACAGGGCGAGTCAAAGGTCAATCGTGTTTAAATGCATTAAGTAAGTAACTAGTTACCACATAATCAACTTTATATATAACGCTATTTATTACACAACTGCCCACAAAAAGGAGTGTTATGATTTTTGGATTTCTCGTATGTATGTACCATAACTTCTGAATGCCTATACCAGTTTAGATGTTTTTGCGGAATATACATGCGGAAGTAACTCTGTCTATATATGTATTGCTTTTACTATTAAAACCGGAACCGAATTAGATGAAATTTAGTATAAATTGAGACCCGTGGAAGTGATATAGGATCGCTTTATAAAGCTTATTTTATATATTCACTGCTCTGGGCACAAGCTTCTTCTTATACAGAGAAGGCATGAGCATTGACCACCACACTTGCTTAAGGCGGATTGGCGATTTCAGACTTTTTAAGTCCAGTTTTCCTCACGATGTTTTCCTTCACCCTAAGTCAGTTACGTAAGGTATACTTAGAAACTACATAAGACTTAGAAAAGTCACATTGGTACTTGTCAGGTTTCGAACTTGAACACTCGTACACGAGAGGCAGGTGCCTTAACCCCAAGACTTTTCGAAAAAAAATATACTAAAATATTCTGCTTTGTTATGTTATCTTCTCATCTTTCTCAACAATTCATACAATAATAGGTTTACTAAATAAATATAAAACATTTTAATTGTAATAATTTAGCAAGTATGTATATTTTTCACACAAATTCACATAAAAAAAAAACTAGGAAAAATCTTAACTGGTACCTATTATACATGCGAAAGTGGGTTTGTTTGTTACGTTTTCACGGCAAAACAGCTGAACCGGACCGATTTAGATGAATTTGGTATGGAGATAGGTGGGACTCTGATGGGAACGGTTATTTCTAGGAATATCCGGGTGCCTTCGAGAAGCCGGTGAAACCGCGGGAAAAAAATACTTGGATAAACTTATTAGCTATAAAATAAAATAGAATATTTATTATTGAATTTCTCATAAAATGGTATAAATATCTTAAAACTTCAGATAACAAAGATATCATTTAGCAAACGCGCATGAGCGAAATACCTTCATCAAATGCGCTTTCTATAACGCCAGAACTAGGTGTAAGTTGTACTACGTTCTTTAATATGTATAGGAAATCATCAATTAAGCCCCCTCCCCCCGTTGGCTCAGCGGAAGGGAGTGTCAGACTTATACTGACTAAAAACCCATCCGTATTCCTTCATTTGCTCTTTGAGCTCCAGGGTCGCGGTAACTACAAAAACTAAAAAAACTCCTGCGACTTTAGAATAGAAAATTACAAGATCAATCATCATACCTATACCCGACGCCAACATACAGAAGCCCTTTGAGACCATCTATCATCTTAACATTAGTAAAATTCAAGCCAAAAAGTGGGATGCCCCAGGGCTCAATACTAGGCCTACTTCTAATCTGTTCCCAATAAAATGATTCTCTTGTTTTCTAAACGTTTTTATTAAAAATATATTTCTTATGCCCAGCTCAGTAACTAGTAATTACTTCATGTAATTGTTAATATGTACCTTGGGGACTGCAAAGTAGACAATAGGTCAGGGCATTCGTATTTATAGACGTTGCAATAAAACAGTTCTTGTACATACATGGTATATATATTATTATTTATAAGTAAATTTTCATTGTAGCTATTGATTCTTCTTATTACTTTCGTTCATAGCGAAGGGCTATAGAGAACTAGTTTTCCCCTTTTTTTTAATAAGTAACCTTTCAAAAGTTGTATCAAAAACTCCAAATAGTTTTGACATAGGTACGTTCACATTAACTGAATCTTACTTACTCGATATCTCAAGTATTCGTCACCATCATCGTCACGCAAATATTCCGAATCGTATCTTTTTTGCCATAAAAGAGTGTATGTCTGTCTGTTGAGTCACAATTTTCAGAAATCAATTAATTAACTAACTATATTATATATTTCAGAGGCTATCACGCAACCATTATAGCCGACACGTGGCCGTTTATGACAATTATGTATTATAAATATTAACTTGTTAAATTATACCCATAGTATTAATGCAAATTACTGAGGTCTAATGTCAGAACGCCATTCTTATTGTCTTAAGGCGTTGGGTAAAATAACGCAAATATAAGTTTGATTTTATTATGAGAAGGTTTAGTTCACGTTGTTCAGATATGCCGTCCACCACGTACGATTTCGATGAAGAAACTGACAGTTTTGAAGGTAGGTCACATTTGTAATCTCGAGAGCAAAAAATGGGTCAGTTACAAAATCTTGATGTCACCAAAACTGAATTGAAATACTTTTTTTACAAAGTAAGTGCCCAAAAGCAGTTTTTGTAATGATTCCAGTTATTCTTTGTCACAAAGCTAACATTTATTTATTATTAATATGGCTGCACCAACAGCTTCTGTATACAAAATATCAAATAATAGTAGGTAATAAGTTTTGGGCTGATACTTACTACGATACTATTTGCCAATAACAGGTGAACCAACATTCTCAATAACAAGTGAAGGTAAAACCAAAATGTACTAAGAATAAAGTGGCAATAAACTATATAAAATGAAATATAAAATTTGAAATTACAATATAATAAAATATTTAAGAAAATAAATGCAAATTTGCTTAGTTTTAATTTATTATTAATTATGACGTGTCAAGCTTTTTTTAAGTGTTCCAGTTTGTTGCTCCTAAGTGCACTTCCTATAATTATTCTAATTAGCAGAAGTTTAGTTTAGTGGCTCGCTGTAAACGGCCCGATTAAGCAGTGTGCCAGACATTTGGTTCAAATAAGGCAAGTGTACATTTGGTATCGAATAAGCATTGCTCCAAATTTATCGGGTATTTGAACTCAAATGCGTAATTTGTTTCACAATCACTGTATCAAATTTCTAACGGAAAACAGAGTAAGGAAATCTGGAAATAAATATGTATATTTTGGAAACAGGTAGGATATATAAAAAAAGCGTGTTTAAAAAACTTTTACACGACAGTATTTTGTTTTAAGTACGCTGGTGCTTGGTATTTTTTAATTAACTGACCACATCTGAAACTCAGAAAAAAAACTCAGAGATCGTGGTCTCTCGAAAGAGTTACCGCGCCCCTGGATAGGCTTATAAAGGGCTGAGGAAGTAACGTGTTTTTTTTTCAGTAATTTGATGATTTCCCATCCGAAAAAAAAAGGATCGTGATCTCTTTTAAAGTCCAGACAACATAAAAGATTAAATAATATGAATGTCAGTGAAATCATCTACTCTAATATATAAAGCCGAAGAGTTTGTTTGTTTGCTTGAACGCGCTAATCTCAGGAACTACTGGTCCAATTTGAGAAATTCTTTCAGTGTTAGTCCATTTATTGAAGAAGGCTATATACTATTATATCATCATGCTAAGACCAATAGGAGCGGAGCACCACTATTCCAGGCGGAAAAAGTTGCAGGTAGAACCTAGAAAACCGACGAAATTATTATGACACTAGCTTCTGCCAGCGACTTCGTCCGCGTGGAATAGTGGTGCTCCACTCCTATTGGTCTTAGCGTGATGATATATAGCCTATAGCCTTCCTCGATAAATAAACTATCTAAAACTAAAAGAATTTTTCAAATCGGACCAGCGGTTCCTGAGATTAGCGCATTTAAACAAAATGGAGTAACTTCTCCCGTTTTCCCAACATTTCCCTTCACTGCTCTGCTCCTATTGATTGTAGCGTGATGAAAAGTATACTATAACCAGCTCAGGAGTATGAAAAATAATTGTACCAAGTTTCGTTAAAATCCGTCGAGTAGTTTTTGTTTCTATAACGTTTATACAGACAGACAAAAATTTTACTGATTGCATTTTTGGCATCAGTATCGATCCCTAATCACCCCCTGATAGTTATTTTGGAAATATATTTCATGTACAGAATTGACCTCTCTACTCTACTACTCTCTATTTATTATAAGTATAGATAACTAGCTTCCCGCCAGCGGCTTCGCCCGCGTGATTTAAAAAATGACCGAGTTTCATACAAAATTTGCCCCCCTTTTTCACCCCCTCGGGGGTAGAATTTATCAAAATCCTTTCTTAGCGGATGCCTACGTCATAACATCTACCTGCATGCCAAATTTCAGCCCGATCCTTTCAGTGGTTTAGGCTGTGCGTTGATAGATCACTATGTCAGTCAGTCAGTCAGTCACCTTTGAGTTTTATATGTATTTAGATATTACTAGCTGTTTCCCGCGGTTTCACCCACATCCCGAGGGAACTACTTAGCGCACCCGGGTAAAAAGTAGCCTATGTTATTCCTCAGGGTCTATTCTATCTCTGTACCAAATTTCATTTATATCGGTCCAGTAGTTTTGGCGTGACAGCGTAACAGACAGACAGACAGAGTTACTTTCGCATTTATAATATTAGTAAGGATAATAATTAAAATACTCATTGGATGATATTTATGTGGGATCCTCAATTGGTTTATTTTGTTGATATTTTATTGTTTCTTAATTAATGAAATAGGTTTTATCGACAATCATTGCTGACGGAGTAAGTGTATTTTTTTCAGAACTTTTCACGTGACGAAAAATATGATCACGTTTAAACTAAGTTTGATAAGGGGCCTGATACGATGATGTATCTGTTTAAAGTAAGAGCGAGACGCAGCTGTAAGTGACGTATTATTTCAACTGTTTTCACAAGCCATGGTAGGGTTCGTAAAAAAATCAGCGTCGATAAAATATAGGAAAAAAAAGACAACCAAGTGCGAGTCAGACTTGCGCACGACGGGTTCCGTACCTACCATCTAAATATATATAAAACTCAAAGGTGACTGACTGACTGACTGACATAGTGATCTATCACTGCCGCATACGCACTGCCCAAACCACTGGAGGGATCGGGCTGAAATTTGGCATGCAGGTAGGTGTTATGATGTAGGCATCCGCTAAGAAAGGATTTTGATAAATTCTACCCCTAAGGGGATAAAATAGGGGATTATTGCATGAAACTTTGTCAATTTTAAACCGATCGGTCTGAGAATTCATATAGCCCACGCGGGCGAAGCTGCTGGCGGAAAGCTAGTTATCTATAAAAACGGCAAAAAAAATCTCGTCTGTGTTATGGGAGCACCCCTTAAATATTTGTTTTATTTTGTTTATTTTTGAAAGTTATAGGTAACTCAATATTTCGTTTTACCCTTTAGGTACGGAACATTAAAAATGAAGGCATTCGTATGCTATCATAACTTCTAACTAGCTTAATATTATGAATGCGAAAAGGAGTTTGTTACGTTTTCACGGTAATACACCTGAACCGAACTGACCCTGGAAACGGTTATGGGCTATTTATCCGAGTGCGTGATATAGTTTTATCAGGGGCTGTACCACCGCGTGTTTTTGCAATCACTATTCAAGTTTGAGAGCGTGACACAGCTACTAACGTCGTATAGCTCCGTCTCTATTTCATAACGAAAATAATCTTGTTTAGACACGTCATGGTAAGGCCCTAGGACGCCGGTGGAACCGCGGGAAACAGCTAGTCTAAAATAAAAATAATATAGGTATGCCTACCGGTAAAGACATGAGATATAAGCATAAATAACAAATTGATTTATTGGTTCTGTATATAGGGTCTGTGAGGAGTCGGTATTGGTTCCACTGACGTGTCAAAAGTAGTCTCATCCAATGAAATTAAACAACAGTTAAATCCGGAAATGTGACGTGTATCGGACTTAATTACCGTTTAATTACTTGATTACTAATATTCAATAGTTAACTAAAATAGGGTGACAAAAGAAAAACTCGTTGCCGTCAACTGGGAGCGTACCCAAGAGACTGGCAGTTAGGTGGCATTGCTTTGATCAAAGTGCTAGCCAGCCTTTGGGTTACGGGAAGTAACCCAAAGGTTGAGTCACCAAGACTCTTGGAAAGAAGGTGAGCGCTCAGATCCAAAAGTTTCAACTGCAAACGGCTCAAAAATATTCAATTTTATATTGTCAATGTTTTATATCTACACTAATATTATAAAGAGGAAAGATGTGTTTGTTTGTAGGGTTTTAACTAAAAAACTACTGGACCGATTTAAAAATTCTTTCACCGTTAGAAAGCTACATCTTTACGAAGCGTCATACGCTATATTTATTTCCAGAAATAATTAGGGATCTGTACTAAACTTGAATAATGTATCCCAAGGTGTAAAAAAAATGTCAACGCGGGCGAAGCCGCGGGCGGAAAGCTAGTTATAAATAAATTGAATTTCGCTGTGTCTTATCTGTTGTACCACTAGACACCTTTTTGTGGTAGTAGCATTATGTGATACACAGAGCAACGTCTAGAATTTGAGTAGTTCGGGCAAGCCGCATTAATTATAACTAGAGTTTGCCTACTGCTACAAATTTCGACCATATATACAAATTACTTTTATTTTTATTTTTTTATTACCTTTCTGGATTCTTTCTGTATATAAACTATAACAGCCGGTTGCATAAAAAAATATATGGTTACTAATACGTGAAACAGAAGAACTGTCATTCAAGATCTGTAAAAATGGTGGATAAAATTGAATAATTTTGCTATTATTTTATGTTTTTCGTCTAAATATGTATGATATATGTTTTCTTAATTATTATATCTATGTATTGATATCATGAAAAATGACAAAAGTAAATTTCATAAAATTTTATTAAAATTTAAATTTCATACGCCTCGGTCCGCGGCAATTTTCGTAAAAAGGGGTACAATGTTTTTGTTTCATGTATTAATATATAAATATTTTATCTTTCATAATGATATTTTTAATAACTGTATTCCAACTATTCAAAGGAAACTCTAACCACTTCGTATTCAAATTGTCTCAATGCGATTTATTTTTATTTCGTGTTTAGAACGGGACTACTGCGTCACGATCTTTATCAGTCAGTATTTAAGTATTCAATAAGTTCAGAGGTCCCACATTGAAATTCAAAGACATACGAACCTCTTCGCGTTCACCGCTTCATATGTCACGTTCGAACACCAGTGTCTTCCCGTAACTTTCGAGGGAAAGACGAATCGAAGCCAGGAATTTTAGTTATAATTAATTTTTTTCTTCACCAAAAATGTACCAAGACAATGAAGTTGGGTCTAAATTGGAGAAGAACAAGTTCGAGTCTACTATCAGTGAATTGAAGAAGAAGACTTTTGTTTCTGCCGCTGATATTGAAAGTTATGGTGAGTTTCATTAAAGTTTTTCCGGAGAAATTGTGACGCACGAACAAATACGAAGTTTACCAATGAAGATTTGAGACGATAAGTAGTTCCTCTTCTTCTATATTTTTATGAAAGAAAGTCGCTTGGACCCTGAATATTCCTTCACTGACCGAAAGCCTCCAACCTGACTCTATACCTCGACTCGGACTACTAGCTACGCTTGGTCATACTAGTTTACTCCTATAGGCTACTGGACCTATAGTCGCCGAAGATCTTTGGCGTCTTCTCTTTCACCATCTTCTTTTTAGGTATTTAAACCCCTAGGAAACTTCCCATTTTTACTTCTCCATGGGACAATGCATTCAATGACGTCATTCTTCGTTCTTTAATTTTGCAATATTATGAAATTCTTTCTTGAAGTTCGGTTTAGGAGTCGGTCTATTTAAGTAACAGCTGTGACCGTTTCTTGAACATAGCGAGACCCCTCCGTACCTCGGAGCGCACGTAAAGCTGTCGGTTCTGCACCTGATCTGTCCCCGGTCGTGTCGGGTTGCCCACCCATCGGGCTATGAGAGTGAGGGAATAGAGATTGCACATGTGTCTACGCAAACGTACTGCAGTAGTGCAGTATAATATCTCCTGCGTATCTGGCTAGTGTTAAATTAATGCAAAGGATGAGTGCTTGACGTAACTATTCACGGAGTTCTACACACTTTTGAACTTGTGTGTCACTATCGGTTAATCTTGGCGGTGGTAGTCCTTGATTGCAGCTTGACGTTTCTGAGACGTCAAATCACTTAGTTCTCTTCAAAATAGAGGTTATTTTCGCGTATTTTTGCCACCCAACTGTCAACTGTTTGGGGAAATTCTGGCCTTCACTATAGTTCAGAGTCCATTATTTTCAAAAGTCCGGCCAAAATTGATTGTATAGAAGTTCGAAACTGCGTATAATTAAAATGAGGAGTGTACAATAAGCATTCATAGGCGACCTTATAGACCTTAGGAGGAAATGTACCTAATGGTGAAAGACCATTGTGATGTAGGAACTTTTGCCTTGTCTATTTTCAATATTTATGAGTAGATAAATGTTCTATTAACGGTTTATAATGTGATGTTACGTATTATAAATGTATATAATAATTTATGTGCATGTAATTAATAAATAATTATAATATATTTCTTCTTTGTCCTATTTGTGAAAATTGGTGAACGTTAGAAAAAAATAATAATGAAAACTGAAAATTAAAATGCTAACAAATGCGTGTTTATAATAAAACCTATTATATCAATGTTGTTATGTAAAAGCAAACGGTATTGTTCAATAGTATAATTGTCTATATCGACTAATGGCCGTACGTAACGCTACACAATGTTATGATGTCAATAACGCCTAACAAAAAGCGAGGCCAAAAGGTCTTGAACCAAATTGAATTGTAAAAAGGGGTAAATTTACTTTGACAAACATTTAAAATAGGTATTTAGCATGTCAATGGTGCATGTATCCCTCCTTCATGTCTCTCATCGCGAGCATTACGCGCATGTGCAACAACAATAAAACAGGGGGCCTACTCTAACTCAACTAAAACTAAGTGTCGTTTGAAATTCGGAACCTATATTTGACAATTTTAGGGCGGTACGGTGCAAACAATTGTTATATATGGATAATATAAGTACATCCCTCTTTGTACAGAGCATCAGATCGCAACTTACCCCACCACAAAAACGTTATCGTCTATTCTCGGTCGTTCCGAAGTTTCGTTTCGGTGAGTTAGAGTAGGCCTCCAGGTTCCCTGGGACCTGGAGGCGAAAGTACTCGCGTCGCTGTATCGGTGGCGCGAGGAAGAGCGGGCACGGGGCTTCGGACCGGTGCAGCGGCAGATCGCGCTGCGCCGTACGGAGCTCCGTCAGGTCTTGGTGGTGGAATGGCGGGAGAGGCTTCTGCGCCCTACCGCCGGCCTCGCTACCGTCGAGGCGATCCGGCCAGTGCTCGACGCATGGCTCGGGAGAAGGCACGGCTCCCTGTCGTTTCGGGCGACGCAGGTGCTGTCGGGGCATGGGTGCTTCGGCAAGTACCTGTGTCGCATAGGCAGGGAGTCGGACGCTCGGTGCCACCACTGCGTCCATTGTGGGGAGGACACGGCGCAACACACGCTCCAAGAGTGTGTGGCTTGGGAGGAGCAGCGCCGTGCCCTCACTTCTGAAGTAGGAGGCGATCTGTCGCTGCCGGCCGTTGTTCGGAGTATGGTCGGCAGCGCAGAGTCGTGGGACGCGGTGGTGTCCTTCTGCGAGGACGTGATGTCGCAGAAGGAAGCTGCGGAGCGGGAAAGGGAGATCTCAACTCTCGACCCCGCCCGCAGCAGGCGCACCGGGCGCCGGAGGAGGGCGGACAACGCCCTCTTCCGCCCCCCATAAACGGGTCCAGGGGCGACGGACTTGGGGAAGTCCCCGCCCCCCATGATAGGACCCGAGCCGGCGGCGCGCGTCTGTGTCCACGCGCGCCCCCGAGGCGATGCACGGGGTAGGACACCTCACTACCCCGTGCAGGAGACGAGGCCCGGCAGGACGGGCCGGCACCAGTGCGGGGCTGCGGACGAATCAGGATTCCCGCGGCCCCGCGCGCACGTGCGAGAAGCGACACCGGGGTGGTTTTAGCCGGTAAGAGTCCGGCACTGTTCCCGGCCTCCCCAGGCCGGGTTCGTCCATGAGGATTTCCCCCCGAAAAAAAAAAAAAAAAAAAAAAAAAAAAAAAAAAAAAAAAAAAAGGCCTCCAGGTTCGCGTTCATTCGTGCACTTGTAGATCTTTGACCGTCGTTACGGGTAGTCACAAGCCAGAAAGTCTGACAACCAGTCTCACTAAAGGTATCTTGTTACCGGTTACTGGGCTGACGAGGTCAGAAAGGCAGTTGCTCCATGTAAAACACTGGCACTCAACTGCATCCAGTTAGATAGAAAGCCGACCTCTATATAGTTGGGAAAGGCTAGGCAGATGATGATGATTACTTTACTAGTACACTTCTGTTTCTTTAGCGATTGAATTTCTTCGTTAGCGAATGGTTGGTGCAGTTGCAGATGCTCTTAACATCGATCATATGCAATCAATGTGATCAATGGAAAGTGCAGTACATTTAAATGGTATTAAATATATTTAGAGACTATTTTTTTATATTGTCAAGAATGTATATAATGTAAATATCTTCATGTATTAAAATCACAACTATCAAGTCAGTATTCAATATTGGTGATACCTACTTCAAAATATAGTACTTTATAAAGGTAAAGTGCACTTTGGCAGTCAGCCTTATTGTTATCTTCATCATTAGTCTATTTACTATCCCACTGCTGGGCACAGGCCTCTTCTCATCCAGAGAAGGCATGAGCATTGATCACCTTGCTCAAGGCGGATTGACGATTTCAGACTTTTTAGTACAGGTTTCCTCAGGACGTTTTTCTTTGCCGTTATTCAGTGTTGTCTAAGATACACTTAGAAAGCATTATTATTTTGAAGCCACATTTCTCATTGATCTTGCTAAATGGCAAAATTTTACTATAAATCAAGAGAAGAAGGAATGCACATTGCACATGCGTTCCATAAGTCATGCAAACATTCATAGAACATCGTGTTAGCCCAGAGTAATAATAATAGGGTATCAATGCTCATGCTTTCTCTGTTTGATAAGAGGCCTTTACCCACCAGTGGTACAGTAATTATTCAAATGCTTTTACTTTATGTAAACATTGTGCTATTCCTGCATTCATTCACATGTATGATGTACATGGAATAACTATCTGTATGACGTACAGTCCTACCTATAGGAACACTCCATAGTTATTTATTCAAATTCAGAATCGGAATATTCTAGATTACATATATTGCACATAGGTATATAAGGAGTTAACGTCATGATGAGCTCTAGCTTGGATAACTGCATAGAAAGGGAACTCTAATCTCGAGTCATCATTATATAGCATTCAAGTTCTAAATATAACAGCTGTTATATTTGACAAAATATTGGAATATCCCGCATGTTTGAATTTTAGAAATTTTGATTTGATTTGTGACTAATACCTACTAGATAACGGAGGAGCTCGTGGTTAAGTAACAACCGCACGGTTCGACCGATCAAAGGTTATGATGAAAGGTATGCGCTTGGCGCGGTCGGTCAGTGGATGGGTGACCACCTATGTCATAACGAGACTCCTCCGTGCCTCGGAAAGCACGTTAAGGTGTTGGTCCCGGTTGTCATTTGTACATTTTAGACAGTCGTTACGGGTAGTCAGAAGCCAGAAAGTCTGACAACCAGTCTTACTAAGGGGTACCGTGTTACCCGGTAACTGGGTTGTGGAGGTCAGATAGGCAGTCGCTCCATGTAAAACACTGGTACTCAGCTGCATCCGGTTTAGACTGGAAGTCGACCCCAACATAGTTGGGAAAGGCTAGGCAGATGATGATGACCTACTAGATAAAAAAATATTTAAGTAAGTAATAAAAATGATGTCATTATTTAAGATTAACATAATGTATTGTGTAGTAACTACGTCAAATTCGCAAGCATAATTGTATTTGAACATGTGTGTTGTATTCCTATATGAACTGTTCTATCTTTTAGAGATCAGAAACAAAAACTAGCATTGTGCTTAACAGTCACCATTAATAATGAATTAATTCGATCATGTTAATTTATTCAATACATCATTCATCAGCTGCATCCGGTTACACTGGAAGTCGATCCGAAGATAATTGGGAAAAGGCTAGACAAATGATGATTCAGAAACCCCAATACATATCTATTACAAAGTTTTCCTACCATATAGTTGACGTTACCATTATTTCTGTATAACTCCATTTATCTCTTTCTATAGGCATCGGCATCACTATAAGGTTGTATAACATAGGTCCATGCTCTCAAATTAAACTCAATCGTCATACTACCTCTGCACATATTACCTCGGTAGTATTCATGTGTATATGCGCATGATCTACTTGAAACATTATTTACTTAAACTAACAATTATCTATCTTCTTCGCCTTATCGGTTTAATAACCTTACAAATGCAAGTGTCAGAGTTTTCTCAAATCCACCTGAAGGCTCTGACATGGATATGGATAATTAAAACTCCCAAGCACGGAGGTGTAACACCGCCAACTACCTGACTGGGCTGCATTGAGAAATTGAATAAATAAATATAATCATTCAAATTGAGAACCTCCTCTTTTTTTGGAAGTCGGTTATAAAACTCTTGATGCGAAGTCGGCCCGGATCAGGTATAGAATCCGAGACCCAATTTACAGTATGCGCGTTTATGACCACTAGACCACCGAGTTACTACCTCATCTAAATACAGATGTAATGAGTCGGTGTCCCACAAGGAAACGTTCTCGGGCCGCTCGATTATTCTTAGCGTCAACAAACGATGTTACTTCTTACCCACGCTATAATTTATGGTCGACACCGCGGGCTAAAGTTACAATGAAAACTAAAATGAAACAATAGACACACATAATCATGAATGTATTTTGTTCACTGATGATTATTATGTTATTGTGTCATGTAATTGATGTAATAAAAAAAGCAACAATACAATTAATGCTTATAAATAATACAGTTGACGTCTTTATTTACTACTTATCTATAAAATATATGTGAATATTTTTTTAAATGCTGCATCCGGTAAAGACGGGAAGCAGACCCCAACATAGTTGGGAAAAGGCTAGGCAGATGATGATTTTTTTAAATCTTATATTTTTATTTTCCATCAGCGGCTTCGTCCGCGTGGGCTATACGAATTCAAATTAAAAATTACAGAGTTTCATACAAACTTTGCCTCCCTTTTTCACTCCCTTACGGGTAGAATATCGGAAAATTCTTTCTTATCGGTTGCCTACGTCATACAAAGAACAAACCCTCCAAGTTTCAGGTCTCTACGATCAGCGGTTTAGGGTGTACGTTGATTCGTCAATCATTCAGTTAATTATTGAAGAACTAATATAAAGTACTAGCTATTTCCTGCCATTTTTCTCGCTTTCAGAGCGAAATATCCTTTGCATCTGGATAAAATGTCCTCTCGTATGTGTAACCTATTTTATTTATAGGGTGGCGTAACATTATATCTTTCTATCTTCTATCACTAAATCTCAATCATCCATCATCTCATTATTCTAAATTAACAGCCTCACGAGTCGAACGAACAAGATTAAGCTACGCTTGGCGCGGCGGTCCGTGGATAGTTGACCATCCATATCATATCCAGCCTTCTCCTTGCCTCGGAAAGTACGGTTGTCTTTTGTAGATCTTTGACAGTTGTTACGGGTAGACAGCAGCCAGAAATTCTGGAAATCAGGCTTAATAAGGGTAAGCGTTACGCGGTAACTAGGATGTGGAGGGCAGATAGGCAATCGCTCCATGTCAAACACTAGTATTCAGCAGTCAGCTGCACCCGGTTAGACTGGAAGCCGAACCCAAGATAGTAGGGAAACGGCTAGGCAGATGATAATCCTACTCCAAAAATATATTTATAATAAATATTTCCTATTCAGGTGAAAGTAGTGTCACTCCGGAGTACCAGGAAGCCTATCGGCGCTCCATCAATGACCCTGAGGGTTTCTGGGGCGAGGTGGCGCAGGAGCTGGAGTGGACCAAACCTTGGGACCAAGTGCTCGACAACAGTAATCCACCCTTCACAAAATGGTAAGATTTTTTTGATCTCCCTTAATGTCTTATGTGAGACAAGCTTGTTCTCGTCACTTCATCTACATGGATTTTGCATTGGGTCCCGATAAAAATATGATAAAATATTTTTACTCTGATAGCCAAGATACAGATCATCGCCAGAAACTGTATACTAATTTTCCTTTTTGTCATTTCTTTTTTAATTTAATTCCTTATCATCTAACAGGTGGGTAGGCGGCGAGATGTCAGTCTGTCACAATGCAGTAGATCGGCACGTGGCGAGCGGCAAGGGCGATCAGGTGGCGCTGGTACACGACTCACCCTTGACCGACACTGTCCGCAAGATCACGTACTCCGAGATTAAAGATCAGGTTAGTACACTAGGTTGGGCATTTGAAAATGATACAACGTTACTATTTCATGGTTTTCTCTTGTACTTGGAGCCTCCTTTAACATCAAATCATGCTTTAATTTAAAGTAATAGCTGTTAATTACTACTTATTTTCTAAATAAATTACATGATCAAAGTTCATCAACTTTCACATATTCTTCAAAATTAAATACCCAAGCTCTTACTTCAACCTTATATTAATTGAACTATTTTGATTAAGTTTATTTTTATGTTGTCTAGCCGTCTTCCCTAGTATTTCATTATTTAAAAAATCTCTTCAATTCAAAATTAGGTGTCCCGCTTGGCTGGTAAGCTGGCTTCACTAGGCGTGACCCGAGGCTCTCGCGTGCTGATCTACATGCCACTCATCCCTGAAGCCATCATCTCCATGCTGGCCACCAACAGAATAGGAGCCATCCACTCCGTCGTGTTTGGAGGTAATTATAAGACATCATTACGAAAGAAATAAAAAAATATTTATTTCAGGACACGCACAGATGTCCACAGTGGCCAGATGTCCAGCAGTGGACTGCAATAGGCTGATTTACCTAATTGATTGATTGATCATCATCCTCCTGGCCCTATCCCAAAAGTATACTCTTCCGTGCATCTCTATGAGCAACCATCTCATTATTCACCCCTTTCTAGGTATGTCGTCATTTACACAGTCTATCCAGCATTTTTGACCTTCCTCTAAAATTTTAAAGCCATCATCATTCTAATTTTCAGACAGTGTATTCAGCTAAAGTTAAACATGCGCCGTTTAATGTTCTAACCGTTTGTGGTTTAGGGTCAAAGTAAGTTAATGAAACAAATGGATTTGTTTTTATTATCTTTCCATCGTTTTTTTTATATGATGTGTTGCTGGATTTTTGAATATGATATTTGTCTCTTTCGCTGGCATAATTATGGCTCCATAAAAATGTTGTTACAAAGTTCTATGTGAACTATGTCGTCATGTTGACACAATAGTTCTAAACCCTCAGTACTCTCCGAATTGACATACATTGAAGTTCGTTCATTTCGGGTTATTGCCCGCCTATTCTAGAACATTATTTGTTGTTTGTTTAATAGAAATAGGTACAAAGTTTTCTAAATTAAATGTCAATCGAACGAACGTACGTATAAATGAATATAAATTACAGAAAAGTACGTACGTTCTCACGAATTTTGAATTAAAATAGTTTTTGAGTGGTTTTAAGAAAACCTAAGTAATTGGAAAGCAATTACATAAAGGTATTGTTTGGAAAGTCTTGAATAGCGAGCAGTTATATAAGGCTCGTGTATGTATTTACCTATTGTGTTACAGTCTGATAATGGTCAATTAATTACCTATGCACATAATTTAAATGTCTCTAAAGATTTAATTTGATTTAAAATTTTGGACGTAAGGACCAGACAGAATTAAAGGACCAAATTTCATCCAGGTTTCGCAGCACGAGAGCTAAGGACCAGAATCGAGCATGCCGAACCGACTGTGATTATAGCAGCCAGCTGTGGAGTGGAGCCTAACAAAATTGTTAGGTAAGTACCGCTAACCGTACCGTACCGTACTTTATAATTATGATATCCTAGTTAATTTTAAACAAGATAGGATTTACTAACTACTTTAAGTGCGGGTAATTCGGTAGCATCTTCGGAAAAAAGGACCTAAAATATACAGTTGTCAACATCCTGTAACATCTGGAAAGTGAAAACAGATGTGACCATGATGCTTGAGCTTTATCAGATTCTGGAAATCCGATTAAACTTCATAGAGGACCAGTGCATGAAATTGTATTTTTTGCCCTCCAAAATAAGATATTTTTTCGAGTGTGACTGCCGCAAAAATAGTCTACCAAGGTTTGTGTCTCGTCATCGCTAGCCCTATTGGAAATCAATATCCAATTTCGTATCTCCCTAGATACAAGGACATCCTGGACGAAGCGTTGTGCCAGTCCGATTTCCAGCCAAACAACTGCATCATCTTCCAACGTCGAAGAGTTCTTGAGTGCACCTTGGAGCCTGGTCGGGATATCAACTGGGAAGACGCCTTGGAAGCTGATCCTGTGCCCTGTGTACCTGTGGAGGCCAACGAACCTCTGTACATTCTATATACTTCAGGTAGGTATAGATGATAAAAACTAGGCCTATTTTAAAGTAATGGGTAGCAATAATTGCATGACACTAGCTGTTTCATGCGACTTCACCCGCGTTTTGAAGGAATTAATTTACGCACCTAGATATAAACCAGCCTATTCCATAGGCTTCTATCTTATCTCCATATCGAATTTCATCTTAATCGATTCAGTTGTTTTCCCTTAAAAATCGTAACAGACAGAGTTACTTTCGTATCTATACTAATATAATAAAGCTGAAGAGTTTGTTTGTTTGAACGCGCTAATCTCAGGAACTACTGGTACGATTTGAAAAATTCTTTCAGTGTTAGATAGCCCATTTATTGAGGAAGGCTATAGGCTATATATCATCACGCTAAAACCAATAGGAGCGGAGCAGCACTATTCCACGCGGACGAAGTCGCTGGCAGAAGCTAGTTTATAATATTAGCCCAGATAACTAACCCTCTTTAATAATAACACCTTTCGTCTTATTAGCCTCTTTAAGATATCGAACTGTTTGGTCCTTTCTGCTAAACTTCACTTTAATTTGACGGACAAAGTTTATCTTTACAATTACCTATTATGGCATAAATTTTCAATTTACAATTATTATAATTAAATCTAGAATTATTATAATTCAGTCTACAATTTTCATTACATAAATTTTCAATTATTATAATTCAATCTACAATTATTATTACATACATTTTCAATTTACAATTATTATAATGAAATTTCAATTATTATGACATAAATTAACGGTTTAGTGAGACATCTACCACGTTCCGATAATCGTTATTTAATTGGGTCTTGAAACTTTGTGCTTGTAGTCATTATAATTGATAATTAGTTTGCCGAGTCCCCCATTGTTAATGAACTTTTAACATATTATGTGGCACACGTGACGGTAGTGTGATTATTATCGTCAGTAGTGTATTGTTTAACATGTAGAAAGTTTTGTTAGTATATTAATTTTCTTAAGGTGTGAAGAGAAAATCTAAGTTCTATTATGGCTTGAACAGCAAAAAATCTTATTACATATTCAAGAATGAATTGTTTGGTGCGACCAACAATTTGCAAATGGAAGAACAGTGTACTAAATTATTGAATCTGCATTTTTTTTGTGTATGACATCTCGCAGGCCAACCTAGAAGGTTGTCGACTGCTTAACCGGGCTTGCCTGTGAAGTGCCTTAAATGAATTTAGGGCCTCCAGCCAGGGCTTAACTTACAAAACTAACACTACACGCTAAGGGCACCCCCTAGTGGGGTACGGGCCTCGGCTTAGGGCGTCGCTGGCGGAAGACAGCAAGGGACAGGCTGGATCAGAATATAATTGAATCTGCATCAATTAAGACATAAAGACTGCAGGATGTTATTAGGGAAACTTCAGGAAAACCAAGTTATTACAATTAGATATTTGTTTTCCGATAAAACAGAGAAATGAAGACAACATTTTCAAAGAAAGAATTTACTAAAAGTTAAGACAAAACAATTTCATAAAGTAGGTAGGTGAAAATGGTGTCCCATAAAAGTGTCAAAACACTATAGCTTCTTTCTTTAAGTAGAGCTGGGTAAAACAGAGTAAAACTTTTTCCATTTCTTCCCTCCAGGCACTACCAGCGCTCCTAAAGGTATTCAACGACCATGTGGCCACGCGGCTACTCTTTGCTGGTCTCTCCGAACAGTTTACGGGCTGAAGAAAGGGGTATGGTGGGCAGCATCAGACCTTGGATGGGTGGTTGGCCATTCCTACATATGCTACGGACCTCTCCTTGCTGGAGTTACATCTATACTGTATGAAGGAAAGCCTGATAGGACACCAGACCCTGGACAGTATTTTAGGTAAGGTTTCGACTTCACCTACCCGGATAAAAACCCACGTTTTTCTCCAGGTTTCAATCACTTTCGATACCAAATTTTACCTAAATTAACGGTGTAGGTTGCGAGAGATTGAGACAGACCGATACATAATGGACACTGTTGGCCTTTTTTGGAATGAACTTATTACCTTTGACATATCACAGTACAATAGAATATTCTTGATTATGTACACCACTTTTAAACTTAAAAACTAAGAATATAATTAAGGTAGGTGACACAATGGGCGGTCTTATCGCTAAAAGCGATCTCTTACAGCCAACCTTTGGATGGACTAAGGACAAGAGGAAAAACATGATATAGCCTCTATGTAAGACAATAACAAGATATCTTTTATTTTATTTCCAGAATTATAGAGCAGCATCGTGTGAACGCCCTCTTCACGATCCCCACCGCCTTCAGGGTGCTGAAGCGATCAGACCCTAATGCCAAGTACGCTAGGAGATACTGCAGCAAATCTCTGAAGACTGTCTTTATAGCTGGAGAACATTGTGACCAGGACACTAGGGTGAGCATTGTAACAGAAATATAGAAAAATCCAGCTGTTTCCCAAAGTTTCACTCGCATCCTGAGATCCTGAGGCTTTTCACAACCTTAATCTAAATCAGTTCAGTAGATTTACAAAAAAAGTGTCATTTACATTTATAGCTCTTACTATTTAAAAAAAAAACGTCCTACACTAGGAATTACTTCTATATCGTGGGTGCGTTCACAAAAACATACATTACACGTGCACAAACACCCAGATATAGAAAAAAATAGTTCTTGCAGCCACTACGTCAAACGTGCCGACCAATTCTTAGTTTTAGTCCAACTTTTAAGATCGTTTTAGCGATCAAGAACTACGCATACTTAATTTCTAGCAGACTAAATCTGTGAACAAAATATCACTCTTAAAATTTTATTGGTCCTTCCATCCCGAAATTGGCTATTGTATTTTTGTGACTTAGTAACCTATCTACTATTATTTGATTTCCAAGTCTGAACAGAAGGTTAATAACAATAGCAAAGTGCCTAGTCTTCACTATAATTTTCCTTTAAACGAGCGATAATGTAAACTACCAACTAAATTAAGTCAATTAATGCATTCATTGTCATGTAAGAATAATATTGACCTCCGACTTTGCGTAGTTACGCCCCACGTTTATGCTTATAAGTATATGGGTGAAAAAATATATAATTGAAACTGAAGGTCCTAGGATTTACCTAAATCTCAAAATTAGTCTAGTTCAGCAATTTTCAAGATAGTCTTTGGACATGTATTTATTTTCTTTGTAGAGTATCGGATGTTATTGCCTGGCAAGCCAGTGCTCGACGGTCAAGTCGAGATTATGCATAATATGCTAATACGCTTCGCGAATACTGCTTCCGTAATGCAGGGTTTTTGACAGGAGTGTGGTGCAGTGCTGTCATATGACAGCCCTCATGTAGCGTGATAGGGGTCGCTACCTACACAGTAAAATTTGGTCCTAGGAAATACTTTCCAAAGGACCACATAGTCCATATTTCATTAACAACGTTCAACTAATCTTGGCGCATTTTAACTATTTATAAAAAAATAATTATTTCATAATTATCAACAGTCTATTTACTGTCCAACTGATGGGCAAAGGACTGTTTTTATACAGGGAAGGCATGAGCAGTGATCGAGACGCTAGCTTAAAGCTCGAACCTGCTCATACTTAATTGGAAATAAATCATGCTCTTTAAATAACTTCAATAAAATCATTTTTTTATCACACAGCAATGGGCAGAGCGTATATTTGGAGTGCCGGTCCTGAACCACTGGTGGCAGACGGAGTCAGGGTCTCCCATCACAGCCCCATGCATCGGGTACAACGTGAAGGCGATACCACCACATTCAGCTGGATACCCCGTTCCTGGATATGATGGTGAGCAACAACATTAAAAAGTTTGTTCAACCTTGTAAGGTTCCCAATGATTGGTCTAAACAGAGATTCATTTTGAACGAGATTGTGTCGTATTTATTACTATTTCCCAGACTAGCCTTATTTGGCAAGTTGGCCATAAAGATGCCGTTATAAAAGCAATATTGGTAGACTTTTTATAAGATCTCACCGAGATCATACTGTCGTGAAGACCTACAAGTGAAATCACCAATCCGCCTTGAGCTAGCATGGTGATTAATGTTCATGTCTTCTCTTACAGTTTTAAGTGTTCATTTGGACCATAATGGTAATATTTTGCAGTTCGTACACTCAAAGAAGATGGCTCGGAGTGTCAACCAGGAGAGGTTGGCAGACTAGTGGTCAAGTTGCCTCTGCCGCCAGGCTTCGCATCTACCCTGTGGCAGGCTGATAAGCGGTTCAATGAGACTTACTTTTCTACGTATTCGGTAAGATTCATTAATTGAGACTTTATTAAATAAAACCTTCGGACTTACTAATCATAATCTTGTTATTTGAGTTGATAGTGTTCTTAATCCAAGCTACTTAATTAAAACCGATTCCTTCATCTTTAGCCTCTCACATTCACATGTAACTAACGGATTATTATCTATAATTATATTAAAAACTGGATTTCTAAATCTAAACCTATCATTCTAGGGCTACTATGATACACAAGACGCTGGCTGGATAAGCTCCGAAGGCGCCGTATGGGTGGTTGCCAGAGCCGATGATGTCATCAACGTAGCCGGCCATCGTCTGTCAACTGCTGCCCTTGAAGATGTAGTTCTGAGACACGCTAGGGTCGCTGATGCAGTTGTTGTTGGAGCTCCAGACCCTACAAAAGGGGATGTGCCACTATGTCTGTATGTTATGAGGCCGCCCCAAGATGGTGAGTAATTTGGTGAAAACCTTTAGAAAGATCGAGTAGGATGATCCTTTTTTATCATTAGGTATAGCTTATCGTTTGGACATACTTAAAAATTTGATTCAAATGCTCTTTGATTTTGATTTTATCTTAACTAAACCCTTATATAATAATAATGATACTATCTCATAAACCATTTGTTTACAGATGAAGAAATGGTAGCAGAGAGTACAGTCACTCAAGAATTGATTGCGTTAGTTCGACACTTGATTGGTCCGATTGCAGCATTTAGGAAAGCAGTAGCTGTTCCCGCATTACCTAGAACTAGGTCAGGAAAAGCACTTCGTGGAGCCATTGCTAAATTGGCTAGGTCACAACTTGTGAAATTGCCATCTACGATAGAAGACCCTACCGTTTTCGGTGAAATTAAACTAGCTTTACAAAAATTCGGATACGCGATTGACGCTCCGGATCCAGAATTTTAATTTAAATTACGTAGAAAAAAATAATTAGTCTGTACAGTTTGGATAAAGTCTTAAATCTTCTATCTTCATTGTTTTATATTTTATTTTTGCTATTTATTTGTGAAGTTTTCTATTTAATTTAATTATTTTGTGTTATCGCTGTGATAGGAAGCTGTACTTAAGCTTTTTTATTTTTTATAAACTAACTGTAGTAATACGACCTACATACCAAATATCTGTGTTATCGTAATGAGTAGATAATATTTAGAAATATCTAGGTAATTAAAATAATTGGTATTTATATACATCGTCGTGGCATTTTAGGGCTATTTTTAAAAGGAACTGTTCATTGTAAAATAAAAAAAATATTATGTCATTATTTTTAAGTTAGTTAATATTATATTACATAGAGGTACCTTTAGATAACAAATTAGTATAGAGACACGAGTATTTAATATACAACGTGTAAAAAAAATAAGCAATGAAATTTAAGCGGGCTACACATTCGGTGATAACAAATCTTTTACGCCGTATTAGGAACTGGAAATCTTATGGGATCTTATAGTTTTAGAACAAAAAGAAGTAACAGTTTTTGTTAAAAAAAATAGGTTACATCCCTAAAAATTGGTTAATAAACTCAAATTTGAAGATCAATAATGCCGAGTACGCAAATAAGTTACCCCTTATTTTCTACCTATTCGTCAACTAGCCTAATAAGCCTAATAAAATTTAGTGAAAAAAAATTATGGAAAAAAAAAGTTAACAGATTTAATAATAAGATTTTGTCAGAAGCATCTATACTTGATATATGTACATACCCTTAAATATTATTGCTTATTTTTTTTACACGTTGTATATTTATATATCGTTAGCACGTTTAAAT
The DNA here is from genome assembly GCA_963891755.1 of Pyrrhia umbra. NCBI lineage: Eukaryota > Metazoa > Arthropoda > Insecta > Lepidoptera > Noctuidae > Pyrrhia > Pyrrhia umbra. The sequence continues at coordinate 11,226,258 of OY982937.1, read as the reverse complement.
GACTTTCGTGTACATATTTAAAAAAATGTTTCATATTTAATTTAATTAATTGGTGTTAAATATTGTTTCCCTTAGGTAGGTACTGTTCTTAGTATAGAATTAGATAGATACAATTTTTAAATATATATCTTTAATATTGCAGATATCTCTACGATGAAGAAGAATTCTATATATTTTTATATTTTATATGTTTATGTGTGTACACTATATTTAATTTAAATTATTTTAATTATATAGATAGTTGATAAGTTGATGAGTGATTTAACGAATGATAAATGGATAAGGTATAATAATTTTAATTTATATTTGTTTTATTAACATAGGTTCCTGTAATGATCTAAGTAAAATAATTTATGCCATAATACATTCACAACGGCATGACACAAAGTTTAAACACGGCACAGAACAGGTTATTGTATTTATTATAGGTATGAAGTTGAAAATTATTATGATATTTTCATTGTGATCTTAAATGCCAATAAGTAACTACTTATTTAGAAACGTAAGGTGTGGAACTCTGAAAAAAACCTTTTATTTTATTCTATTTACATGTTACTGTAATAAAATAGCAAATGAATTGTATTGTAAACAAAACCTTTATTGCAAATAAATATTAAATAGCTTATGTCTACTGTTTTTTTTTCTGAAATTATAGTTGCCTGGGGTTATAAAAATCGCATCCTATGATTTTTTTTCATTCTCATTTATTTGTCGGTAATCTTTGTTTATATGTCGAGACGAGAGTCCAGCTCAATACAGCAGCTCAGCGTCATCTTAAAATGCAAAACAAAATTGCGTTAAAGTTAATATTCCTGTAAAAGCATCCACGGTTCATGTATATTTATTCGAAATATTAATTTTGCCTCCCATTGGTCTAAGAATGAGGATCAGTAATGTAATAGCAAATTCAATAAAACTAGTATCTATGTTATTCTTTATGACATAAGAATGATATATCTTTTTGAATTATCGAAATCGGACCATTACTTATGAAGATATTAAGTAATAAACATTTGCCGTTCCGGCCGCTAAAAATTAATGTCCGCGGGAGCGTGTGACGTCACTCCAACGGAACCGAGCGCAGTCTGCATTCATATTTCACTATTCGGCGGAGCTGCGACGCGGTTGGTCACTATATTTGGCAATTTATTTTACGTAAAGTGTTGTTAGAGTGTGTTTTGTGATATTTGAGTATTAAACGTCCTAAAATATGAGTATTAATAAAGTAGAGGCTGGTTTTGTGCAAGCTCAATCAGATAATCTTCCAAAGGTGGATTCTTTCATGATATTTGATTATCTCAGTAATCTAGTTCTAAGTTAATCTACGTTACTTATTAGTTATCTTAAGATATTGATTTAAAATCTTTAGGCCTCCACACAATCGGCTATTATCGCGGTGAATCGCTGTACATTGCTGTGAACTCTCAAAAACTCTTGAGAGTTTTTCATCCAACACAGCAATGTATAGCAAATCACCGCGATCATCGGTGATTGTGTGGAGGCAGCAGTAGGTAGGTGTAAAAAATAATGAATATAATGTATTGGTTCAGAGATCTTGATAAACAAATGTTGTTTTCGTTCATTCCTATGCGGATCATTTCGCGGATGGCTATTTAACCAACTTGCGCTTTATTTAGTTCATAGTTCCCCCTATATACTTGTCGATCTATAACGGAAACCTTAATATTGGTTTTCAATGGCTATTTTTTGCCACCTCAAATCATCATCAATCATCTCTTTACAACAGGATACCATTTTGAAGAAGTTTTGCGTTTTTCGGCACGTTAAAAATAGTTTTTCTAAGGTAATAATAGAAGTATTCGTACATTTTGGCACTATACAATATTAATACATGTTTAAAAAGGTGAATTAGACATAAATCGGACACTTAATTTGTTTGAAAGTCACAATTAATCAAACAAAACACTGCGCGCCATACTGCTGCCAACGGCTAACCGTTGGAGTGACGTCACAGCTATCGCGGCGACCGCTCGGTGAACTTCGCTAGTAATTTGGTCATAAGTTCGTCAATTTTTATCGTAGATCAAAAATTTTTGAACTGTATGTTAAGGATTACTTAGCTCTACAAATCTGCATTGTCAACTAAAAACGTTACGGATCCTCATTAAAACCTATGTATATTTTTTTCATAACGTGGCAGCATTAGATTTGCTGTCAAATGACATTTTCTGTCAACGTCATGTCATCATGTCAAATACGATTTACGAGTGACGCATCGCGGGGTATCGCCCTACTTGTTTCGCAAAATAAATCGAAATAATACAATCTGTCGCATTAATATTGATCATAAAACATTAACTAATATTTCCTTACTCGAAATCGGGTAATATCCTTGTATTTGGAATGTTATTAGCTTGTCAGTAAAAGGTGAAACTCAGCGTTAACGTGTAATTTAAAAAACCGGCTTAAAAAGGTAACTTTTCGCTTTCTATTTCATGAATTTTCTCTTGTTATTAGCTGTAGTAGATTGATTTTACCTTGCTTTAAGTGTATTGTGCCGTTTGCGGCTATCATTTGATTTAATGAAGTGTTTTTTTGCAAATAAAGCAAATGTACACATTGATTGGAACAATGTTAGATGTTACAATTTTAAACAGTGCCTATAATCCACCTACGCTACGTCATGATAATAATAGATAATGCGATAACCTCAGTCTTGAAGTACACCTAGTTGTGATATAATAGTGCTAAGAAAAATCAATATTTAAAAAAGATTGTTAGTGAGTCATTTTGGGTATTGATTATTTACATTAAATATAGGGCTAACACCTCATATTCAATTAGGTTTTCGTAAGCTATATATAAACAAGCTCCTTCATGATTCAGTGCCATTAATTGAATATCTAAAATCATTAAATGATTCACTCACACAATTATTTGTTTACTACCATACTCTAAACTTCCCATTGATAGTTTTTTTTTGTTTAAATATCATGAATAAATATTTTCGCTACGCTTTTATCAGTCAAAATTATCTTTGGCTGATATTTCCAAATACCTCAGTTATTTTGCTGTAGTAGATTCATGTGACTGGTCTTTTATTATTTTTTTTTTTTTAATTAAAATGGAACTAGTGTGTCGAAGGTGTTCTATTCGCATTATGGCAAGTTGGGAAATGCTTAGTCCTTTAATTGGGTGTTACCCCCTTTTTTTGTTTATTCAATAACCTATACCTTTACACTTTTTTAATAGATAAAGTAAAATTCAATAATTTTATTGGTTAACTCTTGATTATATATGCGGGATCAGAGTGACTCCAGTATAGCACAGTTTAGTGTTTTATGACATTGCTAGCAGTATACGACTCTATCCTCACATTTCCGGGTCAGTGCTATCCGTGTTCCGAGTTGTCCGTACAAGTTGTATGTAACTGATTTATTCTCGGACGGGTACCCAGAAATGTGTGGATAGCTCCTTAGGGTACTTTTAGAAAATATTCATTTAATTTTGGCAATAAATAATAATTGTAAGCACTCAATTGTAGATTACATTCTTGTCTTCGACTTCAAGAAACATCCACAAGCACCTAACCTAGGCTCGGTTTTGATTTTTTACAATGTGAAAGTGACCTTCAATATATTCTATTTCTTTCTATATTTTATATTCACAATTGTCACTAATTTATTAAGCTGAAAAGTTTGTTTGTTTGCTTGAACATGATAATCTCAGAAACAACTGGTCCAATTTGAAAAATTCTTTCTGTGTTAGATAGGTCATTTATTAAGGAAGGCTATATAGGCTATATATCATCATGCTAAGACCAATAGGAGCGGAGCACCATTATTCCACGCGGACGAAGTCGCGGGCAGGAGCTAGTAAAATAATATAATGGAAGAGTACCTACAGTTAAATAAAGCTAGCACAGTCATTACAGGTTCTTCACATAAATACATGAGTATTATGTAATAAATATTATTCCAGATGTGGAAAGCATCTACGGACGTGGTCCCGCCAGCTCTTGCGGAAGCTGATGACTGGGAGACCGACCCTGACTTCGTGAACGATGTCACGGAACATGAACAGAGATGGGGACCAGGAGGACGGAATGTGGAGGCTATTGAGTGAGTTTGTCTTTTTGATGTATAACTTTACAAGTTTTTTTCTTTGGTTTTACAAATTCATTTCACAATAGCACGACGACGGACGACGGCACGTTTGGCGTAGTGGCTAAGCAATTGACTGCTGCACGGCGTGTCGCGGGTTCGATTCCCGCACGGGACAACTAAAACTGTTCCGGGTCTGGGTGTTTGTGTTTAATAAATGTTTGTGTTATGTGTAATAAATGTTTGTAAACGCACCCACAATACAGGAGTAATTCCTAGTGTCGGGCAACGTTTTAAGAAAAAAATAGCAGTGTTATTCAAACTGTGATACCTTTCTTGGGGAGCCGTGGTTAAAAGAAAAATACCATTACTATGTAAGTCTTATTAGTATAAAAGATGACAGGAAGATTGAGAACTATTATGGATACGATTATATTTATTTTATTTGAATAAATTGTAGCATTTTAGGGGGTCGCTAGAGCTTTTCAATTTTGAGGAGGTCGCGTATTCAAAAAGTTTGAAATACACTGCACTATAGCAACCTATTTTTTCTGTGTTCTTACACTGATATTCAAGACCAATACTTTGCTAGGTAAGGAGTTTATTAAATACCAGAGATAACCAAAGCAATGTAAAATGAACTATAGTCTGTGGCAATTGATTTTACGAAAAATGTAAACAAAATCATAACCTATTTTGTTCTAATTGTCCCACATAGGTGAATAAATGATGAATGATGATGTTTAGAGCATGAAATTTAACCAGTCCTGGATTTGTCAATAGGCCGTATAGGCCGCGGCCTAGGGGCGGCAGCGTCCTAGGGGCGGCAGATTTCAGATTCAGATTTCAGGACGCTCACTGGTTTTCTCATGGTTTTTTATACTAATACGTTTAATCCCTATAGAAACTCATTCCTATCGAAAATTATCAATCCTAGGTATCCTACTGTTATGTTATTGTACCTATTTTATCTATATTACTGCGTGAGTGTTGGATGAAAGCGGGGGGCGGGTGGCAGTAGCATTTTTCATTGTTTTCGTGGAAAAGCAACATACGCTTTAATTTGTTACAGTTATCACTTACATAAAAGCGTGAGCAGAGGCTTAGCTACCCAGGGGCTAGGCGGGGCAGTGCCCCGGGGCTCCCAAAACCTGATTAGCCAACCTTACTGAACTTAACCTTATAGAACTAGCAAAAAAATTCTCCCCTCTTCGGAAACTAAATAAAATAGGTCGCAACATCAACAATCATTGCAACCCATTAAAAAAATATTATCCCCCATAATTTACTTGCTAAAAAAGAAAAAATTCGCGCTCGCTTCGCTCGCGTTTTCAATTACATATTCTTATTTCTTTTCAGATTCTGTTTTCGTTTTAAAAAAAAGTTAGCGCTCGCGCTTCTGATTACGTATATTATTTATTTTCAGATTCTGTTTTTAATACAATTTATTGAAAAAAAATATTCCCTATTATAATTATCATGCTACAAAAAATTGGAAAAAAATTCGCGCTCGCTTCGCTTGCGCTATCGATTACATGGCTATTTGTATTTCTTTACAAGCTCTGTTTTTGTTACCATTTATTTTAAAAAAATATTCCCTATAATTGACAAGGTACAAAAAATTTTCGCTCGCTTCGCTCGCGCTATCGATTACGTATGAATTGCTTTTCAAGCTCTGTTTTTGTTACTATTTAAAAAAAAAAAATCCTAATAATATTATCATATTAAAAAAGTTAAATATAGTGTTTATTTATTTTATTAAAATGCGAAAGGTTTTGTTTCTTTTGTGAAAAGTCTACCCTCCATTTGGACTTCGCCCCAGTCTGTTATATGGGCCCCGAGCTTTGATATGGTGCCCCTAAAAGGCTAGCTACGCAACTGGTAACCACCTCCGCTTCCCGCCCGCACTCAGCTGCCTTTTTTTTTTTTTTTTTTTTTTACGTGGGGAAATCCTCATGGACGAACCCGGCCCAATGGGGCGGCCGGGAACAGTGCCGGACTCTTACCGGCTAAAACCACCACGGTGTTCCTTACTTGTACCCAGTGCCGGGGGTACGGGTATCGCTCGCGCATTCTTCCGCGCCCCCGGCAGGTATTGGCCCGCCAGATGAAAAGGCGGGCCCCGTCACCCTCTGCGGCCGTCACCCAGCGGCCGCAGGAATCCTCCGACTGTGAGGCGCGCGCGGAACACTACGCCGCCGCCTCGAGGCCTGTGTCTGGTCGGGCGACAGATGCCCCTGTTCTGTCGCCCGCAGGCCGCGCCCTACGGTGGCCGGAGATCGTCGGCCACCCTGCAGCGCCCCGTTCGTCTGCTGCGGGCCGGGAGAGAGGTGACAGCCTCTCTCTCCCTTTCCGCCGCCTCCTTTGCAGACATGACGTCCTCGCAAAAGGAGGCGACGGCAGCCCACCCGCTCTCGCTCCCGACCATAGTTGTCACGACGGCCGGAAGCGAGAGATGGCCCGCAGCAAAGACTGCCGCGACCAAGTCACGGCGCTGCACCGCCCAAGCTGGGCACTCCTCCAAAGTGTGCCGCGCCGTATCGTCGCGGCAGTTGTCACAGTGGTGACATTGGGGCATCGGCTCCCGGCCTATGCGACACAGGTACTTCCCGAAACACCCATGTCCGGTAAGCACCTGCGTCAGCCGGAAGCTGAGGGCGCCGTGGCGTCTCTCCAGCCACTCCCTCATCACGGGCCTTACCGCCGCCACTGCGGCGTGCCCTGCCGTGGGTCGCGCAAGTCGCTGCTCCCACTCCGCCACCAGGACTTGGCGGAGCTCTGCCCTGCGTGCCTCAACCTCTCGAGGCACCAGGCGCTCGCCCCGCCCCAACGCTTCCGCGCGCCACCGATATAGTGACGCAAGGAGTTTTGCGTCTAGGTCCCAGGGCGGGGATCCGGCTAGGAGGCTCGCCGCCTCGAAGGAGAGCACTCAGCTGCCTGCGCCTTATGATTTCACTTCGTCTGTCTGTCTATCTGTCACAGCTGATTATTTCAGAAACTACTCATGCTTGCAAAAGTTATGAAGAACTATTGTGCATGCGTATCGTAAATGAAAAAAGTTGAAAAAACAAATTTTATAGAAAAAGTGGGAGGTAGTGGGGGTTTAAAATTTATTTAGGCATCATATGAAAGGTCTTAAATTATTTACACATTCGAATATAATTTTAAGTTTTCTGGTATGTCTTTTAATTTTGAATTATAATAGAGTCCGCATAAAAAAAACGTTCTTATCTCCGTATCTCCGAAGATTGAGAACAGAAAAATCTGAAATAATTAGGGCTGATAGACATTAGCCTAAATATTACATGCAAAATAAAACTATGATTCGTGTCGTATGTATCGTATTGCAGTTTTTAAGTAATCAGCAATTTTCCTCAATAAACTTAATTATGCGGTCGAAAAAAAACAAGATCCCGACTCGCACTTGGCCGGTTTATTTTATTTAACTTAAGTGTTTTTCTTACTATAAATGTAAAATTATTATTTTAGGGCGGCGGAAATAAAGTGGCCTATACTCATAAAAAATATAAATCCGGCACTGAATTTAACCCCTTAATTTCTGTGGCAGAACTACAACAAAATTAGTTATGACTGTTTACGTTTTTCATAAATGCTATTGGACTATACAATAATCACATATTCAACGCTGTGTGTCTGCATAGCTAAGGGTAGATTGTATTGTTTGTGAAATAAAAGTCTGGCCACTACAAATGCTATGAGAAATTCCTAACTTAGCATAGTATTGTTCTTTCCATGTCAGCATAGTGAATGCTAGTTGGTAGATTGCGTAAAACATGCACACAGCTTGAAGGAAATATTATATATATTATAATATTATTGCCAAAGTATATTTTCCTTAACTTATATAGATAGCATATAGGGAAAAAACTTTAAATATAATCATTATTGGTATGCACATTAAAGTTCATAGTTCATTGCCACATTGGTCTAGTGGTTTCAAACGTGACTGTTGTGAATTAGTTTTCGGGTTTGATTCGCGGTTTAGGCCAAAATCATTTTATGGTTTTGTTGAGAACAGATGGGTAGTCTCTCCAAGTAAAATACTGGTATTGAGCAGAGCACCCTAATTACGTAAAAACGGATATCTAATTGACATACCCATCAAAAGGAGTTTAATATACATTGCTGCATACGTTTTGTTGTTCAACTCTTGTTTTTGTTTTTTTTTGTATGGCATCTCGCAGGTCAACCTAGAAGGTTGTCGACTGCTTAATCGGGCTGCCTGTGAAGTGCCTTAAATGAATTTAGGTCCTCCAGCCAGGGCTTAACTTACAAAACTAAGCGACTACACGCTAAGGGGTGCCTAGTGGCCTAGTACGGGCCTCGGCTTAGGGCGTCGCTGGGGGAGGACAGCAAGGGACAGGCTGGATCAGAATATATATGATTATTATAATCGGGAATTTTAAAGCTATTAGCTCAGCTAGAGGTTGTTCAACTCGTTGATGCTTTTAACCAAGCAATGTATATCACTGAAGTGTCAAATCATTGGGGGTTCATGTCCCCTGAGACCCCCCTCGGACCTCCACTGAGTTGGGAAAAGGCTAGGCAGATGAAGTAATCGCAACATAAGCATAGGAAGCGACCCCGCCATCTCGTCAGTGCCAATGCCCTGCAGTATCGCTCAAACAATGCTAATTATAATATATTGATATTAAATACGAAAGGGAAGCTTGTGGGCGATATTTTCTTTTGCACAATGAATCACTTGTCAGAGTCAATGTTTACGAATTGGCGAATTGTTTTCTAAATTTAATGCGTACTAAGGCTATTGTTTTACTAAAGGGCAAAGGCTACTCATACAAAGAAAGGACGGGTATTGGATGTCAACGTGGATTGCCGATTTCAGAGTTAAATCGTCACCGAAGTTTTAACAGTGCCTAAGGGCCAAGTTCACCTACAGATGGTTACCTAATCAGCCCGTTAAATAAAAACGTTTTTTAACCACGAAGCTGGAATTTTCATGTTATCCACTTCTTGTCCAACCCCGAATTGGTAATCGACCGTTTTAGGAATAAAACACCCAAACGATAAGGTATCCATCGTAGGACAGAAATCTGAATTTATGGTAAACAGTTGTTTTGAGTTAATTGGACTGTTATCTTGTCGGTGAATTTGGGCCTTAGTCACTTTAAGTTTTATTCCCAGTTCCCAATCCACTAAAAATGACTTACGCACTGTTAGAACTTTACTGACGAAATGTGTTTTTATTGGCATTTTCTACGTGGCGTTGCCTGCGTAAGCTGGACAAGAAAGCCTTTGGTACTCAAAGATAATGTTATTCTCGTAGGTGAACTCTCTAATACAGCACTAAATTTATCTCTATGCCAAATTTCACTTAAATCGGTTCATCCGTTTTTGAAAGTGCAACTTAAAAATGAATTCACATTCGCATCGCATTTATAGTTTTATGTAGTTAGAATTGTGAGATAATTCTTTCTTCAATGAATTGATGAAGCTTTTGGTATTAAAATTAAAACTGTTTTTTTTCCAGTATGGCAAAGTTAAGAGAGGAGGTTTTGGAAGCAGATTCACAGTCCAAGAAGAAGCAGTATGAAGCGGGACCTAAGCCTTCTTTTGGGTTTGTATACTTCAAACTTCAAAAATTTATTGCGATCATGAGTAGATACAGATGTTATAAAAGGTAAAGGTACATACATGATACCCTGTTAGGGCGCAGCAATACAATTTAATATAAAATTACTTACACACTATTTAATTATTAGTAAACACTATTTAGTTATTAAGTTAGTATATATACATTTATAATATTAGTGGGATTCATTGACATATAAAAAACCCAAGATGCATAGTCTCGAATAAAAGTAACGCTCGAAAATGTCCCCTACGTAGTTATAGTAATGCTACACACATATATTTTTGCAAATTCTACCTTACGTCAATTGGTTTAAGGTTGTTTTTAAGTGACGCGAGACTATTTGAAATGAGCGCTCAATTTAGAATGTTGCGCTCATTTTATGCGGACGGTTTTGAGACGTTGAGTGTGCATCTTGGGTTTTTTATATATCAATGGTGGGATTATTCATTTTGTAATCCCTTGTACAGTTATGGCGGCAAGTTCGGCGTGCAGCAGGACCGCATGGACAAGTCGGCGGTGGGCCACGACTACGTCGGCAAGACTGAGAAACACGTCTCACAGAAGGATTATGCACAAGGTAATCTATACTAATATTATAAAGAGGAAAGATTTGTCTGTTTGTTTGTAGGGTTTTAACTCAAAAACTATTGGACCAATTTAAAAAATTCTTTCACCTTTAGAAAGCTTCATATTTACGAAGTGTCATAGGCTATATTTATTTCCAGAAATAATTGTGGATCCCTACTAAAACTTGAATAATGTAACCCAAGGTGTAAAAAAAAAATGTCCACGCGGGCAAAGCAGTTGCCGGAAAGCTTAATATATATTTAGCATTCATAAGCGGACTATTATTAAAAATAAAAAATCAGTAGACTTAGATAATATTAACCGTCTTACTTATAAAAATCCTGTAATCTCAAGTTTAACCATTTCTCACCTAATCCACACTTAACGTCGTAACTCAGGATTAAGCTACTAACTTAAGTTCGGATTGATGCTAAACAGCATTTACGAGTGAGATTTTTCTAACCTGTTGCTAAGCAGGATCGGAATTTATAAGTTAGACGGTTACTGACTAAAACCCATCCGTGTTTCTTCCTTCGGCCTTTGTGTACCGGGGCTGGTAACTCTTTCGAACATCGCGCAACCCCCGAAGGTTAGAGTCTGTAGTTTGAATAAATATATTTTTGTTCTAACTGACTAAAACCCATCCATGTTCCTTCCTCAACCCTTTGTGTACTGGGGCTGGTAGTTCTTTCGAACATCGCGCATGCCCCGGATGTTAGAGTCTGTAGTTTGACTAAATAATTTTTGACTTTTTACAGGTTTCGGCGGCAAGTTCGGCGTGCAAGCGGACCGCATGGACAAGTCGGCGGTGGGGCACGACTACGTGGCGGCGGTGGAGAAGCATGTCTCGCAGACCGACTACGCGCAGGGCTTCGGCGGCAAGTACGGGGTGCAGACTGATAGGGTCGACAAGGTAAGCTTGGCTGTAAACCTATGATGTGAACAAGGTCTGGGATTAGAAATAGGGCACAAAAAAACTATGACGTGGATTGTGACGAAGAATGATCTTGGACTTCGTCCGCGTGGTGGAACTTTGGGTTAACACTAACTTTTAACCCCTCGATTTTGAAACATTCTTCATTCGTGATCCTGTCCTATTGGTCTTAGCATGATTATATATAGCCTATAGCCCTCTTCGATAAATGGGCTATCTAACACTGAAGATTTTTTTAAATCGGACCAGTAGTTGCTAAGATTATCGCGTTCAAGAAAACAAACAAACTCTTCAGCTTTATACATATATTAGTATAAGTATAGAGTAATAAATATGTATTTGATTTCCGCGGTTTAACCGATGCTGAACCGATTTCGATAAAACATCATAAGGGGACACATGGGACCCTGGAGAAGGTTATGGGCTCTTATCCGGCGGCGTTAAGTAGTTCAGCTAGTCCAGCATAAATTGGATGGATTTCCAATACATTTTTTTAAATTTCTGAACTCTAGATATGTTACCTATTCACCACCAAAATCCTAGTAACTGGCATTGAAACACCTGGTGTATGAAAACTTGCCTATTACCTTCCTACCCTATTTCGAGAATACAGTTCTAATATAGTTTATTACCCTCAGAGCGCGGCCGGCTGGGAGCATAAAGAACAAGTAGAAAAACACTCCTCACAGAAAGATTACTCGCACGGCTTCGGAGGGAAGTTCGGAGTACAGGCCGACAGGAAGGACGCCTCCGCTGTGGGCTGGGACCACAGAGAAGACGCACAGCATCATCAGTCACAGAAAGGTATACCAACTCCTTTGTTAAAACTGCTGGGAACGTTAGCATAACCGCTCTGGCAAAATATTGGGGCGACATTAAAAAGCGAAGCGACAGCGATATTAAAACTGTGAAGGAAAATTTACACAGTTTTCCCTGGAAAGTGATAGAAAAACAATATAAATAAATAAATCAACCTAAATAACCATCTTGCCGGCTCTTCATCATCATCTGCCTAGCCTTTTAAAAAGCACGTTAAGCAGTTGGTCCCGGCTGTCATTTGTAGATATTTGACAGTCGTTACGGGTAGTCAGAAGCCAGAAAGTCTGACAACCAGTCTTACCAAGGGATACCGTGTTACCCGGTAACTGGTTGTGAAGATCCGATAGACAGTCGTTCCATGTAAAACACTGGTACTCAGCTGCATCTGGTTTAGACTGGAAGCCGACCTCAAGATAGTTGGGAAAAAGCTAGGCTAGATGATGATGGAAATATATTGGAACTCCAAAAAATATTCTTTTCCTGACACTTCGGACATATATGTGAATGTGTTGCTTATTTCGCTTCGCTTTTGGTTCGCATTCGCTTCGCCGCGAAACCTGTTGACTATTCCACATTACTCATGTACATAATATTACAGACTACGCCATCGGTTTCGGTGGTAAGTTCGGCGTACAGACAGATAGACAGGACGCGTCTGCGCTGGGCTGGGACCACCAGGAGAAGACGCAGGCTCACGCTAGTCAAGTGGACCATAAGAAGGTACGATCTAAATGTAATTTAAATAAATGGTTGATTTTTTAATTCAGTTTTTCGCTATTGTATATATATTTTATTTTACAAACTGTTTTCCATGGTTTCACCCGCGTCCTAACGGAAGTACTTCATGCACCCGTGCTCGTGTTATCTAGGTATAAGGTATATTTGTCGCCGAGTGATGCCTCACCGGAATTGCTTACAGTCACGGTTTGAATTAATTACTGTTTACCTATGCTACACTTTTTTATTTTATATATTTTTTTATTTTCATTTGCTATTTTGCTCGCATAACTATTTCATCAACATTTCGAAAGAGTAATTGATTCATTCTGATTGACACCCGCAACTCGTCTTAGGTCCAGTTGAAAACCAGCGTCAGGCACTAGCTGTCTGGCATAATGCTGAACTGGACCTATTTGGCACATCTTTAATTTCTGTACCTTTTTTTTTATTCAATATTGTGATTGTCCTTTGTTGTGTCAATAAATGTTTTTTCTTTCTTTCTTTCTTTCACCCGGATAAAGTAGCCTATAACCGTATCCAGGGTACCATCTATCTCCATACCAAATTTTCGAAAACATAACAAACAAACTCACATACGCATTTAAAATATTAGAATCTATAACATAAAAATGAATCGCTGAATGTGTTGCTAAGCGCAAATCTCGTGAGCAGCTGAACCGATTTGTATAAAATTCGGTACGAAGATAGTGAGGAACCTGAAGAAGGTTGGTGTGAAGTAGTTCCCTGAGACGCGGGTTAAACCGCGGGAAACAGCAAGTATTCTATAATTTTATTATTAATTCTCGCTCAGGGTTTCGGCGGCAAATTTGGCGTGGAAACAGACAGGGTGGACAAGTCAGCTCATCGGTTCGATGAAGTGGAGAAGGTGGGCACGAGCTACACGAAGCAGAAGCCCGACATCGGCGGCGCCAAGCCTTCCTCCTTGCGGGCCAAGTTCGAAAACATGGCCAAGGAGAAGGAACAGGTATTCATATTCATATTCTTAAGGAACAGGTATTATTCATTCTTATAAAATACTTGGCATATAAGTCGAATAGATTACTGACCGGTCGCATCTAACGTATCATTTATACTTTTACGAATGAAACTTATATCTGTATATAAAAAAAAAAATGTTTATTTCAGACAAATTTACACTGTCCATATTATGATAAAAATAAAATAAATGGAAACATACACACCTAAATCACCCTCTTGACTAAAAATCAATATTTAATAATAAAATATCAATAATTAAATTACTTTTTAATTTTTTTATGGTTCCGTAGTCGACAAGGAACCCTTATAGTTTCGCCATGTCCGTCTGTCTGTCTGCGGCATAGCTCAGAGGTTATTGGTACTAGAAAGCTGAAATTTAGTTTGGATATGTATATTGATAACGCCGACAAAGGGGTAAAATAAAATTTTGAAAAATGTTTTTTGTGGGTAGCTCCCATACAAGTGGGGATGAATATTGATTTTCTCATGTATCAGGTTCTGTGAGGTATCATTGGATAGGTCTTTCAAAAGTAAAGCAGATGTCCATGATGACCATTTTTTTGATTTAGGGATCAGTTTGTGCAATATCAGCTTTAAAATGCAAATATTTTTCGATACGAGCATCCCCCCTTATAACTTTTGAATGGCTGTCCCTAAAAATGTGAAAAAAATTACAGACTTAGCACATGTAATGAACTTAAAAGGAAAACTATCACGGCTAAGTAGACTTAATCGGTTACAGAATTATATTCGACTAACTAAGACCTGTTACGGAACCCTACTGCCACTTGGCCTGTTTCATATATTTTATTTTCTTTCTTAGGAAGCGTTACAATCCGTGCAAAAGATAAGACAACAGAGAGAGGCTATCGACAAAGATTTATCTCAGAAGGTAAATATTATTCCAATTTAAATATGTATTAAGAGATTCCTTTGAATTTCGATAACTACATTACAAATTGTAAAATATAAAAAAATCATGTTTTTTTTAAATTATTTTCTAGGAGAAAGTCCGCGTGGACAAAGAGAAAGCGGATCAGCCCGAACCGGACAACGAACCCGAACCCCCGGCTAAGCTGCCCGGCAGACTGGCGAACAGACAGCCAGTGTTGCCAACAGCAGCCTCACCCGTCACATCGCCGCTGACGTCTCCTATATTACAAAAGGTTAGTTTTATTACATACTAGCTTTCCGCCCGCGGTTTCGCCCTCGTGGACATTTTTTTTACACCTTGGGTTACATTATTCAAGTTTTAGTTAGTAGTGTAGTAATTGTATGTATTTTTGTATGTTGTATCATAAAAAAATAGGAATTAAAAATTTTGTCTAAAAAATAAAAAAATAAAAATTAGGGGTGGACTACCCCTAACATTTAGGGGTATGAAAAATAGATGTTGGCCGATTCTCATAGATACCGGATAAGCACAAAAAAATCATAAAAATCGGTCAAGCCGTTTCGGAGGAGTATGGCAACGAAAACTGTGACACGAGAATTTTATATATTAGATATTTTTAGCTATAGTAAGTTTTTTGTTAATATGTAAAATACTTCAAACATATGCAGCAATGTATATAAAAACCTTCTGAAAAAAAAAATCAAAATAAGTTTTAGTAGAGATTCCTAATTACTTCTGGAAATAAATATAGCCTTTGACACTTCGTAAAGATTTAGCTTTCTAATGGTGAAATAATTTTTAAATCGGTCCAGTAGTTTTTAAATTAAAACCCTACAAACAAACAAATAAATGTTTCCTTTTTATAATATTAGTATTGAGAAAAACATCACGCCCTCTTTTCTTTTCTCTCTTTCTTTCCTGTTAAAACTGAAGAATTAGGCAGATCCCCAACTTGAGTCTACTTTAAGTTATGTCACTCAAAACCCAGAATTTATTTATCATTACTTTTCTTACTTATGCTATAAATGTGAAGGTACCTGTCTGTCTGTCACACTTAAACGTCAAAACTTATTTACATGAAATTCTGTATGGAGATAGCTCGAACCCCGAGGGAGGACATGGGAGACACAGTCCATCATCCCCTCAAAATGCGGGTGAAATCGCGGAAAATAGCTAGTTATTCTATAAAAACCTAGGCGAATAATATTTATTATTTATTTCAGGTGATGCCAGATGTCCCGGCGCCGGCCCCAGCGGTGACTGCTGCGCCTGCGCCGACGACTGAAGTGCCGGAAATGACGTCATCTGTAGAGAAGCAGGCCAACTTGCCGGATGTCACGCTAGTTGGTGAACCCAAGGAGGATAAGGAAGAGGTATGTTGATGCTTTTACATAAGTGGCACCAAGAGTAAAGAAAGTTAAAAATTTAAGAAGAAAAATTAGTGTTTTAAAGCTTGCTTTAATAAGTTAATAAATAGAAGAAAGGAAATATCATAAACTTTTTTATATTTTTGTCGCTAGTCGTAGTTCTTGTCAATCTTCGCCGATTGTTGACCGATTTAAATATTTTTTGACATATAGTTTGTTCCATTAATTTTATTAACTCTGGTTAAGTCGGCAGTATTGTAAATATATTCCACCAAATAACAATTGACAGGCAAAACTAGGTGTACGATTACTAAATCTATGTAGGTGCACTTCACTTACTTTTACTGTTGGTGCAGGGTTACAAAAAAAAATGTTTTTGTTATCAGTTGAGTCGGCAGCCCACAATAGTAGTCTCTCCAGTGGGGTGGGAGAGTGAGATGGCCGGAGAAGGAGAGATGGAGGCAGACGATGAAGACGGCTACACTGCGCGTGCGCTGTACGACTACCAGGCCGCCGCACCTGACGAGATCTCCTTCGATCCTGATGATATCATCACTAATATTGTTATGGTAAGCTTATTTACTACACCCAATACAGTCCAGCGACTTGTTGTCGGCGACCTCATCTCGGCGACCTCAATCCGGCGTACCCTTGTTAAAGTGATTCTATTAAACAAGGTCGCTAATACAATTCGTGAGATTGTTTCGGCGACGACGACGGGTTTTGCTTAAGTCTAAAATTTTATTCTAAATTTCGAAAAAAAAAGCACACTAACATCGCGTTAATCTAGTTATAAAGCTATTCTGTCTGAATGTTAAGCTCTCACGATCAAACGGATGAACCGATATAGATCAAATATGGCACGGAGATAGATGAAAAAAAAAATTGTGATCTATAAATAAAGACTTTATCTACATGGTTATAAAGTACATATTTCTTTGCCCATAGATCGACGAAGGTTGGTGGCAAGGACTCTGTAAAGGCGCTTACGGGCTCTTCCCAGCGAACTACGTGCAGTTGCAAGATAAGTAAGACATTCCCATCGTAAACGTAGTTGTAACATTTATTCATAAAAAATATAAGTTGTCTGTACATTGGATTTGGTTAACGTATTGTTGAAGCTTTGTATCGCATTGAAAGGTTTGTTTCAAGGTTTTTGATGTTAAACTTTGAAAATTCGCCGAAATTGCGTGGAAAATTAGTCGATAAAATGCTTGAAAGACCCATACAAATATGTGGTTGAAAAAATCATGTAATGGGGAGTTTTTCGAATTTTATGTGAAAAAGATCAAAGAAACCAATCGCTTGTGGTAATCATAACAAGCTCAGTTCATTCTAAATGAAAACTAAGATTCTATAAATTGTATGTTATGTCATGCAAACCAAATTAATTAATTACTTCCTCAACTTCGCAGTTAACCTACACTTCATGTTATCATATATTTTTAAAGCTATGCCATAAGTATTTGTCTCGACGCGAGAATCGAACTTGCAACTATTAACACGAAACCCAAAATTCGCGGGAAATCGTGATTATATAATATTAACCATTCGGTACCTTGAACAAACGCTAGTTGAAAAAATATAGATGTATAATATTAATTAAATAATGTAAGCTAGATATTACTATTATGAAAGACTTTAATTTTGATAAATGAGTAATTTTGAAAATATAATTATGTACATAAGTTGATAATATTGTCAGTTTTATCAATTAATTGTGGATTAACAAAGCACAAATATAAAAGAATAATAAATAAAACAAAAATATGTTACTGACGTTTTGGCCAATCAAACATAAGAGATCAATATTACTTGTAACTTAAACTGATACCAAAATTAAATAAACTGACAATATTATTACACTCTGCGCAAAAAAGTCTTGTTTGGTTTAGTCAAAGCACAGTTTCGCGCATTTGCGCTAAGAGTCTGCGCATTTGCGCTAAGAGTTTAAGCATTTGCGCTACGATGCAATTAAATTTCCTGTGTTATTAGGGATATCTAGCGAACAAGATATTTTTGCGCATTAGATTTAGAAATAAAAAAGAGTAAGTGCACTTGCAATTCTTAAATTTCATGTGAAAACTAAAAATTGGTTTTACCGCACTATACACTAAATCCGCCTAACCACCGACCCCGTCTGCCGGCTTGATCTAGGCGACCTTATTTGTTATTATTATTCTATCAAATAAGGCCTCTGATACAAGTCGTCATACTGTGTCGGTGACATCGGCGACCCACCAACCTAGTTCTATAAAATTTCTTCTATAAAATAAGGTCGCTGATGCAAGTTGTTGACTCTCTTGGCTATGTCGGTGCGTTAAGAGTGTGGGTGGTTAAAATTTTTCACTGGAATTTGACAAAACAACGATATACATTGTGTTACTCTAGTTATCAATCAGTCAATCTTTTCCAAAATAACAAGCAATGTATTTTGTAGTATTGTCTGAATGTCTCGAGGTTTTTGACAAGTGTGCTTATTTCTAATAGATATTAACTTTAACTTGATAACGTACTTATGACACAAGAACGCGAGTAACCTCAAAACTTTGACATAAGGTGGATTTGAATTATTATTTAGCTATCGCCTAACTTAGGCTGTTCATAAGAGGTAGGAGTATAGCATTTTGTGACTTATGACTTCGGTATAAGGTTCAAGATTTGTCATTGAAAAAATAATCTTTATGCATAATTTACGATGTGTATTATCCATTGATTCGGGGTTTCAAAAAACTTTGGAAATATTAAATAGAATGCATTCAATATACCAATGGAACAAGCAGAGTTCTAGCTCCTTTCGTAGTCTAGTATGTACTAGAAGCACCAAATATAGGTTAGAAGTTTATAAACACGTCCTGAATTCGTCATTATCTGCCTAGCCTTTCCCAGCTTTGTTGGGATCGGCTTCCAGTCTAACCAGATCCAGCTAAGTACCAGTTTTTTTTAGATAGAACGTCGTATCTGACCTCCATAACCCAGTTACCCAGTTATTAGACAACACGATATCCTCTGTCTAGTTGTCAGATTTTCTGGCTCCTAACTACCCGTAATTACTGTCAATGATCTAAAATAACACATCGTAAATTATGATTAAATATAAATTAATGATTAAATTATATAGAAAAGTAGATTGCAAATTAATTTTTCAATAGAATAAGGTATGTATCGTCTTCCAAAACCTACCTCTGCGATGCATCGCATTTTATTTTGGAAAACACTTATCACGCTTTCATAAAAAAAAAAACATTGAAAAAATGCATTTAATTTGAAAATTAAGATTTTTAGTTTAACGCTAGCTTATATTATAACTTCTGTCACGAAGTAGGTTATGTTTTTTTTATATCTATCAAAGAGTTAAAATTTGTATGTTGGTTTGTAAAGGATAAACTCTGGAACTACTAAACCGATCTTAGAAATAATATCACTGATAGACAGCTCCATTATCCTTGGATGCTCAGAGACTTTTTTATTTAGATAAACACGAGCGAAGCTGTGGGCTTAAGCTAGTAATAACATATTTTTATTTTTTATCATCAACATATTAAATAGCAAGTTATTTTATTTTTATGAATGTGCATTAATCCTATTTAAATGTAGTATCGATTTGATATTTATTTAAATATCTTGCAATATATAATTATGTTTAATTTCTAATAAATATTCCATATCCTATATTAGAGACTATCAGGCTTTAGATTTAGATAGATAATTATAAAATAGTCTCAAATTAATCATAATTCATTAATTAATTTTTTCTATTGTGTTGTATGAAAAGTGACAGTAATTTTGAATTGAGAATTTTATAATTTTTAGTATTTTTTAAATTTAGTGACATTTGTTTTAGTAATTCGTAGACTTTTCGTTTTATATTCCAAAAAAGTATTTCTTGCAATTAATTTGTATTTAAAATAATCATACCCTATTAAAATAATTATGTTGTTTGTGAATGTTTTTTACAAATGTTGACAGTAACGTAAATTAGACTAACCACATGTTCACAAATATAATTATAATTAAGTAATAATTGAAAAAAAAATAATTTTTTTTCGTCGAATCTTTTGATTGATTTTCAACACAATCTGCGTGTGAATGGATAAGCAATCCTAAAAAAAATCGATTATGATTTTTTATCGATTATACTGCCTTTAGTCAAGAATCATCGATATTAGTGTTGTCCCAATCAATGTATCGATTACTCATATTTGTGACATGTGGAGTGGTCTCATTAGTATATAAGTAGTAAGTATAGGTATCTAATGCCGAACTATGTTTTATATAAAACAATTTATTGTTTAAAGATGAATAAAATAATATTTTATAGCTATTAAAAAGTTTCATTTTTCACTTTATACCTAAATGCGTGTTTCATTATGATTCGAAATTATATTGTGTTCGATTATAAACACATACAAAAAATCAGGAAACACAAGCTTTTTATCCATATCTCCGATCATTGCATTCGAGTCTAATTTCTTCTTCTTTCTCGTTCCCTCATTGCTGATGATCGCGACCACAGGACGTCAGTACTCTCCACTGGGTGCGGTCAGTGTTTTAATGGTCACATATCAAGATACTGGAAGTCTTCACTCAATTTTTATGCGGCGCGGTCATGATATCAATCTCACTCTCCAATATAATCGAAGCGAGAGAAAGACATTAAACTTAAAGTTACGCCGCGTACGCATTTGCCGAAAAACCGTAAGCCCTTAGCGTACACACAGGTTTATTTGCCATAAGAAACTTCTGTTGATGCGCCGTGTAGACACGGTTGTAAGTGTTGTGCAGATCATTATGATAGTTTGTTCACAGACACGGCCGCGGCGCCGTGATGCAGGGCCACCACATAGCACACAACGCATAGCGTAGTTTTATACGGCAAAAAACGTGTATGTTCAATTCTAAATTAATTAATTAATATTTTCTTTCTGAAATCTTTATAAAGGGCTTAGAGACATTCATTGAGCTGTGCCGTAAAAGTTATCACTCTACTGAAAGTAGGTGGCGCCATAAGGCCTCTTTAGTTACGTATAGCAACATAGATGACGCCACAGCCAGCTGTTTCTGCTAACAATGGCCTGTTTATTCCCCAATCCGAGATATGTGTACTATTTTTTGTGTAATATTTTAACAAAATCTTTTCGCTTAACGCTCACTTGCCCGCTCTGAGCCCGTATGAAGACCTAATGCAACCCACTTCTTGTCAAAGAACAGGCCGTGCTCTACTTAGTGTATTACAAGCTTTTTCTACTTAGCGCAGCCGGATACAAGAAATAAAAAGAATCAATAAACGTATATAAGACAACAATGTATTCAACAAACACAAACTGATAACCAATTTCGTCGGCTCACAAAGACACGCGACGCACTCTCCATCAGTCTTCAACCACTTCTCGTACGCAGACACCCTGGTGAACAATGTGGTCTTATCGTAGTTCTTCCCGCTCACTATCCCCACTAGGAGGTCCCTCCCCTTCTGTTCGGAAGGATCCAGGGTCCCGTAACAAGCTAGAGGTCCCCCCGAATCGCCCCCACCCACGTCTGTCGCTTGAGAATTTGTGCAAATAAAGGTATCCATATTCATCTCCCACCAAATATCGCATTGTCTTCTGGAAAGGATATATATATCTGCCCAAAGCAACTCGTGGGAGAGTTCAGGACCTGCCCCGGTCTGGCCGAACCCTGCCGCTAAGCAAGTTCTTGGATAATCCGTCATCTTCATCGCCGGAACGATGTAGTCGACTGTATTTGAGAATATGAATTTGCGGTTTACGAACACTAAGGCTATATCGTGTGTGGGAAATTGGAAATAAGGATGGAGAATCACTTTCACCATTGTACGCCATTGACCTTTGGGTGACGTATGTGTGCGACCTGCAAAAAAAATTGGCTATAATATTATTTTGTTGAGATAGTGGTGGCCTGGTGGTTATCGCACCTGCATCTCGTGTACTTGTGTGCGGTTCGAAACCTGGCAAGTACCAATGTGACTTCTAAAGTTGTATGTACTTTCTATATGTATCTTAGACACGACTGTAAAGTAAAACATCGTGTGGAAACATGAACTAAAAAGTTTGAAATCGTCGATCCTGGAGCAGGCGAGGTGATCAATGCTCATATCTTCTCTGTTCTGTATGAGAAGAGGACTTTACCCTACATTGGGACAGCAAATAGGCCAATCATGATAAATAAATCAACGCAATGTCTTTACTTACAACTACTACAGGCACTTTTTAAAATAATATATTTTATAATAATACCTGTATGTATCAAATCATTGTGCAAATTGCCAGCAACGACCCTCAACTGCTGGAAATGTCTCGCATAATAAAAATGCTTCCCTTCAAAGCAGTGAGCGGCCGTCAGGACTTTATACGGCGCGATAATGCTCCCTCCGCACAAATTCGTCCACAGAGACTTTGAACGACTTATTTTCTCCGCACGTTCTTTGATAGACACTAAATACGGTATCTGGCCTTTCAAAACAGGGTTCCCGTGAATGATTGTAGGTGAAACTCGAAATGTCGAGTATCTTATTGTTGTTATAATGCGCTCTTCTTCAGATAGTGTGGCTATTGTAATCAGTAACAAGAATATTTGGGGTAACATTAAATTTTGTTAATTCTGTTCTGTGTGATGAGTGTTGTGTGGTGACAGTTCGTGTCATCTTGTCGGGCGATTGTTGTTACAATAATGTTATGGATGAGGTTTTATTGGTGTGGCAGAATGAGGATCCGTAACGTTTTTAGTTGACAATGCAGATTTGTAGAGCTAAGTAATCCTTAACATACAGTGCAAAAATTTTTGATCTACGATAAAAATTGACGAAGTTATGACCAAATTACTAGCGAAGTTCACCGAGCGGTCGCCGCGATAGCTGTGACGTCACTCCAACGGTTAGCCGTTGGCAGCAGTATGGCGCGCAGTGTTTTATTTGATTAATTGTGACTTTCAAACAAATTAAGTGTCCGATTTGTGTCTAATTCACCTTTTCAAACATGTATTAATATTGTATAGTGCCAAAATGTACAAATACTTCTATTATTACCTTAGAAAAATTATTTTTAACGTGCCGAAAAACGCAAAACTTCTTCAAAATGGTATCCTGTTGTAAAGAGATGATTGATGATGATTTTTTCAAGCCATCCTAAGTAGGTACATACTGAATGAATTATTTGTAACAATGAACGAGGTGGCAAAAAATAGCCATTGAAAACCAATATTAAGGTTTCCGTTATAGATCGACAAGTATATAGGGAACTATGAACTAAATAAAGCGCAAGTTGGTTAAATAGCCATCCGCGAAATGATCCGCATAGGAATGAACGAAAACAACATTTGTTTATCAAGATTTCTGTACCAATACATTATATTCATTATTTTTTACACCTACCTACTGCTGCCTCCACACAATCACCGATGATCGCGGTGATTTGCTATACATTGCTGCGTTGGATGAAAAACTCTCAAGAGTTTTTGAGAGTTCACAGCAATGTACAGCGATTCACCACGATAATAGCCGATTGTGTGGAGGCCTAAAGATTTTAAATCAATATCTTAAGATTACTAATAAGTAACGTAGATTAACTTAGAACTAGATTACTGAGATAATCAAATGTCATGAAAGAATCCACCTTTGGAAGATTATCTGACTGAGCTCGCACAAAACCAGCCTCTACTTTATTAGTACTCATATTTTAGGACGTTTTATACTCAAATATCACAAAACACACTCTAACAACACTTTACGTAAAATAAATTGCCAAATATACTGACCAACCGCGTCGCAGCTCCGCCGAATAGTGAAATATGAATGCAGACTGCGCTCGGTTCCGTTGGAGTGACGTCACACGCTCCCGCGGACATTAATTTTTAGCGGCCGGAACGGCAAATGTTTATTACTTAATATCTTCATAAGTAATGGTCCGATTTCGATAATTCAAAAAGATATATCATTCTTATGTCATAAAGAATAACATAGATACTAGTTTTATTGAATTTGCTATTACATTACTGATCCTCATTGAAACGGTAATAGCTAGGTACCCCAAATTTCTGGAGACTTTTCTAGATACAAACCGAACCCTTCATTATATTGTCTTTTGGATTTTACTAGCTTTTTCCTGCGGTTTCACCCGCGTCCCGAAGGAACTACTTCGGGCTCTATCCAGGCTATAAACTATCTGTGTACCAAATTGCATCCAAATCCATTCAGTAGTTTTTTGCGTGAAAGAGTGAAACACATACATTCTTACAAACTTTCGCGGTTATAATATTAGTAGGATAAGAGGCATTGCCCTGCAGTGGACAAAGACTTAAAATAAATAAATTGTCTTTAACTTAACACCTACCTATGCTTTTTCGGTACAGTGTCTTCAAGCTTTCTGTGTTGAGAATCAGCACTGTAGCCGAAATAAAAAAATATATCTTCCTGTACGCGATGTTTCCCTGTATGGTTTTAAAAAACAGCAAAGTAAAGTTTGGGTAAGTGTCATCACATTTTATCCAGTTGCAATTAAAACTACAATCTACGTATAGCAAAAAGGGGATCATAAACAAAATTTGAACAATCAAACGCTAATTTTGAATCAATCTGCTATAATAACAGACTGACTTTGATCAACCAACACAAATTACCCCAATTTTTCTTCTACTCATTCGTCTAAAAAATCCAATTAAAAGAGAACAAGTCTACAATGACCAAAATAAATCTTATCTATAAATTAAGCGTTAATTGAGTACAAATTGTCTCCAACTCATAATAATAGGGTGTCAAGAGTTTGATTAAGATCGTCCCCTTGCCAGTTTGTCAGGATTACAGGACGGAGGTGGGGACGTTTGTTGAGGCGTCAAATATGGCCGACGGCTGCTCAGTTTGCCTTGTCCTGTAATTATTCCCAATTGATAGTATGGAAAGAAACTAATCATATTTTGAATACCTACAATTAAAACTTCGTCTTTTTTGGTCTGTCCAAAATATGAATCGTCAATTTTCAGGGTTAGGTGCCTACTTCTTAAATATTTTATTTACAGAAAGTATTTACATTACCTACTTAGGTACCACAATGACAAACGGATCGACTCAAAACAGCTGTTTACCATAAATTCTAACTCTGTCTTACGATGGGCACCTTATCATTTGGATTTTTTATTGCCAAAACGGTCGATTACCAATCCAGGGTTGGACAAGAAGTGGATAACAGGAAAATTCTCGCTTTGTGGTCAAAAAGCGTTTTTATTTAACGGGCCGATTAGGTAACCATCTGTCCGTGAACTTGGCCCCAAGAGTTCATATTGTATTAATCTAAATTCAACAGGAAAAAGAAGATTTTAACCTCCATGGAATTTCTCTATTATATTTATTGAAAAAAAATGACGTGAATGTTTATGATACTCCTAGAAATAAAATGTCCTAAACTACTGTCAATCAAAACAAGTCAACAAAATTACACACAATTTTGGAAATGAACAAAATTACTAATGAATGTGCTCACAATTCTCATTTTTGTCATCCAAATGGTTATGTGCGAATATGACAGGCGTGTTATCACGACCCTTAAGTACTCCAAATACAGCATCACACCGACCATCGTTAATGGCAAAGCTGCTTCTGAAGGCCAGTTCCCATTCCTGGTCTCTTTCAAAGAGCCTGTGAAAAAGATGGAACCAGGTAAACTGGTGTGGAAAAATTTGTGCGGTGGCAGCATAATTAGCAAGGACAGGGTGCTGACGGCGGCGCATTGCTTCGAAAACAACAACTTCTACTTCGCGAGGTACCCCAAAGTCCTCCGTGTCGTGGCAGGCGATATCAGCACGGACATCATCCATAGCGGGGTCACTGAGACCACGGCCGATGCTCAGTGGAGACAAGTCGTCAAAGTAAACATCCACGAGCATTTCAGTTTCCCTTCAAACGATATTGCCATAGCGTTTGTCGACGAGCCATGGGTCTTCACCAAGAAAGTCAATTTAATAAAGCTTGCGAAACGCAACAACGACTATTCCCATCAATGCGTGTCGGCTGGTTACGGACGGATCGGCCACCGGTTGAAGGATACCATTTCACCCGTATTACTTTCTGCCCCAATCACTACCATGCCTAGATGGAGATGTTCCTTAGTCTGGGAGATGAACATGAATTCGTTTATTTGCACGGACTCTGCGCTATCTGATGTTGCGAGGGGTGATTCAGGGGGTCCTCTGATGTGCCAGCACACTGGTGACCCCAACGAGGTGGATGACGAAGGGATCTTGGTGGGGATTGTGAGTGGGAAGAACTTTGACAAGACGACTCTGTACACTCGTGTGTCGGCGTACGACTCTTGGATTGCGACGGGGGCTGGTAATAAGTTGCGTACCGCTGTTGATGTATGTTTGGCTATTATACTGTTCGTTTTAATATATCTTTTGTTTTACTATTTGGTTTCCTCGGGTGGGATTGTAGTTTGGATGTCATGTCAAAATGTTGCTTCATTGCACCGGTTTTTTACACTGTGTCTAAAACTAAAATGACTAGTTCTTACTTATTCTTAAACCCTGGGTAAATGTACGGGACATATGCTCAGGGAATGTATTATGAAATGATTTTGCTTTGGAAATGGCTTTCCATTTCAAATACGTTATTTGTTTTTGGTGTAAAACACTGTTAGACAAAACAAGAACTCACACAGCAGAAAAAGGTTTATCTTTTTAATTGACATTACAATTATCGATTTTTCACGCCCACTACTTCGAACTACTTTTACTACCACGAACAGAGAGGCAAAATAAAGCATTTCTTAAATTATCAAAACTATAACTAGCTTCTTTGACAAACTTTGTCGCCAAGATGTTGGCAAATTAAAAAATTAATAGCCAAGCTTTGCATAAAAATGAGACGGCTATTATTCTATGTAAAACAGATGGTTCCGTATTACACTTGATCAAGTAATTTTTCATTGTGAAGCGTCGTCGTCAGCTTGAAAAAATATTGTAAAATGGGTTTTTTAATTAATGTGCGGATTTTTAAGTTGAAAGAAGGGTAAGAAAGAAGGCTGTATCGATTTGAGGAATTCTGAAAAAACATAATTCAGTTGTATGATCATTTTATTTTATTTTATTCATATCATATGTTTTCATTATGACTATTCAGTAGGTAATAATAGTGAGACGGAGCTCAAAGCGACGTATACACGTGACGTGTAACATACCTTTTGCTAGGGCATCATTACTACTTTGATCCGTCATAAGGCAAGGTTATAGACAACTTACGATTTGGGTGCTATTTTTCTTTTTTGTTTGGGAGGAATCCTCATGGAATTGCTGCGCCTCCAGAAGGAATGGAGGGAGTGTCAGATTCTTACCAGTAAAATCACGCCGTGTTCTTTCTCCTGCCTTTGGCTAGGGTTGCGGGAGTCACTGACGCATTTGCCCACTCTGCTGGCAAGAATTATTACCGGTATCTGTCCTAAGGTGAGACCAGTATAGCATTAAACGTACTACATAATTCGTACTTATATTTTAAATTCGAAAGTTACTCTGTCTGTTATGTTTTCATGAAATAACGACTGCACCAATTCAGATATAATTTGATATGTAGCAAGATTCAAAAGAAAAACCTTCGTACTGTTAGGATGGCGCTCCGTAGGTCCTTTTTAAAAAAAAACACTTTTATTGCTGCTAACTAATATTTAATTATAATAATACACTTCACAATACTGACTGTAAATATTGAGGATTTAATAGATTGAACAGAGTGCGTGGACTGACTGACTGACTTACAACGTGGTTTTACTCCTTTTATAAGTTTTTACAAATATGAACATGATGGGGTTTATTCCTTAATAAGCAATTATGCACGTGTAGAAGCGACGGGCATTATCGCTAATGTTGCAATTTACAAATGCAATGAATTGTTCATAACATCTCCCCCCTTTAGACTGAGCTTTATTTAAATCATTTATTATTTTTAATAATAAAGCGAAGGATTAAAAGGATAATGAATTTACTTATAGCTTGTTTAATATTATTATAATTAAATCTGTAAATAAAACTCAGTTATATTTGAATTATGCTTAACTAATAACATGTAAAACCTTAATATAATATCATAATAGTTGAACCCCAAAAATAAAAATATAAAAATTAAAACAAAATAGTTTCTTAGAAAACAAGGATCAGTAGCTAGAAATTACTGAGATTTCTATTTGATTTATCTAAGTTTCTCAAAGCAAAATGACTTTTACCAAATTCTATATTTGGAAGGCTTTTCACAGACTTCTTGTCAGATTCTGAATCGTCTGAAATTTCAGTAAGTTCTATTGAAGTATTAACATTATTCTTATTTTTCTTTGTATTATAACATTGATTGTAAATTTGAATACAACACGAAGCTCTTCTATTATTACTAAAACATTTTCTATAAATTTTATAAGTGGTATAAATAAATATTGCTAATAATATTACATAGGTCAATCCTGAATAATAATTACCATATTTTACAATGTGGGTCTGATTCTCACTAATACGAATTTCATCTTCTAAATTATCCAATTTATGTGAGGCTAACTTCAAGGATTCCAAGTCAACATTGGAAAGACTAATTGGATTAATAGAATGAGAGCTTTCATTAAGCAACTTATATTTACAACAATCATCTAAAGTTAAATCAAAATTTAGAGTTATTTGGCTCGGTACATTGGATTTATATTTATTTGATGGATAAAATTGCAGCGTTTGGAAATATGCTATACAATTGTTTTCAATTGATAAAATTCCTGTTCCTTGTAGGACATAGTCAGTAATATTATTGTTACATTTCCTGGTTAATTTGTTTGGTTTAGATTGTACATATATGTATCTATTATCATTCAATTTTTGCCAAACATTTATGTTACCGTAAATAACTTTAGACTCACAACTTTCTGGAAGTGACAAGGTAACTTCTGTAAGTAACTTAGATTCACATGAAGGGTTATTTATAGTCGACAAAATCGACGGCAAAGGACATATAAGATAGTCACTATTAACATGTTTACATTCACTGATATTATCTAATAAGGCGTAAGACAATTTGTCATCCGTTATTGCTACGTATAACTTAGAAGGGTGAATTAAAACATAAGTTAAATATTGCTTCGTATCACTAGGAGTAGGTAGCGCCAAATTCTTGTATAGGTTGAACTTTATAGGATTTACTAAAGGAACTTGTATGATAAACATTAGTTTGTTATTATAATAATACACAGTTAGTTTAGACAGATCGATTATAGTGTGAATGTTTTGCAATGTTAAAGAAATCGGAAACTCGGAAGTTCTCTTCAATTGTATGTTATTTGATAACTCATTGTATAATTTCATAGGAGTTATTACGTATGGGTGTAGAATATTTGCCTTAGCGAATAAAATTGAATTTAAAATTGTATCTAAAATATTAGAAATAGACAGTAATGATCCTTCAATAATATGAACCAAGGAGTTAAATTTTTCTAAATTAATAATATTATTATTTGTCTTATAATTAGCTAAAAATATATGATTAAGTTTTTCAATTTGATTATTAAGTTTAATTTCATTATTATTTAATTTTTGTATGGAAACATTAAAATTATTAATCGTAGAGCGAACAACGTGGATATTATCTTTCAATAAGGAATAAACATGATGCTCGTTTTGTTGACACGCGTTAATAGCTTCATCATATTTCCTAGCATCGTCAGCATCTAATGTACCAAAGAAGAATTTTAAAATTTCGCCTCCAAACTCTAGGGCGCGTTTTTGACGGTGGTCTGAAATAAGATGCGATAGAGATTCAATCTTAAGATTATTTGAATTAATAAGTATTTCTAATGGATTAAAAATATCCTTACAATCTATGCTAAAATTAACTAAGTTTCGAACTTTTTCACAAAAGTCAAATACACTTTTGGTAGACTTTTCGATCTTTTCCATGAACGGTTTAATAGGTACTACATCTACATGCGTAACGACATTCCAATAATCATTATGAAAATAGACCACGGATATCGGATCAAAATAGATTCCTGGGCTGTGTTGAATAATTTCAATCGGCTCGGAAGTACTTGAACACACGAGACATCTGAAACAAATATTTCCTAGGCTGGTTTTATTTCGTTAACATGATATTTTATGTGTTTTCTATTAACACATAGGGTGACGTTATTTTTACCATGAGTTTTTATTATTTTAAACGGTCCTTTCCAAACAGGAGATAAAGCTTTACGGAGTCTATGATGGTGTTTTAAATAGACTAAATCACCAGTTTTGTAAATTTTCTCTCGTGCTGTCGAATCGTAATATTTTTTTGATATCTCTTTACTCTTGTTCGTATTTTCGAGAGCTTTTTCGCGAGAGTATTTCATTCGATATTGTAAAGCACGAATGTATTCTTGATAAGTAGTATTACTACTTGACTCGTAAGCGCTACTAGGAATTGATGGCTTATAACCATATAGAAGTTCAAAAGGACTATATTCAGTTGTACAATGCGGAGTTGTGTTATATGACAGGATTGCTGTAGCAAGATAGCAATGCCAATCATCCTGATTTTCGTTAACAAATGACCTTAAGTACTCTTTAAGGGTAGCATGACTACGTTCTAGTGCGCCATTTGTTTGTGGATGATAAGGTGTAGAAAATAGGTTTTTTATTTTAAGTATTTCTGTTAACTGCCTAAATAACTCAGAAGTGAACGATGTACCTTGGTCGGTAAGTAGAATTTTAGGGAAACCGAATAATGAGAAGAAATGTATAAGACTACGTGCAACTTCATCAGTCGTGCAAGTAATCATTGGATAGGCATTAGAAAATTTGGTTAAATCGTCCTGGAGCGTTAAAATATACTTAAATTTCTGAAGACCGGCTTCAGGTAAAGTGCCTACAATGTCAAGGGCTAATCTTTCAAATGGTCTTGTGCTGGACGAGGTTATAACCATAGGTGCTTTATTAGAAGCTCGTAATGGTTTATTAACTTGACACATCCTGCAATTCTTGATGAATTGTTCAATATCGGAACGCATACCTTTCCAAAAATATGAAGCTTTAATTCTACTTAACATGCGTTTAACGCCGGGGTGACCGGCTATGGTCGTCCCGTGATTTTCTTTAAGAATATTAGGGATATCAGCAGGGGTCGGATAAAGTATTTGATTTTTGTAAATATGAATTTTAATATTTGTTCCATGGAAAATGTATGAAATCATATTATAGATTTTGACGTAAACCAATTTTGTAAATGGTTCAGAAAAATCGGACAAGGCTAATTCTTTATCATAATCATTTTTAGAAATAATTTCATCTCGTAATTTAACTAGTAGATTATAAATAACTTTATAACTTGTTTCGTCAAAATGATGAATCTTAGTGAAAAGGAAATAAAGCGTCTTATTGTTTTTACAGCTGACCGCCTGTACGGTGTCAGGTTCGCGTTCACCTGCGCGATATTCCTCGGAATTTACAACCATTGATAATAATTGCTCGCAATGCGGCATTGAGTTATCTAAATCTAGAGAGGCGGGACAAGCAATATGTTTTTGTTTTGCTTTATGTAAACTCTCATTGTGCTCTTCAATTTTAGTATCGCATTCAGATATAGATTTAGTGAATTGTTTTTTAAAATACTCCTCATAAGAGGTTGAATTAATTTTGCAACTTCTAGTGGTCACAGCATTTACTGGATAACGAGATAAAGCGTCTGCATTACTATTAACTCTGCCGGGTTTATAAATGATTTCATATTCATACTCTTCCAGTTTTAATCGCCATCTTAACAAACGTCCGCCTGGATCTTTCGCGTTAAAAAGCCATGTTAAAGGACGGTGATCGGTTACGATCTTAAATTTATAACCATAGAGATAAGGCCGAAATGTGTTAACGGCAAAAAGAATGGCGAGGAGCTCTTTCTCAGTGGTTGAGTAGTTCCCTTCTTGTTTGTTTAGAGTCCGGGATGCATATGCAATGGGTTTGTCTTTGCCTATCTCACCCTGGGATAAAACTGCGCCGACGGCATAATTTGAAGAATCTGTAGTTACTATGAAGGGTTGAGAAAAATCCGGATATTGTAATAAGGGAGCTGAGATGAGCTTTTGTTTAAGCGTTTTGAAAGCATGTTCTTGCTCATGGGACCAATAGAAATTAACATCCTTTTTAATAAAGATGTGAGAGGCTTTGTTATATGGGAAAAATTCTCAATGAAACGCCGATAATAACCCGTTAGTCCAAGAAAAGATTTGACATCTTTTGGAGTTTTCGGTGTTGGGAATTGGGAGATAGCCTTCACTTTGTCTGGATTAGGCGAAACACCATTATCGGTGATAATATGCCCTAAATAAGCAACTTCACGTCGCAGAAACTCACACTTGTCGGGCTGTAATTTTAAATTTGCCTGTCTGAGTCTGTCGAATACAGCTTCCAGCTTCCGCATGTGAGATTCAAGGTCATGAGAATAGAGAATACAGTCATCTAAATATATATAACAGTGAAGACCTTGCAATCCTGAAAGAACGAGATTCATCATTCTCTGAAATGTGGAAGGGGCATTTTTTAAACCGAAAGGCATCCTGGTAAATTCAAATTGACCTGAAATGCTATTAGTCGTAACACTGAATGCTGTTTTTTCAGTGTCCTTGGGATCTAATAATAACTGATGGAACCCTGATGCTAAATCGAGCGTACTAAAGTACTTTGAGTGACCAAGTTGGTCTAAGATGTCTGATATGAGAGGAAGAGGATAGACTTCTGAAACTGTGACATCATTGAGACGCCGATAATCTATAACAATACGCCACTTTTGTTTGCCAGAAGCATCTAGTTTTTTAGGGACCACCCACACAGGTGCATTCCAAGGAGAAGTTGAAGGGCGAATAATATTTTGGTCAAGCATTTTCTTAACTTGCTTCTCAACTTCTTCTTTATGTACCTCGGGAAAACGATATGACTTTACGTGAATAGGGGTTGCATCCTTAGTGTTAATAGAATGTTTGATTACGTCTGTATAAGTTAAAAACTCACCATCGAGATGAAATATGTCCGTGTACTTAGAAAGACATTTCATCAAGGCTTTCTTTTCTTCCAAATTTAAATGAGAGCATCTTATCTGTTCAAGAACCTTTTGAGATCGGTCAATGTTTAAAGAATCTAATTGATAAATGAGTTCTGATTGAGTATTATCTAACGTAGAAGATGCAAATTGAAATGGTGTTAATTTAACTGAAAAATCGTCTATCTTGACTTCAGATTCGGTGGCATTCAGAACAGAAACATTTACTCTGTTGTTTGATTTTAAATGTACTATGCAGTTTGCCAAAAATACACCATCGCAAATTTTATGATCTAATATTAAAGCTTCTTTTATGTCAACAATATCGGATAAGTTGGAAACCGGACACTCTATAACTGACTCGGACCGCGGTGGTATGATATATGATAGTTTACTACAACAAATAGGTATTTCGTGTCCTTCTAAATTAAGGGTATTGGTAGAATACTGAATATCTATTTTAAAATGTTGAATAAAATTACTACCAATAATACCATCATAGTTTAAATTAATCGTATCGCCAATAGCGTGAAACAAATAATCAAATGTTATTTTACTGCTTGATGAAACACGATACTCAAAGTTGAGTTTAATGGACCCAAGAGATTCGCAATAGGAATCGTTATCACTTAAGCCTTTAAGTTTTATAATTTCAGGGCCAAGCACTGGTTTATTTTGTAAACTAGAAAACTTGACAATTGAAATAGTCGAACCAGTGTCGATCAAAAAACACAAGGGTTTATCATTAAAATTTGTTTTTAAATAAACGTGAGGTAGAGAAACTTTGTTGTTGATATAGTTAATAGTAAATGTTTTCTCACGCGAACAATCCCTAGAAGTAGAACCCGATTTCTTACGAGATGAGGGACTGTCTTGAAAATTTAAATAGGTATTTAACTTTTTATTATAAGACTTAGAAGTATCCGTATGTGCATTGACCTGTGTTGGGAATAATGTAGGAACACAGTTTGAAAGACTTGAGGTCTCATTTGCACTAACCTGTGTTGAAAATAATTTAGGAACACAGTTTGAAGGACTCGAAGTCTTATTTGCGCTAACCTGTGTTGAAAATAATTTGGGAACACAGTTTGAAGGACTCGAAGTCTTATTTGCGCTAACCTGTGTTGAAAATAATTTAGGAACACAGTTTGAAGGACTCGAAGTCTTATTTGCGCTAACCTGTGTTGAAAATAATTTGGGAACACAGTTTGAAGGACTCGAAGTCTTATTTGCGCTAACCTGTGTTGAAAATAATTTGGGAACACAGGAATTAGGATAGTTTTTCGTGTCATTTAAATGATTACCGTAAGGTTTCGGTAGACACGGAACCGGAACCTTGTTTAGTTTAAAGTATCATCACAAACAGTATCGACTTGATGTACATTAGAGCGATTATCGCTTGACATGTTACTTGTATTCGGTGCAGGTGCACCTGATAGTGTAGTATTACGTGAATCGCGCGAGTTATTTTTTGCTTTAAGTTTGCGACACTCGCCGATCAAATGACCACGTTTTTTGCAATATGCACAATACTTATTTGGATTATAATGTGAATTAGATTGTATTTGATTATTATTAGAATTATTTTGTACATTATAATTCGATGAATTCAAATGGTGCAAATTAGAAGAAAAATGCTTATTTTTATTTTTAAAACAGTCTGAAGCAACATGACCGCTTTTATTACATACTGTGCATTGTTTAGGACGAGTGGAAAGTTTTGATAAGTTAAATAACTTTTCTTCTTCAGTAGCATGTGTAATTGCTTCTGATAACGTCTTTGGGTTCCTACACCGTACTATGTGGGCAAAATTAGAGTTCAACCCTAACAAGAATGTATTGAGGGCTAAATCCTCCATAGCGGCGAGGCGACCTAAAAGTTCTTTATCATTATCACAGCTGTAGTGAATGTCGGATTGTAATCGCGTTAGACAAGATTCGACGCGTATTGAAAATTGCATTACATCTTCGGAAGGTAGTTGTTTGCAATGTTGTAAATCGACTAATAAATGCGTGGAGTGTTTTTTCTCTCCAAACGTAGTTTTAAGAAATTGTTTAATCTCTAACCAACTGTTAAATCTCTTCAAACAACAAGCTGCTTGAGCTTTACCCTCCAGCTGTGATATGATATATTTACATAAGACGTTCTGTTGCTCTGTAGTTGCTAAGGCCATCGCATTCTCACAATTGGTTAAAAACGCGGGTAACAACTCACGGTCCCCATTGTAGGGTTTAATGAATTTTGTGAGAACAGAGAGAGTAATTTTGTCAGCCATTTTAATTTTTTGTTTTGGTACTGGGCTACTCTCTGAGGAATCGGAATTAGACGAAGAGACGATTTCTTCGGATTTCTCGTGTTTCAGAGACATTAAATTGATCGCGTTAATTAATTATGCACTACAGAACATCAGACAAAACATGCACACAAAAGAAAATGTATAGAAAATTGTATAAGTTGTAAACTAAATTTAAAATAATGAGTTCAGTCAAAATTATTTCGTTTTGGAGAAATCTCGGAGATTTTGGGAAAATCACTTCACTAAAATTGTTTTTAAAGCACACTGAATAAATATATAAAAACTCACAGTAACAGCGCAGCAGCACACGTGAACATTTCGGAAATTGCGTCACACACGTGGGGCGACTCAGGGAGTCGTATCACAGCAATGCTCGTCGACACGTAGACTTCTGCTTACACGTGGCGCGCTCAGGACACGTGGCTGGTGATGGGTGATGAGCAGTCAGTGGAACCTCGATGGAAAGGTCCTCGAAGTGAAGTCGTGATGCGGGCTCACACTCGAAAGTGGAGGCTTACCGTCGACCACAGGGCAGCTGGGGTGTTCAGGGGTGATGCGGGCTCACGCTATACAGCGGAGGCTTAACGTCGATCACGTGGAGTGCAGCAGCGCGGGCTTAGGCTTTATGAGGAGCCCAAGGCTTATCGTCGACCACTTCACCAAAAAGGACTACCAAACTACGGAGCCAACAAATAATGGTGCAGACGAGTAGAAACGAATTCGCGACGCCTACACCTACAGATCCCAGTACTCAACGATTTTTCCTGGGATCCCACTTCTGACACCAATTTGTTAGGATGGCGCTCCGTAGGTCCTTTTTAAAAAAAAACACTTTTATTGCTGCTAACTAATATTTAATTATAATAATACACTTCACAATACTGACTGTAAATATTGAGGATTTAATAGATTGAACAGAGTGCGTGGACTGACTGACTGACTTACAACGTGGTTTTACTCCTTTTATAAGTTTTTACAAATATGAACATGATGGGGTTTATTCCTTAATAAGCAATTATGCACGTGTAGAAGCGACGGGCATTATCGCTAATGTTGCAATTTACAAATGCAATGAATTGTTCATAACAGTACACTACATTGTATAATATACGAGTAGGTTTTTGTAGTTCTATTTCGGTATAATAAAATATAATCTTATCGTATCCTCCCAGAAATTAAATTGTCGATTTATTAAGTTAAGATTGACGACATAGAAGCTTCGATGTGTGTCAAACGTTTCAGAAATGTGAATGCACATTAAAAGAGTGATGCGCCAATTGTCATAAATCACGTCACGCTTATTACTTAATAAAGAACTCAGTTTCTCAAACTTATTACAGTCACAGAATAAATAAGTACTATTTATTATTTACTAGCGGCCCGTCCCGGCTTCGCACGGGTAGCCTATGTTACTCAGGGTGAATGTAGCTTTCCAATGGTGAAAGCATTTTTGAAATCGGCACAGTAGTTTCTGAGTTTATTCATTACAAACATACACACAAAAATACAAATCCTTCCTCTTTATAATAGTAGTGTAGATGTAGATATACACGTAAGTCTGTTATAATGAAGAAAGAATGTATGAAACGCTTTTTAGGAAACATAAGTTTATTTCTTTCTTCTAATTATTATTGAAAATAGCGCCTAGATTCGACTGGAAGCGAACTGAATCTAGTTTAGAAATTCTATTATTATACATCCGAAAGTGAGTTTGTTTGTGACACTGTCACGGTAAAACGGCTGAATGGATTTGTATGAAATTTGGAACGCAGATATAGTTAGATGAGACCCTGAAGATGGTTATAAGGTAGTTTTTATCCGGGTTCGTTAAGTTGTCCCCTCGGCAAGCGGGTGAAACTACAAGTGTATAAGTGTTTTGATAATTTTACAATGGAATAAAGTAAAATAAACCTCAAGTTTAAGTAGACGATGTGTAGATAGATACTTAGATTATATTGCATCATTATTCCACCATATTAGTACACATTTGTATTTCACTCAGTGTTACTCCGTGATTAAGCATACTTGTGCTAACAAGAACAGTCTTATAAGCTTCCTGCGGCACAGGCGCAGCCTAGTGCAGGAAGTCTTTGAAATTAATCTTGTTTGTAATTCTTAAGCGATACATTTATTCAAGAAAGCGAGCGAATGCAGATTCTTTTTTTAAGAGAATCTGCATTCGAATTGGTTCATCCTTTTGGGACCTACGACTCCACAGACAGACACGCAAATACACACCTTTGATAAGTGATTAAAAAACTTGGTACCTACTTCTCTCTTCACAAAAAGACGATTTTTTAACAAAAAGCTCTAAACTTTGAGAGCGCCATACAACCCATAGGCGGTTTTAATGAAATCTTGTGAGGATATTTTTCCCCACACATCGTTTGCATGGAGTAATTGTATGGGTATGTATGAAGTCAGGCGTTTACATTTATATTGAACAATGAATATCTTGGAGGAGTACTCACGCGAGATAATCGATTTGAGAGTCCTTTTTTTACTTATGTTTATAAATTGAGGAGAATTTTTGAGTTGACATAAATGTACTAGCTCTTTCCCGTGGTTTCACTCGCGTCTCGAGGGTATTTAACGCATCTGGATAAAAGCCTATAGCTTAACCGTCTCCAGCATCCCATCTATCTCGGTACGAAATTTCATCTAAATAGGATAAGTCATTTTCTAGTTATGGCGTGAGGAAGGGAAATAGGGATTAATTTTTAGTAAACCGCCGTGAATATCATCATCTGCCTAGCCTTTTCCCAACTATGTTGGGGTCGGCTTCCAGTCTTAACCGGATGCAGCTGAGTACCAGTGTTTTACATAGAGCGACTGCCTATCTGCCCTCCACAACCCAGTTTCCGGGTAACACGGTACCCGTTGGTAAGACTGGTTGTCAGACTTTCTGGCTTCTGACTACCCGTAACGACTGTCAAAGATCTACAAATGACAGCCGGGACCAATAGCTTAACGCGCTTTCCGTGGCACGGAGGAGTCTCGCTATGACATAGGTGGTCACCCATCCACGGACCGACCGCGCCAAGCGCAGCTTAACCTTTGATCGATCGAACCGTGCGGCTGTCGAGCTCCTAAGCACGAATATAAGAACATAATTTTATCTCTGCTTTGTTTATTATATTAAACATTAAAACTCTGCGCAGCTAGTATGTAATATGTGTAAAAATGCCTTTAGAAAATACTTAAAGCCGACTTTATACTGGGGAATTTGGAAACCCTCCGTGTCGCTTGTTTTAAGGGTACCTCTTTGAAGCTTGAGACAATATGGTATGCTGGTATTGTGAGAAAAAACTTTTGGATCCTACTGCCTTGCAGTATAGATCCGGTCGTTGGAAATAGGCAACTTTTTTTGACCAAAAACTCTTGTACAACTCCCACCACATTGCTCTTTGGTCAGTGACTGGCTCCTTATTGTATCAACCGTAAGAGTTTAAAGCTAAGCTAAGCATCACTACAACGCAACAGGTCACCTTTCAGGGGGGCTAGACAAGTGGCAAAAACGCTATAGAAACGCTATAGAATAGAAAACTAAATGTATGGGAATGACATTCGTTTACGACTAGCTATATGTCATTCCCATACATTTTGTTTTCTATTCTATAGCGTTTTTGCCACTTGTCTAACCCCCCAGGTCAGTCGGTTGCCAATCAAAAAGCTTTTACGATACATCGTTTGGCGTATTGGCTGAGCAATTGGCTGCTGCGCTGCGTGTCGCGGGTTCGATTCCCGCACGGTACAACTAAAATTGTTCCGGGTCTGGGTTTTTGTGCATGTGTAATGAATGTTTGTCAACGCACCCACGACACAGGAGTAATACTTAGTGTGTTTTTTTTATACATACATTCAATAGCCAAGATTACAGCTAAACCATGGCGTGCCCCTTAATTACGTAAGCCAATATCTTTTAATTTCAGTTACAACACCTTTCATTTTGATAGTTCAATGATATTCATTGTTTCATTGAAGGTATCAATGAGAAAAGCGCCCAAAAATATGCAGCAATGTATGTAAAACTTCTTTTGATGGGCATTCCAATTGAATATGCATTTTTACGTGCTTAAGGTATTGGAATAATATTAAGTAAGAATGATATAGGTTTTTTATTTCTTGCGGATCTCTAACTTATCCCGTATCAAATATAAATTTTTTCCAGTTGCCAATAGATCAAAACCTGCGAAGGTGTTCAAAGAATTCTTAATAAAGTTACAAATCGAGGCGTCGGCTTCGTATCAGAAAGGTATGACGATCAGATGAGAATCTGTATCGTATATGGAAAAATATATTACGAATATCGCAAATAACTGTAGAGTTACAAGGTATTTTTTAATGTTATAATTTGAAGCTGATATGTCATTACTTACCTACTTATTGACATAAGTACGTTCGGAAAGATATTCGATTTTGAATGAATAATCTATACATATAAAATGCTTTGTCCTGAATGACTGACGGATCAACGCACAGTCTAAACCGCTGATCGTAGAGACCTGAAACTTGGAGGGTGTGTTCTTTGTATGACTTAGGCATCCGATAAGAAAGGATTTTCC
Organism: Pyrrhia umbra; assembly: GCA_963891755.1. Classification (NCBI taxonomy): domain Eukaryota; kingdom Metazoa; phylum Arthropoda; class Insecta; order Lepidoptera; family Noctuidae; genus Pyrrhia; species Pyrrhia umbra. The sequence continues at coordinate 11,186,382 of OY982937.1, read as the reverse complement.
GAAATTCTACCTCTAAGGAGGGAAAAAGGGGGGCAAAGTTTGTATGAACCTCTGTCATTTTTAATTTGAATTCATATAGACGTTCATATATATATTCATATACATATAGAGGATGTCAGTCTGTTTGTTACCCCTTCACAAGCAAACGTCAGAGCCCATTTTGATGAAATTATAACTATGGAGATAGATAGTACTCTAGAGACGATTATAAGCTACTTTCGACGCGGGTGAAACCGCGGGAAACAGCTAGTGTGCCTATAAAAGCATTTCTGTATACTCTTCTTCTTCTTCTATATATATAAAAATGAAACCCGTTTTCCGTTGTCACGACATAGCATGAAAACGGCTTGACCGATTTGGCTGAAATTTGGTACGGAGATAGAGGGGACCCTGGAGAAGGTTTTAGGCTACATTTTATCCGGGTGCGTGAAGTAGTTCCCCCGGAACGCGGGTGAAACCGCGGGCAACACCTAGTATATTATAAATACGAAAGTTTACCACGCGGGCGAAGCCGCTGGCAGAAAGCTAGTCGATTATAAAAAAACTGACTGTTTCCCGGGGCCCCCCTGAGAGAAGGTTAATTCCTCAGGTTTCAGTTTACTTCCATACAAAATCAAATCTAAATCATGGTCACTTCACTTCATGCTCACTGTTTACCCACTTGAAAAGAGTAGGCGTTAAGTCATATCAATTAAGGTCTCAAAATATCTGCATACAACGGAAACGCGTTTCCACCGTTATCTGACAGTTACGTGCTATCTAACACGTCAGATTTCCATTAGGGATAATTGTTTTATCTGTGTATTTAATTTTCTGTTCTTCAATGAAGAGTATGTCAATAATGTCATGATAACACTGTAATGATTACAACGTGTTAACATCGTGTTATGGATGTAAGAATGATAGGTAATCAATATTGTACTCCAGACGATTCGATCGTGAAAGAAAATCCATCTAATTATATCCTACTAGCTTTCCACCCGCGGCCTCGCCCGCGTGGACATTGTTTTTACACCTTGGGTTACATTATTCAAGTTTTAGCAGGGATCCCTAATTATTTCTGGAAATAAATATAGCCTATGACATTTCGTAAAGATGTAGCTTTCTAACGGTGAAAGAATTTTTCAAATCGGTCCAGTAGTTTTTGAGTTAAAACCCTACAAACAAAGAAATATATCCTCTTTATAATATTAGTATACAAGTATAGATAGCTGAGTTAAGGCCAAGTTCACTGACTGTTGATTTCGTAATCGGTCCGTTAAACGAAAAGATTTTTTAAGCAGAAAGCTGGAATTTTCGTGTTACCCACTTCTAGTTCAACCCTGGTTTAGTAATCGACCGTTTCAGGAATAAAAATCTCAAAGAATACGTTGCCCATCGAAAGTTGGGAGTTTGAATTTATGGTAAACAGCTGTTTTAACTTAATCGGACCGTCATCTTGTCGGTGAACTTGGGCCTAAATCTTTTGTTAGTCAGTCATGAATATTTCGCAGGTTATTCCTATATTTCCGACACACATACGGCGTAAGTGACACAGCAAGTAACTAATTATAAATTCGAAAGTGAGTTTCTTACGCTAAAACGGCTGAACCGATTTAGATGAAATTTGGTGAGGAGATAGATTGAAACCTGAGGAAGGATACAGAATAGTTTTTATCCAGGTACGTGAAGTAGATTCTTCAAGACGCGGGTCAAACCGCGGGCAACAAGTTGTACTTATATATCCCTGTAATACATAACCTGTGCATTATCAGCACGCAGCAGTATTTGCAACTAGTAGTTGCATTTATATGCACTGCGACCCGTTCGTTAAACTTATTTCGATAAATATTCATAGAACTAGACATACACTAGTGGCTAGGGGTGGGTTTTATTTGAATTAAGCTTAAATTTTGACTAGATCCTCATCATCTGCCTAGCCTTTTCCCAACTTTGTTCGGATCGGCTTCCAGTTTTACTGGTTGCAGCTGAGTACTAGTGTTTTCCATGGAGCGACTGCCTATCTGACCTCCACAACCCAATTTACCGGTTAACACGAAACCCATTGGTTAGACTGGTTGTCAGACTTTCTGGCTACTTGTAACGATTGTCAAAGATCTACAAATGACAGCCGGGACCAACAGCTTTAAGTGCTATCCGAGGCATGGAAGAATTTCGTTATCATAGATGGTCTCCCATTCACGGACTAACCGCGCCAAGCGAAGCTTGAACTTTTGATCAATTTCATTTGACTAGATCCTACAAATAATAAATGCAAAGAAGTAAGTATATTTGTTAGTCAAATAGTTAAAAACATAGTTACATTAAATACGACCTACTTAACTATTGTGTGTTGTTTATAATACTGTAACAAAGGGATCTTATTTGACAATTAGTCGAGTGTTCTGGTTCCGCACATATATTATTTATTTTGTAAGCAAGAAAGACCTTTTCATTCTGTCTAAGCATTGCACTTGTATTATATTTTTTTCTGCTTTTTTTTTTGAGTAATGTAGCTTTTATTTAGGCAAAGAGTGTCTGCAATTCGTGCAGTAGTTCAAGAGGAGCTCGTGGCTAAGTAGCAGCCGCACGGTTCGACCGATCAAAGGTTAAGCTGCGCTTGGCGCGGTTGGTACGTGGATGGGTGACCATCTATGTCATAGCGAGACTCCTCCGTGCCTCGGAAAGCACGTCTGTTGGTCCCGGTTGTCATTTGTACATCTTTGACAGTCGTTATGGGTAGTCAGAAGCCAGAAAGTCTGACAACCAGTCTTACCATGGGGTATCGTGTTACCCGGTAACTGGGTTATGGAGGTCAGATAGGCAGTCGCTCCATGTAAAACACTGGTACTCAGCTGCATCCGGTTTAGACTGGAAGCCGACCCCAAACATAGTTGGGAAAAGGCTAGGCAGATGATGGTTCAGTAGTTCAAGAGATTACCCATTAAATGCAAACATACAGACTTTTATGTAATTTTAATATGTATGCTGTTGCTGTTGCCCGCGGTTTCACCCGCATTCCGAGGGAATAACTTCGCGCACCCGGGTAAAAAGCCTGTGTGTTAATCCTGGTTATAAACTATGTGTGTACCAAATTTCATTTAAATCGGTTCCGTAGTTTTGGCGTGACAGTGAGACAGAGTTACTTTTGCATTAATAATATAAGTGCAAGGATTAGCTGTCGTTGTTGCCCGCGGTTGCGCCCGCAACCTCCAAAAGTCATCTAAATTAGTTCAGCCGCAGCCATTTTACCTTGAAATCGCAACAATCAGATAAACAAACAAACTCACATTCGTATTTATAATATTACTAGCTGCATCCTGAACTACGTAACTTACCTAGATAAAAACTATGCTATCTCCTTCCCCAGGTCTCTCCAAACCAAATTTCATCGAAATCGTATCAGCCGTTTTCGCGTGACAGACAGAGAGTTACTTTAGCATATTAACTAATATAATATTATAAATGTGAAAGCGAGTTTGTTTTTTACGCTTTCACGGTAAAACGGCTGAATCGAATTTGATGAAATTTTGTATGGAGATAGAGAGGACTTTGGAGACGATTAAAGTTTACTTTTTATCCAGGATTGTTAAGCGGTTCCTGCGAGATGCGGGTGAAACCGCGGGAAAAAGCAAGTTTATAATATACTAGCTTTTCGCCAGCGGCTTCGCCCGCGTGGGCTATAGGTACAAATTCAAATAAAAAATGACAGAATTTCATGCAAACTTTGCCCCCCTTTTTCAACCCCTTAGGGGTAGAAATTCGGAAAATCCTTTTTTATGGGATGCTTCCGTCATACAAGTAACACACCCTCCGAGTATCAGGTCTCTACGATCAGCGGTTTAGGTTGTGCGTTAATCCGTCAGTCATTCAGGACAAAGCATTCTATATGAATAGAGGACAAGTTCGGATTAGGATATTAATATAGATAGAGTGTCTTACACAACCCTGCAACAGACGGACATGTTCACAAGATCACACAAAAGTAAAATTAGTTGCTAGATTAGTTGAAAACTTTAATTATGAATAGCTTTAATATTTATTAAAGTTACCACAGCTGAACACCGCGGTTCTTAGCTGTCGACACGAGCTGCAGAAACTAAAAACTAAACTAAAGTGCATTTTGAATGTTAAACCTCTGTTCTTATATGTACTAGCAGAGATTGCAGTTTTGTACTCGACTGTCCAAAAATGCGCTGTTATTTTAGTTGCTATTTATTTTTTGTTTCATGTTTCAGAGGTATCGAATTCATCTTTGGTATTATGAAAAACACACAAAAAAAACTATCTATACAAATAAAATGCTTTGTCCTGACTGACTGACGAATCAACGCACAGCCTAAACCGCTGATCGTAGAGACCTGAACCTTGGAGGGTGTGTTTTTTGTATGACACAGGCATCCAATAAGAAAAGATTTTCCGAAATTCTAAGGGGGTGAAAAAGGTGGATAAAGTTTGTATGAAACTCTGATTTGATCCACCTTACTACTCCAAAACCCATAAGGAAACGTACGAAACTTCAATCGAATCTTCATTTTCTTTGAGTTAGCGTAGGCCCCCTAGGCGGGAGTCATTTGATGATTTCCCATCCTTAAAAAACATTACAAAACCCATTAATTGTGCCTAACTACACATTGCTTCAGTATTTAATGAAGTAACTATATAGCCATTAGTAATAACGTTTAGTAGAATAGCACCTTTTGATAGCACCCCGCGGCGCAGAGAGTGGTTGCCGAATGTTCGGGGTGCTTACACCAATCTGTTAATATGCCATGTTAATGGCATTTTAACGAAATGGTTACAAGTGACAATTGATCGTGGTAATGTTGATTTATTTACCAAGGCATAGCATTGCCATCTAACGTAGCAATGTCATCTTTTTCATTTTCTCTTTCACGTAAAAACTACTGAACGGATTTGGATGAAATTTGGTGCACACATAGTTTATAATCTGGTTTAACATATAGGACACTTTTTACCCAGGTGTACAAAGTAGTTCCCTCGGGATGCGGGTGAAACCGCGGGTAACAGCTAGTTTATACTATTAGTAAGCAGGATATTGGCAGGATATTGGTGAAGCAAACGTTTTATCACTTATACTTTTACGAATATCACAAAATATTATATCAATAATTAGAATACTTATATTATGTTTTATGTTATCAATACATAGATGTAATAATAATATTAGGACAAAACATAAATTAATAGGAAAATTATTAAATTTTATCCTCCATCTTGAATGACAGCTCTTCCTGATATTTTAATATTGCAACTAGGTGTATGTGGTGGGTAACTGATCATCAACGCACAGCTGTTGCACAAATGTTCCTTAAATGACGTAAGTATGCACTAAGAAAGGATTTTTCTAAATTAATCCCCTTAAAAAGTGAAATAGGGGATGAAAGTTTGTATAAAACTCTGTCTCTCTTACTTATAAAAAATCTGTAATCTATAGTTTAACAATTTCTCACCTAATTCTTACTTAACCTAGTAATCCGGGATTAAGCTCTTAATTGAAGTTCGGATTAACGCTAAACAAAAGCCTTTATGAGTGAGATTTTTGCTAATCTATTGCTAAACAGATATTATAAGTAATACGGTGTAAGATTTAATTTAGATTCGTATAGCCCACGCAGGTGCGCCGCTGTCAGAAAGCTAGTTATAAATTAAAATCAATTCTCTCTATGAAAGTGTGTAGACGAATTGATCTAATATACAAAGCTTTGCCGCGACATGAGGCTAAGTTACTAATGGCTTAATTTTAACCAAAAGATTTGTCTTCTTTTACGCTACCCACGGGAAAGGTACCAGTGACCTTTACTGCTATCTTTAGGTACGTATCTTTGAAAGATAAAAGATGTAATAGGTCGGCAAAGGCATAACTAAGTGTATGTGGCCACCGTCATGACATCTGCAATAGAGAGTTCCTAGATTTTATTCTGATGAGACGAATCTAACGATACCTTGATTAAATAAATCCATTGTGTGCTTTGGAAGATATGAGGGAACAAAGAATATTACAAACAAACAAATATAGGTCCGAAAAACATAACCCTTTTTCTTGCAGTCGGGTAAAAACGAAATTGTCATGACTCATGTGTACTTCAAATATACCATCAATCAATCATCCTTTCGTTTTCATGAATATATCAACAGAAATAAGTATGGTGGCAGAACTAGACATTACAGAAAAAATCTCTCGTTAAAAAAGACCAAAAAAAATAAAATTTGTCGTATTATTTCCCACTCCTAAAAGCTAGATAGATTCTGATGATTATTTCCGACACTGAAATTTAAATCATCCAGTCTCAATATCCACTTATATTAAAGGAAAAAGAACATAAAAAATAATGCTAACGGTTCTCGCAGAAAATTACTCACACTCAAATACAAGCTTGTAAATTACCTAAAAATATTAATTTAATACGATTTATCGACAATAATATCAAATCCAATAAATACACATTTTAATACTAATATCACGCAACAAAAAATAACATATAATAAAATCACAACACCCACCCTACAAATAACCACTGAAATTCTTCTAAGTCACTCCATACGCCCAGAATAGACAAAAAATCCTTCGTAACTTCCCCTAATTATTTATTTACCTGTCTCCCCCCAAAAATAGAACAAACAATATCAATTGCTTCCTTAGTTTACACAAAAAATAACAATTAATATCAATGAGAAGCAATATGTGTGCAAATGTGCAGTGCGGGCGGGGCGAGGGGAGGCGCTACGACGGATATAAAGCTCGGCTCTCTGCTACGAACGACAGAAGCGTAGCAGCGTAGACCCGTAGCACCGACGTAGCAAACAACAGCAACAATGGCTTTGGGGTAAGTGAAGCTGATTTTTTTTATTTTGTTTTTTGTTAGGGTTTTGTATATTCAATGTGTAAAAGGGGGTTTTGAAAGTCTTAAATAATATTTTCGAGGTTTTGGCTAATAATAATATTTTTGAGGCGTTTCGTGACTTTTACAAAAATCTAATTAAATAAAAAAAACTATTTTTTTTTTAATATTTTTTATATACCTACTTGTAATTCATTACATTCTCATTCGGTTACTATCAAAAACATTTTTTTTTCAAAGTTAATATGTTTCGAAAATAATTTCAATACTAAATAAAATGACCTTTTCAATTTTATTTTTATTAATCAAATAAATTTTCTGTCATTCAACTCATTTCTCCCAGACTTTACTTTCCATCAATCTCATAAAAATACCTGCATTTTTTATAAATAATTGAATCCAAATTATTTCTTCCAAAATGAAATTAAACATTAATTAAACTGCAGAATTAATACGTAAAATAAAATACCAGATGTGGCCCCATGTTTTTGCTGACCATATACTTTACGAATCCAGTGTGCAAGCCTCTTTATTTCAACTTTTAAATACCACTTAACACGACTTTCAACCACTCTTTCACACAGGGTTAACCGTCCAGTCACCAATCTCTTACTAATGTACCATTAATAAGTTTATTTTCTTGTAACTTATATTTTGAGAAAAATTAAGACTTATTATTACTGATTTGACCACAAACTTGCATTAACATATATATGATTATCAAAGCTAACAACATGGTTATTAAATAAACTACTTTTATTATTATTTATCATATAAAACTACACAATATTTGAATAATATATTTCTTACTAGCTGTTGCACGCGGTTTCACCCGTATCCCGACGGAAGTACACACACCTAGATAAAAAGTAGCCTAAAACCTTCTCCAAGGTTCCTTCTATGACCGTACTTAATTTCATCCAAATCAGTCCAGCCATTCACGCATGATGCCGTGACCAAGGGAAATAGGGATTCATCTATAATATAAAAAGAATCGCTGAATGTGTTGCTAAGCGCAAATCTCGAGAGCAGCTGAACCGATTAGGATGAAATTTAGTATGGAGATAGAGGGGACTCTGGAGAAGGTTTTAGGTTATTTTTTTATCTGGATGCGTTATGTAGTTCCGTCGGGATGCGGCTGAAACCGCGAGCAACAGCTAGTTTTATATATATATAGATCTCTGGCCGAAGAACACAATAATGTCGCCTTTCTTTACTGAATGTTTCATATTTCAATTTCCGTTTCAAAACTACGTCCGATTTTCTGATAGAGTTACAGGCATACAATAGCGAAATTTAAATCAAAAGGCATTTTGTTAGACGACACGTAAATTTCTCTTTATTCTTTACTAGCTTTCGTCCGCGTGGAATAGTGGTAGAAAACCCAAATATCTTACGGAACCCTATTTTTTTCCAAAATAAAATTTAGCCTATGTTACTCGTGGATAATGTAGCTTTCGAATGGTGAAAGAATTTTTAAAATCGGTCCAGTAGTTTTTGAGCCTATTCGTTACAAACAAACAAACAAACAAAGTTTTCCTCTTTATAATATTAGTGTAGATTAGTGTAGATATATTTCCAGAAGTTTATAATATACTAGCTTTCCGCCAGTGGCTTCACCCACGTGGACTATACGAATTCAAATTAAAATTGACAGAGTTTCATACAAACTTTGCTCACCTTTGTATTCCCCTTAGGAGTAGAATTTCGGAATACTCTTTCTTATCGGATGCCTACGTCATACAACGAACACACCCTCCAAGTTTCAGGTCTCTGCAATCAGCGGTTTAGGCTGTGCGTTGATCCGTCAGTCATTCAGGACAAAGCATTTTATATGTGTAGTTAGAGAACCATTTTATTACGCATATGAATATCTTGCATTATTAACTAAGACCATTTTAAACCTAACCACAAACAGATGTAACAAACATTAATTGATCAAATTCCTTTATAGGCTGTTATAGTTCATGTAGGGAAAAGCCTAAAAAACATGGATACTCTTTTCAGAAAAATTATGTCGAAAATATTCAGTGGACATAATTTTACAAATATAAAATAGGTAAACTATTTATCAAAGCTTCACAGGAAATGTGAAATATTTTTGGTTTTAAATTATATAGATTTCGGCTACTTTTATATCCATATTACCTGACTCAACCAACCAAACTGCTTGACAAAGGCTGGACTTTCGTCATTTTGGCCTATAGGTTAAGGCGCCTGCACTTTAAGTACGAATATGCAGGTTCGAAACCGGGTCTAAAGTCATTATGTACTTTCCAAGTGTATCTTAGACATCACTAACTAACGGTGAAGAAAAAAATCGTTTGAAAATTTCGACTTAAAAAGTCTGAAATCGGCAATCTGCCTCAAGCAAGCGTTGTGATCAATGCTCATGCCTTCTTTGTATGAGAAGAGGCTTTTGTATAGCAGTACGACCGTAAAAAGGCCAATGATAAAATGGCTTCTCACCTATAATAAACCCTTTTGGTATTAGCTCCCAAGGTCTAGGCTTGTCCAGTTTGGGGCTAATTTTTAAACATATTTTGTGTAGTTTTAGAAAATAGAATTCTTATCCTATTATCTCTATGCTCAAGACAAGACCTATACTTGAATATCATTCTGTTATATGTATCTGAGTCTCTCACACTCTTTCTTCACGTCTCTTCTTACAGACGATTATGTTATTTGAATATATACATCTATCTTCTAAGTATATATATAAAACAAAGTCAGGTTTGTTCGAACACTTATAACTCGAGAACGGCTGGACTGACTTTCATGGTATATGATTTGTCTCTGTCCCGAATAGCAGAATAATTATTAAAACATCGAAAAAATAACGAAAAAAAAAATGATGGTGCGGTACGAGGTTCGCCGGGCCGGCTTGTAATCGAATAAAACATGTCTTTACCTTAAACTTACTATACTCGTTTGTCAACTATCTTTCTTTTAAAGTTGGTATATCCTAGACCAAAAGACTCAGAGACGTGCAAATTATGCCAACCCCCCCTTGGCCCATGTAGTGGCCTAACACCCACTTCCAGCCTCCCAACAGTGGGCGTATATTAAAGACCGATCAAGTTAACATATTCTCATCCAATAAAAAACTTGTAACACAACAAAGTAATCTTTAAAGTACTTCCACAAAGTTAGCCAAAACTCTTCAAGAAGAATAAATCTCTTGTAAATATCGTTTGACGACTTACTTATCGCTAAGTTTTCCGTTTTATTTTTTACTTGATAACGGTATAAAACGACCAGAACAAATTCATTTATTTATCAGACAAAATGTATTTTTAGGGCAACCTCACTCTTTTATTTAGTTACTTAGTAGCGGCGTCCAACAGTTTTACCTGGCTTTTATAGCATATAAACTTCATTAATTTTGATTAAACGATTTGTCGATAAACATTTCTTTTTCGAAAAAATACTTAGCTAGAGTTTCCATTTTAGCTTTATCATGGTTTTCATTCAACACTCACTCCTTAGAACCGTACAATTGGTTGACGTTTCATTTAAGAGCCTGCAAAGACATAAAATATTTGAAAAAATAACACAAGAATTTTGAGTTTTAACCTACAGCAATTCTCTTTAAATTATTGGTACAGACAGACTATCCATTCCGGGAAGTCGAACCCTAAACTTCACATTCAGTGGTTTGCCTGGCCAGCATCTTTATCATGTAAAGCACAGCAATCAAATTGACATACCCTTCCCAAAGAACTTTAAAATGCTTCGCGCCATTAGTTCTACATAAGTAATTTTTAGCAGTCGTGGTGGCTTAGTGGTACAGGCACCTGCCTCTCGTGTACGAGTGTGTTACGAAACCTTGCAAGCACCAATGTGACTTTTCTGAAGTCATATGTACTTTCTAAGTATATTTTAGACGTCACTGACTAACGGTGAAGGAAAAAATCGAGAGGAAACCTGGACTTAAAAAAGTCTGAAATCGCCAATCCGCATCGGATCGAAAATCTAAAAAAAAATATTATGAGTAGATCACATATTCTTCCTCTCTAAGAAAGAAAGAGTTTTCTCTCCCCAACAAATTCACACAAGAACACTTTAAAAAGCCACGATACCTAGTTAAAAAAACTACCTCTCGTACAATAACAAATATATGATTAAATCAATCGCTGAACCATACACCCGTCCACGCAAGTTCTGCAATTTTTCTCAACCCGAGCCGGTACAAACACCTGTTGCCTTGTTGCCGGTTGTACGCCCAAGGAACTTTTGCTTATTATTTCTTATTCCCCAGTCGACTGAGGAAAATGGGGGAAAAGTGGGGAAAAGGTTTCGATTAAAATGTAATTGTGACGTAAGTTATAGCTCTGTGTTACACGTTATGTGAAGAAAACATGTGGGAAATGAATTATTGTTTGAGGGTTGGAAAATGTTATGTATTATTTCAACGTTGTATAGGGCACATATTTGGTGTTGATTCAAAATGTTAAAAAAAAAATGAAAATTGTTTAAGGCATACTTTATTTGGATGAAGATTTAATTATATTTAAACTATATTTTTTTAAGTAAATTCATTCATAATTTCTACGACTTTTTAAAACAAAACTTAAAAAGTCTTGGGGCATCTCATAATAAAATCCTTTAAGTAAAAAAAAATCATTAAATAAACTAACACTATCAAAAATCCAGAAGACGAAACACTATTAAAAATCTTCAGTGATTTTAAATAAAATCACAATGAGATCCTTTTATTAAAATTAACTTACTAAAAAGATACACAAAAAAGATATTATCTTTCGAGATTAAAACTTTTTGATAACGCTTTTTGAGTCAAACAAGGTGGAAATTGCGATTACCGCGCCAACTTTAACGGTTGATGTACAGGGTGTAGAAATTTAAGCTGCCGCTCCTTTGTGGTTAAGTGATCGTTACCGGTACTTTAGAGGACGCCCTGTATATTTTGAGATGAACCTTTATATTTTGTTACAAAATTTTTGGCGAAGGATACGTTTTCAAAATGAGATTTCGTGGCGGAATTATAGTTTTCTTAACAAGGTTGATATTATATTACATAATGGATTACATAGAGGGAAGTTTAATTAAAAATATTAAAAGCTAGCTAGCTTAGATAAAATAAAACTATTGTGTTTTCAACGTGTCTAGGGGTCGTCTTGTCAATTAGGACCACTTTCTTATTTCTATTAAAACATAATATTTAAAAACAAGCTTTTATTAATCCCATCGCCTCTTGAAACATTCAATCAAAAAAATTAGTAATAATAAGAGAATATTTACATAAAAAACTTCTTTGTTTCATCCTCCCTTATATTAGAATGCGTTATTCTATAAATCTGGGGGCCTGCCACGAATCATTTCCGAGAAACTATTCGTATCGAAAGCGAGTTTTGAATGGAATATACTCGCTTCTTACATACTGTTTGTTTAATTGATGACGTTAATCATATCTTTGGATGCTGCAAATTGTTATTTATGCATTTTAAACATACATTTTGTTCAGGTTGTATTTATGACTAGCTTTTCGCCAGCCGCTTCGCCCGTGAATGCTATACGAATTCAAATTAAAAATGACAGAGTTTAATACAAAATTTGCCCCCCCTTTTTCACCCCCGTAGGGGTAGAATTTCTGAAAATTCTTATCAGATGCCTACGTCATACAAAGAACACACCCTCCAAGCCCAAACCAGAGACTTCAGGTCTCTACGATCAGCGGTTTGGGCTGTGTGTTGATCCGTCTGTTATTCAGGACAAAGCATTTTATATCCAGTATAGACTGTTAAGCAAAGGCTAGCCCATACTTACGGTAGAATATGTGGTTCAGACTTAATCTTCTAGAACCCAGTGACCACTAGCACTAATGCTATTACACCCTATTCACTGCAATAAATGCAAGGATTATTGCACATTTAACTAGTGGCACGTGCAAATTGTCTATTTAAAAACACTTGGATTTTCTAAATTATTGTTACGGGTGCAGTAAAATTGCGGTAATGGCCTTGTCAGGCTTTTAAACAAACACCCAGTTGCACCAAAGAATATCAGGTTACTTATATAGTGTGTACCAATTGATTTTACGAAAAATTTATACAAAATCATAACCTATTTTGTTCTAACTTTCACTATACATTCAAGATAGATAAAAAATGGACAATACAACTGAATAATTCTATTCGAAGGAAGGAACATGGATGGGTTTTAGTCAGTAAGAGTCCGACACTACTCACCGCTGTGGACTGAGCGGAAGGTGTAATTTGATGATTAAAGTAAGACTGTTTGTCAAACTTTCTGGCTTCTGACTACCCGTAAAGACTGTCAAAGATCTTCAAATAACAACCGGGACCAACAGCTTAACGTGCTTTCCGAGGCACGGAGGAGTCTCGCTATGACATAGGTGGTCACCCATCCACGGACCGACCGCGCCAACCTTTGATCGGTCGACCCATGCGGTTGTTACTTAGATACAAGCTTCTCCCCTAAAAATATAAGTCTCGATAGATAAAATTACTTTTAAAATGTTTAATCCAAACTGCATTATCGAACGCATCACACATCAGTCAATATCGCCAATTCCTTCAGGCTAAACAGTTTTAATTAATTAATAACATGACCTCCCTTGTCCAGGCGATTGACACCGCGTGTCATTTGCAAAAAACATGCAGCTAATGAGATAACGGTTACGTCGCGCATACAGGGGTGCCACACTTTTTTACACTTGCGTGCATTTTTAATGGAACACTTTTCAGCTGCAATTATGTGTAATAGTTTAGTGAGAAGAGATTGATGAAAATACATTATGATTTTGTTCTTAATTTTATTTTAAGCTGTTTCAGTTGGTAGGTAGAATAACTTCACGCTAAATGCTGAATATTAATAAGAAATGTCATTTTTAGTTTAGCGGTTTTAAAAGTTTGAGGGTACCAATCGCAACCGTAACAAAAGTAGTTAAATGTGACTCCTGAAGTTTTCATGGCCAAAATATTCTGTCGCATTCTGCGGGCCATAGATTAACTACCCCTGTATTACTTTAAATACAAGTATATTGGTGAAATTGTGAACAACGAATTTTATGTACACATGGCATTGCTGGATGTTTTTTTTTTCATATTATATAGTTAGGGACAATTTCGATTAAAGTATGAAATACAATACCATGAAAAGAATCATTAAACGAGCGTTTTCCCGTGGCTTTGCTCGCATCCTGAGGGAGCTACTCCACACTCTCAGACAAAAAGTATCACAAGTGTTAATCCAGATTGTAAACTATGTGCGCACCAAATCTTATCCAAATTTATTCAGCAGTTTTTCCGTGAAAGAGTTACAAACTTTCACATTTATAATACCAATGGGATTAAAAATTTAACGCATTTCGAAGACACTCACGATTCTTAAGACACTTGGTACTTAACATTGAGTAATTACAAAAGATATTACTGTCCCTACTTAATATCTTACTCAATCGTTTTTTTACACATTAAAACCAAAAATCCACAATCGCTTTCCACCTTTAGAAGGTACTTAAACAAAATATTATTCCAACCTTTTCACAGCTGAAGTGAAAGCGACAAGATCTCTAGGGAATACTCTACCAATACCGCGAAATAACTTAAAAATGTAATGTAAAATAATATAGGTTATTCGTTATTTAAACATGTTTCAATTGTGACCACAATCAGACTCGGCCTCCCAAAGGAAATACCGCTGTATTGAAACCAATATTATTAATAATTCTTCCATAGCTTGTTTTAACGTTAATAAGATATAAGGAAATGTTCGTGAAATTTCATCATCGGTCTATACCCTATCCCACTGTTGAGTAAAGGCCTCTTCTCATACAGAGAAGGCATCAGCATTGATCACCACGCTTGCTCAAAGCGGCATGGCGATTTCAGACTTTTTAGTCCAGGTTTTTCACCATTAGTCAGTGGCGTCTAAGATACACTTAGAAGGTACATATGACTTTAGAAAGGTCATGCCTTAACTACTAGGCTATCATGGCGTTTGTGAGATTTATTGAATAGTATAAGTGCAGATTATGAAAGTGTTTCAAACCAATTGTATGTCTTTTTGTCTTGTTTGTTGGAATCGATATTGTCTTTTGTAAGTTAATATTTTTTTTTGAAAATGTTTGTAAATATCTGTGGGTTCATAATACAGTGACAGACTTACACATTGCAACTTTAAATAAGATTCAATAAAAGGCAATCAAAATCCAAATCTATACAAATAAAAAGAACTATACTTGACCACATTGATTGTTATAAATATGATAATTATCGTAACTTGACCATCTAGGAACTACTACACGCACCCAGATAAAAGTAGCTTATTCCCGTTTCCAGAGATCTATCTCCATACCAAATTTTATCCAAATCGAGTCAGCAGTTTTACTGTGCAAGCATAGCTTACATTAAAATGTAATAATAATATTCATCAACCACAAAATTCATAGTTTTTTTTTATTATTAAACTCTCAAGTCTCCCAGTTGGAAACTACTAACCCGTTTGTGACCATCATTTATATTGTAAAAGTAATTAGCGGAGATGTAATTAACAAGGCTGAACGCGTTCGTGCCGTTGCATAATGTCGGCCATCATGGCGGACGTACGTCAACTGTCACTTTTTGGAAAGCGCGCGTTGACTCCTAATCAGATTTTCGAACGCTGTAATTAACTGAGTGAATTCTAGTTTCGGGTTGAATTGGCCAATCAACAGAGTATGGAGTGGACATTCTATTCACGTTGCGATTAAACTTACCTATATTGGTATGTCGGGATGTCACGTGCGGCTCAATGACGTTTGACATTACGAACTTCGGAACGTCAATTCGAATTTTAAACAATTCTTTTTTTTTCCTGTAAAAAGTTTGATTACAAGAATGTACCTATGTCATGTCTTTTTGGTAAGGTTTTCATTTATGTTAAGAATCGACAAAGGCATCGCTTCAGGACTAAAAAGGACATGTGAGATCCTTTACATTTTTCTTTTACACATCGCAAAGCTTTGCGCGCCTGTCATTCCTTTTGCCAAAACTTTTAGATTTTTTTATAAAAAATTGTCTCCCTAAAATCCAAAAAAGAAAATCTCCTAAATTTCAGCTACCAATTAAAAATCTAATTATATGTATACCTCAAACACAAAAAAAGATAATTCAATTCAAAAGAGGTTAGCCAAAAAGGTTAGACTATGAATGTTAATTGCTGTATTTCTAGTGGTCACTAATTGCGTGCGCCTAACTTATGGCATGGTTATTTACATTTCAAAGGGCACACGTGCGTACACGTGTTTCGTTTATATATTAAATTACCATGATTTGAAATTCATGACACTTTCGGACCTTTTAATGTTTTTTTGTCGAAATAATCTGGCAATTTTTATTTTGTTAGCTTATCTCAGCTACGAGGTGTGCTGTATTTTTTTATTTTAAATCATTTAAATTTAGAATATAGATAAATAAAAATTTAAAAAAGGCTCTAGACTGTACCAGCCAGTTTCAGCAAAAAATATGGAGTTACTTTTCACGATAACGGAAGAACTGACAAAATTGATTTCAGATCTGTCAAAATGGATGCTATTCTTAATTCTTTTGATATTATTTTATTTCGTCTTAAGATATTTTAATATTTATTCATTTAATTAGTATACCTGTATACTGATAACATAGAAAATATTAAAAGTTTGCTAATTATTGATATCAAGTTATGTGAAATTCGTAAAAGTATAAAGTATAAGTGATATTAAGCTTGATGCAACCTACTAGTTGAGGGTTCAGAGAAGCCATCTAAAGCCAAAGACTAGGTAGCATCCAATCCAATTGTCCACCCTTTGACGAATAACTGACCACTCTCACGGCCCACCCGATACATTTGACGGTCTGTCCATTACCTGTTAGTGAGCAGGCAGACAACTATTTAGGGCCAACTTCACCAACAGATGGTTACGTAATCGACCCGTTAAACAAAAATGTTTTTCAACCACGAAGCGAGATTTTTTGTGTTACCCCCTTCTTGTTTAAACTCGAGTTGGTAATCGACTGTTTTAGGAATAAAAAGCTCAAATGATAGTGTTACTTGTTGAAACTTGTAAGTTTGAATTTACTGTAAACAGCTGTTTGAGTTGATCGGACTGTTATATTGTCGGTGAACTTGGGCCTTAGTGTCTACACTTGAGACCTATGAATTTGGGTCAGTGACAAAAGCCTTACTTTTTTCGAAATAATTTGTATGTTTATAATGTGTACAACTTTTTCAAGTGTCTAATCTACATTTACAATATAAATAGGTAAGTTAGTTATTTTTTATGTAATGACCCATAGTTTTATAGGCTATGTTTCTGTTTTATGTGTCTAAAACTGATAATTTCTGAAAATATAAATTAAAAAAAAACCAGTCGAATGTCATAAAGATTGAAATTCAACGAAAACGAAGATTCGCTTGAAATTCGGAACCTTTCCTTGTGAATTTTAGGGCGGTAAGGTGCAAACAATTGTCATATATGGATAGCATAAGTATATCTCTCTACGTACAGAGCATCAGATCGCACCTCGCACCACAAAAAAGTTACCTATCGTCTATTCTTGGTCTTTCCGAAGTTTCGTTTCGGTGAATCAGAGTAGGCACCCTGGGGGGTTAGACAAGTGGCAAAAACGCTAGTAGAATAGAAAACAAAATGTATTGAAATGCCATTCGTGTACTACTAGCTATCTGTGGACTTTTAGATCTCAAAAGTACATCAACAATTGTCTGCATATATCATGTTTATAGTTTCCCTACACTCTTTTGTCACTAGTACATCACTCGAGTGTCACTTCACTAACCGAGTGAAAGTTCTCTCAATGCTGTGGCGATGCCGTTCCACGTCCAGCCTGACGTCTGTCCTGTAACGAGGACGTGTCACGTCAATAGCGTGGGTGTCCTATTTAAAGGACGGTTGGATATAACTGATCAAAGAAACATTCGGATGTGAGTGTGGCGTGGTTGGGATTATAAAATGGAACGATAGGAGTTTTTTTTATAGGCGTTGCATGGTTTTTTTAAGATAACCTAGTCTGGTGTTTGTATAAATATTTGATTGGTAAAATTGAATCGCTTTTTATTTAATTTCTTTGCGAATTCCAAAAATAAATTATGAAAAAGAAATTTAAATGTAAAGTAAATTATGCTCTCATATGATCTTAAATCATGTTTTACTGCTAATTACGACGTACATACGTTAAGCCGTCCCCGGCTGCTACCTTGATAGCAGTTGTTACAATTCCATGTCAGAGGCCGTCAGGCGGATTTGAGTAAACTCTGACACTAGGGCTTGTTAGGTTGGCAAAACCTGCAGTCCACACCATAAGAAGAAGACTAAAGGCAGATTTTACTTACCAGCAGGTATAGTTTGTACCAGTTGTGTTGTAAAATCAATGTTCTATATTAATATATGAAGGTGTAATAGATACTTTGTCATACAAATACTTATCCTTGTCTATGTTGATTGTCTCTGTGAAACATGGTCGAGTTGGCATGTAGCTTATTTTACACTAGCTGTTTCCCGCGGTTTCACCCGCATCCCGAGGGAACTACTTAGCGCACCCGGGTAAAAAGTAGCCTATGTTGTTTCTCAGGGTCTATTCTATCTCTGTACCAAATTTCATTTATATCGGTCCAATAGTTTTGGCGTGAAAGCATAACAGACAGACAGAGTTACTTTCGCATTTATAATATTAGTAAGGATTATCCAAATATATATTGTTCATTACTAGCTTATTTAATCCCCAAACATCAAATAGATTTTACGAAAACTGTATACAAAACCATAGGTACTCTATTTTGTTCTAATTTTCCCACATAGATAAATAAAATGGTATTAAATGAAGAATGATGATGTTTAGAGCATGAAATGCGCCACCCTTATGCCATTTTGTTAATTTCTGTGGCAGAATTAGAACAAAATAGGTTACGACTTTGTTTACATTTTCCGTAAAATCGATTGGTACAGATCTATTATTTATTTAGTTATATTATTTTTAGTTTGAATTTTAAACCCTAGTAGCTCTAGGCTCTGTCTAGGCTCTGTTCCCTTTAAAAACGTCCTAAAGTTAAAAAAAACACGTACGCAATAACGTCAGAATGATTTACGTGGAAAGTCAGACGTCTGATCTCTCCATCGGAAATTACGGCGGTCCAGACAAATGGGTACCTGTCGCTATTTATTTGGTTTATTTAGTCAGACTAATCTGTCCTTCGTGGGACAATAGTCGATTTGTTACAATTATTCTGACGGGCGAACTATTTTGTTTTCAATTTGTTGTGTCTGAGATTATTAAGGTTTTATTATGGGGCTGTGGGGGGCGATTAGTATTGCTTTGTGGATGTGGAGATTAAAGTTTTGTATGTTAAGTCTGGTTTATGTCATCCATCTAACTTTTTTAATCAAGTTTGATTTCCATGCAAATAATTTATTGATTTTTTTTTTTATTTTTTTTTTAAGGTCTTGGTGTAAAAAGCAATAAAGCAAGCAACTATTAATGTTAGTTTTCTATTAATTTAGACCCAGATTAAAAATAGCCTATAATTGTCTCCAGGGTCCCATCTATCTCTATACCGAATTTTATAAAAATCGGTTCAGCTCTTTACCGTGAAAGCGTAACAAACCAATAAACTCACTTTCGCATTTATATTATTAGTTATGAAGTAAGAATAAACTTTTCATTTTAAAATTCTGTCAATCGAACAATGCAGTAAGGTGCTTGTAAGTTTGTTAAAAATAATTATTAAATTGTATTTACCTATTTCAAATATAAGTTTTACATTTATTTTATTTATTAAAATTAATTTATTTATTAAATTAAAAAAACTGAAGAACGCATCAAAATATTCGTCCGCATCGCTGTCAGCGGGAATCGTGCCTAAAAGGCTGGCTGCATATATAAATACTTCAATTCACACTATCTTCTAGCTAGTATGTTATCCTTAACTTGAAACACGAAAAAGGTTCACTGCTCAGTGCTCAAGTGCTCATCCTTTGGACGCATTCACATTGACAAAGCGACGTAAAGATAGTTAAGCCACGGGTTAAGCTTTTGACTATCGAAACAAATATAATGAGTTAACCCTTTCATTTAAACCTAGTCGTTAAGTAGAGTACCACAAATGTCAGAATATATCCAGTGGCAGTCCAAGGGGACACGACCCCCAAAATTGAACACATCTAATTGACAAACTCCTAAAAATAAATAATAAATGAAAATTTAAATTTTATAAAAGGCCTACCCTTTAATCGTAATAGATCCTTCAATTTTGGATCTTGCTTGAAATTTTCAGCTTCGGCCAATTTTGGTTGTTGATGAACCCCCAAATGAATGACCCCCTGAATGTGTATTTTAATGAGAGCCAATGTTTCCAGTATTAAGTCTTTACTTCAAAAGTCTCTTTGAGATGCCGCTGTCTCGACTCTTTTCTCGTGTCGCAATAAATTTCCCACAGCTGCTTACACACAAACACTTGCTGTATATACTGACACCCAAAAAAATATTAGGTTCTATGTAACCTGATATTTTTTGAAAGTTTATGTACTTACGCGAAACGGAAGAACTGTCATTTAAGATCTGTCAAAATGGATGATAAAATTGAATTATTTTGCTATAATTTTATGATTTTCGTCTAAATATTTATAATACGAGTATATGTTTGCTTAATATCATATCCATGTATTGATAACATAAAAAATATTAAGAATATGCTAATTATTGATATCATGTGTTGTGATATTCGTAAAAGTATTATTAATGATAAAAAGTTTGGTGAAACCATATGGCCGGTTTCAAAAACCGGCCAGTGTTTATATACTCTGTGTACTGTACGGTGTCAAAAACTCAAAACATTTTTTTAAATATTTAATATAGGTCTTTGCAGGCACTTATGAGACGTCAAGCTAGTTGCACGGTTCCAAGGAGTGGGTCTTATGGAGTATACTCTTTTCACAAATTATTGTTTACAATAGTCTTTTTACAGTACAGGTTTTTTTGAAAATAATACAATTTAAATGATGCTATTCAAAAAAAAGGTGTCGTAGTCGCTATGTTATGATGAATACTCGTAACATTTAAACGCAATAACTTAACATTGTCAAAGTTAAGGAAAGCTTACGGCCTTCAATCTCCCATACCAATGTTCATAGTTGAGTGACATACCCCAAACTTAAGCAACTTCATATCTTGTCAAACATTTGCTTTTGAACACTAAGTTAATACTAAGTATGTAATTTGAATACGGAAAGTTTACTTAGAATTTACTCTTGGACAATAGATTTGATGTAAGAAATATTACGCAACAAAATCCCACTAATCTATCTTCTATCTTCTTCTTCTTCTATCTATCTATCTATATCTATACTTATAATAAATCTATCTTCTATCTATACTTATAATAAATCTGTAGAGAGGTCAATTCTGTACATGAAATATATTTCCAAAATAACTATCAGGGGGTGATTAGGGATCAATACTGATGCCAAAAATGCAATCAGTAAAATTTTTGTCTGTCTGTCTGTCCGTCTGTCTGTCTGTCTGTCTGTATAAACTCTATAGAAACAAAAACTACTCGACGGATTTTAACGAAACTTGGTACAATTATTTGTCATACTCCTGAGCTGGTTATAGTATACTTTCATCACGCTACAATCAATAGGAGCAGAGCAGTGAAGGGAAATGTTGTCATTTTGTTTAAACGCGCTAATCTCAGGAACCGCTGGTCCGATTTGAAAAATTCTTTCAGTGTTAGATAGTCCATTTATCTAGGAAGGCTGTAGGCTATATATCATCACGCTAAGACCAATAGGAGCGGAGCACCACTATTCCACGCGGACGAAGTCGCTGGCAGAAGCTAGTAGTATATAAATTCAAAAGTTTGTGAGGATGTATGTATATGTATGTATGTTTAAATAAACGTTTGTAACTCTGTCAAGCAAAAACTACTATAGACTGTACCAATTGTTTTAACGAAAAATGTAAACAAAGTCGTAACCTATTTTGTTCTAATTCTGCCACAAAAATAACAAAATGGCGTAAGGATGGCGCATTTATATCAATTTCATACTCTAAACATAATCATTCATCATTTAATGCAATTATTTATCTATGTGAGAAAATTAGAATAGGAAAGGTTACGATTCTGTTTATATTTTTTTGTAAAATTAATTGGTACATACCTACTATAGGTAAATGGAATGGTTGGTGGCACATGGTTTATAACTTGTATTAACATATGAGATACACTTATCCGAGTGCGTGAAGTAGTTACTCGTGGTTCCCTTAGAATGCGGGTGAATCCCCAGGAAACAGCCAGTATTACTTACCCACGAGCTCCTCTTTATAAATAAACTATCTTCCCGCCAGCGGCTTCGCCCGCGATATTTTAGCCAATGGATACAAAAACTTGTCAAATTATACACTAAAACCTCTCTCATTAATCACTCTATCTATTAAAAAAAACCGCATCAAAATCCGTTGCGAAGTTTTAAAGATTTAAGCATACATAGGGATATAGGGACAGAGAAAGCGACTTTGTTTTATACTATGTAGTGATAATTATTAATATTACGAAATAATTCATCATCATCTCAAAATTCTTTAACTCTGACGTTCTTTGATGCCGAAATGTAATGACGTCATCCGGATGTGACGTATAAAAATAAATCTAAGATATTTGTCCTCAACCGGGAATAGAAGACGTGACTCAATGACCTCAACAAGGCCTCTAACTGTCTTACTTATAAAAAACCCGTAATCTGAAGTTTAACCATTTCTCACCTAATCCTTACTTAACGTCGTAATCCTGGATTAATATACTAACTTAAGTTCGTAAACGCTAAACAGCATTTATGAGTGAGATTTTTACTAATCAATTGCTAAGCAGCAGATTAAAAATTAATCGGAGAAAAATTAATATAAGTAAGACGATGAATGTTTCTTACATCCAGCAGTAACAAGTTCAATTAGAAAAAAAAACCGGCCAAGTGCGTGTCGGGCCACGCGCAGTAGGGTTCCGTAGTAGGTCTCAGTTAGTCGACTATAACTCTGTAACCGGTTAAGCCTACTAAGCCGTGATAGTTTTCCTTGTAAGTTCATTACATGTGCTACGTCTGTGATTTTTTTCACATTTCTAGGTACAGCCATTCAAAAGTTAGAGGGGGGGGTAACTCGTATCGAACAAAAAATTTCACTTAAAATCTAGATATTTCGCAAATGGCTCGCTTAACCGAAAAATGATCTTCACACACCCATAATATTTTTGAAAGACCTATCTAACGATACCCCACACGAAGGGGTACGCGAAAAAAAAAAAAATCATCCCTACTTTACATGTTAGGGAGCTACCCTAAAAAAAAATATTTTTCAAAATTTTATTTTACCACTTTCTCGGCGTGATCAATATACATATTCATACCAAATTTCAGCTTTCTAATAACAAAAACCACGGAGCTATGCCGCGGACAGACAGACAGACAGACAGACAGACAGACAGACAGACAGACGGACAGAGCGAAACTATAAGGGTTCCTTGTCGGACTACGGAACCCTAAAAAGATGGCGAAAAAAATGGCTGCCAAAATGGCGCGCCAAGCTTTACATGTGCATAATTTATATTCAGGCACTGTTTTGCGTGCTCAAACCATAATTGTTTTGCTGTGAAAGAGGGATAGTATTATACACCTTCTATCTATCTCTCTCTTGCACTACAACACGAATGGTTATAAAATCGTAACTAATATCTATTATAAATGCAAAATATGAGTTTGTTTTTGTTACGCTTTCACGTTAAAAACGGCTGATCCAATTTAAATGAAATAAAGCGTAGAGATAGATGAGATCCCGGAGACGGTACTGCCATCATAAGAAGAAAGAGCGTAACTATTTTTTTTCGATTTTAAGTTAAGTACATAATTATGTATTTGTAATCAGAAAAAGACTGATTACGATTTTGTATTGTACTGAATATCGTGAAACACGGGAAATACTCGTAGATATTGACCTGTGATATTGTATAGAAAATAACGTTATCAAATGTTATCACTATGCGGCGAATTTATTCATAGTTCATCTTGTAATGGCAAATCTTTACTTAACCCTCAAGAGCTTTTGTACGTCACAATTTTTTTATTTATAAACGCGTCAATAATAAATCAATATTTACTCTCTACTGCCAAACAGTCCACTTATAGGAAATCAGATGAGCCATTTATGAAGCTTATCTGTTTTGAAAGCAAACATTTCCAAAGAAAATGGGACTTTACTTTATTTAAAATCAATATTTATTGCTTGTAGTGCGTGTTATGTTTGCAGTGTATGGGTAATTATAAGTATTTCGTCATTTATTTTAATAAGAAACCAGAATTCTGATAATTACCAAAAACCCAATCTTTTACTATTTGGTTTATTTTAAACTAACCCGCCACAGGTTTGCACGAGACTAAACTATCCCGGTGGATTTTCCAAAAAAAAACTTTTTATTCAGATTTTTTTTTAGTATAATTTACTATTTGATTTAAAAAAAAAGTGTATTTTAAAGTCATTTTGGCTATATTTTTATTAAAACATTTACAAAGTTCACAATATTCAGGAAAAAACCATAAATACTACATTAAAATGAAAAAAAAATCAAAAACGTTTATTTGTACATTTCTCTTAACCCTTCGCTTTCACACACCTCTTACTAAAGAGTGTTAATGGTCGTCTTTGGCCCGGTGTAATTCCCGTGTCATATGTCAATTAGTGTCGCAGTCTCGGACTTGTAGCATTAAAGGGTTATCTTACAATAAAAAAGAGGTCTTGAGATTTTATCCTAACTACAGAATAGGGATGAAAAAGGAACTACTTTTTTTATAAATACGTCATCAAACTGCCCAGTGTGTGAAAAAGGGTTCGACTTTCCGACTTCTCAATAGATGCGTTCGAATATTAAAGTTATGGATAGAAGAAATTGCATGATAAATGATGTTTTTTATGATAATTAATAATCATAAAATTTCCTTAATTTATTTTGAAAATTAATACATTATCCATATTTACATGTTTAAAACTAGTTAAGGCTTAAGAATTAAGTTAATTAATAATTATGTTTTTGCAAGAATGTAGTCAACTATACTTATACGTATATGGATTATCTGTCTGACTGTCAGTTATTGTGGAGTTTCTTGCCTTTTTCTCATAGGTTCCGCATAAGACCTGCTACTTGGAACCGTTCAAGCAGCGTGACCTTTAATATGAGCCTGCGGAGTGCTAAAAAATGAAAATTTTTACTTTTAATAGTCGCAAATTCATCCCAGATATCTTCCGTGCCCATCTTATGTAAAATAATAGTGAAACAAACACAAAATCTCCATCATTATTGTTTTTACTTTACAAAGAAAAAAAAACAAAACATAGGTTCTTTAAAATCTCTTTAACAAACTTAACCTTAAGGAATTTAGTATCTAGTATATAGTAGTAATCTAGTAAATAAAAGAATACCTAGCCTAATTAATTAAATTAATACCCGTTCCACAGCATTAAAAGGTTAAGTTGCAATGGTGTTGACTAACTCTCAGTTTTACACAAGCTTTGTACAATGCCTTTTTAGTCTGTAATTTAAAGACCTTCCTTGTTTTATTGTATGAACATGAAAGTTGTTTGTGGTTGTGTATACAAATTAATTTTGCAGTTGGACTCTTATTAAAGTTTAGTGTGACAATAAAGGGTTTTACAAATTGTACTCTTTGTAAATTACTTTGCTTTTTCTTCTTCTTACGAAAACAAGTCGTAAATTTAAGTTATTATGCTTAAACGCATGTAGGTTTAAGACAGATGCTTTGAGGGTAGACTTTTCATATTCTATAGGTACAGCCATTCAAAACTTAGAGGGGACGCTCGTATTGAAGAAAAATTTGCAATGTGTCTTAACCGAAAAATGATCTTCACACACCTATAATATTTTTGAAAGACCTATGCAATGATACTTCACACGATGGGATACGTACTTAAGAAAAAAATATTTATCCCCACTTTACGTGACAGAAAGATAGACGGACAACACGGACATGGCGAAACTATAAAGTTCCTTGTCGACTACGGAACCCTAAAAAGGAACCCTTATATTAAAATTAACTAATTATTGGTTCCATAAAATTCTTAATAGACAGACTCTCACTCCTTGTTATACCGTCGCTGGGAATAATTAGATGTGAATGTTTTCTGAGAAATTGTCACACAGACGAACATGTATCATAATATTATCGTTTTACTGCGGACACGTGCTAGAGTGATCAAATAATTTACTACAACAACGCTTAATGATTCACGGAAAATCACTTTTCATTAGAAATTTTAGCTTGCTAATACAATTTGAACTCTAATTGCAAAGCTTTATGTACGAAATTGTTAAGACAAAAAAAAGCTTTCTTTTCTATTTCAATGAATCAAAGTGATGCCAGATCCAACTAAATTTGTGTTTTAAGGACAACAAAATACAGTTTAAATTCAACTGTGGCACCAAAATAGAATCGTTTAAGAATGATTGCGTTGCCAAGATAAATACTGCAGAAATTGCATTCTACGATAACCCTATCACCAAGAAATAGAGTCTAGATTTGATCGACTTTATCCTGTCAAAATTAAAGTGCATAATAGATAGCTCAAGAATAGTGATGTGCGTTAATAGAACTATTTGCGTGCGAATTCGCACGTACGCATGCATTAGGGATGGGCAAATTACCCAAATCTCGTGCGGATATCGATGAAATAATTGGACCTACCTGTCATTTTTGGGAGCTCGCAGTGCAAGTTCTATCTCTAAACTGGTTTTCCCCTTACGAGATGAGTAACCGTGGACTCAATTATAATGACGTCAGACTGCTTCTCTTTTAAATCAACCAAAATGAGAAATGCTTATATTTTTATAAATGCATTTTATTTTTTTAATAACTTTGGCTGGTATCTTTCTACTTTCTAACATTTATTGTACCTAATAATTACCTATAGTGTCACAAATATTATAAATTATAAAATAATGATATAATTCTGATAATAACTTAGATATTTATATTCCCCCAACTTATGAAACCACAACACAAATAGCTTATGGCTTTACGGAAAAGTTCTACTATGCTTTAGAATATTTTCATCCATACTTTTTTAATATTTATTTTATTGTCGATTCTTAAATAACTACAGCATTCTACAATGACACGCGTGTATTAGGTGCACAAGAGTCAGATGTGTAAAAGTCAATACATGTCTATCTCTTCACATATGCAATTTAAATAATACTCTAATAGTGTACCTTACTTCCTATTGTAAATTATTGTGCCAAGAAATATATCTCCAAGCCGTGAATTATAGAATATTGAAGAGATGTGCCTCACAAAGTATTTGTCGTTTAATTGTATAACATATATCATGATAACGTGTAAGAAAATTATGCTCTTTATTCACGATAGTAATACGTTTTGTGAGAACAACAATGCTTCTATAAGTCTTTATCATAAATAAGCAGTTAAGTTAATACAAAAAGCTTTATTTGTCGTGTCAGATAAATTACGAGAGGTAATTAATGTGGAGAATAATTATACATTAAGATGTATTTTTAGTTGAAGTATAAAAATAACTTGAGAGTTTAAAGGTGAAATCGTTACAAGTTATTGCTTTATTCATCATAATATTAACATATTTATTTCTTGTTTTTAATGATGCTGAAGAAGTTTTCATTCGGACATATTATTTACTAGCTTCAGCTCGCGACTTTGTTCGCGTCATCGAATTGAGTAGGTACAAATACCGGGATAAAAATAATCCTTTGTGTTATTCCAATGTATAATTTATGTGTGTGTGCCAAGTTTCATCCAAATCTTTACAAGATTTTGTCTGAAATAGCCAAATATGAAATGACTATAATTCTGTTGTTAATCAAGTTACATTCCTCTTTTTGATTTTTAATAGTTTTTGGGAATGCTGCTTCTTAAATAAATACAATGTCAATGCAAAATTATAAAGGTTTTAATAACAAATTTGTAGTAATAACCGATAATATTTCCTAACCCATGCTTTGCATGCATGCTTTTTTATAATACATCCTTCATAGTCAACATCTTAGGCCGAAGTTCACCGACAAGATAACAGCCCGATCAACTCAAAACAGCTGTTTACCACAAATTCAAACTTCAGTCTTACGATGGATACCCTATCATTTGGGTTTTTTATTCCTAAAACGGTCGATTACCTATCCGGGGTTGGTCAAGAAGTGGATAACATGAAAATTCCCGTTTCGTGGTTAAAAAACGTTTTTATTTAACGGACCGATTAGGTAACCATCTGTTGGTGAACTTGGCCCTTAGTGATACAAAATCTCACCAAAAACCCAATTTCATAACCGTTATGCGAGTGACGTAGAGTCCAAAATGTCATTGATCGTATTGACTTGAGTCAGAATCCTGTCGGGTCAAGGTTACCGAGTCATTACCGCATCTTACGCAACATATGCAGTTATTTCCTTCACTCAAGGATAGGATATTGACTTCTATTCAGTCAACGATAATGATGAATCGGTCGACTTTTGACCTCCACGAGTTTTATGGTCATAAGTGTGTCCAGAAGTATCTTATTTACTTCTTTGTTTTATTGAAATCCTACACTACGAGATGGCTGGGTAAAATGTGATTAATTTGTCACTTGTGATATCTTCATCATTTGTTTTTCTGTTGTCTTGTCAGGATCTTAGCCCTGACGTTAAAATGCGTTCCACTAATGTTTGATGCGTTCTTCTCAATTTTCATGTTAATTTGTCTTCCTATCTCCAGTAAATGTAAGTAATTTGCATAATTAATTTATGGGTTTACTGGCCTTGATCTTTCCCGTGGTTTCACCCGCGTCCCAAAGGC
Organism: Pyrrhia umbra; assembly: GCA_963891755.1. Classification (NCBI taxonomy): domain Eukaryota; kingdom Metazoa; phylum Arthropoda; class Insecta; order Lepidoptera; family Noctuidae; genus Pyrrhia; species Pyrrhia umbra. The sequence continues at coordinate 11,157,663 of OY982937.1, read as the reverse complement.
ACTACTTAACGCACCCGAATAAAAAGTAGCTTACAACCGTCCTCTTTATCTCCGTACCAAGTTTCATCCAAATCTGTTTGAATGAGAAAGCGTAACAAATAAATAAGCAAACAAACTCCCTTTCGCATTTATAATATTAGTTAGAATATCATGATTTCAATACCGAAGTCAATGACTGCTCACCGCTCAGCATATGACATCAACCCTTCAAGTTATGTTCAAAACGGATGCAAAAAAACGGACATTTGAAATCTCTTTCCTTCCTCAACATCCGACACCAAACAAAAAAAACTCGACAATAATTCATCGTTTCGTTCATCAACCGTGTTTGGTCGGTTCGGAATTTCTATCGACCGCAAAGTGAATCCCTAACTGATGCGTCAGTTACTCCGAGATAAAATAATGCGTACTCCGGCGCAGCCTCCAGTGACCAGCGGTCATGCGCACACGCAACATTAACGACATGCTATTAAATCGTCGATAAATTTCATATTTGCACGCAGCTACGCGCATCACTATTTTTTAAATTCACAAGAATTATTGGTACAGTCGAGTGCTTAAAGTTTGTGTATAAAAATATACTTTTGTGAAGTTTGGTGACAAAAAATGTGAAACTGTGTTTCGATTTTGTGGTTGACTGTATTTTTGTTCAAAGGATTATTAATGACGAATATTGTGTGAGTATATTTTTAAATTTATAAAAAAAAAACATTACAAAAATAAAATATGTTACCAGCTGTTTCCCACGGTTTTTGAGGGAACTGCTTCGCACAGGCGGATAAAAAATATTCTATGTATTAATCCTGATTGTGAACTATGTATGTGCTAAGTTTTACCCAATTCCATTCAGTAGTTTTTGCGTAAAAGAGGAACAAACATCCATCCATCCTCTCAAACTCACGCATTTATAATATTCGTATGATTTTGTATCACTACATAGTATAAAACAAAGTCGCTTTCTCTGTCCCTATATCCCTATGTATGCTTAAATCTTTAAAACCACGCAACGGATTTTGATGCGGTTTTTTTTAATAGATAGAGTGATTAATGACGAAGGTTTTAGTAAATAACTTGTCAAGTTTTTGTATCCATTAGCTAAAATATCGCGGGGGAAGCCGCTGGCGGGAAGCTAGTTTTAATTTGTAAACGACAAAAAAAAACCAATACATATTGCAAAAGAACGAAAAAACTATGCTGAAAGTTCGATAATTCTGTCAAACACGACTTTTCCGCATTTCCCGAATTTCTTTACGTTTTATTATTCCCCGCAATTTGAATAATTCCCCGATATTTGGCGGTTTCCAGAGCGTTTATATATCGAGGCCACTGATTGGTAATGTAACACATTTTTTTATTCCGTGGATTGGTAGACATTTTGTAAATCCATTGTTTTTTTTTGTGAATGAATCGGAGACTAGTTAATCTCGTCTCGTACATATAAAATGCTTTGTCCTGAATGGATCAACGCACAGCCTAAACCGCTGATCGTAGAGACCTGAAACTTAGAGGGTGTGAATTTGTATGATGTAGGCATCCGATAAAAAAGGATTTTCCGAAATTCTATCCCTAAGGGGTGAAAAAGGGGAGCAAAATTTATATTAAACTCTGTGATTTTTAATTTGAATTCATATAGCCCACTGGCCGCTGGCGGAAAGCTAGTATCGTATAAATGCACACGTAACAGTCTTTTTCTTACCCTTTCACAGGCTAACGTTAAAGCCGATTTAGATGAAATTTGGTGCGGAGATAGATAGGAATCTGAAGACAGTTATAGGCTACTTTTTATCCCGGTGCGTTAAGTAGTTCCTTGAATACATGGGTGAAACCGCGGGAAACAGCTAGTGTGCCCAAAAAGCATTTCTGTATATCCTAATATAATATTATAAATACGAAAGTTTGTGATTATGTATGTATGTTTGATTATATGAGGCACGGAGGAGTTTTGTTATGTCACAGATGATCACCCATCCACGGACCAACCGCGTCAAGCGTAACTTAACTTGATTGATCAATTTCAAAAATTTTACTAGATCCTATTAATAAAGTAATCAAAAAAATGTGGGTAAGTTGTTTGTTACTCTTTCACGCAAAAACTACTGAACGGATTTCGATGAAATTTGGTACACACATAGTTTATAAACGGGATTAATACGTAGGATACTTTATATCCGAGTGAGCGCAGTAGTTCCCTCGGGATGCGGGTGAATGGGTATGACAATACACATTCGCTAATTGGCAAAATATATCGATTAATTCATTATTAACATGTTAAATAATGACCGTAGTATTATCCAATGCTTACTGAGACATATCCTAACATAGATTTACATGTAATATACCAATTGTGTCTCGTAGTTTTGTTAGACAATGACAATGCAGTGATGTAAGATTCATAATACCGTTTATAGATTTACGCGTAATTAACGTGTGTTGGTAAACAATGATTGTTCATGATATTGGTTAATTTTGATATACGATTACGGCTACCTATATTTATGTACTAGGTAAGCTGTTTCACCCGCATCCCGAGGGAAATACTTCGTGCACTAGGATATATAGTATCCTATATGTTAATCCAGGTTTTAAACTATGTGTCTACCAAATTTCATCCAAATCTATTCAGCAGTTTTACGTGAAAGAGTAACAAACATCCATCCATCCATCCTCGTAAACTTTCGCATTTATAATACCAATATGTCGTATACACATATACACTATAATTATTGTCCTTTAGTCGTCACTAGCGGTTACCGTCACCTGAGATTAGCGCGTTTAAACAAAATAGAGTAACTTCTCCCGTTTTCCTAACAATTCCCTTCACTGCTCTTCTCCTATTGATTGTAGCGTGATGAAAAGTATACTATAGCCAGCTCAGGAGTATGAAAAATAATTGTACCAAGTTTCGTTAAAATCCGTCGAGTAGTTTTTGTATCTATAACGATTATACAGACAGACAGACACAAAATTTTTACTGATTGCATTTTTGGCATCAGTATCGATCCCTAATCACCCCCTGATATCATCCTTATTTTGGAAATATAATACTATTTCATGTACAGAATTGACCTCTCTACAGATTTATTATAAGTATAGATAGATAACACATTTGTTAGACTTCTAATAATAACTAAACGCGAAAGCTTCTTTCCCGCAAAAAATACTGAACAAATTATGGTGATATTCCTCTCAAAGATAGATCATATTATTCTGGATTACCGTGAAAAAAACTAAATGGCAGGCGCATAAAACTGAAGGAAGGTGAATCTACAAAAATATGCGGTTGATTTTTCGACGCTGTTCGCTTCCTCACACGAATTTCATCATTGCCAGCCGCATAAAATTCAATATTTACCTACATTAAAAGACTATACCTATTTTATTGTTTAACACTAGCTTTTCGCCCGCTGCTTCGCCCGCGTGGTCTTTTTTTTACACCTTGGGTTACATTATTCAAGTTTTAGTAGGAATCCCTAATTATTTCTGGAAATAAATATAGCCTATGACACGTCGTAAAGATGTAGCTTTCTAACGGTGAAAGATTTTTTTAAATCGGTCCAGTAGTTTTTGAGTTAAAACCCTAAAAACAAACAAATCTTTCTTCTTTATAATATAAGTAGGTATAGCTTTTAAACTTGTAAATTATACAATTTACGACAGTCGATGATGAGGTTGATGACAATTCGGAAATCAAACAGCATCAAATATTGCAGATTCATCCGGAAACGCTAGAAAAATCTTAATATAACCCCGGTTTGAGAAACGATGGCTTATAAATTTGCTAGGATCAGTTTACAACACCCTATAAATATTGATATGCAGTTAATTAAACGGCATGCATCGTTAATTAACAGCGATATGCGTTTAGATGGCACCGCAGTTCATTTATATTAGTGCAATATTAATTGACTGATAGCGGTATTCAAATGGTCAAGACCTTATCAAATGGGATACTATAATGTTGGGGCAGGCCTAGCTATCGTTATAATAATGTACACTGCAGAGAAATAAAACCGGGTCATTGATAAAAGACTCAAGAATTGCAACTTTGATTGCTTGCTTTATCAAAAGAACAAAATTTCAATTAAGATTTTTGAAGCAATAAGCCTAAGAAATACGGTTTTGAAATAATTAATTTTATCGGCAGTTTTCTGAAATAAGAATTGACCAAGAGGATTATATAACAATAGCTTTCAAAAAATGTACACATTGTTAGTCATTAAAAATTTAGGCATGAAGTTACAACAATACCTATAATGAATGAGCTACCTCTTAATAAATCAAACCACAGTTTCAAAAACTTACATAATACCTAGTACTTTTACCTTTTTTTTCGCATGGGAAATCATCAAATGACCCCTCCCACCAGGTAGGTACGGGTGGGTTTGTCAGACTCTTACTGACTAAAACCCATCCATGTTCCTTCCTCAGCCCTTTGAATTGTCTGACTACATTTTATTGTCCTTGAGTGTAATTATCTAAATGCTCATTTTCACTTTCGATGTGATAACAATATTATTCAACGCTATTATTGATAGTGTTTATAATATAATCATCTCGTTATAATGCCTAGACTAGACATGAGAAACAATAGATCGTCTGTCGACACCTTTTTCTGTCTGGATCTTATCAATGGGTACAATCGAGGCGACTTATAAAGGCAGAGTCGATGGTGAAACAAAAGGTATCTCTCATTCGAAGAATAATTTATAATTTCTATACGAATTCAAATAAAAAATGACAGAGTTTCATACAAACTTTGTCCCCCCTTTCATCCCCTTAAGAATAGAATTTCGGAAAATCCTTTCTTGTCAAACAAAGAATACACCGTCCAAGTTTCAGATCTCTACGATCAGCGGTTTAGGCTGTGCGTTGATCCATCGTTGATCCATCAGTCATTCAGGACAAAGCATTTCATATGTATAAATTTTATTCATCTGTGCCTCGTTGGTATACGACACCATGTTTTTCTTCAGCGTTAATCAGTGAATCTAAAATACACTTAGAAAGTACATATGACTTTCACAGTCATATTGGTACTGCACTTTTGTAGAATAACAATATTATGTATTGATAGATAGGTTTTTTTTCTTATTTAAAAAAACGCTTAAAAAAAACTTCAAAGATGAGTGAACAGGCTTGTTTTGGGTAAGCTCGCTTCATCGTTAACCAGAGCAAACCCATCTCAAAAATACAACAAAATAAATTGCTAATCTCTTGTGCAAAGACAAACGCTTCAGTTATGCATGTGTATCATCTAGTGATTCACGGGAATAACCCTGTTGCAAAGCCATAAAAATAACCTTTACTTAAGGCCAGTTGTACTAACTAAACTTTTTATCATTAATAGGTACTTTTATACTTTTACAAATATAATAATAAAACATAATATATACATCTTGGCCATCAGGCTCTTGGCCTGATGGCCAAGAGCCTCGACCAACATCTCAGGAGGCTCTCGTTAGGCGGCTGGGTCAAGGGCCTGATTCAGAAGGCAGTGCTCCTGGATACTGCACGTATTGTGAGGAGGTTCCTGTCTCTGGGGCCCTAACCACCGGTAGCTTGGACCCTGTTCCCGATATCGGTGGATCCCTGTTTTTTTATATTTTTAAATGTTTTTTTTTATAGTTTGTAAAAATATTTAAAAATGTAAATAATATGTGTTAAGATAAATAAACGGAATATTAAACATAATAACAATAATTAGGAAACTTTTAATATTTTTTATGATATCATTACATAGATATAATAATTAAGTAAATGATTAATACCATAAATAAATTTATCCTCCATTTTGACAGATCTTGAATGACAGTTCTGCCGTTTCACTTAAAATTATCCTGAATTTTTTGGTGCAACTAGGTGTTCATGTTTTTACCTAAACTACAGACAAGACAATTTTGTCTAATTTGTCATCTGTGAAATTATATAAATACTAGCTGTTAGCCGCAGTTTCACTCGTACCCTGAAGAAACTACTTCGCACACCCGGACAAAAAGTATCCTGTGTATAAATATAAGTTACAAATTATGTGTGCACCAAATTTCATCCAATTCCATTCAGTAGTTTTTGCGTGGAAGAGTAACAGATAAATCGCCTTTCAGTTCATGTCCTCTAAGTTTTCTAAAGACATATATAGCAGCGAGTTTAAAGTCATTCGGTATGAAGTCTATTTATAATACGGAGAGCATTACTGAACGAAGATATTCGTTAAAAACTCTTTGATCATTCGTTTAGTTAGACTGAACATGTCTCCTGTAGTTGGCAGGCTGCCAGTACATACGGGGTTCTCCTGGAATTTGCACTGAAGCGTTTAATAGTCTAGAGTTAAGATAGTGGCATACTAGTTGTTTCCCGCGGTTTCACCCGTATCCTGAGAGAAGTACTTCGTGCACCCGGATAAAAAGTATCCTATGTGATAATCCAGGTTATAAACTATGTGTGTACCAAATTTCATCCAAATCTCGTTAGCAGTTTTTGCGTAAAAGAGTAACAAACGTATCTCTTTCGCATTTATAAATTTACTAGCTGTTTCCCGCGGTTTCACCCGCATCCCGAGGGTACTACTTAGCGCACCCGGGTAAAAAGTAGCCTATGTTGTTTCTCAGGGTCTATTCTGTCTCTGTACCAAATTTCATTTATATCGGTCCAGTAGTTTTGGCGTGAAAGCGTAACAGACAGACAGACAGACAGACAGAGTTACTTTCGCATTTATATATTAGTAAGGATATTCTTAGGATTTTGCTCCAGATAATTTAAACGCTAATTTGAAATGAAATGCTTCCCAAATTAAAGGGTTCGCTTAGCAACAGGTTGATCGGTATGTGAGTAAAAAAGAACGTGTTTGAACCCGTCTTGCTCGTCCGCGGGACTTTCCTTATGACATGATGCATTAAAATACTGATGTGATTTGGATTCAGGCAAGCGGAACCTTTTTTGATGTGACGTATGAAAATCGCTATAATTTCACGACTGATGAAATAAATTCCATATTCTTGATAGGAGGTAACTAAACAAATTTAAATACATGCAAATGTGAGTTTGTATCTTTGTTTGTTGCGCTTTCACGGTAAGACAGCTGAACCGATTTAGATGAAATTTGGTATGGAGATAGATTAAACCCTGGGGAATGATATTGTATAGTTTTTACTGGTGCGAAAGTAGATCCCGTGTCCGTGTCTCGTTACACGTGTGTCTGAAAAACGACGCGGGATTCCGGAATACCGAGTTCTCGGAATTGAGAGATTGAAAGTCCTACGTAGGATCTAGATCCTACGTAGGACTAGACCCTAGGGTAAGGTAGGCTAAGGTAAGGTAGGGTAAACCCTAGGGTTTCGTTTGTGATCACTAAAATAGGAGCTTTCCTGTGGTTGCCCGAATTTTTGTATAGTATCCTAATGCTTACTAATATTATAAATGCGAAAAGTTTGTTTGTTACGCTTTCACTATAAAACGGTTATACCGATTTAGATAAAACTTGGTACGGAGCTAGATAGGACCCAGGAGACAGTTATAGGCTCCTTTTTATCTGAGTGCGATAAGTCCTCCTCTTAGGACGCGGGTAAAACCGTGAGAAATAGCTAGTCTGCTTATAAAGCCTTACCATGACGTGCCAAAACAAGATTATTTTCGTTATGAAAAAGAGACAGAGCTATACGACGTTAGTAGCTGTGTCACACTCTCAAACTTGAATAGTGATTGCAAAAACACGTGGTGGTACAGCCCCAGGAAAATGTAATTGCAGAGTATACCTCTGCTTAACCCTTTGTGGATAAGCGTGATAATATTATCAAAGGAACACGTCCCACGTTTTTTGTTACAACTTTATCCCACATAATATTAATTAACCAGTAAATATTGTTTGAAAAAGTTTCGTTCCAAAGCTTTTTTTATACACAAAGCTCTTCTTTATTGGATGACAGCCTCCCTGCGTATAAGCTGCGAGACAAACAGACTGTCCTCAATCCCTATAGGTAATCTGTTTCGTCAAAGTATCAAACTTTTGTACAAAACAAGATATTTTTATCTTTTAGACGGATTTGCGGTACTTTTTGTGTAGACATTATCGTTCGGTTATTGTTTGCGAAATCTTTTTTTTTATATCTATATAAAAATGAAGAAACTGTTTAGATGTTAATCTGATGTTAAGTGATATTCTTACTTATATCTGATGAATTTGAAAATCCATAATGATGTTACCTAGTATACCTACGTTCGCACCTATATAATGTGTTAATTAAAAAGTTAATAGCTGTTTGCCGCAGCTTCGCCCGCGTCCCGAGAGAACTAGGTACTGTTAAGTAGTAAGTAAGTAAGGGATAAAAAGTAGCGTACCTATAACCGTCTTCTAGATCCCCTCTATCTCCATACTAAATCTTCATCCAAATCGCTACAGCAGTTTTACCGCGAAATCGTAGCAAACAAACTCACTTTCAATTTATAATATTAGTTAGGATTTATCAAAGCATTTTTGTTAATTATTTTATCAACTTTAAATTGGTTTCAAGTCGAATTCATTTCAAGCTAAACTATTTCGTATCTACATATTATGAAAAATGATTTTTTTTTTATTATGGAACAAGTAGACGTCATTGTTTTCTCTAAACCATTATAAATAAATAACAATAAATCAAATTCCACTTGCATATATCAAATATCAAAGCAAATCGTTCGCCAACACAAAGAAAGTCGAAATCACACTTGTGGATAAAATAAAACCAATAAATGTTTTGTTACGTGTAGTTGTGTAGGTATCGGGAGACGCTAGCATTCCAATATGGAGGTCATGGGATGTGACCCGTTACAAATCCCAACAATTTTCTGTTCAAACGCCAAATTATATTACAATTCTTGATAGTTTTTATTCAATTTACTGACAAAACTTTAGGTAGTAACGTATTTGTTTAAAAAAAATCGATTTCGAATTATAAATTGTTGCTGTTCCTTTTTTTTAAATATCGAAAAAGATAAATATGGATTAGTAATATGTACCAATAGATAATATTTTTTTTAATTAATTAGAATTTCAATATCCTCAACAATTTAGGCACTGATTTTGAATAATACGTAGTAGTTAAGAAACTTGAAATTCATAACTGAAAAAACTATCAAACACGTTGACATATTACATGAAATAACTCGTTAAGTCTTCTTCAATTCACGATCTTTGCCTACTCATAATGGACCGAAAAATTCTAATCTCTATTTTCCTGTCCTGTTCTGGGACTCTCGGATAAAAATTGCTCATACCATCCTTAGAAATATGAGTCAGTTCACAAGATGGTAACGGGGTTAATTGACTACGAGTCACTATGAGTTAAAAGTCTTCGTTGAATCTCTAATCTCGTGGTGTCAATAAATCATTATTAATTGTTTTCGAGTACCAAATTAAATATCTATGTATCTATTATATAAAAATGAATCCCTATTTCCCTTGGTCACGGCATCACGTGTGAATAGCTGAACCGATTTGGATGAAATTTGGTACGGAGATAGAAGGGATCCTGGAAAAGGTTTTAGGCTACTTTTTATCCGGGTCGACGTGAGTGAAACCACGGGAAACAGCTAGTCTATTATATAAAAATTAATCCCAATTTCCCTTGGTCATCGTATCACGCGTGAACGGCTGGATCAATTTGGCTGAAATCTGGTACGGAGATAGAGGGGACCCTGGAGAAGGTTCTTCTCTGGAGAAACTTCCGTCGGCACGCGGGTGAAACCGCGGGCAACAGCTAGTCACACTTTACTCACCTATACATTAAGTTATTCCCAGAATCTCAAATGAGCATCATCCGTCCTACAATATTAGGTATGCAATAAAGTGCGTACAACATGGATGCATCTATTTAGAGAGCATGCGAGATGATCAGCCAAGTGTTTTGGGTAATATTTTACGTTGTAAACAAGACTGTTTATTTGTTTCTCTAAAGAGAGTTAAAATAGTTGAAGAGTTATGTCATTTTCTGCCTAACCTTTTATTAGCCACTAGCTTTCCAGCGGCTTCACCCGCGTGGACATTTTTTTTACACCTTGGGTTATATTATTCAAGTTTTAGTAGGCATCTCTAATTATTTCTGGAAATAAATATAGCCTATGAGACTTCGTAAAGATGTAGCTTTCTAACGGTGAAAGAATTTTAAAATCGGTCTAGTAGTTTTCGAGTTAAAACCCTACAAATAAACAAATCTTTCCTCTTTATAGTATTAGTATAGATGTTGAAATCGAATGCAACAAAGTCCCAAAATTTGAAAGTGAATGACTGCCTTCATAACTCAGTAGGTAATTGAATAAAACAATACCACTTGATAAGACCGGCCGTCAGACTTTCTGCTGGAAGTCTAACATTCAGTCTTGCTTTGCCGATTTCCTGTAAAAAATCTTCACATCGAGAATAATTTTAGAAGAATGATAGCCTTTCGTGCTTTCGATGATAAAAGAGGGGTATCATCTCAATGTGAAATAGATGGTCACCCATCTTAGACCTCTAATACCACCACCCACCATATTTTAAAAACACCTTTAATTTATGGAAAACTGCTATTCCTCGTATAACCAAAATACCAATTGTAATAACGTATTAGATAATTATGAACGGGACTAAGAGCTTACCAAGTCGGCTTAGCTTGGCAATTCACCAAATTGCTCCAGTAATAATATGGACATTATTTTCACTTCTATAAGCATAATTATGTATTTTAGTACACGCTTTATGAAAGTCAAAATGGGGTGATGGGTTTGGTAAGACCGGTTGTCAGACTTTTGGCTTTTGACTTCCCATAATGACTGTCAAAGTCGATCTACAAATGACGGCCGGGACCAACAGCTTGATGTGCTTTCCATACACGAACCGACCGCGCCAAGCATAGCTTAACCTTTGAACGATCGACTTGTGCGGCTGTTACTTAGCCACGAATTCGTATAGGGTAAATACATTACAAATAAGCGTTAGACAAGAAACACTATTCTGCTGTTATAAGAAAAAAGGCCATAACTACATTTTTCCATATTGAGTTAAGTACCTATCTGGATTCAGAAAAAAATATGAATTAGTTAAGTATATCTATAAATTTAATTCAATATCGAAAAAAAATGATTGTTACGGCCTTTGCTCTTATAACGGCAGTATTGTACCCCACGCTGGAATTACCAAAAAAAACATAGAAAAAGCTAACTCCGCAAATCAAATTCCATACAATTTGTACCCCCCTATGTCCTTTACGCCTACTTCGGACTAACGCCCTTTGTCAAGACAAAAGATTTGCAATACTCTTTATCATAACACAGGAAACAAGGCAACGTTTTCTCCTTTGCGAAGACATTTTTTGAAACCAGATACTGTTAAGAATATCTGTATATACATAGTTCTAAGTACGTACGTCTGTATGTATCCTTTACTGAAAGATGTTACAAGTTTATAACATGTCAAAGGATTGTTCGTGATTAAAATGTGCAACGGGTTCTTTCAGTTATATAAAATTACATAAGAAACAAGATAACGTTGATAGTTGTTTGTGTTTTGTTATTTGAATGCGATATTTGAATAGAAGTTTTTACACAGTGTTTGGGTTTAACCACAGTGTTAGCTGGTTTTACATCAAAGAATCAGACTAAAGGCTAGCGTCCATTAGCGGCGGATCGGGGCGGGTCGTATCGGAACACATGTGTTGCTGGAGAATTTGTTGCGCCACTTCTTCTCAGCTAAAACACATAGGTGTAGGGCGGGCATTTTGAGGGCTGTCTTTTGTTAATTTGGCGTTCATAAGGTGCTGATTTTCAGCCTAATTTGTATTTTTTTTTATTTGAATTTTGATCAGACGGCGCATGTACCTAGGTACCAAAATCCGTCGCTAGTGGACGATATTTCAAACAAAATAGGCAAGTATTTTTTCGTTGTCATGCGACCTGACTCGCCGGGTGGACGCCAGACTTTATAGAAAGTCTTTTCTAAATGGTTAAAAAGTTACTAAATAATGACACACTACTTGTATGATTGGTTTTAACGCCTCACTTTTCTATAACTGTACTGAAATATTTATGTATACCACTGAAGATTGCTGACTGTTGACGATGCACAGACAAAATAAATCATATAATAAGATAACCATTAAATTATATGCTTTTAACGTATATATTTTAAAATTTACGAAATATTAACAAAAAAAAATAGAAATACTTATTGCAATAAATTAATGATGAAGTCTAAGCACACATACACATGTAATTACTTATAATTAATCTACATAACTTAATTAGAGTAAAAGCAAGGAATAATTATACTACACAAGACTGCCAACACGTTAATTTAAAATTGGTAAGTAAAAAAAACAAATGAACCATCACTGTTTAAAAAAACCCGGCCAAATGTGAGTCGGACTCGCGTACCGAGAGCTCCATCTATACTTATAATAAATCTGTAGAGAGGTCAATTCTGTACATGAAATATATTTCCAAAATAACTATCAGGGGGTGATTAGGGATCGATACTGATGCCAAAAATGCAATCAGTAAAATTTTTGTCTGTCTGTCTGTCTGTCTGTATAAACTCTATAGAAACAAAAACTACTCGACGGATTTTAACGAAACTTGGTACAATTATTTGTCATACTCCTGAGATGGTTATAGTATACTTTTCATCACGCTACAATCAATAGGAGCAGACCAGTGAAGGGAAATGTTGTCATTTTGTTTAAACGCGCTAATCTCAGGAACCACTGGTCCGATTTAAATAATTCTTTCAGTGTTAGATAGTCCATTTATCGAGGAAGGCTTTAGGCTATATATCATCACGCTAAGGCCAATAGGAGCGGAGCACCACTATTCCACGCGGACGAAGTCGCTGGCAGAAGCTAGTTGGAAATAATATTTTACGCAATAAAGTCGCAATTATCTTGTTTTTTTTCCGACCGCATAATTAAGTTTGTTTGCAGAGGAAAATTGCTCATTACTTAAAAACTGCAATACTAACAGTAGACCTACTTTAGTGTATCTAGGTAACATAAACCATTATAACTGAGTTGTCACCCCTATCCCACCTGTAATGTGCCCCAATGAGCCTCGCACTCGATCCCTGCTTTCCGATGCAAACGAGTTAACTCGATTCTCCCGAACTAAAGGGCGTCCGAGTCACGTTTCTAACTAGTTACTGAACTCAGTAGCGAACCTATCGTGTTTCAATAGACGTTTTTTCACGAACATAATGCAGTTTTAAGTTCATCTGAAAAAGTTTTATGATCAATTTTGAGAGATAATGTTCCACACATATGCAGCTACAACGCGACGAGACGTTGACACATGTATAGGAAATTGTTGAAGCATTTTATTAAAACTTAAGTCGATTAATGGTTGAATGATGATACAATAGTATTGTTGAATTACTGCTTTCTGCAAGTTTTTTCCATATTGGTGAACTTTAACTATGCCAAAACTTGTTTTTTTTTTGTTTCACACAGTATTCTTAAAAGGGTATCCAAAGTTATCGTTTTACGCAGTAATATATCTACGTATTCGCTTCACGTACCCTTCGCTTCATCCGCGTCCCGAGGGTACTATATAACTCTCCTAGATAAAAAGTAACCTAAAGGTAACCGTCTATTGGGTCCCTTTTATCTCCATATCAAATTTCATCCAAATCAGTTCAGCCGTTTTACTTTGAAAGCTTAACAAACAAACTAACTTCACTTGATTTTTCCAATTAGAGGACTATTGGAAATCTTTGGAACATATTTATTAAAGATAAGATCTAGGTAGGTACCTACCTACCTAAAAAAGATAATGCACTAAGTTAAAGGTAAATGCTAGATGGATATTTAAAATCTATTTGTTGTACCTAGGTGTGACATGGTTTGCGACTTATCCATAAATGCAGCGATGTTTTCGCTTTTAGTTCTAAAGTGAAGAATAACACCGGTCAAGTGTCCAGGCGCAAAGGTTGCCTAATGCAAAAATAAACGTGTTTAGAACGTTTCTTTGGTCAAAGCGTTAAACTGAAATTTGTGTTTAGAGTTCGCAAACTTTTAACTGACGGACCAAAGAGTTACATACAATTAAAAACTGTAGGTTTTTACAGCCTGAATACAAAATATTTGTAGTAAAGTGCAAAATAGCAACCAGCGATCTCTTGCAATGAAATCTACAACTACGGGGCCAAGTTCACCGATAGATGGTTACGTAATCGACCCGTTAAACAAAAACGTTTTATAACCAGGAAACTGGAAATTTCGTGTTACCCACTTCTAGTTCAACCCTGGTTTGGTAATCTACCGTTTCAGGAATAAAAATCTCAATACATTACCCATCGAAAGTTGGAAGTATGAATTTGTGGTATACAGCTGTTTTAATTTCATTGGTGAGCCTTAGTCACTGCTCCTATCTACAAAGCAGGGAAAAACGTTATATACCTAAGTCTAGCCCTAGAAATCTAAACCTATGTGCAATATGCACGCTTCAGTGGCCAGATTTTCAATAAGTCTTTGACAATTGACATGGAAAAGTTGCAGTACCTTGCGATGAACATACCTACTTAAAATTGAAGATAGCGGGATTCTTTATGAAACGGTTAAAGATATGTAATATACTTTTAAACACGTACCTATTCCAGACATGTACCTATTGATTTTTATGAACTACGAGTCAAAGGTCAAGTTATATCAAGATATTTTGTAGGTATATCTACGTCATTTCAACTTTCTACTTTGAAACAGAAATATTGCACTATGAAAATTACGTCATCCAGATGACAAAAACTTTCTGATTTGCTCTTAAATTATAAAATTAACATCAAATTAAAGTACCTAAAAGTAGGTTAACGCCACCGTAGTCTACACACTAGATACCTTTAAACAGTCTAGGGACCTTTGTCATGCATGACTTTTTTTTTAAACTTTGTCCCACACTATATTCCCATTCCTGTAGGTATCGTGGGTGCGTTTACAAACATACATTACACATGCACAAACACCCAGACCGGGAACAATTTTAGTTGTGCCGTGCGGGAATTGAACCCGCGACACGCAGCGCAGTAGCCAATTGCTCAGTCAAACGTGCCGACATAATGTGAAGATGATTTACGAACGAAGCCGAAAACAACCCTATTGTTTTCTTCCACCTACATTATTTTCTTCTTATATTGTTTTCGCTTTTAATAATATTATTTTTCTCTTGTCCAGTAGCAATGGTTATCACTTGGCGGTAGTGTGCGTGGTGCTGGCGTGCGCGTGCGCGGCGGTGTGCGCGCCCGCGCAGCTGTGCGCCGGCGCGGCGGACGACGACCCGCGCGCGGCGCGCTTCTGCCAGGCGCTCAACACCTTCCTCGAACTGTACGCCGAGGCCGCCGGAGAGCAGGTGCCCGAGTACCAAGGTATTTATTTATTTATTTAACAATAAGCACACCAACTGCATAATTACACAGAGCCTTAGATTCTATTATAAAATTATCAACATATATATCATGAAAGTAATTAGGGTATGATAGTATGGAGGATTTTAAGAAGTACGAACTAGCTTTCCGCCAGCGGCTTCGCCTGCGTGGTCTATGCGAACTCAAATTAAAAATGACAGAGTTTCATACAAACTTTGCCCCCTTTTTCACCCTCTAAGGGATAGAATTTTAGAAAATCCTTTTTTATCGGATGCCTATGTCGTACAAAGAACACACTCTCCAAGATTCAGGCCTCTACGACCAGTAGTTTAGGCTGTGCGTTGATCCGTCAGTCATTCAGGACAAAGCATTTTATATGTATAGATAGATGAAATTGCGACCCTGGCCAATCACTTGTGGAAACCACTTGAAAAGTTTTGACATCATGAAGCTCAACGAAAGAGAAATCCTTTACCTAGTTGTAGTGAAATTCGCAATGAAATTAATAAAAAGAGAGGCAAGATTAGGCAAACATCCGCAAAGATATACTGATATAGTGTTTTCTCCCTCAGCCCTGGTCCGCGACTACCCACAACTGCTAGACACCGGCATGAAGAGGCAAGACGTCGTGCACTCGTTCCTGCGCTTCGGTCGCCGGCGCTGACGCGTCGGGCCCCCGCAGCGACCACGCCGCGCCCACGCCAAAACACCGCAACCCACACGCAGCGACCAGGCTTAGATTGTTTGCTAATATAACATACATTTAGTTCTTTACGTTATTTCGTCCAAAATATTTAAAAAGTTCCTTTATAATGTAAGGCCGTATCCAAATGCTAGGTATCCGAACTGCGAAATTTAAAAAGAAACTCATTCAACGTAGAGATGTCAACAACACCGGACGTCTGAACCTCTCTCTCCAAATTTAATAGACTAGATTTAGAACTTATTATAATGAAATGTACTTATTGCTAAAAGTATTAATAGTGTTTAAGATGTAATTAAACGATCTTGTTGTCAACATTTTTGTGGCATTTCATTTGATAAGGATAAGAATATTTAAATAATTATTATGATGTTTTAAATAAATAAATAAAGTACGTATTTATGACAAGCCTTTTGATATTTTCTTCAAATGAATTTGAACCTTACCCCTGCTCGAATACATACGAATACTACATATAGGTAACTTAAACTGTATTTTTGTCTATACAATATAAAAATAGCTTGCGGTAGTAACAGCTCTACATTTTACTCATTACCTCTCTTACACTGTAATTAATATTCTCATTACACACATTTCCACATAACACCCACATATTCTCAATATACGATGGCAGTAAACTAGTTCAAAACTTCAGAATGTCATAAATTTTATGAGCATCTGCATAGATTTCAGCCTCGCGGAATCACACATTGTATTCTGCCATCAAAAGTAAAACGACATAAGTCCCCTTCATTCAATTTGTAGTTATGCCAATTTTATTTTACATTTAAACCAGCAAGCTTTGTAAGCTGTAGTCAGCCATAGAAATAACCTGCCGGGGCTTCTGGAAGTTCGAAAGAGTTACCACGTCCCCAGAACGCAAAGGGGTAAGGGAGGCGCCCCACCCATGGCGGGAGAAGTCTTTGAAATTATCCATTCGAAAAAAAGCTTTACAAATAAGAATTACAATGAACAACATAGAGATGTTGAACGTTGGTTGAATTGAAATTGTATAGCCAGGTTTCCCAAAATAGTCTAACCAAGCATCAGAGTCAGAAACAAAAAACAGAGAACTGATTCTAGAATTCCGGAGAACCAATTCTAGGGTTTACGTAACATAGGCCGGGAAAATGCGTTTATCTATCACAAAAACAATACTGTAAACGGAAGACTGTACATAATTATCTAACCCATGTATTATAATCATGAAAACATAAGAAGAACTCCCTCTGAAAGTAGCACCTGTAACCGAAAAGATAAGTGGAAACCGTTTGTTGTTTGGCTTGTTATGCAGAGGAATGAGGAACATTTTGTGAGAAAAGTTTTGGGCATGAATGGCTATAGAGGTAGAGGAAGACCGAAAAAAAGGTGGATGGATTGTGTGAAAGATGATGTGGCTAGAAAGGTTGTTACTAATGAGATGACGTCAGATAGAGAAGTATGGAAGAAGAAGACATGCTGCGCCGACCCCAAATAAATTGGGATAAGGGCAGGCGGATGATGTAAATATGTCTGAAAATCATAGATAAAAATAAAAGTCAAGAATTAAATATTTGTCATATATTTCGCCCTACAACACACATTGTAAACATACATAGACAAAATACATAAAAACATCCAAATAACTGCTAGATACTGTATTTAATAATAATAATTACGATAAATATGAATTGTGAAAACTTTAAGTACTTGTTGAACCGAACTACGAAAATGATCATACAATGTTTCTATTAAGAAGTCGTTAAAATTTAAGGGTCTGTTCAATTACTTATCGATATACGAGTTATCTACCAGATTAATTCGTAATTGGAACGTCATTACATGGAATTATCTGGCAGATAAGTTTAACGTCTGGACCTGGCCTTTAATATCTACTTGGACGTGTTATATCTTACAGGATATTTTTATGATGTATCAGCTACGTTAGGCCGCTTAAGAAACTAATAATAGCTAATTTGATAAAAGTTTGACCCAAAGAGATGCTTACTTGCATACCATTTGTCTTTTGAAAGAAATACAATTTCGGAGTTAATAAAAAATTGCATTTTTTTTTATAAACTAGTAGGTATTTATACCTACTTGAATTAAAAACAGAACTCGAATATTATCGCATAAAATATTATGGGGCGTATAAATATTTTTCTTAATTTAGAAATAGTCATTTTACACAGTATGCAAAAATCTGAAATAGAAAAATTGAGATTTTGTGACCCATCTCAACGGATCAAGCTGTAAGTACGAGTATACAGTTAGATCATTTTGACTACTAAGTGTTCAGCTATTTTCAAGCCTAAGCCAATCTAAAAGGTTCTGCAAGTACTTTTAAACATGATTACAATATGAGAGCACACGACATGCATAGTAATATCGCATAAAATTGATTAAAAATATGAAGGAGAAAAATGACACTATCAGTGATAAAATATCGCCTTTTTTATGTTTGTCTAATTATTACTTATGGTAACACTGAGTGACACTCAACTGACGGAAATAACTTTCTTTATTGACTTGAAGATAGTTTTATTCAAAATATACATGACTTTGGGATGACAAGCTAAGGATGCTCATAGTCTTTGCCTAATGTCTAGTTCGTAGTGTTGCCAGTGTGATTCCATATGCATTTTTCCGTCATAAGTATGTTGCCATACTTTTATTAATAAAATAGATTTTTTTAAATTAATTTTTATTTAAAAACGTACTTCTATAATTCTTGAATATTAATTAAAAATACTTTACAAAAACATATTTCATAGGAGTCGTTGTTATGAAAAAAAAGTCAAGGCAATATTTTGTCACCGATACCATATACAATTAAAATGACAAGAAAGTTTTACGTAGCACCATACATTTCCACTAACCGTAGAGTTAGACCATATTTACAAGAACATAAGTGAAATTAAAACAACTTAAAATATTTACATGATGCTTAAGGCTGAGTACACCCACATTATCTACGTCACACCGAGGCAAACTTGATCGACGTGGAACTAAAACCGATCAAAAGATGGGCTCGTGGATCGCAATCGAATAATCAATCATAATTACATCGATTAGTCCTTAATCAATTGGCTACTTTTTCTCGAGATTTGATGTACTCGATGCTCGATCGATATCGATTACACTTATCTTTCGATTGGCAGATCCGGGTGTTAGTCTATATATTACTTTGTCAAATTCATTTTCTAGTTGCTGTTTTCATCTGAACGTACCCGGATATACGTGTATAACAGTCTCCAGGGTCCCATCTATCTCCGTACCAGATTCCATATAAATCGATTCACCAGTTTTTCCGTGAAAGCGTAACAAACATAGGTACATATCACTTTGGCATTTATAATATCAGTTAGGATTTGATATTCACCCGGATCGGATCTACGAAGCCCAGACTTATTGGAGTCATCTGTAGAAACAAGTTGATCTATGTCATCGATTAAAGTCGATAGTGTGAGTGTAACCACACCTTTATTTTCGTCTTTTAACAGTAACTGCGCAGTGCGGTATTGAGTTTCAATACTGTGTAATACCGCAATGTGATTTAAATACCGCGTTTATCAAATACTGTACATATTAAACTAAATATTTTGAAGTGCGATGACATGAGATGTTCACCCCCTTTGAGAGGACTTCAGTCCCAGCAAAAAATCAATCTCCATTCTATTAACAACTAGCTTTTCGCTAGCGGCTTTGCCCGCGTGGTCTATATGAATACAAATTAAAAACGACAGAGTTCCACACAAACTTTGCCCCCCTTTTTCACCCCCTTAGGGGTAGAATTTCGGAAAATCCTTTCTTATCGGATGCCTACGTCATACAAAGAACACTCCTTCCAAGTTTCAGGTCTCTACGATCAGCGATTTAGGCCGTGCGTTGATCCGTCAGTCATTCAGGACAAAGCTTTTAATATATAATTTTATATAGATTATTAGAATGGGGATTGATTTAATTAATATATAAAATAGACGTTATAAAGAGTAACCGTTTTATACATAATGAAATAATTTACCATAAGCTTAGTTTAGCTATCAAACTGTCTTTTTCTGTCAAACTTCATTTTAACTGGACCGATATTGAAAACATAACGACAGCTTAAGTTGAAATAGGTTTACTAAGCGAATGGCGTCATTAGAATTAGACGGTTAGTCAGTACTTATGTAGTTTAATCATATTTAATACCGCTATCGATACCGCAATGCACAGATACTTTTAAAAATCAATTTTATTGATACTTTTCGGTAGAGAGTACTATCGTGGCAAGTTTTCGGTGTAGAAATAATTATAATTTTCCTTTTTACCATGTATCTATTTAATTTTCTTTTAAAACTACTGTGATGTCTATGGCAAGAAGTGTTTACAGAGTAATAATAAAATTCATTAAGTACGTATAGTGAACGTTCCACACGTTATTAATAATTCGGTATTCCAAATATTTTTATCTTTTGCTTGAAAATCCAAAATAGGACATCAGTTTTTTTTAATAATATAATAAATAAAAATAGTTTTAAACCTTCTCAAGCCTGCTAATTTAAAATAGGACTTTAAGTAAATATGAAATATTTAAAATATTAGGAAAGAACTTTAGGTTATTATATAACATCGTTATAAACATTTTCAGACGTTTGTCTCATTCGATTTGACTGAAAAGTCAGTTCCTAAATAACAATATACAATTTAAAAAACAAAAAAAAAATTAAAAAATAATTTTGTACGATTTACATGCAATTTTAAATTTTTTACATTTTTATTTAAAAAATTTGATTGACAATTAGCAAAACCACAATTCAATAAATTATAATTATCTACGATATCATATTATAATAATATTAAGACAATTACGAAAATATCCTACGATTTAGGTCAAAACTGACGTCATAACATTTTGTGACGTAAATAGTCTTCGAGACATTACCGAGGTACTTTACCAACATCAAAAATAAATAGTATTTGAAGATCATTCAATTAATTACTAATTCAAGTTTTGAGTTGTTGAAATTGATCTGCCATATATGTTTATTAAACTGAATCGCATTAAAAATCATACACCATAATGCTAAATAAGATTTTACTCTGGCTGAACCAAACCGCCTTTAAATTTTGTGTTTTTTTTTTATCTAATGCTTTAATAGTTATTCTGCTATACGGAGCGGAGAAAAATCCAACAAATCAAAGATCTTAAAAATCGGTTTATCGGTTTATCTGAGTTATAAATGGTATAACTAAACCGAATTTAATATATAATACTATATTTTTTTACTGTCAGTTATCACCATTCCCACAAGATATTTTCCACAAAGTTTAAATAGCACAGAATTTATAAACAGTCTGACTTAATTCTAACATGAAATATACGTTTAGGAGGTCGACTTTACTTTGTGATATCGATACAACAAATACCCAACGTGAGGTTGGTCTTCAAATGATACACTTTATTGGACTAAGGAGCTGCTTGAAAAATTAAAACATATTTAAAAATCATACTATTTAAGTTCGATACTAAATTCGAGTACAAGCTGTTTAGTATCGATTTTCGAATAGCAAATAATCGGCTCAACATCGAATAACAAAAAGCTTTTAAAATTAATATTTGTTAAAAAAAACCTTATAATCAAAATCACATTCTTGGAACACAAATTGCGACTATTTATAGGATTATTTAATCAAATCAACTATCTACTAAATTATAAATATATGCATAAAAAAGTCCTAAACGTGCATGTCATAGATATGTCATGTAAAGTTATATAGTAATACATAACTCAGTATGTTATGTGAACTATGTCGCCACCTACCGACAGGAGACATTGACCCTGTAAGAAAAATATATATTTATTTCAAATACAATTGAAAACTAAAGGACCCGACAGACTTTGTCTTGCCCAATCGCAGCACTAGTTACCGGGTCTAATTGTGAATCTAAACCAGCCAGGAATCCATTCAAATATGCAGAAAAGTGCATGAAACTTAGTCGAGCATTTTTTCGAGTTTTTGCGAGACAAATAAATGTATAGAAAGTACAAGACAATGGCAGTTTTTGGGTTACATCCTAATGCCAACATTATAGCTATAAAAATAATTTGAATAAGTTACATAGTTTGAAATTAGAAATTGGGGTTTGGAATGTCATATGGGGCTTGAATGCCAACGTACGTAATACATACCTGATTCTTATGTGCGTTGTCTTGAAGCATGAGCTGTGTGATGTAGAAGGAAGTGAGCGCGTTCCCGCCTAACGCGGCCGTGTATGCGCGCACGATTGCCATTACCTGTCGAGCGAAACCATACAAGTTAAGAACAGTCAATTTAATATTTATTTTATTAGAGCCTATTTGATTCACAATCTCGCGCACGAACAGCAGGCGCAGCTTGAGCAGGGGAGTGAGGTAGCTAGGTGTGGTACCTCGCAGGTGAAGGTATGCAGGAAGCCGCTGAGGCCGCCCAGCTCGCGCACGGCAGTGGTCTCGCGCACGAACAGCAGGCGCAGCTTGAGCAGGGGAGTGAGGTAGCTAGGTGTGGTACCTCGCAGGTGAAGGTGTGCAGGAAGCCGCTGAGGCCGCCCAGCTCGCGCACGGCGGTGGTCTCGCGCACGAACAGCAGGCGCAGCTTGAGCAGGGGAGTGAGGTAGCTAGGTGTGGTACCTCGCAGGTGAAGGTGTGCAGGAAGCCGCTGAGGCCGCCCAGCTCGCGCACGGCGGTGGTCTCGCGCACGAACAGCAGGCGCAGCTTGAGCAGGGGAGTGAGGTAGCTAGGTGTGGTACCTCGCAGGTGAAGGTGTGCAGGAAGCCGCTGAGGCCGCCCAGCTCGCGCACGGCGGTGGTCTCGCGCACGAACAGCAGGCGCAGCTTGAGCAGGGGAGTGAGGTAGCTAGGTGTGGTACCTCGCAGGTGAAGGTGTGCAGGAAGCCGCTGAGGCCGCCCAGCTCGCGCACGGCGGTGGTCTCGCGCACGAACAGCAGGCGCAGCTTGAGCAGGGGAGTGAGGTAGCTAGGTGTGGTACCTCGCAGGTGAAGGTGTGCAGGAAGCCGCTGAGGCCGCCCAGCTCGCGCACGGCGGTGGTCTCGCGCACGAACAGCAGGCGCAGCTTGAGCAGGGGAGTGAGGTAGCTAGGTGTGGTACCTCGCAGGTGAAGGTGTGCAGGAAGCCGCTGAGGCCGCCCAGCTCGCGCACGGCGGTGGTCTCGCGCACGAACAGCAGGCGCAGCTTGAGCAGGGGAGTGAGGTAGCTAGGTGTGGTACCTCGCAGGTGAAGGTGTGCAGGAAGCCGCTGAGGCCGCCCAGCTCGCGCACGGCGGTGGTCTCGCGCACGAACAGCAGGCGCAGCTTGAGCAGGGGAGTGAGGTAGCTAGGTGTGGTACCTCGCAGGTGAAGGTGTGCAGGAAGCCGCTGAGGCCGCCCAGCTCGCGCACGGCGGTGGTCTCGCGCACGAACAGCAGGCGCAGCTTGAGCAGGGGAGTGAGGTAGCTAGGTGTGGTACCTCGCAGGTGAAGGTGTGCAGGAAGCCGCTGAGGCCGCCCAGCTCGCGCACGGCGGTGGTCTCGCGCACGAACAGCAGGCGCAGCTTGAGCAGGGGAGTGAGGTAGCTAGGTGTGGTACCTCGCAGGTGAAGGTGTGCAGGAAGCCGCTGAGGCCGCCCAGCTCGCGCACGGCGGTGGTCTCGCGCACGAACAGCAGGCGCAGCTTGAGCAGGGGAGTGAGGTAGCTAGGTGTGGTACCTCGCAGGTGAAGGTGTGCAGGAAGCCGCTGAGGCCGCCCAGCTCGCGCACGGCGGTGGTCTCGCGCACGAACAGCAGGCGCAGCTTGAGCAGGGGAGTGAGGTAGCTAGGTGTGGTACCTCGCAGGTGAAGGTGTGCAGGAAGCCGCTGAGGCCGCCCAGCTCGCGCACGGCAGTGGTCTCGCGCACGAACAGCAGGCGCAGCTTGAGCAGGGGAGTGAGGTAGCTAGGTGTGGTACCTCGCAGGTGAAGGTGTGCAGGAAGCCGCTGAGGCCGCCCAGCTCGCGCACGGCGGTGGTCTCGCGCACGAACAGCAGGCGCAGCTTGAGCAGGGGAGTGAGGTAGCTAGGTGTGGTACCTCGCAGGTGAAGGTGTGCAGGAAGCCGCTGAGGCCGCCCAGCTCGCGCACGGCGGTGGTCTCGCGCACGAACAGCAGGCGCAGCTTGAGCAGGGGAGTGAGGTAGCTAGGTGTGGTACCTCGCAGGTGAAGGTGTGCAGGAAGCCGCTGAGGCCGCCCAGCTCGCGCACGGCGGTGGTCTCGCGCACGAACAGCAGGCGCAGCTTGAGCAGGGGAGTGAGGTAGCTAGGTGTGGTACCTCGCAGGTGAAGGTGTGCAGGAAGCCGCTGAGGCCGCCCAGCTCGCGCACGGCAGTGGTCTCGCGCACGAACAGCAGGCGCAGCTTGAGCAGGGGAGTGAGGTAGCTAGGTGTGGTACCTCGCAGGTGAAGGTGTGCAGGAAGCCGCTGAGGCCGCCCAGCTCGCGCACGGCGGTGGTCTCGCGCACGAACAGCAGGCGCAGCTTGAGCAGGGGAGTGAGGTAGCTAGGTGTGGTACCTCGCAGGTGAAGGTGTGCAGGAAGCCGCTGAGGCCGCCCAGCTCGCGCACGGCGGTGGTCTCGCGCACGAACAGCAGGCGCAGCTTGAGCAGGGGAGTGAGGTAGCTAGGTGTGGTACCTCGCAGGTGAAGGTGTGCAGGAAGCCGCTGAGGCCGCCCAGCTCGCGCACGGCGGTGGTCTCGCGCACGAACAGCAGGCGCAGCTTGAGCAGGGGAGTGAGGTAGCTAGGTGTGGTACCTCGCAGGTGAAGGTGTGCAGGAAGCCGCTGAGGCCGCCCAGCTCGCGCACGGCGGTGGTCTCGCGCACGAACAGCAGGCGCAGCTTGAGCAGGGGAGTGAGGTAGCTAGGTGTGGTACCTCGCAGGTGAAGGTGTGCAGGAAGCCGCTGAGGCCGCCCAGCTCGCGCACGGCGGTGGTCTCGCGCACGAACAGCAGGCGCAGCTTGAGCAGGGGAGTGAGGTAGCTAGGTGTGGTACCTCGCAGGTGAAGGTGTGCAGGAAGCCGCTGAGGCCGCCCAGCTCGCGCACGGCGGTGGTCTCGCGCACGAACAGCAGGCGCAGCTTGAGCAGGGGAGTGAGGTAGCTAGGTGTGGTACCTCGCAGGTGAAGGTGTGCAGGAAGCCGCTGAGGCCGCCCAGCTCGCGCACGGCGGTGGTCTCGCGCACGAACAGCAGGCGCAGCTTGAGCAGGGGAGTGAGGTAGCTAGGTGTGGTACCTCGCAGGTGAAGGTGTGCAGGAAGCCGCTGAGGCCGCCCAGCTCGCGCACGGCGGTGGTCTCGCGCACGAACAGCAGGCGCAGCTTGAGCAGGGGAGTGAGGTAGCTAGGTGTGGTACCTCGCAGGTGAAGGTGTGCAGGAAGCCGCTGAGGCCGCCCAGCTCGCGCACGGCGGTGGTCTCGCGCACGAACAGCAGGCGCAGCTTGAGCAGGGGAGTGAGGTAGCTAGGTGTGGTACCTCGCAGGTGAAGGTGTGCAGGAAGCCGCTGAGGCCGCCCAGCTCGCGCACGGCGGTGGTCTCGCGCACGAACAGCAGGCGCAGCTTGAGCAGGGGAGTGAGGTAGCTAGGTGTGGTACCTCGCAGGTGAAGGTGTGCAGGAAGCCGCTGAGGCCGCCCAGCTCGCGCACGGCGGTGGTCTCGCGCACGAACAGCAGGCGCAGCTTGAGCAGGGGAGTGAGGTAGCTAGGTGTGGTACCTCGCAGGTGAAGGTGTGCAGGAAGCCGCTGAGGCCGCCCAGCTCGCGCACGGCGGTGGTCTCGCGCACGAACAGCAGGCGCAGCTTGAGCAGGGGAGTGAGGTAGCTAGGTGTGGTACCTCGCAGGTGAAGGTGTGCAGGAAGCCGCTGAGGCCGCCCAGCTCGCGCACGGCGGTGGTCTCGCGCACGAACAGCAGGCGCAGCGCACACAGGCGGCGCGACACTCGCCCGCCGCTCACGTGGCTCAGCGTCGTCAGCGACACTGTCGTCGGGACCTAGGCCACGTCATTGCGTCAGTTGGCTTCAAGGAGACATGAAGTGTCTGAGAGCGCGGGCTCAGTCAGGGTTTTTTAATAGATATTATATAGCCAATAAACTATCTGGAAGCCGTTAATCTTGTTGGTGAGCTAAAAGAATTTGCAGGATGGCGATTTAATCACCTACAGATTTTATGTGAATCACGATTCCGGAATCCTGCCAAACTCAATAAAAGTAACACTTAATTTTTAATAAAATATTTGTTTTATTTTCTCATGCAGAGTGAAACCTTACGGGATCCCTAGCATCGACCTCATACACACGGCACGTACAACCACGCGTACAAACTCGGGTATAAAAGTTGGATACGACGCAGACGACGTGCCCCCGTTTTGAAAACATTCTTACTCGTAGTTAGTGTTATTCTTTATGTTTATTAGCCTCAAAACGTTTCTTATTTTTTATATGCGGTCAGTAGGTACTCCGTTTTCCACCTAGACCTTAAATGATCTGAAAGTGATTAAAATGGGTAAGGGTAACCTGTATCATGGTGTGTTTTTAAGTACGCTTTAAGTAACCTCGTCTAAGCCTCGTCTCATTTAAGTAAAGCCTCGTCGTTTTCTCGTTCTTCCGAGCAATTTCGAACATGCGGACCAGTAAAACTTATGCTTTATTGCGCAACATCGAGAAAGACGATGCGCAAACGATCAATTTAAAAATATTAATCGTGCAAGAGCTCTTCGGCTGATTTAATAGCAGATGAGATAAAAGAAACGAATCATATATAATTGTATGTTTTTATTGTCAAATCTACCTGCCAAAAAGCTAACAAAAGTCTTCTCCCTAGTTTTCTCAAATTCGCCTATGGCTTATTTTTCGGATAGAAAATCATCAAATGACCCCTCCCACCGTGGGTGGGGCGGGAGGGAGTGTCAGACTCTTACTGACGAAAACCCATCAACGTTCCTTCCTCAGGCCTTTTATACAGTGTTCTGTTCCTTTGCATACCGTGAGCGCGGTAACTCTTTCGAACATCCCGCAGTCGCATAACGGCCTGTGACATGGAATATGCTAAAGTAAATATTGTATATTTGCTGTCTGTCCATTCGTCTGGTTGTTTATTACGCTATCACATTTAAAACACAGTGCCGATATCGATGACTTTTGATTTAAAGAAAAATTGAAATCAGTAGACGGACATAGGACAGTGGTCATCAGGATTAGTGAAACAGCTTCTGATTTATATCAGGACGTGAGTTAAACCGTGAAAATAACTAGTATTACAGTCACAAATATATATAGACTGGATAACTCAAATGCATGTACTTCGCGTGTCCGAACCCCGACCAAGCAACACCTCTCTCCGCGTCTCACAGTCCGCACGCGTCTGCTGCAGCCGGACGGACGCAAAAATTAAAAAAAATCATAGTTGGGCGGAGGATCAACGGCATCGATGTCTTCTGAATCGGATTTGGATTTTTCATCACTAAAATGCAGCTGTGACGTCACAGTATGTTTTAAAAAGTCGGCACGCTTAGTTTCGATACCAATCGTGATGCTTGCGTTATCTAGTCTATCTATATCTGTGATTAAAGCACTTACTTGTCCAGTAATAAAACTCTTTTCTTCCGGGACTTCAGGCGGACTCTTAATCAACTGTTCTTCATCCAACGCGAAGATGTCATCGTCAGCGTCGCCTGTACCGTTGCCATGGCTACCGTGGCTCCCGTGGCTGCCATGACTGCTACCGTGGCTGCTGTGCTGACTGCTGGGGTGGTGGCCGTTCTCCATGCCGTTGGCTTCGGGACTGTTCGGGTCTTGGAGAGGGATGGCGGCGCCTGATACTACAAGTTGGATCTCGTCCTGTAATTAATTAACAGTTTATAGGTTCGTTCTTTAAGATATGTATATCATAATGTTATCTTTCTATGCTAAAGCTAAAGTTATGACGCCGTCACGGCACGCCCGGCAGATCTGCAACATGGAAACGAGAAGTAATGAAGTATAGAATCGCGCAAAAAATACGTAGATAGCGTTAGGGAAGGGAAATAACGACATAAGCTAGTGTCATGCCATTTGCCGTCACGGTATAAGAACGCGTCATGCCGTTTGTCGTCACGGCATAAGCGAGCATCGTGCCGTTTGTCGTCACCGCATACAAGCCGGTCTTATCTCTAAGTCGCGCGCACTCTACACAGACTTACCTCGGGCGGTTCGAGCTGGAAGCGCGGCGCGACGAGTGCGCAGGGCTGCAGGCGGCGCAGCTTGTACGCCACGCCGTCCAGCGCGCGCCGCACGTGCCGCTCTACACAGACTTACCTCGGGCAGTTCGAGCTGGAAGCGCGGCGCGACGAGTGCGCAGGGCTGCAGGCGGCGCAGCTTGTACGCCACGCCGTCCAGCGCGCGCCGCACGTGCCGCTCTACACAGACTTACCTCGGGCAGTTCGAGCTGGAAGCGCGGCGCGACGAGTGCGCAGGGCTGCAGGCGGCGCAGCTTGTACGCCACGCCGTCCAGCGCGCGCCGCACGTGCCGCTCTACACAGACTTACCTCGGGCAGTTCGAGCTGGAAGCGCGGCGCGACGAGTGCGCAGGGCTGCAGGCGGCGCAGCTTGTACGCCACGCCGTCCAGCGCGCGCCGCACGTGCCGCTCTACACAGACTTACCTCGGGCAGTTCGAGCTGGAAGCGCGGCGCGACGAGTGCGCAGGGCTGCAGGCGGCGCAGCTTGTACGCCACGCCGTCCAGCGCGCGCCGCACGTGCCGCTCTACACAGACTTACCTCGGGCAGTTCGAGCTGGAAGCGCGGCGCGACGAGTGCGCAGGGCTGCAGGCGGCGCAGCTTGTACGCCACGCCGTCCAGCGCGCGCCGCACGTGCCGCTCTACACAGACTTACCTCGGGCAGTTCGAGCTGGAAGCGCGGCGCGACGAGTGCGCAGGGCTGCAGGCGGCGCAGCTTGTACGCCACGCCGTCCAGCGCGCGCCGCACGTGCCGCTCTACACAGACTTACCTCGGGCAGTTCGAGCTGGAAGCGCGGCGCGACGAGTGCGCAGGGCTGCAGGCGGCGCAGCTTGTACGCCACGCCGTCCAGCGCGCGCCGCACGTGCCGCTCTACACAGACTTACCTCGGGCAGTTCGAGCTGGAAGCGCGGCGCGACGAGTGCGCAGGGCTGCAGGCGGCGCAGCTTGTACGCCACGCCGTCCAGCGCGCGCCGCACGTGCCGCTCTACACAGACTTACCTCGGGCAGTTCGAGCTGGAAGCGCGGCGCGACGAGTGCGCAGGGCTGCAGGCGGCGCAGCTTGTACGCCACGCCGTCCAGCGCGCGCCGCACGTGCCGCTCGACGGCGCTGCTGCCCGCGCCGCCCGCGCCGCCCGACAGCGCCAGGCGACCGCGCCACACCTGGGAGGGGACGGACTTTGTAACAAAACTATTCTCTGACAAATATGGAATGATCATTTTGACAGCTAAGGTAGGAATGGGGTATTTTTTTATTTGAAATAGGTTTGCTTTTGACCCTAGTCTAGGTCAGTGGTGACAGAGACAAAGTCGACGATGGAGCGAGCTTACCCAGAGTTCCCATACCCATAATTGAAGTACGACATAAGAATATAGCACATTTATGCCTAAAAAAAATTTTACACTTCATAGGCGATTTTTACACTTCACTTTCACGGCGCATTTTTTGTCATCATACCTGCGCGAATGCTTGCGGAGGCGCTCCGATGACGGGTTTGAGTCCGTGCGTGTACACTTGCATGTTCACGTGACGCTTGGCTAACGCACGAGCTGTCTCCACCTGGATATGCAAGAAAATAACTTGCGATTATTGTTACAAAATCGTCAATTATTAAGACAAAGTAAAACCGAGTTTGACGTCAAAGATACAAGGTTTAGAATAAATTTTCAATATTTTTAAATGTTTGCCTTAAATCTTAACAGACTTAAAAAAACCGGCCAAGTGCGTGTCGTGCCACAGCAGTAGGGTTCCGTAGTAGGTCTTAGTTAGTCGACTATAACTCTGTAACCGGTGGAGCCTACTTAGCCGTGATAGTTTTCCTTGTAAATTCATTACATGTGCTAAGTCTGTGATTTTTTACATTTCTAGGGACAGCCATTCAAAAGTTAGAGGGGGGATGCTCGTATCGAACAAAAATTTGCACTTATAGCTAAATATTTCGCCAATGGTTCACTTAAGCGAAAAATGGTCTTAACACACCTATACCTACGCCACACGAAGGGGTACGCGAGAAAAAAATATGCATCCCCACTTTATGTGTTTGGGAGCTACCCTAAAAAAAATTATTTAACCACTTTCTCGGCGTGATCAATATACATATCCATAGGTACCAAATTTCAACTTTCTAGTAACAAGAACCTCGGAGCTATGCCGCGGACAGACACACAGACGGACATGGCGAATCTATAAGGGTTCCTTGTCGGACTACGGAACCCTAAAAAGCTTGTCAAGCGTCAGTCTCACCAGACTGACAAAAATTATTAAAATATTTAAATAACCATCATTCTGGACCATCAATCCATCAGTCTGCGTGTATACAGTCAGTTTCCCGTCATTCTGACATCAATCATGGACTTTACTGACGCCAGAATGAGCGTGTAAACTCCGTCTAAAAAGCTATGGATCAAATCCATAAGAACATTAATCCATCATTTAGAAGGTGTTGGGGTAGGGTATATGGCTGTAGTATGCTCTTCAATGAGGGACACATGATGGGTGTAATATATTTACTTTACCGGTACCAGATTACATATTAACTATAAATATAACGCTGAAGAGTATGTTTGTTTGAACGCGCTAATCTCAGGAACTACTGGTCCGTTTTGAAAAATTCTTTCAGTGTTAGATAGCCCATTTATCGAGGCAGGCTATAGGCTATATATCTTCACGCTAAGACCACGGAGCGGAGCACCACTATTCCACGCGGACGAAGTCGCGGGCAGAAGCTAGTATTAACTATAAACTAAATTTCAACCTAACAGAATGGGTGCGGGGTGACGACTGCTGTGTCGCGCTAATACAACCGCGCGCCTGTATGTCAAACCCATGCGTCAGCAGTTGGTTTAAATTTACAATACACTTTGTGCCTACAGATGGATATTTAATATGATCAAACACGTGTTAAAAAAAAAAAAAAACGGTGTTAGGAACTTTAATTTTAAAAAAATATGGAAAGATACTTACATCCTCAGCTTCATCAAGTTCGAGCACGCAGGCATCTTTATCAGCGCACAAGTCCAGCGCCGGCGCATCCTCCCCCTCCACTTCGGGGAGGGCGCCGTTTGTATTGTGCTCTATACCACCTAGTAACGTAGACATATCCTAATGAAATCACTGCATACACAAACATTTCTTGGCGACGTACTTTGACAAAATAGGAGCAGCTCTTGGAATATTGATAACTTTTTTTTTTTGGTTTTTATGACCTGGTAGCTAAGACATTTAGGTTAGGAGGAGCTCGTGGCTAAGTAACAGCCGCACGGTTCGACCGATCAAAGGTTAAGCTTCGCTTGGCGCGGTCGGTCCGCGGATGGGTGACCATCTATGTCACAGCGAGACTCCACCGTGCCTCGGAAAGCACGTTAAGCTGTTGGTCCCGTCTGTTATTTGTACATCTTTTACAGTCGTTACGGGTAGTCAGAAGCCAGAAAGTTTGACAACCAGTCTTACCAAGGGGTACCGTGTGACCCGGTAACTGGGTTGTGGGGGTCAGATAAGCAGTCGCTCCATGTAAAACACTGGTACTCAGCTGCATCCGGTTTAGACTGGAAGCCGACCCCAACATAGTTGGGAAAATGGTAGGCATATGATGAGCTAAGACCTTTAGGTCAAACTGATAATAACGAACCATACCACAGAATACATAATAGTACAAGTACAGAAGACCCACTTTGAAAAGTCATCTAAAGAAATATAGACTTTAGCGACGATACGATTAAGTTCAATTCAGATCGCGCAGCGCGTAATTACCTACGCTTATAGTTGCCTAGAAGTTGCGTCTCTTTCTAGCGCGTAACGCTTACCTTTTCTAACGAAAACAGGGTTGTCTCCTTTTAAAAAATAAATTAATCTAAATACTGAATTACCATTTTTGTAGTACTCTAGAAAACAAATGACTTTCAAAATAAAAACGTAAGGTAGGTGTTAACAGTACTTTAATTCTAATACATTTGTGCATACATACCTACTTACGTTTTCGATACCTTCACGAAAAGAGACACAGGCCTTATATTACTCAAATAATGTTGAATTACGCCGCCTTACTATTAATACCTTTGTCAACAAAAGACGTTTCAAATCGTATCACACGGTCACCGGAATGACTTACGATGCAAACAGATTAGTCCGGGAGCCCGTTCCTAAAAACTTACGAATAATTGAAACGAACAAATGAAGTAGATACGTCTATAATCAAAGGAACAAATCTTGCGCGTACGTCACTCACGGCTCGCGCGTGAGGCCCCAGTGACTAGCCGTCTCGGATAGGCCGCTGTGCGTAGGTACATTTTTGATACCTACACGGTGAGTGGGACAGGCCTGACCATACTTTAAAAATAGTTGTACAGGACACCAAGCCTTTTATCCTCAAAAGGGTTACAGGGGTGTACCTATCACACATCGATTTGTGTTTTCTTTCCTGGGGCCTTACCATGACGTGCCACAACAAGATTATTTTCGTTGTGAAAAAGAGACGGAGCTATACGACGTTAGCAGCTTTGTCACGCTCTCAGACCTGAATAGTGGTTGCAAAAACACGTGGTGGTACAGCCCCAGAACATATTTTTATTTTTTTTAAAACAATTTATTAGACTTAGGGCGGATTCGACCAAACAGGAAGAAATTTTATTCTCGGCGTAAATCGCTTATCACTCGACAATAAATCAATTTCACGTTTAACCAACTACAATTCGAGGAATAACAAGTCTATTCAGGAATAGTCACTATACCACCATTTTGCATGGAATAAGTAGCTTAATCCAGGACTAATAAAATGGCGTCCTATTGTTTTATGCTGTCATAAAATGACAGCCTAATTCACTGACATTATATTTTTTTTTTTTTATTTATTTAAAGGGCTTTGTCGCTTGGCAGCTACTTTTCCACGCTATAATACGACTAATCAGAGTTGACATGAGTTATGCTTCTGCACCCTCCTGTTTGTAGAACAACTTTTTTTGGCCGCGTATTACATTCGTTCACATTCACTTCGCTATTCGTGAGTAGCTTATACAAGTATAGCTATACGCTAGATTGCATGGAAAAACGACTGATGATTTACTCGAGAGTAAAATCATGGTATATATTATTTTCCGTGTAGTTATTCTTGTATAAATTCAGGTTTGGTCGAATCTACCCTTAGGCAGAAAATAAGCAGCATTTTTTAATATCAGGGTTAGATTAAGAAACTTTCCAAATAGCAACTATTGTCAACTACACTTACCTATATCAAAGCCGTTGGCCGCTCTGTTCGCAGTAAAGGAGTCCCACAGCGCCTTTTGTATTTCCAATGCATCTTTATCTTTTTCTGACGCCTGAAAACGCGAATATTTTTTAACCAACTTCAAATAAGGGGAAGCTGTCAAATACGCTGAATGTTTCTATAATACTTTCTTTAATATTTAATGTCCTTAATAATTACAAATGCAATGCAAAAAGTAACTCTGGAGTCGATTTAGATAGAACTTGGTGTTTGGAGAAAGCTTGATACCTGGGGAAGGTCAGAACAGAATCCAGCCTTTATCTATGGATTTTGTATAGAACATTAGGACAAAAAGTTGGAGAAAAACTTGTTTGTACACCACCCCGTGCTACGCCTAGGATGCGACTGAAACCACAAGAAACAGCTACCTTATAGAATCAATGCTTTGTCCTGAATGACTGACGGATCAACGCACAGCCTAAACCGCTGATCGTAGAGACCTGAAACTTGGAGTGTGTTTTTGTATGACGTAGGCATCCGATAAGAAAGAGTTTTCCAAAACCCCTGAGGGGTAGAGCCGAAGGGGGTGGAAAAGGGGAGTAAAGTTTGTATGAAACTTTGTCATTTTTTAATTTGAATTTGTATAGCACACGTGGGCGAAGCTGGTGGAAAGCTAGTACCTATATAAAAATAATGTAGAAGGTTTTGAGTGTTACCTTAATCCTAGGCGGCGCAGGAGGCGGTAAGGCAGCTAGCCTGCACGCCGTCCCACTAGCGAGGGCCATCACGCAGCGCTCGCCGATCGATATTTGCGTTTGTAGCGAGAATAACGCGTTCGCACCCTGTATAAACAAACATTTGTAAGAATATTTTTTTATTTGATATGCGTTTGCTCTTGGTTCTAGTCTAGGTCAGAGGTGACAGTTACAAAGATGGAGTGAGCTTACCCAGAAGAAGCCTGTTAAATATTTATTACTAGCTGTTTCCCGCGGTTTCACCCGCATCCCGAGGGAACTACTTAGCGCACCCGGGTAAAAAGCAGCCTATGTTGTTCCTCAGGGTCTATTCTATCTCTGTACCAAATTTCATTTATATCGGTCCAGTAGTTTTGGCGTGAAAGCGTAACAGACAGACAGACAGAGTTACTTTCGCATTTATAAAATTAGTAATTATATTCCGTTTTTTAGTTTTTTTGTTGTTATAGCAGCAACATAAATATATCATCTGTTAAAAATTTCAACAGTATCACGGTTCAAGTGATACAGCTTGTTCATAGACGGACGGACGGACAACGGAGTCTTATCGTAATGTATCTCAGTAAAGGTTAGGTTGTTTACATTTTCTATCTCGTCTCGTTGGCCTTACTATGTAATTATTCTTACGGCTGCTTGCACCAAACTTTTTATCAATTATACTTTTACGAATATCACAAAACATGATATGAATAATTAGCATACTTTTAATATTATTTACGTTATCAATACATAGCTATAAGTTCATGTATACCATAAATATTAAGACGTAAAAAATAAAGAATTAGCTAAATTTATTAAATTTTATCCTTCATTTCGACAGATCTTGAATGACAGTTTAGTTATTTATATATTTTTTATTTATTTATTTATTTACAACCACTTATATTAAGTTCTTCCTTTTTACGTTTTTATATTATACTTTATACATATATGTTACCTGTTTTTTTTTTGTGTTACAGACTTACCTGCATCCTAAGTTTGGCGAGCAGTAACTTGTGCAGCTCATACTCTAGGAACGGCAGCTGATCGGAGATGTCCCTCGCGCCTGGCTCTGACGTGGGCGGGGCTCTTCTTACTCGTGCCGCTGTTGTACAATTATATAAACTTACAGTATATGTTATCGGGCAAAAATATATTTTTTTATTTACGCGGACAAACATTTTTTTTTTACCGAGCAATTTTTTTTGACCAAATAATTCTACGAGAAATTTTCGAAATTAAATTATTTGGACAACTATTTAAAGCAAAATTTGTATATTATTGTAACTTAAAAGTTAAATTTGTCTGTGAGGTTTCTATTTTTCTTTTAACTAAAAAAACTAGTAAGCAAGATATATTTTTTTAAAACATATTTGTTGAAATATTGTATTTTATGAACAATCTGGCGTTAAAATATCGCTTAAATTAATTATTTTTTCCCGTTTCTCTCGTCTTCGCCAAATTTGTTAGCACTTTAGGACTAGCTAAAGTTGAATAAACACATAACAGGACTGTCCTACATTCTTGCTAATGTGCACTCACCGACGGCAGTGACCGTGACGGCTTTGGCATGAGACGTCAACTTGCTGGGCTTGGAGCAAGTCGCTAGTAATACTGTTGGCACTCGAGCTCGCCTGTGGAATAGAAGATGGACATGTGTTGGTGTTATTGGTATGTAGTGTATACTTATTGGTTAGGAGCTAGTTCTAATAGTATAAACTAACTGTTGTTCGTGGTTTCACCCATATCCAGAGGGAACCACTTAACGCAACCGCCTAGAAGCTTATAACCGCCTCCAGCGTCCCCTCTATCTCCATACCAAATTTCAACTAAATTTGTTAAGTCGATCTCAAGTTATGGCATGACCAAAGGAAAGAGGGATTCATTATATATATATACATTTTATATATAAATTTTAATTTGTAACGCTTTGACGGCTGAACCGATTTACATATTATTTGATATGAAGATACATTGAAACCTGGTGGTAACACTATCCTGTCTTTCATACTATTTATTTGGCTGCTAGAAGTAGTTTCTTCAGGATACAGATGAAACCCTTGGAAACAGCTAGTTTAAATATTAACTTCTTTACATTTTAGATTAAATTTATTATTATCATTAACTGTTACTTACCGACACCCACCACACGTAGACAGCTCAGCCCTGTAGGGGCCAGCTCCCGGCGAGTACGGCACATGCGCCATGCTACACAGTTCACTCTCCAACTCGTCTATTGCGTTCTTTGAACCGGTATTTGCTTCAACAAATGAACAAAATCAGCAATGAATATTGTTGAAATTCAAAATTATTATTATACTAGCTTCCAGCCAGCGGCTTCGCTCGCGATATTTTAGCTAATGGATACAAAAACTTGACAAATTATATAGGTACTAAAACCTTCCTCATTAATCACTCTATCTATTAAAAAAACCGCATCAAAATCCGTTGCGTAGTTTTAAAGATTTAAGCAAACATAGGGATATGGGGACAGAGAAAGCGACTTTGTTTTATACTATGT
Source organism: Pyrrhia umbra (assembly GCA_963891755.1). Taxonomy (NCBI): domain Eukaryota; kingdom Metazoa; phylum Arthropoda; class Insecta; order Lepidoptera; family Noctuidae; genus Pyrrhia; species Pyrrhia umbra. The sequence continues at coordinate 11,120,931 of OY982937.1, read as the reverse complement.
AGTGATGACCATACTACATATTTTTTTACAGTCATGTAGTCATGTAACGAGATAAGCTATCCTATACAAATATTTAAAATGTCTTTTTTTCTTCGGGGATCTGTCAGTAGCGACCTAGAATCTAGACTGTTATTATAAAGAATCTTAAACATTCCTAGACTTCTCCGTGCTTCAGAAAGCACGTTAAGCCGTTAGCACCGGCTGTCATTTGTCGACGTTTGATAGTTGTTACGGGTAGTCAGAAGCCAGAATTTTTGACAACCAATATTACAAAGGGTTTTCGTGTTACCCGTTAACTCGCTTGTGGAGGTCAGATAGGCAGTCGCTTCATGTACAACACTTATATTCATCTGCATCAGGTTACACTGGAAGTCGATCTAAGATAGTTGGGAAAAAAGCTAGGTAGATGATTATTATTAATACATCACTACATAGTATAAAAGAAAGTGGCTTTCTCTGTCCCTATCTCCCTATGTATGCTTAAATCTTTAAAACTACGCAACGGATTTTGATGCAGTTTTTTTTTATAGACAGAGTGATTCATGAGGAAGATTTTAGTATATAATTTGTCAAGTTTTTGTATCCGTTAGCTAAAATATCGCGGGCGAAGCCGCTGGCGGGAAGCTAGTATTTAATAAAGAGTAATATTAATTTTACCTGCATTAGGTTCCGGCTCTGCGTTGAAGTCGCAGTCCAAGTTGATGACGGCTGCTGTGCCTGACGCCGACAGCACGCACACATCCTCACTGGAATATAACGATAGTAAGGCCAACGAGACGAGATAAAGAATGCAATGAAACTTTCAGGGGTTCCCACATCTTTAATTATAATAGTTTTAGCTAAGCAAAGTATCGACATACTTTTACACCTAGTTGCACCAAAAAATATCAGGTTACTTATACGTGAAACGGAAAAACTTTCATTCAAGATCTGTCAAAATGCAAGATAAATTGAATAATTTTGATATTATTTTATTTATTTCGTCAAAATATTTAAATGTTTACTTAATTATTATAGCTATGTATTGATATTGTAGCGACACCTATCTCGCGACATGCGAACTACGACAGCAACATTCCTGCATCGCGCAAGCAGCGTTCTCAAACTAATTAGAAGATATACAACGTCCCGACATCAACCATCGGGCAGTAACCCGCCAGGCAACATCACCCGCCTGGCTGGAGGATCCTCCCTTTTCTATGGAGGGACCCCGCACAGTTCCTCCATAATATCATAAAAAATATCAAAAGTATGCTAATTATTGGTAGTTTGGTGCAACCTGCTGTTAATGAGCTGTCAAAAAGCGTTTTTCCCATAGATTTTGTATGGCTATAGCAAATTGTGATGTCACCTATTTAGCGACTCAATTCATTACTTAATGATTCCAACGCCACTTCATTGAAAATTTATCGTATCTTCAGGGATAAATGCAGATACATTTTTAGATGAGTTGTGTTTTGGTATTATTTATAATTGGTGTCAACTGCTTAATTACTAGGATTTTATTTTAGTGATAGTAAAGTAATTATTACGAAAACAAGTTTGCAGGTTAGATAGTGGGTCGAAGAAATAAACAGGTTCTTTTTTTTACAAATTATTAAAAAAATAGGAGGTTTTCAATACGGCTTGTGTGTAATTTTATTCGTATCTTTGTAGATTGCTGACCGAATTTGATGATTATTTATTTATTCGATTAAGTATATCATATATCATATTGTTGGTGCCATCAAAAGGTGTAAATAGTTTTAAGGCATTAACACTTTATTTTTTATGAAACACAAAAATTCTTCTTTCGAACATTACACCTGAAATTGTACAACAATTTCATAATGTTTTACACCAATATTTAAATAAAATAAAAAACATTTCAAGAGGCTATAAGCGTAAAAACCACTAGTTTGCAACTATCGTGAGTACTGACCAAATAGCAGTGTTCTCAGTGTATGCGATGACGGCGCTGCAGCGCAGGGCCCGCGCGTGCGCGCGCAGCTCGGTGCGCAGCTCGGCCCACCAGGCGGCCCGCGCCGCGCCCTCCCCGCCGTCCGCCAGCTTCACCGAGCGCGCGCACACCGTGCCGCCTGACACACACGGAGTTATGTATACGACACCGTCACACTAACAATACCGTTGGTCTACAATCCTACTTGCAAAATTTTCCGTCAGTTTATAAACTTACGTGTAAGATTTTTCCCCATTTTTCGTCAGTTTATAATCTTACGAGTTAGATTATTACTTACGAAAAGTTATTATAATCTGGAGTAACAGTTGCAAGATTACATATTAATGTTTGGTAGCTTATAATAGATCGTACGGTTTAACATGAAACGATCAAAAGCTACGATGACAGTTTTCGATGATACAGTTAACAATTTTTCGTCAGATTATAACCTTTCGAGTAAGATTTTAAACTAACGCTATTCGTGATATTACAGTAACATTAACATACATTTCATATAAAAGTAGAACCCGATCAAATGTACAGACAACATAAAAAAAGTAGTGGAAAAAAAAACTAAAATGATTTATAGAATACAAATCAGATGTTTTTATTCTATTTGCTTGTAAGCGCTCATCTTCGAAACTACTAAGCGGACAGTACTTTTTACAGGTAAATAGAGTATAATTAGGAACAGAACAAAGTATTTGTTTCATGAAACTGAGATATCTGAAACAAATTCTCTGTTGGCCATTGGCAACATTAAATTCACTAATATTTAACTTATTACGCGGTAACACTGATATGAAATGTCAGTTGTCAAATAAACTATGAACACGCTTTATGAATAAATTCTAATTTAAAATACAGTCCACAAGTTTCATTCTCATAAAGGGCATTCCCGTTCATTCTCGTATTTTACGTACCGATATGCACAATAAACCCAGGTGGGTACTCCGTCATGGTGAGGAAGGGATACTCCAACATGTCCAGGTTGTTGCTGTTCATGGAGGGTCGCAAGATGGCGCCACCGCCACTACCTACGTTGCCGGCTGACGTATTAAGTGATCCACCTACAATTTGTAGTGGTTTTAGTGTATTTAATTACGTTTAGTATAATAGATTATTAACCAATATACATAGCTGGCCGTAAAGATATCTCCTTGAAGTTGAAGGTCAAATTAGAAACTATGTATAAGTAATAATCATTTTGGTGACTTATGAAGTTTGGCCGTGGTATCTAAATCATGTTCTAGAGCCTCCTAAAGGCAAGCAAATAATTTTCCAATACTAAAGTATTGTGTGTGGTTTGGGTATAGAGGTGCACAGAAGCGCAAAATATTTTTGCAGTAAGTAGATACTACCCTTTCATCAAAATAAGTGTCAGGAGAAAGTCCTCTGAAGAAATTTTTGGATATCTTCTATAGACCTTCATATTTGTCTCCTAAAACTTCCAGGACACACAAGAACGGCATAAAGGAAAAGCATTCGATCAACCCTTCAGACATAAAACTAGCAGAAGTAAGACAGAAGAATCAAACAACAGTTCCAAATATACTTGTAGAAGATCTAAACTGAACTAACCTTTAGGAGTAACACTTAGATCGGAATCGGAGGACCTCCTATGTATCCCCATCGGCGTCGACGTAGCATTCAAAGAAGAGTTCTGCGCATGCGCCGTCTGCACCGGCTCCCTCCCTCCATACGACTCGTGCCGAGCGTGCCGCGGCGATCCCCGGTCCTTGTCGCACTTATCCTCCCGCCTATCCCTGTCCCTCTCGTTCCTGTTGGCATCGCACACGGCATGCGAGTTATCACACACACTATTGTTAGTCTCGTCTACGCAGTCTACGCCGGTTTCGGGCAGCGAGGGTATGGTCTCTAGTGCACCGAGTATGGGGTGTGACACAGGCTTAGTTACGTCGCTACATGATAAGTTAGCTTTTTTGGACATTTTAGGCGTTTCGTTTTCTGTTATTGAGTGTACACTATCTTGGCGAGTTAGTGTTTTATGTTTTTTCTTCTGTTCTGGTACTGATTTGCTTTTTTCGATAAATTTTGAGGCAGATTTTGTGTCTCCCGTTGTTTCTACTTCTGTAGGAGACTGAGTTTTATCAAAAAGTGTTGTAGTGCCAATTACATTAGCTGGTTTGTCACGTTTTGTTTTTTCAGCTTCGCCTGTACTATCGGTTATTTCAGAGGTTACGCTCACTGACTCCGAAGGTATCAACGTCTGGACTTTATCTAAAAGTACAGTTTCGAATGCTGTGTGAATTAAGCCAGTAGGTTTAAGATTATCATGAGAATGAGATTTATCGAAGATTTCTTTTAGCTTTTCAATAGCTATTTCTTTATCTTCTTCTAAAGCATGGACTTTGTCCAACAATATGTTCTTAACTACGCTTTTAACTAGCCCAGGAGATTTCAAGTCATCATTTAAATGTTCAGCTTCATCCAATTCATCTTTAGTAAACGTTTTGGGTTCTACAAATGTCATTCCGGGTTGACGAACTAAAGACTGGACTTTATCCATCAGGATAGTTTCCATAGCTGTATGTGTAAGACCACCAATTTCTTCATCTTTGTTTAACTCTTTAGTCTTTTGATTGTGATCATCTTCAGTTGGAACTACGGGAACTGGAGTTCCTAGTGCAGTAGCCTGAACTTTGTCCAAAAGTATAGTTTCAACCGCTGTATGTATTAAACCAGTTGGTCTCAAATCATCTTTACTAGACTTCTTATGTTGTTCGTTTTCATCACTTATATGTTGTGGCTTAGATGACGTACCATGTTGTCCGAGTAACGAATGGACTTGATCCATTAATATGGTTTCCATAGCTGTGTGGGTCAAACCCGTTGAACTTTCATTTTTATGCAAGTCATGGGGTTTCTCATCGCTTGGAATTACAGGATCTGGTACACTAGCACCTAATGCAGATGCTCTTTCCAACAGCATAGTTTCAATAGCAGTTTGAACCAAACCATGTGGTTTGTCGTCTTTCTTTTTGAACTCTTCAGACCTATCATAGTCGTCAAATGCAGAGGTAACCGGTTCAGGTGTTTCAGGTCCAAGAACCGATTGAACTTTCTCCATCAGCATAGTTTCCATAGCAGTATGAACAAGGCCACTTGACATAGATTCTTTCTTTTTGTTCTTACTGCTAAAGAACTTTTCAGTTGGTGAAGTAGGGTCAGGAGATTTAGGACCTAGTTTAGACTGAATATAAGTAATAGGGTTTTTCACTTTGGCTTTGGATCCTTCATAAGTTTCTGCTCGATTATTGCCTTCAAAAAATTGTTCTGGATGAGGCGTTTCAGGAGTTGTAGCCATAAGTACAGACTGTACTTGATCCATAAGCATAGTTTCCATTGCGGTTTGTACTAAGCTTGGAGGTTTATTTTTATGTTCGTGTCCTTTATCAGCTTTTCTTATACCACTTACAACAACTGGTTTATTGTTGATTGGTGGAGAGTGACTTTTCGATCTACTTACAGGCATTAGATTTATACTACTTCCTACGGATTCTTTATTATTGTTCCTATACTCTTCAACTTTGCCCAATTTTTCATTCACATCATCGAAAAACTGTTTGTTTTTAACAGAATCAGGATCGGGAGACGTGGGCATAAGTAAAGATTGCACTTTATCCAGTAGGATAGTCTCCATAGCAGTATGAACTAAGCCCGTAGATTTGAGCGATTGCTTCTTTTCATTATGATGAGCTTCATCTTTATAGAAAGGAATCGAAATACCACTAAGAGAAGTCCTTGAAACGGGCTCCGATCCGATATACATGGAGACTTTCACGCGGTCAAACTCATCGCTTTTGTGAAAGAATTTATTAGTATCAATACTTTCCTTATCAAGACTCATCAAATCACTGTACGACAAAAATGGAGAACCCAGTACAGTCTCGCTTGGAGCTTTCGAACGAACATCGGAAGACGACCCAGGTTGGCTCAAAGGAGTTTTAGTTTCCTTCTTTTTGGGGTGCAACGAGTAGTGGGAAATGCTTTTTATCATATTACTTTTTGAAAGTTTAGATAATTGACGTCTGATACGTCTAGACGAGCGATGGACGAAACTACCTTTATCTACAGGTGAAGACGGCTCACTAATGCTCTTAGCAGGTTTTTTGTGCGAGAAGGGATTGTGGAATTTGATGTGGTGACTACTGGGTTTTGTTACACACGTGTCGTCTTTGACCGATGACGTCGAAGCTTCGTTTGATCTTACTGGTTTTTCAATTACTATTTTACTCTCAACTTCATGCGGCACCGATTCTAGTGATTTACATTTATCAATAAGTATTTGATTGTCGAAAACTTGTTGTTCTACTACAGCTTTTTTATCAATCTCCTTTTTTATTTCAATTTGCGCGATATCTGGGCTGCTTCTTTCAAGAATGTTTAATTTTTTGTCCAAACTAGCCATTAATTTAGGGTCGATTTCGTGGCTTAGAACCGATTGTACTACAGAGCTTGTGGTTTCAATGGATCTTTCAGTATCTGTTTTTAGATCAGAACTTTCGTCATCTTCTTCTTCGTCACTACTGGACTCTAATTCAGAGCTTTCAGCAGATAGCGCGGAAGAAACTGATCCAAAATAAGCAACGTCCCCAGGCAAAGTTAGGAGATTTTCACTTCTCTCCGGCATTGGCGTCGCTGGACAAGACTCAGATATCTTTCTCTCTCTTGGCGGTATAGCTTCTTCAGAACTAATATTACTTAAAGAAGTAAAACGTATCTCCGGCATCTTAATGCCTTCTTCATTCATAGATTCAATTTCTTTATTCATTTTAACTTTTTCATCATCAGAAATATTGATCGCTGGTTCAGACTCGCTAGTTCTTCTCATTGTGGAGCCAGGAGAGGCCTCAGAATCTTGCGTCTCAGCAATACAAGCAAGACTCGTCTGAACATGTATGATAGATCTAGCTAGTATCGAAGCCATGCCTTCTCCTTCATCTTCTTTATTCACAAAGGCTTTTCGGAACTTGGGTTTCCTCAACCCTTTAAACTTTCTTAATTCGTTTTTTATATCTACTAAAGAGATTCTGGAAGTATCGGAAGCGTTAGACTTAAGGGATATCGAATCGTCTTGCTTATCGATTGATGATCGTTTACTGCTTGGGCGCCTATTAAATCTTCTAGTGAAGAAGTTAGTCTTCATCTTTTTTAATTTCTCTATGGGTCCAGAAGAGTCTGAATCGTCGCTGTCTTTGTTAAGCAGTTTGTTCAAATCTGTTTGGTCTTCAGAAAGATGTCTTAGGCTGCTCCTGTGTGGATATTCTTCGCGATATATGGAGACACTTCCAGCATAGCTGGTGAGACTTGACTGCCTCGTCATATCCATGCTTTTATCGTCTTCATCAAGTGCGTCTGTCACATCGAGTAAAGCTGATGCGTTAGGGTTTAATATCATGAGAAGCTTTTGAAGCTCATCTTGGTGATTTTGGTAGTACGTAGACATTTCCGTTATGCTTTCGTTATCTGTCGCCAAAATGTCCAAATACTTTTTTAATTGTCTGTTTTAGGTTAGCGGACACGACAAACCATGCAAAAGTATAACTATAAGTAATTCGTTTAAAAAAAACACTCGGTTTTAAACTAAGTTACTGTTTTTTCTACATCTATAACGAACATTTAAAGCGTTCAGAGCAAAAAATATTCTAGATAGACTTTAGAACTATATCGTACAGATCATCAAATTAAAAAAAATACTAGGACAATCGATACTTAGTTTAAAATAGACCTCAATTTAAGTATTAATCTAGTTTGCTTCTTAATTTTCCTTCAATAGGGTAATAATCCTTTTATTTTTGGACTTTATAGCTGAACTCAAAGAGTTGAATATTGTTAGTACTCACTGTTGCGTGCAAGGCGGCATGTTTAAAGGTTGACTCGGCATCGGTAAAGGAGATATGCTCACGGCAGTGCCTGAAATCGATACGAGAAATTGAGACCAAAGTGTATACGGCAAAGGTTTATATTATTCAGGAAACGAAATTGCAAGTTCTGTAGATGTATTTAAGGTGTAAATGTTCTTAAATATTTTAGACATTGTTAGTTTATAAACTTTTTTAGTAACCAAACAACATTTTATTTACTAGCTGTTTCCCGCGGTTTCATCCGCATCCTTCACGCACTCGTACTGACTGAAACCCATTTATGTTCCTCCCTTCGTCCTTTGCGTTTCCAATTCCCAAATTTGCTACGGTAATTATTTCGAACAATTCCGCAGCCGCGGAGTAAGGAGGTGCTTCAGATTCTGTTTTGAATCAGAACATCAAAAAGCTTTCCACCCTCAGAATTATACGCTTTAATCCTTCTATTTTAGCAGCTGCATGAATTATTTGAATTTTAAAGCCTTACTGCAGGAAAGAATTACCTATTCTGAAAAAAATATTAGACATACCAATAGCTCTAGCCACGACGCCAGCCTCCCCTTCCAAATCGAAGTCCTGTTGGTAGCCGACTACTGCGTTCGCACCGAGCTCAGCTGCCTTAAGACCTACTAAACGTTGTACCTGCAACAGATTTTTGCATGTAAAACGACTCTGCTAATTTGACGACCGCTTATTTAAAAAAAAAAAAACAAAATGTTTTCATTGTATCTCATACATGACAATATAGCAAAATCGAAGCAGCCCCGGTAAGTTATGCAATACTTGTGTTGGGTCTATTACTGTTTATTGGGAAGGATAAACGTCTATTTGACTAACTTAGGTAACTTGATATTCTGTTTTCATCTGCCTATACAATTGACGCCTTCCAGCAATCAGTTTTCGAAATGTATGATGCTTTGCGAGATGGAACTTTTCAAAGCGCTTACTATACCCTTTTATTTGACTTGGTGGAAAAACAATCAGTTCCTTGAACTAGGAACTCAAAATCTGACTTTATTTCCCTAAACTAGGAAGACAAGACCTGACTTTACACTAAGTATCGAAAAAATGAAATAAAATTATCTTAGTATACTTCCCTATCAAAATCAGAGACACTGGCAAGCATGAAACTAATTTGTTTTTGCACTAGATGCAAGCTGGTACATACAACAAAAAATATAGTTTAAGACACCAAAACTCGTTCAAACATACCTGATTGCTTAACTTTATGAACGCCACCTGCCTAGCCTCATTGGATGCTCTAGGCGTCCTAATCTTATCGATCCACTGGTATTCAGGGTCATCATTCACCACCAGCTCCTCAACAAACCCGTGAATGGCAGTCGCTCGATACCCAGGAGGGATCATAGGACCTGAAGAAAGCTTCGATTATTGCATGATTCTAAGGTGTATTCGAATCAATATTCATTTGGAACGTTGCCAGGATTGTGTATTATGCTTCGGGGTCAATTGCCAAAGCATTATTGGTTTATATTTCATCTTTTATCTGTGTATAATCTCCAAACAAAATATGCTTGGCTATAATTTGGCCAAAAAGTATAACCACATTTGAACGGAACAGCAATGCGCCGAAATAACATTAAGAGACGGCTTGGAGGCTATTGGGAGGGTTTAACCATTGGGGAGTTATGTTAGAGTACTCACAGTGAAAAAACTGCACTCCACAACTGGAAGTCTTGTATTTATTGAAGTCTGAGAACAGCTCTACTTTCACGATGACGTTGAGCTCACCACGGATGCCGTGCATCGTATCGAATACCGGGATCCAGCCTGACATTACCGCACCTATGAAGCAATTTACAAATATCATCAAATCTGTTACCTCTATAGACAAATTATCTTCGGGATCTTTGTAACAAGATGGACTTCTGAGTATGAGATCATGTGTTTGATTCCTAGGTTGGAAATATTTCAAGTTTAATTCGGTTTTCTTATAAGGGTTTTCTCACTGGAAGCTGGTGTTTGAATTTTGGCCCGGTTGATGAGCATTGATCACAACAAAGGCGGATTAGCGATTTCAGACTTTTTGGGCCCAGGTTTCCTCACGATGTTTTCCTCCACCGTTACTCCCATATACTTAAACTGGCGAAAAATAGGCGGTAATAGTACACGTCTGCCTAATCTCGCGGGGACAACACGCTAGAGTTTAATTTCTAATAGTAAGTCGTACATACCACCATGAGGCGCAGCAGTACTTTTGGCATTGTTAGCCTCTCTCGCCAAAAGAGGCGCGAGACTGATCACCACCTTCCCTATGGCATCGTTGGCGGAGTACGTGTCGTGGTCCATGAGACGGAGCTGGAGAGGCTCATCTTGGAGCTCTGATTCGTCCACCTGGAGGAAAATGGACAGTTATACATTATAGAAATTGTTGTTAAGAAGAACTGAAAAAGCCGCCATTTTATAAATCCCGTCGAAGCAAAGCAATGATCGTTGTAGAGTGACGTTATGTGGTTTTTACCTGCCAAAATAAGGCCTTACATAGCTACTAAAATCTAAGTCTAACATAGCTACACACTTTACAAAGGAAACTACTCTGCTCGAGTCCTATCATTATATTATTGAAGCCAAGAACGCACCGCCAATGTGCTTTCTGCATATGTAATTCTTTGGTGGTGGTCATTGCATACTTCATCAGAGATTGATGAAGTTATTAAATTCCAAATTAGCGGAATTAGGAACAAAAAATCCATTTGCTAATTCATACACTAAAATTGACCAAACCTTTAATCAACTCGTTGATCCACAAAAGTTCTCAGTCTCTCTGTGTTTGAAATCGTTCCTGAAATACAGTAACTTATCGAAAATAATAACAGATGTTATTGGCAAACAATGACCATTATTCCTGTTTATTGCAATAACAGATAAATGTTATCTATTTATGAAATGGCTGCGGATTGAGAGGAACGTGCGAGATTATTTCGGACTTATTGTTTAAGCGCATCTTGAAGGTCATTTGGAAGTTGATGAGCTTATATTTAAGTCTAATAGGACTTCTTGAAAGTCTATTCAAGTCTGATAGGACTTCCTGCCCAAAGAACATCATGTAAACAAGTATGCTATGCGAGTGATGTGGTTTTTGCATTTAAATTTCTGCCGTGTACTGTACTTAGACGAAAAATGTGATCGAATTCGTCAGCTCTATTGTAAAAAATAAGTTTCTTTAGGTGTTCACCTATTTTTTGCATACGAAAATGATTTAAAATTTGATTTGAAAAACATTTTTATTTTTTAATATAATAGGTGTAAACATAACACTTAATGATCGCTGCATCCGGATAATTTGCGCATCAGACGGTCCCGTGGCACGTACGAAAACGTCTCGCAAAATTACACGCGAATTTGTTGGAAAACAAACGATGTTCAGTGAAAATAGAAGGACGCGTTCCAAAAATACTGTATGTATTGTCGTAAATAATGTAGACGATTTGGGATGAGACCACCAAATAAATATAAACAGTGCGAGCTCACTACTTGACTTAAAATTAAAAACAGGAGCATAATTATTTAACTGTTAATGTCAGATTCATCATCTGCGAAGCTTTTTTCCAATTATTTTAGGGTGATCTTTCAGTCTAACTGGATGCACCTGGTTACCAGTATTTTACATGTAGCATTGCTTATTTGACCTCCACAACCTAGTTATTGCAGGATTCGCAGCTAATTTAAGAGAGGAGACACTGCAGATCACTAAGGTCTGGTTCAAAAATTCCTCAGCAATTTTCGAGTGCATAGTCTTGCGCAAACACCATTCATACGTTTAGATGTTAAAAGCCAATACATAAGATTCCAGGCATGAATCAAAGCGATTACAAAGCGACTTATTAAACGTCGAGCACTGGTACGCATCAAATTCGCTCTTACTTTTCTAGGTCTTCCCTATAGTTGGACATTTGTTTAGAATTCGAAAATAGAATGTTCAGCGTTAATTGCTTTTTTCCCTCCATAAAATAAGCTTAATCCATAATAGTCATTAATCATACTTTAAACCACAGCAAATCTAAAACTGCGCAAAAAAGCCGGCATCTAATAAAACCCCATTTGGCGTCTATCCAAATCAATATTGAATCATTGGATACACACATTGTGGAAATGCACAAACAAATAGTCAAGCAGACGAGCGCCAGACGTGGACGCCAAATACTGGCAATGGCACAAGGCAAGTGACAGTGTGACGTCACTATCAACGACGCCAAATATTCTGGCACGTTTCGGTGATTATGAAAATTGTGAGGCGAGTATTCGGTGTATGTGAGATCTTCTTTATCTGTACGAACTATTAAGAACAAGGCCTTTATTATCGACGTCCTATTTTTATAGTACCTAGATTATCTTTCTTTCCTTTTAAATTGAGCCACCGTGGTCAGAGGAAGACCAAGATCCTGGACGGAAGTATCGTTACTTGTAACACTAGGAGTTTTTCTAGTAGATTAATAAAATATTTCTGGTAGCTACTTATGTTTTATTTGCGCATTACGTGGTTTATTTACTCTCAAAACTCTCTGCTCTACCTCAAATTGAGAGGTAGGTAAAGGGAACCCAAGTCTTAAAGTAGGTACTTTAAGCTGATCAAGTATCTATTTTTTTTATTCATGACGTTTTCAGAGCCGAATAAATATTTGAATCTCTTCGGAATTTTAGACTGATACTGCGGTTCCTTTGACTTATATTTTACACTAGCTGTTTCCCGCGGTTTCACCCGCATTCCGAGGGAACTACTTAGCGCACCCGGGTAAAAAGTAGCCTATGTTGTTCCTCAGGGTCTTTTCTATCTCTGTACCAAATTTCATTTATATCGGTCCAGTAGTTTTGGCGTGAGAACGTAACAGACAGACAGACAGACAAGTTACTTTCGCATTTATAATATTAGTAAGGAAGTAAGGATTGCTATAAACGTACAAAAACATTTTCCCCCGACAACGTTTAATCCTGTAATCCTTTCATTTCGACGTCACACGGTGTCGTGACCACATTTTCGTCTGACGTCTTACACGTCATTGGCGTTTCAAATACATCTGGATCCGAAACATACAGGTAGTCCTGGACAGGCAAAATTATTTTGAAGATTTGATGTTATCATTAACTGATAAAATCGCTTTCTCGATGCCCAACGCCCACGATCAGAGATTACGAGCGATTACGACTTCTATTCTAAGCCAATAACCGACACGACACATGGGACAGATATATCAGCTGTTTCTAATAGGTATGTTTTACATCGTTATACTGTTAATGATTATAAAACACTTTCGAAGGTCACAGCTGACACCTCTTTGGTCAATTAATTTGAATGTTTCTTTGTATGCTGCCAGCTCATTAGCATTGTTGTCGCTTTTCGTTTGTTTTTGTTTACACTTTAAGGCATGGGGTTTAAGGCCTTTTGCATGACACGGTCGCCGAGCCGCGCTGCAACCGCTGTTCTTTTGAAAGAGTCTTTAAAGTTAACTACATTACATACCTGCTACTTTTTGTAACATTTTACAAGTATCTGCATTACTTAACTCTTAACTCCAATACTTTGTAAAGTAAATATCTACATCAATATTATAATTGCGAAAGTGAGTTTGTTTGTTTGTTTGTTACACCTTCATGGTAAAACGGTAGAACTGATTTCGATGGAATTTGGTATGGAGATCGAGGGGACTCTGGAGACTATTGTAGGATATATTTTATCCAGGTGCGTTAAGTAGTTCCCTCGGGACACGGGTCCGCGGCTAGTGATATATATATATAACTGCGGGACGTTCGTAAGAGTTACCGCGCCCCCGGAATACAAAGGGTTGAGGAAGGAACATGGATGGGTTTTATTCAGTAAGTCCCACCCACCGCAGGAGGGGTTATTTGATGATTTACCATATGGAAAAAAACTTTTTTAATTCAGTGCAATGAAGTTAGTTTTAAACTGTATTAAATTGCCTCACTTTAGTGTTACACACTTTAGTGAGCATTTTTATTGATCCATTAAAAGTTTTATCTACCATACTAGGTAGATTAACCTTTTAACCAAACATAAAGCAATAATAGTGACCAGATAAGAGTGTTTTTATCACAAAATAAAATATATTTTTTATACTTGCTTGTATATGTTAATAGAAGTACTATTTAACATTAACTTAATAAATTTATGTTCAGTAATGGTCAATGTCAGTGTACATTTTTAACTGACTTCAAAAAAAGGAGGTTGCTTATACAAATTATTAATGATACCCAGATTGGAAAGTCCTCTTAGAAAAATTTCACTAGCAGCAAGGGGTCAGTATTTTCCTGGTTAATAGCAAAAGTCTCTAGCTACGAGACTCCCCAACACATTGTGTGGATTCAAATATGGCCATATACTTATAGATGAGTCTCTGCCTATAGCTTTTCACTTAAACATAACAACTGTATTTTTTTCTACCTATGTTACCAAATGAATAAATAAATAAACTTAACAGGGGAAATATTAATGCTAAATTATAAATTACTTTATCTCCATTTTTTTGGTGTCGGTGCAGCATGTCTTCTTCTTCCATCCTTCTACATCTGCCGTCATCTCACTAGTAATCATATCATCTTTCACACAATCCGTTCATGGTCTTCCTCTACCTTTGTACTCTATTAATCCTAAATATTATCTGTGATACTTCCATATAAAAAAATGTGCAATGAAAGCTTCTTTTTCTCTTCTCTCTACTTTTGGGTTCCAAGCATCTATTTGCTTATCAGTTTATCTTTTATTAAATGATGTCACTAATATCTTACACCCATATTTCACTTTCTGTTCATTAAAGATTTTTTTTTCACAAACAATGTCAGAAAAATACTTTTATGCACAAAAATATGTAATTTATTCATTTTACGGATATTAAATCTATTTTATTGATATATTATTAAGTATAGGATAAAATAAATTAATTACAAAAACTTATTATAGTGCTAATAAGATGCATTTTAAAATATATTTTTACAGAATTACAGTAGGGAGGTACTTTATACTTATGAAATTGTAACTTTAGAGTTATATAAAATATAGCACCAATACTTACAAGTATCATATAAGAAACCACCTGTTTGTGTCAGTTCAACATGTTATTATATAAACAGAGAACCAAATGTGTTTGTTATTGATGTTAAAAAAAGCGATAGTCATACATGAAGAGGCAAAACTGATATATTAATAATAGATGAAAACATACCTCAAATCTGTACCACTCCGTGTTGTTCCAGTGAGGGTTGAGGGACTTGCGGCACACATCAGTCTTGTGCGTGATGCTCCCGAACTTTATCTCCACGAACGCATCCGTAGTGTCGCTAGCCCGGTCCATCACCGGCAGGTTCCTCCCAGCCAAAACCTTCACCTTTATCTTCCCAGGCATTTTCACTTATTCACACACACTTAACACTTAAACAACAAGTAAATATTCCAACACAAGCACTAACACAACATTTTACAATTTATTATCACGTCTTTCATACCAGATTAACACTTCCGAACCATCCTAATCAGAATGAAAACATAACATTATATCTTATCAATACATTGATTTGTATAGATCAATGATATGTGATACGGTTATTTCAAGCTCGCAGACACTCGCCAAACTTTGTTTAGACCACATCTTCACAAGAAAAATTAGTTATTACACACAATAACATCGTTTCGGTACGTTTTAACACGCGAAATAATCGCGCACCGAATTTAATTTAATTACGCGTTTGTGTTATAAACACTGCACCTTGGAGCGCCCCTGCTGTATCTAAATGTTGATCTAAAAGTATTCTGTTGGTTTATTAATAGACAAAATGTGATATTTTATAAATAAATTCGGCGAGACGAACGACACGCACAATCACAAACTGTCAAACGAAATGTCAACAATGGGTCGGGTGCGTTTAGTTTAACCAAAAGGTCTAACCTGTATATATAACGTTTAATTGTCAATAAAAGACAAAAAAAATTATTAAAAAGTATTTTATCGTCTAAAGTTTATCAAGCAAAGAATTTACCATAGATGTATTATTTCACTACTTTACTAATTAATAACTCAAACATGGACAATATTCTATGTAGTACAGCGGGCAGCTCACTACATGATTGTTCGAGCCCCAGATATGCTTTCGAATAATATGAAATCTGCTTCATCCACAGAATAAAGGCACATGAAGTGTTAGAGAAGTACTAAGAGTTAATCTGAGGTAGGTATTGAGTATAATAACGTCCTTCAAGTTTCAGTCACGACGGAGAGAGATGAGGCACAGGACCGACAGCTATCTATATTTGAAGAATTGTTTAATTTAATTCTGAGCTGGATTCTGCCTGCTTATCTTGCTACACGATGGTAATATTACTCTCAAAAACTGATTATTGTGAGGTTTGCTAAAAAAGTAGATATATAGCATAATAAAAAAAATAATAATCATCAATTCATTTTATTACATGATATTTGCAGTCTTATTTTCATAAACTATACACATAACTTATTAACATTCATTCACAATATTTATATGTTTTTAAACACCGAGGTTCACAGAACAAAATGGTATTTATATTATTAGTTTACATACAGTAAGATGGGCCATTTAAAAACTTAAATACCAGTTGGAATACATATTCCCAGGATATACAATACTATGGTTTGGGATTGACACATATACTTTGAATAAAATGCAGTCGTAATTTTTAACAATTAATTTTCTCCAGTAGTAGTAATAGAAAACAGAAGCTGGCAACACCATCGTAAATAGGTACTCTTTGGGAAGAGTTATTTTTCTTGCGTCCATCAAATCTTCGTAGTTGCCAACTTCGTAGTTCATATCGTTTTTGGTTTTTAAACGGCCCCATATTACTGAAGAAATACGACTTACAATAGTGATAATAAATATGAGCTTATTTTATGATTGAGCCTGGCTTAGACTGACATGACAGGAAAGATAGGCGTAGATAGGTATGATAATTAATGGAAATATGATTTACAGATTTGACGCCACAGACGCTATAAAATATTTATTAAAATGCTAGTAACATAAATTCGTTTTAATTACAAACGTATACAAAAGCTTAATTAAACAAGTATTAACAATGCATCCAGTAAATATTGTACAATAAAAGAAATTAAAAACTGTGTTTGCATACAAATTAAAATATACAATATTACGACTATCCTTACTAAGAATGGGGGGATTGAGCCACGTCTCAAGCCGTATGACGCATTCCTGATAAAAGCCGGTACCGATGCGCCGCGCATCAAGCCGGTTCATTATACACCATTCGTGTGCACTCAGACATAAAGCTGAAAATATTGCTAAGTTTTTTTTTATTATGCTCAATGCCAATTTAGCAATAAATATCTACTGGACGATTTATTGTAGTTAGCTTTAATGATAACCTAATAAGATCCCTATTGCAATGACATAAAATTCATATTTCAATGATACAAGCGCCATCGTGAAAAACAACTAATATTTAACAACTTCAACATCCCATGCCGAAATAAATCGAGTCCAAAAAAGCTCACGGACGGTCATGAGTCCAAAGCGATATCTCGGACGTATGTCAAGTGAATAGTCGCGGTGCGTTTACAAAGTCTGTTAAAACTATCCAACTTATCCTATCGTAGTCCCATGTTCTATACCTATCTCGAGTTGTCCACAATCTTTCTTCTTATCATTCAAGCTGCCTTTATATCCCTATATAAACAATATATATAACAAAATAGCATCTATACAGGCTTGGCTATCATATCATACTACACAATCATAGCTCAGCATTGATCATTCAGCTATCCTTATGAACTTCTATCCCTAAACCCCCTATAGTCTATGATTTGTTCCATATTCTCTTCCATGTGAAAGGGAAATAGAGCGATACGAGATGTATAGTTCCATCTCTTTTACCCAACCTAATGACCATGGCTTAAATATTTTGTAATACGATCCGATCCTCATTTCAGCTTGTCTGCTTGCTATAAATTACATTTAAAAATAAGTTGAATTTATGAATTGAAGAAAGCTTCTCAATTATACCAAAAACAATTCTTTACATAAGTATGTTTTTTCTTTTGTGTCTTTTGGTCTCTTATATACCGACTACATATATATTGGTTATGATATTTGATAAATACACAATATAATCTTAAACGAAAATTTCGGGTTGGTTACATCACTTTTTACAACATAATTAGTAAATTTTGTGAGGCTCTTAGAAACCGAGGATATTTTTAATTGTCAATAAACTTTAAATTTGCACCATGACGAAGGCATACCAAACCAAAAGAAGAATGATTCTAAGAAAAGCGGAGAAAAAATGCGCACGTTTCGTTCTACGACCAGTTGCTTATATACTTCAAAACATTTTTTACCTGTTAACTGTCATTTAGTTCGTATATGCATTGTACTTTAGACAAACTGTTAAGTTGAAAATATGGACCAGAGTTTGAGAAGAAGAAAAGTAGAACCAGTACTTTAATTACGTCATACTCACAATATATTATATCCCCAGACAAAGAAACTGCATCAGTCTTTGTTTAAAAAAATTTAATGGCCCTTTCCAGTATACAAACATTCACTTAGGGATAATGATACTACGCTGTGAAGTTAACGAACCAAACTATAGGTTTCAATTTAAATTTGTATAAAACGTTAGAATACTTGGTTAAAATGTTTTTTTCAATGGTCGGTGCGTGTTGAACTTTGATGCAGTTTATTAGTCCGTCAGTGTAGGTTCACGTAAAAACGACTCTTTTTTGATTCTATAGTTTTAAAACAAACTGAATATATTGCAACACACTAGACATCTGACGCGATGAATGATATAATTTTAAAATTGTGAATATAACGCAATCAGTATAGTCGAGTCGTCAATGTCAATCTTGAGAATCTAATCTAATAAATAGACACAGAATATCTATTCAATATACCTTCATAATTAATGCAAAAAATGTGCAATCGAATTTTTGAACAGACATTTAAAGGTTCGCTGTAAAATTACTGCGAAAATCCGAAATACAGTATGATTAGAATATTATTGGCACATTTATGAGTTCATTTAAGTCTTCGCAAAAAGATATGAGCTTGAGTGAAGCTTATATTACATTTTCAGGAGCTTGTGGCTAAGTAAGTACCGTAAGGATCAATCGATCAAGGGTTAACCTACGCTTGCCGTCCGTGGATGGATGACCATCTATGTCATACCGAGTCTATCCGTGCGTCAGAAAGCACGTTAAGCCGTTGGTCCCGGCTGTTATTTGTGGATCTTTGACAGTCGTTACGGGTAGTCAGAAGCCAGAAAGTCTGACAATCAGTCAACCAAGGCGTATTGTGTTACCTGGTAACTGGGTTGTGGAGGTCAGTAGCTCTATTTAAAACACTGGTACTTAGTTGCATCCGGATAGACTGGAAGCCGACCCCAACATAGTTGGGAAATGACTAGTCAGTTAATTTTGATCTCCCTCATATCATTACAGAGCGACTATCACTTATATCTTATCACGAAGACTTCTACTATAACTAACATCGGTGGGCAACTATATTAAAATGGTAATTACACATGCATATTAAAATACATCTTAAAATACGGGATAAAGTTGATTGCCCGGGCAGTTCCGGTTCCTGCGGGATTTGCCCGTATCATTTACAGCCTAATTATTTCCAATACATGGGGGTTGTTTATACCTAACAATTTAGCATATATAAGGCAATAACTAAAATAATTCACAAAAAGCTTACAGCTTTAAAACTACTTTCACTTTTAAAGTTTAATTATAAATACATTTAGATGGGAATTTATAAGCAAAAATACGATTATTTATATGTGATGGAACCCCTTATTTTTACACGTGGTTTATGTAAACGACTAAACGTTAATAATGAATTGAGAGAAAGGTTAAACGTCAAATTTGTTATTTATTTCATGTCATATGTTTTTTTTTTCATGGCAATACTCAGTCAATGTGTTGTCATTTAAGCATCAATAAATTTTGAATAGTTCAAAATGTAATTCCATTGTTGATGTATTTTATATTCCATATAAACTTAAATTGATTAATGTCAATCAAGTCAGCATCAGACTTATATGTATAATTAAATAATAATAATAATATGTAGATATGATCCATGAACGAATAATTCATAGTATCAATTTAGGCGCAAGTTCACCGACAAGATAACGGTCCGATTAACTTAAAACAGCTGTTAACCATGAATTCAATCTTCCACCTTTCGATGGGTAATGTATTATTTAAGATTTTTATTCCTGAAACGGTCGATTACCAAACCAGGGTTGAACTAGAAGTGGGTAACACGCAAATCCCAGCTTCCTGGTTAAAAAACGTTTTTGTTTAACGGGCCGATTACGTAACCATCTGTTGGTGACCTTGGCCTTTGGGCATTTACAAGTCATTGAAACAGACATTTACCTTTCTCTTGAAAACACAACCAACCATCCCATTCCCTTCACAAGGAAACACCGACGGTCACAATTCATTCATTTACATCATACCAATTACGTCACAAATAAGGGGCATGTACTTACAATGAAGTCTTGATTCAAAAAGATCATCTTTCATCTATCTTAACTTATTTATTCTTGACCTTTTTCAGCATTTTCTCAATATCCTGACTGCCGGCTGGGTTAGGCCGTTTGAGTTTATGTTTGGCTGAGAGTTTTGGTATACAGCTTTTGATGGGGGTCCTATTGGGGACGGGGAAGGTGTCTAGCTTCGAATGACCCCCTAAACCGTCGTATGAGATGTCCATACTGCTGGTGATGTTGTCGTCACGGGATTCGATCTTCAGCGGCTCTTTTTTGTGGAAGATGCTGTGTTTTGTGCTGATTGAGTTTGACTTTTCACCTAAACGCTTCTTGGTGGCGTTCTTGATTGAGTTTAGGTAGAGCTGTTCTGTTGGCTGGAAATCATAACATGGAATTTTTATGGACGATAATACACTATCCAAATTATCTGATAAAGTAGTCGGTTAAATGACCAGACTAGTGGGATGAATTTGAACATGACTGGGGTACAATATCAACAACTGGTGGGCAACAATGCTAATTTGCCCACCAGTGGGATGAGCCATGCTGACAGTTCCAATAAATTAAATACATAAGAACGTTTGTTTATGGGTTTACTCTTTGATATAACCCACTGTTGGATAAAGGCATCTTCTCATACAGCGAAGGCATGAGCATTGGTCACCACACTTGCTCAAGACAGATTGGCCTTTTAGTCAAACTTCCTCATGATGTTTTACTCCACCGTTAGTCAGTGGTGTCTAAGATAAACTTAGAAACGACATGATCTTAGAAAATTTTCATTGGCACTTATCAGGTTTCGAACCCACACTTTGTACACGAGATACAGGTGCCTTAACCACCAGGCCATCAGGACACATTATCCCGCACTATCATCATCATCAGCCTATATATTGTCCCACTTCTGGGCACAGACCTCTTTTCATACAGAGAAGGCATGAGCATTGATCACCACGCTTGCTCAAGGCGGATTGGCGATTTCAGACTTTTAAATCCAGGTTTCCTAACGATGGTTTCCTTCACCATTAGCTAAATAGTGTCTCAGATAAACTTAGAAAGTACGTGACTTTAGAAAAGTCAAATTGGTTCTCAGGTTTCGAAACCGCACTTTGTACACGAGATGCAGGTACCTTAACCACCAGGCCACATTTATTTTATTTTTATTTCTTCAGAAAGCTTACAGCTAGGATACAGATAGTACAATGATTAGTGCAAAAAGGCCAATTACAAGCTTTCACATACAATTCGAGAACAAGTTGACAGTTATCTCACACTATAGTCACAAAGAAATATATAAACTGTATTAACTAACCTTCACTTTATCTGGCAACTTCAAGGGCGCTCGCTGTAAGGCCGCGAGCGAGAACATGTTGCCTTGCTTCAGGCTCAGGTACGGGGAGTCTGAAGTCTCTATGTTGTTCACCATCGTGTTCTGAAACCATCTTACTTATAAAAACCTGTAATCTTAAGTCCATCACTCACCTAATCCTTACTTAGTGTCGTAATCCAGGATTAAGCTAAAACAACTAAGTTAAGTTCGGATTAACGCTAAACAGCATTTATGAGTGACATTTTTGCTAATCCGTTCCTAAACAGCTGAATCGGGCTTTGTAAGTAAGACCGTTAATGTATAAATTCAAATAAGGATAGAAACAGGGGAGACTGACAGAAAACATTTATTTTGAGAGAAAGAGATGGAAATTCATCAAAAGACTCCTTTCGCTGTGGGTGGAGCGGGACGGAGTCACTCTTACTGGCAAAAACCCATCCATGTTCATTCCTTGGCCCTTTGTGTTCTGGGGCGACGGTAACTTTTTCGAACAATTTCGCAGGCTGCGAAATGCCTTTGTTGAGTTCGGGTGGATCGATTAAAATAATCCAATCACAATATCACGCAAAATATTTGTCGTGGAGTTGCGGAAACCAGCCCGTCTAAACCTAACCTAAGGGGACGTCCATTAATCACGTGTTTTTTTTGTAATTTTTAACTCCCCCTCCCTCTTGGTGATACACGGGGAAGTTAAAGACTATCCCCCAACCTCACTCTATATCACATGTATTTTTAGTACCTACAAAGAATCTTATTCTTTTTAATATTTATAAAAATTACAGGTATAAGTGTCATCTAATTTTCGGCGTTTGACAAAAAAATGAATACACGTTATATATAACTACACCCCCCTCCCCTCTTGTGAAATTTCGTGATTTTTTTATGGACCCCTCCCCTCCCTTTCGGGCTTCACGTGATTAATTGATAGCCCCTAAGGGATGCCTTTCTCTCAAAATAAATATCTTCGAATCACAACTTACAAAGCTATTATTGCGGCTGTCAGTCTCCAAGATGGCGTCGTTGAGTTTGGGCGGCGACTGCTCCTGGCTCAGTATCCGCTTCTCTTCAGCCGTCTGCTGGGACACTTGCTGCTTCAGCTCAGCCATGTCCTGGTCAGCCTTCAGGATCTCGTACCTAGTTTGGGCTTGGTGGAGTTCATCTTCAAGTAGCCTGGAAAGAATTGAGGGATATTAGGACTCTTTAGATATTTAAAACTGGTTTGTATAGGTTTTAAAGAAACTATATTATTGAGATTTTGTAAAGATTTGTAAGTTTTGATGATGGCTTAAATTTAAACTTATGAAGTATGAGCAGCCTATTTAATATAGGTCCATTGATGGACCAATTCAAGCACTTGTTGTTTCACCTGCCCTTATAAAATTTCTCGATCACACTGTTTGCTGTAAGAGAACCCAATTCTGGGTTAGGCTCGCCTTTGTACATGAATTTTATGTATCCAATGTGTAATAAATGTATATGTGTGCAATAAAGAATAATAATAATGTGGCCGTAGGATGTCGTATGACGTAGGATGATGGAAGTCGTGGTGGCCTAGTGGTTAAGGCACCTGCCTCTCGTGTACGAGGGGCAGGTTCGAAACCTGGCAAGTACCAATGTGACTTTTCTAAAGTCATATCTACTTTCTAAGTATATCTTAGACGTCACTGACTAACGGTGAAGGAAAACATCGTAAGGAAACCTGGACTTAAAAGTCTGAAATCGCCAATCCGCCTTGAGCAAGCGTGGTGATCAATGCTCATGCCTTCTCTGTATGAGAAGAGGCCTGTGCCCAGCAGTGGGACAATATATAGGCTGATGATGATGATGATGGACGTAGGATGCGTCAAGCTGCAGACCAGGCGATATGGCCCACTTTAGGGGAGGCCTATGCCCAACAGTGGATTAATATAAAGTATACAATATACCCACATGACTTTGTTCTGCAGATCAGCATTGTTCTTCTTCTCCAAGGCGAGCTGTTGTTTAGCCGCGTGCAGTCGGTCGCGAGACTCATTCTTCTTAGCCTCAGAGTCACAAAGAGCTCTGTAAATATTTACAATTCTGTTCATTACTACGACAAAAACGGTAAAAAATGTTATTAAATTATTCTTTATTTATATAATTACTTTCGTCAAAAAGTTCTTTCGTAGCATTGCGTTGTTTTAAAGATCTTAGCATACATAGGGACAGACAGACAGACGGAAATCTGAAGAGCTTGTTTGTTTGTTTGAACGCACTAATCTCAGGAACCGCTGGTCCGATTTGAAAAATTCTTTCAGTTTTGGATAGTACATTTATCGAGAAAGGCTATAGGCTATATATCATCACGCTAAGATCAAAAGGAGCGGATCACCACTATTCCATGCGGACGAAGTCGCTGGCAGAAGCTAGTGTAGTGATAATACTGTGCTTTACACCTAAGTTTGCTTATTTATCAATGGGAATTACTAGAAATCAAGGTGTTACCGTTTAAGTGCCGTGGCGAATGTAGCGATGGTGCGCACGTCGGAGTAGCTGTGCAGCATCTGCTCCACGTCACCACTCGTAGCGTTCAGGACCTTCTGCAGACTGCAACACAAACGATCTGAATGTAGACAATATGCAGGAATCTAGTATCAACTTAAGTTGAAATAGTTTGTTTGTTTGTCGAACTTTAATCACAAATAAAAACACATTAAGTATTATATTTGCATGAATATTTTAATATGTGAACCAAAACCTTTGTACCCCTTTTAACGAAAATTGAGCGGAAGGCGGAGTACGAAATTCAGCAAACTTATAGTTTATATAGAGAAGGAGTGCAGAAGGGATTTTAAGAAAATTCTTTACCTATTTTTTTAAATTACTCTAGAAATTAGCTAATTTTGAACTTTAGAATTACAAAAACCCAGTTCCCAAAACACCCACCCTTCTCTTCTGACCCTGTTAATTATTACGAATTAAAATAACGATAGCCACATAAATAGAGATAACATTTATTTTATTTCACCAAAAGGTAGGTTTAGGTTCATTTCAGCAAAAAATAGCTCTACTAATTTCAAAGAAGCTTATAACAATTAAAAATGCCTACCCATTCAATGTCTGCATGTTCTTCTTTAATGCTTCATTCTCCTCCTTAACCCTCTGCATCTCCTTGTTCTGAATGTTGGAGAACTCCAGCTGCTCGCGAAGAGCTAACACCTTGGAGTCAAAGCTGACGAGCCGCTTCTCATATGATTTTAGAAGGTCACTGAAAATATTAAGATTTTTAAAATGTGTAGTGAGGGCAAGCAAAACTGCTGAGTATTAGGTCTATGGTTTGTGTCCCTGTAAGTCAATAAGAAAACTGAGCTGGTTTGGATTTGTGCTCAATTGATGGCTCTCCTATAAATATATTTAAATGTGGTTGTGCTAAGCATGTATAACTTCTTTTCTCCCCTCCGGGCGCAAATTATCAACTTTCGTCCTGCTGCGCTAAACAATGTTGCCACTTTCCGCCTCCGTTGAGCAGAAAACTAGTATACATACCTTGAGCAGTTAATAAGAAAGCCTCCAATCATTTCTTACTTTCCTGCCCCAGGTGAGTAATGTACTATTTCACAAGATCAGCAGGATGTTATAGATAATGTGGACTACTTTTAGTGAAAGATTTTTTTTAATTCGTTCAGTAGTTCCAGATATTACTCCTAACAAACCAACAAACTGTTCATATCATAAATATGACTCACTCCTGCCTCTTCAAGTCAGCATTAGCAACAGCGAGCTTATCCTCCTTCTCCTTGTACTTGACCCGTTGCTGCCGCAGCTGCAGCTGAGCGTCATCCAGCCTCGACTGCAACGTAGCAGCATCCTCATTGCTGTTCTCGTTGGAAACCGTAGGGTACAGACGGAACATACACTTGTCTGTCACTTTGTTCCTGCATTGCGGACAGGTTTTTGATCTGGAAGAGGTTTTTTTTTGTAAAACAAATATGTTATTGTTTGTATGGTTAAAAAAGGTAATTGTTCCTATTCATTGTTTTAAAGCAGCCAATCTTTTATCCTACCTAGCTTTTTCCTAAATATGTTGGGGTCGGCTTCCAGTCTAATCAGATGTAGCTGAGGACCAGTGTTTTACATGGAGCGACTGCCTATCTGAGCTCCACAACAGTTACTAGGTAACACAATAACTCTTTGTGTTTATTTTCAGACTTTCTTGGTGATATTGCTTTTTAAACATTGAAGCCAGAAGATCTATTTATGTTGTGCGGTTGTGCTTCCTACACAATAGCTAGTGAATTGATACCTTTGGTATCCATTAAATGTCTAAAAATTATAGTAAGGCAGATCTACAAACAGATAGACAGATTGGTAACATATACATCTATGGGTTGAATAGAAAAGGTCATAGAGAACGACCTTTGCTAGCATGTAAATAAGAAATAGGTTCCATTTTCTAAACAATAGATTTAGTAATTACCTTTCTATCCACTGTCCAAGACAATGGTGGTGGAATATGTGACCACATTTCGTCACATATATGTTCTCAGCTTGATTAACGAGATCACTGCAGATAGTGCACAAAATATTCATCTGAAAAGGATTTTTTAAATATTTATTTTCAGGTTATGTTTTGGTTCGCCCATTTTTGGCGCTAACTCGTGATAACCTAGTTCGAATTCAATCATTTGAATTTAGTTCCAAATAATATATATGTTTTAATTTATTCTTACCGTGAATTTTCATAAATACAGCCGATTATTCTTTAAAACCTTACAAAATATGTCGGATACATTCTACCTACATTAAATACCGACCCACTTATTTTACTATCCATTATTAGAACGATTATGGTATTTTAAACACATCACTTAAATATAACATAAAAGACTAAAGTATTTGTAAAGATTTCGGTATAAAACAATAACAACAGAAAACAAATACATTTACGCAAAACTTATAAAATGTCAGACAAATCTATAACCTATCTGTGGTATAGATAGTGTTGCTAGACTATTTTAAATTAAAATCGATCGATTAACCTGCGACCTCTTTGGTCAAGTGGCAGAGAGAAGACAAAACAAACTCTTTGATTTGAAACCCAGGCAGAGAAAAAATCTAAGTTTTTTTACGAATATATTCGTGAAAGATAGCAAGGAGGAAGCCATATCGGCCGTTGCCAGTTTTACCCAAAGCACGGGTAGAGTAGATATATATTGGCAAAAAAGTCTAGAAACGGAACTAATTTTTTTTATTGCTGGCAGCCCCTGACAATTAATGTCGTTCTGTTTATATACTCTGTGGTTCTGTGTCATTCGATGTAAACAAAGTTCGCGAGTTACTTATTTTTTTATTTCGACCATGAAAACGGCAATAAAACTACGTTATAATAAATAAAACCATTCAGAGTTACTAGCAAGGAAACAATTCATAAGGTTTATAGGCGATATCTGGTCAAACATGAGGCTGAAACTCTTCTTTCCGATCTCGACGATATTTACCAAAGTACCGCCATAATTACAGGTATGTAAGAGTTTGTTTTGTTGTATTTAGTTGTATCAAGTGTTAATTTATGATCTCTATTTTGTTTTGAATTGCTTGAATACGAAATAAGTGAAATTTTGAACAATAAACATCGAGCATATAGGTTATGTTTACGTTTTGTCTTTGACACTTTGGTATAGCGCGCTAGATTAATATTGATACTTGAGTGGCTTGAGCCATGATACTCTGCAATATGTAAATTCGATTTCTACATAACTTTATCTATGAGTGTGATCACAAAATAATTATAATACTTGTTATTACTAGCATTTAAAAATAAAAAAAAAATAATTGATAGGTACCGTAAACTTTTTACGTTTAATATTGATAGAGGTTTAATCAATTTTTTTTATCTTTATAGGAAGCATGTTAACAAAATAGAAAAGGAGTATTATGAATTTATGAGAGGGCTCGTACTTGGACATAAAACGTTTAGGAATCAATCTCCAACATGATAGCGCAGTGCCTTTGAATCTGAGTGTGACTCAGATGAGTTTATGGCTAGCTCTAGCCAAGACATGGATGTGGTGGGCGTGGAACATTTAGAGGAAGATTTATTGAAATCAATTATAATAATGCTATATTCATACGCCTTTTTTTACCCCAAAAAAAAATTGAAAACACAGGAGTGCTTTGCTGCATTATTAGTGCTTGTAAGTAATTTGTATTCAGTTACATGACGTGAATACATTATTATTACATTTTATGATACTTACTGATTTTAATTACTTATAAAAATACAGCTTAGTATCAAGACGATAGGATGGTACGCTATACGGTCGCAGCGGGTTGCCACACGAACGGTAAAGTGGCGCCCCTATTAATTTCTACTCTTTTTTGCCAAGCTGTAATTATGTACAGAACTACCAGAAGTTTTAGAGGAAACCTAACTTTATGTATTCCAGGCGCGGATCCAGGGGGGTGGCAACGGGGCAATTGCACTGAGGGAAATTCAAATGAAATCTTTTAGTCCCGTTTACGAAGAATCGTTATTAACTCACTCATCACCAGGCGCGGATCCAGAGGGGGGGCAATGGGGTCAGTTGCCCTCCCTGACCGACCCGATCAATTCTTCAAATTATTGAAATCGTCATAGCGACCTCACTGTATCGTCCCGTTTACGACCAATCATCTGCTCAAGAATCACTGCATTAGTAGATTGTCGATAAAATCATAGATTGTAGATCATATTATCATATCGTAAGTTCATCTCTTTTAGCAGATTTGAATAATATTGCCCAGTGCACTGAACGAAGAGAAGATCGCACTCTCCAAGGCGCCCACGCTTCTCAATCAGTCGAATCGCAGCTAGTCCGCGTCCATCCGTAACTATACAGGGCACTATACTTATCATAGATTTATTATTTCATTACCGATACTTATATACAATGACAGTCTCATATATACGGGACGGACAGTCAATTCACCAGAGAAAACTTCAGAATGATAGTCAATGCGCCCTTACTAGACCTATATACTTCTTGGACGTCTTTCAGTTGTCAGGACTTGTTTTTCGGATGGGAAATCATAAAATGACCCCTCCCGCCGTGGGTGGGTTGGAAGGAAGTGTCAGACTCTTACTGACTAAAACCCATCTATGTTCCTTCCTCAGCCCTTTGTATTCCGGAGGCGCGGTATCTCTTTCGAACGTCTCGCAGCCCCGGCAGGCTATGGCCCTGGAGGAGGGCCCCGTTTCTTTTGCTATAATCTCTTGAGGCGCGCGTGGAATACGAATGCGCCCTCGACGCGGGTCTGGTCCTTGCCGGACGGCAAGCCACCCATAGCCCTTCGTCCGCAGCCTCCACCTACGCTGGCCGGGAGTCGTCTCGCGGCTCCCGACGCCCGTGGCGTCTCGAGCGGCGGTTGGGGAGATCTGTCGCTCCCTCACGCGCTCCGTTGCCTCCTTCTCCAGCATTACTGCTTCGCAGAAAGAGGCGAAGGCTTTCCATTCCGTTTCGTATTCCACTCCGGACCATGGCCTGAACCAGGGCCGAACGCGAGAGGTCGTCGCCGCCGATAGCCCCTACGAGGACACGGCGGTGCTCCACCTAAGCGGGGCAAACCCTCACCGTATACTCCACCGTGTCCTCCGGGCACAATGGTGACACACGGGCGCTTTCTTCCACCCGATTCTGTGCAGGAACCACCCGAAGCTTCCGTGCCCGGTGAGGACCTGCGTCAGGCGGTAGGTGAGGACGCCGTGGCGTCTCCCTAGCCACTCCTCAAAGAGGGGACTTACCGCCGCGATTGTGGCGTGCCCTGCGCTGGGCTGCAACAGCCGCTCTTTCCATTCCGCTATGAGATCACGCCGGAGCTCCGTCCACCAAGCTGCGATTTGCCGCGGCGGCGGAGATATGCCCCAGCGTTGGCGTCAACCCGGAGACGAGGCCCGCCGCCTCGCGGGAGATCGTGCGATATCCCCGGATCAGCTGCCAGGACTGCCTCGTCGGTCTAGTAACGCGACAGCACTTAAACGTTGACAAACGGGTCTCGGGTTAGACTAGGGGGTAGGTCCGAAACGCTTTGTGGACTTTTTAAATTTTTACAAAGCAGCCCGGAGTCAGGAAGATAGCGGTGTTACACCCCCGTGCCTGCTCTCCCAGGCGTTAAACTGTCGTCCACAATTATGATTTGTCGTTACGATTCCATGTCAGATGCCATCAGGCGGTTCTGAGAAAACTCTGACACTAGGGTTTGTTAGGTGCAGCCAGGAGCGTAGCTAGCACCGTATCTGCCGTATCAAAAATACGGGGCCCCGGTAGTCTAGGGCCACAATACGCGACATAGGAAGAAGTTTGTGACATCATACCCACAACTTCATTACAACTACTAGGTATGCACTTGCACCACTGCATTGTTAGTCATATATAGATACATATATATTTATTACATACTTCTGTATGTCTGGATGTCGATGAAATTTGTTAGTCAGAATCTAAAATATAAAAGTGTAAAAAGCAGACAAGTGTTAAAGTGGCTGACTAAACCTATCAGAGGTCTGTGAGAAAGACTAAGTAAGGCCCCCTCAGTGACCCTTCGGCCGTTTTCGAAACCATTTTTCGAAACCAGTTGTGAAATAAGACAATAAATTCTGTTTTCGAAACTGGTTTCCAAATAAGAAAAATATTTCTGTTTTCGAAACTGGTTGCCAAAAACGAAAAATATTTCTGTTTTCGAAAAACAAAAACTCCGTAATGTCCCATGGGCGTTTTAACATTACAAACAACACATTTTTGGACATTACAAGCCAGAAGGATCGGTTTGATGGAAGAAGAAAGAGAAGTAAATAATTATTTAGTTAGTAAAAGAAAGGATATTTATAACATGGGCATTTATTCGTATTTTATGTAAACGTTAATTATACATTTTGCTACAAAATGTTTAAACTTATCTCATATCTTTCTGTTACAGCTTAAAATCTAAAAAATATGAGTTTTTAGTAGAATTGGAATGATAAAACAAGACATTTATTTACAGAAAAATTTTTTTGCTCCTCTTGTTATTGTTCGCGACTTTTATTTCATATTTTAAAACGTCCAGGGACCACGGAGAACCACCACGTGTTTTTGCATTCACGATTCAGGTTTGAGAGCGAGACATAGCTACTAACTTCGTATAGCTCCGTCCCTTTTTACAACTTAAATAATCTTGTTTTGGCACGTCATGGTAAGGCCCCTAAACTTGTCAAAGCATAGGATTACGACGCTCAATAGCCCTCTAGATGGTTATTCGTCCTGATGGCTTCATCGCGACAGCAGCATACTTTGGCAAAATCATTTTGATCAAACCATTTTTTTAAGTAAGTATTTATAATTTTTTTTAAATTTCTGCTCTAAATCCTCCGCAATTGCAATTTAAATTAATTTGGAAAAAAAAATTAAAGAGGAGCAAAAATTACCTATTTTCTGTAAAAATACTCGTAAATGTCTTGTTTTATGATTCCAATTCTACTAAAAACTCGTATTTTTACTTACTTTTCTTCTACCCTTTCTTTTACTAACTAAATAATTATTTACTTCTCTTTCTTCTTCCATCAAACCGATCCTTCTGGCTTGTAATGTCCAAAAATGTGTTGTTTGTAATGTTAAAACGCCCATGGGACATTACGGAGTTTTTGTTTTTCGAAAACAGAAATATTTTTCGTTTTTGGCAACCAGTTTCGAAAACAGAAATATTTTTCTTATTTGGAAACCAGTTTCGAAAACAGAATTTATTGTCTTATTTCACAACTGGTTTCGAAAAATGGTTTCGAAAACGGCCGAAGGGCTCAGTGATAGTGTTGACGCCACCTACTCAAGATTGCAACGAAATTTGTACACTTAGCTAGCGGAGTATCCACTTTCTAGAAAATCAAGGAAAGTCAAAAAAAATCCTCCGTGGACAGGGATTGTCAGGAAAAAAAACATCAAATTGGTCAAAAGTCAAAAAAATGCTGAATTTCTTAAAAACAACATAAGCTTAACCTACGAATTATATTTCTTGTTACTTAAAAAAATTTCGCGCTCGCTTCGCTCGCGCTCCAATTATTCTATTATTTCATATTTCTAAGATTCCAAGTTCTGAAACAAAATGACCAAAAGGAATATTACCCTTATGGTTTCCCTTTGTCTATCTGTATGTCTGTCCATCTGTCACAGCTGATTATATTTCAAACTAGCTTCTGCCAGCGACTTCGTCCGCGTAGAATAGTGGTGTTCCGCTCGGGTTAGCGCGTTTAAACAAAATGACAACATTTCCCTTCACTGCTCTGCTCCTATTGATTGTAGCGTGATGAAGAGTATACTATAACCATCTCAGGAGTATGACAAATAATTGTACCAAGTTTCGTTAAAATCCGTCGAGTAGTTTTTGTTTCTATAGAGTTTATACAGACAGACAGACAAAAATTTTACTGATTGCATTTTTGGCATCAGTATCGATCCCTAATCACCCCCTGATAGTTATTTTGGAAATATATTTCATGTACAGAATTGACCTCTCTACAGATTAATTAAAAGATCAAGCTATCGATTTGGAACATTGTTTTGAGTGGCTGCGCCCACTATCTTTTTTTGGGGCAGGATCCGAGTCTAGGCCATATTTGACGAAAAATTTCGTCGGAAAACGGTCCATATGTATAATTGAGTGGAGACCACAGTTACGCAAACGTGTGACGCCTTTCAGAAAGATAAAGTGACTATCTGCAGCAGGCGAAAGGACTGCGACAGAAAACAGTGTACCAATATAATCATCTAGGCTAATGATGATTAGCTAACAGCGAATTGTTATTAAGTCTTTGAAACATGCATTTTTTCTTATATTTTCGTCTATGGACAAACAGATTTTTTAATGTATTATCATATCACTTTTCTATAAGATTAAGCAGAGCTGAAATGAGCTAAGACTGCCCCCCCCTAACACAAATCCTGGATCCGCGCCTGATGTATTCTCAGCGCTCTTGTCAAGTTTTAGTCCCAAACTCCAAAGTAATTTCAGACAATCACACTCATCGTTTATGTTAGTAAAGTTTAACTGCCGAGTTAGTTAGACTGTAATAAGAATAGCAAAATTACAGTCTAATAGGTTTGTTCTGGGCAAACCCATTCGTCGTTTTCAGAGAAAGTACAGTTTCACAATTTTACAGTGCTCAGCTAGATAATAAGCAAAAGCAGCTGGGATTTAGAAAATATTGTTGGCAAATAAAACTACAAAAGATACATTTAGTAGGTAATATAGTAAATAACTTTAATTAAATAAGTTTGTATTTAAATATGTAATATCTTACATCATGAATAGGTAGGTAAGTATACCTACTATAAATTTACTTAGGTAAACATGGAATGTCGTAGAATATTAAGAACAAAATCCTTCAAGGCTTGGAAACCAGAAAGATTGAAAGTATGGCATTACAGAATATTACAGTTAATACAATCCATACAAATTAATGATAAAAATTGGCAACACCACGGTAAAATATTACCGAGTTGGCCAAAATCAAACGCGCAACTGTTTAATTTATTTGGTTAAGCCCCTTTTAGCTTAAAACTTGAATTTCCTTCCATAATCAATGATAAACATGACATGAAAAATCCTGTCAACTTCCCAAGATCCTATTCCTCAATTTCTTCCATCTTCTTATACGCCTTTTTAAGTTCTTCCAACAGAGTCATAGCCTGGCTCTTCTCGATGAGGAGTTCTCTTTTCTTCTGTTCTCCCGTGAATACGTCATCGCTGTGCATCGTCAGGGTGTAGGTGTCTACCGTGCCTTCAGGTCCTGGGGTGACTGACACGTCTGTCAGTTTGTTTACTGGAAAAGGAGAAATGGGTAGAAGGTTTTTGAGACCTGATGAGTCGAAAATGCGGAACTTAATCAAAATTATTATCATTGCCCTATTTACTGACCAACTGCTGGGCACTGCTGAGCTTCTCATGTCATTATAAATAAAATATGAATTTGGCGATTTCAGAGTTAAAGTTTTGTTACGGTGTTTTCCTTTACTATTGTCTCAGTAAGTACCTACCTAAGGGCTTTGAAAAGGTCACTTCGAAACCGCACACTCGTGCTTGAGATGCAGGTCTAAACCTTCTAGACCACCTAAAAAGTAGGTAGGTATCTAATAGGTATTGTGAAAGGATTTTAGGATATCGGCGTCTGTTTACGATGTGTTCTTTCACTGTTCGTTAGTAGCATCCAATGTATTCTCATAAAAACAACACATGACTTTGGAACTTGCCAGGTTTCGAAGCGGATTCCATACCCTTTAGGATATCGCTTGGTATTCGTAGAGGCAGGGATTGGAGGAGAAGAGCTGACGAAAGAGCTTACTGGATATGGAAGAGGCCTAACTCCAGTTACGAGCAGATAATGATGACGATGAGTATGAGAATGAGTAGGTATACTTACTCATAAAGCCATTATTCTGCACATGCGCCAAATGCTCCGGCCTGTAGTTGTCGACGGCATCAGCCAGCGCGTTGGCGTGGGTACGCGGTACTCCCAGCACGAGTAGATCGCGCATGAGTTGCGCGCCGGTGCACGCGCACGCGCATGTCTGCTGCACCACCCAGCGGATCACGGCGGCTGCACGCGCGCATTCGTCGCGGGATGCTGGATTGGAATTAGATATCAAGGCCCGAGTTCATAGACAAGATAACGGTCCGATTAATTTAAAACAGATTCAAATTTCCTACTTTCGATGGGTAAAGTATTATTTGAGAAACGGTCGATCCAACCAGATGATCCAGATGACCAGCCGATCGAACCATAAAGGGTTGAACTAGAAGTGGGTAACACGAACATTCCAGCTTCCTGGTTAAAAAATGTTTTTGTTTAATGGGCCGATTACGTAACCATCTATCGGTGAACTTGGCTCTTAATAGGTATACGGTATGTTGAACTTTAATTGTCTATAAAATAACAAAAATAATTGTGAAACGAAAACGACAGAAATTATAATGCACTGATGGAAAGAGTTACCGCGGCCCCGAAAGGCAAAGGACGAGGGAAGGAACATGGATGGGTCAGTAAGAGTCTGACACTTCCTCCCGCTCCGCCCACAACAGGGGGGAATCATTTGATAAAAATAGTGAAAAAAATAGTGACGTAATGAAACCATTGTTTCTTTTTCACGCTTAATATGATAGAATACAAACTTACATAAACTTGTATCCTTCAGGATTTCCATGATGCCATCGTCCTGAAAAGAAAGAAACTCTATTGATTGTATATTATTTTTAGGCTTACCAGCTGAGG
The DNA here is from genome assembly GCA_963891755.1 of Pyrrhia umbra. Classification (NCBI taxonomy): domain Eukaryota; kingdom Metazoa; phylum Arthropoda; class Insecta; order Lepidoptera; family Noctuidae; genus Pyrrhia; species Pyrrhia umbra. Next base: position 11,086,014 of record OY982937.1, on the reverse strand, counting down.
TGACCTATAGCAGTTGGTGTCATCTCCGAAAGTTGTGCGCCTATTTAAGGCCTAAGGCTCTTTTCTTAGTATGCAAATAAATAAAGTAAAATCGTGTTGTTTTTTTGGAGTTGGTGCCTTGTCCCCGTAAAGTCACACTGGTCAATCATCGATCAATATTTGCTGTCGATTCTTTTTATACCGAGACCCTCCCGTGCCTCGGAAATCATGTAAAGCCAAGTTCCTGTGCCTAATCTCTCCACGGATAAGTCGGATTGGACTATAAGAGTGAGGGAATAAAGAGACATTATTATAATCAAACATATTATTTTTCTCTCAACAATATCATATTTAATGCAAATAACACACATTACCGCTAAAAAGGTCAAATAATACATTAAATGGTACACAAGAACATTCAATTATCCGTACGCGGTGTCAAAGGCACTGTGAGCGAGACCATCAGCCGAATGTAACACAACAAATTGACAAAGGAACTCGCGCCTAATGTTATTTTTCGTAGGAAACATTATATACAATAGTGGGACGTCTGTAATATGTGGTTTTTAGGACTTCGTAGTAAACAATGAACCCTTACCGTACCGTTTTACTTATATGTAAAGACCGATAAATTTTTAATCGGCTGTTTAGCATCGTATTATTGCTGTTTAGCGTTAATCCGAACTTAAGTAATTAGTAGCTTAATCCTGGGTTACGACATTAAGTAAGGATTAGGTGAGAAATGGTTGAACTTCAGATTACAGGTTTTTTATAAGTAAGACGGTTATAGTTTCGCCATGTCTGGTTGGCCGCCATGTGTTTGGATTCCGCTGTTGGCTTCGGTTGAGTACGGACGTGTGTCGCGTTTAACCCAATTCTTTATTTTGATTGGTCTCCGTGTGTAATTTTGAATTCCTTGTCCCACACCGAGTGTCTTTACGGACGTGCCACACCTATTGGGCGTGTCTAGAGTGGGATAGATAATTGTTGTGGTGCTTCAACTCAAATACCTGATTCAAGACTGTCTGGGATTTGGTGGGGTTCGAACCACCTACCACCGAGCGTGCCACCGGAGGGGAGCGCGTTGGCCGCCGCGCCACCAAAGCTATCTACGACACCAGCGAAACAATCATCTGCTACGAGCTACCGCTACGACAGCGACTACGTCACAAAGCATCGGTGCTACGCGCCTTAATATTCGTAGCGGACGGACGCAGTGCTACGAGTAGGTACGTTGCCAGTGTGAACATAAATGATAAAAAAACTTGTTGTAGCTTTGACTGCGGGGCACATATATCGCATATATCATGTCGTTTAAAGTACAGCGCTCTCCACCAGCCACCCCGCGAACTCAAATGGATCAAACTCAATCCGTGCCAGATATCCCCCTGGCGACTAATGACCCAGAATTTGTCAATACAAACGTACGATGCAAGAGACCGCGAACAGGAGACTCGCCACGCAGACAGGACCTATTTGATGAATTTAAACAAGAATTTAAATCGGAGATTAAGGAGATGTTATCGGCTTGGAAGGCAGACCGAGACGCTAACGTCACAAGCCAAATTGCTGAGCAAACGGGGTTAATAACAAGACTCATCTCCGACATGTCTGAATTAAAACTTCAAAACATTCAAATCCAAAATACCAATATAGAAATTCAAAAGGCCAACACCGAGATCAAGAAATCCATCACTTTCCTTAGCGAACAGTACGAAGACCTACAAAAGGAAATTAAGCATCTGCAAGAGGAAAATAAGGAACAGAAGCGGTATTCTGAATCACTGGAATTAGCGATTAGAGACCTTCAGCATAAGTCCCGGTCGTCCAGTATTGAAGTGCGCAACATACCTGTACAGGAACACGAATCGGCGACAGACCTGACCAAAATGGTCACAAACATTGGTAATATAGTGAACTTTCCACTAACCGCTTCTAATTTTCGAGACATATATCGAATACCAGGGAATCGAGGCACTAACAAAGCCATAGTTGCTGAATTCAGTAACGTTCAGACAAAATATGATTTAATTTCTCGGGTTCGATCATTCAATAATAAAAAGACAAATAGAGAGGACAAACTGAACACTGCATTACTCGGAATATCGGGTCAAAAACAAGCTGTTTATGTGGAAGAACATCTGTCAAACGCAAGCAAAAAGCTATTTTACTTAGCCAGGGAATTTGCGCGACAGAAGAAATATCAATTTTGCTGGACCTCGAATGGGAACATTTTCCTCCGCAGGCAACCTGGAGACAAGCAAATTCTGATTAAATCAGAAACAACGCTCAGGGAACTTCAAGATTGACTATATCCTCTATCAGTAAGCCGTATTTGTTTTTTCTTACCCTACGAGGATCGCTCTTTAGCATCTTATGTGTTAATTTACATTAAAATCAATAGCCTAATACTTACTAAATATAAATGTACCTTGAATCACACGATAAATCTACACAGAAATACACACACAATACATCATACATACATACACACAACCCTATACCGCAACACAATGACACCATGCTCATCATATTATACTTTATTAATAATCACCCCACACGTTATGCTATATTTAACCGTACATGTGTATATTCTCAATCCACAGTTGTATACCCACTGCACCCCAATACATAGTGACATAATTATTAGTCATAAACCATTTACTATAAATGGCTAACCATATACAATCCTCAATTATTACTGATCTGGATGAATTTGAAATCGCGCAATCATACAAGTGTTTACCGTCCGATTGCTCAAAATACTTGCTGGGACCAAATGGTATGATTAATATTCTTCACGTAAATATTCGAAGCATCAATAAAAATTTTGATGAATTACTGGTTTTAATAACTTCACTTAAAATTAATTGCGACGTTATAATACTAACAGAGTGCTGGTTAAACAAAGTTACTAATTTGCCAGTGTTGAACGGCTACAAGTCATACTGTACAAAACATACAGTTAACCAAAATGACGGGATTGTCCTATTTATAAAAGATAATATTGACTGCTCAGTAAAGGAACCTAACTTTCTAAACGGAAATTGCCTAACATGTGAATTTGCAAACACCATCTCAATTGTATCCGTATATCGTTCGCCGTCATATAATACTAGAGTAGAGTATGATAACTTCCTGAACAGCCTAGATAATGTCCTCACGTCCCTCAAAAACTATACAAATATAAGTCTAATCGGGGACTTAAATATCGATATCAAACCTATAGGTATGCAACCTCGCGCTAGTGAGTATCTTACATTAAATGCCACACACGGTTTGCTTCCAGCACACCGGATACCCACCAGAATTGATAATTGTTTAGACCACGCATTGCTAAAAACCGATAGAACGGCCACCCTACTCGTGATTCAATCTCACATTACCGATCACCTCCCAATCCTACTATCAGTCAGTAACACACGTCCGCCTAAGATACCCGTCTGGATGATACCTAAAACTGATTACCCAAGTCTCAAAATAGATATTGAAGCACAGGACTTCTCTGAAGTATTTAACACAAATAATCCTAACTTGGCATCCGACACACTTACTAAAATACTTCATGACGCTACAGAGAGGCACACTAAGCTAGTAACGGTCCCTAAGAAGGTACGCAATATTCGTCCCTGGATAACCCCTGGTTTATTACGGTGTATACGTCACCGTGATAAACTTCACAAAGGGGCCCGGAAGGCGCCAGACAACCAAACAATACAAATTACATATCGACGGTATCGGAACTTCTGCAATAGTTTACTAAAAAAGCTGAAAAGGGCATACGAACAGAATGAATTGCGCAAAGCTAAAAGTAATCCAAAAGCACTGTGGAACAAAATCAAAGAATTCACATACACTACCAAGACTAAATCTCCCCCACTCGAACTATTAAAAACAGCTCCAGATCAAGTTACGGCAGTTAATCAAGTCTGTAGCTTTTTCGCTGGCATAGGGCAAAAATTAGCATCAGCGATATCAACTCCGGTACCCCTGCCACGTCCCGTAACAAGCAGATCATATCCTAGTTCCTTTGTTCTTCTACCCGTGGATAACGAGGACGTAGCCTGTACCATCTCTAGCCTTAGACAAGACTGCGCCACGGGCTGGGATGGGATCTCTATGAAAGTGATAAAACTATGTGAAAAGACCCTAGTACCACTGATCACACACGTTATTAACTGCTCCATTGCCTCTGGTATATTCCCAAATACTTTTAAAAAAGCCGTCGTTCATCCTGTACATAAGGGTGGTAAAAGGGACTGTGTCGACAACTATAGACCTATTGCTGTTCTTCCGCTAATGTCTAAAATAATGGAAAAAATAGTAAATAAACAACTAGTAGCTTATCTAACCAAACATAAGTTTATAGCAGATAATCAATATGGTTTTAAAAAAGGGGTGTCTACAGAAAATGCAGTATTAGACCTAACAAACTTTATAGCAAAGAAGTTAGATAATAATCAGAAATGCCTAGGCCTATTTCTCGATCTGACAAAGGCGTTCGACACGGTCTCTGTTCCCACCCTCCTCTCCAAGCTGGAGAGTATCGGTGTACGAGGCATTGTACATAACCTATTAGAGAGTTACCTAGTGAACAGAAAAATTTGTGTTAGAATAGGACCCTATGTTAGCGCTGAGGAGACGATGACTTACGGAGTGCCACAGGGTAGTGTCCTCGGCCCTACCCTATTTTTAATTTATATCAATGATCTGTGCACATTAACTTTACCAAATGCAAATATATTTACATACGCCGATGACACCGCCATTGTGGTACACGGTAGAAACTGGTCCGACATAAAAATAAACGCTGAAGCATCACTACAAATAGTGAAAGAGTGGTTGCAAAGAAATCTCCTAACACTAAACCTTCAAAAGACTAACTATGTTCCATTCTCAATTAACGCGAAAACGAAACCTCCCAACACATATTCTATCATAGCCCATAGGTGTCTATACCACACAACTTGCACTTGCTCATCGCTGCCTAAAGCTACATCAGTCAAGTACCTAGGTGTGATGGTTGATGATGGACTGAAATGGTATAGTCAGCTTGAAAATACCGCCTGCAAAATTAGGAAAACCATTCACCTAGTCAAATCATTACGGCACTCGGCAGATCCTATGATACTTAAAATGGTATACACTGCCCTCTGTCAGTCCATCGCCAATTATTGCATTCTAGCATGGGGGGGAGCCGCCAAAACAAAGTTCCTAGAGGTCGAACGAGCTCAAAGAGCTGTCCTTAAGGTTATGTTTAATAAACCTTTTCGGTATCCCACACATCAGCTATACGCCAATCATAAAATTCTAACCGTGAGACAGCTCTTTCTGCTCAGAGCCACACTCTGGAAACATCAGCAAATACCTCCACCAGACCCAAGCAAACGGGGAAACAGGTTAAATTGTCCGAGTGTGTCACATAAAACCACCTTTGCTAGAAGACACCTGTACGTATTAAGCTCAATAATTTATAGAAATATCAACAGATCCTCATCTATATCAAGTCTTCACAAACACGAAGCTAAAAATAAACTACAAAATCTGTTGTACCTTCTTGACTATGCGCAGACCGAGAAACTGCTGTTGCCCATGTGATAAGTATATATTCTCAACTTCAATACACACACACACACATATATACACTGCACCCACACACACATGCACACCCACACACACAATCACACATTCACTCACAGTTTACACCTTATTCACTTTTTTATTTTTTATTATTCTTCTCTTTTGTTTATATTATATAACATTTATTTTAGAGTACCTGTACAGTCTGCTGATATAGCGTTTGTTTCCTCTAGTAAAAGGGTTAGATTAAAGTCCAAGCGACAGTAGAACACTGACTCCTAAGTCACAGGGTTTCCTAGTTTAGGAGGCAGGGTTTAACTTTTGTAAGCCTTTCAAAAAAAATTTGTAATACGAGCTGGGCACTAAGCTAATTGTAAGGTTTTTGTGTCAATAAAGATTTTTTATTTATTATTTATTATTATTATGTCCGTCTGTCTCCCATACACGTAAAGTGGGAATGAATTTTTTCTCATGTATCCCGTCGTGTGGGGTATCGTTGAAAATGCCTTTTGAAAATATAATAGGTGTGTGAAGAATATTTTCCAGTTTAGGAATCTGTTCGTGAATTATTATACTTTGATTGAAGTATATTTTTGGCAGACTCGAGCGTCCCCCTCTCTAACTTCTAAATGGCTGTGCCTATAAATGTGAAAAGAATTTACAAACGTAGTAAATATAATTAACTTAAAAGGAAAACTATCGCAGCTAAGTAAGCTTAACCGGTTACCAAGTTTGACTTGACAAACTAAAACATATCACGGAACCGTATTGCGCGTGGCCCGACACACACTTAGCCGGTTTTCTATAGCTGTTTTACCTACTAGCTATTTTCCGCGACCTGGGGGAACTACATATTTCTCGTACCCGGATAAATCACAAAATGTTTTGTTCTAAATGACTGACGGATCAACGCACAGCCTAAACCGCTGATCGTAAAGACCTGTAACTCGGAGGGTGCGTTTTTTGTAAGACGTAGGCACCCGATAAGAAAGGATTTCCCGAAATTCTACCCCTAAGGGAGTGAAAGGGGGGGGGGAGTTTGTATGAAACTCTGTCATTTTTAATTTGAATTCCTATACCTATATAATGAATGCGAAAGTCTGTCTGTCTATTTGTTACCTCTTCACACTTAAACCACTGAACCGATTTTGATGAAATTTGGTATAGGGATAGCTTGAACCATAAATCAATATGAATCTGACACTCCCATCCGCCCCACCCACGGCGTGAAGGGTCATTCGATGATTTACCATCCGAAAAAAAACAATAAACATTACCTACCTACGTTAAATTACGGTGAACCAACACCTCTGCTTGTCCTGTACCTTTAATTTAATATCATTTGAGTGTTACTATCTACGATCGTATGCTGCTCTCCCTTTTTAGGGTTCCGTAGTCCGACAAGGAACCCTTATAGTTTCGCTCTGTCCGTCTGTCTGTCTGTCTGTCTGTCCGCGGCATAGCTCCGTGGTTTTTGTTATTAGAAAGCTAAAATTTGGTATGAATATGTATATTGATCACGCCGAGAAAGTGGTAAAATAAAATTCTGAAAAAAATTTTTTTTTAGGGTAGCTCCCAAACATGTAAAGTAGGGATGAATATTTTTTTTCTCGAGTACCCCTTCGTGTGGGGTATCGTTAGATAGGTCTTTCAAAAATATTATGGGTGTGTAAAGACCATTTTTCAGTTAAGCGAGCCATTTGCGAAATATCTAGATTTTAAGTGATTTTTTTTGTTCGATACGAGTTACCCCCTCCTCTAACTTTTGAATGGCTGTACCTAGAAATGTGAAAAAAATCACAGACGTAGTACATGTAATGAAATTACAAGGAAAACTATCACGGCTAAGTAGGCTTAACCGGTTACAGAGCTATAGTCGACTAACTAACTCCTACTACGGAACCCTACTGCGCGTGGCCCGACACGCACTTGGCCGGTTTTTCTATTAGTGAGAGCGATAATAATTTGGACAAGACACTCTGCAATTTGCCCAAACACGTGGCGCCCGCCTCCACTAACATCGTTTGCAGTTTTATTATCTAAACGTAAAGATAAATGGGTAAACAATTTACGCCTCCAAAGTCCAAAGAAAGGTGGAATTAATTTATATAAGTAATTAACTGCTTTTAAATAGATTTTCCATTCAAATAACTATTTCATCATCATCATCTGCCTAGCCTTTTCTCAACTATGTTGGGGTCGGCTTCCAGTCTAAACCGGATGCAGCTGAGTACCAGTGTTTTACATGGAGCGACTGCCTATCTAAAAAAAAGTCGTGGTGGCCTAGTGGTTAAGGGCCCTGCCTCTCGTGTACGAGTGTGCGGGTTCGAAACCAGGCAAGTACCAATGTGACTTTTCTAAAGTCATATGTACTTTCTAAGTTTATCTTAGGCGTCACTGACTAACGGTGAAGGAAAACATCGTGAGGAAACCTGGACTTTACAAAGTCTGAAATCACCAATCCGTCTAGAGCAAGCGTGGTGATCAATGCTCATATCTTCTCTCAATGAGAAGAGGCCTGTGCCCAGCAGTAGGACAATATATAGGCTGATGACGATGACTGCCTATCTGACCTCCACAACCCACTTACCGGGTAACACGGTACCCCTTGGTAAGACTGCAAATAACTATTTGCCAAATTATAATATAACATCACTAGCTGTCTCCCGCAGTTTCACCCGCATACCGAGGTAACTACTTCGCGCACCCTGACCCGGGTAAAAAGTATCCTGTATGTTAATCCAGGTTATAAACTATGTGCGTACAAAATTTCATTCAAATCCGTTCAGTAGTTTTTGCGTGAAAGAAAACAAACATACATCCATTTTGATTGATTGATCTGATTTTGAATCAGCCACTTTTACACGTATTTTTACGCGAAATGATTACGGTTTACGAATCTGTAGCAACATATTTTTATGCAACGGGTATTTTTTCACCTGTGAACCCAAAATGGTTTGCTGTGTAATAGTCGTACCTAACTAACTACGCTATTTTAACTTATATAAGTACAGAAATAAGTTGCAGCACTGCACACTGAACTTATTAACTACGAATATGTCTAAGTATTGAAACTCGTAAATCAATGTCCAAGTTATTTCCTGAGTTTTCAACGAAGTATATTTTGCACACTGTGCATTCATTAGGAACTGTTTTGAAGTAATTTTACGGTATGGATGGCGCAGTGGTGGAGTGGTTCGAGTCACGGGTTTCGAATTCTGCACGGAATAAATATTTGGGATTACTAAAAAAAACTGTAGGTACTTATATACACGGTAGAAACTACAAAACGTTGTCGGCACGTTTATAAATGTTAGTTATCTATCTATACGTACTAAATGCTTTATCTTGAAAGACTGCTGTATCAACGCACAGCCCGCTGATCGCAGATACCTGAAACTTGGAGAGTGTGTTCTTTGTATGACGTAGGCATCCGATAAGAAACGATTTTCTGAAATTCCCTAAGGGGCTGAAAAAGGGGGTATAAAACTCTGTCATTTTTAAATTTGAATTCGTTTAGCCCTCGCGGACGAAGCCGCTGGCGAAATGCTAGTACAGACATAAAACTTCTCCGCTTAATGGTATCCACGGAAACTGAGTGGGGAGGAGGTTCTATTGGTTGTTTAAAACACATCTCTCCTCTTGTTTCGTCTCCGCTTTGGTGGATTACAGGCCTTATACATTGAAACGTTATGACATATTGTTACAATTGAGTTTACAAGACGCGTTGAGAGGAACGTGACGCGTGTCTAAGTTACAACACGATCTTTGTCTAAGAATGATACTTGTCTACACTAATATTATAAAGAGGAAAACTTTGTTTGTTTGTAATGAATAGGCTCAAAAACTACTGGACCGATTTTAAAAATTCTTTCACCATTCGAAAGCTACATTATCCACGAGTAACATAGGCTAAATTTTATTTTGGAAAAAAATTGGGTTCCGTAAGATATTTGGGTTTTCTAACACTATTCCACGCGGACGAGGTCGCGGGCAGAAGCTAGTATATTATATTTCGTTGCTTATATTATATTGTTTATTTAGAAAAAAAGTCTGGGGATAGGTCTATTTTTAAAAGGCTTATTTTTGCCTCTGAAAACTGGAAGAATTTGTCAAAAAATACGTTTACAATTTATTATGTTATGATATTTAAATCGGATTTTTCATTACTTTTTTTTGAAATCCGATAGCTGGATTTCTGCCCACACCTTTTACCTACATGGGAGTTAAACATAATTATGGAAATATATATCACTTCTATGAACTTAATCGTGTTCTTTTGTCGATAAAGATATTCTTTATAATGATATACTTAACTGAAAATGTACGAGTACTTACCTAACAAACTTTAGTGGCAGTTTTTTCAACTCGAAGAATGAAGATGAATAAGTATAGTAAATCCGTTGTCTACATATGTAAATCAACACCAATGTTTGCATATTTGTCTTCTATGCATTCCTAAACCATTGAACCGATTATGATGATAGTCTAGTGGGTTCTTCTGAGTAATCCCGCGAAGGCTCCTAATCCAAAAAATTGCCATTGGAACGCATGCCGGGTGCAGCTAGTACTTAATAAGTCGACGTGATTAATTAATCAAAATACTTAAGTGGGACTCTTACTCACCGGCTGTTCTTCCATGACATGCTGCAGCAGGGTTCGGAACAGGGCGGCTGGAAGGCTGGACAGCGCGTGCAGAGCTGCTAAAGCCCACAGCGGGCAGTCGCCTTCCGAGCAGAACCTGAATTTCTGACAAAGAATGACCGGTTTTCAATATTCTAGATCCGAACTAAGTTGAAAGATTGTCATCATCTGCCTAGCCTTTTCCCAACTAAGTTGGGGTCGGCTTCCAGTCTAAACCGGATGTAGCTGAGTACCAGTGTTTTACATGGAGCGACTGCCTATCGAACCTCTACAACCCAGTTACCGGGTAACACGATACCCCTTGGTAAGACTGGTTGTCAGACTTTCTGGCTTCTGACTACCTGTAACGACCGTCAAAGATCTACAAATGACAGCCGGGACCTACATCTTAACGTGCTTTCCGAGGCACGGAGGAGACTCGCTATGACATAGATGGTCACCCATCCACGGACCGACCGCGCCAAGCGCAGATTAACCTTTGATCGGTTGAACCGTGCGGCTGTTACTTAGCCACGAGCTCCTCCAAGTTCTAAGTTGAAAGATTGTAATTTCTGAAAATTATTCCAGCGTGTTATAACATGTAGGTTCCTTTGCCTTATGCGTTCCAAGCCGCGGTAACTCGGTTTAAAAGAACTGGGGTGTTATTATGAGTTCAATAATAAAAATAGTGCTAAGATATTTTTATATTTGTCGTCATTACTGATTGCTGTATCTAACTATGGGAAATGAAACTCATCAAATATATTCCTCAGATCTAGTACCTATAGTCTAGCTCGCCTGCCGTCTTTCTACAGGAATGGTTTGCCCTTTAGCTTTTACATCCAAACCCGCTGACATTGGAAAACATAATCAAAATCACTCACCATAGCTTCAAATCGCGCGTCCCTGTAACAAAACACTGTCGCTATTACATTAGCATGGGAATCACATGTACATGGCATTCTATATCATACAATAGTGTGTATGGGGTTGTTAGCACGGACTATTGGGTTTTACATGATTTTAATGGGGTGGCAAATGTATGGCCTTATTGTATGTTAGTTTTAGTGTTTCAAATGTTTAGACGTCATACATGTTATATTGTACACTATTTCCTTGCTAATATTGTCAATGATAAAATTATATTTGTCAGTCTGTGTGTTGAGGAGTATTCGTGATTTAATCACGCTGAACTGAATTTTATAAAATTTGGCGTAATGCTTGGATATGCAAAACTATTCGTTCGGAGAGAGATATCTGTAATAGTTTATATTTTCAGAGAAATTGTTTTTTTTTGTTCAAATTTTGACAAATATTTATGAAGATACTTGAAGAAATTAAAACGAATAACCATGGTGATTTTTTCCTTGTTTTTTTTTTTTGCTTTTTCGTAAGAATTCAAATTTAGATTCGGGCAACTAATTTTAACCAATTTCGACTTACTAATCACTCTTTGGCAAATCAAAAGTGTTCTAATATTTTTTTTCATTTTTTTAAATATTTCTTTAGAATTTTGTAGAATCTACCTCACAACGTTACCAAAATTTTTGACAATGCTTAAAAAAAATTCTAAGCATTCGTAAAAAATATCTTTAAAAACATTATAACAATAGCTATACCTATCATCATTCTTCCTACACAAACCTGGCACTAGGAAGTGGAAAAACAACTAGAAAAGCTAGACACAGCAGCAGAACAAACTTTGTGGCTATAACGTTGGCATTAAGTCTTCATTTCAATGGCACACAATGAGGCATATTGACGGACTGAATACAACGCGTTTATATGAAACTTGTTGTGTCGACCTACGCTTTATAGCGAGTGAATTTATTGCCTTTTAGTTTTAAGGGGTTAAAATAGTAAGCATTATTTATTAACGACTAGATGACCCGGTGAATTTCGTATCCGTAACCTTCCCTGGACTACGACAAATATTTCAAAATCAAACATCGGCCCAGCCGTTCTCGAGTTTTAGCGAGACTAACGAACAGTAATGCATTTTTTTATTAAGACTAGCAACCCGGATTTATATTGGTGAAAATTTAGGTTTTCATACAAAAAAAACCCTGATTATTTCCGTGAATTAAAAAAATATATTCTATCATACTGTTCTAAAAATGATTAAACATAAAACAACTCAAAATGCGAATCGGACTATAAAATGGGGAATATTAAAATACGAGTACGTAGCACGGTGTATTTTTTTTAAATTTTATCGCCATCTTGATTTTTGTTGCTATAGCGGCAATAGAAATAGACATTTTGTGGTAATATCAATTTTCTACTTATTACTCTTTAGGAGGCACAGACAGAACCACTGATCAACAGACAGATGGAAAGACAGCAAAGGCTAAGCAATAGGATCCTTTTTACACCTTTCGGCTACGGGACCCTAGAAACAAACGACTTGGTCGTACCATTCTCAAGCACCGATTATCCATATATGAGGGAAACTTGTTTCCAAATATTAGTATAGATTTAGCAAACATATATGAACAATTACTATGATAAGTAAATCATGTTCGTAGATGCTACACATTATATTATATTAGCTACTACAACATTATTTAGTTAAGCCTAATTATATGTTTGAGAAGCCCTTGTTACCCATTAACGATCATTAAGAAAGTGTTATTTACTCTAAATGTAGTAAATACAAAGCTATTGTTATATAAACTGAAGGATTAGGATTCTGGAACTCTCTTTAAATAATTATACGCATGAAAATAGATTATAGATAACATCATCTCCGATTTTTTTCTAACTGTTATTCCTGGAGATTTTAAAGTCGCTGGATGTCTATAATAGGTACAGGAAGTATCGCATACGGCATAATTATGTAATGCAATTTAGACACAAAGCTTAAATGTCTCATAATTAAATAGCCATCAGCAGGAATCTAGACCTGCCAGCCACCTGGGGCTGTACCACCACGTGTTTTTGCAATCACTATTCAAGTTTGAGAGCGTGACACAGCTACTAACGTCGTATAGCTCCGTCTCTATTTCATAACGAAAATAATCTTGTTTTTGGCACGTCATGGTAAGGCCCCTGGACGTATTATCTAATCTTTCCAAAAGTGTGTTATGTCCAGTTCCGCCTAATTCCATCCAGTAGGTTTTTTGTAAAAGACTTACAAGTATTCATCAATATATCCACACAAACTTGCATATTAAATGATAAAATGTTATTTACCTAGCAAAATAAATGTAATTGTCAATTGTTATTTTTGTTTATTCAAATAAATTCAGCGTCTCGTGACCGACCTTTAAAACTGCTAACCCCGCCAAAAAACTAGCGTGAACAACGAAGACTTAGATCTTAGAATAAACGTGGGTTGCTTGTCGTAGCGAATGAATTAAAAAAGAAACGAAATAGTTTTAAGGATGGCTCACACTGTTCCTACTTATTGCTACATTTTAATTTCCTATAGAAAGAGACAGACAAACTGACAAAAATATGATTCTGTTTAGTTTTTTTTTTGCTTTAAAGCTAATAGAGTTTATGGTAAACTAGCTAGCCCGGCAAACTTCGTATCGCCCTATCATATATTTTTATTTTTTTCGTAAATTTTCCGATGTTTTAATAGTTATTCTGCTATACGGGACGAAGATAAATATAAGAAATCAAAAACCAATTATTAAATATATTAAAATTATTATTTTATATATAAAAGATATTTATCTAAAGAAAAAATCTTAGTTTATTCTAGTTATTTTTATACAGCGGCGTTCAACAATACCATAGTACCCATCTATATTTTAAGAAAAACAAACAAATTGTATTAATTTATCGGTCTGCCTTCAACTCAGGGAAAGTAATGTATAATCTAACATAGAAATAACAAAATATAGAAAACAGTTGTGACATACCCATTGATGCAGAACCGTCCCAAAATATTGATTTATGATATATAATCATTATATTTTCATCTTTCATATCACTACATAGTATAAAACAAAGTCGCTTTCTCTGTCCCTATATCCCTATGTATGCTTAAATTTAAAACTACGCAACGGATTTTGAAGCGGTTTTTTTTAATAGATAGAGTGATTAATGAGGAAGGATTTAGTATATAATTTGTCAAGTTTTTGTATCCATTAGCTAAAATATCGCGGGCGAGCCGCTGGCGGGAAGCTAGTGTAGTAATTATCAAAACATTCTGAATACAATTTACTGTATAAGGGACAATAGGTTATAATCTGTCCGTCTGTGTGATAGTTACATCATCTGTCTAGCCTTTTCCCAAGCGTGCTGTGATGCTTACGTCATACAATCAGCGGTTTAGGCTGTGCGTTGATCCGTCAGTCATTCAGGACAAAGCATTTTATATGTGTAGATCTATACAATAGGTGCCATGAACATAAATGAATTGTTTGTATTTATTTTAGAGCATCTAGGTTTGCTGCTGACATCAAGTTTGTTTGGCTATGGAGTTTGATAGAATGCGGCTTTTATTCTAAATTTTATTAATGTTTTGTATCGTTAAGTTGTATTTTTCGCTTTCAATGATTTGCTGTTTTCAGTTTTTTACATGATTTCATGGAGGTTATTTTGTGCCTTTTGGACAGTAACAAAAACAACAACAAAATCTGTCAAGCCGTTTAGAAGGACACGAGTTCTAAACATACACATTGGTATCGGAATTTATATATTATCTACTAGCCGTTCCTTGCGCGTTCACCTTTCGAAGTTATTCCCACTTTAGGCATCCGGTTTTAAAGTACCTAGTCTATAAACACATAAACTAGCAGATACCTTCACATTACAAATAATATGTATAAATAATATTAGGAACTAAATGAAACTTTCAATCACTATATAAACAAAGAAAATACGGACTTAACCCTACGATAAATTGTAGCCAGTCCTTAAGAGGGTCGAATTTGATGTCCCACGCTGCCAGTTAATACATTTCGTATGTTTTCATTCAATCAACGAGCTATCTCAGGTGGTCCGCCCCACTCTTAAAAACGTAACTAATCTTTGTCCGACTGCTGTATCACTTATATTACAAGTGTTTGTGAAATGGAACATTCTTTTTGAAGATTCAATTCAATCTTGAGGGGGTTGCTAAGCGGTATTTTTGTAGGTGGGGGTGATAATTACAGACTACTTTTTTTTTGTATGTTTGTTACTCTTTCACGCAAAAACTACTTGGTGGATTTGGATGAAATTTGGTGCACAGATATTTTATAACCTGGATTGCCACATGGGATACTGTTTATCCAAGTACGCGAAGAAGGAAAAAGCTAGTAGGACTGTAACTTTGCCCGATCTGGGGATCAAACTTAGGACTCCAATGCTCAAACATATACTATTATAACAAATAGATCAATGAGGCAGTGAAAACATCACCATCATTCACGTATTTTCAATAATACACACAGAAGTTGAAATACAAAACGCTCCCAAAAATTCGACACCCCATAAAACATATTCAGCGCTCATAAACACAGTACCTACATATCGTAAAACCCCGAAACTCGACGACCGTCCTACGCATTTCTTTATACACTTTTTGGTGTTGTCACCTTATCTAAGCTGCTGGGAAGTTTGTTCATCACTGCTTCTTCTTTGCAACCATAAGACTAGGAAGCGATGAAGGGTGGGCGTTTTTGGGGTGCGCTCATATTGACGTGAAAAAGCACTTTATAATTCATTAGTCTAATTTCAATAACTGTTTTTGACTGCCTAAAAATAATGGCATCAAATCCCCTAGACTTTTGTTTTGCAATGAGAGAAGCGTTTTTGGGGTGCTGTCATATTGACGTGAAAAAGTAATATGTAATTTAATTAGTCTAATACCTATAAACGCTTTTGACTTTCTAAAAATAATGGAATCTCCATCAAATCCCCTAGATTTTTGTGTGAAAATTATATGATTGATTTTTTAGGAAGGACCTACCGTCCTTACTGCGACTGAGGAAATGCGAATATGAGTTTGTTCGTTTTTTATGCTTTCACGGAAAACTGCTTAACCGATTTAGATGATTTTTGGTACAGATATAAATAGGACCTTTGGGATTTTATAGGCTGCTTTTTGTTACGGTGCTTTAAGTACCTAGTTATCTTTGGACGCGCGTGAAACCATGGGAAACAGCTAGTATATTTGAAGTATAGCTCATATATACTTTAATGTAAACAGATTGGCTTCCTATCCTGGTGTCAGGCCTTCAAAGCCTATCATCATTAGCATATTTATTATCCCACTGTTGGGTTAGGGCCTCTCTCCTCATACAGAGAAAGCATGAGCATTGATCACTACGCTTGCTCAAGGCGGATGGGCTATTTCAAACGTTTTTAGTCCAGGTTTCCTTACGATGTTTTTCTTCACCGCTACTCAGTGGTGTCTAAGATACACATCATTTGCTATTCTTTTAATTTGTATGCTCCTTTATATATTCCTATAATTGTTTGTTTTCCTTAATAATAAATAAATACACTTAGAAAGTACATATGACTTTAGTAAAAGTCACTTTGCTTCTTGCCAGGTTACAAGGCCTTAAACACTAGGTCGCCACGACTTTTTTTACTTCAAAGCCTAAACGAGGTCTAAACCTAAAAATCTAGTGTGGATTTAAGAAAAACCAGTAATAAGGTAATAAAACAAAGTTATCGGATGCGGTGACTATGCGAGTAATGTCGGCTGTCCCCCACAATCGTGGTAAACACCATTTGTGTACAAACAATGGGCTGAGACCAGATCAAGTTTATATCCAAATTGCATCTTCGATGGCCATCTCATAGAAATAAGATATTTTTACTTATCCTTACTAATATTGTACCTTAATACGGAAGTTGAAGGATGTACCTATGTATGTTTGTTACTCTATAAAACGACTGAACGGATCTGAAATCTTTGGCACAATTAATTAAATTACGACCTCGCCACATTGTCCGGTTAAGCAGGTCGAATGCTGTTAGAAGCAAACTGCAAGAGCTCATGTAGAAAAAAAAATGGCACACAATGATTGATTACCACATATATACACATATTTTTATAAGAGCATGCTGACAAAGTCGCGGGCAGAAGCTAGACTCTTACTATCCTAAGATTATAAATATGAAAGTGAGTCTGTTTGATACTCTTTCACGGTAAAACGGCTTAACCGATTTTAATGAAATTTGGGACGGAGATAGAGGGAACCTAATTTTATAGGCTACTTTTTATTCAAGTGCGTTGAGTAGTTCCGTCGGGACGCGAGTGAAACCAAAAACAGAGAAAAAAGCTTTTGAAAAAAAGCTACCGGAAAAGTCGATTTGGTCGTTTTTTTTTGTACTTTTATATTCTTTAACTGTATGAACCGGGGCGAGTCGCGAATTAAACTTAAAACTGCAATGTACACCGTTTTTTTAATACCACTTTTAAGTAAAACTGGACATATTAAGTAAAATAAACGAAAAATTTCAACGCTGTGATGTCTAGAATCATGTCGTATCTCAGGAAAAGTTTTCATTATGGTGTCCATTCTACCTGGCATACTGGTTGGACATTTCCTGAATTATAGACATTAAAATAAAAGAAATATTTTATTAGTTGCTGGTTATGATGAAATTAAAAAAGTTATTGAATTGTATGTATTATGCTCTGAAAACGGTATTTAGAATGTTTTTAGGAAACAATATCTATGCGTACAAAAAATTCGGGATTTCTTTTAAATGGAAGGATAAGTGTTCTATTTTTAAAATTACAGTCCGTTGACTTTTTGTTTAACTTAACAATTTCGATAAAAGAGATTTACCAATGAACGCAAAAGTTTGTGATAAAAATAAACTTTACATGAAAAAAGATTTTAATTTGATGATAATTAAATTTATTCAGAAAGTATAAAAACTTTGTCAATATTTAGAATTATAATGAAGTATTTAAAGCGATAGAACATTGGGCCCTTATATAAGATACACTTGTCAAGAAAAGGCCTTGGAAAACACGTTAAGCTGTTGGTCCCGGTTGTCATTTGTAGATCTTTGACAGTCGTTACGGGTAGTCAGAAGCCAGAAAGTCTGACAATCAGTCTTACCAATGGGTATCTTGTTACCCGGTAACTGGGTTGTGGAGATTTGATAGGAAATCGCTCCAAGCAAAACACTGATAACCAGCTGTATCCGGTTAGACTGGAAGCCGACCCTAACATAGTTGGGAAAAGGCTAGACAGATAACGATGGGCCAGATAAAAAATCCAACAACCGATTCTTTCAACAAAACAAAAGTATGAATAGAACCAATTATAATAAACTGATTTTTCGTAGTGTAACCCCACCAAATTAAGTGTTGCCAAAACAAAAATATTTAGAACTACGTTACAGAAGTTGACTGCAGTACTTAAAAGAAGTTTCAACCAAGTAAATTACTCTAAATCTATACTAAGGGCCAAGTTCACCGATAGATAGTTTTATAAACAATTCCCGCGGTTTCACCCGCATCCCGAGGGAACTACTAAGCGCACCCGGGTAAAAAGTAGCCTATGTTGTTCCTCAGGGTCTATTCTATCTCTGTACCAAATTTCATTTATATCGGTCCAGTAGTTTTGGCGTGAAAGCGTAACAGACAGACAGACAGAGTTACTTTCGCATTTATAATATTATATAATATTAGTAAGGATATCGGTTTAGCATTGTAAGCTGTGTAAATAAAACGCTAACTGTTTTATATAGGATTTAGACATGAAGATCTTCCTACATTTCCAAGAAGCCTTTATGATATTGAAATGAAAAGAGTTATTTAAATATTTGAAGGTATATCAAGTCATTCAATTCTGAAAGAAAATGTCGCAATAAGGAAAAACGTTTAATTGACAAAAGACAAATGCTTTAAATTAGCTAGAAGGTTTTCAAACATCATAACTAATGGCATACCACCACACATAGGAGTATGAAGGCTAATATTTCATTACATTGCATTACAAAGCATTCAATATTAATACATTTTCTCCATAAAAGCGGAATGCAATACAAAAATAATATCTTGCAATGAGAAAAATAAATTAGCGGGAAACGTCGCAGAGAGCTTTCAATTTGTAACAAATACAGTATTCCGTATTAGTAAAGACATCATAATAATTACGTAACGAAGAGAACTTGCTATTACATACATAAATCCTACTAATATTATTAATTCAATTGTTTGTAAGGATGTATATACGAGTAAGTGTGTTTGTTACTTTTTCACCCAAAAACTGCTGAACAGATTTTTTTGATGAAATTCGTTACACATATAGGTTATCACTTTTTTGTTCGGATGGGAAATCATCAAATTATTCCTCCCGCTAAGGGCGCGAAGGAGAGAGGCAGACTTTAACAGACTAGAACCCATCCATGTTTCTTCCTCAGCCCTTTACGTACCGGGGGCGTGGTAACTTTTTCGAACATCCCACAGCCCCAGCAGGCTATGACCCTGGTAGAGGGCCCAGTCACTGAACAGTTTATAACCTAGATAACCACATTATGCGCAAAGTAGCTTCCCTAGGAAGTTATTGACACCGCGGGTAACAGCTCAAATCATTACACTCATGTCAACATTACATAAATTTATAAAATTTATATATATATAATATAAAAATGAATCCCTATTTCCCTAAGTCACACGTGAACAAATTTGAATAAAATTTGGAACGAATATCGAGGGGACCCTGGAGAAGATTTTAGGCACTGGAGAAGTTTTTATCTGGGTGCTTGAAGTAGTTCCCTAGAGACGCGGGTGAAACCGCGGGAAATAGCTAGTCTCTTATAAAGAAGAAATGAAAGAAAATGGCGGACGATCTCAAACAGTGGAAAGGTTTTAAACTTGTTAAAAATAAAGGTTTCCGATAACAATGGTTACCATTGCAGGCTATAATTTTGTGACACAAAACCCATGAATATGAAATAACAGAGAAAACTGAGACGTTTCGTCCTACGATCAGGCGGAGAATGTCCTAATGCAATTCAACAGTTGGTCGCACTGGTCAAGTAGCGTCCGCAAAAAAAACTATGAGCTCTGTTTATTATTATTCCTATAATTCCAGAAGATTTATTTTATTAGTAAATTTGTGTTTTGTTTTTGTTTATATTTGAATAAATGTATTTTATTAAAAATATATCGTATTGTTTGGGAGTTATGGTTCGGAAGTTGGTGACAAAAATTATGATATTTTTGGCTGACTGTTTTAAAATGATGTGTATATATAGATACATGCTTTTTTGACGGCACATTTGGCGTGGTGGCTGAGCAATTGACTGCTACGCTGCATGTCACAGGTTCGATTCCCGCATGGGACAAATAAAATTGTTCCGGGTCTGAGCGTTTGTGCATGTGTAATGTATGTTTGTAAACGCACCAACGATACAGGAATGAGCCTATTGCGGGGCATTTTTTTTTTAAACTTGCTTATTGTCATTAATTAATTTATTGAATAACGAAGCACATAATTGCCCAGTCTTGATTCAGCTTCAATTTGAAAAAAAAAAATGGTTTAAATTTTTTTTATAAAAAAAATCTTCTCATTGTGTTTTGAAATGCATGGTTTGGGTATATTTTCATTGTAAATTATGTCGGGTGGGTGCTATGAACAAAATTAACAGCTATGTTAGTCTAACATTTTCAAATGCAATCAAAATTAACACAGAAGCCAGTTAACTTGCATAATTACGAAATTGAAATCGTCGGTGAATATTCAAATGTGTTTTCATAGTAACATATCTCTATTATTTTAGTTAGACCCAAGTTAACCGACAAGATAACGGGCCGATTAACTTAAATCAGCTGTTTACCATACATTCAAACTTCCTACTTTCGATGGAAGTGATGACGGCACGTTTGGCGTAGTGGCTGAGCAATTGGCTGCTGCGCTACGTGTCGCGGGTTCGATTCCCGCACGGGACAACTAAAATTGTTCCGGGTCTGGGTGTTTGTGCATGTGTAATGTATGTTTGTAAACGCACCCACGACACAGGAGTAATTCCTAGTGTGGGGCAACGTTTTTATTTAATTAAAAAAAACCTATCATAGTTGCCAATGGGACTGTTTATAGTACTGGTATATTAAGCAATATTTACGATAACTTTAAACCAATTCGGTGATTCATTTTTATCTTTTCTTATCCTTACTAATATTATATATGCAAAAGTAATTCTTTTCTGTCTTATCTTTATGTCTGTCTGTTACGCTTTTAAGGTAAAACGGCCGAAGCAATTTAGATGAAATCTGGTATGGATATAGATTGAAACCTAGGGAAACACATAGGGTAATTTTAATCTAGATGTGTAAAGTTATTTGCTTTGGAAACGCTGAAAACGGCTAGTATTTAACTAGATAAAGGCAGACCCTAAAATGATTCAAATAATTATAATCAAACAAAGTATTCTACATATTTAAGGAAGATCAAATTCCGAATGATGAAACTTATGATAACTTGCTCAATTATGCAATTATATCTACTATTCAATCAAAAGTGTAAATATTGAGTAAGACGTCAATCTTAAGTGGGGTTAGAGTTCGCATATAACGGCTAATATATTATAATACATAGCATTGACGTTTATTTTAGTAACTTGGTCAATTGTGGGCTAGCAACTAGAATTAGAACAAATGTTATCTTATTTATCACTATTGCGTAGATCCTGGGATAAAAATAGAAATTTGATAAGAATATAGTACAAAAATCTAGAAGATATTTAAGTAAAGATTTAAGGTCTTAAGGTAGCGCGTAAAAGGTTTTTTTAATCTCTGGGGAAATGTCTATAAAATAATGCCTAACTAAATTCAATGTAACAAAGGGTTCTAACTTAAATTAGTATGAAAATCTGTGGGTACACATTTCATTTCTAGAATAAACCCTTAATATTTGAGGTCCCAAGAGAATATAAATCGAAATAGGTAAGTTTACTCGGTTCTAATGGAAATAGGAGCCTAGATTTTTGGCGCCAACTTGAGCTTGTTTTACATTAAGAATAAAAGTTTTTGATAAATTCCATGGCCATATTTATCCATACAGATCCAGTATCTTTTAAATTATGGTTCACGAATAACAAGATGATCAAAGAACATAAACAAATACCTACTACTAAAATATTGGTTACAAAAACAACATACCATTTAAAAAAAAAACAAATGACTCGTCCTGCCATGGGTAGGGCGTGAGGAAGTGTCAGACTCTTACTGACTAAAACCCATCCATGTTCCTTCCTCAGCCCATATTCCAGGGGCGCGGAAACTCTTTCGAGCATACCGCAGCCCCGCGAGGCTATGGCCCTGGGGAAGGGCCCGTCACTTCTGCTGACACCCTTTTGAGGTGCACGTGGAACACGAACGGCCTTGTCCTTACCGGAGGGCGAGCTACCCATAGCTCAACGTCCGTAGGCCCGAAAAACAACATACCATAAAAGTAGTATCTATTGAACCAGCCCTAAGAATATATACCTACCTATATTTTTTAGTTTTATTCTAATCACATAATATAGCAAAAAAAATTTTTTTTTTTACACCACAAAACAACGCAGAACATTTTAACCTTTAACAAAAGTTGAAAACTGACTAGCTTCTTCTGCGGACGGTACACTGAGCGCGTCAACTTCCACAGAGTATAAAAGGCACTCACACTGAGCGGACCCATCACAACTAGTCCAAGTGTCATACGGTAAACAAGTTTATATGCCACTCATGTTTCTGTGATTGTAACAGTGATTAGTTTTCATTTTTATTTCCATTCTGTTATGCTATAATCGATTGGCTAAGGTGAGTTTGTAAAAACAATTCAATACTTTTTTGTAAGTTAAGTTAGGCCGCAATTTGGATGGGTGACCGTTTTGTTTTCAGCTTGTGATTGAAAAAAGCTTAGTCTCAGATTGGTGATGGTGTTCTAAATTTTTAAATGACTATGAAGATTTATAAGTAAAACAAAATGCGTTTGTGTCTTTTTTAAAGTTTTGAATGAAGTTTTACCGAATCATAATTTCAGATCAATTTTATTGAAACCAATAAAATAATAAATAAGTAAAGCAAAAATATTTATTTCATATTCGTATTGCTTATATGATGTGAACTGATATTGAAGAATACAGTATTCTTAATAGATTTATCCACAAATAAAGATTTCCCGCAAACATAGATTTTCCATAAACTCATTTTCCTTCAAGTTTATATTTTTCACATTATTATGAGACTTCGCGTCTGAGAAATTTCTAAGTGCAATGTTGATATTTCAGCCTAATAGTGCTCTCCGTTTTATCGAGTAATATCATATTTCTTAAACAGCATTATCATTCGCATTTGTAAACCAATGTGTTAGAAAACATCTCATCTTTTGCACTACAGAAGAAACATACATCAGAACAAATAATAATATACATTGATCATTTATTAGGCAATTTTGTTTTTTGTTTGTTAATATCTAAAGCAAAGATCTACCAGCTATTGTTTTTTTTTTCTAAACATATTATTCACTTTTTTAAATATTTTTATAAACAGTTAGCTTCCCGCCAGCGGCTCGCCCGCGTGGTTTAAAAAATGACCGAGTTTCATACAAAATTTGGCCCCCTTTTTCACCCCCTTGGGGGTAGAATTTATCAAAATCCTTTCTTAGCGGATGCCTACGTAATAACATCTACCTGCATGCTAAATTCAGCCCGATCCTTCCAGTGGTTTGGGCTGTGCGTTGATAGATGTCAGTCAGTCAGTCAGTCACCTTTGAGTTTTATATATATTTAGATAACATTTAAAAATATAAAAAAATAGTATCTCACCGGTAACGAGACAGGGTTCAAGCTACCGGCGGTCAGGGCTCTAGAGAAAGGAACCTCCTGACGATACGCGCAGTGTCTAGGAGTACTGCTTTCTGTATCAAGCCCTTGATCCAGCTGCCTAACGAGAGCCTCTTTAGGTGTTGGTCGATGTAGTCTTCTTATCGTATGTGTTGCAGGGTTTACAAACCTAACAGGCCCTATAGTGTCAAAGTTTTTACAACTGCTATCAAGATAGCAGCCGGGGACGACGGCTTAACGTCCCAGGCACGGGGGTATTATACCACCATCTTCCTGCCTCCGGGCATTTCGGCCCGACCCTGATTACAGCAGTTGCGTTATACGACCATTAGACCAGCGAGACAGTTTTCATTTTAGTTTAATTATATTCACTTACTAGATGAACTTTGTATCACCTAATTCTATTTTGACTTTTTCTCACCGTTCAAACCTTCCCTGGACTACGACAATCATTTCAAAAACAAAATCAGCTAAATCGGTCCAGCCATTCTCGAGTTTTAGCGAGACTAACGAACATCGAACACCAATTCATATATGTATATTCATATATAGATTTTAATTAAAAAACTAAAATAAATTTTGACAATAAAAGCATTTCATAAAACCACCGTGTGTCGAGTACAAGTTTGTTCACGACTTGTGCATAGAGAGTTTATTACACATACACACACACACACACACACAATTAATCAATCACATATTACCGTTTAAAACTTCGATGTTTACTGTTTGTTTACAACTTCAAACTTTTGCTGTTTACATTCTGTAAGATACACATACTTCTAGACACACGTCTACTTGAAAAATGATTTTCTTTTGAAAGTAAGCATAATGTAATCTTAAAATCTTAGTCGTCAGAAGTCGTCAAGTCAAATATTTTGGTCGTTTTAATGAGATTTACTTAAGTTATACTTGATGGTTATATCAAATAGTTTAATTAAACTTATTCTACTTACTACTTATATTATAAATGCGAAAGTGTGCTTGTATTTTAGTAATAATCATTTATTATTCGTGAAACATAAGTAGAAAATTAAATGCAGATCCTATAAACAGGTTACAGTGCGTTGTGTTTTGTCTATGGCAAGACATACGAATAGTAGAACAGAGGGTTAAAATTGTTCATTTAGAAATTCGTCTACAGTATAATAACAGTTGTCAGTTAGATTTTTTGAAAGGTTTTCTTGAATTTATGAAAATTTTGTTTTGGTATTTTTTCACGCAAAATTGTCTTAATGGAATAGGATGCAATTATGTACAGACATAATTTAAAACCTGGATTAACACATATGATGTCTCCTATCCGAGTGAGCGAAGAAGTTCTTTAGGATGCGAGTAAAACTGCGAGAAATAGTTAACTATAAAAACTTTATAGATTTTCCCTGAAACGTCCTTTTTACACTCATACAAGTATTGAATTATTCAACAGTAATATCCTTAACATTTTAATGTCTTGAATTTAAAAACATAACTTTCATACAAAGTTCCAGGCCAAATTTCAGCCCTTTACAAGTGAAATTTCTTAAAATCCATTCTTGATCTACCGGCCTTATACAGTATACATACATGTATGTATTTCGAAATAACAAAGCGTAAGGCTTTAAAATTATCTGTGCTTTTGCGATGAGGCAACGCCTTCTTTATATCCTTACTAATATTTAAATCCTTATGTCTGTCTGTTAAGTATTGAAATCTACGGGGCCTAGCACTAATGCACTAATATAAACGTAACTTTAATGCTATCGAATATTTTTTTTAATCTAAAATACGACTACCCTAAAGCGATGTTTGAAATACCGCAAATACAATTCGTATCATTCAAACATATGAATTAAGTTTTTAATTTCAATAAATAGTAAGAGAGATTAGTATATTCCATGCAAAAACTTTAACGTAACGATTACATTAGCGGGTTCGTGCTAGGCTCACTGGGGAAGGACATAGCATACTACTTGGCCGGATAATTGAAGTATTTGCCTAAGGGTGTGAGAAATACCGTAAGAAGGCGCTAGTAATTCTAATATATGTATGTTTTTATCTATACATAAAAAATGTTTTGTCGGACTGACTGACTGACGGATCAACGCACAGCCTAAACCGCTGATCGTAGAGACTTGAAACTTGGAGGGTGTGTTCTTTGTATGACGTAGGCATCCGATAAGAAAGGATTTTCAGAAATTCTACCTCTAAGGGGGTGAAAAGGGGAGGTAAAGTTTGAACGAAACTCTGTCATTTTTAATTTGAATTCGTATAGCCCACGCGAGCGAAGCCGCTGGCAGAAGCTAGTGTACATAAAAGATAAATTGTAAGAAACCTTAAACATCCATATTAGTTTCAACTTTGACCTTTACGAAAGCACGGAAGTTATATATATTCAATACTTTTACAAGCAACTAATAGGTAAAAGCGAAAATCATATTTTCCATTCACTTACTAACAATATAAAAATTGTAATTCATTTCGATACAATTTTCGTATTTCTGACTGGCTTCCCTTTATCCACCCACGCTGTAGTTCTGATTGAGTATCAATAAGTAGTTCCATGACATTAGTAGGGACTATTGTTTTTATGGCACTTAGCACCATAGTAGAATAAACATAGCATAAAAAAACCTAGCCATTCAACGTGTTGTTGCCATGTAACCATGAAATTTTTGCCCGTTCTTCTCCATAGGAATCTACGCTTTGGAAAGGGCAAATAGCTTCAACTTTATTTTCGATTCTGACAGACTTATGACTCTTTGACAATTCAAAAGTGCCTGTAAATGGTCTAGTTGAAATAAATGATTTGAATTTTGATTAATTATTTGATAAAGTAATTTAGTAACCATGATACTCGTAGGTAAGTAGGGTGACAAATTTTTCATATTTTTTTTCGGAAGATCTATCCAGATTCTTATTTGCGAAACAAGTCTTGCTTACATAGTAGAAAGGAGTGGGTTATATCGCGTAGTAATGTTTCTAACACATAGATAACCCGTAACTTGCCTGTTATTATTATAGAAAAGATTGTATTTGAATACTAAGGGTTCTTCAATTTAAGATGAAGACAGCATGTACCTATTACAATGACTAACCGTGTCTAAGGTATGAAGTCTAATGACTATGTTACAGAACTTGCAAGCTATACCAGCTTTTCAAGCTTTCTACTATTGTAGAAGTTACCGAATATTCTATTTTTATTTTGATATTGAGTTAAATTTAATTAATTAAGTTAAAGGAGCTCGTGGCTAAGTAACAGCCGCACAGTTCGACCGATCAAAGGTTAAGCTGCGCTTGGCGCGGCCGGTCCGTGGATGGGTGACCATCTTTGTCATAGCGAGACTCCTCCGTGCCTCGGAAAGCACGTTAAGCTGTTGGTCCCGGCTGTCATTTGTAGATATTTGACAGTCGTTACGGGTAGTCAGAATCCAGAAAGTCTGACAACCAGTCTTACCAAGGGGTATCGTGTTACCCGGTAAACTGGGTTGTGGAGGTCAGATAGGCAGTCGCTCCATGTAAAACACTGGTACTCAGCTGCATCCGGTTAGACTGGAAGCCGACCCCAACGTAGTTGGGAAAAGGCTAGGCCGATGATGATATTGAGTTAAATACATATTCGTAATGAGAATCTTTTCCTGATTTCAAATATATTATATACTTAACTCAATGTCGAAAAAAATGGTAGTTGCCATTCTTGTTATGACGGCAGTACAGCTTACAGCACCTCATAGCATACAGCAATGAGCGAATGATTTTCAAAAAGGTACACAATACGATATAAAATCATCACAAAGCCTGGTATGCTTTTGAAGTGCCAAAGCATTGTCAATATGAGCACCAGTACAAATATTTCGGAAATACATCGCGTGTGCCGTCGATTCTTCTGTAAACAGTTGACAATACTTGTGATGTCTGACTTGAAAATACCATCCAAACTACAAAAAGTGATAGAGGGAAAATATTTTCAATTAAAAATTCATATAGCACGTATTGTTCAAATTTTTCACCGAGTTATTATTTCAAATGTTGATTGTAGTACTTTTAGAAGAAAAACATTTTGTTTTAAATTATCAGAAACTACGTTGCATTATTTAAATTAGTTTCTTTTAAGTGCAAATAGCATTTTTTTTTAACTATTTTTACATAATTTCCCTAATGCCGTAAAGATTTTCGGTTCGTTCAGCTTCGAGTCCCATTTGGGCGCCAAAGCTGTCTTTAAACGTCGCAACGACGATAAACGGGGAAATATGAGAATTACAAGTAACTATTATTACTTATTATGTTAGTAGATTTGGTAGAAAACTTGTACCACATAGATCTACATAGTCTATTCCAGCTTATTTCAGAGTTAACTAGACTAAAAAGTTTGCAATCTCTAATCCGCCTTGAGCAAGCGTGGTGATCAATGCTCATGCCTTCTTTGTACGAGAAGAGGCCTTTTCCAGTGGGTCAATAATAAAGATTTGCTTGAAGACGAGAAAGAACGGTTTTTTTTGAAATTCAAAAATATTTTTGATATAGGTAGCTATGTTATACGGTCTATTTCTTATCTAAGGAACTCTGACTTTCGTACGCCGTAATCACTACATAGTATAAAACAAAGTCGCTTTCTCTGTCCCTATATCCGTATGTTTGCTAAAATCTAAAAACTACGCAACGGATTTTGATGTGGTTTTTTTAAATACATAGAGTGATTAATGAGGAAGGTTTTAGTATATAATTTGTCAAGTTTTTGTATCCATTAGGTAAAATATCGCGGGCGAAGCCGCTGGCGGGAAGCTAGTGGTCAATAAAATCGTAATGATGTGTTATGAATAAATGTTATGATGCATTTTGCACACACAGAATGCACATAACTGTGCCATAAACCTCCGTAAAGAAATTCCTCCAGTTTAAGCAACAGACAATATTAGTCATACCTACAGTACCCATGTTGCAAATAACTGGCATGTCTTACTGTGTCACAAATTTCTCACTGTGAAAGAAAATCACTGAGAAAACTTTCCTTTTTGAAGTGCTTTTAAATAACAAAAATCCCATCAAAATTAGATCACCAATTTTTGAGAAAATTGGGGACATACATACACTCTTACAGATCCTCTTTTTTTGAACTGGATCAAAGTGATATCGGTCGGAATTATTTATTAGCTTGAGAATTTAAATTAAAAGAATTAGACAATCTTCTATACAAATAAAAATGATTCGACAAAATGTGAAATCGGATAATTCTTTTTTTTTTGTTCGCTGTTGTCATGACAAATTATTAAAAAAAAAGAGAAAAAAAGAGAAACAAAATGGCGGTACAAAGTTCGTCGGGTCAGCTAGTGTTATATAATTTTGCAAGACAACCATAACAAAACCATTCGGTCGGGAATTCTTGCCGTCTTACTTATAAAAAACCTGTAATCTGAAGATTAACCATTTCTCACCTAATCCTTACTTAACATCGTAATCCAGGATTAAGCTACTGAATTTAAGTTCAGATTAATGCACAACAGCATTTATGAGTGAGATTTTTGCTAATCCATTGCTAAACTGCAGATTAAAAATTAAGAGTAAGATGGTTATTGTTTTATTTTTCTATCAGGACTTTTTCATAAACCAAGAAGCCTTTCAGAATAAACTTTCTACCCGAAAATGCTTCAATTGAAATGAAGGCCTTACCTTTAATTTACGCTAACAAAGTAAAGATTATTAATAATCCAGTAATTTAAATCATCTACAAGCAAGGCTTCCAGGATAGACCCGACTTAGCCCTATCCACTTCGGTTTTAATCAAAGACTTCGGTCTACTAGTGCTTACGTAGCGGTCACAATGTTGACAGGCAGATAATGGTTCAAAAATATCGAAATTGAACAAAGATTTTCAGTGTTAATTTATTAGGTTTATGATGGGAAAATTGTGTAAAAATATAATTTAAAATAGTTTACTATTTCGTAATCAGAGGAGCTCGTGGCTAAGTAACAGCCGCACGGTTCGACCGATCAAAGGTTATGCTGCGCTTGGCGCGGTCGGTCCGTGGATGGGTGACCATCTTTGTCATAGCGAGACTCCTCCGTGCCTCGGAAAGCACGTTAAGCTGTTGGTCCCGGTTGTCATTTGTACATCTTTGACAGTCGTTACGGGTAGTCAGAAGCCAGAAAGTCTGACAACCAGTCTTACCAAGGGGTACCGTGTTACCCAGTAACTGGGTTGTGGAGGTCAGATAGGCAGTCGCTCCAAGTAAAACACTGGTACTCAGCTGCATCCGGTTTAGACTGGAAGCCGACCCCAACATAGTTGGGAAAAGGCTAGGCAGATGATTACTATTTCGTAATCCTAACTAATGTTTAATTGCGAAAGTGAGATTGTTTATTTGTTTGCTTTTTACGCTTTTACGGTAAAATGGTTGGAACAATTTGGATGGTTACGGATATGATGTGATTTTGGAGACGGTTATAAACTAGTTTTTTTCCCGGGTGCGTCAAGTAGTTCCTCAGAACGGGGGTTATATATATCATCTGCTACCTGCCTAGCCTTTTCCCAACTATGTTGGGGCCGGCTTCCATTCTAAAACAGATGCAGCTGGGTACCAGTGTTTTACATGGAGCGACTGCCTATCTGACCTCCACAACCCAGTTACCGGGTAACACGATACCCCTTGGTAAGACTGGTTGTCAGACTTTCTAGCTTCTGACTACCCATAACGACTGTCAAAGATCTATAAATGACAGCCGGGACCAACCACTTTACGTGCTTTCCGAGGCACGGATGTGTCTCACTATGACATAGATGGTCACCCATCGACGGACAGACCGTGCCAAGCGCAGTTTAACCTTGTAATTATTCGACCCGTGTGGCTGTTATTTAGCCACGAGCTCCTCTCAGTTATATCTCTCTAGTATAACATATATATCAGTATGAATTCGACAACTCAAGAACCGTTACACAGAAAGCAGCTGCGCCAAGCGTCTGTTTATTTAGTGAGAAAATTTCCCCAAATTATTTTTCCTGCTATATTGTATTTAAGTGATTGGACACAGTGTAACATACTCTCCTCCATGTAGTACTTCCCCGGGGGTTCAATGTAAATGAAAATGAGGTAAAGCAACATTGTAGCTAGGATACATAAATTCTTTTAAAACAAAAGTTAGAGGGATGCTCGTATCGAACAAAAATTTTCACTTCAAACCTAGATATTTTGCAAACAGATCCCTCCCTCATCTCTCAATGAAAAAACGATTTTCACGAATTGAAAGATCTATCCAATGATACCTCACACAGTGGAATACATGACAAAAAATATTCATCTCCACTTTACTTGTATGGGAGCTTCCCTAAAAAAAATTAAAAAATATTTTACCACTTTGTCGACGTGATCAATATACACACCCATACCAAATTTCAGCTTTCCAGTACCAAGAACCTCTAAGCTATGCCCCGGACAGACAGACAGACAGACAGACATGGCGAAGCTACAAGGGTTCCTTGTCGACTACGGAACCCTACCCGGAACCCATTTTTAGGGTTCCGTAGTTGACAAGGAACTATAGTAGTTTCGCCATGTCCGTCTGTATGTCTGTCCGTCCGCGACATAGCTCACAGGTTCGTGGTACTAGAAAGCTGAAATTTAGTATAGATATGTATATAGATCACGCCGACAAGGTGGTAAAATAAAATTATGAAAAATATTTTTTTAAGGTAGCTCCCAAACACGCAAAGTGGGGGTGAATATTTTTTTTCTCGCGTATTAATATAAGTTAAGGGGCAGGCAACTAAATATTTAATTCAATAATTAATGTACCAACGGTTAACATTTTTAAAATATAAAAAACGCCAATATAGCGAGGAAGAATCTGGGCAGTATGATGTCGAAGAAGAATAATAATGGACTCTATTATAGTATCCTGACCTTTGATTGTATAATTTATCTATGTAATTTGATAGAGGTGCATGCGAAGCCAAAAAATGCTAGGTAACCTATCATATTTTAAAGTAATCTCACTAGTTTGGGTTCAAAGGTCAAAGGGCAATCCAATGCGTATACTATATATATCTATATCCTTACTAATAAATGCGAAACTAAACTCTGTCTATCTGTCTCCATGACGCGCTTTCACGCCAAAACTACTGAACCGATTGGAATGAAATTTGGTACACAGATAGTTTAGAGCCTGGGAAAGAGCATAGGCTAGTTTTTACCCGGGTGGCCGAAGTAGTTCCTTTTGGATGCGGGTGAAACCGAGGGAAACAGCTAGCGTATTATAATTGTAACAAGCCGATCTCTGTACATTATAGATATTGAAGAAAAGCTAAAATAGGGGTCTTTATTAGAGCAACAGAAGACAAAACAACAAATTTAAGAACTACTAGCTTCTGCCAGCGACTTCGTCCGCGTGGTATAGTGGTGCTCCGCTCCTATTGGTCTTAGTGTGATGATATATAGCCTATAGCCTTCCTCGATAAATGGATTATCTAACACTGAAAGAATTTTTCAAATCGGACCAGCGGTTCCTGAGATTAGCGCGTTTAAACAAAATGACAAAATTTCCCTTCACTGCTCTGCTCCTATTGATTATAGCGTAATGAAAAGTATACTATAACCAGCTCAGGAGTATGACAAATAATTGTACCAAGTTTCGTTAAAATCCGTCAAGTAGTTTTTGTTTCTATAGAGTTTATACAGACAGACAAAAAATTTTACTGATTGCATTTTATCGATCCAAATATAATTCATGTACAGAATTGACCTCTCTACAGATTTATTATAAGTATAGATATAGAAGAAGAAGAAATTGTCTATCTGTATGTCTGTTCACGCATCACTCAATAAATACTGAATGAATTTGAATGAAGTTTGGTACCTACGTACCTATTTGTAAGATGAACAATTGATTTTAAAAGAGTATCCATGGAGTTTCTTGCCGGTTCTTCTCCATAGGACCCACTTTTTGGAACCGTGCACCTAGTTTCTAGCTTTGACATTTTATAAGTACCTGTAATTGGTCTACATAAAATAAAAACCTTTTGACTTTGACGCACATAGTTTATGAACTTGATTAACACATAGAATACTTTTATGTGGGAGCGCGAAGTAGTTCCTATTTTTATGAATATTCCTAATAGATTTTTTTTGTAACAGGTTTAAGTGAAAATAGATTATATTTTAATAAACTTAGAGTCTAATTGCATCTTAAGAAATAATGATATTAAATTACTACTAAAACATGAGCATGAATGCTTTTATTTATCTATCATCAATCATGCTAAATACAGTCTTGACAATGTTATCTTGTCTGTACTATTATTTCAATACTTGCAATATTTTTTATACATTTCCAACCGAGAATGGTTTTGTTATTTTAAATCTTAGCGAAGTTTAATAGAAGACGTTTGGATAGGTAATTGTCCAGCAGTTTTCAACACCACGGGCTGTAGTTACATTCTAAAGTAAGTGAGCTTGTTTGTAACGCTTTCACGGTAAAACGGCTGGGTTGATTTAGATGAAATTTGGTATGCATTTAAATTGTAACCTGGGGAAGAATATAGGATATTTTTTATCCAGTTGTGTGAAATAGGTTCCTCTGGACGCGAGTGAAACCGCGTTGTAAAACTAGTTAGCTTTTCTTCTATATTGGCAAAAATAATTTTATATCTTAATTTTTAAATTAAAACATTGCAATAATATCATAGAATATTTGATTTATAATAGTTGTGAATACAAAGATTTTGATTGATTTGAAAAAAAAAAGAATACTTAAATAATCGTATTTGAAACCTGACACTCACATCTTTTGTTTCGAATAACTCTAACTTTCCAAAGTCTTGTTATCTTTATATATCTTTTATACCGTACTTTTATTACAGCATTAAATATGAATATTGCTACCTTTGAAACAGGTTTATATCCTGAAAATTTAACACGTTTTAAAGATGGACTCTACGGATTCATTTTAAATGATCTGTTTTAAATGTTTAAATTGAATTGACGGTCTCGTAATTAAGTTAAGGATTAATTTGGACTGAAAACAGAATTCAAAATGCTGAAAATATGAGTTATTGACTGTTATAATATTTTACAGAACTAGTAGATATAATAGTACCTCCAAAAACCTACTACGAGACTTGAATAGAATAGACTATATTTTATTGTGTACACCAAACTAAACATAAGACATTGGAAAATACAAAGTACATACATACAAGATTCATGAAATAAATTTATATATAACCACTAGAGGTTTTTTGCCATGGTTTCACGCCCTGAAGGAACCTCATCGCACAACTAGATACATGCCCGGTTAAGCAGTCGACAACCTACGACGTGGATACCTGCGAGATGCCTTTGAAAAAAAACAACTAGATAAAACTTCCTTGTGCTTCCCCAGATTATAACCTACCTCCATATCAAAGTTAATCCGAATCAAATCAGCAGTTTTTGTAAATTCAACGTATATCGTAAAATGTAAACCATAAAAAATAGAAACATAGGATATTTATATAATTATTCTTTTCAGCGTTCACGTTTTAAAAATACGATTTACGAATTTGCAAGACCATATTTTCTAAAGGAACTGGCTGTTTTGTGAGTAAAAGTAGAAGGTATCGGATACCCAATTTTGATCATTGGCTGTTTACTTTACAACTCTGTTAGCAGCTTGTAACATCTGCTCCTATCGTCAGCAGAAAAGCGTGCGCATATGTAGGCATCTAAATTCTCATAAATTTTTGATAACTGTGAACAAAACTTCAGTTTGCTTAATAGCTTTGGAACTAAAATTTTGTGAGGCCTAAAAGATAGATAGATTAATGATCAACTGACAATATTTCTATCAGTTTAATTGACACTTACACCCCAAGTAAGTTACAGTACGGTACGGAACGGAAGAACTGTCATTCAAGATCTGTCAAAATGGAATAATTTTACTATAGTTTTATGTACATAAATTATTTATGATGTATGTTTATTTCATTATTATAATATATATGTATTGATATCATAAAAAAATATTAAAAATAATTATAGAAATCATATTTAATATTCGTAAAAGTGTATATGATAACAAAGTTTGTTTTCCCAAACAAATAAATAAATAAATAAAGTTTATGCAACCTGCTATTATTATTGCTGCAGGTAAAAAACTGGTAGGTTTTTCTTAACGAATTGAACAGTGATTTTCTCTAAAATTTTGATGGAATTTATAAAGCTAGTGGTTTAGCAAGTTAGTAATTATTTATTTATTAACAGGTAGTGCACACATTTTTGCGGCTGACTGTACATGATAAAAAAACAATTTATCCTATAAATATCAAAAAGGTGCAATTTATTCCGGTATAACCTTTTCTATAAGGAATCGGAAAAAGATATACCTCGGTGTTTATACTTTAAATGAAACGGAAAAGTTTTCAGGCGAAATGTTTTATTTCAAGCAATTATGTAGGAATTTATTTATCCGTGAATTTTTATCATAATAATAAACAAGTGAGATATATATAGATCTATGACCAAAAGTGTGGGAAATTGGGCTATGAAAAATTGATGACAAAATTGTTTTCATTGAGTTACTGCTTGAATAAATTTTAGGACGCGTGTGAGAAACTGTGCGAAAAAGGGATGCTGCCATTTGTTATGTATATCTCTATCCCTCTCTTACACTGGAATCAAAATCACTATTATATGCCCTAGCACCGGCTGCTTGCGGAATAAACTTTTAATATATCAGATTTCAATTAGTAACTAAAAACACCAACAAGATAATTTAATAATCGACTACACTGCATCATTAATTAATTTATAATTATTTAAATACATTCAGTAGCCTCGGCGCCAGCCTGATTTTACTGAGCAATAAAATAACAGCCGTAATTTGAACATTACACACAAGTATTAAGGTAGGTTAAGGACCTTGAAATATTCGTAGCACATACGTAGCACAAGCTACGCACGTGCTACGCAAAAATAGGGTGTCCATTTTATTGACGAATAGATAAGATTTATTTTCCGAATAACAACAACGTTCGTCACGCGACGTAGGCGTAGCCGTAGCATTCGCGCGTAGTTTAGGGTGCTACGGCGTAGGCTATATTTGGATTAATGTGGGTGCTAAAATATGTTATTTTTAATAAGTTGCGCAGGTTATGGTTGATGGAACAACTTGGTTTACTAAATAGACAAATTATTTTAGGAAAAATTTCGTGAATCTTAATCTAAATATATATAAAACTCAAAGGTGACTGACTGACTGACATAGTGATCTATCAACGCACAGCCCAAAACACTGGAGGGATCGGGCTGTAATTTGGCATGCAGGTAGATGTTATGACGTAGGCATCCGCTTAGAAAGGATTTTGATAAATTCTACCCCCAAGGGGATAAAATAGGGGATGAAAGTTTGTATGAAACTTTGTCAATTTTAAACCGATCGGGCTGAGAATTCATATAGCCCACCCGGGCGAAGCCGCTGGCGGAAAGCTAGTTTGACAGATAAATTGCAAAATGTAGGTTACTTTATTACAAACATAAGGTGATTTGTATCGTGTTATCCGGGTTGTGGAGGTCAGATAGGCAGTCGCTTCATACAAAACACTGGCAGGAAAGTTCGCAACACAAAAACGATTAATTACACATCGTTGTATCACATTAATATATTATTTCAAAGACAATAACACAACGAATAGATAATCATTGTGACATATATGAATACTCAGAAATAAATAATAGTATATTATTATTTATTGAGCATTAGGAGATTATCCGTGGGTGTTAAGATCTACTTATCATATTTATGTTTGTGATGGGAAATGGACAGGAAAAATTGGTGAAACAAACAACTATAGGCGACGGTCAAGTGATATCCATCATTAGTACGGGGACGAGTGACCATCATCCTACTAATATTGTAAACAAGCTATTGCCCGCGGTTTCACCCGCATCCCGGGGGAATTACTTAACTCACCCGGATAAAAAGTAGCCTAAAACCTTCTTCTCCTCTATTTCCGTACCAAATTTCATCCAAATCTGTCCAGCCGTTTACGCGTGATGCCATGACCAAGAGAAATAGGGATACATTTTTATATACATATATAGATAGATGCGAAAGTGTGTGAGGATGTTCGTTTAATACACTTTCACACAAAAACCACTGAGTGAATTTGAATGAAATCTGGTACACACATAGTTTATAACCTGGATTAACATATAGGATACTTTTTATCTCGGTGCGCGAAGTAGTTTCTTCAGGATACGGGTGAAACCGCGGGAAACAGCTAGTCTATCTATACATATAAAATGCTTTGTCCTGAATGACTGACGGATCAACACACAGCCTAAACCGCTGATCGCGACCTGAAACTTGTAGGGTGTGTTTTTTGTAAAATGTAGGCAATTGATAAGAAATAATTTTCCGGAATTCCACCCTTAAAGGGGTGAAAAAGGGGGGAAAAGTTTGTATGAAACTCTGTCATTTTTAATTTTAAACCACGCGGGCGAAGCCGCCGAAAAGCTAGTATAGTAATAAAATTGTACCGAAAATTTAACTAGTTAGTAATCGGAAATCCGTCATGTGGGAGCGTGGTGATCAATGCTCATACCTTCTCTGTATGAGAAGAGGCTGATGATAAAACTTTAGTCTGGAATCTGGTACCGGTCGACGTCACCACTATTTCTGCCTAACCCCTCGAGAAGGACAGACGTCAAATTTAAATATAGCTAAGTTTTTCCTAACAACCTTTCTTGAAATCCATAGATACCCAAAATTGTAGCAAGTCTATAGAGATTTTCTTTGCTTCCTGAGCGACAAAATTCAATGAATAATTAAATTAATAATGGAAAAACATCATAATAAATTCTATTTGTTATTTATTATTTTTTTAATAAAATCCCCGTACTTGTTATTCACTAGTTCAAAATTTTTATTTTTTGCTTTTATTTAAATTAATATTCTACGAATCACTGATTCACTTTCGAACAAATGCTTTGTTTGTACAATCTTCTCCACTTTCAGAGATTCTTTTAATAATTTAAATAGGAATATTTGATGTCAAGTTCTTCAAAACGAGGATTTTGAAAATAGCTATAGTTCAAGCTAAAAAATGGCGAAATATGTTAATTTTTCTGCGATATCAAATAATGCACTCTCTTTTTAAATAAAGGCTATTTTTTACGATGAAACTTGCTTTGGCATATTGAAACACAAATAAAAGGATTTTACACTCGATTGCAATAAATACGAGTCAGTTCCAAAACCTACAACAACAACAACAAAGTACTTATACTATATCTTAGTCCTAACTAATATTATTAATGCGAATGTGAGATTGTTTCGTTACGATACTATTTGGATAAAATTTGGTACCTACTGAGAAAGTTAGGACGCTGGAGGCGGTTATAGGTTATTTTTTATTCGGGTGCGTTAAGCAGTTCCACCGGGAGCCGGGTGAAACCACGAGAAACAGTTAGTTTTAAATATATTATGAGCTATTTAAAAGCAGTCATCAATAAGTTCTTAAAAAATAATTTATCAAGTGAGTTTCAACAGTCCCATTAAAAATAGCATTGTTACTGTCCCAGAATATTTGCTTTTATGTGTACACTCATCATCAGCCTATTTATTGTCCCACTGCTGGGCACAGGCCTCTTCTGATACAGAGAAGGCATGAGCATTCGTCACCACGCTTGCTCAATTGGCGATTTCAGACTTTTCTTGACTTTTCATGATGATGACGATGAAGTCCAGGTTTCCTCAAGATGTTTTTCTTCACCGTTAGTCACTGACGTCTAACATATACTTAGAAAGTACATACGACTTTTAAAGTCACATTGGTACTTGCCAGGTTTCGAACCTGCACACTAGTACACGAGAGGCAGATGCCTTAACCACTGGGCCACCACGACTTATTATTATTTATCACGACACACAATAAAGATAAATTTATCAAGGATTTTAATAATTGATAGCCCCTCGAAGCTTGTAAGGAGAATTTTAAATTGGGTTGAAAAATAATGTTACCACATCAGATGAAATTAATGCACAAAGAGTGGAACAAAGCTCCTATAATTACTAATTACACTCATACCTTATTATTTATGAATAATTTATCACTGGGCCCGGACAAGGATGACCCAATTCTTGGTAGCTTTTTTTGCACCTATGTGTAATCCTTACTAATAATATAAATACGAATGTAACTCTGTCTGTCTGTTACTCTTTCATGGTGGAACTGATTTTTATGAAATTTGGCGTGGACATAGCTTGAACCCTGGAAGTATAGAGACAGCCTGTTTCCTCAGAATGCGAGTAAACAGCTAGTATCTATTATCTATACCTACATATAAATGCTTTGTCCTGAATGACTGACGGATCAACGCACAGCCTAAACCGCTGATCGTAGAGACCTGAAACTTGGAGGGTGTGTTCTTTGTATGACGTAGGCATCCGATAAGAAAGGATTTTCCGAAATTCTATCCCTAAGGGGGTGGGGGGTGGGGGGGGTAAGTTTGTAAGAGACTCTCATTTTTTTTTTATTTGAATTTGTATAGCGCACGCTGGCGGAAAGCTACTAATTATTAAAATATCAAACCAACACAAAGGTAGCTTATTATATTATCTTAAAAGACTTAAGCAACGTAAAGTCTTTAAACTGGTTGCCTTAACCCCTTGAATACCGTTAAAGTGGATCTACGTGAGACACAATAGAAACCTACTTATTGTCTTAATGATAGCGACAGGCGAGAGGTTAATTAAGCAGGAGTCGAAGCTGCGATATTGTCCTGAACTTTTCAGTACAGACGAAAATACCAAAAGCTTATTAAGGATTAGCCATTTTAACCGGGTCCTAAGAAAACTTCTGCGTGCACCCGGATAAAAAATATTCCATGTCCTTTCTCAGGGTTTGAGCTATCTCCATACCAAATTTCATCAAAGTCGACTAAGCCGTTCTACCGTGATATCATAACAGATAGTTAATCCAGGTAATAAACTATGTGTGTGCCAAATTTCTTCTAAATCGATTCAGTAGTTTTTGCGTGGAAGTGTACATACATCCTCACAAAAATTCGCATTTATAATATTAGTAGAAGGTAGGTATACCTCCTAGTCATTTTATGAGGTCTAGCTTTTCTTTCTAGATATATTAGTAGTGGTACTTCCATTAAAGATATTTGCAAAGTCCTGTTTGTTCGAATGAAAGTTAAGCTAACAATTTTCATGTTCAAATAACTTAACTCTCATACTAGATAGATAAGTATCTTTGAGATATAGTTCAGCAAGTAGACATAGGTGCATTTGATAATGCACCTTATTATCAGGAGCTTAAGGTTGAAAAGTATACCTACAATCATTAAGTATCCAAAGAGTACATGACGTCATATTACCTATGTCGAATAAGAAGTCAAGCTACGAGCCTATCACGGGGGATGGATAGACGCGTTTTATCCACCGATTGTCTCTATCAGTCAGCAAATAGACCATTAGAATGAACAAGATTTTTTGTATTTTCCAGAAATATGTTGCATCACTGGCTACTCATCGCGTTCTCATGGCTCGGCACCGTGCGCCCCCAATACATCAACAGCGGAGGCCCCAGCGGCGACTTCGTCCTTGACTCGCTCGACACCAACCTGCAGTTCCCTCTACCCTACTACTTCCACATCCCCTCCACAAGAAACGACTATGAAACAGCTCAGAACTTACCCCAAAGCTCGCTCGAAGACGGCCAAACAGACCTACAAAGAAAACGACGGACGGCTGAAGAGAAAGAAGAAACTAGAGAAAAGCGCTGGCTACCGAACATAATAGACACGAATCAAG
Source organism: Pyrrhia umbra (assembly GCA_963891755.1). Lineage (NCBI taxonomy): Eukaryota > Metazoa > Arthropoda > Insecta > Lepidoptera > Noctuidae > Pyrrhia > Pyrrhia umbra. Next base: position 11,045,322 of record OY982937.1, on the reverse strand, counting down.
CGATGTACTTACAAAACGAGGAACAGGTGGGCAGTCCTTTCATTAATGGGATCGAAGGAACAGTCGACGAGAATGCTACCAACTTTCTAATACCGAAGGAGAAGAAATACTTCAGTCCGTGGGGAGGAAAGCGAGATAAAGCCAGCATTGAGAATATGTGGTCGTGGAAGCGAGCCAGCAACATCAGAGAGCCGAGCATGCCCAAACGCGTCCGCTTCAGCCCCTGGGGCGGCAAACGCAGCGGCCAGATGATCTACAAACCAGGCTCAAAGAGCTCCAAAATAATTTTCTCCACAACAATACCAGAACTAACGAGAATCGTCTCAAATTATTCACCGAATGGCAACGAAGGATTCAACTTCGCAGGCTTCCAATTCATCCCGACACTGGACAAGAGGCATCCAATCAAGATCTTGGCTCTGAGTACAAAAACGAATGAAAGGACGCTTCGAGAGGCGTTACCGTTCAAGAGCTTTCTAGAATCTTTGCCAAAGATCTTCAAGCCTGGGCATCCATACTTAGATGTCAACTTGAAGAAAGATGGAAAGAGGAAGGTGAAATTCAGCGCATGGGGGGGAAAGCGGTCGCCGCCCATCATTGGGCCCATTTGGACCCCTGCGCCGCAAAACCTCAAAGAATCAACGTTAGACACAATACTCCTCATTAGAAATAGTCAAGATAAAGAAGAACCGACGTCAAAGGCATTGTAATTTGGATCTGATCTTTACTCCCGAACTTAGTATTTGTTGATTACGGTCTAAAATAGAGATAAGTTCCTTTATAATTATGTTAGTGCCATATTTGTAACTGATGTTAGAAAAATGTAAAAAAAATCTCTCAAGTTCGGGGGGTCCCGCGTCCTTGACGACTGGCTGGGCTCGTCAGCGGCGCCGTACTGATGTATTTAATATTAAGACTTTGTTATTCTTATTTACTGTGCATCTTGTTAGTGAATATAAATATAAAATATTAAGTTAAATGTTGAACTCATTTCCCCCCAACTCTATGGTGAACAAATAATAAAATGTTATGTGAATCAGAAAACAAATTTATTTTTGTCCTTTTAGTTTAAGATATAAATTTCCGGTGGAGAATACAACTTCATTTACATTTAAAGCAATAAACATTGTCTTTTACAATTCAATTGGATTATTGAATGCAATATGAAAATTATCTGCAAAGTTATCTTATCAGATTTATGAGTTACAAATTAAGTCATGACATCATTGGATTATACAATTCAAAGATCTAATTAAAATTGAAAAGTTGTAGGTAGTTAGGCTATCTTCATCATGAAGCAAGAGTGATAACAGTTAATGCTGTTTGTAGTACAGAATAAACAACAAAAATACAATAATACTTCAGGACTTTGAGCAAAAATATGAAAGAATTTTATCCAATGTAACAGTATTAATTATCAATTGGAGATTTTATTTTCAAATACTTTGAAAGGTATTTTAGTTATTACTAAAAAGATCTCAGCATTCTCAGTAATTCTGAAATAAATCCAATCAACTAGCATGCTAATTTGAAATCCTTTAAATATGGCTTTAAACATCACTGAGAACAGTTTAAGATACAGTTAGATAAAGAACACATTAACACTTAAAATCTAAGCAGTCCTCAAGATGATGTGGACTCCGGAATCCGTCTCCACGGGCCGGCTAAGCTGTCCCACCTTCAGTTTGAAAGCCTCTTCCTCAAACGGTGCCTGCATCTGACCACGTCCAAACATGCCCAAGTCTCCACCTCGCTTAGCTGACGAGCAGTCCGAGTACTTCGAAGCCAAGTCTGCGAATGTTGCGTCATTAGCCACAATCTGCTTACGGTAGCCTTTCAGGAGTTCCATCGCTTCATCCTTCGTACGGGTGATGTTTTCCTCCCTCCATGATGATGGACGCCTGCTCTCAGCGTGTTTGACAAGAAGATGGCTGCAGCGGATCTCGCCAGGGTCGGCTGGCGCCTCCGGCCTCTCCCACTGAGATTTCTTAGTGTACATATTGAGGAAATAAGTCATTCCTGTTGATCGGCTCGTTCTCATCTCCCATCCTTCAGGTAAAGGGGCTTCGTTCTCCTGACTTGACATTCTGGAATGATTTTCGCAAGGGTTTTGGTCGATATACACAGTAATCTCAAGACAATGTTCATTGTGAATGTGTGTATTCAAATTAGTTATCTTGATAGAAATTAACAAAAGTAGGACATCAAAACAAAATACTATCATTTACAATATGAATTGAAAATATTAAAACGACAAAATAAGCTCTCTGTTCACCATAAAATTAGGAAAAAGTATGCCAACTTTATACAAAATTCTTGAAACATAACCTATTAATGTTTTTTTTGTAATAGTCAATGAGAACTATGAAATCGAAACACACTTACCTGGAATATTCGCCACACGTGTATTGAAAGTATAGCAACGGATTAACCGAGTATTTGCAGTGAAAGTACGTATAAAACAATAACAATTAACAGATTTGAGTTTACGACGGCGCTTTCTTTTGACACTTTTTGACAGGACGCCGATTTTGATTTGACATTTGAAGCCAAACGTCAGTTGATTTGTATTTAGAGAGGGGTGCAGCCTTGTGAGAACTAATATTAAGTACCTACTAGTACTAGTAGCAGTTAGCTTAATATTAGGGAACAACGAAATTACGATTTGCATGAAATCAAAATCTTGGAGAAACATAGCTTTTCAGAAGAATTTATTACTTTCATAATGATTTTTGCTTAGTATTAAATGTCTAATATTATTGTTCTACTACCAGAATTTTGCAAAGTAAACTGACAGCTAAAGCAAGCTTCATTTAAAAAAAATGTTAAGTTAATTCTAATTCATCTAATTTTATTGTATTGCGTTACTCGGGAATGTTATGAATGTTATATGACAAATGGTGATTTTTAATTTCATGAGTATTAATTTGAAGTTCCACAGCAAAAGGACTAAACTTTATATCAGAATTTAGAAATATAGAATCCAGTTCTTTAATTTCACTTGTTTTTCTTTATCATTGAACCAAATAATAACAGTTACAGATTACAGCCATACAAGATACAGGTTTTGATTATTGTTATACATGTCTAACCTCTATTGGCTTAGTATCATCTTTTTTTTTCACACACAAGAACTTTTCGAGACCAAGTCTTTTGAGACCGCAATGTTACCTTCCAAACCTGTTAATAGATGGCGCAGGCATCAACTTTAGCGACGTTTAGTTTTTAACAATTTGATTAAAATTCTGAATAATCATATTATTGCATGAAAATATCATAAAATAATATTTTAATTTCGCTTATTATTTTCATGCATTTCAATGACATGGCGACATCTTACGTTGGAATGATAAACTCAAAAGCAGCCGCGGCAAGTGAAAGTTTTCCATTGTGAGCGTCTAAAATAAAAGTCGCAAACCAAACACATTGATTCATTTGTGTTACATTGTTACAAAATTAATAATTACCGATAGCATACTATTGTATTTAAAACGGACAAAGGTAGGTAAGGCAAGACTTAGGTAAACAGAAAATTCTATTGGAATTCAACTTGGTTAATGTACCTACTACTTTACAACTTGTCTTTACTTAGCGGTAGCGGCACCTATTGTATTTAAAATCGATTATATAATCTAGGTAGTTACTTATTTAGCTTGCGGCCGTAGCTTTATTTTTCAGGTTCAGAAATGGCAGGTGAATTGGCTATAGCTTACTTGGGATCGAATACCTCGTAGGTACTTAGGATACGATCTAAACCTTACCTCTTTTTTAGGCTAGCGTAAGTCAGCACCGACCTCTTGGTAGGTAGAAACCTACCTACTTAGATAAAAAAAAGCCACTAAGCTGTCCATGAACGGTGGAAAAATTACATTATGATCACATTTATGAATATTACGCACCCCTAATTATGTTATAAAATATAATGGAATAGAATATGCTTTATTATACACCAAAAGAAATTAAGTCAAATACATTTTAAAATTAAGATATGGGCACAACTGTGGTCTTATCGCCAAAAGCGATATCTTCCAGACAACCTTTGGATGGACAGAAAAGACAAAATATTTAACTATAATAAAATTGCCAGCGATTTTATTGCCTTACTTAGGCAATAAAATCGCTGGCATAAGCATAAGCAAGAAAAGACTTTAATATCTAGGCAGTATAGTAGGTAAGTTACCTGGGACACCTATCTACTTAGTTTACGTTGCCGGAGACAATTAGATATTATCCAATTCACATTATAAGTAAGAATAGCCTCGACATCGAAGTAAAAATATCCCCAATAATTCCTCTGAATTCAATTTCCGAAGCTATTATTTTTTATGATTCATAAAAAAACATCGTGTAGGCGCAATATCCATTGGGGCATTACAGCCTTTTGTATGAAATGTTGCATACAATGACGGTCTGCCGCTCAATCAGGTTAGCTGGGAACATTAATTGGACATTCATTAGCAGAATTCAGTGTTTGTTTCATTTCATTCGACGGTGTCCGGCTGAATGGCTACATTACCTGTGCAATTCATGCAATTTTATGAAAACTGGAAGTGTCAATTTTTAGGGCGCCAAATCGTTTGTTTGATAAGATGAGATTTTTTAGAGATTTTTATGAGTTTAATACAATTGTTACATAAATATCTATTATCTATTAAAAAATTAAAACCGACTTCCAAAAATAAACTGAAAAGTAAAAAATAATTTTTATTTAAACGCTTTACGACCAAAACATCGCTTTCGAAGTCGGTGTCTTGTAAGTTACTATTGTTAGTATTTCGCCACCGACTTCGAAAGCGATGTTTTGGTCGTAAAGCGTTTAAATAAAAATTATTTTTTACTTTTTAGTTTTTTTTTGGAAGACGGTTTTATTTTTTTTTTAAAAAGCTTTTTTATTTTTTTGCTTTTCAGTGTCTCGGTCTTGCTATCTTAACAAAAAAATAAACACCACTTTTTTAAGTTGTAATAAGCGTAAATAACCAAATCATCTAAGTATTTGGCATATCAGCAAGTAGAGATAAATCGTTATTTTTGATATATTTATAAAACGGCTGAACCGGTAGTGATAAAATTTAAATGGGACCACACGGGAAGCACCAGCTTTCAAATAAAAAAAGAATCATGAAAATCGGTTCACCCAGTCGCAAGTTATGAGGTAACAAACATAAAAAAAATAAAAAAATACAGTCGAATTGATAACCTCCTCCTTTTTTTGAAGTCGGTTAAATAAAAAGGTAGTTTTTCTTTTTTTTTAACAATGCTGTCTGACTATGAATCAAACGATCTTGAAGTTTTTTTGAGTAAAACTGGTATTAAGGTACAACACATTTTTAAGTACCTTTAAAAGGCTTTTTAGTTAGGTATTTTACTAATATAAAAATAAATGGCTTTTATTAAATTCCTTTACCTATCTACAAAACAATAACAATCACATTGGCGCATTAGGAACTAACATTATTTTTTCCCGCTAGAAAATACTTCCTCAAATCTACTCCACGCTTAGTATAAAATTTACCCATTTCCACTTCAAAATTCTGAGTGCAATCGCTTCTTTATGATAATTCCCACACATAACTCCCAGCGGTCGCAAACGCATTGAGGTTGCTAACTCGAATGTTCTAAATAATATGATTATCACAATATTTTCAAACCTTAGCGTCGTAGAAAATTTTATTTTGAAAACATTCCAGTGAGAGTAATATTTGTTGGAAAATTGATTGTTCTCGTGTTTAGTTATGTCGTAATTATATAATGCCCATACCATGGAGTTATAAACCTATACCTAGGTTTATAGTTCCGCTGTAAAAAAGATGAAAAGTGCTATTCACCGTCTATGCCTCTTGTCTTACTCTAACAATGGAATAGTGATGGAAAGAACCTCTCATGGTACAGTCGAACAACAAAATAATAAATGCACCTTAATTTTAATTTGGATCATTAATCATTTGTTGTTTTATAACTGACTTGAAAAAACATTAGGTATTCTTTTCTTTTTTTTTATTAATTATTGTATTCCATCTTCGAGCCGATGAATCGCTAATGTTATGTACGCCATTATTGTCACATGCATCAGGCCATAAATTAAATAGTTTAAGTTATAAGAATGTTAAATGTTTGTGATGTGGCAGTATTTTTTAAATAAATAAATAAGTCCGTAAGCAGTTACGGCTCTTTCCATTAACGTAGAAACATTGTCATTAAATCTAGATATAGTAGTCGGCACGTAACTTGGCCCAAAATTGTAAGTAGTTTTTCTCTTTTCTCTAACAATTTTCTACATATAAATGTTTAAAAGTAAATTAATACAATAGACGATAGTGTAATGACAGGGTGCACATGCGCAAACTTGTTCCAACTACGTTAAAATCTGGCCAAGTTATTTACCGGCAACTACATATACTACCACAGAATACCTAATAGTGCAAGATACTACTGTATCGGCTGTTGTGGCCTACTGTTTAAGGCACCTGCCTCTAGTTTACGAGTGTGCGGGTTCGAAACCTGAAGTACTAGTTTAAATTTTATAAAGGCAGGAGACAGATTTAAAGAGTTAAACTGCTTTCGGACTAAGCTATAATATATAGCATATAGTATATAGCTCATAGCACAACAATATCGCGCACCATTCCTCACCTAATCCTTACTTTATCGTAATCCAGGATTAAGCTACTAACTTATTTTCGGATTAACGCTAAACAGCATTTACGAGTGACATTTTTTCTAATCCTTTGCTCAGCAGCAGATTAAAAATTAATCAGACTTTATAAGTTAGACGACTAGTATATAGGAACTGAGACTTCAAATCTCCTCTTTGTGGTTAATGTCTATTAGTCAATCCACAGAACACTGTGTTATCGTCTTTGTAATACGGAGACCTCAAGGGAGGTTGTTAACGAGATTAGGCTGCGTACAATTTGCTTTGCATGGTCCAGATTCTATTGGATTTTGAAGTGAATTAAATTGTGGGATTCATTTAGAGGTATTGGTATTTTCCGGAGGAGCTCGTGGCTAAGTAACAGCCGCACGGTTCGACCGATCAAAGGTTAAGCTGCGCTTGGCGCGGTCGGTCCGTGGATGGGTGACCATCTATGTCATAGCGAGATTCCTCCGTGCCTCGGAAAACACGTTAAGCTGTTGGTCCCGGCTGTCATTTGTAGATCTTTGACAGTCGTTACGGGTAGTCAGAAGCCAGTAAGTCTGACAACCAGTCTTACCAAGGGGTATCGTGTTACTAGGTAACTGGGTTGTGGAGGTCTGATAGGCAATCGTTCCATGTAAAACACTGGTACTCAGCTGCATCCGGTTTAGACTGGAAGCCGACCCCAACATAGTTGGGAAAAGGCTAGGCAGATGATGGTATTTTCCGGGTTGGTATAGATACCTTAATATAATGTAGTCCTTATTTAAGACTCGCTGTTTCCCGCGGATTCACCCGCATTCTGAAGGTTTACTTTACATAGTCAGATAGAAATTATACTATATTGTTCCCCAGTGTTATAGCTATCTTCATACCAAAATTCATCCGAATCGGTTCAGCCTTTCTACCATAAAATACAGACAGACTGGCAGATGGTACGTTAGCTCTCTCAGGTTTTACATTGTGTCGACCACAAAAAATCGAAAAATAGTCCCATAAAGTTGTAATTTGATTTTATTTATTTATTCAATTGAATTAATTAATTTATTTTGTTAAGTGCTTAATAGAATGACCATTTTACCATATTTCAGTGGTACATTATTTATTTTTTGGCCAAAGAAAAAGCTCTAAGTACTAAAACTGTCGATGTTATTTGGCTAGACTTTCCCTGACCGTACATAGGTCTCGCATTGTCCAGTTAACAACTAGATTTCTACTTCACAGTAATTAAACTGACCGTTTACATAGCCGAATTAATACGAGCCTCGACTCCACAAATAGTCCGGGAGACCGAACTTGTTTGATTGCAACATCCAACACACTAGCTCCTATACTCAATGAGTCGTAAACATGTCGATTCTTTTGTCCTCGTCTGTCTTTTGTATCTTCTCTCTCTCTCGTGAAGTAGAAACTCTCGAATTAGGGACAGAATAGCTGCTAATTGGTGAAGGTAAGCCGTGCTTGCCGTGATCTCCTCATGGATGGGTCGTACATCGTCACGTCTTTGTCTCTTCAGTGAGTTCAATGAAATAGAGTTATTTGTAATAATAGACACATAGTTCTCACATTTTTTCTATACCAAATGTAAAATAAATATTGTAAACTAACATGTTGAAAAAGAGTAACCATGGAGTTTCTTGCTCGTTCTTCTCCATAGGAATCTACGCTTTGGAACGAGCAAATAGCTTCAATTTTTCTTTTTTTTGACTAACGGACTGACTCTTAATTATTTGACAATTCAAAAGTGCCTGTAAATGGTCTAATTGAAATAAATGTTTTGAATTTTGAATTTTAGACTGTAAGAAAATGAATTCATAAAAAAATTATGAATTAATTTTCTCACGCCGTAAAAAATGCGTAAAATGATTCTGTAAATGTTTCTTTTAAGACAATAAAAACCAGTATTAAATTATACTAATAAAATGTTTTTTAGGTATGGTTTAAAAACCATGCACCATAGCATATACCATACCATGAGCAAATATTACCTTCTTATTTATTCATTTATTATTTTTGGACCTCCAACAAAGAATCACAATCAGCACAATCTTGGGTGAAAATCATTTAAATTGACCATTGTGACAAAAATGAAACAAAATGAAAATGTTACAAAAATGAAACGCGTTACAAAAAATAACAAAAATGAAATATTAGGACTTGTTTACAAGGTGCATTTATAGTCTGACTGTTATGTATTTAAAGTGTTCCGCAATAAAACACCATATTTCTTTTATGATTTGTTTTATTAATTAATTAATTATTGGAGATACAAATATATCTTTTTTTTCTCTCATAAAAACCTATTGTTTTGAGACAAAAAAGAGATCAACGTAATATACTTAGTTACAATATGAACATAACCAACGGACCCGTATTATAAACAAAAATACACTCAAATAAACAAAAAGAAAAATATTAGAATCATGCTCTCATAATAAAATTTTATCAGCAATGTGATTACGACTTTAGTTCATTTTTGTTAATTTCATTTTGTGACGCAACTCAAATCATAACAAAAATGAAAAACCGCTATGCTTTGAATGTAACTTCAAATATGTTAAGCCAAACAGAAATCACAATGAGTTCCAAACACCTTGTATTTCAATAAATGTCAGTAATAACGTGCTTAATTGAATAATTAAATGATATAAGTGCTCACTTACCTGTGTTGTTTGATACAAAACAAAACTGATAAATTAAAATTGGAATTTTGCAAGCCAACAAAGAAACACGTGTTATTCACTACTTTTACTCGAGAACAAAATGGCCGACTCATATTAGATTCTGGCATGTGATTGGCTCGTTATAGTTTAATTAATTATTAATTAAATTAATTTCAAATATTACCAAATTTTGTTGTTACAAATATGAATAACAAAAATGAACAAAACAATAGACATTACTTTGCATCCAAAATTTTAATATTTCAAATAATTAATATAAACTATTTTTCACCGTAATCAATGGGTATTAACAACGTTTTGGCAAAAGATTCATCAATAATTAAATACCGTAGCTATTAGATTTATTTAGATAATTTTTGTTACGCAGCCCGTAAAGAGGACAAATTATTTTGTATGAAGATTACCCGAGTTCGATATAAAAATATATATATATTGTGTTTATTATGGGCAACAGTTATATAAATCTGTGTAGCATAGCTAGATAATATATATCTGAGTACTAATAGGTGCTTTTTACACAGTAAAAATAATTTTGTCATAAAATAACGGGCGTGGACAAATTTTGCGATCGAAATGGTCATTTTAAATGATTTTCACCCTCTTACAACTACGATATATATTGTAATTTTGTATGAATATGTGCACTTTTTCAATTATAGGAGGCTACATCATGCACAAAATTGTTGACAGAATTATTTCAAGAAAATATTATACGCATCCAAAAAAAAACAGTACAAAAATATTATATTTAAACTAAAACTAAAATATACAATTGAAATTAATCTAATTACTATTTGACGAACAGGAAAGTTTTTTTTTTTTCTTTATTTTTTTAAAGAAGGTTTGATCAGACATGATCATGCCACCTTCATTGGCCTCACAAAAATAACTTACTATCTACGCTTAATTGCTAAGGTTAGTAATTTATAAATAGTCAGGGCCTCCTCCGACATAGGGCGGGCTAGAATCATATTACATACTCCCACTTCTCGTAGATCTAAATTATATTTGAGCATAAAATTGACCCTTTCAACCTCGTTCCGGGCACATTCCGCCAACACATGGTAAACATCCTCAATTACTCCACACTCTGTGCAATTTGGTGACTGGGATTTACCCATCATATAAGCGAAATTGTTCAGTGGTATGTGCCCGGACCGTAGTCTTACAAAGTTACTTAAGTTATACATATTTAATTAAACATTTATAAAAAAAAACATAAGATAATAATATGATTTAGCCGAAGATCAAAATAATTAAATATAACCAAGTTTCGAAATCAAATAATTAATTGATCACGCATCACGTTTGGTTAGATGTTTTGCCTTTTACTCTATGATGCATGGCTATCAGAAACCACCTACGTCATCAGGTGTGGCCGACAGCACGCCCCAATAGTTCTGATTCCGTATCAATGGACGACAAACAAAATTATTGTTTTCATAATTACCTTTGTACTATTGTTTGCAGCAATCATTAGCATAATTGGGCCAATAAAGGTCAAGTTCACCGATGGTTTCGTAATTGGCCCGATAAACAAAAACGTTTTTTAACCACGAAGCGAGAATTTTTGTGTTACCCACTTCTTTAAACTCGGGTTGGTAATCGACTGATTTAAGAATAAAAAAATCGGTCAAGGCGTTTCGGGTTACGCGCATTAGGGTTCCGGTTACGTTTTAGGGCGTTTCTTCGAGAAAGAGGGTTTTTGACTAATTCATCTGGCTTTTTTGAAAAATTGAGTTAGAAAATGCAAAAAAGGATTACCATAAATAATGTAAAAAAAATGATGTTATATATCGGAGGCACTATGGCACAGCTATATGTTTACACGTTATATGACTCGGACTAATGAGCACATCAGACGAATTAGAGGTATGCCAGGATAATGAGATTCTAACCAGTAAAATTCCACATATTACTATAAAGTTATTAAATAATTGTAAAAAAGCCATAAGGGATACATACAAAATAATGAAGTATTTTAAATCAGAATTACTTTAATAAAAAAAGTCGAATTATTTAAGTTTTAGGACAATTAAATGGGTTAGAAACAAAAAATACTTCAATGATAATTCATAATAGATAAGAAAACACTAAACCGTTAGTTTTTAAAACAAAAACAACAGAATATCTGTTATACTTATGTACGATGAATTAACAAAAACTAGTTAATCCTAATACCCTTCAAAACAATTTGGAACTGAAACAATCACCTCTGAAATAACGATTGAATAAACAGTCTAAAACATTAACGATTGAGATCGCAATGTATTTAAAAAAACCCTTAAAAATAAATAGGAACTGAAATTATCATTTCTAAATCTATCCGTCTCACAATATCTTGAAATATATCAAATGATACTTCATCCTCATCTCATCAGTCGTCATAATCAGATGATTAAAATTAAAAATTCAACACTTGCAACAGATGTTGAAGTGTTGAATTTTTATGCTTTTTATAGCGCATTTGTCTTACTAGCTGATATGAATAAGACGCAGAACTACGAATAGAGATGGTTTCATTCGCTGGTTTGTCAGATACCATACTCTCAGTAGGGTTTTGAAGTGCAGCAGTCCACAGATAGCTCCTAGATGGCCCAGGTGAAGGTGACTCTGTAACTCTTTGTAGTATTGAAGGACTAAGCGATCTTCTTGAATTGGGTCTAGCACAGGCACAGGACCGGCATTACGCGCAATAATGGGGCTCGAGGGTGGAGTGTTCATGTTAAGATAGGCAAGCGATTTTCTTGCTTCTTTCTCAAGTAGTAGGATCTGATTTGTTTTCTGCATCTCTTCCTTTGTACCGGTTGCTGTCCTGGATTCATTTATTTTATAGATAGTTGCTTCTTTTCTATGTAAGTAAGAATATCTGTTCTTTTTTTGCTTTTTCTCCCATAGCTCTTCATTTTCTTCTATTCGTTGGTATCTTTTGTTTCAGGCAGTCTCTTTTTTCGTAATCTTTCTTCTTTTGCTTATTTTTTTTATTTTGCTATTGCGTAGATGATGAATTCTTTAAAAAAAAACACATATCAGTACATAATACTCATTCATTAGGCACTATACTGATTCATCTGGCTTAATTGAGCCAGATGAAATCAGATGAATTAGGACCAGATCAATGTGATTTTGTCGTTAAAATGGCTTTATATTTTTTATTTATAATATTAGCCATTTTCAACTTCTCCAAACGGAAAGAAGTATAGTAAACACGTAATATAAATGAAAGACAAAACCTGAACCTTATAAATACAAGCATAGAGTCTGACAGATTAATTATGCAACTTACCTTACAAAGTCCAGATTACACTCTTTCGTTATAATTTTTGTCGGCCGGGAAACTAACAATGCGAAACTCTCCAGCTAAAACATTCGCCACTGACTGACTGCGCGCGCCCCCTGCTCATCGATCCTGCGCTCGCACAATGTTACGCGGTAGACAATTTGATGTACGTGCCCAGATGAATGATGATTTTTGGTGTGGACACTTTTAAAGTTCAATTATCTCGGATATTAATTAAGTTTCAATAAATTTGATAATATAACTAAATACATCAATTATTCAAATATCGATTCAGATGAATACAAAAGTTTAAGTACCGTCAAAATCGTAAAATATCACAACAATAGTATAGAAAACCGGAGTTTGGACGCGCCAGGTAAATGAGTTTCAGCTGTTTTCTGACAAAATATATATATATATTTAATACTAAATATTAAATTAATTACTAGGCCTCGATAGAAATTTTAACTTTACATATGATATACACGTAACGTCAAATTTGGATCAATATTTCAGCCATTTATTCGTAAAAAACCGTCAAAACTTATGTTTCGAAGAAACACCCTTTAGTTCGTTGACTATAACTCTGTAACCGGTAAAGCCTACCTAACCGTGATAGTTTTCCTTTGAAGTTCATTATATATGCTACATCTGTGATTTTTTCACGTATTTGGGTACAACCATTTAAAGTTATAGAGAGGGACACTCGCATCGAACAAAAAATTGCTATTTAAAGCGAGATATTTCGCAAATGGCTCCTTTAACTGAAAAATGGTCTTAACATACTATAATATTTAAAAAAGACCTATCTAACGATACCCTACATGAAGAAATACGCGACAAAAAAAATATTCAATCACACTTTACGCGTACGGGACCTTCCGTACAAAAAAATATTTTTCAAAATGTTATTTTACCACTTTGTCCAAACCATACAAAATTTTAGGATAAAACATCTGAGCTATGCCGCGAGCGGACATATGGACATGGCGAAACTATAAGGGTTCTTTGTCGATTACGGAACCCTAAAAACTCAAATGGTAGTGTTACCCTTTGAAACTTGGAAGTTTGAATGTATAGTATACAGCTGTTTTGGTTGATCGGACTGTTATCTTGTCGGTAAAGTTGGGCCTAAATCAGTTACCCGCGGTTTTAACCGCGTCTTGATGGAACTATCTATCGCATCTGGATCAAAAACCGTCTCCAGGGTATTATCTATCACCGTACCAAATTTCATCCGTATCAGATCAACCGTTTAACCGTGAAAGCGGCACAAACAAACTCACTTTCGCATATAATGTGAGTTAGGATTTTTTATAAGTTAAAAAAAAATGCAAGGTCATCCATGGTCGTGCTTACAAAATGACGTATGAAACAGGTAAAATAAAAAATCTACACTGAGTTTGTTCACGTTGTGAAGCGAAACATTTTTTATCTAAAAGTTTGAACTCCGCTACAACGCAACTCTATGTGACTGATGAATAGTTTGTGGCAAAATGGACACCAACATGAACAAACTTTAATATTTATGCTCGCTTCCGAGGGAATTGTGTTATCGTTCACTCGTTCAGTACTGTGTTTTTGTTCATCTATCAAAACTGTGATAGTGAACGAATGATAAACGATGGAACTTTACTTTGAAATCGAAAGAAAATTCAAGTTATTTGAACTGAACTTTAACCTCTAATTTAATCTCGGTTGCGTCTTCAGCTAGTGCTTTGGACTCTAAGGTCCGTACTGGTATTTCTTCCAATTATCGGTTTATCTTAGAATCCCACTATTGGGTAAAGGCATCTTCTCATACAGGTATGATCATTAATCATCACTCTTGCTCAAAGTGGATTGGCAATTTCAAACTATGTAGCCATTACTCGACAAATAGGACCACACGGCGTCTGCGGACACATGGGTCTAATTATTATGTACTGATATTTTGTATGTTAGACTAAGGTACATATGTATTAAATTTTCGGATAGAGGACTTTATTCCCTATCCCATGATATATAACAAGTGTATATTATGTGACGAATAAATAAAAGCCGCAGAGCTCTACAGTTACATCGCGAAACAAAGTGTTTTATCGCGTCAGTCCCTAGTGTCTCCCGTTTCCTCGGCTGCGAACGTAGTATCCTATCTGATATGATATGATATCCTCTAGTACTCTGTATTTCTGACTCTTCCGACTACGCATTACAGGGTGCGTGGGGGCCTAGTGCAACCAGCGCGAAGAGTTCGGGGTTTGTCAAGTGTTGTGTGCGAACGCGACACGAGGCACGGCTCGTAGTGAGCACTACGTCAACTGTGGGAGATTGTCCCAGTCGGCGCTAAGCCGGGAGATATACTCGCCGCCCCACCGATGAAACAGCCGTGGAGCATTTCTAAACTTTTCTTTAACTGCACACCGTTCTTCTTGGATTATGGGAAATTTGACATATCTTCTCAAAAGCTTTTCAATAATAGCTAAAATTACAGCATGTATTACTTGGTTAACTGGCTTTATTTTTTTGGCTTATGCTACAACCCAATAAGTAGTTAGTAGCACCCACTTACGTAAAATCGAAGTGCCGGTATCTATTAAGAAGAAAATTAGAAGTACTTATAGATTAGAAAAAAACAAGAAATATTATTTAGGCATACTGCCTAGACGACTTCGGACTCCATAAAAAGTCAGTAACGCCGTTGAATAGATTGGCGAAGTTCACCAAAATGCTAACGATCGTAGCGATCACTTATCGGGCTGCCAAAATTGGTCTCTAGGAAATTCGATAATATTACGATAAATCGGTATCATAGCAACAATATTTGTCAAGTTTGCGATAATAGTCGATAGCTTTGGCAGTAAAGACTACCAAAAATCGTTGGGATCAGTTCGATAGCACGTAGTAACCGATTTTTGTCGTAAAGCGATCGCTATCAATGTCGAGACTGCAGGCACAGGTTTCCTCACGATATTTTCCTTCACCTTTGGTAACTTAGAAAGTACACAAGACTTTAGAAAATTCACATTGGTACTTACCAGGTTTCGAACTCGCACACTCGTACACGAGATGCAGGTGCCTAAACCACTAGGCTACCTTCTCCTCCACTTCACATGATCTTCGGCATCATTTAAGTAGTTTAAAAGGCTTTTAACAGACGTGTCATCTCTGGCGAATTCAAGCATTTTATGACCAACCTCTATTAGGACTCTGTAATTATCCTACTAAAATTGTAAATGCATACGTTTTTACTCTTACACGAGAAAAATACTGAAAGGATTTGAATAAAATTTGGTACTCGCATAGTTTATAACCTGGATTAAATCATAGGATACTTTTTATCGTAACGAGTTCTCTAAGAATGCTGATAAAACCACGGGAAACAGCTAGTAATAATTATATTTAATCATAAACGCATGCCCTGAAAAATTACCTTAATATTTTTTATCCAGTACTAGGTAATATTCTCGTATCTTATAAGATAAACGCTGGCAGGAGCTCAGAAAAATATCAGTCGTCCGTAATAAGCACATATTATTATTATTATTACCCTATTTTATGAGCTTTTATTTAACTTTTCTCAAAGGATATTAGTCTTTTTGAGTTGACTTTGCAACTCGCGAGACGAGAAACAGCAAACACTCCTGTTTTTCTTTCAGGATGAAAATAAAACGCGAGAACTTGTGGAAACGAACAGATTAAAACATAAATATAGAAGTTTTTGAATGGCTTCAGACTTTGTGTATTTTTGTTGGTTCGAAAATGTATTTTAGTCACGCGTTGGGTGTATGTAATTTTTATCTACATACTCGCAACTTTGCAAATAATTTTAATATTTTTAAGACTAAAGGAAAATGTAATATTTCCTATATTTCGTTTTATTTGTAGGTTTAACAACAAATAATTATATGAAAACTAGGTGACACGGTGTACCGCAATTTTTATCTATTCCATTTTTTTTTAATTTTCTTATATACATTACAAAAAAGAAATATTCAATTTGGTGATGCTGTTTGGATGTTATTCACATACATACATTTCGGCGATTAATTTTTATAGATTATATATATATTAATTTATATAAACATAGATATACAAAATAAATAACTTCAAAACTTTTACTTTCAGAAAAAAATAACAAAATTAGAATTTGGAAATCTCCATCTCTAAAAACATGACCTGTTTTTTGACACCATAAAAAAGAAATAGACAAAATGGAGGAAGACTTACCGTTTCCGATATTAAATCACAATATTTTTCAATAAATAAAGGCTGATTTTTGCCATTTACCTGTCTGTGTACTGGCATCATTATGTTGATACTAAATTACAAAAAAAAATACAAAAGAAACAAAAAATTAAATCAACGAGTGTCCTCAGAATCAAAATTAAGTTTTCAAATCTGTTTATTCAACTTGGCAATGCAGTCCGACTTTTGGGCACGATTCCCACTGAGAGCGATGAGGATGAATATTTTGATGCCTAACTTGATTTTTTATGTCTTTTTAGATAGGTATTGTAAATAATTCAAATAAAACGAACAAAGATAAGTTAAAAAAAAAATGAATTCAATTGTCTTTTTGTTTTATTTTATTATGATCCGTATTATTATTTTTATGCTATATAATAGCATTGCAAACATACGTCTAACATGCTCAAAACTATAACAAATATTTGCACTGTGCGGGGTTCGAACGCGCGACACGTAGATCATCAATCCATTGCTTATCCGTTACGACAATGACACCGTCCAACATTTCAGAATTACTAGGATTTGTATACGTACGTGAGAATTTTATTATTTTATAACGCTTCAAATTATATACGTGTTTATCGTCGCCAAGACAGGTTTAGTAAATGTTGTATAGAATAGATTGGACAGAAAAGGCAATTGAAATGGGATAATTCTCTAGCAGTATTAACCGAGAAAAAATATTTTAATTTAATTAAAAAAACATACATATGTATATATATTTTAAGTCTTTAGGTCTATTTAGAATATACTACGACTGTAGGTTGTGCATTATTTTAATGGAAACTGCATTGTTGTGGACAATTAATGTAATATATTTAATAAAAAAAAACTCCTGTGGTTTTGGGTTCAATCCGTAAAATTTTTACTTGGTAAAAATATATGTTATAGTATGTAGTGTACAAGAAAACAGTGATTTTTTAAAATAAAGATTTGAAAGAAATAAATATTTATTTTATATTGACACAACAAAGGTCATAAACACAATCTAATACAGGGGCTAATAAATCTTTACAATATTGTGTGACCAAATTAATTCGTAAATATTGATTGTAAATGAATAAAAATGAAAGCAGACTGATTATTTGTCGTTTTTTTAATGAAACCTATTAAAAATAGAAACTTCTGTTAAAATACTCGCAGTCGTTCTAGAAATAAAATTAGTATTTTATAAATTAAAATGCCTGTGAATTCGACTTTTTTTTAAAGACGTTAACTAATAATTTGACAATTACACATGGATGATGAATCATTTTAATTATGAATGACCACGTAAAGCGACATTATTGATGACGCATCAATATCTATGCAAAAAAACCGGCCAAGTGCGTGTCGGGCCACGCGCAGTAGGGTTCCGTAGTAGGAGTTAGTTAGTCGACTATAACTCTGTAACCGGTTAAGCCTACTTAGCCGCGATAGTTTTCCTTGTAAGTTCATTACATGTACTACGTCTGTGATTTTTTTCACATTTCTAGGTACAGCCATTCAAAAGTTAGAGGGGGGGTAACTCGTATCGAACAAAAATTTGCACTGAAAAGTTAGATATTTCGCAAATGGCTCGTTTAACCAAAAATGGTCTTCACACACCCATAATATTTTTAAAAGACCTATCTAACGATACCCCACACGGAGGGGTGCGCGAGAAAAAAAATATTCATCCTCACTTTACGTGTTTGGGAGCTACCCTAAAAAAATATATTTTTCAAAATTTTATTTTACCACTTTCTCGGCGTGATCAATATACATATCCATACCCAATTTCAGCTTTCTAGTATCAATAACCTCGGAGCTATGCCGCGGACAGACAGACAGACAGACAGACAGACAGACAGACAGACGGACATGGCGAAACTATAAGGGTTCCTTGTCGGACTACGGAACCCTAAAAAATGAAATGAATCACGTATAGGCGTTTTGCATATCTCCCCAAAAAGCCTAATAAATAGTCGGAACTTTTCATCATTACTATCGCAACGTACTAATTTAAGTTATTTAAACGAACAAAGATAAGTTAAAAAAAAAATGAATTCAATTGTCTTTTTGTTTTATTTTATTATGATCCGTATTATTATTTTTATGCTATATAATAGCATTGCAAACATACGTCTAACTTACTCAAAACTATACAAATATTTGCACCGTGCGGGGTTCGAACGCACGACACGTAGAACATCAATCCATTGCTTATCCGTTACGACAATGACACCGTCCAACATTTCAGAATCACTAGGATTTGTATACGTACGTGAGAATTTTATTATAATGTTACGCTTCAAATTATATACGTGTTTATCGTCGCTAAGACAGGTTTAGTATTGGCGACGATAAACTTTACTTTCTCTTAACTCAAATATTTGTATAGAATAGATTGGACAGAAAAGGCAATTGAAATGGGAGAATTCTCTAGCAGTGTTAACTGAGAAAAAATATTTTAATTTAATTAAAAAAACATACATATATGTATATATATTTTAAGTCTTTAGGTCTATTTAGAATATACTACGACTGTAGGTTGTGCATTATTTTAATGGAAACTGCATTGTTGTGGACAATAAATATAATATTTTTAATAAATTAAAGTAACTCCTGTGGTTTTGGGTCCAATCCGTAAAATTTTTACTTGGTAAAAATATATGTTATTGTATGTAGTGACATAGTAATAGAAGCCATATGAGTAGACAGGCACACATCTGATTTTTTCCTGGCAAAATAGCGATTTTTTAAAATAAACATTTGAAAGAAATAAATATTTATTTTATATTGACACAACAAAAGTCATAAACACAATCTAATACGGGGGATAATAAATCTTTACAATATTGTGGGACCAAATTAATTCGTATATATATATATATAAATATTGATTGTAAATGAATGAAAATGAAAGCAGACTGATTATTTGTCGTTTTTTAATGAAAACTTCAGTTAAAATACTCGCAGTCGTGCTAGAAATACAATTAGTATTTTATAAATTAAAATGCCTGTGAATTCGACTTCCTTTTAAAGCCGCCAAATAAAAAAAAAATATACATGGATGATGAATAATTTTAATTATGAATGACCACGTAAAGCGACATCAATGAGGACGCGTCAATATCTATGTATCAAAAAATTAAATGAATCACGTGTCGCCTACACGGATTTTGGATATCTCCCCAATAAAGCCTAATAAATAGTCGGAACTTTTCATCATTACTATCGCAACGTGCTAATTTAAGTTATTTAACGTAAAAGCATTAGCGAACAGCTATCCACGCTATTATCTAACGATAATGATAATTTTTCCAATAATTTGAAAGCATTTCAAAAGTGTCAACATGAAAAACCTGTTAAAGTTTTTAAGTGTTTCCCCTTTGACGTGATTGGTCGATGGAGTTTCGCGGAGGCGTACGGCGGCTGTGATTGGTCGGCTGTGTGCGTAAGTAGCGGAGTTTTGGCGCGCTTTCCATCAGTTGAGAGCAACTTTCCCGCGCGTTACAGCGTCGTGCCATAGTGACGTACCGAAGTTATGAGTGTGTAACGAGTAGAGCTGTTCCTATTTCTTCAACTGCGATCTCAGGTAAGTGGTTTAAAAAAGATTTTATGTATTAATTTAAACGTTATTTTTATTCTTTTAGGGATTTTCGTATTCAGGTGACTTAAAAAAAATACGTTGATTTAAAAAAAAGAGTTGACAATTTACCTCCAATAATTTTAAGTTGTTTTAAAATTATCATTTGTATTTAAGAGTTTAAATATATTAACTTATTTTTTAAAAGTTTCATATATTTATATTCTTCAGTGTATTTCAATAAATATAGTATTTTCATAAAAAAAAACTTATTATAATAACATTTAAAAGGTTTAAAAGAAAATGTATTCAATTAATTTTAATGTGAAAAACTTGCTGATGTTTAATTTAAAAATAAAATAAATAACTCATCGTGTGGTTTTAAAATAACATAATTAGAGTAACATAATAACTGATGATAATTGCTAATTTTTATTTTAAACTCCAACAAATAATATTTAAATGTAAATTACATTATTTTCGTATTTATTGAACGGCACATTCACTATTTTAAATTAACAAACTAATAATAAGTGGCTTCTATCGTTACAATCATCTAACAAGTTACGAAGACGCGGATTTCATTATTTAAACAATTCAACACACATGTCAAAATCACGTCTACATAAAATAAAATAGATACTTTGATCATACAACTTGTCAAGCTGTCAATTACATCGATCAATTTCCTATTATTATGTGAATCATCAAAAGTTTCCTTGACAACAATTTTATCATCGTTCTCTTTCATAACTTTAATTACAACACTAAAGATACAAAAAAAACAATTCCTTTTTTTAATTCGTTTAAAAAAAGAATTATTATAAAAAAAACTATGTGGCCATTAACTTTTTCTTTTCTTTTTATCCATTCTAAAAAATAGTTTCCTTGTGCTATTATGCCTTAAATGAGTTTGTAAATTGATGGCTTTCTTGAATAGTTAGCATTCTATGTTTAAATGCCTATAGGAGGTACCAACCTATTAATCCTCTACAAATCAAGACTTCACGCTTCTACTTAGAATTATCTCATAATAACTTTACCCCCGAACCTACATAGACAGTTTTTGCCGAGAGAATTTCAGTTTGAGTAGAAGCGTTTAAAATAAAATTATAAAAAATATAATATTACGTTTTGCAGCATTATGCTAAGACAAGTAACAATGATAGGTTTATTCATCAATGGTAAGTGCACCAGAGTTGATGTCATTGATGATGTTATGAGGAGGCCTGCTCTATTTTACCTACTAATTGTCTATATCTTGTGAATATCTTGTGCGTGTGAATTAAATTTTTTTCTTTAAAATCACACATTACACATGATAAAACACTCGGACTCGGAACAATTTTAGTTATCCCGGGCATGGAATTGAACCTTAGATACACAGCGCTTATGCAATAAGCCAATTGTGACATCAAATATACAATAGATACATGTTTATAAACATCATAAACGTATGAATTTTATACACACTCAAAGAACAGCTCCAACTGCCATCTAGACTTCATCTTCTACGTAATCAGACCTAAAAATACACACATTAGAGCCAAAGTGTTCATGAAAAAGATCGTTAAAACAAGGAACTGTTTTGCTCCTCAATCTTTAAACTTTAACTGTCTTACTTATAAAAAACCTGTAATTTAAAGTTTAACCATTTCTCACCTAATCATTACTTAACGTCATAATCCAGGAAGCTACTTACTTAAGTACGGATTAAAGCTAAACAGAGTTTATGAGTGAGATTTTTGCTAATCCGTTTCTAAGCACTTTATAAGTAAGACGGTGACTGATGAAAAACCAGGGACAAACCTATCTTCTAACAATTAAATTCACTTCCTAAATTATTCATTAAAAGATACTGAAACTTGTTAATTTTCAGTTGTTTTACATAATCGGTTTTGTATCATATCGGGTGGATTTTAGGTAAATGAAGAACTTTGCCGGCTGGAACGTTGAACTAGCGAGGGAGAAGATAGTTTTAATACACGATAGGTCCAATATCCATGAACTAGTTGTTGGGTCATGTAAGACTAGCAAGATTTGCACCAAACTTACTATCAATTTATATAAAAATCAATGCCACTTTTCGTTGTAATTTTATAACTCACTAGCTTCCCGCCAGCGACTTCGCCTGCGATATTTTAGCTAATGGATACAAAAACTTGACAAACTATCTACAGTCGCTTTCTCTGTCCCTATATCCCTTTGTATGCTTAAATCTTTAAAACTACGCAACGGATTTTGATGCGATTTTTTTTAATAGATAGAGTGGTTAATGAGGAAGATTTTAGTATATAATTTGTTAAGTTTTTGTATCCATTAGCTTAAATATCGCGGGCGAAAACGCGAAGCTAGATAAGTTTATAAAAAAAAACTCTAATTAAATAAGTTCTTTCAGTCAAAGATCTCTTTAAGTGCTTATTAGTAAACGTTCAACTTTTACTTAAACCAGTAATTAGTTGTAATTATCATAACTATAAGTTTATCATCAAATGGACTGATGTATTTGGGCGTGTGAGGAGATGAATATATGTATGTAAGATGGATAACAATATCTCTTTTTAGAAACGTTTTTTTTTTTAGACGGGTGAGTGAAATTTTCTTCAAGATGTACCATCATTCTATATACATACATCTAGAAGAATATAAAATTATTCTTTTATCTAAATAAAAGTATATCTACATTTAAAATTTGTTCTAAATCTGTGTAGCAAGTGACGCGTGATCTAAATTCAGAAAGTAAACGCTAAGATGAAGCGTAAAAAGTACAAATGGGACATACCCTGCCTTGTAACATAAAAGTTAACAAGTTAAGTGTAACAAAAAATATTAATAACAAAAGATATCAACGAACAACATACTTAAACTCATACAAGTAAACCGATATTTTAATGGAAGATAGGAAATGTGATTAAATTATGTCTTAATAGGTTTTCCTTGGTTTATTAGTCTCGACTCATTTTACAATTAGATACTTGTTCACATCAGTAAAATTTCCATATTTTATTTAAAATTCAATTTATTAAACACACTGATTGGTTTTACCGTTTTACGAGAAAATCGTAGATCCTTCTAGGAAGTTTGCTACGGTGCTACGGCGCTACGACGCTACGCCGCTACGTGGCTACGCTCGAAATTTTAAACGGTGAACAAAATACAGGTTGATAACTTTTTTAATTTAAAATTTCTAGTAACTATTTTCTATTGTGAAATTCGATGAACTTTAAGTTAACTATAACCGAACAGTACTACGCCTATTAATACAGTTTTTTAAATTGATAAGTACGTAATTTATCGCTTTTTACAAGTTTTCTGCTATTTTTTGAACTCATCATCATCATTAGCCTAGCCTTTTCCTAACTATATTCTTCTAGTCTAACCAGATGCAACTGGCTACCAGTGTTTTACATGGAGCGCCTGCCTCTCTGAACCGCACAATCGGGTTACCGGGTAACACGATCCCCCTTTCTGAACTATTACTAACCAAAATGAAAAAAAACTTTTAAACTAAAAAAAAAATAGTATAGAGAAATAGAGAGCACCTCAGTTTTTTTTTAACTAAAACTATATTGAGGGAAAATCTCTGCTTTCATAATTTTCTCAATAATCTGACATTTTATCTATTTGATATTTCATTAATGTTTTCGTCTACAAGTAATCTATTTCCAATAATTGTATTATATATGAAACTTACCCTTTGAAGTAGGTAAAAGATTTTTAAATAAACAAAAATATTTTTTCGTCTTTACAATATGACTTTATATAAAAGTTATTTAGAAAATAATCCTTAAAAAATACACAAATGAATAAAAATAATTGAGATCACAGACACAGAAGGAGTGTAAATAATAATTAATTTTTCGTCTGTCAACACTGCCAATCAGTCAGTATTTGAATGTGCGAAAGTCCCCGATGTGGCAACCCTTATCAAATTAATGGTGATGTCATCAGATGAGACTGGCGCTCGCGTGCTGATTGGCAAAGCTAATTTTGAGCTAAGCGCTGTTTTCCCTGAAGTGTACGCAGTGAATGATATCTGTACATGTCAGTGTGTTCACCTACGATCTTAGATAAATTTTAAGCATTTTGTTTTTTCTTCCTCTAAAAAACAAAAAAAGGAAAAACAGCAAAGTATTACAAATGTTACTTCTTACTTATACGAGTGCATAGTTATTATAGATACGAAAGTTTATCAGGATGTATGTAAGTTTTTTACTCTTTCACGAAAAACTGCTGAATAGATTTGAATGAAATTTGGTACACGCATAGTTTATAACCTGCATTAACATGTAGGATACTTTTTATCCAGTTCCGTGAAGTAGTTCCTTTAGAATGCGGGTGAAACCTCGTGCAACAGCTAGTATAATTATAATTCTGATGCATATTATAACCGGACTTCAAAAAAAAATGCCACTTTTCGTTGTAATTTCTCAAGAACGGGCTCACCTATCCAAACCAAATGTTTAGGCTTTGTTTGGACTATTTAGTAGATGTTTTATGTGAAGTTTGCACAAAATCGGTGGAGCGGTTCTTCATTTATCACATTTTTTATAACAAATGAATTCCATTAGACCACGCGGGCGAAGCTGCTGGCGGAAAGCTAGTAAACTATAATTACTGAGTCTATGAGAAGTTGTAAGTAAAACATTTTCCATACTCGAACAACCGGCAAAGGGAACGTCCAAAAAGTTTTTTTATAAATCAATTGTACCTCAATCTTTAACAATGTAAGAAAAAAACCGTCGCAAACAACCAATGGTCCGGTCTATCCGGGCAATTAATTTTTATCCCCAATCGCGTCAACCGTTACTGGGAATAAATCTTACCTAGGAATTGTCACAAAATGGCACAAAGTGCCACAATGTTACAGAAGACGTTAAAAGTTGATGACAGTGTAGATTTGGGTAATCTTTATTTTATTTAGTTGCACTAGATTGTAGGGGGAATATTTTTTGAACGTCTCAATCTATACATATAAAATGCTTTGTCCTGAATGACTGACGGATCAACGCACAGCCGAAACCGCTGATCGTAGAGGCCTGAAACTCGGAGGGTGTGTTTTTCAAATGACGTAGGCATCTGACAAGAAAGGACTTTCCGAAATTCTCTACCCCTAAGGTGATGAAAAGGGTGCAAAGTTTGTATGAAACTCTGACATTTTAAATTTGAATTCGTATAGACCACACGGGCGAAGCTGCTGGCGGAAAGCTAGTAGTATATAGTAATAATAGTAATCTCTCCAGACCGACTCCGGTCACGGCGGTCCATCTCAATGAAGACTAGCCAGGTACGCAGGAGATATTATAGTGCAAAAAAGCTTGCGCAGACACAGGTGCACTCTCTCTCTCTCATAGTCCGATGAGACGGCAATCAGACACGACCGGGGAGAGGTCAGGTACAGGACAGACAGCTTTACGAGTTCTCTGAGGCATGGAGGGGTCTCCCATTCATGGACTGAATGACATGAATAAATATTTGAAGTTTGAAGTTTGAAGTTTGAGTGACCGCGGCTGCCGCAGCTTAACCTTAGTAATCTATCGATCCGCATAGCTGTTACTTAGCTACGAGCTCCTCAATAGTAGTTTTAAATATTTTATACCTATTTACCTTGCAAGCAATAAAACAGAGTATTATTTCATCATCGAAATAACATAATTCGTTTTTGCAATGAATGAATAAACGCTTTTCATAATGCGTGGGTAAATTATAGCATAATTAAATTTAGAGAGGTAGAATTTCAGCTAAAATCACAATTAATCATCATCATAACTTGTGCCCTTATCCCAAACTATTTGGGGTTGTGTCTTCACTAGTCATGCTTCAATGGGAAACTCAATTAATAATAATTAATAATAGTAAATTGTATCTTGAGAATTAAGTTTTTAGTTTCCATTGTTCCGAAATTGTTTTTTTAAAACCACTAAGGGGTTCCCCGACAGATGGTTAAGTAATCGGCCCGTTAAACAAAAACGTTAAAGTAAATTCTGAGGGCTAAGTTCATCGACTGAAGGTTTCGTAACCGGCCCGTTAAACCAAAAGGTTTTTTAACCAGGGTAGCTGAAATGTTCGTGTTACCACTTCTAGTTCTACCCTAGTTAGGTAATCGACCGTTTCAGGAATAAAAATCTGAAATAATACATTACCCGTCGAAAGTTGGAAGTTTGAATTTATGGTAAACAGCTGTTTTTAGTTAATCGGACCGTTATGTTGTTGGTGAACTTGGGCCTAAACATGTATCTTTTACATTGTACTGGTGTTGTAACATTTAACAATAAGATCAGAATGGGCTTCAACCATTTTGTACCAGGTAAAATAAAATAAATAAAAACACCGTTCAAACCCTTTACCGGTAAATAAATAAACAAATAATTTATTTACTCAATTAAAAGCTTTTCTTTGCTAGTAGCTGTTGTTTGTATGAGGATAGGGAAATATATATTTTGGTATTTTAAAAAAGTTGTGGGTAGCATTTAATATTTATTTAAACAACTTCATTAATAACCCTCCTTCTGTCGCAGTCGGGTAAAAAGGACTTTTACTATTTCTAGGACTACGAAAAGGCGTTGTGTATTAATTATAATTGTGACTTATGACGACCTGAGTGGTTTAGTGGTCAACATGCCGACGCAAGGGGTCCCGGGTACGATTCCCGGCCAGGCAGAAATTGAAATTATGAATTTTAATTTCTGTGACGGGTCTGGGTGTTACTATGTATAATATGAATGTATTTAAAAAAAAAAGTATATAAGTAGTATATCCGTTAAGCTAGCACCCATAACACAAGCATGCTTGCTTGCATTGCTTACTTTGGGGCTAGATGGCGCTGTGTGAAATTGTCCAAAGATAATTATTTATTATAATTAATTAGTTTTTGTACATTTAATCTTTTTATTTGGCAATAAATGATTATAATTCCCAAGAACTGTAAATTATGATGAACAAGTTGTTTCCCGCGGTTTCATCCGAAGCCTGACGGAACTACTTAACTCACCCAAATAAAAACTATGCTACGTCCTTTCCTAGGGTTCAAGCTATTTCTATGTCAAACTGAATCCGAATCGGTACAAGCATTAACAAAGTAACCTTTCGCATTTTAACACTATTTAGAATGATAAAAAAGCTTATTTTTTTTTTTATGAAATAAACTTATGAGCACTCGAAGTTGGACCATAGGTGGGTCTGCTTACCTTCTATAAGATAAGCTGTTGGCATGTTAGCCAATAAATAACTATAAAAACTGACGCAACCTATCATCTATAATATAAAAATGAATCGCTGAATATGTTGCTAAGCGCAAATCTCGAGAGCAGCTGAACGGATTTGTATGAAATTTGGTACAGAGATAGAGAGGACCCTGGAGAAGGTTTTAGGGTAATAATCCGGGACGCGGGTGAAACCGCGAGAAATACCTAGTTATTAATAGATTTAGCTTCAAATACTTTTACGGGTATGTGCGTTTGGCAAAACAATTTACAAATACGAATATCCCTACACAATTATTCATACAAGGTTTTCACTGCAATGCCACTTGAAGGCCACTGATATTAATATGAAACAAGATAAGGAAATATCCCGAAATGATCATAATAATCTTAATAATTTTATGTGATGACCCCAAAGTTTCTTTAGAGGTCATTCTACAGGGAAATCTTTGCTAAATGGCTGTTTTTGAAGCACGTAGCACCCTTTTATCCTTTAAGTTAGGATAAGTAGCCAGTTCACTCTCGCTTTATAAAAGAAATCATTGCAGACTGACATCTTAGGATTTTCTGGAGAAAATAAGTTCGTTAGAAATTCCTATAATTTGTTTTAAATTATTTATTTAATTAAGTTTAAAACATATTTACAATAATTAAATAAACCTTTTCATTATTTTTTTATCTGTGCATGTATATATATCTTAAGTCTTTACTTAAAATATATATGTGTACGAATAATGTGCGTCAATGAGATTAGGCGTCAAAGTACTCATCCTTATCGCTGTCATCCGGAAACATGCCCAGAAGACTGGCAGCATTGCCACGTTGAATGGCAATGCTAATTCCTATGATTGAATTATTGTTTATGGGAATTTTACACTATTGAAAAGGAAAAGCCTCGGTACGTAAATAACAATGTAATGTATTTTTTTATATTTCCTTTGACCGCAATGCACATCAATTAATTTACCACAAAATTCTCTATAAATTAAATACTATTTCAACAAACCTTTTGGGATTTATCTCTCAATTCAAATCATAAAATTGTTTGCTTTTCAAAACAAAAAAATGCAATGAATTAAAACAATTTTCAATTTTTAAACACCACCAATCCATATGACAAATAATTTATGAAAAGTATATCAGTTATGATATGCATTTCTCCCATAAATTTTGTATGACAATAGCAAACTATGAGGTCACAAATCTTACAGTACAAAATTCAATAGATTTCATGAATAAAATCAAGCACATTTTTGGATGAATTATGTCTTGAAAGGCTTCAACTACTAAATTCAATTAAAAAACGTGATTCCCCGCATCTGCCTATAAACCTACTGACAGGTCCAAACTTTTCCTATAACAAAGTGATTGGAACAGTGTCGTGCGACTCTCAAACTAGCCACAATTCAACTGTCGGATTAGTTGGCCGGCTGGCTGGTACGGACATGTGTCTATCGGTCTATCTAGATGCAAGCAAGATTACTGCGAACTGACCTAACGTCAACAGACAATCAATTCTAGAATTTAGGCTACCTACATTTAAAAAATAATTGGAATACCATGGAAGGATATTTCTTCTGAAATCATTATTACCAATCGTATATTAGACTGTTGTATGAGAAAACCATTAGTCGACTCCACGCGCGATCAAAAGGCTCGCCTATATTTCGGACAAAGAATCAGCATTGCGATCCAACGTGGCAATGCAGCCAGCCTTTTGGGCACGATTCTCGTTGACAGCGATGCGGATGAATATTTTGATGGCTAATTTCTTTTGTTTATTATTTATATTATTATTTTTATATTGTAAATATTGAAAACCGTAACTTAATTACTACAATTTATTAAAATATGAATGAGCTATTTAAAATACAAAAGTCGTTGCTAGAAAAAGAGAGCACGATTGAAATATGACGTAATAATACCTAAACGCTGAGTAACTCGACAGTTCCTGGTACAAATGACATTTTGCGTGATAAGGATAGCGAATTCCCCCTCCAAATCTTAGAGCATGTATTTTTTTAATTTAATTTTAATTTTTTTGAGACTTCATTTTCTTTATATAGAATCTTTATAACAAGATTGAGTTTTAGTACATGTTGAATGGTCATCAAATAACTAATTCAAATAATAATGTATTTATATCAAAGCTTTCAAAAAGCCGACTAACTAGTCTTCTACAGAGTAATAAAAACCACCAAAATATGTGTAAAATTTTAACCATTCGGTACAGTTTGACCCGCAAGTAACAACAATAGTTATAACCGAAATTACTCGTCAGAACAGACAATGGTACACAACTTATATAAGTTTTAATTACTTGAGCAATATAGCCTGATTTTAATCCTAGTTGATATTGCTTTAAGAATTGCTAGACGGATCTCAAAAGTATCTTTCTAAATTCTATGGGTGACATTTCGGAGTAATATTACGTTTGCGGTTAGAAGTAACGGTCTGTCTGAGTAATTATTTTCTCAAGAATTTTCATCCTGTCTACGAGATTGTATAGGTTTGAAAGTTTTTTTTAATACGCACTAGTTGTACAACAATTAAATATAACTCCAAGTTAGGGTGAACAGGCTTGACCTCTGAACTAGAACAGAGTCAAGAGCAAACACATTTCAAATAAAAAAAAAACTCTGCCTAATGTTTCAAAAAGAGCAAGCAAGCTGATGTTACTTTTATTAACCTTTGATCGGTGGACCCGTGCGGCTGTTACTTAGCCACAAGCTCCTCCTCATTTTCAATATGATAACGGTAATATCACATTCATTACACAAGAACCTAACTCATTAATGAATGCGTACCATTAATTTCAATCCTAGTACCTGTTACTATCATCGGTAAAACAAAAGAGCATCACTACTCGTTCTTACAAAATCAATGATGTCATTATTTACACGTTATTAACTCCCGTTGTTGTTGTTTAGTTTTTTTATAAAAGAACTCGTAATTATTATTATGTCATCTATTGTAGTTTATTATAATGCTTACGTCTACGCTTGATGTCTTGTTTAGACATATTTTTAGGGTCCCGTAGTCGACAAGGAAACCTTCTAATGTCGCCATGTCCGTCTGTCCGCGGCATAGCTCAGAGGTTCTTAGTACTAGAACGCTGAAATTTGGTTTGGATATGCATATTGATCACGCCGACAAAGTGGTATATAAAATTTTGAAAAAATACTTTTTTATGGAAATTTACAAGTACTTTTTTTTTAATAAATTTCCTTGAATAAAGGAAATATATTTTATATTAACAGCTAAAAAGCAAATATGTCAAATTTAAAGGATCATTTTATTTGCCAATTGGCGAGCAGACACGACACTGTGGACACAAATGTATACACACATTGTAATGTACACGAAAAGAATTTCGGACGCTCATGCATTATGCAAGGTGTCCATTATGAAGTGGACACAAAAGCATATCGCGGTAACTGCAAATTATTCCCCGCACTCCTGTGAAAAGGTAACGCGATAAAAATTGTGAAGTCTATATTTTTCAGTTGCGATCTTTTTTGTGTGGCAATCGTCAAATAATATAGCCTGTGTTTTATTTTTTTTTTTTTGTTAAAAATAACACAAAATGAATTTCTTTTTTGACATTTAATTATTTTCTAATATCGTAAATAACAGTAAGTCGGACAAGGTAACGAGACTAACAGTAACTAGTTACATGTATCTAACATTGCTATTGTTTTAAAATGAAACGTATTAACAGATACGACAATACGATACGGAAAGATAGAATAGATATTTTTTTTTGCGTTTTAGAAGAAATATATATGATTTTTTTTTCTCTTCGAAAGTATTTTTGTAAACACACTCAAAATTCGTTGTCCTGTGCTTTTAATATAATTGCTTTGTGACAAATACGGAAAAAGTACTTTACCGATTCATGCTTTTATGAAAAATTACACTAGTTGCACGATTCCAAGGAGTCAAGTGGCTCCATGTAGAACAACCGGCAAGAAACCCCATGTATACTCTTTTCAAAAGATTGCGTTCACAATTATATATCTAGGGACAAAAAATAAAGAAACAAAAAAATAATAATTGAAAGTTCAATACTACGATTTTTAAATGCGATAAAACGTTACTTATTGTTTTTTGTTAGCATATTATCAATTAAAAAAAAAGCATTTGGTCATTTAAAATATTTCCCTTAATGTATAGTTGTTTACACGCAGAATCCCATTAGAATATAATAAATTACAACTGATTTATAGTCACTCACTTTGTGACTAAAACCATTGCACGATTTCATTTAAAAATAGAACGTATTGTCATTAAAAAACCATTAATATAACACTCCTTTCAAGAACACGCCAATAGGTATCTATACAAGACAAGTGGTTTTCAGAATTGTCATTCAAGACAAAAGTGTTGCCACCCCTTAGAAACCTTACAAAACCAGACGCCAATAAAAATAAATAAAAAAAAAACCTCGTACAAACAGGGGAATAAACGATAACCCCAAACTGCTGTCGTTATTCAAAATATTCATGAGATTTCAACCCTGTTGTCCGAACTCCGAATGGCACATTCGGAGTTCGGACGTGAATTCTTGTCGCGGTCTGAGTGACCGCGGTCAAGCTCAGATAGCTTCGATCTGGCTGGAGGCGGATTAGGGTTTCTAGTATGAGAAATAGATATCTTAGAATTGTATAATAACAGTAACATATCATGTCTGTGTTAACCGATACCCATATGCACGAATCACTTTCGAACAAGTATTCGTATCGACAGCGATTTTTGAATGGAATATACTCGCTTCATACAAACTATTTATTTAAATTTATAACTTTAATCATATCTTTTGATGCTGCAAATTGTTATTTAATAATTTTAAACATATTTTTTGCTCTGGTGTGGTTGTATTTATGATTCGATAATCGCTTTTGACACGAATACTTTCTTGAAAGTGATTCGTGCTTGGCCCACTGTTCTGTTAAGACTACCTGTGTGCCACGGTGTCACCCGTGAAGACTTTTCCGTACAAGGATAATATCCTATGACTTTTCCTGGATTAAAATACTCAAATACTCATTTCATCCAAATTACCCGTTTTAATGTCAAAGCGTTACATACAGATAGAGTCATATTTAAGATATTAGTAGAGACAAGACACATGCAACTACTATTTCCGCCAGCTATACGAATAAAATTAAAAATAACCGAGTTTCAGAATGACAAACTTTGATCCCCTTTTTCACTCCCTTAGGGGTACAATTTCGGAAAATCCTTTCTCATCGGATGCCTACGTCATACAAAGAACACACCCTCCGAGTTTCAGGTCTCTACGATCAGCGGTTTAGGCTGTGCATCGATCCGTCAGTCATTCAGGACAAAGCATTTTATATGTACAGATTTTTCCCACACACATCGGCTTTAGCGAAAATAGATTTAAGTCTATTTATTGTTGACTTTGCGACATAATTTTATTTACTAAGGCTAAGAATAGTTCACGCTTCAACGTATTAATTTGTTTATAATTTAATCTATATGTTAATAAACGCGCTTCATACATGTTTCACTTCGCACCCACGTTGATTGGAACTTTGTTTAAAAGCTGAGAGTCAACCTGTATCTAGTTTTCCTTACATATAGTATGAGTGATTCTTTATTAAACACTAGCTTCCCGCCAGCGGCTTCGCTATTCTTTAGCTAATGGATACAAAAACTTGACAAATTACATACTCAAACCTTCCTCATAATCACTCTATCTATTAAAAAAAAACGCATCAAAATCCGTTGTGTAGATTTAAAGATTTAAGCATACATAGGGATATAGGGACAGAGAAAGCGACTTTGTTTTATACTATGTAGTGCTAGTGATAGTAATTTGATTATTTAATTATTATGCCAAAGCGGCTCCTTGCTGACCGGTAAAAATAATCACGTTAGGAAAAAGCATTTTAACTTTATATATTTATAACCCTAATTTCTGGAGTCATAGGATGGATTGGCGATTTCAGACTTTTTAAAGTCCAGGTTTCCTCACGATGTTTTCCTTCACCGTTAGTCAGTGACGGCTAAGATATACTTAGAAAGATATGACTTTAGAAAAGTCACATTAGTACTTGCCAGATTTCGAACTCGTACACGAGAGGCAGGTGCCTTAACCACTTGGCCACCACGACATTTACTTCAAGAACTTATGAAATATAATAAAAAAATCTCTTACATACTGACCCAGTAAATCTATCAATTAAATTAGTAAATAATAAATAAAAGTCGGGCATCAAAACAAACACATACATATTTATAAAACTGTTTAACCAATCAAAGAAACAGTAGCATATGAAAATAAACGGGTGCAAAGTTTGCATAAATCAGGAATTATAATAAACATTGGTTTTATTCAAATGTACATGGTAATTAATTAATTGTTATGAATAAAATTTAAAATTTTCTGCTCGCTTGCTCGCTTTGGAATAAATATTGCGTTAAATATGCGAGAATTGAGATCATACGAAAGGGTTGATTACAATAATTTTGTATTGTTAATGGATGTCATTGATGATTGAAAGAGAAGATTCAACAAATATTGCAAGTTCAATCTTCTTCTTCTTGTGTGGGCTAACTGTGGGTTTACTAATTTAAGGAGCTCTTGTAAAAGATATTTCTCAAATTCGCCTGACGACATGCGATTGTAACAGCTACTGTTATCAAGGTCGTCTTGCCCAGTCACGGGGGTGTCATACCGCCAACTGACTTAAAAAAAAACAAATGTATAAAGCAGTTTTTTGTGAATCACGTCCTGGTTAAAATACTAGTCAGAGCGCGTCGGTTAAAGGTTTATCGATAAAGTGATACGACAGTGGAGGTTCTTTTAATTACCTATACAAAATTATATGTGAGAATAAATGGGGGTAAAATGTGTAACTTGGCCAGTACCACCCAATATGGTGTAAGGTATCTCGGACATAAGTTGCACATATATCCTCCCTTTATTCGGTAACACCTTTGAAAATTTAAAAAATAAATAAATATTGTACAAATTTATCTAAGCATTGATGTTTTTAAATAACAATTATAATAATTACCTGCAGATTGATGGCAGGCCATTCGTACAGAATAATTCCCTGTTCCAAAAATATCTAATTATTTTATCATTAAAATTGTGAGCACGACTCTGTTTAATTACGATAAAATACGCCCAGCAGAGGGTTAGAGTCAATGACAATTTATTTATTTAAGGATTTTGTGACGCTTTAATCAGGCTTTTCGAGCTTTGGTCATGTTTAATTACAATTTAATGGAAATGTAAATAGGAAATTGAAGTTATGAGAGGTTATTCACATTCACAGAATTCTAGTGTAATAAATAAATCTAAACCAAAAATAACTTTGTCGGTATTTTTAGCTTTCACGGTAAAACGGATGAGCAGATTTAGATGAAATTTGGTATAGAGTTAGATTGAAACCTGGCAAAGGATATGGAATAGTTTTTATCCAGGTCCACGAACTAGTTGCCTTAGGATCTAGGTAAAACAGGGAAATTATTTATAATTAAATAAAATTCCAAATAACATGTATTTTGGCGCGATTGCTCAAAATGCTTCTAAAGCCATTTTTTCAATGCAATACACATTCAACTAAGAGTGATAAAAATCCTGAATGACTGACGGATCAACGCACACAGTCTAAACCGCTGATCGTAGAGACCTGAAACTTGGAGGGGGTGTTCTTTGTATGACGTAGGCATCCGATATGAAAGGATTTTTCCAAATTCTGCCTCTAAGTGGGTGAAAAAGGGGGGCAAAATTTGTATGAAACCTGTCATTTTCAATTTGAATTCGTATATACCACGCTGGCGAAGCCGCTGGCAGAAAGCTAGTCTACATAAAATGTGACCAACAGTACGAACAAAGCTAGTGAATATTAGAAAAAAAAATACATTTTGACATGCCTTTCACTACTTATAATAGTTAATTCTTAATTTTGACTTTGTAACATACCTACGTCACTTTTCATATGTTCGTTTGTGACACATCTACATTATGTATATCGTATTTCGTACGTTTGTATGCTTCGTTCATTTCAACGCAACAGTAAAAGGCTTTACTTTTCAAAACTACTTTATTGAAACACAATTTGACTTCGTACGTAACGTTTGGGTGCAACACTATTGTTGTAAAAACTGAGAGTAATTTCATGTTCACGCAGTAACTGCATTAGAGCAGCTTTCTGTTTCAAAAAGCATTTTTTCTTCATAAAGTTAAGTAAATATTAAGGTATTCGGGATTATTAGTAAGTTTTTCAAAGCAACTATGTTTCACTAGACTAGAATAGAAAAGTATTCAACTTCCATGAAGAATTGTATTTTTTGCCTAAGGTTGCCTTTTAATAATTATGTAAGTAAGAGTAAGAGTACAGTAAGAGTCTGACACTCTCTCTCGCCCCACCTACGGCGGGAGGAGCCGCTTAATGATTTTCCATACGAAAAAAAGTCTTTTAGAATAGTGAAATATTTAAAATTGCTGATTTTTATTAATTTTGAAATAGGAAGAAAATATCCACATTTTTCCCGATTTATATATTTTATTTTTATCACACCTACTAAATTCTAAAAGGACGTATCAGTCGCCACTAGTACAAGTTCAATCAGTTAAAATGCACCATATCACTGACTACCATCTCCAAAGCCCTTACGACCTTCTGACCTAAGAGATAGTTCCCAATAAATCCTTTTTGACTAATGTTCTTGGGAACAGGAATTTTGGGAGGACACAAAAAACTGAGATTTGAATAGAGAGTGATATTTGTGTAGATATACATATAGTGATATGGTTCTTGCATTTGTTATCTACACGTGGCCGATTGGTGTTATGAATAAGTTTTTTATTGCATACTAGCTTCCCGCCAGCGGCTTCGCCCACGATATGTTAGCTAATGGATACAAAAACTTGAAAAATTATATACTAAAACCTTCCTCATTAATCACTCTATCTATTAAAAAAAAACGCATCAAAATCCGTTGCGTATTTTTAAAGATTTAAGCATACATAGGGATATAGGGACAGAGAAAGCGACTTTGTTTTATACTATGTTGTGAAGCCGACTCAAAACTCAAGCATGGCTTAAATTTATAGTCAACCAATCAATTTGCCACTAAAAATCAGCGCTGGTCCTTGACTTAGGTCGAACCAGCATAATGCTGAGTGGAAACCCTTTGTCACACACAAGCAACTTGTTTTTTAAGTGTAAGTTAATAAGCAGTCATAATTGACTGCTTATAAGTGTGATAATAAATTGCATTTCTTTCTTTCTTTTTAAATGGATTCTCCAAATCTATGCTCAAAATACGATCTACGCTTGAGTGTTTTTCTGTATGTGATTATAGAGTTATATCCAGCATCTTATGTTTAGCATAGATTTGAGGCTTATTTGATTCATCATCAGCGGCATATTAACTATCCCACTGTTGGATAAACATTTTCCAAAATCCACAAAGTGATTTCGACCCGACCAGGGAATCGAACCCGAAATCCCATTAACAGCAGTCATATATGCGACAAATAGACCAACGTGCCAGTTTATGTATATCTAAACTAATATTATAAAGAGGAAAGATTTGTTTGTTTGTAGTGTTTTAACTCAAAAACTACTGGACCGATTTTAAAAACTCTTTCACCGTTAGAAAGCTACATCTTTACGAAGTGTCATAGGCTATATTTATTTCCAGAAATAATAAGGAATCCCTACTAAAACTTGAATAATGTAACCCAAGGTGTAAAAAAAAATTCCACGCGGTCGAAGCTGCGGGCGGAAAGCTAGTGCTTAATATACTCGCGACATTAAACCAACTTTCTTACTATATGTTTATCCCCAAGAAACACCTCAATATCAGAATATAATGTATCGTCAGGTAACCAAACTGGTGACGTCACGTTGCCCGTTGCAATGAAGTTGTGAAACTCTATTACAAGTGCAATATTGCACATGTACATAGTAGATAATAGTTTCAGCATTCAGGATTACATTGTGTGAAACTGCTCGTGTCTCATGAAAACTGTTGGAACTACCACGATTTGGGAATTAATGTAGTTATGATTTAATTTGTTTTTTTTTTACACTCGAGTGCATTGAAATTGGGTCGTTTTGCATTTCGCTCAATGATACTGAACAGTTATTCCTTAGGTACAAAATGTGTTAAATTAACTAAACCATTTGTTGCAATACTATCTATACTCCATTTACAATAAGATTAGACATTTAAACGCACCCCATTTACCGTTCGTTCAAACGATTTTAGGCTCTATTGCTAAGGTGAGATAACAAAAAACAAATGCAGAATATTTTTGGTAGTGTAAACATTATTTTGCTTTCAACACCATCTTTATCTATAAGGAATAGAACTCAAAATCGTTTGAACGAACGGTAAATGGGGTGCATTTAAATGTCTAATCTTATTGTAAATGGAGTATAAGTAAATTTTATTTTCTGTGATTGTTTCCTCTTATTCATATAGGTAGATTTATAGTTGGTTGCATAAAACTTTTATTATTTATACTTTAAACTTTTACGAATATCACAAAAGATGATAACAAAAAATCAGGATAGGTACTTTTATTATTTTTTTACGTTATCAATACATAGATAAAATAATTATGTAAACTTATACCATCAATATTAAGACGAACAAAATTATTAAATTTTATCCTCCATTTTGATATCTTCTTCCTACACAATTTAATTTCGTAACACAGACCCATGAAATCAGATGTAATAAAACTACCCTCCAGCTAAGTTCCCAGGCAGGGCCCAGACATTGTCGAAGTTGTCCACTAACAATCAGATAGAGTTAATTTATATGCCTACCCGCCACCGGTACTTTGTAACAACTTTGGATTTCAGGAATTAAATGCGGAAATATTATTTGAACCTTTGGAGGGAAGTTATTTTTAAATTGGAAATATTGAGAACTAGCTTCCCGCCAGCGGCTTCGCCCGCGATATTTTAGGTAATGGATACAAAAAGTTGACAAATTATATACTAAAACCTATCTCATTAACCACTCAAATCCGTTGCGTAGTTTTAAAGATTTAAGTATATGTAGGGATATAGGGACAGAGAAAGCTACTTTGTTTTATACCTACTATGTAGTGAAGAAAACTTACTTATGCATATTATACAGGTTTTTTTTTAACCAGTGCGCAATTTTTTTTGGTGGTTCTATGTTATGTGTTCAATTTTTTTTTTTTTTTCACTTGTGTCCTAATATGAAATTAGTAAAACATGGGCACAATCAATTAGTAATAGCACTACACTGCCTAGGCATGCAGAGCGAGCTCACGAGTACAATACGACTCAGCTGATATCTACGCACAAGCCGACCGGCGAATTTTAAAATAAATTAAGTTCTTAAAGGCCGGTAGAAGAAGATAATCAAAATTTCTTATTCATAATAGTTCAATAGAACACATTGCCAATATCTTCGATAAATGGAAATCAGTTTAAAGTAGCTGGGAACTTAGTGTATAAAGTTTCATCCAAATGCATTTGGTAGTTTTTGCGGTAAATTGTAACAAACATACATATTACATCCGCACATACTTTCGCTTAGTTGGATACCCAGTAATATAATGTAACCTAATAGCTCATTATTTAACTTAAAGAAATAAAATACATTCAGAATATCGCTAAAAACGTTAATTGGACTGAATAAATATAAGTTTTGTTTAACCAATTAATAGAGCAGTAAGCAGACTAACTTTAAAAGATAAAGTATCCAAGTGGTGGTTAATTTTTAACTTTGAATTTAGTTTATTTTTTTAATTCAGCCTTTGGTACAACTTAACTTTTTCTAATAGGAGTTATTATTAAAACGATGAGAAGATATTTTAAGAAGCTAATTTTTCTTCATTTATTTTTGACGGATAATTTTGATTTGAACTAGATATTGAATTATTATTACTGGTATTTATGAAATATTCTTTTTAAATCATGACCACACTAGGAATTTCACCCGTATTGTAAACGTGCATTACACATGCACAAACACTCAGACCCGGAATAATTTTAGTTGTCCGGTGTGGGAATGGAACCCGCCGCAGCCAATTCTCTCTCACTCTCACACACAGACGTGCCATCAAACTAACAATATTTGAAAGGGTTGATCGTAATTAAAATACTTTACTGTATATATTAACAAAATACAATTCTATATCAACTTGACAAAAAACAAAAATCCATTTCCATCAATAACCACTATGTGTGTGATTTATGGAGAAGAAGTGCTTTTAAGAGGCTTAATGGTCGAATGTCGATCAGTGGGTGAACACTAGTATTAATAAATAATATGTACTTTAAGCCAAAGCTATATATTTTGTATTGCTGGTGAAAATCAAATAAATTAGGTAGCCAATTGATGACTTGTTGGTTTTATACCAAATTAAAATCAACAACATATTGACATAAGCTAATATGATACCGATTACAGATTTATTGTAAAATATGAAATAGAATGATACTCACTGCCGTGGTTTTATAATTACACTGTCGAGTTTTGTAATCTATTAAGAACCTACTTATTTAAAAAAAAATATTATAGAGGTATTCCTCTAAAATCCTTCGTTACAAGTTCTATAAATCTTTCTCTAACCATCTAGTTTTTAATCAATAAAAGACTATTTTTCAGTAAGTATAAGATAGTTAGTATAGTCTTATTTAGACTATTCCTGATAAAAGTGTAGCTTCAAGTTAGTTATAAATAAAATAAAATGATAGATAATTACACTTCCTCCGAAGCTCCTATTAAACTAATAAGTAAGATAGATATCCTACCAATTTGAAAATAAAAAAAATATAAAAATGAAAAAATACGCCTCTAATACTACGGAGAAAAAAAAATCGCAGCACAAATTTACCTTCACAGACATGTGAAACTAATTCGAGTTGGTAGCCCAACTTGATGTTTGTTCCGCGTTTAGTCACAACTTGCAACTGGCAGTTCTACCATCGTATACTAACAATTGGCTACATACGTACCTACACTGCACGGCTACACGAAACTGAGGAGATTCCCAAGAAATTAGGTAGGATAGTTCTTATGTTGTTTCACCCACATTTCGCTAATTGCGAATTTGATCCCTTTGCGTAGCAAAATTCTTATTCGGTCGTATTCTAGGGCGTCAAAAACAAATGATATGCTGCTGTTAGGTGTGAAAATAAGTTTTAATTACGACACGAATTGAGATATACATGTCTACAGCACTTCAGGAGATTTCCAGTGTTGCCGCTGACGAGATATTATTATTGTGTCATAAAAAGCTCGTGTCTAAGTAACAGCCACACGGTTCAACTGATCAAAGGTTGAGCTGCGCTTGGTGCGGATGAGTGACCATCTTTGTCATAGCGAGACTCCTTCGTGCCTCGGAAAGTACGTTAAGCTGTTGGTCCCGGTTATCATTTATAGATCTTTGACAGTCGTTACGGGTAGTTTGAAGCCAGAAAGTCTGACAACCAGTCTTACCAAGGGGTACCGTGTTAGCCGTTAACTGGGTTGTGGAGGTCAGATAGGCAGTCGCTCCATGTAGAACACTGGAACTCAGCTGCATCCGGTTTAGACTGGAAGCCGACCATAGTTGGGAAAAGGCTAGGCAGATGATAGTTAAAAATATACAGTTCAAAAATAAATTAAGAAAATACATATGTATTCGATAAGTCTGCTAAACCAATTTTGTGACAGTATTTTAATGAAATGTAACCTACTATTTTATTACAATAAATAAAAAAAGCGAATGGTATTTTCCAAAAATAAAATAAATTATGAACAATCACCTAGACATACTTTTTACCACATTATATTTGAGTACTGACATCGATATTATGTTAGTACGTCAATGACGTGAGCAATGGAAAATTTTAAGGAATATTCCGATTTTTAAATT
This sequence comes from Pyrrhia umbra, assembly GCA_963891755.1. Classification (NCBI taxonomy): domain Eukaryota; kingdom Metazoa; phylum Arthropoda; class Insecta; order Lepidoptera; family Noctuidae; genus Pyrrhia; species Pyrrhia umbra. Next base: position 11,003,845 of record OY982937.1, on the reverse strand, counting down.
CTTATTTCCATTTTCACTCTTGTTATATTTGATGGCTATTCATAAACACGACTTACAGATATAAATAACTCATTTTTTCTTAACGTATGCCTTGATCTGTCACCAAGGTTGTCAAATAAGCAGCCTATTGTAATGTGGTATTAATAAAAAAATAGGCATTTGATTTATTGTCATATTTCTAGGGAAAATCATATTTTATTTTAGAAAAAAAAAGTAGGTCATTAGTAATGACGTATATTTTTGTACGTTTACCTCGTATTACTAGAAAAAAACACATATTTTTAACAATTGTTTAGAAATCCCCATTGTGTTGATGTAAACATTAACAATATGTTTATTTTTGTCCGTCTTAAATTTGTATTGTGTTGTATCAATAATATGTGGGCTGTTTATTAGAATATCTGAGAATATATCTTCCAATGCAGTAAACCCACGTAGTCTCAAGTCTTAAATTTTTATCATGCTATATTTAGTTTTATTAACAATAGATATTTTTCCTTGAAAGTATTTTCACTATTTATATCAGCCATGTATTGTGGTACTAAGCTCTGCCCATCATGCTGATGGCTTAAATTTTTAAGCAAGGTGATGGGGGTTACTTTCAAGGGTGGAGGGTATTTTTTACATCACTAATGACTGCACTATCGTAACATAACTTGGTCTGTCTGTATGTCGACTACTAATAACCAGCCCCGATGCTATTTATTCATCTTTCCCTGTCAATTTTTAAGATATCACAGATGCGTTTAGAAACAAACAAGTTATTTTATGTTATTCTTTTGTTTTACGGAACAAACTAGAACTACTTCGCGTACTCAGAGTAAAATTATTCTATTTTTAATCCAGGTTACAAACTATGTGTGTACCAAATTTTATCCAACTCTATTCAGAAGTTTTTGAGTGGAAGAGTAACAAACAAACAAACATACATACAGGCGTACAAGAATCTTTTGGCACTAGTATCATACTTATATGACGTTAGCAGGCGGGTGTAGTCGTTTATATTGTGGTTTCACGTCTTTTAACCATTTTAACGTACCTGTAAACATATTATAAATGATGATCTATAACCTTCCTCGATAAATGGACTATCTAACACTGAAATAATTTTTGAAATCGGACCAGCGGTTCCTGAGATTAGCGCGTTTAAACAAAATGACAACATTTCCCTTCACTGCTCCGCTCCTATTGATTGTAGCGCGATGAAAAGTATACTATAACCAGCTCAGGAGTATGACAAATAATTGTACCAAGTTTCGTTAAAGTCCGTCGAGTAGTTTTTGTTTCTATAGAGTTTATACAGACAGACAGACAGACAGACAAAAATTTTACTGATTGCATTTTTGGCATCAGTATCGATCCCTAATCACCCCCTGATAGTTATTTTGGAAATATATTTCATGTACAGAATTGACCTCTCTACAGATTTATTATAAGTATAGATAGAAGATTATCCGTAATATTTTAAAATAGATGGGTCGCCATCTTTCATGTTCATTCCGATATCTGCCAAGTGCCAAAAGATCCATGTTTGACTGTCCATTTGCATATAGGATTAAGACGTTGTGGTAGCTTTTCCATGGTGACATTTCAACACATACGTCAAATATACCATAGTGAGGAAGTGGTGTCATTAGTTTTTAATGTCAAAGGAAATAGTTCAGTCATGTAGTGTAGAGGCGCCGATTGCCAATTAATAGTTTACCGCCGTTAGATATCGCGGTGATAGGCACAAGTGGTGTTAGTCGTAGTCTAGGAAAAGGTCTAGAAAATAAACCAAAGACGTACTCCATGGTGTTGCCATAATAAATACACGACATGTGTTGCTGGGGAGTTTGTTGCGCCACTTCTTCTTCCAAGCAAAAACACGTAGGAAGTGGTGAAGGGCGGGCGTTTTTTGTTTGGAGGCTGTCTTTAGTGAACTTGATGTTCAAAAAGTGCTGATTTTCAGCCTAGTTTAAATAAATGGCTTTTACATTTTTGAATTTTAAATAAATTATTTAAGTTTAAACTTTTTAATAGTAAACTTACTAAAATATTTTAATTATTTTTTTCGTATTGCCTTAAAGTCCGATTTGATAACATGTAACATCTGTTTTTTCATTGCTATAATATTATAATGGGGCCGAAAGTATTTTGGGATCGCGAAATAGCTATTTTTAACAATATAGATACCTATATCAAGTTAAAAATAGGTGTTTAAAAATAACACGTTCAATAAAAAAAAAATAGATTAAAAGAGGTTATATGTGTAGGTAGGCTGTAATTAAAACGGACAGATATACAAAGTGTTTTCTTTTCACCTGGTAAATCATTAAATGACTCCTCCTGTTGTTTAGTGTAGATTCTTACTGACTAAAACCCATCAATGTTCCTTTCTCAACCCTTTGCATTCCGGGGGCGCGGTAACTCTTTCGAATATCCAAATTGAAACCATAACACCATAACACCCCTTTTACCATTTTTGGTCGGAACCCTAAAAATAGAAAAGATCTTTTTAAATGAGCATTATTTGAAATTTTGTTCCATTTTTCATTCTATTATACCGATCACATGGCCTTCACTGTACTGCAATGTTCATATCAACAGGTTTTCATGGTAACCGCCTTTGGGAAAGTCTAGATACCCCGCAAGTCTAGTGATCCATAAGGGTGTACCCTTTTGGATCAGTTGGTCGATATCAGGCTAAATTTACCTGTATGAGATTTATTTTTGAGGTAGACAATGACCGCTTGTGCTCTTTTAGAAATTTTATGAATTACTCAGTGAGGTAAGTTGAATTAAAAAAATAGTTGCGGTAGGTCGAGACGTGGAGTTTGTTTGGTTGCTGAAAATTTGTTTTATTTTGATGTATTTTGAAACTTAAATCAGCCAAATTTCACACTCTTCCGTACGCGCATAATTCTTAAAAAGAGTTTCACTTCACATAGTATAATATCAATTTACATTTCTGAGACGTGAAATCACAAAATACTCTTTGAAATAGAGTCTAGTTTCGCTTACTTTTGTGATCTATCTATCAGTATTATTATCTTCATCGGCTTATGTTCCTCCTATCCCACTATTTCGTACTAACGATTGAAAAGTTAAGGTGCCATTATATGCTATTTTAAAAAAGAGGTTCTGTGTTCGACTCGTATGTATGTATGTTCGCGATTTTCTCAAAAACTACTGGCCCGATTTGAACGGGGTTTTCGTTATTTAATGGCATATTTTTCAAGGAATGCTCTACACATTATTTATACCGTCAAATTCTCATAACCACGGCGTGACGTATTCACATATCTAATTTCGTACGTCTGAGTTAAGCTCTAAATATGGAGCAGGCGATACGAGGCCCTTGAATGATAGGCGTGACGTAATACCAGCAGTGTCGTGAGGAAAGAGTGGCCCTCCCGCTGTCTTACTGGTGTAGGTGACAGGGTTGCTTGATAAAGTAATAATAATAGGAAGGTATATTGGTTTTTTAAAGCACATTAGCAATGTACACGACACGTATGGCGTAGTACACCAATAAATTTTATAAAAAATGTAAACGAAGTCGTAACCTAGTTTGTTCTTATTCTGCTACAGAAATTAACAAAATGGCGTAAGGATGGCGCATTGATGTCAATTTCATGCTCTGAACATCATCATACATCATTTAATGCCATTTTTTTGACGACCTGAATGGTTTAGTGGTCAACATGCCAGAATGCCACGCAAGAGGTCCCGGGTTCGATTCCCGGCCGAGCAGAAATTGAAATAATGAATTTTAATTTCTGTGATGGGTCTGGGTGTTACTATGTATAATATGTATGTATTTAAAAAAAAGTATATAAGTAGTATATCCGTTAAGCTAGCACCCATAACACAAGCATGCTTGCTTGCATTGCTTACTTTGGGGCTAGATGGTGATGTGTGAAATTGTCCAAAGATATTTATATTTATTTATTTATTTTATTTATCTGTGTGGGAAAATTAGAATAAAATAGATTATGATTTTGTTAAAATTAGAATAAAATAGATTATATTTTTCGTAAAATCAATTAGCAGACTATGGCTGTGCTGCGTGTCGCGAGTTCGATTCCCGCACGGAATAAATAAAGTTCTAAGTTCCGGGTCTGGGTGTTTGTGCATGCGTAATGTTTGTTTGTTAATGCACCCATGATACAGGAGAAATTCCTAGTGTGGGGCAATGTTTTTTTTAGATGGTAAAAAATTTAATACCAATATAACCATTTAGATTTTTTTGTTTTTGTAATTACAAATGAAACGCTTGCACAGATAGCTGATACAAAATGAATTAACGAGAGGATTCTGAATAATAAATTAATGATGGCTACAATCATGCTTGAATTTACAATATCGATAATTGCCGTACCTATCGATAGTGAAAACACGACCAGTACGATTTACAAAGCGATATCGATAGCTATCTGAGAATTAATTCCACTACAAAACAGCGTCTCGTTTTTATACTAAAGTTTCTAGAATTTACAAGTATGATTTTATTCAAACAGAGGGTTTACCATAATTTTAACAACGGCCTATTTATTGTATTCCACACTGTAAGGTGACGGGCTCTCCTCATATAGTAAAGACGAGACTATTGATCACCACTTTACACCACACAAGATTCCAGACTTTTTTTACGTCCAAGTTTCTTCGATTTTTTTTCTTTCACTGCTAGTTAACCACGTCTCAGATTAACTAAATACATAATACATAATTATTAATATCTCTGAAAAGTCACATTGATATTTGCTAGATTTCGAACCCATCATACACTTGTCATTTTAGTACATAATTAGAGGAACTGCTACGAGCCAAGTTCTCCGACAGCTGGTTTCATAATCGGCCCGTTAAAAACGTTTGTGAATTTTCATTTTACCCACTTTTTGATTAAACTCTGGTTGGTAATCGTCTGTTTTGGGAATAAAAAGCTCAAATGATAGTATTTCCCTTCAAAACTTGAAAGTTTGAATATATGGTTAACAGCTGTTTTAGTTAATCAGACTGTTATCTTGTCGGTGAACTTGGGCCTAAGTCAATTTGATATTGCTACTAATATTACAAACGCGATGTATTTCTTGTCTGTCTGTATGTAAAATGTCGGGTGCGTAAACTAGTTCTTCTAGGATGCAAGTGAAATTACTGGAAATAGTTTTTAACTGATATATATTCTTTGCTTACATGCTTTTTGGAAAATGACAGTACTTCTCAAAAAGCTGCAATGCATTATTGCAAATAAACAATTTTTATTTTTTTATTATGGATAACATACAAAGTGTGCCCCAAGTCTCTTCTCTCCTTCGACAACAACCCTAAAACTCCGATGAAAAGTGAGTAAAAAAATAATAATATCCGACAGGTAACACGGGGGCTCCGTCCCGGGGGAATAGGGGACTAATAGATACCCCAAGCTCCGAACTCTGTGATATAAACCGATTTGTGCACAAAATGGACCATTGGTCAGTGGATTAGTTTGTAAGCTTTTAGGATTAAAAGTGGTGTGTGGCAACCACGAAAATTCTTATTTGAGCTGTGATAAAATTTACTAGTTTGAGTGTCTGGAGGACTGCGGCGGAATAGGGTTAATTTATTTCTTATTTATTGACAGTTAAAGTAGAAAAAAATTTAGTTATTGGGTCAATTTATTCAATGTATATTAATATTTATATAATATAATATACATAATAAATGAATAGGGCACGCCATAACTTGAGAACGACTTAAGCGATTTGAATGAAATTTGATACAGAGATAGAGGGGAACCTGGATACGATTAGCTAAATCTTAACTAGCCTAGACTTTGTATCCAGGTGCGTTTAGTAGTTCCCTCGAGACGTGAATGAAACTGCGAAAAACGGCTAGTTATAAATATATTCCAGCTCTATTTTTAAAGCTTCGCTTCTTCACTGTGTTAAAACGTATAAATGCATAAAAAATTAAACTGCGTACAAGATTTCCAAACATAATTAAACGTATACAATTATACTGATAGTGCGCTACTGAAAATAATCATGTCGATTGGTATATAAAGATTATCAAAAGTGTCAAAATGAACATTAGGGTTTTGATTTAACATCATACAATTTAAAATGGGTTTGCTACAGAGCTTAAACATTACATTTAGACAAGCTTAATAATACTTTGCCTAACCTAAGCATTGAACCTTGTTCTCAACAGTCCCGCTTGCAACCACTACGCTTGCATTTCGCGAATCACATTGACGGATTAACCTTAATCTTTATTACACAAAACTTGAAATTGTGGTCCATTTGAAATTACTAATTTACAAAAAATATCTTAAATGTCAAGCTTCATTACAGTGTTACGTAATTAAATGCTTAACACTGCCTCCAACAATAGTTTTAAACAGAATAATTGTACTTGAGAGGGAACAAAAGTACCCCGCTTAATTCAAATTGTTGCATTCCACCATTCAAGTGTTTTCGGGATAATTCGAATAGTTGCTAACTGTTGATATTTACCGACTCGTTTTTTTGTCTAGCGAACATGATTATTATATTGGTATGGTATTTCACAAATATAGAAACAATTAGCTTTCCGCCAGCGACTTCGCCCGTGGGGGCTATACGAATTCAAATTAAAAATGACAGAGTTCTATCCAAATTCTGCCCTCCCCCTTTTCACTCCCATAGGGGTAGAATGAAATTGTATGCCTACGTCATACAAAGAACACACCCTTCAAGTTTCAGGTCTCTACGATCAGCAGTTTAGGTTGTGCGTTGATCCGTCAGTCATTCATTTAATATGAATAGATGTTTGATACTATATTTCTCGCAAATATTAGTGAAGGGAAAGCAATTGCATATAGCTCTTTACTTTCCTATTACTTTTTTGTTTTTTACATTTACTGAACCATGTTAAATGAAAATTCGTATAGATTAAACAAAGTTTGAACCTTAAAGAGATTACAATGATATCAATTATTTCCATATTTATTTTTAGACAAGTAGTGCGTATTACAATGTAGGTACAGAAAATCCATTGATGTATGTTCGAACCTCCTATAGGCAGTATTGGCACAGGTAAAACGGTTTCAGTTCAGGGGTACAAAACATTGTGCCTTTTAGAGCTCAGTCAACACTCTACGACTCAATGTTTGCGCCTCAGATTGTCCCATTGTAATGTACCAAATCAGGGGTGCTCAACATTTTCCTCACAATCAGAATCTTTATTTAGGACGTGCTAATTTAAACCATAGTCCTGTACAAATATTATTATCTAAGAAATTTTGTTTGATCGTAATTGAGAAATTTCGGCGACGAAATTGATTAAATTTTTTCGATGGTCTTTCCAAAAATTACCATATGAAATGTCAGAGTTTATGTAAGTGGTTTTCAGAATATTAGGAACTTTATTTAATTTTCATCTATCTTTCTAAGCAATAAAATGCTTTGGCCTTAGTGACTGACGGATCAACGGAAAATTACAGTCTAAACCTGAGAGAGACCTGAAACTTGGAGGTTTTGTTCTTTGTTTGACGTAGGCATCCGATAAAAAGGATTTTCCGAAATTCTACCTCAAAGGCGGTGAGAAGGGGGGCAAAGTTTGTATGAAATTCTGCCATTTTTAATTTGATTTCGTATAGACCATGCGAGCGAAGCCGCTGTCGGAAAGCTAGTATTTGAATATATAGTCCAGGGATCGAAAACCTTCATCATTTTTCATGCAAGGAAGACCCAAATATATTTGCACAATTTATTTTATATCTTTCTTTCTTTTGTTTTTCTACAAGAAGATTTTGTATGTTCATAAGACGTTGTTTTTATTAACGTTTACTAGGTAAATTACGGCAATTGCAAGTGTACACGCAAACTGTACCTACACATTCTATTGATAGATGATTTTCATTGAGCAGGGTGACGGTTACTTAGTAACGTGCGTGTGTGTGTGTGTTTGAGATTTCTTCTTATAATAAATGAAGCTTATTTTGAATGGAGATGTGTATATTGTTGGTAAATTATCTTTCTAAATGTATTTTTATTTTATTTTGGTTTTGGTGAACAATTTATTTTATAACCGACTTCGAAAATGGGTGTAAGTAATCCTTTTCATCCCACTGGCAGTTCGAAATTTGCGTACAAAGTGCGTCCTGCGATTTCACCCGCGTCTTTAGAAAATTACTCGATGCATCGATAAGAATTAACCTATGTCTTTTCCAAGGTTTTAGGCTACCTCTATAGAATTTTTCATCTTAATCGGTTCAGTTGTTTTCCTGTGATAGCATATCAGACGGACAGAGTTACTTATTAATATTTGAATTTTACAATTTACTAGCCGGTAACTTCGTACCGCCCCATATTTTAGTGTGTTATTTTATTATTATTCATTCTGCTATTCGGGATAGAGAAAAATACAAAAATCAAAAACCATGAAAATCAGTCCAGTTCTAGAGTTATCAGTGTTTGAACAAAGCAGACTTCAGTTTATATATTAAGAAGATAATATTATAATAAGCAAGTTTAAACGAACCCGATTATCTGGGCGTGAAATGTGAAGTCGCAGCAAGCCGCGCGTGTTCTGCAACAGGCTTGCAAAAGACACACGCTATGAATTCCTGCAACATTAACGTGCAACTGTTACAGTATCAGAATATGTACCTAGTGATTCTCGGCTCGTTGCATCTCTCACGTTTTCTGCTCGTAGCAGACTCGTGTAACACATACCACACTATGATTAACTAGCTGTTTCCCGCGGTTTCACCCTTTTCCTGAGAGAACTACTTCGCGCAACGAGATAAAAAGTATCCTATGTGCTAATCCAGGTTATAAGTTACTAGCTTCTGCCCGCGACTTCGTCCGCGTGGAATAGTGGTGCTCCGCTCCTATTGGTTTTAGCGTAATGAAATATAGCCTATAGCCTTCTTCAATAAATGGGCTATCTAACACTGAAAGAATTTTCAAATCGGAGTAGTTCCTGAGAAAGAGCAAAAAAAGTAACTTTTCTGGTTGATTTCTCACACCTTGTGTCCGAAAAACCCAAATATCTTACGGAACCCTATATTTTTTCCAAAATAAAATTTAGCCTATGTTACTCGTGGATAATGTAGCTTTCGAATGGTGAAAGAATTTTTAAAATCGGTCCAGTAGTTTTTGAGCCTATTCATTACAAAAAAACAAACAAACAAAGTTTTCCTCTTTATAATATTAGTGTAGATTTACCAAATTTCAACCAAATCCATTCAGCAGATTTTACGTGAAAGAGTAACAAATATCCATACATCCATCTGAACAAACTGTCTATAATATTACTAGAATGGTAACATCAGGTAGCTTTTTAATGAGTGGGGAGTAGGTTTCATGTGTTTTATATGCAAATCATAATAATCATATTAGTTTAGGATGTGAAACACAACATAGGCTTCTGCCAATGCCCAGCAGTGGACTGACATGGGCTAATAATAATGACTTGAAGTAGTGTTACTGAGGTGCGAGTAACATTATAGACCAGGGGTCGGCAACCTTTTGAGTCTAAAGAGCCATACATTACAATTATCAATATTCCAAAGCTTTAAAAGAGCCACAATTTTTTTTTTTTTGCCAACAATTAATAAATACTTGTATAAATAAAGTTTTTTGATAAAAAACCAATCTATTTATGAGAAAAATATCCATTTATAAATATGTGTTTTTCACAACGAATAAGATAATATAATATTTGATATTATTAGATAATCACTTAATATTTAAAAAAAATACATTGGTATTCAGAGGCGTATTTAAATATTTTGCGCCCCGGGCCAGTTAGCTTTGCCGCCCCATTGACAAGTGTTTTTTTTACATAAATAGAACCTAATAATGCATCGTTCTAGAAATTGGTCGTGAAAATACAATACTAATTGGAGACATCGACTTTTAGAACGATGTATTAGTTATTTTTCAATTTGTTGTATTGTTTTTTAAGTCGGTTTTATTTTTGCAAATCAATGTTTTTTTTTGTTGCATGATAATGTTTGGAGTAAAGTACTGTAAGTTGTAGCCAAAACAAAAGAAAGAAAACTAGGAACAGTTGATGCGCGAGCGAAGCGAGCGCGATTTTTTTTTTGATCAAAATAAAAACAATTATTTTTTTTAGTTGGTTTTTTTTGTTGCATGATAATGTTTGTAGTAAAGAACTGTAAATTGTAGCAATATCTAAATTTGCAAAAAGTAACGTGACTGGTTGTAGGCGCGAGCGAAGCGAGCGCGTTTTTTTTTTTAGGATAATAATAATTGGAATGAGAAGATAGGATGATCACATTTCATTAAAGGCTCAAAGGGATTCTGCGTGTCGGCTTCGGCCCCACGTTCGCCTCCCATTGGTCCTGGAAACTGTAATCTCGTGCATGATAAAGGATGATAATAATTAGGATTAATATTTTCAAGGATCCGTACACGACAAGGAACCCTTATAGTTTCGCCATGTCCGTCTGTCTGTCTGTCCACGGCATAGCTCAGAGGTTATTAGTACTAGAAAGCTGAGATTTTGTATTGATATGCATATTGATAAAGCCGACAAAGAGTTTAAATAAAATTTCAAAAATATAGGTGTGTCAACCAGTTTTCGGTAAAAAGTCCATTTGCGAAATATCTAGCTTTAGACTGCAAGCTAAGCGCCGGAGGTTATTGGTCATCAAAATCTGTTCGTGGTTCGCGGTCTACTTTAAAAAGCAAATGTTTCGGCATTTTTTTATTGAAAAAGCTATCTATTTTATGCGTTTGTTTGTCAATTTTCTCTTCCTTGTGTTTTTTTCCATAACTTTTGTTTGATATGCGTTTGTTTTTAATTTAAATGTCAATTATATTATAATCAAAAATATTTAAGGTTAGCTTGACAATAAAACGCGCCCAGAAAAGACTGAGCCTTGCCGCCCCTCGCAGCCCTATGGTAAATACGCCCATGTTGGTACTGACGATTATTTGCTAAAAAAATAAGTTTAATTTAATGAGATTAATGAAATTATTACAAGTGGCTGAGCGATAGAAATGGTGCCTTATCTTCGTTAATCGATTGAGAACAATTTTTAAATGTTTTTTTTTATATATAATATAACTAAAGAGCCGCAGCTTCACATCCAAAGAGCCGCATGTGGCTCGCGAGCCGCAGGTTGCCGACCCCTGTTATAGACCATAAAAAATAGAAATTTTGAGATAATGGCAAAAAAAAACAAGAAAATTTTTTTTTGCCTAAAAGAGATAAAAAAGTTCGATATCTCGAAAATATGCTTATTAGAAGCATTGCTTCATTCATATCTCTCAATCTATACATACAATGATTTCACTAAATTAATGACTGACGGATTAACGCACAACCTAAACCGCTAATCGTAGACCTGAAACTTATAGGGCGTGTTCTTTGTATAACGTAGGCATCCGATAAGAAAGAGTGTTCAGAAATTCTACCCCTAAGGGGGTGAAAAAGTGGAGCAAAGTTTATATGAAACTCTGTCATTTTAAATTTGAATTCGTATTGCCCACGTGAGCGAAACCGCTGGCTGAAAGCTAGTAATATATAAGACTGCCAATCTATACGACCTTGTGCTACCCCAATTATATCTGAACACCACCCACATCATTAATTTCATTCACCCTTTGGAAACGCGTTTATTTTTTAACAAATACCTCGTCGGCATTCGCTTCCTACACGTTGCTATATAAATCCCGGATGATTGATATTGTAAAAATGATTGAAAACACATCTGATTGACAGTTGAATCGTGACGATACCCTGTTAATACTGATTTATGTATTTGCATCGGAATATAATCAAGTACTGTCCGATTTCAATGAGGATTTCAATATTTGTTTTTTTTATATAGTTTTTTTGTAATATATCACTTTTTAAAGGTCTTCAAGAATCTCAGAGTTTTATAATATGGACCTAGCATGATCGCACAAAAGTATTCTTAACGTAAACCTGAGATATTTTTTAAATGAACACACTCCTTTCTCACTTTTTCACTGAGTATCTCAAACGCTTAACTTTTAGTGATTTAAAAATTAAAAACTTCATTCATACCTGTGATTACGATTGCTATAGGATAATTATATTTTTGATAGTCATGCAAATACTTACTATATTGTTAGATAACATTTGTACCATGTTTGACGCTAAAAAGTGACATCATACGTTATTCTTGTAAAATTTTAGATACTTACATGATTTTAGTTAGTACATATTAATTAGGGCACCTGGAATGTTCGAAAGAGTTAACGTGCCCCTAACAAAGGACAAAGGAAGGAACATGGATGGGTTTTATTCAGTAAGAGTCTGACACTCCCTCCTGCCCCACCTATAGCGGTGGGAGTTCTTTAATGATTCCTCATCCCTAAAAAAATATGCTAACTAACAAAATGGAAGAAAAAGCCGTTAAAAAAACTCGTTACTTTTCACGTGCGTAGTAGTAAGTCGGATTAGTGTTAGGTTAGACATTGACAGGTAGATCTGTGACGTACGGGTCACACGGTTTCCAAAAAATGTTGGGTTTAGTCACTACTGATTTTTTTGTTTGTATTTTTAGAAATGGTTATTTAATAAAGTGCAGCATAATGAACTGATTTTGACGTGACTCTGACTGGTAAATATCTATTTAACACACAATAGTTAGGATAACTCAGGTTACTTTAATTTAAGTAACTTCTAATTATTTTTTGGTTTTAATTACTGTAATTTTTATGTTTTCTTTTTCAAGATACTGTAAATAGATAGTATTTAATATAAAGCAAAGGGCTGATTTTTCAAGAGTTAGTTAACTTTATCTGTTGAATTAATATGTCAGTTAGACATTTATTTAATCAAACAATATAGATTCTGGGTAAAAAAATAAATCTCCTTAAAATTGTATAACGCGGGCGATGCCAACGCAACGGGAATATCAAAATTAACCATATCCTTAAGCTAGTTACTAAGTGTTCCGAGCCTTAATTTTCCCAGAAATCCTGTGAGTCCCCGACACGTCCTCATTACCTGCACGAACTAAGCTAAGACTTATTACGTCACGATAACTTAGCTAAGTTAATAACAATAAGTTAATCTGAAGACTAAGTGATATTAACTTCATATGCAGCTTGAAGATGATATACTAAGTAAAGTTGTGGAATTTCATAGAGCTTAAGTTTCAAATGTCATAAGTTTTATTTATTTATCTTTATATATTTTTATCCACCTAACCTAACCTAACTTGATATTATAAATGTAAAATTTGTTTCGCATTTACGGTAATATCGCTAAACCGATTTTGATGAAATTTGGTTTGTAGACATATGGTACCCTAAAGGCTACTTTTTATTCAGGTACGTGTAATACTTCCCTCAGGACAAGAGTGACTCCGCGGGGAATAACTAGTCTTACAATACAAACGAATAGTTTACCGTAGGTAGGTAAATGTCACATGTAACAAACATTTTAAGACCACGATATAAATTATGAGTATTCCAAGCTAGCAAGTTAAGCGACGGGTGACTAGCGTAATTAATGTTGAATTATATCTTTCTTGTATTTGTGTGAGTACGAAACTCATGGGTTCTCGAGATTCTCGGTTCTTCTCCATAGGACCCACTACTTGGAAACATGTACCATAAAAGCTTCTGAAAATAGGACTATTTGAAATAAGACTAATTAGTTGAGAGTTTACGCCAGAATTCGGAAAAAAAAATATTTAAAAAATCGCAAAAAGTACTAAAAAGAATTTGGCGTCAAAAATTCGCCATTTTGTTTTTTTTTATTTTGATATACCCAGTATCTCTCTCACATTAAATACAAATCTAACAACACCTCTCAAGCTAAAATCCATCGTGCCGTTCAGGCTGCAGAGCGTGCCAACCAATTATACATTGATACATACATACTCTCGAAAAACATAACCCTCCTTCTGGCGCAGTCGAATAAAAAGGCTTAATTTTATCACACGTTCATAAACTGCCCTAATTATATATTTTTGAAATCCTAGCTAATATTATAAATGCAAAAGTGAGTGCTTGCTTACTTGTTTTGACGCTTTCACAGTAAAACGTTTGAACCGATTTGGATGATATATTGGTATGGAGATCGACTCCAAGGTCCCATCTGACTCTGGAGTCGATTGGACTACTTTATCTGGGTGCGTTCAGTAGTTCCCTCGAGGTACACGTGAAGCAGCGGGAAAAAGATAGCAAGGAATACATAATCGAAGTACTTACCATAAATAACTACACATTTTTAATTAAAACCTATCCACACTTCCAACACAAAGACTATTCTAGATACACATTTCTTTAAAGTTAAAACTTCACAGATTAAATCGTACTCACTCAGATAATAAATTTAAAAGTTTAGCTAAAACTCAGTACCTACTCAATTCATGCGCTCATCAGATCATTAATTCGTTTTAAGACTTAACTTTACATTACTTTTTAAGGAGTTTATAGGATTGATTATTAGGTATCTAATCTAAATAATCGCCCCCAGAATATAAAGGGCTGAGGAAGGAATATGGATGGTTTCTAGTCAATAAGAATCTGACACTCCCGCCCCACCCACGGTGGGGAAGGTTATTTGATGGTTTCCCATCCGAAAAAAAGGTATCTTATCTGACAGTTCAAGTGATTGCAGCTATTGTGTATTTGACCCCAATAACTAATAATTCTAAAGAAAAAATCACAGAAAAAAACCTTTAGTGTCGTTCTAATTAATTTCATAGCGTAAAAAAATATTACCTTTGAAAATACAATCCACTACCAAATCTATTTCATTCCTAATGGTTAAGTTAAGTACCAACTTTTCTAAAACTCCGATGTACCTTTCTCCACTGACTGGTGCAGGATAATGTCGTGAGGAAACCTGGACTTATAAAGTCTGCAATCGCCAATCCGCCTTGAGCAAGCGTGATGATCAATGCTCACGCCTTCTCTGTATGAGAAGAGGTCTTTATCCAACAATCATGGCTTCTACATTTAGTATTATAAAGTACCTGTTGCTATTGAATATACTCCCAAAATCATTAGTAGTAAGAAGTTTCTAGAATTTTAATAAGTAATAAGAACAGGTCTTTAGTCTAACTAAGAAAGCCTGACCACACAATACTTGTTCCCCACGCAACTTGCTTCTTGTTTTCAGTTTTCAGGGTATAATAGGCATATAAAACTTACTAACTTTGACTTTACGTAGTCAAATAAGGATTTCAAAGACGTGGCGAAAAACCGCGAAAAATTTCACTAAATTACCGCCCAACTTCAACTAGAAGATGGCACCCTTTATTGTCGAGGTGAATTAATGTGTGTTAGTTACAGTTTAAGTTCAAAAAACTGATGAAACTACAGTTAAAATATCAGTAAAATAAACGGGATGCTCTCACGGTGACATGCCAAACTGCATTTGACTAAAAGCCTGGCTTGCACCTGATAGATTTATTCACAGCACATAAGAGGGTTAAAGTCTATAGTTACGAGTATATGCTAGGAAATGGAGAATTGCATATGGAACGTAGGTTTAATAGGTTTTAAAAAACTGAATTTTAAATTTATTTTTTTGGTGTTTTCGGGAAAAAATGCTATTGTCATAAATAGTCATCATCATCATCAGCCTAATATATCGTCCCACTGCTGGGCACAGGCCTCTTCTCATACAGAGAAAACATGACCATTGATCACCACGCTTGCTCAAGGCGGATTGGCGATTTCAGACTTTTAAAGTCCAGGTTTCTTCACGATGTTTTCTTTCACCGCTAGTCAGTGACGCCTAAGATATACTTAGAAAGTACATATGACTTTAGAAAAGTCACATTGGTACTTGCCAGGTTTCGAAGCTATTTAATTGTATTTTTTATTTTTCATGTGTTTTGTAAGTTGTAAAATAATATAATTATATCTATAAATACAATATTTAATAAAAAAAACATGATTAAAACATATAGGTACTCAACTACATTCGGTTTAGACTTGCAGCCGACCCCAACATAGTTGGAAAGGCTAGCTTTTTATATAACTTTCTACGTCCTCACTTGTTGCTTTCACAAACAAAATTGAGACTTAGCCGAACTACCAACTGCCCGCCCACTTGACAAACTACTTCTATCACATTTTCTAACTAGCCCCCAAAGATCTGAACATTAACTATCAAATGTTTTGACTAAACTTTATCCAAAGGGTTTCTTCTTGATATAGACCTTAAAAGTTAAGGTTTAACTTTAGATTTATATTGGCTAATAAAGGTAGTTAACTGTACGTTAAGTTGTGAAGTTAGGTGGGTGAGTTTATGATCGTCTGTTTGTGAATAAACTTTGTTAGGTATTTAGTAATATAGATACCTACTAAGGAAGGTGAGGCTTACATAGATCATTGCATTGTGACTAAATATTAATTTTGACCTAGTTTAAGCTGTGATTTGTGGCATTGCTCGTGTTTTACGGAAAACGTTTCATTTTTTACTGGATAATTTGTTGGGGGGGATTTAGTCTACTCGCATTGAACTCACGATATATTTTTTATAGTATAAAGACAATTATAAAATGCATATTCTGACTCACAATATAAAGACACAATCACTTTAAAAATACATACCAATGTAAATGTAAATAACTTCCCGGTTAAACTATGTTAGATCGGAGGTCACGTCAAAGCTTCACGTCAACCAAGCGTAATGTCCTATTTTAACTATTTGTGACTAAAGGTTCAGGGGGCGCGTCATAAATTCGCGGCAATCAAACAACTGACAAGGTATATTAGCGGTATACCTCAGGTAATTGAACAGAGCAGCCACGGGAAGTATCGGTAGACATTTTATGCCCCATAGCTTAGTAGGGTTGGCCCCTTTTGTGAAATGTCTCGAGCAATTTAGGGTTGAGTTTGAAAAGAGTCAAGTATTGACCTAATAAGTAATATATACAGTTGGGACATTTCATATTTAAATTGTAAATTAATTATTTGAGATATTAATGTGGTGAATTATTTTGTAATATATTTTCATGAGTAGATGTTTTTCTCGCGTGTACTGGATAAAAAAAATATCCTATGTTTTAATCCGAGTTAAATAGATAAACTATGTAATACCATATTTTTCATCAAAATGCATTAATTACTTTTTGCGTGAAATAGTAACAAGCTTTAAATTTTATTAGAATTATTAGGATTATGTTATTGGTCAATTTCTGGAGAAACGTTTTAATGTAAATAAGAACAATAATGATAGTACAAATAAGAGTGAAAGTTCGTTTTATTTTTGTGCGTGTGTCCTTTTTTTCACAAAAGTCCGTCGTGAACTTTGGTACTGATAGTTTGAACACACAGTCTCGGGTCTCTCTCAACCCTCAGCCACTTTACAAATCCCGGAAAATTAAAACTTTGCATGGCGTCAGAGCCGCGGGCTTAGCGATCGGGACTTTTACGTTTCAGAATTGGACATTTAAAAAAGGTCTTACTTTTACGATGGCAGCGATCATTATAATGATATAAAGTTGTGAATATTTTCACTATCATCATCAGCCTATATATTGTCCGACTGCTGGGCACAGGCCTTTTCTCATACAGAGAAGGCATGAGCATTGATCACCACGCTTGCTCAAGGCGGATTGGCGATTTCAGACTTTTAAGTCCAGTCCATTTTCACTATATCTTTACATAATGTGTATTTTAGTGATGGTGAATTTATTTGTATTAATATACATCCTAACCTAACATTCATTGAATTTTGTTTTTTTAACACAATCATAAAAATATTGTAAAAAAATATACATTTTTATTTTTATATTTATAACCTATCTTAAATCTCACATAGTTTGAGCTAGATTTCTCTGTAAAGAGCTAGCTATACACACGTTGGAATTTCTGGGCATGCCGATTACAGATACGATACGATACAAAGAAATGTTGCTATAATATAAAAAAATCTTTTTAACAAATTAGTATTATAAATTCAAAATTTATTTATTTTTCACGTTTTCACGGTGAAACGGCTGAACCGATTTGAAAAAAACTTGGTATTCAGATAGACAAACCCTGAAACGGTTAATGGCTACCTTTTATCCGGGTGCATTAATTAGTTCCCTCGGGGCGCTAGTTAAACCTCGGGGTCTGTATTGATGCTACTAGGTAGCAGTCAGCCCTGTATTAATGCCAATAAATATTTTGTCGAGTTGCGGTGAAACGCAATAAACTTACCTACCGTCTGTAAACCAGCGTCTCGTTACATGACGTGTTTTATTTTATCGCTGTAAGGACGAGGTGCCACGGAAACGCGAGCGAGGTTATAAAAAATGCAAGGATTTTTTTATAAAAGAACTTAGTAAGCTTTTGTAAAATAAATCTCGTATTCAAAAAAAAATGCTGGTTTGAATATAAACTTTGAAAAATAATAGAAATTACATACTTTTCAAGAATACTTGCGCGTATTTTGTTGTCGATACAAAACTTTCAATAATATCTGGTTTAAAAAACCTAACAATATTAAAGAAAGACAATTAGTCGGTATAGTATTTAGCATAAGTAATACCTAATAATTTTAATAAATAATAATAATTTAAGTAACTTAATTTATTTTAAATTTACCGTTGAGATTCAAATATTTACAGTTCAAAAACAAATAGTTTAGTGGTAGTAAAAAAATGTTCGGTTGATAAGCAATCTTTTAATAAATGTTTTAAATATAAATTAGTCAGTGTCAATATACATAGTATATATGTATTATCTATGTATATACATAATATATATGTATATTAATACTAGCTGTTTCCAGCAATTTCACCCGCATCTTCAGAGAACTACTTCGCTAAATAACAAGTATCATATATGTTAATTCAGATTATAAACTATGTGTGTGCCAAGTTTCATCAAATTCCATTCAGTAGTTTTGCGTGAAAGAGTAACAAACATCCATCCATCTTCACAAAGTTCGCATTTATAATTGTACTAGCTTCTCGCCAGCGACTTCACGCGCGATATTTTAGCTAATGGATACAAAAACTTGACAAATTATATACTAAAACCTTCCTCATTGATTAATGAGGAAGGTTTTAGTATATAATCACTCTATCTATTAAAAAAACCGCATCAAAATCCATTGCGTAGTTTTAAAGATTTAAGCATACATAGGGATATAGGGACAGAGAAAGCGACTTTGTTTTATACTATGTAGTGATAAGTGGGAAGTGGGAGTTCTCGCTCCTCTCCGCTAGCAGTGTAGCCTCGCTCAAAAGGCGTGGAGGTTCATCTTATTTGATTTCATAAGGGCTCAGGTTTAGAATTACCTACGATGTTTTATATCGTTCTGTTCTATTGCTATATCCTGACGCTCCACAAAAATATTATTATGGCTGGCAAAATTTATTATGGATCATATTTTAAAATTGGATCTTTAATGTATTTTTTGGACAATTTATTTTACAATTAACTATTTCGTTTACCTAGATATTTCGCTTACCTAACTATTTCGCTTACCTAGATAAAAAGTTTCCTATGTGTTAATCCAGGTATCATTATAAGTAAAATATATTTTTTTTATCATAAAAGTTGAAAAAATATACCAGCTAGCAGAATATCATCCACGATAGTGATACCCAAGTTAATATTAAGATTCACCGAAAAATAAGATAAAACAAATACGCAAAAGAAAAAAACCTCTTTTAAAAAGGCAGTCAAAAAGGTGGCTTCATGCATATTTTCAGCCTTTTAACTTAACAATTCTATGAAAGAAAACAAATATATCGTATAGAATATTCGGACAATAGCATTCCAAGTCATTAAATAAACGAAATAAAAACTTTTAGATACACGTCAGTCTTGTTGACATAGGTCCGACCTGTCATTTACAATTTTGAACGAAATGTATTCAATTTATAGTCTCAACACTTTTCCAGACGCTTGCATATATAAGTGCATTTTCATACCCTTTAAAATTATGCTTAATTTAAATATATTTTCGCACCCTTTTAAATATAGTTAGAATTTAGTAGAAGTCGTCGCTCGTAGTCAGACGACTACGTCTCGTAGTACGTAGCGTTTCGTAGCACACTGCTTGCTACGAAAATGCTACGAAAAAGTTTATTACTATTGTCTGTACTAAATGATTTTACGAAAAATATAAGCAAAATCATAACCTATTTTGTTCTAATTTTTTCAAATAAATGAATAAATTGGCATTAAAAAATGAATGATGATGTTTAGAGCATGAAATTGACATAAATACGCCACACTTACGCCATTTTGTTAATTTTTGTGGCAGAACTAGAACAAAGTAGGTCACAATTTTATTTACATTTTTCGTTTCAATTGGTACAGACGATAGAATAAAAATATTAGACATTTTTTAAATGTGAATCAGAGCTAATATAAATGCAATATTGAAAACCTGTTTTTGCATTAAAATCCAATATGAAAGTAAACAAAAATGTATTTATCCAAGTAAAGTACTGAAGATTCCAAATTACCCCTTTCTATAAATGACACAAACTATTTGTAACGTTAGTCTTTAGCCACTAAATAAAAACACGACGATTTTCTTCATCTGTACTAAGACGGTTCCTAATAAAAACATCAGTCGTCTGTCCGTGTTCTAGTCTTCAAACATTGACTCTAGACCGCTCTCAAGACGTTTTCAAGTTTTCTCATAAAAACCGAACGATTGAGCTTTGTGCTTGAGTTTCCTTTTATCTTTGTATGTTACCTATATCTTTTATTTAGATTTAATTAAGTGAAAATTAAGAATACACCATTTTTAAACTTTATATTTAAATTTTATTAAAAAAAAGTAATAAAGAGATGAAGTTTCTGAGATTTAATGAGTAAATATGAGAGTGCGGGCTCGAAATCTGGCAAGTACAAATGCGACTTTCCTAAAACCATACGTAGTTTCTAAGTATATCTTAGACACCACTGACTAACGGCGAAAATCGTGCGGTAACCTGGACTAAAAAGTCTGAAATCGCCAATCTACCTTCAGCAAGTATGGTGATCAATGCCCATGTCTCTTCTGTACCCTTTACCAAGCTGCGGAATATTTAAATAGGCTGATGATAAGGATGATTTAATGATCTTTGAAATATCTTTTTTCGGCTAAAGCTAGTGTCAGAAAACCTTTGACTAATATCAAGCCATATTATTTAAGAATGCTAGGTATGTTTCATTTGTATATTAAAGATGTCTTGATTAAATAATAAAATAAATGCGACAACAATATCGTAGAAAAAAAACACCTCAAGTTATTTCTTTAGAAACCCTCATACCACTATTTAAAAATATAAAAAAAAGGAATGGTCAAATAGCTCCAGCTTACAAAAACTTCAACAGGAATAATTCAATTACAATATTTTAATATGTTTCCTCCATCAATTTTGCAAAATTTTCGCGGAATTTACAATAATATTGCATCCATTTCGAAATGAAAAATATACAACTACCCTACCGTGTCAATAGACGTTCTCTTTGCTAATAATAAAAAATGGCCAATCTCCATTTATTTTATTACTTAAAATTTTATTTTATTAACGCTCTTTTAAAATTGAGCTTCAGTAAAAAAAGAGATTTTTTAATGAAATGGCAACCCATTCTTTGAGGAAATTTATTGACACAGTTTAAAAAGAAACAGAAAAAAAATATAAATGGGTTAAAAATTAAAATTTTATATAACATTTGGTTTTAAACCAAGAAAAACCGAATTTAATTGCGTGCTTTCCGAGGCAAGGAGGAGTTTCGTTATGTTAAAGATGGTCACCCATCCACGGCCCGACCGCGCCAAGCGTAGCTTAATCTTTTGATCGATCGACCCGTGCGGCTGTTACTTAGCCACGAGCTCCTCCATGCCTCAATTTCATCAAGTGAGCAAAATCTACGATATGGCCACGACATGTCATGGCTTAGAAATTCTTGTTGTTCTAGTAATACGTTTATGGTTATTTATTTATCTGTTGGCGCCTGATACCATCACATCTTTATTTGCGGGGTTAATAAATGGCGGTGGAAACCTTAAACCTTAGAGACCTTATCAAAGTAAGTGGACTGTATTTGGATATAAATAAAGAAATTATAGAAATCGATGAGTAATTGATTTGGAAAGGATAACGTTATACGGATAGGAGCTCACCTCATAAGCTGCGATATTTGGCTTACTTTACTTCCAGCTAAGACATGTGACGGCCGCTCACGTTATGTTCCCCTTCAATATCACCTTGAGATCTTCTTTTCTTGAGTATGAGAATGTTCACACGATAGACACAACGAGTACAAAAGACGAATCCACGTCGCGAATCCACAAACAGACTTGCAGACCGATGCACTAGACGGTGATCACGCACGCACTTTAATTTGCGGACAATGCAGATGACCAGCGTCGTCGAACTGAGGTCGCAGTGACGTTGAGTGAGCGGTGAGATAGGAATAAGTAAAAAGGGCGGTAGTTAGAAATTAAGGAAATGACAAACTACCCACCTATTTGAATTATAAAAATTTCAAACTCAACAATGTCCTTATTTAAGTGAAGAATCAATGAAAAATCAAAGAATAAAAACTAGATACTAGATGCGCGATTCTAAAAAGGTTATTTGGAGGAGAACTGGCAAGAAACTCCATGAAAACATACCAACGAGGCGAACTCAAGACATCATAAAAAATAAGTACCCAAAAGGTCGAATATATTGCTACATTAGTATTCCAGATTTAAAAAAACACCGTAACCTCTCATTCAACTATATAATAATAGATTAACAGCATCATTAGTACTGAAACCTATATCACAAAATTCATGCAAACAAATTAAAAGCACCAAAAAAAACCAGTCCGTTTAAGTGTGCCGACGCAATCTCCCCGCCGATTGAGTTACGCCTCCAGCCCACGGTGAGATTACCGTGTTAATAACTTCAAGTTTTACTTAACCGCTCATTAGAAATGCTGAAACAATCGTTCAGGTTAACTCTGAAATTACTTGGGTACTTTAACTGGTTATTATTTAGATATTTTTGTTGTAAAAGTTTTTTGTTTGTAACGGATTCCATTAAAAAGTGGTTTTGTGTTAGCGCTGAATGGAAATTTCCGTATTTCTTATTGTTCATTAAAAATATCTATACATATAAAATGCTTTGTCCTGAATGACTGACGGATCAACGCATAGCCTAAACCGCTGATCGTAGACACTTGAAACTTGGAGAGTGTGCTTTTTGTATGACGTAGGCATTCGATAAGAAAGGATTTTCTAAAATTCTACCCCTAAGGGAATGAAAGAGGGAGCAAAGTTGGTATGAAACTCTGTCATTTTTAATTTGAATTCGTATAGCACACGCGCGTGAAGCCGCTGGCAGAAAGCTAGTAAAATATATTAAAGGAACTATGTGCATCTGTCACGTATTTACTTTTAAACTTCTAGATAAAGTTCGATAAAAAATTAATACAGCATTAACATTATCCTAAAAAGTAAAACCTAAAGATACCCTTTCCTTCATAGGATAATGCTTTATTCTAGACTATATTATTCTGGTACCCATTATTTGCTTTTCATAATATCAGCCATCTTTTTTTTACAAAGGAACTTATCTTTATACTCGGTAATAATATAAAAATAACAAATAAAAATGTTCCTCGTGCCTCTTCGAATTCTTTACTAAAACTAAAACAAAAGGTAGTATCATTATAATAAATATTCACATAAATCATTCAAATTAACTTCTCACAAACTTCGGCTACTTCACAAACTAACCGCACGCTTCAACCGGCTAAAGTAAATATTGTAAAAAAATGCTGTAATAAAAACTTTTTTATTACATAGACAATTTGTTTACAGTGTCAATATTTGATTTGTAAACTTTAACTTATGAATAACAAGTGATTCATTTTAATGGTGAACTCAACACGTGTTTAAAACTCACATCTCTAGCCAGTATGTTAACTAGCAGGCATGGCAGAGTACGTGTGTCTGTAAGCTCACCTACACCTTCGAAGCATATTGCATTCTCAAAACAACAAGGTTTCCTCAAAAGTACCTCGGCCTTCCTTTGCTGAGGACCTAAAATACTGTGTGCCTTCATTTTTAAGAATGTATTTTACAAGATTACTTTAAAAATGGGATGTAGGCTCCTGCTGCGTTGTTGTATCTTAGGGCCCTCGCCCACGGCGACTTTTTGTAGCGATGCTGTCGCGCGTCCGCATCGATACAGTCGCGAAGCGGTCGCTAGCTGTGTGCCCTCGCCCACGGGCTCAGCTTCAGTCGCGATGCAAACGCAATACTGTCGCGCTTCTGTCGCGATGCAAACGCGATTCAGTAAGGGAGCATTCAAGTATTACGTTACGCAATTTTTGAAGATTTTAGAAATAATAATAATAATAATAATAATAAGCCCCCTAAATTCCTACCTTACGTCCGTGCTGAACACCAAGCCACGTGGGGAGCGGACACGCGTACTGTGCAAATGTACAAAAAACTTACGCGGCTAACAAGGCAAAGGTAACCCTTTATGGAGATGAGTAATATGAGAAGATATAATTTACGGTCGCTTCCCGGGGAGCGCCGGGGCGCATCTGGAGCCGATGCTGGATGCCACAGCATGCGAACCATCGGCGGTGAGGCGTTGAGCAGGCGGACTCTCACCGAAAATAGAGCTACAGCCGGTCACTGTGAGCTGAACAGGCGGACTCACAGCGTAGAGGTTACAGCCGATTCCATTGGCGAAGATACTATTTCGTTATTTTCTTCCATCCCTTCAACTCGCCCCTCTTACATGACAAGGCGAACATCGACCTTGTCCACCAGCTCGCTTGCTAGTGTTGTGCAAGATGTCAATCCTGACTCTGAGCTTGCACCCACTGCGAGCGTTTCTATTACGCGCAGACGATGGACATTTGAAATGAATAAATTTATACTGCGTACTTACCTTCAATTAACTGCGTTAGGTACAGACACAAAAACTTATCTTGAACCACTCCACCTAAAATTTATGGAGAAATTCCCAAACATGCAAGTTAGCCGACAGAGAATAGGAGACCAACGCAGAGCCATACTTCGTAACAAACTAATACCGCAGAACATTATAGATCAGTTACACAAAGAAGTCAAAGAAGAACTTAGTCAGTTACAATCAAACCATATCCAACATACTCAAACTTGCATTGATAATTCATATACAGAATTAACACCATCACAAACCATCCAAATACAACCCACAACCTCTGAAACACATAACACACAAAACCGGTCACAGACTCGTATGAGATGGACTAATGAACACAATGAAACTATCATGCGGTCATACTACCGAGTTACAGATTTAGGCAGAAACGAAACGGCATATCGAAAGCCCATGTACCTAGATTTTATAAACAGTTGCCCTTCACTCGCTCACCTAAGTGAGCAGCGAATAGCTGATCAGAGGAGAGCCATTATAAACAACAAATATATTAAAAGTGATAGACTAAACACAATTAAAATAGAAATAGCTGAAGAACTAAAATTAAATAACCAAAACTTACTAAACAATATAAGTGAAACGACTGTAGGAAATGTTCACCCCAATACCAACACTGATACACAATCCATAAACATGATAGATACTAACGCTACAGTAGAGACTCCTATTATAGAAATACCCAATACAACTGAATTAAATACTGAATCATCAGAAATTGCACCAAACCCAGAAGACTTTGAAAGAGACCAATTAATAGACAATACCTTCCAACAAGCATTCCAATTTTATAAAGAAACTAGCCCTGTAGATCGAAGTTATATTCCCAAACAAAAACCATCTAAAAATCTAGCAAAAATAATTAACTACTTAAACAAAACAACTATTCCAGAAAATATTAACCCAGAAATAGAGTTCGACGTATTACAGACTGTGATATATTGTGCGGCGTGGACTGCCGCTAAGGTAAATGGAGCCAAAATAACACTCCAGCCGAAAGAAGATAACCGAAGTGTAAAACAAGAGTACAAACCCAATTGGCAGAAACGTTTAGAACGAAAATTAAATGATTTACGATCAAAAATAGGCAGAATGACACAATACATTAAAGGGAACAGAAGCAAAAAAGTAATAAAACATGTAAATAAAATCATAGAACAGTATAAAATTCACACTATACACGAAGAACCAAATACACAAGCTACACACACATTAGACACACTTCAACAAAAACTTTCAGTCGTGGCAGGACGGTTAAAAAGATATAAAGCATGTACTCAAAGAAAACAACAGAACACTCAATTTAATAACAATGAAAAACTCTTCTATCGCACTATTAGACAGGAAACATCAAATTTTCAGAATCATCAAATCGGTGAAGACAATAACACCCTGGATTCAAAGGCATTACAAACCTTCTGGGCAAGAATCTGGGAGCAACCAATCGAACACAACACCCACGCTGACTGGATACAGACAGAAATTAACAATACTAACACACACATCCAGGCAATGGTATTCGAACACATATCCCCACAAATATTTCATAAAGTCCTATCTCGCTTACACAATTGGAAAGCACCCGGCTCAGATCATGTCCATAGTTACTGGTACAAAAAGTTTACAGCCGTCCATGGTTATCTACACACTTATATAAACATTTTTGTTCAGAACCCAGAAACAATACCTTCATTTATAACGTCAGGTACAACCTTTATGATACCAAAAGATCGCAATGATCTCTCAAATCCAGCTAAATATAGGCCCATTACATGCTTGCAAACCTTATATAAAATCATCACATCTTGTATATCTGAATTAATATACCAACACATCGACGGCAATAACATCCTAGCCGAACAACAAAAAGGATGTCGAAGGTTTAGCCAAGGCTGTAAGGAGCAATTAATTATAGATTCCGTAATACTAAAAAAGATACAAAAAACAAAATCTGACCTGTTTAGCATGTACATCGATTATAAAAAAGCATACGACTCTGTTCCCCACTCATGGCTTATACAAATATTAGAAATATATAAAATACACCCCACATTAGTCAAATTTCTAAAAACCATGATGACTACATGGACTACTGTACTCAGGCTTACCACCACAACGGAAACAGTCCACACCGATCCAATTAAAATTCAGAGAGGTATTTTTCAAGGAGATGCACTAAGCCCACTATGGTTCTGCCTTGCTCTCAACCCCTTATCTAACATATTAAACTCAACCTCACTAGGAATTCCCTTAAATGATTATGCTAACGACGAACAAACTCTATCACAAAACAACGTTCTGAGCCATTTGATGTATATGGACGATATTAAGCTTTATGCTAAAACCGAAAGCCAGCTACATCATTTAGCTAACCTGACAGAAAAATTCACTAATGACATAAAGATGGAATTTGGTATAGATAAGTGTAAAATAAACTCAGTTAGAGCAGGACAGAATTATCAACACCACTACAATTTAGAGTCTGGATCACAAATAGAACCTCTAGACGAACAAGATAGTTATAAATACTTAGGTTACGCACAATCACGCCAGATACACTTTAAAGACACGAAACACAAGCTAAAACAACAATTTCAACACCGCCTTAATACTATTTTGAAAACCCAACTATACTCACGAAACACTATAAAAGCGATTAATACATTTGCCATACCCGTTCTGACTTATTCTTTCGGTATAATTAACTGGACTAAAACAGATCTTAAAAACCTACAACGCAAAATTAACACAACACTTACGAAATTCCGCAAACACCACCCAAGAGCTTGTCTCCAACGGCTGACATTACCAAGGAAAGAAGGAGGCAGAGGACTCATAGATATATTTAACTTACACAATAAACAGATAACTACCCTTAGGCAATATTTTTTCGGCAAAACAGCATCTTCTATAGTACACAAACTAATAACACAAAACGATCAACACTTTACACCTCTAAATTTAAAAGACCCAACAGAACAAAAAAATGAAAGAATCACGGATGACAAAATCAAATTGCTTGAATGGACCCAGAAGTCTCTACACGGTAGACACCGCCAAGATTTAAGCCAACTAAATGTCGACAAAGAAGCGTCGAACGCATGGCTTATTCAAGGCGACCTCTTCCCAGAAACTGAAGGCTTCATGATCGCGATACAAGACCAAGTCATTGAGACCAAAAACTACAGAAAATATATTATTAAGAATTTAACTAACGATAGCTGTAGGAAGTGCAATAGTTCCCCAGAAACCATCCAACATATAACCGGCGCGTGCAAATCAATAGCCCAGACAGACTACAAGCATAGACACGATCAGGTAGCCAACATCATACACCAGAAACTAGCCTACCAATATAAACTTATTGAAGCAGTAGTACCATACTACAAATACAGCCCAGAAACCGTTTTAGAAAACAACTCCATAAAATTATATTTTGATCGAGCCATCCTTACCGACCGCACAATTCACTTCAATAGACCTGATATCACAATGATAGATAAAATCAACAAGATAGGAGTCTTAATTGACATTGCAGTACCAAATACTCACAATTTACAGACGACAATAGCAGAAAAACTTTCCAAATACATTGAACTAAAAGATGAAATAACCCGACTTTGGCATCTTCAGAAAGTTACAATAGTCCCCATAGTACTATCTACAACAGGAATAATACCCAAACAACTTCATCAGTCTCTCCATTCCCTCAATTTACCACCGAGCACCTACCAGCTTTTGCAGAAAGCAGTTATATTAAACACCTGCAGGTTAGTCAGAAAGTTTCTACAATGTGACTCAGATACTACACACCAAAACACACATACACCAAGTCACCACCAATCTTAACCCAACGAATGACTACTTGGCTTAGGCCCGTGTCATCTGTTCTGCCCGGCTAAAATATTAGCCGAGAAATACAAACAAAAATAATAATAATAATAATCTTTATTTGCCTTAAAACATGGTAGTAAGTTGTTACAATTAATTTTAAAGTCCATATACATGTTTTGCTATTTACATAGCATGCAAATTGCTTTTAATGATAGACAAAGAGTATATTTTAACTCATCATGCTAATTATATTATTTTAATATTTGAATTCAATGTACTCTTTAACACTGTAAAAATTACATTCGTTTAGCCAAACATAGAGCTTGTTTTTAAAAGGTTTTAAATTTAACAATTTGAACTGATTAGGTAATTTATTATATATACGTACGGTCATAGCTAGACAGCTTTTATTGTATTTAGTGAGTCGAGGAGCATCACTAAGTACGAGCCTGTGTGGGTCTCGCCTATTGCGTGGAATTACATCATTAGCAGACTTAAATAGATATTTGTGCTTATGGACAAACACACAAGTTTCATATATATAAAGGGCCGGTAAAGGTAATAAACCAAGTTTTTTAAATATGGGACGACATGAATCGTCCGGTTGAAGCCCATATATGGCCCTGATACACTTTTTTTGTGCAACAAAAGCTCTATTTTGATCCGTGCTATTGCCCCACATTATAAAACCATACCGTATTATTGACTCTACGTAAGCGTGATATGCAGTGATGGCAGTTCTGAGGTTTGTGACATTTTTAATGTTTTTAAGCGCATATACAAATTGGTTTATTCGTTTCGAGACATTATCCACTTGTGCTTTCCAATTTAAATCCTGATCTATAATTACTCCAAGAAATTTGGATTGTGTCACTTCATTAATTTTTTGTATCTTTAGTTTGATATTATTTTTACTATTATTAGATCTATTAAATAATAATTAATGTAACATACGGTAACCTTTTTCTGTACCCCCCTCCCCCTCCCTAAACGTTACATAACATTTAAGTGACCATTGAAGTCACAAATAGTAATAAACAAAATAAGAGATTTTTAAGTTATATGTTTTTATTTAGTCATAAATCAAATAAGTGTAGGTACGTAAAACACAATTCAATTGTAATTACTGCTCCTCTGTCCACGGGTTTGCCAGCCACTCAGACTCTTTCATTACATGTATTTGGAGAGCAGACGAAGAAGGTTCCGGTATTGTTAAAACACTTGCATCAACTTCGTCTTTGAGCCAATCGGCATCCTCAGACAATGCCTGACTATGGCGCACAATGCAGAGCAGCTAATTTGCCCTTCTTCTTCGAGGGATTCCCCGTAAAACATAAACGAAAAGGGTTGCCGATTTGGAAGATTCTAATTCCCTAGTTTTATTATTAAAATAAAAAAAATGTTACGTAACGCGTTGTTTAAATACCCCTTCTCCCGCCCTTGTAACGTTTTACAAGACCCTCCCCTCCCCCAAATTGCGTTACGTAATACTTGAATGCTCCCTAACAGCACAAAAATACCTACAATCGCTACAGTTGCAAGATGGACTCCGTTGAGGTAACATTAGTCACGTTGTCTTTGGTGCTGCTTTTACGTAAGCAGCCGAAGCGTAGGCAATGATCCGTTCTTCACCCAATGTCGTCCAACACGGTCGCGCGTTTACTGAGGGGCCTTAGGCCCCTCGCCCACGACGACTTTTTGTAGCGATGCTGTCGCGCGTTTGGTAAACGCGCGTCAGTAGCGCTACTAACGCGTGTTAGTCGCGTTTGCAACGCGCTACTGCATCGCGACTGTATCGATGCAAACGCGCGACCGTGTTGGACGACATTGGGTGAAGAACGGATCATTGCCTACGCTTCGGCTGCTTACGTAAAAGCAGCACCAAAGACAACGTGACTAATATTACCTCAACGGAGTCCATCTTGCAACTGTAGCGATTGTAGGTATTTTTGTGCTGTTAGGAGCATTCAAGTATTACGTAACGCAATTTGGGGGGAGGGGAGGGTCTTGTAAAACGTTACAAGGGCGGGAGAAGGGGTATTTAAACAACCGCGTTACGTAACATTTTTTTTATTTTAATAATAAAACTAGGGAATTAGAATCTTCCAAATCGGCAACCCTTTTCGTTTATGTTTTACGTGGAATCCCTCGAAGAAGAAGGGCAAATTAGCTGCTCTGCATTGTGCGCCATAGTGAGGCATTGTCTGAGGATGCCGATTGGCTCAAAGACGAAGTTGATGCAAGTGTTTTAACAATACCGGAACCTTCTTCGTCTGCTCTCCAAATACCTGTAATGAAAGAGTCTGAGTGGCTGGCAAACCCGTGGACAGAGGAGCAGTAATTACAATTGAATTGTGTTTTACGTACCTACACTTATTTGATTTATGACTAAATAAAAACATATATGTAACTTAAAAATCTCTTATTTTGTTTATTACTATTGCAAACGCAATTAATACAATAACAAAGGTATAATTTGTTCAACATAATTGTGACTTCAATGGTCACTTAAATGTTACGTAACGTTTAGGGAGGGGGGTACAGGAAAAGGTTACCGTGCGTTACATGGGAGGGAGGGAGGGTCTAAAATCTTCAAAAATTGCGTAACGTAATACTTGAATGCTCCCTTACTGAATCGTGTTTGCATCGCGACAGAAGCGCGACAGTATTGCGTTAGCATCGCGACTGAAGCTGAGCCCGTGGGCGAGGGCACACAGCTAGCGACCGCTTCGCGACTGTATCGATGCGGACGCGCGACAGCATCGCTACAGCATCGTTACAAAAAGTCGCCGTGGGCGAGGGCCCTTATAAAAAAAATTATGAATCGACGGGTTATGAATAACTAACATAGTCTTGTGTCCATTTTTTTTTAATATCGACGAGTTACAATAGAATTAGTAGCAGGGATTATTGTGACAGATATAATATTATGGCAAAGGAAGGAACATGGATGTATTATAGGCAGTAAGAGTCTGACATTTCCTCCCGCTCCACTCACAGCGGGGGGAATAATTTGATGATTTTCCACCCCTAAAAAAGGTTGCCATCACGTGTTCTTGCTATCACTTTTCAGGTGTGAGAGAAGAGACGAAACTAGAAGCGATATTGAGTGACATTTCTTTCTCGCAATGCAATAATTACAGCTGTGGTCCGTTATGGAAAAATGTATAATATTTCTTTTAAATATTCCTGTCATGTATTTTCCAAAAACGTCAACGAATTAAAAAGCTACTTTTAATTCACAACACATTATTTAAAGGTCGAGCTACATTATTAAATACGGCCAGGGTTCTCGCACAGATTTAGGGTTGTCACTAATTATGTTAAACTCACACGGACACATTTAATAAAATCAAAAATTCTAAACCTTCATGCGAATCTGAAAGGGACGAAGAAAATCTTTGTCTGTTGATCTCCGGACGTCCATTTATTCGGGTCAAAGGGGAAAAGCGGAAAATGTTGGCAGGATTAAAGCTCTCTTGATCGCTTAAGGCCGTTTTTAATTGAGGTTTTTGACACCCCTGTGTGCTGGTTAGGAATATGTTTTAACAGAAATGTTTTTTTTACAACTTTTTTTACGAAGTTGCAAATCCTGAAATTGAACTTGAACTGTCTTCCAAATTTTATTTAAAAGCGATACTTTGTTCGTACATAAAACAGATATTTTCATCGCAATGGTGAGTTTTATTTATATTCTATGTATTTTTTTATTGTACCATTTTCCACGGATTCACCGACTCGGTTTAGCGTCCTAAGGGAACTCATGCACCCAGATAAAAAGTAGCCTAGAACCTCAAGGGTCTCGCCCACCTTCATACAAAATTTCATATAAATCGGTTCAGCCTTTTACCGTAGAAGTGTAACAAACAAACTCACATTAGCAATTATGATATTAATTAGGATAGGACATACTAACATTTCATTGTATACCGACATGTTGTCTCTTGACATGCTTTCCTTGAAAGAATATAATATATAAGGTACTAAGTGCACTTTTGTACTATAATTAAGTTTCGATAAATAATCGGGTTTTTATTCTAACATAGAGACAATGAGAAAAATTCTAGTACCTAACATTATGTAGATGAAGATAAAAATAAATTTATTTAGAACACATACATCTACACTTTAAACCCACACATAGAAATCAAGCAAATACCCAAGAAATATCAGAAGCAATAACACATTTCATTCAAGAATTACGATACAAATTTTACTACAAATACGCATACGAATGTGAATGCATTTCTGCTACATTTGCCGCGAACGGGCAGCGACCGGTTTGAGGTGGTTATAACCGGTTATTAGATGCGGATTTAACTGGATCTTTGCTGATATTTCCTTGGAAACGAGCTTTTAATTCATAAACTTATAACATTACGTTCGTACTCTTTAAGTAGGTGGATGTAGCTGTATTTCTAGCTTTCATATTAATGATTCTGTTCTAATAGATTAACGTTAACTCCCATTATTGTTTTCTTTTATTTAAAAAAAATGTTGCCCCAACCTAAGAATTACCTACTCATGTATCGTAGGTGTATTTACAAACATACATTTCACATGCACAAACACTCAGACCCGGAACAATTTTAGTTGTCCCATGCACGTTAACAGGACACAAGCCCAGGTTACAGACTGGTACTGATAAATCGGGTAATCTATGTGACATAAAAAAATATTAAAATAATGGTAATTATTGATATCAAGTTTAAATATAAAGTATAAATGATACAACAGTTTCAAGCAACTGGCCAATAGCCGTAATCGAGGAAAATTTAAATCGAAATAAACATTTATCATTAATACATTCAGTACTTAACCCAGAAATAACCCAAACACCAACAATAAGCCTCGGACTCCTAAATCACATCGGTAACCGACCTGTTACATATACGACACTGAAAAATGGCGTCGCACACAAATTCAAAACTGAAAGTAATCCCGCTGAAATATGAAAGAGTTAGATACGATCTCGTTCGATTGAAATGTTGCCATTTGATGAATGTACTGAATAACACCTTTTTGGTAATGTTTGGCGAAATAGCTATACTATAATCTGCCCAATTGATTTTACGAAAAATTTAAACAAAATTATGACCTATTTTGTCCAAAATTTTCCCACATGGATACCTAAATAAAATGGAATGGAAATGATGAATGATGATGTTTAGCGCATGAAATTGACTTTAACTCCTTACGCCATTTTGTTAATTTCTATGGCAGAATTTTTAAAATATAGGTTATGACTTTTTTACAATTTTCCTAAAATGAATTGGTACAGACATACTATAATATACATATAAATATACATAGTAAAATATAGATTTCATACCAACATTATAATGAGATCTCTAGAGCAACTGATCCGATTTTGTTTATACTATGATAACATTATTTCTGATTAAGTTTTATAACTGAAGCCTAGTAGTACGCGATATTTGTCGATTTTTAATTAAGAATTTAAAAGTAATTATTGTTTAGTACAGTATACAATGTAGGTATGTATAAAGGTACTTTGCATATTATTTACTTGGGTAATAAATTATCTTTATTCTACCTGTACCAAATTTTATCAAAATCTGATGATTAACTACTAACTAAACAGATCTCGGATCACATAAAGATACACAAACATTTAATAATCATGATATTTTTTATTCGTAGACTACTACTTTATAATGGTACTATTTCGAGAACCTTCGATAAATAAAAAAATACAATAGAAGCGATTTATAAATTGTGTTAAAGATTTATGGGTATTCGGTAAGGGAATAAACGGAGTGAATATTGAAATCATGAAAAATGTGTGGAAAAAGAAGACATGCTGTGCTGACAATCACAAATACATTGGGGAAAAGCTGGAGGGCCAGCATTAGGCTGGGGAATCACACAATTCTAGTGCAATTGTTTGCACTTTGTACTAGATTCTGTGTACGACAGTCGTCGTAAACTTCAAATTGAGTTTAGATACGGGATTAACAATATACTGTTGGCTGGAAAATTCGTACTCTTCAAGAAGGTGAATAAAGCTGTATTTCTAGCTCTCAAATTAATGATTAAGTTGTAAAAGATGAACGCCAACTGCTTTACTTTTTTTTCTTTTCTTTAAAAAAAATTTTTGCCCCACACTAACAGCCGGTTGCACCAAATTTTTTATCATAATTATATACTTTAACGAATATCACAAAACATGATATCAATAATTAGCAAACTTTTAATATTTATATGATATCAATACATAGACATAATCATTAAATAAACATGTATCATAAATATTAAGACGAAAAACATAAAATAATTGCAAAATTATTCACTTTTTATCCTCCATTTTCATATATTTTGAATGACATTCAAAAAACATTAATGAATTTTCCAACTAAAATAAATATTTCCACTTAGAAAACCAAACTATAAAAGCACAAAAAATACCTAAACATAGCCCCACGCAACTGATCTCTAGTAGAAAGAAAAAAATAACTTTCGTACAAACCAAACGTTCCTTCGGTTAACTTATTAGTTAAGTAGTTGACTTGTTAGCGAGTTTACAGTAACTGAGACTTGCTTTAACTATACCTCAGTTGCACCTGCGTTTACGTTTAAAAACCAGTGAACTGGCTAACAAGTATAAACAGGGACTTGATTGAACTGTACGAGGCGGTTAAGGGTTGTCGTACTTGTTCGCATTTTATTTATAGGCAAAAACTGAAATCATTTAATAATAATAAACGACTGCCGTGTAAAATAATATCATTATTTGATTTAAATTTTTTCACCCAGCACTAAAAATATAAGGTTACTTATACGTGAAACGGAAGAACTGTCATTCAAGATCTGTCAAAATGGAGGATAAAATTGAATAATTTTGCTATTATTTTATGTTTTTCGTCTTAATATTTATGATGCTATGTTAACTTAATCATTATATCTATGTATTGATGTTAATTTGATAACATAAAAATATTAGAAGTACAATATGCTTATTATTGATATCATGTTTT
This sequence comes from Pyrrhia umbra, assembly GCA_963891755.1. NCBI lineage: Eukaryota > Metazoa > Arthropoda > Insecta > Lepidoptera > Noctuidae > Pyrrhia > Pyrrhia umbra. Next base: position 10,968,169 of record OY982937.1, on the reverse strand, counting down.
GTGATATTTTATTGTCATGTGCTTAATTATTTTTTTTTTATGCATTTCAAAGATACGTTTTAGTTTCCTAGCCTATTTTATAAAGACTTCTACGATATCCCATGCATCTAAATCGGTTTAGGTATTTAAAAGTTATGATTGAATAATGAATCGCACATGCATGCATAGATACATGAACATACTAGAAAACATTACACTTCTTTTTGTGGGTAGTCGCGTAAAAATCTATTTAGACAGCGAAGGACTACCAAGGAGGACTACTAAGCTTGAATTCGCCGTTAGAGGCGCTAGTGTAGAGTAAGGTCTCAAGAAATGGCAAACGTAACTGATCTTTTGCTTCGAGCGTTTTTATAGCGAATTTCTTGCTGCTGAGATCGAGCAATTCCTGATTAATTATGTTAAACACTGTTCAGCTCAGTAAATATTAGTGTCTGCAAACGAAAAGCCAAGATACTTGGGGTTTTAAGAACTGCTAATTCAAAGGTATTTGTGGATCTTGCTATGTGAATATTAGCAATTATTTACGTAGGTACCCGCTGTTTCCCACGGCTTTACCGCTTCTTATCATACCTAATCTATCTCCTCGCCAAATTTCATCTAAATCGGTTCAGCTGTTTTACCGCGAAAGCGTCACAAACAAACTCACTCTCGCTTTTATAAAAAATTAAATACCCCCAGACAAAGAAACTGCATCAAAGTTTTTGTTTAACAAAAATTTAATGACCCTTTCCAGTATACAAACATACACTTAGGGATAATGATACTACGCTGTTATGAAGTTATCGAACCAAACTATAGGTTTCAATTTAAATTTGTATAAAAAGTTGGAATACTTGGTTAAAATATTTTTTTCAAAAGTAGGTGCGTGTTGAACATTGATGCAGTTTATTAGTCCGTCAGTGTATTTATTTTTTATTTATATTAAATAGGATTGCACTGGGCTTAATTTTTGCTTCAGTTTAAAAAATTTTACTCATACAATACGTCACAATGTAAATACAAGCAGCGGATGACATCAGTGTGTACAACCCTTATAACAACGCTGAATATGACGCGTGTCATACATTTACTTTTTAAGTACTCTTTGCATTGAATATTGCACGTTAGATTAAATTTCTACTGTCTTGGGTTTATGTTCGCTTGCGGTAAATAATATGCTACGTTGGGATATAAGGGAACTGCAATATTACCTACTCTAGCTCATAAATAAATAATAATAAAAGCATTTTTTTAATCCAGTAATTATTTTTAGTAGTTTTCGCTCGTTTTAGTAGCTTAGTACGGACTAAGAACTTAATTTTTAGTACACTTTATTTACAATAATAAAATCATAAAAATAATAAATTAAACAAATAAAATTAGGCATCAAAATATTCATCCGCATCGCTGTCAACGAGAATCGTGCCCAAAAGGCTGGCTGCATTGCCACGTTGGATGGCAACGCTGATTCTTTAACCGAAATATAGGCCAGCCCTTTGATCAGACGTGGAGTCTACTAAACGTTTGCCTATATCACGAAATGGACACCATGGCCCTAATGTTTCAACCCCAAATGGCTCAAATATATATTCGGTGAAATTCTGTATTTCTCGAGAGCAGCTGGGACCGACGGCTTAATGTGCTTTCCTAGGCACAGAGGAGTCTCGGTATGGCATAGATGGTCATCCATCCATAGACTGACCGCGGCCATCACAGCTTTACCTTGATCAATCTACCCGTGCAACTTTTACTAAGCCACGAGCTCCTATATGTCATGTCACCATCATCAGCCTATATATTGTCCCACTGCTGGGCACAGGCCTCTTCTCACGCAAAGAAGGCATGAGCATTGATCGCCACGCTTTCTCAAGGCGCATTGGCGATTTCAGACTTTTTAAGTCCTGGTTTCCTCACGATGTTTTCCTTTACCGTTAGTTTTTGACGTCTAAGATGTACTTAGAAAGTACATATGACTTTAGAAAAGTCACATTGGTACTTGCTTGGTTTCAGACCCGCGCACTCGTATACGAGAGGCAGGTGGCTTAACCAACAGGTCACCACAACTTTTATGTCAATATAATATATCATGTATGTATGTAATACCTATGTCATATACATCAATATATTTACACAAAATTTGGTGAAACAATAGCAGTAGTTACTCATTTCATCTAAAGACAGCTTCTAAGTTACTAAGACCTAATGCAACTTGCATCTAAACTTAATCCAGTAGTTAACTGGCAACACTTAACTACTATATCCGTTAAGTAAAGTGGACTGCATAAATTTAACTGAGCTTCAGTTAACTGTAATGTATTGTTGACAGCGTTTTACGAATGTTTTAACTGTACCTTTTACTTTAACCACTGTTAACTGGAGGGTTGTTAAATACGTCTTAGTGTTGCCAGTTAATTGATGAAGATAAGGAAATGGGAGAAAGTGGAGGTTTATTTTATGGGTCAATAGAATCAATGACAGGGAATTTTATTTGTAGCTTCAGTTATTTAGAACTTTGGTATTTTTGATTTAATGCTGTTCTTAATTTGATGGTTATTTAGAAAGTTGGTGAGCCCAAAATGTTTTTGTTATCTTAACAAGTATTATAAATTCTAATGTAAGTTTGTGGGTAAAAAACTAACATTAGAATTTAGAATATTTTCATGGAAAAAAATCTCATGAAAATAAAGTAAACGTTGAGAATAATTTTAGGATAGTTTTTTTCCGAGTCTATGAAGTAGTTCCCTTAGGACGCAAGTAAAACCACAGGTAATGCTAGTACGCCAATGTCTTAATTAAGTTTATTAGTAAAATAAAATAGCTACAAAATACCTTCTTTTTCGGATGGGAAATCATCAAATGAGTGGGGCGGAAGGGAGTATCAGACTCTTACTGACTAAAACCCATCCATGTTCCTTCCTCAGCCCTTTCTATTCCAGGGGCGCGGTGTCTCTTTCGAACGTCCCGCAGCCAGCTACAAAATACCTACCAGCATTATTTTAAATCGTCTATCACAGCAATATACTGTCCGACTCCATAGAGTTTTTTGACAGGAACTGTCACTTATAAGTACGTATAAGTGGTGTAGATAAGTGGATGGCATGCAATTAAGTGTGCATTAGTATTATCCGATGTGCTAACATTTAGATTATGTTATTATCTGGCCATTAGGTTTTGTATTATGTGCCCTGATTGTGGTGGGATCAGCAGGGTTTCAAGGTTAGTGGTAAGTGGGTTTTTGGTTAAAGAATACTGAAGTGTAATATGTTAAAGCTAGTAATTTTATTACACACGAGGTTTCCGCCAGCGGCTTCGTTCGCTTGGGCTATACAAATTCAAATTAAAGATGTCAGAGTTTCATAAAAAAAACTCGCTCGGAGAAGCCCGCTTTTTAACCGACTTTAAAAAGGAGGAAGTTCTCAATTCGTCTGTATGTTTAAAAAAAACATTTTTTGTATGTTTGTTACGTAATTACGCCACCAATTTCGAATGGATTCTGGTGATTCTTTTTTTTGAAAAGCCATACTTCAGAGGTGGTCCCATAAAAATTAGTGGCAAAATACTAAGAACAGTAACTTATGAGACACCGACAGTTGTTTTTTTGGTTTAAGGTTATTTTGTTACTATAATAACTCTAATATATACATCTGTTTTCTCTTTTAAAGCTTAGAGGCGTAATCTTATATTATACAAAGGTGTAAACAATACACAGGCATACGATCGCAGCAATCGGTTCTTTGCTGTAAGTAATAGAAGAGTTCCATTGTCTATCTCCGAAGATTTTCATCAGATCCTTAAATACTATATACTAACCTTCCTTGTAAAATATGCATTTAAATAACGAAAACCCCATCCAAATCGGATCAATAGTTTTTGAGAAAATTGCAGACAAACATACATACATAAATAAGGGTCGAATACAGAACACCCTTTTTTGAATTCGGTTAAAAAACAGCTTAATGTTTATCAATGAATCATAGAATGCCACAAAACTTGACATTTACTGGTGTGCGTCCGTCAGTCTACCTACGAGCATGTATTATATGTCACCCGTGAACAGTAATTTTAGTACATCAAATTTATCTGCGAACTAATCCGATATGATCGATAGAGTAATGTAACGCTATCTTAAATCAACATGGCGGATTAGAGATACAATCGCCACCAAAAGTGATGTAATAAAAACAAATTAGTTTTATGATTTTTTGTTTCATTATCGAGTACTTTGCATTTGGAAAATTGTGACAGAAGAGTTTTTACAGTTCGGGATTATGTCAAAATAATAATATTATAAGTAGTTTTTTTTTAATATTTACACCTACTTAACATTTTAATGGGAACAACATTTTTGTTTGAAACTAGCCGCACAAAAAAAGAACGTGGCATTTAGATCAGTTTCATTAAGCCAGAACCTTCGCGGGAGTTCACAAAACCACCCATTAAAAAACTTTAACCATCAGTTAAATGGTAAGGATCCTCTATGGGTTCAGAGGACAAACCTGCAAACATTCATTATTATTTATACAAATAGGAATTTATTTTTTAAGCTCGCAATACTTATTTTCAACCTAAAAAGGGCGCTCATTGAAAAACAAAATTATTTTTCAGATACATTGTTATTTTTAGACATGGGTACGACTTTAAACTGCTCTTAAAATAGCTTCTTATGTAGGATTTATACCCACAAGCAGTTATTTTAGTTTAATAATACGTACTTTATAGACATGACAAGCTAGATTTAAATTGGAAATAGCATTATTTGAGCTAGACTCGACATTATGCATTTATCAAAGTCACAAACGTCCCCTACGTTTGCTTCATAATTCTACAGCTTCGCGTCGGATCTCATCTTATTAAAAGCTTAGGAGTATAAACCATGTCTATGACAACGCAGCTATAAAATTATGTCAAAGATATTCATTTTTCAGACGATATTTTCATGCATACATAATTTCATGGCCTTTTTATATGGGGGTTGAACAGGTGTGGGTGCATGTTGTGATTAAGGTGTGTAATTATTATTTAACATGTGAGTTGTTACAAGTTGTCAGTAAAAATGACATTTTTATGTGGTGTTCACGATTTCTGACTAATACGATGATGTAACGATATTAGTAAAAAAATCATATTGTTCAAATTCAAATATCTTTCAATTTGTTTTATATATGAATCAAACTTATTTGTTTTATTCGAATTGAGAGAAGACTAAAGCAGTTTCTATCACACACAATGACAATCGTTTAAATCCAAAACCTTCTATTGTGTATTATTTAATAAAAAAAATATTGAGATAATAGCATTGAACAATCTTCTATTTTATCAATACATAAACTAGAATCGTGTATTATAAACGTAATATTTTTGCAGACACTTCTGTGCCTAACATTACTTGTAATGACGTATGAAGTGGCTTGTATTCAAAAATAAAGCTTTATTCAAAGGTAATAAAGGAAGTGAGTGGATACGGGTATCTGCAGATAGTGCACCAAATTTGGATTTTTACTAATTTCTCTGAGGGATTGGAATAAGTAAGATATTTTTATATTTTTAGCGATAAGACGGCCGTTTACCAAAATTGTATATTTTTTGTGTATAAATTATATTCTGTTCAATTCTATTCGACAGATTGTAATAGCAAACTTTAAATATATTTTCGGTATCTAAAATTGTGTTATAGTTTATTAAGACAATATTGTTATTATAATATTTAAAATATGAGAATTTGATCTTAAAACTCATTCGATATAAAAAAGTAATACCTATTTATAAATAAATTTATTCACAAAACAAAATAAAGAATCTTAAATCAAGATTAAGAGCTTATTAGATATTTTCAGATTTATTAGATTAAGAAACGGCTACGATACTCGGCGATAAATTGGCGTTTTATATATTTTAAATTGGATTAAAGTTTTATGACTATGCAATAAACCTACTATTTTTTATGCCAATATTTAATAGTCGTTACGGATACTCAATCGTGTTACCCGGTACCTGGGTTATGGAGGTCAGATAGGCAGTCGCGCTATGTAAAATACTGGTACTCAGGTCCACCTAGAAGCCGACCCAACAAGTTGGGAAAAGGCTAAGCAGATATGAAAAAAATAACAACATTTATACATATATTCGTTTAGGGCAAAAAAGCTTACGCTAAAGTCCAACTGCCCTATTTAATAGTTTATTAGATGAGTCAGGCGGATTTGAAAAAAACTCTGACACTAGGGCTTGTTATATTAGTAAAAGCCCACAAGATAAGAAGAAGAATCCCACATTTAACAATACATAAGTCACGTACACTTCTGATACGTAATTCATCTCAATGTAAAGTAATATTGACTAGCGCGTATCAAGTTCTCCATATTGTTAGCAAATTGCATTTTTCAAGCGAGCAATTTGTACGTATATTTTATACAAACATCAATTTACATATACCAATACAATTATGTATGTAATATTTCGTGGATACATGTGTTATATAGCTTGTTTTACTAGATCAGACATTGTGCTTTGGATATTTTTTTGGGGTTCAATAAAAGGAAAATGAAAATGCTCGTTTTTCCGGCACAGAAGCTCAGCTCTCTTTGTAATTTTTATGAGGACTAGTTTTCCGCCAGCGGTTTTGCCCGCGTGGGCCATAGGGTAAGGTTGCCTATATTGTACCCGTTAACGAACTTTACAATCTGGCGCAAAAACTATATTAGGTACTTAGGAGGATTTGCTCACTAGAAAAAAAAAAATGCTCTATACAGTTTCATACAAACTTTTTCACCCCCTTAGGGGTAGAATTTCGGAAAATCCTTTCTTATCGGATGCCTACGTCATAAAAAGAACACCCTCCATGCTTCAGGTCTCTAAATTCAGCGATTTAGGCTGTGCGTTGATCCGTCAGTCATTCAGGATAAAGCGTTTTATATGTATAGATAAAGTAGTTAAAAATTTGTCAGTCCAATATATTACACTGTTATTTTGTTACCATTGTCTGCTTCGCGGGTAATAAAAGTATTCAGTGCTAGACTTAGGGCCGGGCCAGGGTACATTTCTCGGAGAACGGATGGAAAATGGAACCAGTGACTTGTGGAGTGTGTAGCTGCCACTTTTGGGTAGTTAGGATTTCTTATAGTCTGATTACTGGATTTTATAATTTTCTATGGTAAAAATCTATGGACAGAACATTCGAAAAACTTGTGTCGTTACCATTATTTCATTACTGGTAATACTTTTCGCACGTAACCCAACCCAACACATTTCTAAGCATATCAGTTCGCCGTTCCTTTCAATTACTAGGGAAAGAGAAAAAATGACTGGTATTTCGTAGTTAGCAACAAAATATTAATTCTAATGTAATCGTAACGTTAATGTAATCGATTTTCGAAATATAATTTCAATCATACCGAAGGAAAATGTATGTTTAAAAATGTTTAAATAACAATTTGCTGCTTCCAAAGATATGATTAAAGTCATACATTTAAATAAATTGTACGTGAGCCAGTATATTCAAAAATATCCCGCTTTTTTCGTCGGGCGTTAAAAAATCGCATAGGATACGAATACTTTTTCGACAGTGATTCGTGCTAAGCTCACTGTTTTGAAACACAAAGTTCATCTAAATGTTTTGTCTTAGGGTTTTAACTTTGTTATGACGTGAGTGATGACGTAGTCAATAAACCTTCCTATATTTCATACCTTCTAAAGTATAAGCTTACATACTTGGTTAATATTTTTAAAATACAAAACGACATTTTTTGTCGCAATGATAAAAGATATTGACGTTCCTAGCTTGTACCTTTAATCAGCTTCCAGATGAATTGAGATGGGGACACTATTCTAGTGGCGATTGGCAATATAACCTTATTATCTGAAACTCGTTTCTCGTTAGAGCCTCGTTCACAGTAGAAGGTACCTCCGGGCCTACCCATAGCACAATGAAAGATTTATGAACATAGGTACGCACCTACCATTTTTTTCCGAACTTTGTTAAAGTTAGAGGTCGAAACCATTGGTTAAAGGTTGAGCTCGTGGCTAAGTAACAGCCGCACGGGTCGATCAATCAAAGGTTAGGTTAGGTTAGGTTAGTCGTTACGGGTAGTCAGAAGCCAGAAAATCTGATAACCAGTCTTACCAAGGGGTATCGTGTTACCCAGTAAAACTAGTTGTGGAGGTCAGATAGGTAGTCGCTCCGTGTAAAACACTGATACTCAGCTGCATCCGCTTTAGACTGGAAGCCGACTCCAACATAGTTGGGAAAAGGCTAGGCAGATGATAATGAGGTTGAAACTATATTCGTCTCGCCTGCTTGTTGAACGGTACGAATGGCACAATGGCTGAGCAATTGGCTGCTGCGCTACGTGTCGCGGGTTCTTTTCAATATTTAAATTAGCTAAATAAATAGTTCTATGAGATATGTAAATTTTTGCAAATTTGTCTCAAACTCAAAATATTTATTTGCACACTAGGGTTACAAGTTCTTAAATATAACATAATAATGTCCAGCCTCATATTTACAGTTAAAATCCAGTAAGTACTATTTTCAAAGGATTCAAAACTTATAGTTTTTGGTAAAGCTCGGCGGAAGCCAGTATTAATAGTTTTAGTTAAGTTACGACTTTAATACATACAGCTTATGGTTTAAAATAGGCTTTACCCTAAGTCTTGCAAATGCCAATTTCTATGGTACAGGATGCCCCTTATATTTTGACCCACAGTGAACTTTTGAAATAGAATACAAATACAGGTACTTAGATATTTCTGTTTATTACAAAATGTATATATTGTTTGTGAGACTTAAAAATTATATTAAACAAAGATTTTAATTAAACCTCATTATCTTAGGTAGGTACTAAATTGACATTGTGTCGTAATGGCCACATAGTTAAAGAGCGTCTCCAAAACAAGTATGCGTTCGAAACCTGGCAAGTATCAGTGTTTCTTTTTCAAAGTCATTATGTACTTACCATTTTTACCTTTGACCCTATTGACAGTGAAGGGAGACATCGTGAGGAAACCTGGACTTGAAGGGCAAAAATGCCACTGTGGGCTAGCGAGTTGATCAATGCTCGTACCTTCTCTGTATAAGAAGAGGTCTTCGCCTAACAGTGGGAAATTAAAATAGGCGGATCATGACATTTACTTATATTACTGCCTTAAAGAATAGCCTTTACATAAAAGTGCAAGATAAAATGGACATTTCGAAAATGCCAAACTTATTTTAATATTTAAACCACAGTTTATAATAACGTACATTATACATTCAGGGCGGTAATATGTAAAATATGTGGCGCCTATAATAAAATTCAATAGTATGCAAACTCACGCTTCTTTGAGCAAATATTAAATAGGCTACTTATTTTTAAGTAACATTTTTATATATTATAAAATATAGATAAAAAGAATCCAATGTCTTAATTCAAGTAATTTAGTTCTAATTCTGCCACAGAAAATAACGAAATGGCGTTTACATAAATGCTCCTACATTTATGTAAATTTTATGCTCTAATCGTCATCATTCATTATGTAATATTTTTTAATTAATCTACGTGGGAAAATTAATTTTATTATTCTATTTTTGAAAATTAATTGAATTGATGACTATAAACTATGTGCATCCTAGTCTATTCAGTCATTTTTACGGGAAAGAGTAGGAAACATACTCATCCTCACAAAATTTCACGTCTATGTTATGGTTTTTAAGTGGCAACATAATGTCATCATCATCAGCCTATATACCGTCTCACTGAGCACAGGCTGTTCTCATACAAGGAAGGCATGAGCATTGATTACCGATGCTTGCTCAAGGCGCAATAGCGATTTCAGACTTTTTAAGTCCAGGTTTCCTCACGATGTTTTCCTTCACTGTTAGTCAGTGACGCCTAAGATATACTTAGAAAGTACATATGACTTAAGAAAAGTCACATTGGTACTTGCCAGGTTTCGAACCCGCACACTCGTACACGAGAGGCAGGTGCCTTAACCACTAGGCCTTGCAACTTAATGTATTAATAGTTTAATTAATTGTTTTTGAAATAATGACAGCTATCAGACTAATGTCAATGTCAGTTTTCGTAAATATATTTTCATTCAAGGCCACTTCTTTTAAAGTTCGAATATTACCTTCGCAGAACTGTCAATCATTGTTTACGAATACTGTTCGTCTGTGCGTACTACGCTCGTTTCGATCAACTATTTATTATTTTCACGGCCCATTGGATTTCCAAAGACTGATTTTCTTTGAAATCTTTTTTTTTGCACAGTAAAAGAGTGTTTTTCAATAACAATATTGCCGTTGTAAATTTTAAGCGTAAATGTATAATTGGTTTCTTTCGATGACAGCTCCAAACTTTTTAATTGTCTGCTTTCAAAAGGGTTACATTTGTTTTATCTATGTTAGATTCTTTTTAATGAATTAAATGTCATTTTTAATTTTAATTAAGGCCAGTTTCGGTAAGTGAAAAAAATAAAAAATGATTTTATACAAATTACATTATAATATATATTTTTATATATTTAATATATAGGTATATTTTATCCAGTAGATAATTTATGTCCAGCAGAAGGTGAAATAAGGCCCATATTATTTCAAAGCGATCTAAACTGTCTAAATCCATTTTTAGTTCAGCTAAACCAACTACAATTCAGTTGAATGAATCAAATTTCACCAAACTACCGGGACAAATATAACGGATGCTTCAAAACTGACCGCTTTCAAATCAATCAAACAAACTAGTTATTTCAAACCGAATGCTTTTCGTTACGACTGTACGTGCGGTGCGTACACAATCACAATGTACACTGACGTACACAAGTTTTGAATGTTTCGTTTTGATAAATTTTATGACGGACACAGATTTGTGTGATTCAACTTTTCACGTTCGGATATTTTATTCCTTAATAGCTTTACTCGTGGGTGCAACGCACTGAAGCTTTTGAAAATAAAAGTTTCATAGAAATCGCTTTTGTTGTTTTTAATATTCGGATAAGCAATTACAGTATCATTGACATAATGTAGACTACTATTATCAAGAGGAAAGATTTGTATTTTTGTGTGTATGTTTGTAATGAATAAACTCAAAAACTACTGTGTTGTGATTTCAAAAATTCTTTTACCATTGAAAAGCTACATTCACCCTGAGTAACATAGGCTACCCGTGTGAAGCCAGAACGGGCCGCTATATTACATAAACACAAGTTTGTCTGTTCTTATGTCTAAATGGATGCATAACTAAAAGTGCAGTTTTTCAAAGGCAATGCAATCAATATTTATAATTATAGTATTATAGACACTCTAGCCTACATAAAAGTTTACCTGTAACCTTACATTATCGGTATACGGTTTTAGTAGGTACCTAAAGTGTCAGGAAAGGTTATTCACAATAACCACAAATAATAAATTACATCAACAATAATATAATTTCCCTGAACGATATTTTACAAATGACACCGGAATCTCTAACTAGTGGGTTGAAGTGCAAAATGTCATCTAAATCTTTTTGCTGACCTATCCAAGGCATTTGATTACGTCAATCACGAGATACTACTGTTGGAAACTTGAGCATTACGGACTGGGTAATCTAGTCCTCCGCTTAGTACATACAATCGTATAAAAAATACAGACAACGTCAGGTTCAAAATAAAAGGTATTAATTAATTGCTTTGAAAGTGAAAATGGGGTTACCTCAGGGCTCAATTCTTGGACCGTTCCTTTGTTTAGGTACCATAATGCTATTTAACTAAAATTTTACTACTTCGTTAATTTTTAATTAAATATCTAAATGCAATCCAATAATAATTGACACCTATACTGACCAAAACAATAGGAAATCAAAGCTCGTGTTAGACACTTGAGCGAGCTTGAGTGACCCGCACTAATTTAGCTTCTGATTGTGCGTGTTTACTAATATTATAAATTCGAAAATCTATCTGTCCGTCTGTTACGCTTTCAGGATAAAATTTCTGAATCGATTTAAATGAAATGGTAGATTGAAACTTAGGATAGTTTTATAGCCCCTTTGGGCGCGGGTGAAACCGCGGGAAACAGCTACTATTTATTTATAGTGATAATAATTGTAAACAATAATTATTACTATCAACCAACTCGGTACACAATGGAATGGTCCACGTGTTAATTAGGCAGCCATTACTATAGGTAGGTATTGAAGCCGTTAAACCTATGTTTACTTACACATCTCAATACGATCTCGAGAGAGACGTCAGTCGGTAGGTATAGTCTAGCTGTATTAAACTATATTCCTAGAGGAATATAAATATGTAGAACTATTAAGTTTTGTAATGTAATAATAACCAAAAGAAAACTTGAGTTTAAGATCTCTAGGGTTTACGACCTTAGGGATCAAATAATTAAAAAGCAATTTGTAAAGTAGGTCTGGGAAATCTTTTTAATATTTTTCCCAGGATTTGACTCATATTTCTACATTACTTTATATTAATATAGAAATATCAATGGAAATAACTAGTAATCAACTATGATATCTTCTATTATTTTATAAATTACTGCGAGATATTTTTATGTCTTTGTTTCGTTCCAAACATACCTTTTAAGAGACACGGATTGTTAAATCAACCACAAAAAGAACTTTTTTCAAAAGCTTGTCCACTTTTAAATTTCATGCCCTACAAAATAAAGCAATCAGTGGTTTCAAATACATATATTGTCGTTAATTAACATGCATAACGTCCTTCGCGCCGGTCGTTGACCTGTATCCCATTCACGTTTGCCTGAAATTTGTGAAAAAATGCAAGTACGTACTCCTGTGAACATGTCAATTTAAATAAATGTATGTAACGAGGAGTAGGGTCCCAAAAACGTAGTCTTGGACAGAGTCGGACTTGGGTACGAAAGTTCTTTTGCTTTGAAGGAAATAAGTGTTACTTTCATAAGACTGTTCAAAAAGAAACGGTAATTATTAAGAAGTAGTAGAAAGAAAAAGTAGAAAGTATTTGTTAAGATTTTTTGAGTCGAAATTCGAGATGATAATTGCAAAAAAATATTGTTATTTATTCACAGATTTTTGAATTAGCTGTCTCGGTTTCACCTGTATTCTGAGAAAACTATTCCGCGTACCCAGATAAAAACTATCTTATGTGTAATCTAGGTTAAGTGCGGACCAAATTCCATTCAAATCCATTCAGTAATTTTTGCGTGATCAAGTAACAAACATCCACACATACTTTTGCATTTATAATATTAGTAGGATGTAGGTACTATAATGCTTGCCGTGGTAGCCCGGTCAGTCCGTGAATGGCTGACCATCCATATCGCTCCGCTGTGTTCGAAAACAATGTTGAACTAGTCTTAGGTACCAAGCAACTGTAGTGAACGAGGTCTCTTTCGAATCCTGAACCGAACCTCGGCCGAAATAGCTTTGTAGGATTAAAAAAAAATCACATAGCAGCCTGGAGTCAGGCAGTTACACTCTCATGCTTAGGAGGGCACGTTAAGGGTCAATTTATACTAGCGCAGAGTCAAAGCGCATCGAAGCGTCAAATTCTTTACAACTAAAGCGAAGCCGCACGAATGCGCGCGTATTCGCCAGAATATGCGTCGTGATCAACACCGACGCAGGCCAATTTCCGACTGATGACGCGTAGGTTCGCTAGTTGGCGCATGGATACGCGCGAATGCGCGCGCACACATCAGCGTTGTTCACGCGCAGACGCGCGAATCCGCGTGGTTTTTTAAAATCTCAGAAGTAATGTGTGCGTTACGCTGTGGAGTTAAGGTTGAATTTGTTATGTTCAGGCTTGGATAGACGCTTCGATGCGCTTCGACTCTGCGCTAGTATAAATCGTTGTTACAATTCCATATCAGAGGCCGTCAGGCGGATTTGAGAAATCTCTGACACTAGTGCTTGTTGGGCTGGTAAAACCAGCAGCCGACATTATAAGAAGACCAAGGGATATAATGCTACGAAGTATAACCCCATTCTAACATAATTTAATTAACCATTTTCAATATAAATCCATAGATTTGCTTACTAGAGATAGATTTTTGACATTAGTCGTATGGACTTTATGTCAAAATTCTATCTCAAAGGAAATCTCTGTAAGGAAATCTTCGGATAGATAGGATATTGAAAATGGCCATAAGTGGTTATACCAAATCCATCTCTGTAAACAAATATGCCATTGTCAATTCTTGTACGCGCTGCATAACACAATGCAATATATCCGCCGGTGTCTCTAATGGAGGGGCGATGCTTCGGATAAACAAATTTGCGGTCACGACTCGTATGGGTACTCGTACCGAGCGAATGGCGTATATTCGGATAAATATAGAGGTGCAGAACTGTCACCGGCAATTAAGTAGGGTAGATTTAGCTGTCAATTTGATGGAAGTGGATATTTGGTGCAAGAGTATTTATTTATGATTCTTTTTAACCGACGAAAAAAACGGAGGTGACTATCCTGTAGGTAATAATAGTAATATCGATGTAGGTACTGTATTCAAATTCGGAATGGAAATAGATCGAGTACAACTTACCAACAAGGCAGTTAAGGTATGAATGTTCGCGACATTTCCTATGCGACCAACCTAAGTTTAAAAGTATGAAGTACCTACGTGAGTTAGAAAGTACACTATGACGAGTTTACAAGGCGACGCGTATATATTTTTTATATATGACCACGCATATTTTTTTAAGGCTGACCTACGTCTACGCCTTTTGACATGACTGTCCACTAGGAGTAATAAATAGTAATAATAACTTACGAATGCCTGAAGTGATTTAAAAGCAAGAGGTATCGTTGGAATCCCGTATCATTATGAGTAACATGGGCTGGGAATAAAATAATAATTAGCAATAAAATGTGAGAAATAAAAACATTTTCAACAATTTGTGCATTCAATTTCTTATGGATTTTGTCAACCATAGTAGCAATGCTACCATAGTATAAAGAGGCTACTGAGTACGTTATTAGGTACGTAAAATGTAGGTATATCACTTTTTATTGCCTAAAGTTGAAAAAAACGACTGAAATGTTTCACATACTCCATATTTCATAAATAGCTTCCGTTTCCTTAATATTTCACAAGTAAACCTCCACACTTCAAACCCTTCAGCATTGTCAACGGGTTATAGAGGCGCTCATTAGCAAGTCTGTTCTCTCTATCACTCCTTTAGACACTTGCTATGTCTATCTCGCTTTCACCACTTGAGTTGAACGCAGTTGTTGGAGACAGTAGGATGATTTTCTTGTTTTTTTTTATTACACTAACGTCATGCGTAGATCTATATGACATGCTTTTGTTTCTTAAAGATGTTAATTAAAGGAATGAAAAATATTTTTTGACGCCATTTTTTTAGTTATGCTTTTATAATATTAGAATATTTTACATATGTTATTTTACATAGTAATGTAATTAAAACTGCTTCACTAATTAGGCTGGTTATATAAATGAGTTTATCATAACTGTTATGTTAAGACTTCATGCTAAAAGTTAACTCCCAAAATTATATGTTAATTTACATAATATTGTTGTAAGTTTAAATTTTGGCGAAGTCTTTTAAAATTATGGAATAAAAGTCGTTTAAAATTATTAAATAATAATAAAAAAAAATATTAGGGTCCAGAGACCTCACACTAAACGCATAAACAAAATTAGGCACACTATCAACAAACAAAAAAAAAACAATTTTCTACAGCACGAACACTAGGTATATACAATAATAATATTAACAACATAAATATGTATTTATATAATAATAGTATAAGATATAAGTAAAATATCTACGAACGCACAAGACCTCTGTCGTGAAAAAGAAATTATTACCTTAATAATAACTAGCGTAGCGTTCGTTTTTCGTTACGCAGTTATTTGTTTTATAAGCAGTTTATTAACATTTATTTGGTATACGTGGTTTAGTGGCTAAATGGTTAGATAGGAGATATATTTTTCATTTAATATAGTGGGGCCATTTTGTGATATAATATACTGATTCCAATATTAATTGGGACGGTGATATTTGTCTGACGAAAGGGGGGATGATGATAAGTCCCTTAATGACCTAAAGTTTGTGTTTGCGCTCCAAGAAGTAATTGCATGCATAATATAATGTCGAGTTAATTATTTATGTAAGTAAAAAACAACCCCAATGAGGCTAAAAAACGTTGAAGAATAACCTTTAAAATAATACAGTAACATAGCAGTTATTTTCTATTTATATAAAAAAAAATCGTGGAGGTCACGGCCCCTTAGTATTGAGGAATACGACACAAGGAGGAGGATATAAAAATGAATCTCTATTTCCCTTGGTCACGCCATAACTTAAGTACTACATAACCATTTTGGATGAAATTTAGTACGGAGATAGTGAGAACCCTGGAGATGGTAATAGCTTATTTCTTAACCGGGTGCGTCAATAAGTATCCCCGAGACGCGGGTGAAACTGCGGGCAATAGCTAGTCTTTACCAACACTATAACATTACTTACGTAAAGTAAGCTTTTAAAAAATGCATTCAAGGTACAATCATAACATGAATATTATAATACATACCTGCTCACGGCTCGTTTAGGCCGCTATGCACACAAGTTGCCTCCCTCGAGGATACTACCCAGTGTAACTGACCAAGTGGAACTTTGTCAAGTAAATATTGCCATGACATTGTACGTACTAAGTTTGTTTTTTAATGGTGTAAGTCATGAAAAGCCAAGGTCAGTTAAGCTTATTGTCTTGGCCTTATGAAATACCGCAAATTTTATGACGTACGCCTTATTTTTATATTTGTTTCATAACTCGTTATAAAGAAGTGAAATTGTAATGTGTAAATTTATACAACCGTTATCATTTTTTGTAAAAAAAAACAAACCAATTATTTTAAAGCAAAACTATTTACTAATTTCAGGTTTAAATGATTAACTTTATAATACAAATATCACGCCAAACTGACACTGGTTATCCAGTCTGAAACGTTAATTCCTTTCCCATCGAGAGAATGAGAAGAAATATGTAGGTGTATTATGTTTAAACAATATGAGAACATTTATATAAATGCTACCCGACTGTATTAAAGTGTAAAAGATGTAGGTACATACTTCTAAGCTTTTTGTATCCCCTGGTATCCCAGTAAATAAAGAACTTATCTTCTATTCTCTCTAATCTTATTCTCAATTATTTATCATTCTCGTTCCAGATCATACAACCATGGGTGCACCACGAGCCTGCCTCATCTTCATCACCATCCACCTGGTGTCCCTCACGTACGCGCAGGAGGTGTCCAAGCGAGTCCCACAAGGCTTCCTCGGCATGCGCGGCAAGAAATACTTCGAAGATGACGGCACCGAACAATTTTACAAACGAAAACCCCAATTTTTCGTCGGCGTTAAAGGTAAAAAAAGCCTCCAAGACATCTTAGAAGTCCCAGAGGAGTACTACAAACGAGCACCAATGGGCTTCATGGGAATGAGAGGCAAGAAAGATCTTACTTTCCCAGACATCCAGAGCAGTGAGCTGATGCCTAAAAGAGATGGCTCATTAATCGGTCAGATAGACTACTCTTCAAATGAGAACCCAACCGACCCCGACTTCCCGCTCCTCAACGAATTACTCCTGCATTACTTATCACAAGTCAAAAATCCCAGTACCAACTGGCTACCGGATTCCTTAGAGTCTGAGTCGGATCCTTTGTCAAATGATATCGAGAAACGAGCGGCGAACATGCACCAGTTCTACGGCGTGCGGGGAAAGAAATCTTTGAACAATAAGCGACCTTATGACCTGACGTTTAGAGGCAAATTCATCGGCGTGAGGGGCAAAAAGGACCTGAAAAACAGTGGAACGCATGAAATTAAGTTTTTGGTGGACCAGAACGGACCCCTGCCCAAGAGAAAGGCTCAGATGGGCTTCTTCGGTATGCGAGGCAAGAAGTGGACTGACGGTGAGTTTTTGTGAGACTATCTCGTGTGTTTGATATCAATATTAAATGGGAGGTACGTGTGAATGATATTAAGGAGTATATCAGGTGCGTCCCTTTAGTAAAAGACTTTATGTTGGTAAATACATTCCTTCGAAATGAAAAGTTTTTAGTGAACACAAATTTTAGGTATCAAGACTATTCATTATAATTTAAAATGTAAATACAAACTTTTTCCATGTTTATAAAAAAATACTCATGATTTTCTAAAAAATGCATGATGATTTTAGAAAGATAAAGACATTACTAAAATTAATTTTGCCTAGGTGAGATACGCGCTACGCTTCGTAGCTTGGTTCGTAGCGCCACTACGAAACGTAGCAATGCGTAGTCTGATAGTCTAACCACAGAATAAATAAGAGTATGCATAACATACATTCATAGTGACAATATAATTGTCGAAATTTTAATTCAAGATTTAAATTCAAGATCGTCCAGAGATTAAATTCAAGATTTTATTACTCTCGCCAAAAAAAATCTGTCGATTAAATAAATATGTAAACAATTTTTAGAGTTTGAACCGAATGTAAATCATATTTTTTTAAAACCAACAAAATCACTAAACTAATATTTTACAAGCTTGAATGTGTTAAAAAATCCTTATCTATTATAATTCATTTTCAGATATTATGTCATCTATCATAACACGAACGTTATCAAAGAGGTACAGACTAAATATTCTTTGGTGTTCATTACTAAAACACTAACAAGAGTTTAACATGTTAACCTGTCGATTAACAGCTTTGGATTTATGTTTCTTAGTATTGTCTGAACTAATTCTTGAGTAGCCTATGTATTTTTTTATGATAACTATGTCATAAGGTAACATTATAAAATCAAAATATCTTCTGTTGTCCATTAAAATTGCTCAAAGTAGTTTTAGCAAAATATGCACAACTCTAGGGCTGGCTTGCACCACTAAGGGTGCGTTCCACTAAGCGTTCACAACGATCACGCTCACGACCGCAGTTTTTCCCGTTCCACTTGCTTGTGAGCGTTACTGTCGTAAACTCAAGTGGAATGGATTATAGAGCGTTTTGAGCGTAGAGGTCAATAATACAAATGGCGAGTTAATAAAAAAAATGCAAAAGATTTAAGAGGTTAGGTTATAATCTGTAAGCCTTGAAAATAAACTTAATTAATTATCGTTTAAATCGATTTATATTGAAAAAAAATATAATTTAATTTTTTGATATTTAATAATTTTCATCAGTGAAATTTTAAACGTATGTAATATTTTTTTCAATAAGAAAACTAATTTAAAGAAGGCTAAGTTAATTATCATTTTTTAAGTTAGGTTATATTATTGGCAATCAAGGAAAAATGTATACATGTATATTAATTATAAACTACAATTAATTTTTCTAAACTTGTTTTACATAATTATATTTACCTGTGGAGGCACGTTGAGCATCCGCTGCAGAAACATTTACTTCTTACTAATATATCTTTTTCGGCATGAAATAACGTAAGCTTTACGGTCGCCATTTTTTATGTTTTGACTTTTGAAAATGCCGCTAATTTTCTCAACGATCACTTCGACCCACCTTTTTAGATGGGTCGTCGTGAGCTTCGCGTGAGCGTAAGTCATGACGTCATGAGTGACGTTTACGCCGCGACCACAACGACCGCGGTCGCCATGTGGAACGACTAAAGGAGCGTTTTGATCGTTGTGGGCGCTTAGTGGAACGCACCCTAAATACATTAACTGCTTAATTCGTACTGTCTCTCTCAATCGCTTGAAGTTGATAAAGATAGATACAGGAAAAACAAATATAACTCATTGCATTTCTGGTTTAATTTATTTGTAGACAACAGTGACGAATTTTCTATTTTGTTATACCTAGACTAGTAAGTAGGTAATGAGAACTTAGAACTTACGTGCTTCTGTTTAATCTAATTAACGCATAAATTAACAAGAGGAGCTCGTGGCTAAGTAACAGCCGCACGGGTCGACCCATCATAGGTTGAGCTGCGCTTGGCGCGGTCGGTCCGTGATTGGGTGACCATCTTTGTCATAGAGACTCCTCCGTGCCTCGGAAAGCACGTAAAGCTGTTGATCCCGGCTGTCATTTGTAGATAGTCGTTACGGGTAGTCAGAAGCCAGAAAGTCTGACAACCAGTCTTGCCAAGGGGTATCGTGTTACTCGGTAAACTGGGTTGTGGAGGTCAGATAGGCAGTCGCTCCATGTAAAACACTGGTACTCAGCTGCATCCGGTTAGACTGGAAGCCGACCCCAACGTAGTTGGGAAAAGGCTAGGCAGATGAACGCGTAAATTAACACGTTAATAAAGGTGTTACGTGTACGTGACCAATATTTTACGATATTTTGTTAATATGTTTCCCGCACTGTTATCTGCTTCCAGGTTCCCTACTTCCTGAACACGTATAAAAAACTACCCTATGTCGTTCCCCAGGCTTTGTTCTATGTCCATACCAAATTTCATCTTAACCGGTTCAGCCGTTTTCGAGTAAAAGTGATACAGACAGACAGATTAACGCGTAGTAGGACATTAACGCAGTAGTACTATGGAGATTAAATGAATTATACAGCTTTTTAATCATTACTTTTTTTGTTACAGAGTCCAGCCCGGAAATGGATATGCCAAACTAAGTGTCTTCAAACATTGATTATTACAAAAAAAAACTATTATATAATAATAAACATTAAACGCTATCTATTTCTTGAGAAAGACTTACCTTTTCAACATATCCTATGAATTAAGAATTCTTGCCAATAAAAATTACGAGGCTTATTCTAGCGTTATTTTCACGGTTTTTTTTAGGAAATTCTAGTCAATAAATTATGTATATTATTATGATATATCAATTGTACTTAAATATTATACTGAAACTTTTTATAAAATATTGTTTAAACTTATCTACTTAAGGCATATTTCAACAATGTTTTTTTTTATGTTATAATTAACTTTTTATTCAAA
Organism: Pyrrhia umbra; assembly: GCA_963891755.1. NCBI lineage: Eukaryota > Metazoa > Arthropoda > Insecta > Lepidoptera > Noctuidae > Pyrrhia > Pyrrhia umbra. The sequence goes on along the minus strand of OY982937.1, from coordinate 10,947,324 downwards.
ACTTAAATCCAATAAAGTGCGCTATAGGTACCTATTTTATATAACTACCTAGGTATGTATTTATTTATTTACATTTAATATATTACAATTTAAGTACAATCAGTTATTAAAACCTTAGTTAATCTTGGAATTCGATAATGATTCGGTTTTCAAAGATGCAGCCTAAATTTTTGAGCAGTTATTTTTACTTTGAGTTTAACAAAAAAATGTTAATTAAAGAAAGTCTATTGTAACTGTCTACGAAAAAGCTCTCTATACCTATTAATATTGTTTTTAATTAAAATACTTCTAACCTAAGTTAAATAGGGCGAACTTGAGGGTTCCTTGTCGACTACAGAACCCTAAAAAGGCATTAGATACGGTTGTCCTCTTAGCATCATCCAGATATCACATGCCTAGATTCTATTTAACATGAAATTTATTTAACGTTCGGACATTAACCAACTAATTCATAACGCCATTAGTCTTATAAGCCCCTTTTAGCTATCCCACTGTTTTGTCCTTATTTGTCAAGTCAATATAAAGTTTGTCAGAAAGGGATTAAACATTTTAATAGCTAAAACTAGCTTTTATGACGAATAGTGTTATTATGTTAATCAGAGAGTACTAGTTTATGATGTGTATAATTTTATTCTTGGTTAATTTTGATGTTTATATGCAAAAATGACAATTACAAAACTTAACTTTTTTATTAAGAATCCGAAGATTTTTATCTAGGTTTATCTTCGGATTATTACTTTATAATAATAGTATTTTGAGCGGCTTATCATCACTTTAGTACGTTACGTATTGTTGTTGAAATATGTTTTAAAGAAAGAAAATTAACTTTCCTACATAGAAATTGTTGTTTCTCTAAATAAAAATATGACTAGACACAATCTTATATTTTTATCAATGTCAAATCAGGTTTATATTTCCTAATAGTTGTTAAAACAATATAAAAGTTAAAATGAATTAGTAGATAGCTCGCGACGAGTATTTTCAATTATAAATAATAAATGTAGATTATATTCGTAATTGTAATTAATAATTATATCACTTTAATATAAACTTTAGGTTTGTATTTATATTATAAATTTACTTTAATTATCTTGTATGCCTACTTGTTTTTTTTTTATTATTGTTCCAAAACAAACATATTTAATTAAATACAACCTATTTAATTAAAGATTGTTTAAATATATTTTAAACTATCATCTATTTCATTTCTTAGAGGGCTGATTCCAAAACTTTTCTATTTTATTTATACTTTTATTTTTCTTTATTATATAGAAATACTAAGTTTATTATTACTTCGTTATCTAAGTACGAGGAAGTTTCTATACTATCATACAAAAATAATTAAGCATCATATCAGTTTGTTTATTTATTCAACATAAATATTGTAATAATATTGTATAATAATGCATAATATTGTAATCAATATTGTATAATTGATTTTTTTATTTCACATTTATTATATAACTATTATATAAAATGTCTGTGTGTGTTTCTATGAAATCAGCACTCTATTCCCAAATATTCTTTTATTAATAAATAATTTATAATTTTAAAATAAAAAAATGCCTATAATTGTTACTAGAAGCAAATAACTGTTAATTTAATAATTAATTATAATATTTGTAAAAATAAATTACCTATATCGGTTACTGTCTTCACATTTTGTAAGGGCTGGCAAAATGTAAACTGTATTATAACAATAGTAAAAATTAATATACGCAGTTGTCAATTTTAATGTTGCTTCATTTTACAACCCCTCTCCCCACGGGCAAATGTCCTTCCCACATATATCTTAGGGATCTGGTAATCACTTGAGGCTCAAAAGGGCTGCGGGATTGTTCGAAGTAGTTACAGACCCTGACCCTCTAGAAAGAAAGGTCCCGCCGTAGGTGGGGCGGGTGGGAGTGTCAGACTCTTAACAGACTAAGGGCCCTCGCCCACGGCGACTTTTTGTAGCGATGCTGTCGCGCGTCCGCAGCGATACAGTCGCGAAGCGGTCGCTAGCTGTGTGCCCTCGCCCACGGGCTCAGCTTCAGTCGCGATGCAAACGCAATACTGTCGCGCTTCTGTCGCGATGCAAACGCGATTCAGTTAGGGAGCATTCAAGTATTACGTAACGCATTTTTTGAAGATTTTAGACCCTCCCTCGCCCCATGTAACGCACGGTAACCTTTTTCTGTACCCCCCTCCCCCTCCCTAAACGTTACGTAACATTTAAGTGACCATTGAAGTCACAATTATGTTGAACAAAGTATACCTTTGTTAAAGGTAAACTTAAAGTTAAAGGTAAGGTTAAAGTATTAATTGCGTTTGCAGTAGTAATAAACAAAATAAGAGATTTTTAAGTTATATGTTTTTATTTATTCATAAATCAAATAAGTGTAGGTACGTTAAAACACAATTCAATTGTAATTACTGCTACTCTGTCCACGGGTTTGCCAGCCACCCAGACTCTTTCATTACAGGTATTTGGAGAGCAGACGGAACCTTCTTTCCGGTATTGTTAAAACACTTGCATCAACTTCGTCTTTGAGCCAATGGGCATCCTCAGACAATGCCTCACTATGGCGCACAATGCAGAGCAGCTAATTTGCCCTTCTTCTTCGAGGGATTCCCCGTAAAATATAAACGAAAAGGGTTGCCGATTTGGAAGATTCTAATTCCCTAGTTTTTTTATTAAAATAAAAAAATGTTACGTAACGCGTTGTTTAAATACCCCTTCTCCCGCCCTTGTAACGTTTTACAAGACCCTCCCCTCCCCCAAATTGCGTTACGTAATACTTGAATGCTCCTTAACAGCACAAAAATACCTACGATCGCTACAGTTGCAAGATGGACCCCATTGAGGTAACATTAGTCACGTTGACTTTGGTGCTGCTTTTACGTAAGCAGCCGAAACGTAGGCAATGATCCGTTCTTCACCCAATGTCGTCCAACACGGTCGCGCGTTTGCATCGATACAGTCGCGATGCAGCAGCGCGTTGCAAACGCGACTAACACGCGTTAGTAGCGATACTGACGCGCGTTTACCAAACGCGCGACAGCATCGCTACAAAAAGTCGTCGTGGGCGAGGGGCCTAAAACCCATCCATGGTCCTTCCTCAGCCCTTTGTATACCGGGGGCCCCGGTATCTCATTCGAAGGTACCGCAGCCCCGGCGAGGGATGCAGATGAATCATTGGAGGGGTCGTTTGATGATTTTCTATCCTTAATAAGGTCTAACCACCAGTAAAGCCCAAAGACAAAAAAAACACAAAATTAACTTCTTTGTATTTATTTTTCGTATTAAAATTGTTTCATTTAATAAATCCATGATGTTTATAAACGTAATACAGTAGTTATATAACGCATCGAAGCCATGTCCATCTATGTATGATATCAATTACATTATTATTCCTCAACGACTACTAACCGTACCGACGAATGGACTGCGCTCACTCGCACGCACACACACACGCACGCACTCACACACGCGGGCAGTGTGACAGGCCGCCGTACTTCATTTAATTCTATCGCTACAATTACACACAAGAGCTTAAAACAAACAATTTAGTACATCAAAAATTGGAAAATAATTTAATAGCACGATTTCTTTTCAATAATTACATAACATTTTTAGACTAGCTTATTTTGGTATTATAGTCGCGTTAACTGGAAGTTATTGGTTTTAACGCAACTTGGGGCGCTCGTCAACTCATTTAAACTTAATATAATAACAATCAGACTATGGAACATGACGGTCGACGTGGTATCGTGGGCGACCTGTCACACGAGTTATTGTAATAAAACATTACAATTATACACCGATTATACTTGGGGACACATCTCATTGATTCTACTGAGGAATCTGGCAATTTTACAACGGTAAGGTACTTTCTAAAATTTCAATTTCATTGACAACAAATTGATAACAAATCCCTCCCTTTTTATTGTCAAATTATTTAGTAGCATCATAAAATGTCAACCCAAGTACACCTCAGGCCAGAATAAGTGACCCACCCAAAAAAAAATCGTAATAAAGTAGATGCGATATTTAATTTATTATTTTCTAAAAGTACGTTCACTCCGCTACGATGTTAGTTGGGCTGGGTCACTTTTCTGGCCTCAATTTCATACATATTTGTATAATAATTAAGGCCGTGAGACATCTACATGATTTTCATATAATTTGAACGATTAAGAGTGGATGGATAAGCAAAATAAAACACAAATCGTACAAATGTTACCTACAAGCAAAAATCGTATAATAAATTTGTTAATACATTCACAACAATTGCTAAACGCGTGTCTTTTATATAAAAGAGAATATGACAGTTGTTGCGAATGTTTCTCTGTTGTATGTTGAGTATATTTTAACTTCTTCCTGGCATACACAAATTGCATTCCCTATCGGTTTATATTGCAATTTCTCTTTCTCTTTCAAAACTATTTTTTGATCGCACTTCGCCCAAACACACAGAACAATACATTCAACAAACAACAGAAGTAAATTGGAAAAACTACTATTATTATTATGTGAAAGAAAATATTATGGAATAATATACAGTTAGGGGAAACATCCCCAAGCCACAGTAGTTTTAGTTACATTTTCATAGAAAACCATTTCTAAACAGGCAATGATAAGTGAAACGCTAATAATTTTAAAATCTTAACACAATAATAATAATAAAAAAAACACTTTTGTATGAAAACATAACTACAACTTTCGGCTTAATAATTAATTTATACAATAACTAGAAAACGGTTAGAATCTTAGTTCAGTTGAAAATTATATTAATGCAACCCAGTGTAACCTCGTTTATTTATGAACCGAAACGGCATCAAGTAACTAGTTTTTTTTTTAAACATTCTATATAAAAAAGAAGCTGAATAACATTGAATGCTATCTACTTATCATACAAAAATTTGTATACATAATGTGTTAAATAACTTAAATTACATTATTGTAACTTTATTAAGCATAACTTCATTATCGACCCCCCAAATGTCTGTTCATTTGATTAGTTTTCTAAGAAATTCATTAGAAAAAAAAACGTCGCTTTTAGGTTATACAAAATCACATATCCGTATTCAGTAATATTTCTGTGCGTATATCATCTTTTTTTAAGTGGGCAACACCGATTTTATTACCATTTCTACCATCGCATAACCACCAAAACAAGTCCTAAATTCTTTATTTCTTCACATTCTACTCATGCTAAACCCTATATTTTATTATTGAATACGGATATAAGCGTTGATATGAATCTCATAACAATGTTTATGAATTCTCGTATTTTGCAGTTCTATGCAAATACGGCATTTTAACAAAACGCCTTAGTAATTTAACTAGTATTTTTTTATCTCTGAAACCAGGTTTTTATGGTCGTATTCACGTCTTGCAGTAAAGATGATCTCTTAGTAGAAAGTATTTATTGACCAATAAAGTAAAACAATGGCCATCTATATGAATAATATTGGCCATATAACAAATGCTTTGAATCGGCAAGATTTAATCAGTTGAAGCATTTTTTTTGTCGAAAAATAAAAAATATAAAAGCATTTTACTACTTGTTTTCGTTTTAATAATGTTGTCATTATATTAAAACGAATATTTCCATCCCATATTTCTAATCTCAATAAAAATCTAAAAGATGTTATTTCATTTTCAATAAAAGGTTCTTTCTCTTCACAATAACTCTATTCACACTAATGATCAAAAGACGCGTATTTAAAATTATAATACAATTAAAAATAAAACTTATTTAGAACGTATCACACAACACCAATCCTTATGAGACGGAATTTTGAATATCGAACAACATTTACTAAAGGAAAACGACTAAGAAAGTTTTACCGCCCATAAATTTCATACAATGGGGTAAAACCTCTTGAATGGATAAGTATTATGCTTATTGGGTAGGTATATATTACAAAATATAGCTTTAATTACAGCCCGTTTTAATAAACCACTCTTACGTTTGAGATCGATCCTAAGTATGCATATTTTTTCAAAATGTCATCTTGAGATATCGATTTGACATAACGACATTAAAGTGACGTTTACATTTTGACAGTGACATTAAGTTTTTCATTCCCAAGTGTCACGTCGAGAGCGGTAAACGGGCTAAAAAGAGATAAACTCATCATCATTATAAGATGTTTTAAATCATTTCTAGCGGCCTGGCATCTAAATACATTGTCATTGTTTGAATAAATAATGTTCATATTTATATCTTAATTCTACATATTGATTACCGAATCGTGTTAGGTTATGTATTTTTTTATCATCCATTACTCTACAAAAAATCTGTCATGTACAAAAGTAGGTACATTTTTCCCTACCATGTAAATTAGTATATCTTGTTAAGTAACTGATGATATTTAAAATTACATAATTCAGTTTAATGGTCGTCGACTGTCGGTCTTAAAGCCGAGATTAATGTAAGCGAAGCGATAATAGAAATAAATGATAGCATAAAAATTTCATGTTTATCTTGGATGCTACATATATCAAACAGATATTTACTGTAATTAATACCCATGTTGACAAAGTTGTTGACAAAGACCTTGCAAATGTTACACATTTCTTTCGCTTCGCTTCAGCATGACCTCATCAAAACTGTATACAGATAAGCTTATTTTTTTCCAATTCAGAGGCTTGTTAGTAAAACCAAGTATAATCACTTGCGATAATTTACAATAAATGCATTAATTATATTATATATTTATTAATAATTTAGTGCCTTCCCGGTGTTCCGTCACTCTGTGAGTGTAGTTATATAAACGTTTACATGTATCTGTAATTGAGAATAATAAGTTTATTATATTTTTGCTTAGGAACAACTTAAGATTTTATAGAGAACTGATTGACTAATAATTATACTAATTGTTTTAGTATTCCATGCCAGCATTTTTTATATTATTTAGTACATTAATGCTTACCTAGACTATCTCAGCGCTAGCCAAAAATATGGTCACTACATTAAAATGTGACGGATTTATTTAATTATTTCCATAAGATAAACGGACTGAATTAACGACTAGGAAAAATCAGAAGTTCGCATCAATTTCTCCTAAATTTAGGTTGTTCCTAAATAAAAAATACCTAAAATGTAACAGGAAGCATTGCTATTGAGATATTTTTTCCAGTAAATATGTATTTATAGTGTTTTTACAGTAAACAGCACTGGTTTAGAGTGACCGACCCATACCCTGTTTTCACGCCTACATATTGGCTTATTTAAGATCGCCCCTTTTACTATAGATTGTCATCCTACGTACATGTCTGCTTATCATTTGTGACATAAGTATATAGCTTGAAGATAGTATAAATGGCCAGATCTTAAAATTTGATCCGATGCGTAAATCATGATACGGTCTGGAATATTGACATGTTTTAGTAATATTTTTTAAGTTTCGGGCTCAAATTATTGGTTTCGGTGTATAATGTAACCTGATATTGTAAAGCTTTTATTTTGTTATTCACGTTTATAAATATTTAACATTGGTCTAAGATGACTTTGTCACTACAATCAATAAGTATATTTTATACGAAAAACTCATTTGTTCTATACAAATTCTGTGAGAAGAAATGAGTTGTTTATATAAAATACAATTTAAATGCTAAGGTTGATGTTGACCTATTTAAGGAAGTGCCTAGGCTGGGCTGGATTCCAGACTAGATTTTCTCCTGTCAATTTGTTACTATTACAAGTCTATCTAAAAACATTAACTAGCACCAACGATGAATAACAAAACATTGTTTTAAACTTTTTGAAATTATTTTTTCAGTTTTAGTCATGTGTCAACATAATTTTAAAGGAAAGCACCGTGACACACATTTTAAATTTGTTTTTTAAAGTTGTCTTAAAAGGGCCAAGCGTAAGTGCTGCCCTCTGTTTGAGTCTAATCCGTGTATTGTTTTTAACCGCCAAATATTTTGAATATATCATCACAATACAGCGGGATTTTGTTATAAATTATCCGCGTATTTATAATAAATATTTATCTGCAAGATAAGGCGGTCAAAACATTCCTTGTCAGTATAAATAACCCCACCTACCAAGTAACAGGACATACGAATAATAGCGTGCCATAATCACAACCTCACGACCGTCAGCCAATATATACGCAATGAAAACCGACTGCATTCAGTTACCAACCTTATCTACACACAATTAGATCGCATTTTGCAATGTCAAGGGGTGGTTGTGAGTGGCCCCGTGACCGTTGTGCGTTGTGAAGTCGTCTTCTAGAAGTTTCGGTACTTCAGCCAACTTTGTTTGGTTCTCGTTGGACAAACGTTCGGTTTGTATGAAGTTGGCGGATATGTGGCCAATGTTTGCTTGGGGTACGTTTCCGTTGTTGGCTTCGATTGGCGTGTTGGTTATTGGTGCGTTGTCGTTGCTTGGGAGTTTGATTGTCGTCGTCTGCTCTGCGGTTTTGTCCTCAGTCTGGAAAGGAGATGATGAACATGATTTAAAGAGGATAAAGGTCTATGTAGTATTTGTTGGTTTGTTAGGATCAATCTCTTCTTCTTGTCCTACGGAGTTGAATTTTGACGTGTTTGTTCAGTCCCAATGATAATGCATTATTGAATCATAGACCACAGACGGAGTAATTAATCGTTTACGGCGACTAATGCTTGTCGTAATAAACATCGATTACAATTTCATTCTTTAGAATGACAATCCGTTCTGGCTTTAAAAAAGTATGTTACTATGATAGGTGGTTACCCATCCACGGACAGACCGCGCTAAGCGCAGCTTAACCTTGGATCGGTCGAACCGTGCGGTTGTTACTTAGCCACGAGCTCCTCAAAAGACTATGTAGGTACTAGAATTTATTTTTAATTGTTTATAACGTGTGTGCATACTAACAGCGAGTTGTTCGGACAGTCCCAGTAGGTCGGCAGTGACGTTGCCGTTGTTGGGCGCGGCGCTGTGTGCGGCAGCAGCGGCCGCGCCCGGGGCTTCCGCAGCCTTCGTTTCTTGAGGCTGCAAGTTTACGTAAACATGCAAGTTTTTGTAGTAATCAGAGCTTGTTTTTTATTTGTATTAAAAGTTCTAACAACTTTCAAATAGTAGAGGCTCCAATATCTCTCAGATAATACGAATGAGAATATCAAATTCAGCAATAATTAATTACATGGTCTGTGTGTCAATTCATTGAAAAAATATATTTTTAATGATATATTTTGTTCCAGTAAAAAATATCACACTGACACGACTACGACACTAGAAAGACAAAAAACCCAAAAATTAAACTTTTACCTATATAACTTCATGTATTATTTTTTTCAATAAACTTACGACAGGAGACTTTCCGATGTGAAATGAAGGCACACTAAATAACAATATTTATAGCCGGTTGCATAAACTATTTTTCATATCTACTTTATACTCTTACGAATATCACAAAACATGATACCTATTAGTAATAAGATAAAATAATAACAAAATTATTCAATTTTATCATCCATTTTGCCAGATCTTAAATGACAGTTCTTCCGTTTCACGTATAAGTAACCTGATATTTCTTTGGTGCAACTGGCTGATAGTCTACCTAAACATTAAATCATAAAATATAGTTAGTTTACCTGCGAGAAGTCTAATCCGAGCAGATCGGCAGTGGAGTCTGCATTGCCGTTATCGGGTACAGGCGCAGGCTCAGGTGCAGGCGCGGCTACAGGCGCGGCTTCAGGCGCAGGCGCGGGAGCAGGCGCAGGCTCGGCGGCAGGCTCGGCGGCAGGCTCGGCCGGCTCAGCGGGCGGCGCAGCGGCTTGCTTGTTCTTATCTTCTTCTGCCTGCTGGTAATTTTATTTTGACACTGTCTTAATCATGTTAAAATTCTGAATAAACATGTACGAGACACAGAAGGCAGTCTTCTCGTAGTATTATTGACAACGTACTATTATAAAAACTTGTTTTTAATTAGTAGTTAGCGCTTGAGCAATAGCAACTTCCAATATTATCTATCTCTTACCTCACTAAATTCCTTTTTCATAACTAAAAGTTTAATTTTATATTTTAAAATTAATTAAAAAAAAAAACAAATCAGTCCAGGCGTCTTTGACTAATCTGGCAACATAGATAAAAAAAAACATTCCGACTAACTGAGAACCTCCTCTTTTTCAGTCAGTTAAAAATTGTATCTTGGACTTTAGAAATGTTCAACCACATACCTTCCTCAACCTAGTCCTGGCCATGATAGCCTCGACGCGCTGCTTCCTGGCGAGCCTCTCCTTCTCCTCTCTCTCTGCCTCCTCCCGGCGCAGTTTCTCCGCCTCCTCAGCCGCCTTCCTCTTCTCCTCGTCCTCTTTGAGGCGAGCTTGTCTCTCTACTTCTTCTCGCGCTTTGCGTTCCGCTTCTTCGCGTTCGAGTTGTTGTTGAGCCTGAAGAATTAAAATAAAACATTTTTATTGTATTTGTTTTATTAATATTTGGTTCCATTCACGCAAATATAGTTTTTGATGTATTTCAAATGATACCTATTTTAATAAATATCATCGGACATTTATATGCCAGTTATTCGAGAGAACATGTGTACGCTAGGAATGCGTGCGTATTTATCACATTTTAAGTTTAAACTTATTTTTCTGTTCCATAAATATAATTGTTAAAAGGACAAAAGGCAGGTGCTGTTTCGAGAGTGTCATTTTCCAAGAGTAGTGTCCGATACCAAGAGTATGTTTACCTCGATAGCTTTCCTGAGTTTCTCCTCGTTCATCTGTCTCTGCAGCTGCGCCAGTTCGCGCGCCTCTTCCTCTTCGCGACGTTGCCGCTCCTCCTCCTGACGTTGCCGCTCTGCTTCTTCTTCGGCTTCGCGTTGCAATCTAAAAAATGTGCACGAAAAGGTTTACCTAATAATTTTTATCAATTTCCAGTTTAGTTATTTTGAAAACTAATTAAGAGTTAACTCGACACAAAATTTTGAAGATTTTATTTTGGAAATCAATAATATGGTGAAGTGGGTCATAAGAATTATTAATTGATATAAGTATGGCAACATGATGTGATGGAAAACCCTTTTACATTGATAAATTACAAAATTAAATTACATTGAGATGCGCACGGATTTATTAAGCAGTCTTTATTCTTGCATAACAATACTGCAAGAATAAAGACTGATTTATTAAATCCGTGAGTTTATTTTCGATTTTCTAAAAATTCTGGATTTTCGAGTTGTAACTCCATTTTATCGGTATAGTCTACAATGAGTGATTACAAGACAAAAAACCCAAAAAAAACGAGTAGTGCAGTAGTACCTCTGCCGCTCGAGCTCGGCCTGCCGCTCCAGCTCCTCGCGCGCCCGGCGGCGGCGCTCGGCCAGCGCGGCCTTCGCCTCCTCCTCCGTCGTGATGCGCCGCGCCGTCATCGACGCTGCAGACACGATATTTTCTTTTACTAGGAAAACTTGCAGCTATTCAGTGTAGTATACAAGTTAACTAAAGTTGTGGATGGCCAATTACAAGTTGCAACTTATAACAAAAAGCTGTACGTATATATAGTTACTATGATCATCATCAGCCTGTGCTCCACTGCTGGGCACAGGCCTCTTCTCATACAGAGAAGGCATGAGCATTGATCACCGCTTGCTCAAGACGGATTGGCGATTTAAGATCTTTTTTAGGTCCAGGTTTTGTCACGGTGTTTTGCCTTCACCGTTACGTTAGTGACGTAAAAGATTTACTTAGAAAGCACCTAAATGCATATCCTTCAGCATTCGAGAGCATCAACTTTTAAATTTATTTCTTATCAAGAAAAAAAAATTACATACAGTATAAGCAGTTACCCCGAAACTAGGGTTTAACTTGTAACTAACAGGAAAAATCATAATTTTCAGAAAAAAATTCCCAAAAATGGCTCACCAGTCATCTCATTGTCTTCAGTCTTTTCGACAGAGGGCTCCTTCCTCTCTTCCTTGTCTTCCCTCTTCTCTTTCTGTTCGGACCTCTCGCTCGATCTATCTTCGTGTTTCGCTACTTCTGTTACTTGCTCGATTTTCGTTTCCTGCTTAACTTCTATTGTTTCTTTGATTTCGTTTACCTGGAATAGTGAAAGAAAACACGGATGTACAATACTTCTCATTTCTTAGTATAGCAAAAACTTTAGCCTAATGCCGAGGCACTGCCTGATTGTACTGTTTTTATAACAACAGTTTTAACGTATGTTTAGATTCGCTTACTTATGAAAGGTTTGTATTGCCATTTTTAAAAAATTTCATCATCCGCCTAACCTTTTCCCCACTATTTTGGTGTCTGTTTCCATTGTTTTACTTGGAGCGGACTATCTGACCTCCACTTGCACAACGTGCTTTACGAGGAAACTTACTTTGTTACATAGATGGTCATCCATCCACGGACTGCCCGCGCCGAGCTCAGCTTAACCTTTGATCGATCTAACCGTGCGGCTGTTATTTAGCCACGAGCTTTTCCAAATTGTCAAAATATGGGGTAGAGACCCCATAGATGTTAAGCATCGTCCTACCTTCTCGCTAAGATGATGGTCTCCATTGTGTATCTGCAGCGCCTCCAGCTTGTGCGTCACCTCTACCGCGTCTACCTCGCGACTCTCCGCCGCCGCCACCGGCACCACCGGCACAGCTGCCGGCTGGGGTCAAATGTATATTATTCTACTTTTTGTAATCCCGACTACGCTATTTAGAACCGTATTTATTATGTGTAAAAGACAGTCAACAAGTTGGTAAGCCTAGCCGATTGTTTTTGTAATATATAGGATTCATAATCGATACTTTATGACTACTTATAAGTCTTATCTTTAAGAAGTTATAACAAGGCATTGAAAAAAAAAAAGTTGATTTCTTCAAATGAGGTATCAATAATCCATTATGACATTAATTTATTTTATTACTTCTAATAAAAATAGCCATTTTATCATGAATAAAAATAAATAAATAATAAAATAAAGTTTATTAAAAACATAGATCACAAATATATAGTATAGCAATTACATATGTATAGTAATAAAAATCTTAATAATTACAGTCGTAAAAATTAACTTAATCTAGACTAATACATAATATAATCCTCGAAAGTTACATTTTAAATCTAATGTTGGGACCACCCGAACTAGGTTTAATTAAACCTGTGTTTCCGGCTATCAGTGACAGGAATATTTGATGGCTATAATATTACAATAATAAACATATATGATATAACTATTTAAGACTAAGCAAGGACAAGCTGTCCTAAGTTCTTAAATTTATACACTACCACAACTTATATATTATATAACTTACTAAGTTAATTATTTTATTTTAACACTTCTAGGATTTTTTCCGTATCTGCGTAGTTGAGGGTCTGTAGGTATTCATTTAGCATAATACTACATTTATTTGAGCTAACACTGTATATCTTGAGCAGTTTGTTAAATTTGTTATATATATAAGGTCCTAGAAATAAATAAAATCTGTTAGTATATTAATTTACGTACCCTAGTGCATAATAAGTCAATATGTTTACGGAAGTTAAGATTAGCGTCAATCGTGACACCTAGATATTTTATATGATCAGCTTTTTGTAATGTAGGGCAAGCGCATGCTGTGTCAGCGGTCATACTCATATGACAATTGTGTGCGTAAATATTTAGGTTAGTAGTGAATATTTTAGTATTACTCATAGTAAATAACATGTAATGGGTTTTATCTGAATTTAATGTTAGGAGATTATTATGAAGCCATTTAGACACTACATTGAAACCATTTTGGGCAAGTTCATAGACCTCATCTTGTGATTTACCTGAAAACACAAGAGCTGTATCGTCAGCATATGACATAATGACACCATTTTGAAGTGACAAGCTGCATAAATCATTTATATAGATTAAGAAAAGGGTGGGACCCAAAATACTACCTTGAGGGATTCCAAAAATACTATTTTTTAGATAAGAACTTTTGTACTGACCAATTTTCACACATTGGTGACGATCACTAAGATAGTCAGAAAGTAATTGTAATTGTGCTCCTCTTATCCCGATGTTTTCCAGTTTGTGCAATAATAGGGAACAAGAAATGGTGTCAAATGCTTTGGCAAGGTCTAAGAATATCCCAATTGTGAACATGCCGTTATCCAGATTAGTACAGATGAGATTTGTCAAATTATGAACTGCTTGGTTTGTTGATTTTTTAGGCCTAAAACCAAATTGTCGATCAGAGAGTAAATTGTTCTTTTCAAGATAATTAATTAATCTGGTGTTTATGATTTTTTCCAAAATCTTCGAAAGGCCTGTTAATACTGCAATTGGTCTATAATTAGTAACACTGTTTTTGTCCCCGGCTTTAAAAACGGGGCTTACGACAGCTTTTTTAAGCAGATTGGGAAATACTCCTTTACTTAGGCATAGGTTAAAGATGTGAGTTAGAGGCGGTGCAATAATGTGTTTGAATCTTTTTAGTATGTTATTAGGGATATTATCCCAACCAACAGAACAAACATCTTTTAGTCCATCTATTATACATAACACTTCCTGGATGTCTGTTTCTAATAATACAAAAGAGCCCAGCGAGTTATATGTTCCAGGCGTGCATTGAGTGATTGTATTTCTGGAAAGAGTTTTTTCAGCTAAGTTTTTACCAACGTTAACAAAGTAGTTGTTTACTTTGTTCGTTGCTTCTGATGGGTGCAAGTGGGTTGATAAAAGATCAAGCGGAGTGTCTGATTTCTTTTGTCTGAAAGTATTGCTTTTGATAAATTTCCATATAAGCTTATTATTCTTTCCCGCTTTCTGAAGCTGTGCTCTGTCGTATTTTATTTTTAGTTTTTTCAACAGATTATTGCAGAAGTTTCTGTAACGTTTGTAGGTAACTGAAAGTATTTCATTATCGGGTGTTCGTTTAAGTTTTTGATGCAGTTTGTCTCTATGTCGTATACAGCGGACAAGACCTGGCGTTATCCATGGTTTGATGTTACTATACTTTCTAGGTATTAGTTTGCTTGATGTGTTCTTGCTGATGAGAGTTTGTAATGCATCAATAAAATATTGTAACGAAACATTCGGATCATTGGAATGGTAAACGGGGTCAAAATTGATGTCACGCATGTCGTTTTCAAGACTCGTAATGTTAAGTTTTTTAAAGTTACGCATGCAATTTTTCTAGGTGAAAATATTTGTAGAGTTAATAATATAGCCTGATGATCCGTAAGCGATGAATTAGTAATAAATGTTTTAGATGGTGATTTTGTCTTAATAATGATATGATCTAAGCAGGAACCACTCTGGTGCGTAGGGTGATTATGTGCTGGTAGAAGTCCATGAAATGTGCAGATATTCAGGTAGTTATGTGCATGGGTTTCGGTTTTCCCGGGAGATATATTAATATTAATGTCACCTAAAAGTATAATATTTTTATGACAGGATATTTTACCTAATGTAGCACTAAGCGAGTCTAGAAACATATCCATGTTTTGAGATGGTGGCCTATAGATAGCCATAACTACTATATCGGGCTTAATTTTAATTAACAGGCAATTACAGCCTAGAAATAAAGGTTCTTCTACTGTTACATCTAAGGTATTTTTAATGTAAGCAACTAGGCCATCATTTTGATTAGTATTTAAGTTAGTTTTATGTAACGTATAACCGTCCAGCGATGGCAAATTGTCTGGTTGTTTTGATAACCAACATTCTGTTAGCACAATAATATCACAGCATAAATCGAGATTCTGTAATAGCAACTGAAAACCGGTGAAATTACGATTTATACTACGAATATTTTGGGTTAGGAAGCTTATCATTTTATCTTCGGCCAGGAAAAAGTTTTTGCACTCCTCAACATTACATACAATGGCTTCAGATACGGAAAAATTATCAATGTCGCTGATTAGTTGATCTGTCATAAAGTAAAAAAAATAAAAGTAAAACCTACTGTGTATGAGCTACTTAATAAATATATAGATGGCGCTCTTAGGCGCCTTCATAATCTATTGAATTGATATAATTGTCTTCAGCATACTTGCGTGCGGGGCAGTTCATATCACCAGTAGGATGATCACACTTGCGCTTAAAGCGTTTGCAGGTGGCACAATTAGGAGGAGACGATTTGTTGGGACATTCTTTAAAAGCGTGACCCATCTCCCCGCAGAGGTTGCATGTAGGGCTGTTCTCACGGCAAAACTTGGATGCATGTCCGAACTGCTGGCAGTTAAAGCATCTGGTCACAATCGTAAAATCTTTTACAGGGCATGACGTCCAATTTATAAAAATGCGGCCTTGATTTATCAGGATTTTCCTAATGCTTGCAGGTACTTCTAGAATATAATTACAGGTAGGACGATCTTTCTTCCCTGATTTGTGGCTGAGTTTTATGTCTTCTAAAAAGGACACACGCGAGGTATTGGCTAGCTTCTCTGAAAGGTTTTGTTCGTATATACAGTCCAAAACCTCTTTTTCAGTAAGAGTAGCAGGGACACCAATGACCGCTATTCTAGGACGACGTTTGGAAGGCTCTTCGACTTTGAGGCCTGAAGAAACAAGTTTTTCTGAAGCTTTCAGTTTCTCAATATCGCCTTTGCTATCCGCACTGATGATTACGCCTCCATTCCTAATTTTTTTCACGCCACGGACTCTCAGTTTTAATTCTTCAGGCGAGATTATTTTCTGTACCAGGGTCTTTGTGTCGTCACTGGATTGCGTCTTGTCTGTAGGGTATATAGCTATAGACCGTAAATTGGTTGGGCGTATAAGGTCTTCTCCTTTTTTCACCACATTGGCATATGAAATAGTGCCAGTATTCCGATCCGTTTCTACTGCCTTTTTAATTTCCTTGATCGAGTCAGCAATATCCTGCCGTCCTTGAAGATGCTGGATGGTTACATGTGCTTGGAGGGTTTTTTGCTTAAGGGACTGGTATAGTACCGCCATTTGCGATGTCCCATGCGAGACCTTACGGCAAAGGTTGGTGACACGTAGCTTCTGCTCACTGTTCATTTTTCCGTCCGACACGATAGTACAAACCTCCGTTAGGATTGAATCTATGGATCCCATCCATTTCTGTATCTCCGGCGTAGAAATTACTTCGACTTCAACCTCCGTGGACGCTGGCGGCTCTGGGTCTCTTTGTTGATGTTGTTCAGAAGGTGTGGGCGTTGGGGGCGGACTACGCCTTAGCAATTGGCTACGCCCGAAAGGGCTTGATCCCGGGTTAGACATACTAACTCAGAAACAGTACTTCGGTTTTAATAGTTTTTAGTTCATCTTGTAATAGTGTAATAACAATGATGACTCACTAACAACACTCGCGACACACTTTACCCAATATTACAACTCCGCAGAATTATTGATAGGCAAAGTATTATAATTCGTAATTAAATAAAATTATTCATTATAATCAGCACAAAAGACACGTCTGCTTAGTCTCAGGTCTAAGCACAATCCGTAACTACCGTACTATCCGTGAATACGTAACATACAAACAAACATTCGCATTATTGTATAATATAAGTTAGGTTTTAAATGAAATCCTATTCAAAGACACAAAACTTTGATCTAAAAACCTTCTTCTGAAATCTCATTACATAAATCGACTTAATAAATTACCTTAGTAAGGTCTTTGTCGACGCTGGGCTCTTTGGAGACGGCGGGCGACGGCGACAGCGTGCGGCCCGGCGACGCCGACAGCGACTTGCCGCGACCCGCCTGCGCGGGACATACCAGCTATACATTTGATATATCTCAAGTTTATGTCATCGGCTAGATGCCTACTGTCAACCGACATTTTATAGTACAAGTGGATGACGAAATTTGTTTATCTGTTATTACTGTTGTATAGTGTGATAAATAAAGGTGTTTTTTTATTACAAAAAGAAAACTTTTAGATTAGCATTTAAGCCCATCTAAAAAAATAACACTTAGGAATATAAGCTAGACACTGAGGTTATAGATTTACCTTATCGTGATCTTTGGATGGCTTTGGCTTTCTGTGTACAGGCGGCTTACCCTCACCCGGCGCGACTGGCGGCACTGCTGAAAGTTTAATTTTATATTAATAACCTGTCTCATGAGTCATATGTGAGATACATGGCCATTGTTTTACTATTGTGTCTGCATCATGGACAGTGGTTAATTTCATCGAACATAGCCGGTGTGCGCGCACTAGTACACAGTGTGTAGGTGACGGTGTCAGTATAGAGTGTGTCTGACCGGGCTTGGCGTGCGCGTGCAGCGAGGCGGGGCGCGGGCGGCGCGGCGTGGTGTGCGCGCACTAGTACACAGTGTGTAGGTGACGGTGTCAGTATAGAGTGTGTCTGACCGGGCTTGGCGTGCGCGTGCAGCGAGGCGGGGCGCGGGCGGCGCGGCGTGGTGTGCGCGCACTAGTACACAGTGTGTAGGTGACGGTGTCAGTATAGAGTGTGTCTGACCGGGCTTGGCGTGCGCGTGCAGCGAGGCGGGGCGCGGGCGGCGCGGCGTGGTGTGCGCGCACTAGTACACAGTGTGTAGGTGACGGTGTCAGTATAGAGTGTGTCTGACCGGGCTTGGCGTGCGCGTGCAGCGAGGCGGGGCGCGGGCGGCGCGGCGTGGTGTGCGCGCACTAGTACACAGTGTGTAGGTGACGGTGTCAGTATAGAGTGTGTCTGACCGGGCTTGGCGTGCGCGTGCAGCGAGGCGGGGCGCGGGCGGCGCGGCGTGGTGTGCGCGCACTAGTACACAGTGTGTAGGTGACGGTGTCAGTATAGAGTGTGTCTGACCGGGCTTGGCGTGCGCGTGCAGCGAGGCGGGGCGCGGGCGGCGCGGCGTGGTGTGCGCGCACTAGTACACAGTGTGTAGGTGACGGTGTCAGTATAGAGTGTGTCTGACCGGGCTTGGCGTGCGCGTGCAGCGAGGCGGGGCGCGGGCGGCGCGGCGTGGTGTGCGCGCACTAGTACACAGTGTGTAGGTGACGGTGTCAGTATAGAGTGTGTCTGACCGGGCTTGGCGTGCGCGTGCAGCGAGGCGGGGCGCGGGCGGCGCGGCGTGGTGTGCGCGCACTAGTACACAGTGTGTAGGTGACGGTGTCAGTATAGAGTGTGTCTGACCGGGCTTGGCGTGCGCGTGCAGCGAGGCGGGGCGCGGGCGGCGCGGCGTGGTGTGCGCGCACTAGTACACAGTGTGTAGGTGACGGTGTCAGTATAGAGTGTGTCTGACCGGGCTTGGCGTGCGCGTGCAGCGAGGCGGGGCGCGGGCGGCGCGGCGTGGTGTGCGCGCACTAGTACACAGTGTGTAGGTGACGGTGTCAGTATAGAGTGTGTCTGACCGGGCTTGGCGTGCGCGTGCAGCGAGGCGGGGCGCGGGCGGCGCGGCGTGGTGTGCGCGCACTAGTACACAGTGTGTAGGTGACGGTGTCAGTATAGAGTGTGTCTGACCGGGCTTGGCGTGCGCGTGCAGCGAGGCGGGGCGCGGGCGGCGCGGCGTGGTGTGCGCGCACTAGTACACAGTGTGTAGGTGACGGTGTCAGTATAGAGTGTGTCTGACCGGGCTTGGCGTGCGCGTGCAGCGAGGCGGGGCGCGGGCGGCGCGGCGTGGTGTGCGCGCACTAGTACACAGTGTGTAGGTGACGGTGTCAGTATAGAGTGTGTCTGACCGGGCTTGGCGTGCGCGTGCAGCGAGGCGGGGCGCGGGCGGCGCGGCGTGGTGTGCGCGCACTAGTACACAGTGTGTAGGTGACGGTGTCAGTATAGAGTGTGTCTGACCGGGCTTGGCGTGCGCGTGCAGCGAGGCGGGGCGCGGGCGGCGCGGCGTGGTGTGCGCGCGGCGCGGCACGTCCCCCCCCGCCAGGAGGGTGCCGTCGCGCGACACGCTCGGCGTCGTCGCCGCACTCTGCGCCAGCGTGTCACCGCCGCCTAACAACAGACAGCAATCTCTATCAAAATTCATATACCGGGGTCAAAAATACCCTTGAACGAAACCGAAACCACATATTCTAGCTATCATTACAATCATTTTCTTGTATGAAACCATACCTGAGAACTGTTTAGTTTCAAAGATATGGAAGGTTAAAGTTTTTTGTGAAAGCGATTCTCGAAGTTTTGTACGCTTTATTCCTGTATCTATGATACTTGTTATCATGGACACCTTTAATAGATTTTGACTTGGTGGTTAATCTTTTGACACCCTGTATACTGAATGAAGTATTATTGTTTAGTATACAGGGTCTGATATTATCTCAAATCGTTCAACATATAAAAAAACTAGTTTAGATAAATCAACGACTTAAATCGAGGGACATGCTAAGGTCAGTTACTATTCTACTTCAGTTGACAGAATTTAAATATATTTATATTAATTATGAAAACTGTACGTGTTAATCTATAATTGTGTTAATTTCTAAGTGTAATGTTAATAATAAATTACATACAAAAGCACATAAAATTAAGACATCGACACATTTATCACACCGCTGAACATTGAATCGGCGACACAGACCACATTAAACAAAATTAATCCCTAAACAGACCATTTAAAAAATTTACGACGAAAAAAAAATAACGAGCTTTATCACGTAGTACACAAAGTTTACACAAAATGTCAGTAACCTGTCCGATCCGTCAAGGAGTGATTATAATACGAATAACAGTGAACAAAAAAAAAGGCTTGGATTGGTCACTATTTAACTTTGAACGAGCAAAAATTATACAGGCTGACTGCAAATAATGTCGACGACCGAACCATATTATCCCTATGCAAATACAAAAGAAATGGTTAATTTCTTTTGTAATTTTTGTGACTGTATAAAAAAAATCGCGAAAGTGATAAGAGCACCTTTATTTGGTTCGGACAAGTTTTTTTTTTAGCACACTGTATAGGGTTACCTCTAGGCGTGTTGACGCCGGTGCCGGCGATGGAGGCGGGGCGGGGCTTCCGCGGCGCGGAGGCGGGGCGGCGCGCCACGCCCGGCGCGTTGGACAGCGCGCTGCCCGGCCGCGAGCCCGGCGTCGTGTCGCCCGACCGCGGCTCTGCACACGTCACGCTATGTACAGCTCGGGCATGGGGGGCGAGGAGGGTACGTGTGTGTGTTCGTGCGATTTATACAGCATGAATATTTAAATTATTCATTGGAATGAAATCAGAAATTACAATATTTACAGCCGATTGCACCAAACTTTGTATACTTTTACGAATATCATAAAACATGATATCAATAATTAGCATACTTTTAATATTTTTGATGATATCAATACATAGATACAATAATTAATTAAACATCCCTACTAATATTATAAATGCGAAAGTAACTCTGTCTGTCTGTCTGTTACGCTTTCACGCCAAAACTACTGGACCGATATAAATGAAATTTGGTACAAAGATAGAATAGACCCTGAGGAACAACATAGGCTACTTTTTACCCGGGTGCGCTAAGTAGTTCCCTCGGGATGCGGGTGAAACCGCGGGAAACAGCTAGTATATCAAATGTATTTGGACAAAACACATAAAATAATAGCAAAATTATTTAATTTTATCCTCCATTTTGACAGATCTTCAATGACAGTTCTTCCGTTTCATGTACAAGTAACCTGATAGTTTTTGGTGCAACAGGGTGTTAGTGTACCTACGTTTCTTCTATTCTATTCTAATGCAGCAAAGTTCCCTACCATTCTATTATCAAAGTTTGACATCGATAGCTTGTGTAGTTTCCGAGCCATAAGTCTCTGAAAAAGGGTGATCCACTGTTGCCACAATCACCCTATATTAGTGTTCGCCGATTCGTCGAAATTCGACCAAATTTATTAATGTTAGTTTTTTTGCTCTTATTTTATTTCCATAAAATAAATAATATATTTTTGTATCTGTGCTCTATGCACACCATATAGATTTTTGTCTTCTATTTACTCTTTAAGAAAATGAGAACAAATATTAATTATTACCTCGAGTAGTGTAGTCCAGTAGGTACTGAGATGAAATTCCCTACTACGTTTTAGTGTATGTGTTAAAAATGTTTTATGATTATGTAATTATAAATGGCAAATGTATCATAATTATGATAACATAAGACACTATTTTCGCTACAGAAAAATAAGTTTACATATAGGTATTGCATTTTTTCTTTATTAATATTTAACTTTTTTAACGATATGAAATCAAACTTTTCAACAGCAGATTATTTAAAAAAACTCTTTTCAAACCATGCAAATAATTTTGTACTAAAATTGAGTGTATATTTGAAGTGCACAATGAAGGGAAGTGTATTATACACGTTTTAGTTTGAAAGCTTTAAGCTGTTAGTTATTCTCACCTTTACAGAAGAAGCTGGCCACACCACCACTGGGAGAGACTTAGACTAGGATTGTCAATACTCGTGTACACAATGGCTAATGTTGGCTCAATTTTTCTACTAGATTTTTATTGAAAAGTTTAAAATTAATTTATTATAATTGTGTGTGAATCATCACCTTTTTGTCCGTCAATAACAAAAATCAGATCCCACACTGTAGTAACAATATTTAAAAATTGAACATCAAATGTTGTTCTAACATTGCGCATGCACATGTTGGCGGTATTTTAAGTATAGTTAAGATTTTCTTTATATTATAACAATATGGGTAACATAAACCATTATATACAGGAGTAAATAGAGGTAGCGGTAAATACCTTTTAGCCCGTTGTTTTCATTGTAAATTAAGCCTAAAGCTGTAATGGAATAGAGACCAAAATGGAACAAAGAATTGCGATGCCCAAACCAAGCGACCCAGTGCGAGACGATGAATTTTGGAAAATAATTATGGTGATTTATAGAAATTTTGAATAAAGAAAAAAATGTGAAATAGATTTATGAATAAAGAAAAATATATTTTTGAATGAAGGAAAATAGATTTTTGAATAATCGAATAATTGGCACATAACACAAGTAAAGATCACAGTTACATACCTAGAACATAATTTCATTATATGTAGCAGTAATATAGCAACAGCATGGCTACTTTAAAGAGCCATGCTGTAATATCATATAGAAGACGAAAAAAAACAAATTTACACATTGTGAACATACTAAAATATATCAAATCCTAGCCAGCCAATGTGAAATTTCAACAGCCAATGATAAATTCAGCGCAATGCTATGATTTACTCAGCACTCAAACCGCTGGATTGCCACAACAATCTTGCTGAGTAAACTTAAAATGTCATTGGCAAGAAACAAAATGTTTCTACTAGCTGTAGCTCCTGCAGAGAAATTGATATTTTAAACATTTTGCGGCCCTAACTGCGACTTATAGTACACTCTTTACATTATAAATTAAATAAATAAACCGTGTCATTTTATATAACAAAATTCCGGGAGTATAAATTAAATTTAACAATGTTAGTTACATTTTACCCAACAACAAAAATAAGTGTCGACGATTAGTGACATTTTCTTAAATAATTAAAAAAATAAAAAGCTGTTAATGGCGTGTTTGCAATAAACCCTGCGACGTAAAGCGACCCTTCACAGCATCCTTGTTCAGAAGCGCACCTTATATATTAAAAGCACCAGCGACATCTCTTAAATTCCTACGCCAAAATGTTTGCCAAAGCCAAAGCATGGCAACACTCAAAATTGAGACAGGATTGCCAGCGGCAAAAAATAGAGAATCATAAAAAAGAACAGACTCATAATAGTCACATAATCATTTGGGTATAACTGTGAAATATTATTTTGAAAGACTAAAGTATTACATAAAACCTCTTTTCAGAGATTTATTCAATTCTCAATCGTCTGACATACTAATATACTGGCAGAAAAACACACACTCGCGTACTAACAAACTCTACTGATGCCTAATAACACACTACAGTCAAAATCAAAGCTACACGCAATTAGGGGGAACACACTCACACGGTAAAATTGACTGCTAAGTCTAGACTCGCACTCTACAGGCCCCGTATGAATTTGGGGTTCGAAATTTATTCTTCATATCTTGTGGGCCAGGTTTACCAACCTAACAAGCCCCAGTGTCAGTTATCTCAAATCCGCCTGACGGCCTCTGACATGGAATTATAACAGCGACTGCTTACAATGAAGCAGCTTGGGACCGACGGCCCTAATGCCCCAGGCACGGGGGTGTAACTCCGGGCTGTTTTGTGCAATTTTAAAAACCCACAAAGTGATTTCGGCCCGAGTCGTGACCCCGTTCATAGTAGTCGCGTTTATTACTAAGCCGGCGATGCAGTCATGATACAGTTTACAGCAAATATGGATGAATCCATATTTCGCACTATTAACTGCACCCGAAATTAGACTCTTTTTTTATTCAACTCAGCCTACTGCAGTAGAAAGCAAAGCACACACCTTTTACTAAATTAAACTTACATTTTCCTTTTTGCATCTCAAATAACTACGCCAAACGAGCGAAACGCCACACACTTCAATCTCAATCTTTTTAAGGAAAGCAACCAAATCCAACCGGCGCAAAAACTTCAAGCTCAGCATTAAGCTGTAAGTAGCTCAGACATCGACTTTCATATATTTCTCCCTTACTCTTATATATGTATTTAGGCGTACGTAATCAAGCGAAGCAACATACTCCCCAAATAATGCCTAAGTGGAAAAACCCAAATATAGTTAAAATCGTAGCTAAACGATATGAAAACATGTCATAAGACGCACTAGTAGAAGACCATGGTTATCATATTCTCATCACACGCATACATACATAATGACACCATCTTGCAAAACCTGTCATTCTTTCTAGCATAGACCTTGCGAAGCGCAGTTTTGACTGCCAAAGAAATATCAACCTTCAACCATTGACATAGCACCGAAAATTTTCAAACTCAACCACGTAGCCTTTGAGCGTTTTATGCTCTCAAAGACTATAGTCAAGTTACGGCTGTTTTTAATAACCTGTCTATCCAAAATCTTACTAGACATAGATTTTTGATATTAATTTAGCACTTGCCAAAATTCTATCTCTAGTAACAATTAGATAGATTATTGAAAATCGCCATTAGTGCATTTCCGACTCAATATCAAAGTTTGAAATATTGATCGTCCAAACGCATATCAAAAACCGCAACTCGCCAAATCCGACAAAAGAGCGAAGCAGCTCCCAAAACTCCCAAAAAAAGACAAACCAAGCGAAGCGACCCAATCGACAGAAACCAAAGCTGAGCGGAACCGGTATGTAGTCTTACGGGCCCTGTTGAGGTGATGCATGGAGGGCGAGGCGGAGTGCAGCGGGCGCGCGGCCGGCAGCCGGTCCAGGCGCGTCATGGAGTAGGCCCTACCTGGCGCGCGCGGGGCCGGCACCGTGGGCACCAGGTCCGTGCGGCGCCGCGCCACCGACGACCACACCACCGGCGCCGTGCGCTCGGGTTCGTCTGCAACGGGCAACGTTTATTTGTCTATTATTAAGAACTCTGAAAACATCGGTCCATATCTATACAGTCTATATGGCTATTCTACTAAAAAACAAACACATAAGCAGGTTTTTATGACCGCTGTTTTTGTTTCAATTTTCCTGGCACAAATGCAGTATTAAACCCACACCACGTGGAGCTGGACCCGCCTTCAGATTTTATGGTATAAAAAGGCGGCTAGCTCTATTGGACATTACTGATATTGTCGTTAAACCTTCTTGAGACGAAATTGCAGCGAGACCAATGATGAATGATGATGAACAATGACCTATAATAGATACACATTACCAAGTCAATCCATTCCTGCTGATAACACTGGCCTACATCAGGTATTAATTTTTTTGCACCAAATTTAATATTGACCAGTGTAATAGGTAACCTAAAAATAATCTATTCAAGTAAGGCATTTAGACTAGACCCTAATTTAAAGAGGCAACGTCATCCAAATGATGCAATATTTATCAAAAATCTCTTCCTGCACTTACCAGTACATATTGTCAAGATGTGCTAAACCGAGTTACACATAGGTGCAGATCAATGAGTAACGCCTCACCGACGAAGCTTACATAGCGTATTAGCATAATCTTTTCTTAATCTTCCGCAAGGCCGCGTCGTACGCGATCTCTATACACTGGCCAGTTGCTCAGAGTACAAGGTAATTATGACATGGGGACAATTCTTTTGGCCGTAAGTATAATAATATATCGCGATAATAGGAAGTCGTATAGGTTTTTTGTCCTATCAAGTACTCCTCAGTTTAAATATAAGTTAACGTTGATTGCTGACGGTTATTTGTCTATATTAATATTTTAAAGAGGAAAGATTTGTTTGTATGTTTGTTGGTAGGGATTTAACTTAAAAACTACTGGACCGATTTTAAAAATACTTTCGCCATTAGAATGCTACATCTTTATGAAATGTCATTGGCTATATTTATTTCCAAAAATAATTAGGTACCCCTACTAAAACTTGAATAATGTAACCCAAGGTGTAATAAAATTGTCCACGCGGGCGAAGCCGCGGGCGGATTGCTAGTTTATAAATAAATTACAAATATAACTTACAGAAACTCATGAACATCACAGCTCCTTCATAGCAGCATGAATAAGAAAAATAATCTTAGAAAATGCAATACTAAGCCGTATCGGTATTATTTATAAAAACAAGACCAAGCTGGGTCTACGGATACATTATTAGCTGTCTAGATTCCAGTGTGAAAAAGAGATAGAGCTATACATGATTAATAGCACTGTCTCTTTTGTTGTACTGGAATCTGGATCACTTTAATAGTCTTCAGTTAGGAAAAGGCTGAGCAGATTATCTAACTACAATATTACCTTTATTATCAGTGTCTGAGGTATCCAGCTGCAACGCGGAAGCGCGTCTCGTGAGCGGCGCAGACGCAAACATCACATTTGTAGTTGATGCCGCCCTGAAAACATAGTGCACACTATATTAGACACTATTCGTATACAACAACGTATATATTAAGGGTTAATTTGGCATAACAGATGCAACGAGCTACTGTTAAACTAGTAATTTAAA
This sequence comes from Pyrrhia umbra, assembly GCA_963891755.1. Taxonomy (NCBI): domain Eukaryota; kingdom Metazoa; phylum Arthropoda; class Insecta; order Lepidoptera; family Noctuidae; genus Pyrrhia; species Pyrrhia umbra. Next base: position 10,920,469 of record OY982937.1, on the reverse strand, counting down.
TTATAAAGGTGGTATGTTTATTTGCACTGAAGTGTAAGCTAAAAAGTTGTCACAGTTACAATGACTCTTCCAGATTACTATTACCTGACTCTTCTAGTCTTTAATCCTATGAATACTTCAGTAAATTTGCACTATTACTCACTAAACACATTTATGGCGAAATATTGATTTTAAACATCATACTATCTCTTTCAATTGTTTGACACAGACAGAGAAATATATCTAATTCTATCTTTCCACCAGCGGGTTCTGCCGCATGGGCTATACGAATTCAAATAAAAAATGACAGAGTTTCATATAAAATTTTGACCCCTTTTTCACCCCCTTAGGGGTAGAATTTCGGAAAATCATTTCTAATCGGAAGCCTACATCATACATAGAACACACCCTCCGCAATTCAGGTCTCTACGATCAGCGGTTTAGGCTGAGCGATGATCCGTCAGCCATTCGGGACAAAGCATTTTATATGTATAGATTTAGCTTTAATTGTATTTAGTCAGCAATAATGCGAACGACCTTTAAAAATGGACCTAATTAAAAAAAAACTCTAGTAAATCTGGTCTATGTATGTACATGTAAACTGCACAATAAAACGTTGCTTGATGGAAGCGTTATGTTATTGCTAATCAATATTCAGCATATGCAATATGTTATGTATCTACATATCAGAGAACAGGCTGTTAGATAGGCGTATCAATACTTAAAAGTCATGTACATAACGTTGGTTTATTCTACACTACCTGTTTCCCGCAAGTACACCAGTACTCCGAGGAAACTACTTCGCACACCCTAATAAAATTTTGCCCATCTATACGAACGCGCGGTTGATGGAACCAAGGGTCTTTTTGATATGATCCAGCTAGTCCCTTGTCGTCCTCCCCAGTGACGCCCTACGCCCGTTCTCCACTGGTGAGCCCTTAGCGTGCAGTCACTTTACTATTAAATATAGTGGTAAGCCTTGGCGGGAGGCCTTAATTAAATTAGGACCTCGCCACATTGTCCGGTTAAGCAGGTCGAATGTTGTTACAAGCACCCTGCAAGAGGTCATGTAGAAAAACAACCAAGGGCCAGTTGCATCACCTCATCAGTTACTCGCCAGCAATCAACCCTAGTAATATTGTAAATGCAAAACTTTGTGCATGTTCTTTCACGAAAAATCTACCGAATGTATTTGGATGAAATCTGGTACACACACCAAGTTTATAACCTGGATAAACACATAGGATGATACTTTTTATCCGGACACGCGAAGTCAACCCTCAGGATTCGAGTGGAAGCGCGGGAAAAACCGGCTCTAGTTGTATGGTCAATTGTTTTTTTTTGCCATTTTCTTATTGACTAATGACGACGACACGACTGAGTCTTAAAAAAAGTATTTTATGCGTGCTTTGGTATTAAATGTTACACAAGCAAATCCAAGAGCTCTTTAGCACAGGCATTAAATTTTATTTCCGTATTGGCCTATTTTGCTGGACCTATTTACATTGTGTTTACTTGTAGTATAGACCTATTAATGTATTAGGTTTATCAGTAACCGGTTCGATATTGGTAATAGAATTGGAGTAATAAATACTAAATGACTATGTGCGATGCCCTACATTTGGTTCTCGATAATGTTGACTTGAGTATATTGAAACTAATGTTATATACGCAAAATTAAGTCTGCGTTTTGGTTACATTTTCAAGGTTAAATATCTTAACTGAGTTTAACACATCTACCTATGAAGAAAGACTGCGACAGACAGACAAACAATACATATTACTGTAACTTTATAACTACCAAAAAAAAAGTCATTTAAAAATACCGCTTAATTTTACAGACACAACAAAAAACAACCTGCGCGGACGCATCCAAAGCCGTTATTTCAAACTAGGCCAATCAGGCACAGGCAATGTTCTCGAAACGTCTCCAAAACGCTGACATGATCACCGACCGAGAAATTGCATAATTAGTACAAAAAAAATCGCCATTGACAAATTAGCCGATATAAGGCCATTGTGTGGCAAAGACAATGGGTTTAATGACGTCATAAGGTCAGTAAACCACGACGGAAGCGGCGGACGTGGCCTGGATGTCGCCTGGGTTTAGTATTGCAAATGAGGTGTTGAAATAGGAAGGTGATTATGATAGTTGTCTAGGTGATATCATGGATAAGACGTGGCTTATGTATCTTTCCGATTGTATCGACAGATGATTGAATAAAACATGGTTTGGTTTATTTATCAGCCTGTAAATGTTTTTCAACTTTAAGAGTATGTGTCTCATTTTCATAAAATAGACTGAACCATAGCCGTTAGTCCCCGCATTCATTTGAAGATCTTTGACAGTCGTTAGTCAGGTAGCCAGAAGTCAGAATGACAAACAATCGTACTAAGGGGTACCCTGTTACCCGGTAACTGGGCTGTGGAGGTCATATAGGCAGTCACTTTATTTAAAACACTGGTACTCAGTTGAATCCGGTTAGACTGGAAGCCGACGCCAGCATAATTTGGAAAAGGCTAAGCCTGTACTGCTCGGCTTCTGGCACTGCTCGATTATGGCCGGGTCAGTTAAAGTTTTATATGTAGCTGATAACTAATGCATGTATGAGATAAAAAACATGATTTTAACTGAAAAAGTAGTTCTAATTAAATACATTTATAATATACATTATATAAAATGTCATCTTCATAAAAATATCTTCACATATTTAACAACTCATGAAGCTTCCGAAATAAATGAAAGTATTTACTATGAATACGAAAAACCAATCAACAGTTAACATTCAAATTACTGATAATTATCAGACAGTGGAGTCAGCCAAAAATGGAGATTGCATTTCAGGCTTCAAGAACCAATATACTCCAATAGTCCAATCATATAACTGAAGCTGGTGACCCAAATTGCAGACGAGCCTATACAGTACTGCACCGCAAATTATGAATTAGTGCTAAAGTGTCAAACTGGTACACTGTGGTCGCGCAATATTGACCCACTTCCGTCCTTTGACTTACGACAAAACGGGAACATTCCATTAGGTACACTGTAGGCCAACAAAACTGTACCGCAGTTTTATATGTGTACTTTCAGTGGTTTTCCTATTAGGTACCTACTATGTATGTTTATGGATTTGTATTGTTTTGTTTAAGTCATGTAGGTATTCATTGAGAAAAAAATGTTTAAAACACTGTTTCTGTAAATACTATCTGTCTTACTTATAAAGTCCGATTTTTAATCTGCTGCTTAGCAACGGATTACCGAATTCTCACTTAAAATTGCTGTTTAGCGTTAATCCGAACTTAGGTTAGTAGCTTAATCCTGGATTACGACGTTAAGTAAGGATTAAGTGAGAAATGGTTAAACTTCAGATTTTTTATAAGTACGACCACTTGCGGCACACCCCCAAACAAATCAGTTAGGAATGAGGTGCATGCGAGTGTTCACACGTATTTTCATTGTTTATAAACATGTCTGTAATGTGGGACTTAAGCAAAAAATTTAGGTACCATACAACAACACTACTTCCTCGGGCCACATGATCAGAGCAACTGACTATGGACGGTAGAGTTTCTGAAACAATGTTCCTGGGGCTATACCACCACGTGTTTTTGCAATCACTATTCAAGTTTGAGAGCGTGACACAGCTACTAACGTCGTATAGCTCCGTCTCTATTTTATAACGAAAATAATCTTGTTTTGGCACATCATGGTAAGGCTCCTGGAAACATCTACGTGATGTTTTAGAAACTGTGTATCCGAAACAATGTTGCTCAATGAATACATGGCTTTATACTTTGGGCCATTTCCTTTGAACGAGCGTGTAATTAATATGTACTGCATAGTTGTATGGTGAAGTTTTTGAGTCAGAGAGACAACTTTAGGAAATATGACAACTAAGATGGTATAATTGGGTATTTGGTTAATTAATTAGCTTTTACTCGGCAAGTATTAGGTTTAATACCTTTTTTTTTCTCTATATGACCTCTTGCAGGTTGCTTCTAACAGCTTTCGACCTGCTTAACCGGACAATGTGGCGAGGGCCAAATTTAATAAATTAAATTAAGGCCTCCAGCCAAAGGTTTAATACCCGTCCGAAATAAATTTTATACCTGGGAACCAAACCAATACCAACAGAATTGTATGTATGTTGTATATTTGTACACCCACGATACAGGTGGAGTTCCTAGTAGTCGTAGGCTGTTTATGACGTATGATCTATTTGAATCAGCTGATACGAATAGTTCATTACTCATATCCATTCCTAGAACTCAAGGACCACTGGATAAATCTAGGAATAACAATTCCCACAAACAAACACACTAACATAAATAAATATACTCTTCACATGCACCTTAACACCTTGATATAAAGGTTGTTTTTGTCTAAATAGCGTGTTGTCTAACTTTGTATTTCATGTCATGGATTAATTAGACGCGTGTCACATGCAGAGGGGTCGTTTTGTTAACCTCGTTAACGCCCTTGACTTGCCTCGTATTTGTTCGAAGGGCGATTATGGTTTGTTTTAAAGTGTTAATTGGAATTATGAAAATTGATTTGTTTTGTTGATTTAGTGTAATATTGCGTTTGAATGTGAAAACTTTGAAAGTGTCTAACATAGAATAAATAATGTGTTAATAAGTTGTTCGGAAACTGTCTGTCATTGTATCAAGAGTTTGTAAGGCATGCAAAGATAATTATGAGAGATGACATAGCCAAAACTAGATGAAAACTATCCCAACCAAGGACCATCAACCATTAACAAGACGTTTCATAAGCTAACTTCATAATATCTAGAACGAATTAACATATTTTGTTATCTTCGCTTAACAGTTCTCAACACGTTATGCTAGCTAGTGAAAAATAAAAATGAAAAATCTAAACAAGACAGTAACCCACGCCACCCTGACTTTTAATTAAAATCCGCTGAACACTAAACACAGTATAGGCATACGAATGTGACCTAAATAGTTCTAAGTCTAGAATCTGGAATGTCAGAGTTGAAAACCAAAATAAACTACAAACAGGCTTAATTGTTTGCAGGCACGATACGTGCACTGGTTACGAGGTATTATAATTGTTACTCATCACATTAATGAGTAATTTGAGCTAGACAGCTTTTTTTTGTATATTTTTTTTGTCACACGAAGGTTACAATTCATTTGAATTTTTTGTCGCTTCTATTATAATTTGATTATTCAATGAGCTTGTATTAATTGAACGCGTGAATCGGAACTTAACACTTTAAATAGTTTTATGTATCCTTACTATTTATAATAAAATACGAAAGTAACTCGTGTCTGTATGTCTGTTACGCGTTCACGGTAAAAGCGTAAAACGATTGAACTGATTGAGATGCATTTTGTTATGGAGATAGCTTGATCCCTAGGGAAGGACATAGGGTAGTTTTGATAAGGGTGCGTGAAGTAGTATCTTACAGATGACACCGCGGGAAACAGCTAGTCAGCATATACAAGAATATAATACAGGACTTGTGTAGATTGTTCAATGAATTCCTATAAAAACCCACACCCATTAACAAAACATGTGAGCGGTCTATAAAAAGTCTACCGCTATAATTTAAAAAGAAATATAACATCACACCTATCAACCGGATTAAATAGACGACAATCGATATTATTTATTTAATTATGAACATCAATAAAATCTATAGCGACTTCATAATTAAACTAAATACAGTCGCAAATCTAATCAGATAGAATAGGATAGATAACCATTGCGGAAAATTTTATTATCATACTTAATTTAATTGTATATAAACAGAATTCATTTTTGAAAATCGGCCAGTCTGCGGCGCTGGATTAGACATCTGTTCCAGACAACCATCTATCCAAAAAGGGTTGACGTGGCAAGCGCATGGAACGAAGAAGCCATACCGGCCCCGTACCACCTGGAGGCGATCAGTTGAAAAAGAGGCTGCATCAACTGGTCTCGGCTGGAAGGACCTCGAAGTCGCCGCACAAGATCGCAAAAAATGGAAATCTCTTCTTAGAGCCCTATGTCCCTGATGAGGAACCACAGGATCGCATCATCATCATATTTGAAAATATGACATTTGGTCTCAGCCGAAATTAGTCTACTGCTGGATTTAACCATGCCGGGACCAACAGCTTAACGTGCTTTCCGAGGAATTTATAATCTGTCTTTTGTTTGATGTACATGGAAACTTCAAAGTAATAAAGGGCATTCAAGTATGTTCTCATGCCAAGGGCATTCAGTAAGGTAACAGGTGTCATCCATTATAACCAATAAATTAAAATTGAACATACATACTTATTAATTTAATTACGCAAAAAATGATCAAAATTTGCAAGCAGCAAAAAAATGCTTTTTAATCGTGTAACGTTTAGTTTGGCGTACAGTACAAGTTGAAACAGATGTCCTAATTTCACGCTCAATATAGAAACCGCTTAATAAGTCGCGGCTCAGATCCTGCCTGATGGATGGCTACGTCATATTGTATCGAGAAAACGTAGTATTTCTGATATCATCACATTACAACATACTACACTTCTCATCAAAAAAATCGAAACACTTTCGTTTTTATTGTTTTTGTCCTAATTTTTTACAAAAGAGAATTAATTCCATGAAAAAAAAAACATTATTGTGTAGCTGGCAGTTTGGTCACTACAGTAAGAAGAAAAAAATCAAAATTCGAAATTAGAATTTCATTTGTTTATCCTATAAATGAAATTAATCACTGTTTTGAGACAAATGTGTATTTAGGGTTGGAGTACGTTTCTCGTTTAAAAACTAAAAATTAGCGCTTGTCTTTAAACTTTTTGTTTCTTATTTCATTTACTGTGACTTTGGGACGTCTGAAAAAACTTTTTTTTCTAAAACATATGGATACTTCGCCCGCAGAAGCCGCCCAAGTGGTGGCATTGCTGGATTCTGGACTTAGTCAGCGTGTTGTGGCTGCAAGATTGCATCTAAGCTTATCATCTGTTCATAGAGTCTACAAACGCTATCGGGAGACTGGTTCGTTCACGCGCCGTTCAGGATCTGGCAGGAATCGGGTCACTTCTGAGCGAGATGATCGATTTATTGTAACAACTTCTTTACGAAATCGACGCCTTAACGCTTTTCAACTGCAGCAGCAGCTTCGCGTTGTACGAAGAGTAGCTGTAAGTGACTCTACAATAAGAAGAAGGTTGAAGGAACGCGGATTGGCACCGCATAAGCCAGCGAATGGGCCGAAATTAACTGCAGACCATCGAAGAGCGCGCCTTAACTTTGCACGCGAGCACCTAACTTGGTCATACCTTCAGTGGAGCAAAGTACTGTTTTCTGATGAGTGTAAAATTATGCTGTATGGTAACGACGGAAGGAACAAGGTCTACAGAAGAGATGGAGAACGCTTTGCACAATGCTGCATTGAAGAAAAGGTCAGCTATGGTGGCGGTTCGTGGACGGTTTGGGGAGGAATCAGCGCCGACGGTAAGACAGAACTTGCCTTTGTGTCTGGGCCACGGCTGCCTGCACTAAACTCTCATCGGTACATCGAACAGTGTCTTGAACCTCATGTGATGCCCTATGCACATTTTATTGGCAACGACTTCATATTCATGCACGACAATGCTAGAGCTCACACCGCGGGCGTCGTACGAGATTATCTTACCGAAGTCGGTATCTCCATTATGGTATGGCCAGCAAGAAGCCCGGACATGAATCCCATTGAACATCTATGGGATGAATTAAAGAGACGAATTCGAGCAAGAGATCCAGCCCCAGAAACACTTAGCCAGCTGCAAAATGCAATCCAAGAGGAATGGGATAATATACCACAACATGTGATCGTGACTCTCATCCGATCGATGAAGAACCGTATGGAAGCAGTAATAAGAGCTCGCGGAGGGAATACAAGTTATTAAATAAACGTTTCTTAATTATTTTTTTCATTTACGCGTGTTGTTTTACCCATTTCCTTCATATTCCATACAGGGTAAAAATTACTCATTATACAAAATACGAAATCTATGAAGACTTAATTTGAATTTAGAACAATAACATTAGGATTTAAAAACCTCATACTACTCACTATTAAATGACATTTTACATTTATTCCTAAATATACACATTTTTCTGATAATCCTTATCAAATCATAAACTGCGAGGTGTTTCGATTTTTTTGATGAGAAGTGTATATCTACTGCTTCATTTACAGATAATGTCAAATATGCTGGTGAAAACTTATGGGCATTTTCAATAACTAATCTATCCTTAGATTTGCTTAGAGAGATTAGTTGTATGGGCCTAATGTCATTTTTTTTTCTTTAGTAGGAATGTATTCGGAATTTCAGATGGATTGATTATTAAAAATGGCCGATAGTAAAAAGATTTTATTAGAAGGGACATTTTGGGAAGGGAGCATTTTGGGAAATGGGCATTCTGGGAAATGGACATTATGGGGAGGGAAAATTTCGGGAAATATATTTGAAACAAAATAATTATGTTCATAGTTTGAACAATTTAATGTACACTCTGACATGTTGTCATAGCGACAAATTATTGTTTTTTGACACTAACAATTTTGTTAGTGAATTTCATTTGACATGGGAAGCTATGTATTTTCCCAATAAATATAAAGATGTTATAGCTACTTTGATAGCATATAATATTAACATAGTCATATCCAATAGTATGACAAAATGTAGGTTAAGCGACGAGTCAGTATTGCCTAGTGATTCTAACAATACTGTGATCAATTGTTTAAACTAAGTCATACGACAATAGAAAAGCGTAGCGATAACCTCATCCTCTTTCACCAGAATATAAACCGCTTTTCTGGCAAAATACTTGATATTGAACTTTTAATAGACAAATATTCTACTGATATAATATGTCTTTGCGAGACATGGTTAAAGCCTGAGAAAATGTTATTTAATATTAATAATTTTATGGTTGCCAGTGTGTTCAACAGAGTTTCAGCAGAGGGTGGAGGTACTTTGATTTTGTGTAAAAATAACTTAAAATTTAAGGATAGAAATGACATTACTTCCAGCTCCGTTGATCGCCTATGTGAGGTAGCATGTGCGGAGATAGGGTGCCATATAATCCTATGCGTATACAGACCTCCAGCTAGTAACTTTTCTTTATTTCTTATAAATATGGAGGATATACTTAGGAAAATTTTCAAGGATAATAAATTAGTTTTTGTTTGTGGTGATTTTAACATTGACATAATAAATGAATCACCCGAGAAATGTAAACTTTTATCTCTATTTAAATCATTTAATTTAAAACATATTTTTGATAGCCCCACTAGAATCACTGCCTCTTCAAGTTCCTGTATAGATAATATTTTTACAAATTGTGGGGTTCATCACTCTTCTATTATAGCTGGTGTGAGGTCGGATCATTTGGGACAGCTTGTTAGTTTTCAGACGAATAAATTACCTACATCAAACAGAATTATTGAATTTAGACCATTGACTGAAAAAAAGTTACTTACTTTTAAAAACAATGTTGTGAATAAAATTTCCACACAAAGTTTTAAGTCCGGTAATCCGAATACAAAATTTAATAAGTTATTTAGCACACTTTGTCATGAATTTTGTAAATCTTGTCCTTTAAAGAAAGTTAAAACAAACAACAAATTAAAATTTAACGAATGGTCTACCAAGGGGATTAGGATAAGCAGAGATATATTGTATAACTTGTACCGTGAAAAATCAATGACATCTGATCAATCATTTCACGATTATGTAAGAAAATACTCAAAAACATTCAAAAAAGTATGTATTCTTGCTAAATCGAAATCAATTAGCAATAAAATTGCTAAATCTGACAATAAAATAAAAGCCGTTTGGAATATAATAAACTCTGAAACTGGTCAAACTAAAGTACGGGATACTGAGCTGCTATTAAATATAAATGACGTAACTATCACTGACAAAGTAGAGGTTGCCAACGCGTTTGACACTTTCTTCTCAAATATACCCATAGAGGTCACCAAATCACTCCATTCGTCCTCTATTTTAGCTGAATCTTTATTGAAACAAAACTTCACTAAAGATGTACCTAATTTTAAATTCAATTATGTGACTACGCACACGATTAAAAAATCATTCAAAAGCCTAAATTTAAAAAAAACAGAAGACCTATGGGGCATTTCTATCAAAGCACTATGCTCCATTATTGATAATATTGCCCCGATACTTAGTGAAATTTTCAACCTCTGTATTGATAGCGGTACCTTCCCTGACCTGATGAAGCACAGCAAAGTGATTCCTATATTCAAGTCAGGTTGTAAGAAAAATCCCTCAAACTATAGGCCGATCTCCATCCTCCCGGCCCTAAGTAAAATCTTCGAAAGAATTATGCTAGATCAGATGTTAAGTCACTTTAATTTAAATAATATATTACACGACCGTCAATTCGGCTTTACGAAGGGTAGGTCTACTACGGACGCCAGCGCTCGACTAGTCACTCAGATACTAGATGCCTGGGAGAACTCACAGGATGCTATAGGTATATTCTGCGACCTCTCCAAGGCATTCGACTGCGTAGACCATGAAACACTTATTTCTAAGCTGAATCACTACGGAATTCGTAATAAAGCTCTCGAACTTGTTTTATCCTATCTGTCAAACAGACAGCAGAAAGTAGAAGTTAGCGGCTCAACATCTTCAGGGACAGTAGTTAAAATGGGCGTGCCTCAGGGCTCAATACTGGGTCCATTTCTGTTCTTAGCTTATATTAATGACCTACCATATATGATGTCTGAAATTTCTGATGTAATTTTATTCGCAGATGACACTTCCCTTGTTTTTAAAATAAATCGAAAAGATTCTAATGTCATACATGTCAATGATAGCTTAGTAACTCTCTCGAAATGGTTCGCAGCCAACAATTTGTTATTAAATGGCTCCAAAACTAAATGTCTAAAATTCTGTTTACCCAATGTGACTACAGTACAAACTAACATAATGCTCGACTGTAACAAATTAGAGTTAATTAATAATACTGTTTTTCTGGGGATTACCATTGATAGTAAATTACAGTGGGGTAGCCACATATCTGCCCTATCAGGGCGTCTTAGCTCTGCTGCTTTTGCAGTCAGAAAAATTAGACAACTGACCGACATAGCTACGGCCAGGCTCGTTTACTTCGCCTATTTCCATAGTTTGATGTCGTATGGCATACTGTTGTGGGGGGCAGCAGCTGATGTTCAATCTATTTTTGTGTTACAGAAAAGGGCAATTCGTGCGATCTACGACATGGGCCCTCGCGAATCTCTTAGAGACTTCTTTAAAGAAACTAACATACTTACTTTGCCTTCATTGTACATTCTTGAAAATATTATGTTTGTACGTAAAAATCTTCAGAAGTTCACAGTTAAAAGTGACATTCACAATATTAACACACGTAATAAACATAAAATAGTAGTTCCAAAATTTAGACTCACTAAGTCAAATAAATCATTCTTAGGGAACTGTGTACGCTTTTATAACAAGCTGCCTAAATGTATCCTTGATCTTACAGATAAAAAGTTTAAAAATGTTGTCAAATCAACACTTATAAAAAGAGCCTATTATAAAATCCAGGACTTCATTGACGATAAGGATGCGTGGCGTTAATAACTTATTTTCTGCACAGGTGGCTTCCCTGGCGACCAGTAAACTACTCGAAACATTATTTATATTGCTAAATTTAAATTGTAATTTAATTATTTCATTATTTTTTTTGTATAGCATCATTTGAATTGTATAACTTTCTCAGAGATAACCTGTACTGTAAAAAGACTATTGTAAACATTTCCTTTTGAAAAGAGTGTCTATGGAGTTTCTTGCCGGTTCTTCTCCATAAGACCCACTCCTTGGAACCGTGCAACTAGCTTGACGTTTCATAAGTGCCTGCAAAGACCTATTTGAAATAAAAACATTTGAATTTTGAATTTTGAATTTTGAAACCAAGGTACAATTTGAGCCTGAACGCTTCTATCCTGTTAGGGTCACTCTGAAATCTGGAATAAAACATCAGCTGTTCCATTAATTTATGTTAGAGTAGGTAACTGAAAATAAATACGGGAGAACGAAATTTGCTTTCGGGATTTCACGATTGGTCCTGGTTGGCCCGAATCCTATAGTAAAACTTGTTGCTAATGATGAGTGTTTTGTCCGTTTTCTGGTTTAAGATGATAAAATGAATATTACAACGGAAATAAAGAGGTAAGGGTATATATTATTTAATTTAATAAAAATGATCACGTTTAGATGTTGACTGTACGAACATTACCAGTATACCAAAAAAAATGACCACATAAAATGGACCATTATGGTTAACCATTTTATTTTAGTCACCAGGTGTACTGTCATGTTATAGGTACACCTGCGATCAACAGTTTTTGTTATCAATTAACGAACAAGTTTTTAATTATATTAATAAAAATAAATGTTCCACTTGTGACTCATCAAGGCATGCCTGAGGATAGGAATTTAAGAAATTACTTATTTTTTTTCGTTACTCAGTTATTAGACGATTATGTTCTTTTAAATTAAAATACGTTACCAATTACGGTATTTTGAACATAGGTACCTAGTAATTCGTGTGCCGAAAATTTTATTAATCAACTCACATTTTGCCCGAGGCAGTTGTGTTCAATAAACACAAGCTTTAAGAGCCAGAAAGGGTTTCTTCTTAGGTGTTTTTAATTCTAACTAAATTCAATTCAATATTTTCAACGTTGACACCATTCATTATACATACTCCTTTTCAAGCCTTGTCAGAGATTTCTCAAATCCAACTGACGGCTTCTGCCAAGGAATTATAACAACAATTGCTATCAAGGTTTAGGCAGGAGACGACGGCGTAAGTGAGATTAAAAAAAAACCCACAAAGCGATTTTAGTTTTACCCGGGAATTGAACCCATTACCCCATTCATAGCAAATGCGTTTGCGCCCACTAGACGAACGACACCAACAACAAACCATATATAATTTTACATCTTTGTAAAACATTTTATTATAATATTTAAATATTTATAAATAAAAAAATATTTATTATATATAAAAAATATTATATAACGCATTCCTGTCGACGCTTTAAAAATGGCTGATTCAACCTGTGAGGCATTTTAGTTTGACATAAAATAGCAGATATACGAGTGATGAGAATCTTAAAATTATCTTCAACATTTTCCGAGAGATGTCTAAAAGTTCAGCATGCATTCCTAAGAGTTTTATAATTAGTTATGTACGAAATTCTTGTAGACATGTGCTTGGAATTTATTATTAAGAAAATGTTTTCATGCATGAATTTATTATTCAAGATATTATGGTTGGTATGGTTAAGATAATCTGGTTTATCTTATAAAACACTAACTGATTCCCGTGGTTTCATCGCATCCTGAAGAAACTTTTACGCGCACCCGATTAAAAAGCATCCTATGTGTTAATCCAGGTTATAAACTATGAGTGTGCCAAATTTCATCCAAATCTATTCAGTAGTTTTTTCGTAAAAGAGTAACAAACATACATCAATTTTCACAAACTTTCGAATTTATAATATTGGTAGGATGTTTTCTTCGCGAAAATACTTTGTAATGGAAATTTACGTAGAATATTAAGTAGTCTAAAACTCAACGTCTATCAGGGTTTTCTCAAAAAATCCCGTGTCATTTTTGTAAACATGCTACTAACATTTTTCAGTATTCAGAAAAGCTTTTAGCTACAATAATATGAATCATCCCTTAGGGCTCGGCCGTCTGAACTCTGTACAATGCACCCAGACACCAGGGTTTATCGACATTCACCCTTGAAGGTATTAATGCCTACGTAGGTATCGACCAATTTGACCGTCGCGGTTGGGGGTTAAAAATGGAACAAGCCGTCCTAATAGGTCGTAGTTTTCCACTGAGGTGGGGCGAAATATTACTGGTAGAATTTCTAGAAGAAATTTGGGTTTTTGTGGTTATCGACGGAAAGTGATGCACAGAGAAATCAATAAATTAATATTAAATATTTTAGTTACATTCTTCTAAATATTAAAATCAGGGTTTTTTAAGTCTATTTGTTTGTATGTAAGGGATTCTCTGGAATTTAAGTAAGTTTAGATAATTCTTTCACTGATGGGAAGCCACATCATCCCTGAGTGCCTAATACCTATGTTTCCTGTGCATGCAACACGAGCATCGTCGTGGGTAGCAGTTTCTTATAAAACTACGAACTTGTATTTTATTCTGGATAATTATGAATACGAAAATATAGACTAGACTTGGGTAAAACATTTGGTAAATAAAGTCTAGAAAACAACGATAGGATACCAATGGAATAACAAATTATTTAATCAATAGCGTGCGACATATAATTGAATAAATATCAATTATTTACGCTTCGCTGACATTGTTCGAGTCTGCATTTTAATAGACTACTATGTAATTATTTTTATAAATAACTAGGTTCAGCTTTCTCTGTTGTTGTACCTAAACAATTTAGTAATTTGTCCTTTGAGACGCAAGGACGAGGAATTATTAATATATTTCTTTTTATTTACAAAAGTATTTCATTGAGCTTAGATATGCTAGGGATCTATCACAGCAAAGCTTTTACCTATCATAGCTATATTGAAAAGCTGGCAAGACTGGAATTGCAAAGGCATTGAATAAATTCTGTGAAAAACACAGACCTATCGAGGATTGATGACCTAAAGAACTTTTTTCTCATAAATTGGGTAGACTTCTTACTTGACAAATATTGTTATTTTTTTTTTTCAAATGTGTGTTTGACAGCTGGTATATCTACCCATTTTTATTAAAGATCTATTTTTCTAATGTAGTGTGAAAACTTGTGGAGACCCCTGTAACTCGATGTAGACTAACAGCTAACTAACAGAAAAGATAGGAAACAATATTTTCTCGAAAGATAGAGATTATGAAACCCGTACCCACTAAGCTCCCCAGCCATCAATGAACAGAAACATAGTAAATAAAACAAGTAACACAAACGACTACAAGACCATTCTCAATACGATATTTATTTATTCAAGTTTGTTGTAAAATTATCATAAAAATGTAACAGACAGAACCGGTCGTTCGTATTCGTTTTGTTATGTTTTGCGCACATTAATAAGTTAGTAAACCCGACCTTTTGTGCGTTTTGTTGTCAACTAACTAGTGTTTGAGGGATTTTCTCGTGTGAACTGTTGCTAATCTTCTGGCTACTATCAAAAGACTCCTCCCGTTTTGGGCGGAGCGGGAAGGAATGTTGGGCTCTTACTGAATAAAGTCTATCCATGTTCCGTACTAGAAAAGAACCAAGTATCGTAAAAGAACTGTCTTATTGGACAAAGGTAACAATGACACAAATGAAGACTGTTTAGCAAGGCACAGAACAAGCAGATAATATATTATGTTTCTTTGATTTTTTGAAAGCCAAACAAAATCCTTGGCAAATTCAATATTATCTTGGTACATTTCAATTACGAACAGATAAATTAAATAGATTAGATTCTATGGCATCCTTTTGGAGAAATACGAAGCTACCGAAAAGTTTTTTGTCAACATCACCGTTGTTTATCTTTACCGTAAGAGTGAGAAAACACTATACCGACGTTATTCCGTTTTTGTTATTTGCAATGAAACCGTGATGACTTTAAGACGTTATGCCGGGGATGCCCGGGGCTGCAGGACATTCGAAAGAGATACCGCGCCCCCGGAATATAAAGGACTAGGGGACTCTCACTGACTAAAACCCACCCATGTCCCTTACATGGATGGGTTTTAGTCAGTGAGAGTTTGACACTCCCCCCCGCCCCACCCACGGGAGAGTTCATTTGATGATTTCCCATCCAAAAAATGGCTTTAAGACGTCATGGTAATATATGATTTTTTACTCTAGCTATTTATTAAGAGCCAGGGGACACCCTGATACCTAAGATATGGTTCTGAATAGCAGCTGCATTTGAAATAAACGACTAGGTGATTTATTATCAATGTCCTTCACAAACGCTATCATAAGTCACGTCACTTCTGATACTTATGCTTATTATCTATTGATAGTTTTAATCAAATTACAGTGACAGTGTCGGAAACAACAGCTTGTTGTTATCATAACAAAAAGATAGCAAAAACACGCCATCAAATATTGTTTTTCAAAAATATTATTTCAGGAAGTGTTTAAAATGATGGATATTTTTTGTTGACAATTACTGCTCAAATGAGTCTCTCCTTAAACCCGTCGAAAAGTATGACGGTTAAAGATTAATCCATGGATACTTTCGTTATTAATTACGAGTCTAGAAATGACCCAGGATTCAATTATTCGTTTTATATTTCAGATATTTTTGTGGAGGATTTTATAAAAATATAAACACCTCACATGTAAAGAGATTTATAGCCGAATTATCGTAGCAGGTCATTAAACATACAACACAAATCATGCTATACCATGCAAACTAAGCTACTTACACAAATCTATATTTTCGCTTTTAGCTCTACCAGCTAAGCTATATACAACAATATAATTACATTTCTAGAATCGAGATGCGTGTGAAATTAAAACAAAATTAGTAAAAACAACATATCAAATTAGTAAAAATTAATAAAAAAAACAACAAAAAGATCAATAAAATAAAACTGCTTACAGTGATTCAAAAAAGTTCATCTGATCTATGGGGTTGGTACTGGAGGTGGGGAAAAATAAAAAAAAAACACAATTAGTGCACCAAAAAAATAAAATAAAATAAAAAATTAGGACATTTTGTTATTTACTGGGGTTCCTTCGCGATTTGTGTAATACCGACACCCGGTGTGAACCCAAATAAGCGAAGCGAGGAATGTTCGAGAAGCTGATTACTTTTTCTAATTAAAATAACCCAAAAACTAAATAATATTAAATATTTTTTAAACTGGTAATGCCTAAATCGCATATTTGTTTCCAATAATACGCGTTTTTAACAAAACCCATCCAAATAAATTGAACCATCAATTGGTGTTCACAAAAAAAGCGGAACGTCCTACACGCGGCTTCGCCCTTCACATGTTTTGTAAACAAAACACGCCAATGATCATTGTTTATGAAAACAATACAGACAATGGTTTCACTAAACCAATCAATTACTTTTATATTGCCATCAAAATATCCAATATTGTTGATTAAGTTATTATTCGGCTGACATGTAAAGCGAACAAAAAATTGAGAAATATTTTTCATGAAACAATTACCATTAACATAAAAACGTCCTTTGTAATGTATCATGTAACACGTTCTGCAACAAATGTCCTGCAACATGACACGTAACATGTGTTAAGAAAGTGATAGAGATCTTACCTGCGCGCGGCCCAGAAGAATCCAGCCGAGTCTACCGGCTCCAATAGCCGAGGTGTGGACGAGCCGAAAGCGAACGCCGGCCGGGGAGCGGAGCGAGCGGCACGCTGCCGCTCCAACCGCTCCGTCCGATCGCGTTCTCGTTGCAGCAACGCCTCGCGGCGCGATATTGATGCCTCCCATATCGCGCGCTTGCGTTCTTCAACCTGCAACAAGGTGAAAATAAAATTATATTGTATTCAGAACTCGTAAATCGAAAAAACTCAAGCATTTGTCTTGGGGATACTGTCTGTTTCCCTATTTGATTCTACATATCTACAATGGATACCATGTGGACATAAGGAGCTTTCCACCCTTACTTTAGCCAAATCCATGTCAATTCATTTAGCCATCAGTTAATCAAGACACGTAGAATAATTTGTTTTAACACATTTAAGCACTTATTGGTTCCACACCCAATCCAGTAATAGTACCTAACCTAACGTATCTTTTGGAAATAATCAAGGTGTCTAGAGCTAGATATTCACAAAAAGGAGTGGCCGATAAACATCCAATAAATTGCATTTAACAGTTGGCTTAATCGATTTTACAACATGAAACTGTTTCGATTACATTTATTTACTCAGATAAATATTCGATTAGGAAATTGTAAACTAAACGCAGTCTGTTTTTAGAGGTGTTACTAAATAGCCGGTTCCGCAGTGTTGTCTACCGAACCCTTGATATGGATTATTCTAGAATTTCGGGGCTGCGGTCATCTTAAGCCATACATATTGCAAAGATTAGCTTCTTCAGGCTTGCGACCGCCGCTTGATAAATAATAGTGTATTTACCATGAATGATTACATCCAAGCAAGATTACCCCTGTCTTTTGCTAAATCCAACATTACTCGCAAGCCTACCAGCTTTTTTTACTCAGAAGATTTATTTAATAATAAAAAAAAATCTTGATATAGATGTACTTGACGGTTTATTATAATGTTAAGAACAACAAATTTTGATGATGTTGCCAATGATCACTGTCTTGTAGCCTAAAGAGGGTACAACAAAATTCACGAATCGTCGCCAATATTATGTTCTCATGCAATAAACTAATGAGAACAGCTATAAAACATGATTAGTTGTTTTATCAAATGCAGCAGAATTCAATGACAACATTGTGAACAAATTGACTGTGAATTCGAATAATTAGGTTCAAGCAATATAGACTTCGTACCGTGTATTGTCCTAGTCGCATATTCGTCATTAATTTATTATTAGAATTGACAAGACAATACGCTTCTAGACTGTAATTAACAATAAGTAAAAGAGACTACTACATACAATGAGACGCGACGCGTATGAGGAATATTGAAACATTTATATTTTTATTATGAGCTCTTTGACCTTGGCCTCTATTAAGAAGCGTCAATGAAGGTTGCCAAGGTCGGATGATGTTGAAGTTCAAGACTGAAGTTCATTAGAATTTTTCAAGTTTCCTGAGGCGAGTAATTATTTTTGCTATCTTTGTAATTCGGCAATTTGTATCCATATTTTTTTAAGCTTTTGCGATTTCATTCTAAAATAGATCTTCCACAATCTGTTCAAGGTTGCTTGTAGCCAATTACACACCTAGTATTGTATCTAAAGATCCTCATTAGTATTCGCAAGTCATCTTGTCAATTGCTTTAATGTTAAGTAAATTTCCATACGTAAATTGAGACTGGCATAGAATTGCAAAGAAGACTTCAAAGAATGTTTGTAGCATATGAGATAGGATTTCACATCAGCACTCCAGTTGATGTAAATTATAATTGTGACCCAACAGCTTAGAAGAAAATAAAAATAATTGTGTTAAGTAGTGCCAAGTGCAATGTTGTTAAACTGTCATTTGAGAGCAGCACGCTCATAATTTTCCCCAGTCAGGCACTTATGTGAGAAACTGACTATTCAATAGCTATATTTTTTGGTTACCCAGATATAAAACTAGTAAACGATTTATATAGATTTAATAACAGGCAATACAAAGCCATATTTGGTTTCAACTGTTTACGCAGTTTTATACCTACGTAGAAGATAGTAATATACCAATCAATACAAAGGAATGAAACGACCGTAGATGGCCGTTAGACGGATTTGAGAAAATTCTGACACTAAAGCTTATGAAGTTAGTGAAGCTGCAGCCACACTAAAATAAAAATATAAAGGTCAAGAATGTACAGCTGATGATGAATCCAGACTTCTAGCACTACTTCGTAGTAAAGATACTCATCACACTATTTCCAGCAGAGTACGTCAGTAACTAGAATAATATGCCTAGGCCTCAATTATATAATAGGCAAGAAAGCGACGGAATTCGAAAGAGCCATGAAAAGAGTATGATCTCATAAGTCCACGCTAGATGTTAACGAACAATATAAATATATTGCGTAATAAAAATTCCAACTGGTACGAATAAATCTCCGTGAATCACTTAACAAAAACTGTCCAAGGGCCTGATAAGGAAATAGCGCGCGTAAGCCGATATCTCTGTTCAGCTTGACCGGACGTAATCGCTGATCCAGCAACGTCGGCTAGGCAAACAATATAAGATTAAAAACACGCCTTCGACCTATCAGACGGAATAAGTCCACAAAATAACTGCTTAGATAGAGGTAGTAGTAATGATGTAGATGTAGAACCTAGGCAGGACCCACTAGAGCATAAAATACAATAATATTAACTTTTGATTGAGAGATCCCACACTGTCTAGGAACTAATGCCGTCATATTTAACATCTCAGATTTTAGATTAGCCAAACAAAAAGCCGCTATTCCGCCTACACATTAAACATTATGAGATATTGCAGGGTATCTACACGTCTGACAGTCGGCAGGCGTGGATAGATGACCTTAGCACGGTATTAACATACAGGTGAATGCCCCTCCTCATAATCCATTATTGCGAGATTAATGACAAAGGATGAGTTGGCCTTGGCCCTATTCATTAAAGGGACCAAGCGGAGGCTGTATCCAAGTCGCAACAAGGTACGAAATTCATTTCTTAAAATGAATGTCTCCAAGATTCGGAACAACAGGAAGTATGCATCATCGCTCGTTCGGATCGCTTGGCATGCCGCGAGCGCCGTTTAAACGACATTATTAATGCAAAATATTCACGGCATCGTTTTTATCACACGTTTTGAATATACTGAATACGGGTAATGTATGTTCGTGAGAGAAATGGAACAATGCGACGAAATATGTCGGTATATAATGAGCTTGACATGCAAGGTTTGGGTTTTTAAATGCTTGAATATCTTTTTTTCTTCACAAATGATGACTTGGTAGAACATTTTTGAGCATTTTTTCAGCTGACGATTTTTCCGTCTAAAGCCAAAACATGTTTAGTAACAAAAACATCGCTAATGATTACGCCGTTAAAATTTAGAGCAAGCGGTCTTTCAAAACATCAAGGTAATTAGCATGGCTACTAATTCAAGGTCATTGTCAGATACATGGTAAACTTCACGTTATTTTAGCACACCGACCTAATTTGCCTGCTATATCAGTGGCATGTCTTCCTCGACATAATATTAGAAACATTTTATAATTTTGTCGCTACGGACAGGCTCTTTTGAACCCCTAAGGAATGGTATACCCTCAGTTGGTAAAGACAGTATCAAGTTCCAGGTAGGGTGAGGGCCTCGAATATTGTTTAGTCGATGTTTGAGGGAGATTAAGGGTGAGTTGTTTTAAACAATACAGGTTCAAAATGTCTTCGTTAGCCATTTCCAACTAACGTAACTGTATGATGTTACCATTGACGTTTAGGCGAGTTGGGTACCTAAAACTCGGCACTTACAAGTAGACCAACGGATCGATTATTTATTTTTATGCTATTTTAGGATAAGGATCGTTATAAATTTCGTTCCATAAATGTACTGAACCACTCATGCTATTAAGAAGAGACGCAGGAAGTCCCGACGTTCATTTGATGTTCATTGAAAAATGCGCCGAGATTCAGTTAGGTTGGGCTTGCGCATAAGATATTCAATAAAACTTGTTATATTTACAGATCAAACTGTTAGTGTTGATTTAATCCGGTTTTTATGAGTTCCGAGAGATTAATCTTGGTTAAAATTAATTGTTGGCAGTAGATGTTTTATATGCTTTCGAACATTACATAGGAACATAAAAAATCCGCTATTGTATATATATAATATCCGTATGCGAAGTTTGTGTTTACATTAGGAAGGGCGCCACAACAAACAATTTATACAGAACAGACGTTTTTAGAGTGGACTGGAGTTAGGAGTACATTCAAATGTATACAATGATTGTTTTGCAAATTGAAAGGTAACATCTAAATCCGCTTATGAAGAAAAAATGCTTAGTACTTGTATGATGCTCCAAAAGTACAATTACTACAATAAGGCCTTTCTATTATCAACATTAGTAATTAGTTTCCGCTTCCGAACGATTTTACCTTTTATCGTATCATCCTTTATCACGTGGGATTAAGCACTGTTACCATAGAAATTACACCTGCTTTCAACACGGGATTTAGGGACAGTTAGACGACATGCCAACCTACAAATAAGAATGCTTGGTCTCCACAAGACGGCTAAACTTAACGGTTGTCGGTCTAACGGCTCAAATGTGTATAACAGAATAAATAATAGAGGAAGATTCTTACACTCTATAATACAAAGCAGTATGTATGTATGTATGTATAATACAGTATGTATTAGCAAGCAACATCGCCAGGAATGCAAGCACAAAATAAAGCCTAAGCACAATAAACACAGACAGAAATGACGACAGCAAAACATTCTAAAAACGGAAGCAAGCGCGTAAAATCAACAAAACGTTCACTATACGATATACGTTTAACTACAGTGTACAGAATTGTAGTGCGATACGTGAATATGAATACCAGGCTACGCCCACGAGGGTTGAACGACTGCGGTAAAGTGCCGGGACTAGCTGGAGTCAAGAACACTAGATTTCAAGAATGCGGCGTTTTCTTGCAGCATCGTGTGACGTCAGTCTTTTCCCACTAATGCTGGCTCTTTTATACCAACGTCTGCATAACTTTCTTCACAGCTCAACTTAGTGGTTGCTGATCTTTAACATGGATGATGTTATATTGTTTGAGTAATATTTCCTTTTCTACTTCGGGTTCGTTATTACGCAGAGGGACCTCCCAATATAGGCGTTATACAAAATGAAATTTCTCCGCCAACTGTATTTCGGTGAGCGTCATAACTTGTTTCTTGAGTTGACTTTATCTTTGTGGTTTCGTGCCAGTATTGTGCAGTGGAGCGAGCTGATAAGTACACAATCTTTTCTACTTTTGGAAGTAGCAGTAACGTCATACATTTTATTGAGGCTACTGCAATATGAAAGATAGTGTTATGCTTTTGTTTCTTTGAAATATTTCAGAAAGCTAAGAAGTTATCAGTCCCGTCCACCACTGTACGCTCATTATGGCCAGTCTTTATAAATAATCATAATATTTTTGCATCATTCCAATCGTTTAAACCCATCTCTTGTTGCTTAAAGTCGATTGCTTTGTGAACCGAAACTAAAATTGTTATAGCAACAAAAAAATTAACACTTCCAATTAATTAACGCGAGACTAGTCTTAGTATAATGATATCGCAAAAAGTCTGCAGGAATGATCTGATGAATTTAAAAGACGAAAAACTACGAAAACGAAATTAAATGCTAAAGTAAACATCGCTAATTTCTGCAATGTCCCTGAGACACTTTCTTTTATCTCGGTCTAAATTCATGTTATCTGGTTTGCGTTGAACCAATACAAATAGATGTTACTTTCAAAGATGTCTGCACTATAGCTGTGCATTTTAATAAAGAAGTTTTTAAAACACTTAAATTGCACTCTTTGTCACATTTAAAACTTTTATTAGCAACAAATCCAAGCGCCGGATTTCTTTTATGAAATTCGGTTAAATTCTGCTTCGTTTTGATTAAATGAATCATTTAGTTCAATTTGTCTTTTACTAACGGGTTAAAGAATTTCTCTTTTCTTGCTTACCCTAGGTCTGAAGTCTTCTTTATTTTGTTTCGTCCAGTGCATTTTCGATACTATAATAGATTTTGTTTTTTTTTCTTACTAATTATTATTATTATTCAGTCTCGCTCGGGTAGCACTGATTGATGATGCTAACTTAAGTCATTTTCTTCTGTCTATCATTGACACTGTTTTTAAAACATCACCAATTTTATTATTTTCAATTTCAACACCAACACACACTGAATTTATAACACAACAATTTCACAAGATACCACCCTCAGCTAAACCAATAAACAAAATCGATAGCAGGACAATATCGCACTTCCTACTTCAAATTTACAACTATAGTCCCAGTAGCGAAACTTCTCTATATATAAACCAACAATAGAAACATTGCTACAGCTTCTGCGGTATTTTATATCGTCATTGTATCGACGTAGTCAATCGGAAAGCCGGCTTAGCGGCTCAGACGCGCCACTTTAAAGCCACACTGCGGCCACAGAGCAAAACTTGTCCACTAGCAGAACTGAATATTCAAGTGTACTTACTGCCGTATGATTTACCTGCAAAGAGATTGAACATAATCAAGTAATTTGTCAAAGTAACACTTTAAAGATAGTTTTGTTAAATATGTCTACAATTTTATGGAATAGGGCATTGAATACTTGAATGTAGTTAGTACTAGCTACTCTTTAGGTCTGTATAAAATTTCACTACAATCGCTTTAGTGCTTTTGGCGTGAAATCGAACCAAACAAGGATACATAGTATTGTATCCTTCATTCATTCTCCATGATGAATTTGCAAATAACTATTCATCTTTAAATTTCTCTATAACTAAAATTTCAATAGCACCAATAGATGCTATAATGACTTGACCTGAGTCTTATAAAAAATTAGAAGACGTAATTCTAATTAGCCACAAACATCTACTCCAACAAATGTGTCTCGTCTGCAACTAACTAATCCGTTATCCGAGTAGTCCTGAAGGAAGTGACTCCCTATTTTTGTCTACTCCTTGACGCATGGCGTAGAGTTAAATTTAAATTATTTTTAATGCTCACCGGGTGTATTTTTGTTGAGCTCTAGCCTATGAATGTTTGACTTTAAGTAGTTAGGAGTAAATTGGATTGTATTTACAATGTAAGAGTTAAATGGGATTTGAAAACGATGTGTGGGGTCTTACAACAACAATGATTTTGACGAATACGGAATAGATTCGATTTATAATCAATTTTTCATTATCTTACTGCATAGAAATATGAACAGGCGTCTAAAGATCATGAGGTCAATTGGTCATATTATGACGGGATCTCCAATTTAGCAGTCAACGATGTAGGTAATACGAATAGCATAGTGATCGATGACCTAGTAGCATCACAAAACTTATCATTTGACGTTTGTCCGATGGGTCGATGTCGAGTCGATTATTTATTTACAAAGCTAACGCAACTGTGGTTAATTTAGAGAGCTCATTACACGCAAGAGGCAAAAATACATGAAATAAGTAAAATAAGCCATCAAATATAAGCTCTCCCATTTTATCCTTGTGATTCTAATGTTTTGTATCTGTATTACTGTTATTTTAATTGACATCGATTACTTTTCCTAGTACATAATAGTAGCCTTTTGAGGCCTCACCGTCATTTCGGCTTGCTTGTCCACCAATTTATGACCATGTTTTTCTTCCTTGCCTTCTAGAGACTTTTCTAAAGTGTGTTTCTTAAACCTCTTAAGTTTCCGCACTCTCTAATCCCTTCTTTTCATTATAAATGAAATCAGTGTAGTGTGTGCCAGTTTTTACTTACCAGCATTAATGGATGGGAAACATAAATAACAGTGTTAAGTGTAGGATTTGATTTATTACGGATACTTAGCAAGTTGTTTTTGCCACAATATAGGTTTTGTGAATAAAACGTAATATTGTTGGTGAAAAAATATTTTCCTTAAACAAAATTGATGTAAATACAAAATCGAATCAACCTAATTTAATTTTCCGTATTATCGTTTTGTTTCAGTTTAGATACCTTTTGGAAGGACAAAAAACAATACCAGAAATTGATCCCATAAACAAAACACCGTCACATGCGCACGCGCATCGTACTCCAATCGTAACCCGCACGAGTTGGCGTATGACCTCATTGACAATAGAGCAGTTATGTAACGCTGACCTGGTCACCTGATGTACCATTGTGTGCGCAGATAACGTGTTCTGATCAATACGATATGTCCAATTTGGTGGGAAAACTTGAATTTGTTGGGGACAGCTAAAACTTTAAATTAGTTTATTTGTAGTAAACTGGAGATTAATAGTTGATTAACAACAAATACAGAGCAGTTACTTGAACAACTAAATATGATTGATAAATCTTTATAAATGTACGTTGCCTACATGGTAGAACAGTTAAAAATACAGCTAAAAAATCGTGTGTCGCATTTATAAAATTCCGCCAACCATGGTGACTATAGCGTTGCTTCTCGGAGATCATTAACTGCAGCCATTAATGGGGATGGCCCATGCTTGCTCAACAGCGCACATCAATTCGTTGCAGTTGGTGTACTTTTAGTTAATTTTACTAAAACACCAAAATCAAACTGTGTTTGATTAATTTTTAATGATTTTGTTAGCATCAACGCCATAGGTGGCTATAGCATCAATATTCTTTCATATATATGTGCTGTTTGAAATTTGGCCCAAAATCTAAAACAAAACTTAAAAAACCCGAATATTGAACATAATACCTCGGATGCACAGTCGTCAGTTGCAGATACATATCAGAATAACACGGTCGATAAACATGCGATACGAATGTTTGATAAGACAACACCATACACTAACCATTACGTTTTCTAATAATTAAATGGTTGTATGTGAAATTGTAACGAGACAGCTTTGATGGATTGAGTTGTGTTAGTGGAAAGCGGATAATCTCTTAAAGAACTTAAGTCTATTAACGCATCTTTTAACACCAGCGAAAAGAACTAAGCTGATAAGACGCATGGATATCCGACTATAAGACACGATAATAAACGAAAGTAGGTTAAAGAAAAGGAAGATAGTAGAAGACGAGACGGTAGAAGGAAATCTACACAAGGTAACAAATAATCTAAATAGTACGATGTTTATGTAATATATTTGCCACATGACATTGATTGTGGGGAAGGTCATACAAATAAATTAAATACGGATGACGAGAGATATTTACCTGTACATACCACAGATAACTGGAGTAATGTGAGATTAACCCATATAATCGTTCACAATCCTAAGCATGACTTGTTCCTTTCGGAAGAGCGAACTTTGGCAATAAGCCAGAAACATGTTCCGGATGCAAAAGAAACGAAGGTGACTACTGCATACCATCAAAATTAGTAAACAAACATCACGTATTAAATGAATATATTACAATGGCATTCTTTAATAGTAGACAAGAAATCACAAACAGGTTTACAAAATTATGGCACGTCAAATAAAAATAACCTTGAAATTCCACGAATGATTTATCCAATAATTTGATAGACGAAAAAATCCCGTACGCAGTATTGGAAATTTCCTTTAATCCTTGCAATGTAGGACAATTTACACGATCGTTAAATAAACGATAAAATCATAATCTGTTCATAATCAATATTCTGTTGCTCATGTTAAAACAATCAGCGGGCGTGCGTGGGAATGCGTGACGTCATCTAAGCAAGGACGTGTTATGTAAAGGTGACGTACACGTAAGTTAACCATTCAGAGTTATTGACGCGGATCTCACGAATTTTAGGAGAATGTGCAGTTGTACATTGCAAATATTTGTACGCTCTATTGGCTGCGAATTTATGATCTCCCAGTTTATGAGCTCGTAATACTTCGTGTTGAATAGCGACATGTTTTAACAGCCTTTAACTATAATTTATCTTAAAGTCCTCTTCAGCAAACTTAAACTTTACTACTCTACCGCTTTTATTGTCTACGGGTTTACGATTTCTAACCTAGTCGTACATGACCTGTTCTCGAACATCTTTAGTGTCTCATCAATTGATACCAGTCATAGTACTTTGCATCATAAGCATTAAATAAAATTCAATGAAAGCAACCAGACTAATTCTGTTTGACCTGAATATTTTGTTCCTAGACTAAATATTTGTACACCACACAAAATATAGATTTTAAACTAGTGTATAAAACGAGCATTCAAGCCGTAGTGGTTGGTAAAAGTCGCTAATCAAGCTGCACCGGCGGTTAGAAGTATGCTAATTGCAACTCGTAATAAAGGTCTAAGGCAGCTTACTCACTAGGCAGTCAGACGCGTTTGTGAATGCCACGGCCGACGCGCCTGCATTATACAGTAGAACAAGCTATACGTCACACTACTCTCAGTGTGTCAAGTTGTGTGGACTGATTTACCGAAGGATTCAAGCTTGCAGGATCTACATGCTTTGTAGATCTTTGAAAGCGAATGGTATATCCAGGTTTAGACGGTTAAGATCTTCATGAAATACTAAATAGTGGTGTAGTCAGGTTCAATTCGACAGCAGCGGTCCAAAAGTTCCAGCCAATTGGACACGATAAAAGCACAGCGGTTTATTGACCGCAGACTTGCCGCCCAGTCCGTTATCACCCTTATTGATTGCACAGACTAACCGCAATCGATATTGCGGAACTTGTGTTAATATGTGAGAGAAGATTGTGTGAATGGCCATATTGGGTGCAGGCTTTAACACTGATGATCTGAGAACATATTTGACTCTCACTAAAGAAAGCTCGGATGAAGTATTTTCACTTGCTTTCTTAAGAGGAAATAATTACATTAATGCTTACGCCAATTTTTATGTGTGTTTCAGAATTGGGATAAAATTCTTTTGTGTTAATCCGGGCTATAAAATATTTGTACATATATACAAATAACTAAAAAAAAAAAATAGGTATCAGCCAATGCCCGACTTCAAAGGAATCGGAAGATAATTTATCGTACTTGATATCTAAACAAGTATTTCCAGACAAGCCAAAGCCATTTCAAACTGGCTTCATGATCACAATAGACTAGCCTTGTGATAAAAGATTTCCCCGCCGTACTACTACAACGTTTAAATAGCAATGCTCTCATTGAGTGTTTCCTAACTCTCGTATGACGTCACTACTAAACTGTTAAACGAAAATAGCCCAGCGTCTAGGGCTTCCACAACTAGTTTCAATACAACCCGTTGAGCTATTGCTGTTAATTTGATCTTAACACGACCTTAGTAGAAAAGGTTTCTGGAGGGTTTCATATTTGGTGACTACACTGTGGCAAGAATAATCCAGCTCGATAAGCCATTTTTAAGGATCACAGATCGTAAAATAGGCTTTGAATCAGAGTGTTCCTCGGTACAACTTATTTCATCAACATACCTCTCAAAGAGTGAAGTTGTGTGCCCGTCAATACAGTTTCACTTACTCTTATCGAACAAAGGAATTATAGATCTATCTTTGATTAAGGTATATGCATGGTTAACTGGAAACGCCTCACTCCCTCTAAGAGAAAGTAGATACAAGTTTCGACTTAATTAACTTAAACACTCACTTTAATGTTACTTAATTTAGTCACAAAAGTTATGAAACTCATCCGTTCAGACACAAGAGACCAATAACGTAGACATATAGGGTGGTATTTATTCATGAGCCCATACATAGGACAACGTAACAGATTACTTGAAAGCTAACGAACGACTTTACAAGGTCAAATGAAATCGATGGAGAATAATGAGACTACATCAATAGGTATAGATAACTAAAACATACATTTGCTCTTACACACAATTTACATAATAATAACAAAAACATATCCAATATCTAGAGCAAAGAAAATATTCGCTTGAATGGAAAAAGTTATTGAAGATAGATGCCTAAATTTGTTTTGGGATCATTCCAGGCTCCAGCCATCTTTCTTAGATCGTTCACATAAATACTAGGTATATTTATTCTTACTTAGGCACAAATTGTGTTAGTCAATAAGTTCAAACGGTATTTCTTCATCATGAAGAGTGAAGCAGTACTTTTAAAAAAAGGAAACAAGAGCAGACAGGATAAATCGTACTAAACACTGGCTAAAGTGAAGATGAATCCCAAGATGTATCACTGGAATCGGTTCAGGGCTTCCAAATCTAGCAAAAACAACATATTTTTTTAGATACATGCGAGTATAATTTTCTAGAAATGTATAGTAGGAAAAGACGTGATTAATTTCACCTCGCCGTTCCTACGTTCGGTACGTGATTTAATCCTAGAAACACCGACACGAGTAAACGTTCCGCTTAACCCTTGTCTACTAAATCTTGATAGACCACTGGTAAAAAAAGGTAAAACGATGTGCCTTAAAAGCTTTCTTAAAGAAAAATATTGGTCGAAGCAGAACAACAAAACAAAGTTACTGAAAACATAAAATGACCTTTAGCAAAATGAGAACGAAATATCAAAAACCAGATGCGGCAGTTGGCACTTGGCAGCTAAGTTACAAACAAAACGAAGCCAGAATAAAGTTGCAGCATTGTGAAAGTTTGCGTTTTTGTAGTGCTTTTTATGACGAAGCATTTTGGCTAAATATTGTTTGGTAAAGTGAGAAATGAAAGAAATCATCTGTATTTGTTTAAATGCAGGCGAAAGTTATGACATTCCAAATTTCAACCAGAAGCTGTCAACTTCAACCACCGCGGTTAAGAGCGACATAACGGGTACTCAACGGCGACAGAACATATGGTTCATCAGCTGCGGAAACGAATCAAAATAATAACACTTTTGAACTGAAGACGCTCCGATTCGCAAAGACACTTCCCCAGCTTTACCTGAGCCAAAATTACAGATATTCGCAGGCAGACCAAATCGTATCGTCTGCGGAAAACCCTACATCAAATGCCTTTCAGCGAAATTGCGGCCTTGAACCGTAATCCCGTCCAAAACGCGCCGTAGTCCGTAAATTCGAAACCTTTGGAGATTACTTAGATCTCCATTCACCCAGAAACTATAGAAACAAACAATGCTATAATCTAAACTGGAAACTCAAACGCATACGTTTCAAACGTAATCGTCTATTGCATGAACCTTGAACTCATAACGGACAAATGAACCGTGTTTAATGTGAACAAGAATAGCACATCCGAAACTCATATTGTAAATAGTATATTTAGCACACACTTTGTTATTTTCCTCAAATCATTGTTAAGTATATGTTTACCTATACCGTCTGTCAGACTGGTAATGCAGTACCTAGTATACTTTCTGTGTAATTGACTAAGAATTTAGAGGTCAGCTAATATGCAAGTCGGTAACAGCTATTTGTCAGAGTATTGATGAACACAGCTGTGTAGTGCCCGCTCACAATTGTAAACTTTTGCAAACTGTCCCTTCTGGTCAAATATTATTGCGATGTGATTTGGACAGGTAGCTTAGTGCCCATTTCTAAAGCACAAGAATTCGAAATTTGATTCAACTCTCTCAGAATTAATATTTTTTCTAGGTATATCCGGACACTGTTATAGGGAAAAAATGTTACATTGAAAGTCTGATCTCAAACGGCCAATATAAAATGAGCAAACATGGTGATTAATGCTAGCATTGTGTCCGATTGAGAAGAGGTTTTTGCTTTGCTATTATTTGCTATAGTAACAGGCTAGTATTTATAGAATAATTTATGTTGCATTTAAATCCATTCTGCACTTCTACAAAAGTTTATTTCGTATGAAAGTTTCGATTACAAATACCTCATCAGCATTAAAAACAATAACATAAATAACTACAACGTTTTTGTTTTCTAAGTTAATTTCTAATTTTCACCGTCGTATGTTGCCGTAACCATTATTTTGCTCGCACAGTGAAAGTAGGAGCCCGGGTTCAATTACCGGCTTGTACAAGACATGATTTGTAAAAATTGTAATATACATGCTTAAGTGAATATCGTTTCGAAGAGTTTCGGTTTACACTTCAATGTGAGCGGCTAAGTGGTCTTGAAATGGAAGCCGATGCTGTTGGGTAGGTGTAATCAAAACATGTTGTCATCGATTCGGTTTATCTCATCGGGACATGAAAAACTAAACTGGTACTATCCTATACGCACAAGCTATCGGCTACGGCTTATCTTATGGTAAGACGAAGTATGTCAGATGCGTCGCAATGAAGCTTGAATTATTGTCAATTGTCTTCCTTGCAAATCAGACCAAAACTTCTTTGCCATATATACGGTATGACGTTTGTACCGCCCCGGGTGTATTACTTCGAAGCATCCTTGCTATAACTAAGGCTGATATTCAATTTAGTCAGAACGTTGTAAGCAGGTTTCCAGCTAAACCCGGCTAAGTAATTCAGTCGACCCTTCTAAACGTGCCTGCTTCAAAAAGGCGTGCCTGTCGTCATTCATCAGAGAGATTTAGACCCTCACAATGTCTTTTTGTAACAATTTATCCCTCAAATCGTCAGAAATCCATTTCCGAATATTTTTGGGACATGAGGCACAAAGTTGTATTTGTATTGTATGAATATTTATAGAACATGAATAGATTCAGTTGTCGACCATTTACGATATTAATATCGATCACAACTTGGCGCACTAATCAAAAATTTGTTGCTGCTTGTTGTATAATCGATGCTTCATTATGTGAATCACAGTTTGAACCATGCATGTTTTTCTTTGAAATACTAAACAATATATTTTCAATTAACACTAGTTACGTATAGTTTTACTGTTAGATCTTGAATTGATAGGTTTTCATTTCCAGAAAATAATTATAAACACTAATAATTTTTTATGTTAGTAAAGGTTGACTCGCCACCGGTTACCGCAGAAAACTTTTTTCTTGGTACTTTTCGCAAACCACGCGAAGCAAAATACCAGATCGTGAAAGGCGTTAATGACCGAAATAATGAATAGGGATACGAGAGACATTAACATGGCAGACAGATTCGTCATTATATAGTTAGTGTAGTGCCCACATACGGCATCAGAAAATGGTTTGTGTAGAATTTCATCAGTCTAATGTTAGGCGTTG
The DNA here is from genome assembly GCA_963891755.1 of Pyrrhia umbra. Classification (NCBI taxonomy): domain Eukaryota; kingdom Metazoa; phylum Arthropoda; class Insecta; order Lepidoptera; family Noctuidae; genus Pyrrhia; species Pyrrhia umbra. The sequence goes on along the minus strand of OY982937.1, from coordinate 10,888,201 downwards.
GATTAAAATGTAGTGTTACAGCCATAATTTATTATTGTATTCGTACCTGTACACGCCTCTCATCATCTTTAGCGCGCTGCTCCGCCTGTCTTCGGCGTCTATCTTCGTCTCTCTTCTCTCTCTGCGCTTGCGCAGCGGCGGCGTGTGCGCGCAACTCGTCCAGTCGTTTCCTCTGTTCTGCCTCGCGCCTCTCGCGGGCTAGTCGTGCTCGGTCTAGGGCTTCTTGAGACGCTGTTGAAGAGACGATTAGTTAGACTCATTGAAAGTATTAGGCCAACCACATTTTTAAATATTCTTTATTACAAACTATATGGCACAAGTAACAACCATTTGGAGCAGCACATTTAACATTTAGGTCGGTACGTCTTAACGACAAAACCAATAAGAAACCCAATATGGCGGAACGATTGCCGAATTTAAGTAATGGTCCCGTATTTTGTTACAATATCCTCAGCTATACCCTAGTTGGCAACGGCCCGGATGACTATAGGTAGCTTAAAAGGATTTTAGACTTGCAAAACTGAACTAACAAGCTTGTTAGAATTTTAACGAGTTTCATAAACAACTTGGCCCTAAGCCCCTTAAAATCTTAGCACCCTCAATTTGTCTAAGAAGTTTAGCCACATGATTTCTTATTACTTAAATTAACCGTACTTGCTACTATTACAAACGAATTTTCCTTTCGTTTTGGACAAAAATATTTTAAGTTGCTAGACTTATTATAGAATCTTTGGTACCAACAGAAATAGAATTTATGATCGGTTATAGAATAGTGAACATGGTAATAAAGCCTTCACAGACTCGATCAATACGATGTCGTAAATAAGGTACTGTTTAGTCAAGCTAAGCTAAGTCTAAAACCTTCAACCAGTATCAAGATATTCTATATTTTAAGTTTCCCAGACATATTCTAGCTTCAATATTACTAATTACATGATTACTTTCCCGAACTCGAATAGGAAAGTAGTAGTTGTATGTCTTCCATAAATCCAAGATATACGATATTTTCAAATACTATTCATTTTAATAGTAGCCCCTTCGGGAATTCCATTCTTAAATGCTTTACTATTTATTCTTGTAAGTTCATTATTAAGATATTACTACATCAGTCTGACTTATTTACAGATACATAACAATAAAATACATTTGGCCTAATCGTCCCTTTCTCCTTTCCAAGTATGAGTGAAGTCTCCATTCGATGCAGTCCACTTCTAAAGATCGCATTTAATGCCCGTAAAGCGGTGGTCTACACACTTATTGGTGCTCAGCATGTCAGAGAAAGTTGGTCTTACATTTGATTATAGTTTACAACATATGAAAATGACTGACACAATTGTTTTCGGAAGGTAATATTATTCAATTAATTTTTGTTGTTATGAAGACTAAAGAGGTAGTAGATTGTACACAAATATGGTAGCAAATACACTTAAGGAAGGCCTAGCAAACAACTAACTGATTCACGTCAGCTTATCGGATGCTAATAAATATAAACGATTTAATGACAGCTTGAATAAAGACGATGCTATCAAAGTGTCGAGCGTTCAGTCGGAGATATCTGTAGAGCGCATCCAACGAGAGCTTAAGATACAATCAGCTAGCTACATGAGCAACATGCTAACGCACGCTTAAGCACGTCTGGGCGATTGAGTTGAGAAAGGCCATTTAGGAACTGTCGACACGACATGCAATGAAACGGTACCATACGTCATACAAACCGATGTGTGGTCTTTAATAAAAAAACAAAAGAATAACGCAAAGAATAATAGTTAGGCAGGAATAATGTTGGCTTAATTAACGCTCGAGGAAGTCTTGGACGATAATTGAAATGAAAAGAAATGACCTACTAAGATTTTAATCACAGTGAGAAGAAAAGACTGCACCTGTGCCACGATTAGGTCAGTAATAGGGGCCACGACAAACCGCTTCCTAAGTTGCTAGCCTAGATCATTCAATTACCAGTTTCCTTCAGTTAACTCTCATTTGCGTGGGATTTCATCGTAATCATAAATTATATTCCTATTTACGGATTACGGAATAATAAATCAAGGGATTATTATGTGTCATGCAATGTCCTGATCATTCACCCCAGTTGAAATGTTCCTCCAATACACAAAGTTTTTCGACCGTAGTCCAAGCGATAAGATCTCCAAACCTCGTAAGTTCATTCATAGATAATAATTTTGCTCATCACAAGTCTTTTTTGTACTTTTAGTAATTTCTAGTACTCACATGGAATAATTACGAATATAATTTCATTTTTAACTTTATTTAATTCCTTAAAATGACATGCAGTGATAACTGAAAATAGTAATGCTCAGAACAGGGCACGATATAGTGGCGCCATCTGCATTAATTATGATTCAGAAATACTATGTTCAAAGACAGACTACAAGGTGGCTTTATATAATAAAGAAGTTGATTCTATCAGCATAATACAAGTACGAGTATTACGGCAGTTCTATTATTAGAAATACCATTAACATTCCTCAAAGAGAATTTTATTAAATGAATACATCAAGTATTGTAAATTAATTTTATGTAACTGGTGTTAGAAATCCAGAAACGGACAGTTTTAGTTTCAATTAAATGTCTTGTGTAAAAATAATCCTCAAGTCCTAGAAATGGATGTAGGACTACGAAGCAGTATAGATAACAACAAAAGAACTATTGCAAATGCAGGTAAAGAAAGTTATAACAAATGATTATTACACATAGGATAGGATCCAATTGATTATCATACTTGCACCTTTGAAAATCATAAGCTTAACCATGTATAGCTAAACCAAAGAGTTCCTTCAATCAGGTAAGTGACAATCATAATAATATGATCATCATTAGCTGATGATGAGGACTGGTTGATGTTGTCTGCTTGGGCTCCCCCAAGCAGGACAACATCAACCAGTCCTCCTTTCATTCAAGAATAATACCCTTAAAAAAAAGAGCTGACGAAAAATTTAGTCTTGGGCAAAAAGTACGCCGAAATTTCAATAGCAAGGAAGGTAATACAAGTTCGACAGTTAATAATAGAATGAGGATAAACTTGTCAAGCACAACTGAGAAGACTCGCTAAATTGAGTTTAATGCAATCCATTTCAAAGTTACAGTTAAGTTAGTAGTTAAATTAACTGAAGATATATTTGCAAATGTCGGCGGTAAGTTTGGACTATTTGTTTTGGTTATAGTCAACTAAAGTGGTGATAAAAATTGGGGGAAAAAAAAAATAACAAAAAGAAAGCAAGGACATTAATGTCTTGCTGGAATGACATAATCGAATTGTAGTTGAGTACATATCTCAAATTTCAAATTTACAGCTCTGAATATTTTTTATAGTAACAAATTAAAAAAAAAAAACCTAAAACTGTACTTTGAAATTAAGTTTTATACACGTTCTAGCGTGCTAGCAACAGAATTCACGTCAAAAGACGGTAGCCGAGCAAAGGCTCTTAAAAAACACGTGAGCGTTAAGACGCAAAGGGTGGGTTCCGGACATTTGCTCTACTTAGCTTCGAATACTAAATTACTTTTAGATTATTTCCTCACACTGTCTCTCTAAGACCCAATTTTACGACCTAAATTCAAGCCAGGTTATTGCACCCTTTATTATCGACGACACAAATTACATAATCAATTCGTTGCCCCACTGACATACCAAACGTAACACATACCGAACCCTTAAACGCGTTGACTTGACCCAATTAATTCAAAATGCGTACTAGTGCGTACACGTCACGCAAACAAATGTAGAGTAATCAATAATATAGTGAATGAATGTTTGAATCAATTGAATGCAGGATCAATAGAGTTAGTAAATAGTGCGACGTCATTGGACAGGAATGCAGCGGTCTAGCACTTGCTGGCTCGCTATGTAGCCGCATTTGGAATCTGGGCAGATATTAGAACAGTGTCTGCTATTGGAAACTTGAAGCGGTTAGATATTACGACCTAGCATCGAAATAGCCAACATCGCATCCTACTAAATCTGAGACATGCGCTCCATTTACGTGTTAATCAGAAGATGAATTTACTTAAGTGACCTCTGTATCAAATACTAAAATAAAAATGGTTTATTATCAAAGTAAGAGACAATTCAGAACAGCTCCAGTAATACCTATTTCAAGTTAAATGTCTCCATTTAAGAAGAAAACACTTCAAACTACTCGTAGAACATCAATTCGAAAACGACTCTCACGCGACTATAATATTGATTTCCAAAATATTATAATCTTTGGCAAACATCACGAAAAGCCTAATAACAGTTCCGTATGCGTGATGGAAGATCGTAATGTTAAAGCAACGGGTGATATTATATAAAAACACGAGAGCACCAAGGTTTCTCTAGAGCACTCCATTCGATCCACTTTTACTAGCAACAATAATATAATGGCTAGTTTTTGTCCACAGACGGCTGTGGTAATAACTAGATTTGCAATCTTCGTAAAAAAGTTCAAAGATATGGCTCTTGGAAACAAATTAGATACCACTCTCTTTAAATTTCGATTGAATGGGGCTAATCAAGGAATTGGTCGAGCACAAACACACGGAGGTCAACGTATCGTATCAAACTACTTGAAACTTGAGTTATTGCTTGTTAATTGACAGATATAATTGGTATCGAATTTCTAAACAAAATACGCGCAAACACCGAATTGGTTGTAGGCGTAACTGTTTCTAATTTAAAACTACGCGCTGTAGAAAAGTATTAATTAACTCAAAAGTATTTCCTAACTTCTGTGTTTTATTTTTTTTATTTTTTGTATTATATATAGAATATTAATGTAAATGTAAATATTAATGTAAACAAAAAATTAACTCAAATACTTAACATATTTGATTAAACACAATTTAAAAATTATATAAATTTACATTCTCATCACTTAAAACTTTAAACAATCTAAATCCTAACAAAGACATGACAGATGTTTTTTCTAGATTACAAGATTAATATGGCGTTGTTGAGAGGGCGTATTTATGGAATCCGTGATGGACTTAGTCATTATGAGCTGATCACAGCTGACATCACATCTAAGTATGATAATAATGATAGACTGTTAGTGAATAAAGTTCAGCGAGTGATTAGAAAGGTCGTAAGACCCCTGATTCCGGTATGTCAATATTGACGATGATCGATGAGAAATAGAGTATATTAATAAATGAAACGGTAAGTTAAAACAACATACCTAGATAAATAAAACCAAAGCGGACACATTCATACTAATTAATAACGGGTTACTGAGAATAAAGTTAGTGATCAAAGCTTTCATTAATTAGCCATTTGAGTGTTTGAAGAAACAAGAAATTTTATTATTTTAATAACATGAAAGATGAAAGCATTCTGTTGGGGTAAGAAAAACTGCACGTGGGAGTCAAACAAGCAAAGACAAGGTCTCAAAAGAATCGATCGTTGCCTTAAATGCCAAAAATAGGAAGGCGACCTTTGGCAATAGACTTGATACATAATAAATTTAATATAGGCGTCTATTATGATATTTAAAACTTTCATCTGCCTTTGCATTAATTTTAACAAATTGTTTTTGCTGCAAGACGTTCTAAATCTAAGTTAAATCAAGAGAATATCAAAAAAGGTAAAGATATTAGGAAATCCAAGATCGACAGGAAAATATAAGTTATTTCCACATTCATTACTAGTCAAGTTGAAGGCGACATTGCTCAGTGATTACATACTGGTAGAGCGGAAGACAATTGCCAATAACACAAGAATTTATATTGCCGGAAACGTGGCTAGATCGTATATGACTGCCTTACGTTAACATAAGTAAAAGTGGTGATACTGTTAAGAAAATTATGTGCAATCAGATGAGACAATGTTGAATGTGAATAACAAGAAGAAAGTAACATCACACTATTAATGAATCTTAGGGCTGATTTCATCATTGACATAAGGAAACTCTGAATAAGAAAGGAATTGGAATCAGAAGTAGAGGTACTATACTAATATTTAAAGTATGCATAAAGGTAAAGTTTGTGAGTTTACAAGTTTTTTTGGAATCTCTGGAAATACTGAACCGAATCTAGAAATTATTAAAATTTAAACTGTATGTTCTCTAAGAGCTAAAGAATATGTTTTACATGCAAACAAGGGGAACACAGCTACGAGCCGAACTTATTTCAAAAATAAAGGCAATGTAAAATTTGTCTGTCTAGAACTCAGTCATTTGAAAAGCATAGAACATTGAGCAGATATTGTAATACAAATGAATGAACAGGGCAACATGACTTCTAAAAACGTAGTAGGTACATGAATTGCAGATTTTGAAATATTTCCAAATGTACTTCAAATGAGACATGCGTCGTCCATTTTACTGCGCATATTACAAATGCAGTATCTTACAATGATACAATGGACCTAACCTATCTCTATTTACGTTGAAATTGACACGAGATAGAAGCATGACAATCTCGCAATGAATGATATTATTAATTGTGGTAAGGAAGTGAAAATAGCAAAACATTTCATAAATAATTCACACCATACTTCACAATATATCAGATCGATAGAACATAATGTAACAATGTTTATCGAACACAATCTAAATACAACTGATAAGCGAGATGAAAGGAATGCACTTGCGTAAGTACCTATACTAAGTATTTTTCGTTATAAACACACTGAATATATATGTAACGGCAAATATAGATTGGCTTATCTTAAGATTGGAGTGGCAGACGTGTGTGAAATCATGTAGGACAATCGAATGACAAAAAGATTCTTTATTGATGTCCGGTTGATCTATCTTTGCGAGAAAGTCGATTTTAGAATCTGAACGAGACTGTGGCTGGTATACTGGAATGATACTCTAGCGTAGATAATGTCCTGAGCCCTTTGATTGATTGATTGAATATATATCTAGTTTCAAAAAGTGCTTGAGCCTTGATACTTTAGGGGCCTGTTTTACGATGTCGCCCGCTCAAACTTTTTACGGAATTATCCGGAACTCAAAACGTGAAAGTACTTGATGATGGTAAAAGAAGCCAAAAATGTGATTAAAACGTGGTCAAAAGTTAGAAAAGAAGACTAACAAAGTTCAGGAAACGCTACTAAAGTTTTGGTCATACAACCAGCAGTCCCTCTAGCATTTCTAACTCAGTTAAATAGTAAGTTCATAGAAATTTGTTCGTAGGAACATTAATCGACTTGGTTTTCATCATGTTAATGAGTGTTATGACAGGTGGCCCTGTCTTTGTATTATGATGTAATCAAAGTCATGCATATAATCAATTATTGCATACTGTCTTTAGAATACAAGCGAATTAGTAATGGAAATAGCTATAATATCGTCTGCACTTTTACTCAAGTCATCAGTAGGATCCCTAGTTTTAGTATTGGTTTGTTGTTTAAATAACATTATGGTCATTAAACATATCTCCTGTTTCTTGGATTTATTTACAAACTAGCTTCTGCCAGCGACTTCGTCCGCGTGGAATAGTGGTGCTCCGCTCCTATTGGTCTTAGCGTGATTGTATATATAGCCTATAGCCTTCCTCGATAAATGGACTATCTAACACTGAAAGAATTATTTAAATCGGACCAGCGGTTCCTGAGATTAGCGCGTTTAAACAAAATGACAACATTTCCCTTCACTGCTCTGCTCCTATTGATTGTAGCGTGATGAAAAGTATACTATAACCATCTCTGGAGTATGACAAATAATTGTACCAAGTTTCGTTAAAATCCGTCGAGTAGTTTTTGTTTCTATAGAGTTTATACAGACAGACAGACAGACAAAAATTTTACTGATTGCATTTTTGGCATCAGTATCGATCCCTAATCACCCCCTGATAGTTATTTTGGAAATATATCTCATGTACAGAATTGACCTCTCTACAGATTTATTATAAGTATAGACAGGTTCATCTCACATGCACAAACTTTGAGCTCAGCTACAACTGTTTTGGCAACACTTAAATTATGTCTCGTACGGTATCGAACGACAATTAATCATCTAGGCACTGCACCAATCGTGCTTTTAAACGCTTTAGCACTAGTTCAAGAAAAAAAAAACCGTATCTAACAATAGCAAAATTGAGTTTGAGCTAAAACGCTTTCATTATTTTTAGAAAGTCCTATCTTAAGTCTAACGGAGCGAACATGTTTCGGTTTTAAGCCTTATAATCTAGCAACAATCATGCAATCAAATCAAGCACGCCCTACGAGATCCATCTATGTGATGACCTCGGCAAGTATTGCTTAACCGTTACTAAACTACACCTACATCTAATCAACGGTTGCTGGAATACTTCGCATTCTTTATGAATCAGATGGTAACTAGATCAAGACCTATTATTAAGAATTTTGGATGGCCATAGAAAAAGGGGTATTTTAATAACTATAGGGGAGTCCGGAAGAATTCTAGAAGATTTTATAACTGCCATGTAACACCAATGTTCCCACCATTTTTGGAAACATTGGTGATGATAAAATTTTGGCTATAAAATTGGGAAAGGCTGTGTCATTTATCAATGGTATAACGTAGTCTTCTCGGTCGTTTTTAGCGATTTTTTTCTTTCTCAGAATGTGTTAGGCTCCCCGTTTAGTAGTGCCTTTCGGAGACCCAATCGGAAGTCCAGACTTCTGTTCCAGAATCCAGAGGTCCAGAATTTAATAATGAGCAAATCACTGCAAAACAAAATGGACCTTGGCAATACGCCAAAAAGACTCAAATTAAAATACCAATGTTTCTCTTAATTGCCAGCAAAGAATGAAAACTTATCTGACCTCGCCAAGTTGGTCAAGTGGCCTATACAACGCCCACTAATGACCACGAAAATTGTAGAAAGTGAATATAATACAATATAAATTATTAATTTAGAAATATTACCCAATGTTTGTGGGCGATGACATCAAATATTTAATAGCGCATCTGTAGGTTTAAGGTTACATCTGCATCTGAATTTGCACCTACACCGCATCGTTAATGCAAAGCAATTAAGACTATTTTTGCTTGTTTCTTATCAAGAAAACTTATCTCGTAAATATAAAATACTTAAGTAGGTATTTTCACTTTTCATATTTGAAGAAAACCGATTAACTGATAAAATGCATTCTGTTATTGAGATTTTAAAAGTTTAATTTGTTTCGAATGGTTAATTCATTGCAGTGGCACTGTTTTGTGCATGCAGTTGTTTTTTTTTATATCTACATCAATTATCTAATAAATTATGCAGAGATATTTTTTTTATATTAACATGAAGAATTATCAAACGGAAGCAAATATAGACTCCTTATGCGAAAACAAAACAAACAATCCGGGAATCGAACGCAAGCCCTTATATTATCGTGTTTGGACCATCAATAACGTAATCGACTTAAATTTAAATATAGGTTGGTACCTGTTTTGCGAAGAGATCATCATCATCATCATCATCATCAGCCTATATAATGTCCCACTGCTGGGCACAGGCCTCTTCTCATACAGAGAAGGCATGAGCATTAATCACTACGCTTGCTCAAGGCGGATTGGCGATTTCAGACTTTTTAAGTCCAGGTTTCCTCACGATGTTTTCCTTCACCGTTGGTCAGTGACGTCTAAGATATACTTAGAAAGTACATACATATGACTTTAGAAAAGTTACATTGGTACTTGCCAGGTTTCGAACCCGCACACTCGTACACGAGAAGCAGGTCCCTTAGCCACTAGGCCACCACGACATTTTCAAGAGATCAATTTATTGTAAATTGTAACAAAACTATTGGCCCTAATTGTATAGAAGGGTAGTAAAACCTGAAATATTATAAAGTTTATTATTTAATTAAAGCAATTATCAAGTTATTAAATTTAATTGGATCAACAACATCAATAATAATTATTTATTATCAGTTAGGTACCTACCTAACTTACTGAGATTCAATGACAAAAAATATTTTAACTTTTGTTGAACTAAAAAGCGATTGAGCCAAAACAATAACTTTCCAACTTCATTAGCATCCTATTTATTGTCCCACAGCTGGGCAAAGACTCTTCTCATAGAGAAGGAGTGAGCATTGATAAACCACACTTGCTTTAGGTGGTTATTTCAGACTTTTCAACAAAAAGTAAATATTACATTCTTGTTTCCAGATACAAGGTAAAATAATCTTTAACGCCCAGACTTAAGGTCATTGTCCTATCTGTACAAGGTGTGTTAGCTACCACACCAATGTTTAATGTCTGAGCTCGGTGATTCATGCATTAATTATGTATTATGATGTCAATAGTTTACACTTATAGACGTTGGTTTAAATTCTTAAGGTCTTTCCTAAGATGAAGGAAAAACAATGAGAATATATCCATGGTAATACTTGTTTGTTGGTATTTACCCAAGTTAGAAGCAATGACAGGAATCTATAGATCTTCAAGGTTAAGCTACCCTTGCTGTGGTCAGTTTATGCGTGGGTTAAAATTTTCTCAACTTCCTTACTAATAACTATTCTATCTGTTTGTTACGCTTTCAAGATAAAATAGCTGAGTGGATTTTTATGAATTTCGGTTTAGAGATAGCTTGAACCCAGGGGAACGACAAAAATGGTGTGTGAAGTAGCTCTGTGGAAACTGTGGTAAATAGCTAATAATATATAAAAAAATATTAGAGGAGGTTTATTTCCTTTTCCCAGTATCAATTTCGGTTAGTCCAGTCACAACAACAAAATTATAGCAATGTCATAGTGATGTTCGTTTTTTTAGCAGCAATAAATGTGAAAAACCTCCTAGACTATACCTACTATAAAATTTTAACTATATTTAGCATTAATACTAGGAAAAGTAAATAAAAGCTGTCAATTTCCCTCCACTTGTGTCGAGGAAAGTGGCACTGTGACTGCGGGATTTTTATTATTATTTTCGTAAGGTATACTATAGCAGTTTCAGAGATATTTACAAATAATAAACAGCAGTTTCACGCGATTTACACGCATCCTGAAGGAACTACATTGCAATCTCTGATAAAAACTATTCTATTAGTGTCAAATTTCATGTAAATCTTTTCAACCATTTCACCATCAAAGTTCAACAGACAGACAGATACTTTCGGGTTTGGAATATTAAGAAGGATTATTACATAAAAACAAAAAGGGAAATAAAAGCATTTATAGGACCTCTGCTGGGCACAGGCCTCTTCTCACACAGAGAAGGCCAGCAGTGGGACAATATATAGGCTGATGATGATAGGACCTCTAGGTCCCATTTCAACAGAAATATTTTCCAGCATATACAATAGGAGAATAGCACTAAAATTAAAAGAGAATATAATAGATTATTTTATAGAACTTGTAATGTTACTAAATAACTTTAAACAGGTGCAAAACCTTACTTAAAACTTTTAACAGAATTATTTAAAAAAGACAAATACCTAATTTAGTATTCACACTAATTTGCATGAACAAAATGTTATTGTATGAATACTTAGAATATTTTATTCATGAATTTTAAATGATAAATCTTGAGAATATTACTGATTTGGGTATATGGCACTTACTCCTACACTGTATTATAATGAGACAGGTAGATGTAGAGAGGCGGTTTTAGCATAATAATATTAGGTATATGTCCATAACCTTGGACAATTGGTTGGTATCTAAATACTTAGAAGGATAAATAAAATTGTTAGAATATATTTTGATAAAAATGTAAGCTTAACTAATATTATATAAGTACCCAAATGTATTTATGTAAGTTAGTTCGACACTTTCACAGTAAATTGGCTTCACCAATTTAAATAAAATGTAGTATAGTAGTTACATTGAAACAGAGGCAATGATAAACAAATGTTTTAAGTAGGTGCGTGAAGTAATTCCCTGAAAATGTGAGTGAAAATACGGAAAACATCTAGTTAATTTTCATATTTAAAATGTAAACTTTATTTTTCTTAACAATATTTATAGTTTAACTTCAAAGCAAACTATTCAACAGATCAAGTTGAGGGTCAAGGCTCTAGCATGCTAACAACAATAGTTTGCAAAAAATAAGGTTTAAAGTCTATAATGGAACTCTATGGTTATTAGTCAAATTTCTTGCAGATTGCCGATATAATGTTTGGGCATGATATGCAAATTACGTGTTGATGATTGGTGCAAATATCTATATCTGATCTTGGAATGATTTGTTCATTATCCCTATTATTTTGTATCTGTATGTCAACTGCATCAAAATAGTACATAATTATGAAGCAACCTTGCTGTATATCATGCTAATCTACTGGTTTTATTCCTCTCTTATCCAACAAGTATAATATTATCATTACTTACGTACTTACTGCCGTAATACCAGGCAAAAGTTTATCTTTTATCAAAGGTAGATTATGAACAATTTCTCTGAACTTGTTATGATGAAAATTTTCATATCCAATGCGATGCACACTTATTACGCACAGATACAGCTGTGATAAGATAAACGGCTAGAAAGTTACCTGCAATGTACGTGGGGAATATGGTATTATGCGGCTAAACGTCCGTATTACTAATCATATAATATGACTCAAATTACACATCATACAACCAACGTATCATTACATTTACGTCACTAACGGGGAATTTAACATGCAAATACCTCCTGAAAGTAAAATAAAACGACCAAATAACGGTACAAATAAAGCTAACATAACAAAAACCAAGATATGTACGGCACTATGACATTACGGAGGCCTAACGTTTTTGGAGACATTCTCGGCCAACTATTACCGTCTGGCGAGCATTTTTCTAATTATAGAACATACCACGACGTGAAAAAGACGTCCAAATATAGGTAAAAAAACAAAACACACAATAGTGAGAATAGTATCACACTTCGGACATTCTCGAAAGCAGTACACGAGCCCACTACGTGGGGCCACGACACGATTTAGGGTTAGACAATTTTTCAATCACATTTTAACACTAGAACGCCACATTTCAACTATAATTGCACATATACCTTTACTTTCAGCGGTTTCGGTAATATCTTTCACGTCATCAACCATCTTGCTGGATGACAGTCACTCACTACACACTTTTTATTCGAACATATTTCGAAAACTCATACTTTGGTTCACTATTTTCAGCCAGCCAGCCAGCGAGCGATCTATACGACGACACTTCGTTCCGTTCACTGCCAACGACGACGTAAGACGTAAGCGATGGCGAACAACCTTCACACCGTTTGTTGTATTAAATCGATGGCGTCATCAGCTCCAATTTACTATTTTTTATCGGCAAATAATTGAATTATTATTTTCAATTAATTTAATTTTACAAACACAGCTGATTTATATTTTGAGTTTCGATCTAGGCATAATGACTATTTAACAAAGTCAGGACAATGTTTAAAAAAAAAAAGAAAATGGAAGATATTCTCGTCATGTTTGATGCATGATCGAAATGCTTTTTTTTTGCAATGTTAATTAATTAATCATCAGTCAATGCAATATTTTTGTAATAACAATTGCAATATTAAATTAATTTATAATCGACTTTTGTCAATCTGTTAAACATCCAAGAATGTGGGTGATACTTTAGCGCCATCTCTACTTTTTGATATGAAACTTTATTTGTATAGCAGCGCCATCTGTAAGTCTAAACTAAAACGAAAGAACAAACTTTTGTAACAGATATCTGCCGAAGTGAATATCAGATGGCACCACATATTTTGTTTCTTTTCTTAAATAATCAAAAGTTATTTAACATCCTTTGAACTTCTCTATAATAGTATTTTCAGTATATTATATATTATTCAAGTGAAAAATATTTACAATATATTTACATTAATATTATTATTCTACGTATAGGTAATACAAAAAATAAAAAAAATAAAACACAGAAGTTAGGCATCAAAATATTCGTCCGCATCGCTGTCAGCGGGAATCGTACCCAAAAGGCTGGCTGCATTGCCACGTTGGATGGCAATGCTGATTCTTTGGCCTAGATATAGGCCAGCTTTCGGGTCACGCGTGGAGTCGACTAAACGCTTGCCTATGTCACGATATAGGAGACGGGCACTTGGACCCCATGGCCCTAAAGTTTCAACACCAAACGGCTCAAATATATAATTGCCAATAAGGTTTATATATTTGCGCCGTTTGAGGTTTTCCGCGCCTGCAGCGGCTGCACCAGCACAGCCCGCCGTGCTAGGAAGGTGGGATGGAGCAAGGGTGTCGACACAAGTTGCGTCCCACACCAAAGACCTTCCCATCTTCCATGGCATTATAGACATACCATCCGGTCTCTTACCATCGTCGCGTGCCAAGCCATTGGGTTCTAAAACAGCTGGCACCCCGGCGGTGACAAGAGCACGGCGGATAATATCATTAATACTGGCGTGCCGTGCTATGCGACCTGCGCTCTTACTGCAGGAAAGACCATGGTGTCCAAGGCAATCCACGGGTTCACCACACTGGCAACGATGCGGAGCTCCACAAGGAGCGCCAAGGCGCAAGCATGTAGCGAGCCGGAATGTTGTGTCACCCAGCATAGTACCTATGTTGGGTGATGGAAGTGCATGAAGCCATAGACCTGACTCCCACTCCCCCACAGCCAGAAGGCGGGCACGCTCGGCAGTATTGGTAGACGTGTCAATAAGATCTTTCCGCACCAATCTGCAGAGCGGCTCATCCCACTGTCTCTGGGAAGCCGGGTTTCAGTATTGGTATGATTTATCAATGTGTACATAAAATGAAAAGAGATAGGTACAGAGAATGCTAGAGAAAAGGTGGGTTTCAAACTTGCAAATTGTTCTTGATCAATTTTCAATACTTACAAGAAATCTTTTTTTTATCAACAATAGGCTTTAAGTTATTTACAGTTACGTAGTGGCTGCTATCATTATAAACAAATAATTGGTTTAACAAGCGTACTAACGAATAGGCCGGTACCTTACTAAAGGCTGCACATATTAACTGTTTGGAAACTGCAAACTGCCAAGGTTTGCATTGGCTTAAGAATGAAGAAATAGTTGTAAAATATCCCTTGGTACTGACTATAGAGATAGGTTTGTGACCATATAAATATAAATAACTATATCTATGTTTGTGACATTAGTTGTACAGATCATCAAAATTCTATCTCCAGTAGGGAATGCAATTTCATTCTCGCGAGATCTCGGCCTTTTTTTAGCGAGATTGATCTCGGACGAAAAAAGAGCCAGATTGATTTCGGACCAAAAAGAGGGCGAGATCTCGCGAGTTTAACGTGATTGGACTCGAACATAAAACGTCTTATAAAAGAACTGTTTTGTTTCTAATAGATTTTTAATAAAACCTACGTCAAAGTTAACTACTAGAAGTTATTAAAAATTATACATAGCTGATGACTGATGATGATGAATTTTTGATTCATAAAAGTCTTTTGAAAAATACTTATAATTTTTTTCCTAATTTATTCAAATATTGTGATTATTTGCAAAAAAAAACACAAAAATGCCAATCTCGCGAGATCTCTCCAGCAACAAAATCTTTAGACAGATACCTAAGCCATTGAAAATGGCCGTTAATGATCGAATGACCTATAGCTACTTACTCATACATTCAAACTGGATTAGTAAGATAAGTAATTCGTTAATTTATGTCAGAATTACTGTACGAATTAATTTCAATGACAGGCCGCAGGCGAGTCGTCCAATGGCAGTGTTAATACCTAAGCGACGATCGATTTCCTTAGTAAAGTGCACGTTCAATCACAAATGGTTGAGCTGTTATTATAGGCAAGAAGCTGACTTTGATATTGTAACATTGATCCAGTTGTATTTAATTAGGAAGGTACCTAGGTAGGTACTGTAGAGAATGCGTAGTCAGAGGTGTAGGATTCGTTATTACAAATCAAAAAGGAGCTTTGAATACTTCAATTTTATTTCATGACTAGCTTTCCGCCCGCGGCTTCGCCCGCGTGGACATTTTTTATTACACCTCGGGTTACATTATTCATGTTTTAGTAGGGATCCCTAATTATTTCTGGAAATAAATATAGCCTACGACACTTCGCAAAGATGCAGCTTTCTAACGGTGAAAGATTTTTTTAAATCGGTCCAGTAGTTTATGAGTTAAAAAAATGCAAAACTGAGTTTGCTACAATTTCGCGGTAAAAAGTACCCTAGAAACGTTTATAGGCTACGTTAAATAAGAGATTGAGTGACTTAATTCTCCCACGCAAGTTAGCGCTGGTTGATCGTCACTGGTCTTTCAAATTTTGGTTGTAGGACATGCTGGTTTCCTCAAGATTGAATGGCGAAGGAAACCAATCTGCTAAGCAATAAACCTATGTAATATGTTTACCCCGATAGGTCAAGTTCATTTAGCAGTTTTGAGTGTTGGCTTTGACATACATAGACACGCAATTTAATTAGACTGTGGCACTTATTATGACGTGATTGCTGGTGGAAAAGCAGAAAATGTATGTTCAATATAAAAAAAGAATCTTTTTTATTAATACTTGAGTTAATTTTGTTGTGTAAAAGGCATGTCCCACACATCTGACTGACGCAACGAGCATAAAAAAATTAAAAAAAAAACATATTTCGAAAAAAGAATGTGTTCTTTTGCGTATAAAAATAGCGCTCTTAGTGATGCATCTTCATTTTGTATGATAATAATCGTTAAGATTTTATCGGCCACATACTATAGCTATTAACTAATGATATCACGCGAACTGTTACCTCACAGTTACGACGTGATACACAAGAATTTACCGCGCTCTGTTCGAATTAAAATAACGAGAGTACCTACACGTAACAATTTGAAAATAGCTATAGAAAGTATGATAACGTTAACTATCCGCACATACGCTCAACGCCTATAAAGTATAACACGATCAAATTAGCGCGTCATTCAATTAAAGAGCGCAGTTGGTAAATTAGTAAATTTTCGATTCGGTAGGGTTATACGGGTCGTTTACTTCACCGGTTCGCACACCTGTTTCGCTGGCCGGCCATGCGCAGTTAGCGCTTGACTTTCGAACGTGATTCGACGCGCGCTTTTAAAAAAGTTAGCTGTCAAAAATTGGCGGCATTTCCCGTAAGCAATAAAAGAAAATATTTTTTTTTAATCGTGTAATTGGTGACAGTGAACAAAATGGGTGTGGAATAAATTGATTTGTTTTGTTAATAATAACATTTTGCGTTCAAGTAATGCAGTGAAATTAGTGTTTTGGTGAAAGTGTAAGGATTTGAATATTAAAAAGTTACAATGAAGTCTTCGTTTTTATTTGGCGGATGTCTACTTTTATTGGCTGTTCTCATAGGTAAGTTTAAAAAAGTTTAAAATAACAAAATTACCTATAATTATGCGGTAGTCGCGAGAATGTAAAACTGCTTAATTTTGTGATTAAACTTTAACGTTACCGTAAAATTATGGCTGTGACCTACTTTTCAAAGGTAATCAGCTGGCTGTATGAATTTAACTTACATTAAGTCAGAATGCGTCATGCGGTACTAAAAAAATCTTAAAAAAACCAAAATTAAAAAACCAGTAAGTATCTCGCTAAACCTGTACGAATTTTGTAAACCTGCACAAACTGTT
This sequence comes from Pyrrhia umbra, assembly GCA_963891755.1. Classification (NCBI taxonomy): domain Eukaryota; kingdom Metazoa; phylum Arthropoda; class Insecta; order Lepidoptera; family Noctuidae; genus Pyrrhia; species Pyrrhia umbra. The sequence goes on along the minus strand of OY982937.1, from coordinate 10,870,729 downwards.
TTATTTATTTTTTAACTTAAAGGTGCAAAAATATATATCGTAATTAAAAAAATCAATTTCATTTTTAAAAAACACATTAATTATAGAATTCTTAAGACTAAATAATATGAACACGTACTTAAATTAACATTGATCTATCAATGACATTGCGAAGCCTAATATTTATTATTATCATAGAGCAGTGAACGTGAAGCCATTAAAGGAAATAGGATACCATTACCATTTAATAAATGTTCAGACTTTCTTTTAATTTTCTCTTTTATGATTCAGTAAAAGTTTATACCTACTTTCAATCATTCGATAAGACCTTGGACTTTATCTCTTATGACCGGTTACATTAAACTTTTTATCATTTACTAGCTTTCCGCCAGCGGCTGCGCCTGCGATATTTTAGTCAATGGATACAAAAACTTGACAAATTAACCGCATCAAAATCCGTTGCGTAGTTTGAAAGATCTAAGCATACATAGGGACAGACAGCGGGAAGCGACTTTGTTTTATACTATGTAGTGATGATACTTTTACGAATATCACAAAACATGATATATCACAATAATTAGCATACTCTTAATATTTTTTATGTTATCAATGCATAGATATAATAGTGAGGTAAATAAATATCATAAATAAATTAATAATTAACAGATCTTGAATGACAGTTCTTCCGTTTTACGTATTAGTAACCTGATTTTTTTTTGGTGGCGGTGTTAGTGAGGCAAAAATACGAAACCCTGGAAAAAAAATAATTAGCCTATTAATGTTCTTTGTTTTTCATGAAGATTTGATAAAATTATGGTAATAAATTGATAATTTGAAGCTGTAATACTTAATAGGTAGTCTTGGGAACTAAGATCTAATTTTTCTTCTTGTAGTGTGGGCAGATTTATTAACCTGTTTTTTTCAATTTCGCCTGACAGACTCTGACCATTCATTCTTCAATTCCATTGAAACGACGGCTACCTTGATGGTGGCAGCCGGGGATTATGGCTTAACGTGCTCTACCAACAACGGGAGTGTAAAATTATTAATAAATAACCCATAAAGCAAAAACTGAACCAATAATAAAATGAACTAATTTGGATGAAATTTAATAAGTGCGGAGATAGATATGACTATTTTTGAAATGGGATATCATCAAATGACTCCTCCCGCCATGGGTGGGGCGAGAAGGAGTGTCAGACTCTTACTGACTAAAACCCATCCATGTTCCTTCCTCAGCTCTTTCTATTCGCGGTAACTCTTTCGAACATCCCCCAGCCCCGGTAGGCTCTGACACTGGGGAAGGGCCCCGTCACATAGATATGACCTTGTAGTCTACTTTTTATCAAGATGGGTTAAGTAGTCCCTCGAGACAGGGGTGAAACTACAGGACACAGTTAGTAATACGCTATAGTCTGTAACAATCGATTTTAAGAAAAATGTAAACAAAGTCGTAACTTATTTTGTTCTAATTTGGCCACAGAAAATAACAAAATGGCGTAAGGATGGCGCATCACCATTCATCATTTAATGCCATTTTTATTATCTATTCGAGAAAATTAGAACAAAATAGGTTATGATTTTGTTTAAATTTTTCTTAAAATCAATAATTGGTACAGATCGGTACAAGGCCTAAGTAATAAAGTTATGTTGAATGTTGGTAATGAACTTCTCAAAATTTATGTAATTCATGTTCATGAATATTTTTTTTTGCTGTTACGCAAAACGTGTACGTGTGTAGAGCCTATTAAGATAAAAATCGCATAGTTCCTTCAATGTGTTTCGGTTATCTTTTAACAATTATCTTTTTTTTTATTAACTGACGAAAAATGGAGGAGGTTGTCGAGTCGACCTTTTAATTATTAAAAAAATAAAAATTAAAGAATACTTAATCAATTTGATTTTTGTTTTGTAGCTTGTAAGGCTAAATAAAAAATGAAATGAAATTTACTTAATTTTAATTCAACCTTAAGTTATATTTTCGGCACTTTTATATTTTCTTAATTACCTTTGTGCTTTCATTAATAAATAGATACATAATGAGCTTCTAGAAACAAAATGCTCAATTAGCCTAACGAATTAGTAATTAGTTGGTAAACGCAATGGCCTAATTAGGAATATGTCTTTCGAAATTGAAATACCTAATTGGTTTTGTGAAATAAAGGTACCTACGTGATCACAATCACAATTCGCATATTATTAGATAGATAATAATATAATTATCTAACCGGGAATATCCAGGGATTTTACTATGAGGCGCTAATGAAGTTCTTTGACCTGTTTTTTTTAGTTAAATACCTTTACAATACTTAGCACTGTTCTTCGCGTCCTGAGAGAATTACAGCATGTACCCATATAAAAAGTACCTAACCCATGACTGTTTCTAGGGTCCCATCTATCTCCACACCAAATTTCATCCAAATTGTTTCAGCCGTTTTATTGTGAAAGCGTAACAAACAGACAAAATCACTCTCGCATTTATAATATAAGTTAGGATGAACTTTCGTAGCTTATTATTGTAAAGACCTAATCAAAAAAACATTGAAATTGAAAGAATAAACATAACTACACCAAAAACTATTAGAAACAGGAATCCTAATAGTTACCACAAATAATGAGAGAGTAAAGATTTCTAAAGGATGTATGTAGTTGTAGGTATCACCGAAATACTGATCGGAAAAGAAAGTGCACACTGTCTATGGTCAAGGAATGATTAATGTGAATCGTTTCATTTCGGCACGAGGAAGTCGCTTACTGATTTTAACTATATAACAACTAAAATATTTTCCTCCTTTCATGTGTCTGTTCATTTAAAAAAAAGGTTTTTTGGTGTTGGCGCTGATTTAAACAACTTTTATTCAAATGCAATTAAGAAAAAAAAACAATAAGAGTATCCATCGGTTACCACTACCTACTTAAACAGAATACAATTTTAAACGTTACCATGAAAAACTCTTGGAAAAAAAAAGTAACTTGCTATAAAAACAATACAATATTAATTTGTCATAAAATATTCATATCAATATACAACCGAATACGATACATCGATACATCGTTAAAATCGTTTTAAATGCATAACTAGTTGTGACACTTTCCCGCCGGAGAAAGTGGACGCGTTCAAAGTTGTTCGTAATTAACTACCTACCACGAATTTTTGTATCGTTTCCTTATGGGATGTTTTTAAATCGACCTTTTATACTAATTTATGCGAGAACATTATGCTTTCGGAGAAATTGGGATTTTTATATATCTTTCTATGATATGAATCCCTATTTCTCTTGGTCACGGCATCACGAGTGAACAGCTGGACCGATTTAGATGAAATTTGGTACAGAGATAGAAGGGACTCTGGGGACAGTTCTAGGCTACTTTTTATTCGGGTGCGTCTTTCGGGACGCGGGTGATACCGCGGGTAATAGCTAGTTATGTCTAAATTTAAAAAAAAAACGTGTGAATGAAAAAGTTTCGAACTGTTTTTCTTACAAAAGAGTCTTACCAATAATTAAACTGCATTATTCTTTTGTCACCGATTGTACTTATGTTTTTAAATAAAAAAAAATCCTGAAAATAATTACTTTTTTGGCATCTGGAAGTATTTTAATTAAATAGAGATAATAGACTTTTTATCTAGTACACACAACCACACAATAGATATTTTTCGATAGTAATAATTTTTCATTGGAGATTCTCGAGCAACACAAATATACTTTATTCATAGACTATTACAAAAAGTTTATATCAGCATTTATACTCTTTTAGCACGCCAGTATTACGCAAAGACAAAAAATACAAACATTCACGGCTGACGACTGGCCAGTAGCGAGTCATGGTCAGATAATTGTAACGTTGATTTTATACGCCAAATGTTATATGTACGATGAATTTAACAGAATAAATACAAATATTAGAAAAACAAATAAGAATTAGTTGAAAAGATTCTTTCAAGAATACATTAATATATACAACAGCTGTTAAATACGTCCTATAATTATTATTATTCCTTAAAGACATCGCTAAATTACACGAAACAAACAGATAGATGTACACTTAAAACATAATAATATATATACCAAAGAGAAGATTTTATTATATCTCAGAAGTGTCAAACTAACTACACCTGTAAATAATTTTTAAAATGTTATTTTTTAGTAAAGAAAAAGAAAGAAAGAAAGAAAAATAAATTTATTCATCAGAATATAGTACAATTAGGTGTTAATATTGATATAAGTTTCATAATATTCTACCATTTCTGGTGTACAAATTCTTAAATCTATTTATTTAAATCTACCTACATAACAATTATTTTAATATATTTTTATCATTAATGAAATCTGTAACAGAATAATAACATTTATTCAATAGTACTTCAAATAATCGACGTTTGAACAGTGTTAGGCGGAGGTCTTTTAAACTATCTGGGGCTGTACCACCACGTGTTTTTGCAATCACTATTCAAGTTTGTGAGCGTGACACAGCTACTAACGTCGTATAGCTCCGTCTCTATTTCATAACGAAAACAATCTTGTTTTGGCACGTCATGGTATATAATGTGGTGCGTTGTTGAGGTACATTTAATTTATTACGGAATCTACTATTTACGGAATATACTATTTCTATTCGTGATGTCTACATTTTTTTCAAAAAAGAAAAGTACCTCCAGCCGTTTGCGAATCCTACTTTTATAAATACGAAAGTTTGTGAGGATGTATGTTTGTAACTCTTTCACGCAAAAACTACTAAATGGAATTTAATGAAAATTGGTACACACATAGTTTATAACCTGGATTAACATATAGGATACTTTTTATCCGTGTGAGCGGAGCAGTTCCCACAGGATGCGGGTGAAACCATGGGAAAAATCTAGTCTATAATATAAAAATGAATCCCTATTTCCCTTGATCACGGTATCACGCGTGAATGGCTGGACCGATTTGGATGAAATTTAATACGGAGATAGAGGGTACCCTGGAGAAGGTTTTAGGCTATTTTTTATTCGGGTGCGTGAAGTAATTCGATCGGGACGCGGGTGAAACCGCGGGCAACAGCTAGTTCCTAGGTATTAAAATAATACAAAACTCATTCAACAACAAGACTTCGTAATTAATCAAAACTGTACTTACCATGAGTACTATAAAACCAGTTCTATGAATAATAAAAAACCTGACCTGCTTATGTCAGTGTATCCAGAACAATCGATGCTGGGCCCTTCATAACGGTGTTACCACCTGATAGCTGACACAGTTCCGATCAGCTCGATTTCGATCCGGTCTCCTGAGATTCAATGGTCGAATTCTTTGGCATACACTTCCATGATAGGAATTTTGAGGAATTTAGAATTATAAAATCTCTTTTATTCTTATTTTTAGTTATGGGAAATTATTAAATAAATGACTCCCCGAGAGGAAGTGTCAGACTGTTACTGACTAAAACTCATCCAAGTTCCTACTAAGCTTACTGAGTATCCTGGTTGCCATACAAGGTTTAAAATTAAACATTTAGGACATAATTATTTTGTCTAGAAAAAAAGAAAATATCTGTCAAAACTTCAATCATCGTTTCATACTAGTTAAATGGAATTCTTTCTTTATCATTGTTTGATATAAATTTATCTGTCAACCTCTACCATTTAACTTCAAAACACTTACAATATTCTGCCCTTATTTTTTTCCCTTATTGTTTCATAACAACCTTTTCAAGATCAAAAGCACCTGCTCTAGGTCATGAAGATTTATCATACACCAGCTGTCGTGAACAAAACCGCGTGTCGACTACAATCGTAGGTCACGGCCTCACAGCCGGGCCCTCGGGCTAACGGTACGATGCACCAGACATCTGACACAGTTCCATCATACCGATTCTGATCACGTGTAGGCATTGATCTTCCTGGTATAATTTATATGGAGTATATAGGTATAATCTATTGAAATAGAAATTAGATGCTTTTAACGGCTGGACTGATTTGACTATTTTTGGGTTTTAAATTATGTTTCGAATAATGTTTTATGGGCTGACCTGGAAGTAATTTTCCCGTGGGACTGAAGTCACAATCAATTTTGATTTTAAATAGTACAATTTATAAAGAAAACTAATTGGCATTTATCTGTTTTTGGTGAATAAAGATCACACAAAATATTTCAATCCTCATAATCTCTTTTCAAAAAGCATTTTTTTTGTTCCATTATAGGTATGTAGATCTACAGTTACATTAAAATTAAGCTTCAGTTATTTCTTCAGCGTTATTTTATCTTTACAAGCAACAATTTCTTCAAGTGAAACTTAAAAATCCTGTTCCAAAAGTTTGCGATAATTCTCCGATTCTTCGAGAAACGGTACCGTGCCTTGCACATTGGAACCTTAATTCAGATTCTGACACACATACAACCGGTACAATTGTGGTCAATGCACGACTAACTTCAGTTTAAACAGCCTTTCGATCCGCTAGTCCATAAATGTAAATGTAAAGAAGAATCGATAAAATATACAGCCATGTCGATAGGGTACGATATTTTGAGCACATATTATTATTTAAAAAAAAATGTGTCCAGCGAAAATATAGGTACGTTTAAAAAAAATATTGGATGTAACCTCACGCACCCAATAAATCGAGGAATAAGTTTAACGTTATTTAACGATGGGAAATCATCAAATCCTGCCTGACTAAAACACATCCATGTTCCTTCCTCAGCCCTTTGTATTCCGGGAGCGCGGTATCTCTTTCGAACGTCCCGCAGTTCCGGAACGTTATACGTATAGAGTTGACCTTGAACCAAGGTGTTCCTCCATTTTGGTATTGATGTTTAAGTTTTTCCATTAGTCTCATGTGTGGGGCGATATTATGCCATCAACCGGCCGCACAGCTGACTCTAGGCTTCTACTGAGAAGATTAGCACTGTGATCGTCCTAGAGTCCTGAACTTGGATCTCAAGCTACCAACCAGCGAAGCAGTCAGTTTAAATCGTATGATACTGAGCGATTAGTATCTACGAACAGATGCTAAAATAATTTGTGTTTGTGCTAAAATAATTTCAAGAAGTTCAAAACTTTCAATTTCATTGAATGCATTCATATTTATGCGCATACTTGTGTTCACCGGTCGTGGAAATAAAGGTAGGTATAAGTAATAGAAGTTTTCTTGCAATACTAAAATTAATCGTTTTACTTTATATGCAAAGCACAGAATCATTTATACGTCCGCTGTCGTTCACATTCCAAATACTAATGACATCAAATTGACAATCGACCTTCAGTCTATTCCCACCACAATACACAACACTTTTTTTAAGGATTTATGAAAGACTAGCTTTCTGCCAGCGGCTTCGCCGTATTCGCCGCTGTATTATTCAAACCAAATATGAAAAAAATTCATACTAACTTTGTACCCCTTTTTCACCCTCTTAGAATTTTGGAAAATCCTTTCTTATCGGATGGCTATGTTATGCAAAATAACACAACCTTTAAGTTACGGGTTTAGGCTGTGCATTGATCTGTCAGTCATTCAGGACAAAGCATTTTATATATAGATAGATATCCTCGAGGCATATTTTGTCCCCATTATCATCATCAGCCCGAGTCAGTCCACGGCTGGACACAGGCCTCTCCCATAACACGCCACTGAGCTTGATCTTCAGCTTTCCTCTTCCAATCCCTGCCCACTGCCTTACGAATATCATCGCTTCACCTAGCTACAGCTATTCATCCACATTAGCCTTAGAACCTAGACTTTTTTAATTAAAAACTTTAGGTTAACATCCTAGGCTAAACCACACAGCCATTAATAAAAGATGCTAACATCTTGCGGTTTATTTTTTTCGTAACGTATCATATAGTACCTACTTATATAATTTTGATAAATTCTTATTATTTTTCATGGATATATTTTTAACATGTCGCTATCGCTGGTCATGGTTGAATGATGAAATCACGCTGTCGGTGTCTTGGTAAACGTTTTAAAATTCTAAATACGTTGCGCGTGCATTAATGGATGTCTCCGTGGCATAATAACTTAGGCTAAGGTTCAAAGACTGATGGTTCTATTTGTGGAAATCCATCACTTAGATGTTAGACGTAAGTCGATAAACGTTAGATTCTTTTCTCCTGGTAAAATAATAATAATATGCTGAATTACTTTTTTTATTAAATAATTATTATTTGGACATTGTAACTGATTGTTACTTTAAATCAATAATGGGGAAAATAACCCTAAATACACTATTAATTCAAATTGAACACACGAAAACGGTAGAAATCAGCAATAACAGTCAATGAAACAAAAAATGGTTACTTTTTGGAGTCAAAAGGGGAAAATCTTTCGTACTTCTGTTCATGGCAAGAGTGATCCCTGAAGGTGATTGAAACCCAGTTTATGCATAAGGTTGAGGTTTTGGATTGAGTTTAACATTCTAACATAAGTAGTAATGATTTAATGCAGTATACGTATTTGATCGGAGTAACCTAAATGCCAAATAGAGATATGTAGTTAAAATCGGCGGATGCTATGTACTCTACTTGATAATTCACACTAATTAGCAAACAAAGCTAATCAGCGGTATTGGGCAAATTAAAATTTACAAATTCCTTCCTAAAACTGTTAATAAAAAATATGGGCATTTCCTGCAATTCTTTATCAAATTACTTCCATTATTTTGTAATTTTCCTAAGCCGTGCTTGCCCTGGGCAGTAATTTCTCACTAAAAATCAAAAGATGCATACAATGATAATTAATAATACAAAATAATAACTATTGTGAATTTTTTTTGGTAACCAGCTAACGACACCAGGAAGGTTCTCTGAGTTATAGAAAGAAAGAAAATTTCAATATGGACCTATCAGATACCTTTTAATTTTCACTATTTATCTTAGAACTTTAAACGAGGAATATATAATTTGTCAAGTCTTTGTATCCATTGGCTAAATATCGCGGGTGAAGCCGCTGGCCGAAAGCTAGTGTACTATAAATTAAAGGCGATCCCCAGATAGTATGTTTAGATTTATTTTAGCGTCAACCGAAGTTCAACCTATAAAAGAATAATTACAAATGTATATAAAACCAGTAGTGAGCCCAGGGTCGGTGATCTGGCTCATTTCTCTATGGCCACTGACGCGTTACGATATCTACCTTTAACGTTGCGATACGGACTTGCGTGTAACTTGGCGCATTTTATTGATACAATCATTTTTTTGCTCGACTGTACTTTGGCTGCGTTTTGATTTGTAGATCTTTGACAGTCGTTACGGGTAGTCAGAAGCCAGAAAGTCTGACAACCAGTCTTACCAAAGGGTACCGTGTTACCCGGTAACTGGGTTGTGGAGGTCAGATAGGCAGTCGCTCCATGTAAACACTGGTACTCAGGTGCATCCGGTTTAGACTGGAAGCCGACCCCAAGATAGTTGGGAAAAGGCTAGGCAGATGATGACTCTGGCTGCGTTTAAGTACTATACTAAAACCTGGCTTATTTAAAACTATAGCTTTTTCCCGCGATTTCTCCCGCAACCTTAGGTGACTACATAGTGCACCCAGATATATAAAAAGTAGCCTATAATCGTCTCCAGGGTCCTATCTATATTCGTACAAAACATCAATATCAGTTAAGCCGTTTTACTGAGAAAGTGTAACAACAGTATAAATTAATATTTAAGTTTCCTAATATGAGTAATCGTGAAAAAAACATCTGGGTCATTAATATTACAGGCGTATCATCTAGATACTTTATGATTGAAGTTGAAAGCTGAAGTCCATTCAAATTCATAATTATGTATGTCGCAACTCATACACGTAGGTATTACATACATAAACGTAATTCGTATTGCAACAGATCTCTGGTGCCTAGACGCCACATATTTTATAAAAATACTAGCTTACCGCCATTGTATTTGCACCTCTTTCGAATAAACGCGAATCCCCGGCAGGAACTGGGGGCCTACTCTAACTCACCGAAACGTAACTTCGGAACGACCGAGAATAGACGATAACTTTTTTTGTAGTGCGGTAAGGTGCGATTTGATGCTCTGTACAAAGAGGGATGTACTTATATTATCCATATATAACAATTGTTTGAACCTTACCGCCCTAAAATTGACAAGGACAGGTTCCGAATTTTGAACGAAACTTCGTTTTCGTTGAGTTACAGTAGGCCCCCTAGCTGTCGAGGTGGGCCCCGTCGCGCCATCGACATACGATCAATGTTAGTTAAACGGCTTTATGGGAATAGTGATGAATATTGGCTGTTAATTGTTTAATAGTTTTTATTTATTTATTAGACATGCCTACTACTTAATAAAACAATTATTTTGAAACTCATATCTGTTAGAATATTACACGCTGCAAACTTTAATTGATGGTATTAATTAAGTTATCATGTATTTTAACATCAGTATTTTGTAAGTAGGTATTTATATATTAAAAATCCCAGTCATCAACACCGTCCGCTTATTTAATTATCGCACTATTGGGTAGAGGCCTCTTCTCATAAACAGAAGGTAATACATTGATCACTACGCTCGCTCAAGGCATATTGTCAATTTCAGACTTTTTAGTCCAGGTTTACTCACGATGTTTTCTGTCACCATTAGTCAGTGGTGTCTAAGATACACTAAGAAAGCACACATGACTTTCAGAAAAGTCACATTGGTACTTACCATGTTTCGTGCCCGTACAATTGTACACGAGATGCAGGTGCCTTAGCCACCATGATATTATTCACAGTCTCTTGTAAAAATTTGTACTTAGAAAATAATAATACCTGCGTTACGTTACGCAAATATCTTGTAGGTTCTAATGAATACACAAGGGTAAGTAAACGGATTATATCAAAGGGTCACAGAGTAGTGAGGAGGTCATACGTCAAGTTAGTCTAACTGCCCAAATAGAGATTGCGGTAACTGCAATTTATTTAGTAGTGATTGTAATATACCCATACGTTGTGGATATGACCTTCAATGAATATGAATACCATTCCGACATGTATGTTGATTTGCTCACGCGTTTTGGTGATTGATAGTTTGTAGTTGACCCCTTATGCAATTAAGATAGCCATAAATATTTTATTCATTCTGCTAAGTTAGGGGCAAGGTGATCTTGGGATCATCTTGTCCATACTTACCTGGAATACCGAAGAGTTCCAAAAAGCCAATGATAAATTGACTGAAGAGGATAATAAATGTTTCTGTTATACTTCCCCGGGCAAAATGGCTGCACCGATTCAGATGGATATAAATATAAATAAATATCTTTGGACAATTTCACACAGCGCCATTTAGCCCCAAAGTAAGCAATGCAAGCAAGCATGCTTGTGTTATGGGTGCTAGCTTCTTATATACTTTTTAAATACATGCATGTTATACATAGTAACACCCAGACCCGTCACAGAAATTAAAATTCATCATTTCAATTTCTGCCCGGCCGGGAATCGAACCCGGGACCTCTTACGTGGTATTCCGGCATGTTGACCACTGAACCACTCAGGTCGTCAGACAGAGGATATTGGCATGACGATAGGTAATTTTTATCCGGGTGCATGAAGCATTTCTCTCAAAATGAAATGGGAAATGGCTAGTAATTAATATTTGGAGAATACTACGTCATATTTACACACTCCATTTAAACCGATAAGTTGAAACAAGTTATCATAAATCTTATTGCCATACAGTCTCGCAGATCACAAACCGCACAAGCTATTAAACGAACATTATCGTCTATAAATCGCGACCTTGTCTATGAGTGTCCGATGTCTGTGGTCATAGGAAGCGGTATGTATAGAGTATTCAAAGTTAGCGTCATTGATTTGATAGCAATAGGAGAAAATGTTCACTGACGGACTAATAAACTGCATCAATGTTCAACACGCACTTACCTTTGAAAAAATAATTTTAACCAAGTATTCCAACTATTTATAAAAAAAAACCATTGAAACCTATAGTTTGGTTTGTTAACTTCATAACAGCGTAGTATCATTATCCCTAAGTGTATGTTTGTATACTGGAAAGGGCCATTCAATTTTTTTTGAACGAAAACTTTGATGCAGACAAAGAAACTCTTTGTCTGGGGGTATAAATCTGTGGGCGAACGTACTAATATAAACGTAAATGTAAGCTGTTTTTAATATAATATTGTACTCGTTTCTTACATCTATTCATTGAAATCTAAGACTTATTCATATCTTTTAAAGCTATGAGTTATTATTATTATTTATTGCATACAAACACATTTTTACAATTTTAAAGCAATAGAGAGATTGTATTAAGGGTACGATAAAATGTTGTTTTTATTACATTTTGAACAATTATTTTGCTTTAGGATAGTTGTATTTATTAGCATTATTATTATTTATTGCGTACAAACACATTTTTACAATTTTAAAGCAATAGAGAGATTGTATTAAGGATACGATAAAATGTTGTTTTTATTACATTTTGAACAATTATTTTGCTTTAGGATAGTTGTATTTATTAGCATTATGATTACATTGGTTCATTCGCGTTAGGCCCATTGCTATTCATTTATATTTAAAAAAAAAACGGAATAAAAATTAGGGCATATTTTTTGGGATTTCTTCCTAAATTTCATCCGAGGTCTGCTACCTATAAGTACACGATAATATTTTGTTTAAAAGTGAAATAGGGTACTTTATTTTGTTTACATATTACCAACGCTATCAACATAGCCCAAAGGCACGTTTCCCTTCCTACGGTTTATGTCTAATAATTCTAGTGCTAACCACTAACAACTGCGTTAAACCACCTGGCAGTTTAACTACACAATAACTGTTCTTGTTTGAAGCGATAGAAGAATGTGGTTGGTAACTTATTGCAAAAAAAAAACTTATTTTAAATAAAGTAAAAATAAATAGATGACTTTAGTTTAATTTTGAGAATATAAATTTATAAAAAACTACACATCATACAAGTGCATAGGAACTTTTTAGACATCATGATGTCACAAAGTCGGATTGTGAATTTTGCAATTTAAAAAATAGATATGTAGATCAAACCCGCGAGCAACAGTTGCAACAATGTATAAATATTTGAAATTTATCGAATAATGCCTTCTTATTTGATACGACATAATTAAAAAAGTATTTTTATTACATTATTAAAAAAAAAGTTGCCTAGAGGACACCATAATTGAATGTTATATAACGATACATAGCCTGTAACAGGTTGACGACCAAGAGGCTTCTAACGATACCTCAATTGTCTAATTATGATAAGTAATTTTAAAGATGTGCGAGAGCAGATGACAATTCATACATACCAGATGAAAATCATAAGCCTAAAAAAATATTTTTAAATGGCTCAGCAGTTCAAGAGATGACCCCTACACACAAGCAAATATATTTTACTACTTCAGAATATTAGTATATTCAATAAACAAAGATATTGACAGACGCCATTAATTGCACATACAATTTGTAATTACCTAATTACTCAGTAGGTCGCTATAGGGCCAATGTCGTATGTAGATATTTTTTTCTAAACTTACACAATGATTCTTGCGTAAACTAGCAGGTATTTGACGATTTTTATTTAGTTTTTCGTCTGTTTTTTCATTCTTGTCAATAATAGGAGTGAGATTGCTTTGAGATATTTTTTGACATCAAGAACATATTGTTTTTTTAAATATACGTTTTTCATGATTTGATGTACGTTGAACTGAAAAAAACGCTGTGCGAAGCTCGGCCGCTCAAATACTGACACATAATGCAAAGTTTACGCATATATAAGTAAAAAAAGGTAAACTAACAATATCTTTAATTAAATACCTATTAAAAATGGTGCTGATTTTTGCTTTTTCTTTTTCGGCTTTATAACGTTTAATAAAGCCGAAAAATGTTTGCGTTAAATTAAAAACCCATTATTGTTTATATATCGTTTCTTTTAATTAAATATTGGAGCGTGTGAAACAGTATTAAAAACATTACCTTCTTTTTAATCCGTTGCCGGTTCGGGTCACACACTGACATTGGTATCAATAAGGTTGATTGTTGCCATTCTGATTAATTCTGATCTAAATGAATCAATTGCGAATCAGAGTAGTACTTGTAAACGGGTTCTTGTATTGTTGTTCTTAATATTTATTGTATTTTTATTTATACCCATAATATATTGTTTTTCTATGTGGTCTCTCTTAACAGCGAGTAAAGGCTTCTAATAAGATGTGACAATTAAGTGATAAATTTGCCATAATGAAGCCTACTTTTCACTTATCGTAAACACATGTTTCGACAGTTTTGTTTGAGTCTGTCCTCACAGATTAGCGTTAATCTCACCTATAAATGCTATTTAGCGTTAAACTGTTATTAAGTAAGGTATAAAATATTTATCAAAATTAAACTTCTTACTGTTTACCCTCCTTAAATGCGGGAAACCAAGACCATAGATAATCAACTTCGAAATAAACTTAAATTGTCGAACCGACAGTTTTTTTTTGCTGTATCATTACATTGAAATCATTTATAATTGGATCATTTGATGGTCAACAAGTTCCGAACTTCAAGCCCAAATTGCTAAGCTATTAATAAAAAAATATTACTAACTAAAATATTTATCTTCAATTTAAGTGCATACGTACTCAGTGACCATAACCTTGTCCCAGTTAAAACGTATTTGAAGCAAATACAACTTACTTCTAATTCCATAAATTATATTCTTGATTTGATATTTCCGTCGTAATGACGATAGTTGTATCAAGATTATACCTTACAATATGTTTCTGGTGATGCATTAATTTCTAATTTTTGAATGATTATTTTTTATTTCTTCAATATTTTGTATTGTATATTTCTTTGCCGGGCTCCAAAAATAATTTAATTAATATTTTAATTACTGTATCATTTGTAGTCTTTGTCATTACGGGCAATCGGAAGCCAGAAAGTCTGACAACCAGTCTTACCAAGGGGTATCGTGTTACCCGGTAACTGGGTTGTGGGGGTCAGACAGGCAGTCGCTCCATGTAAAACACCGGTACTCAGCTGCATCCAGTTAGACTAAAAGATGGCCACCACGCAGATGGGCTACTTGATGGTATATAGTCGGTCACTATTGTCTCAAAACATCAATTGCAATAACAAGAGCATCACGGATGCTTGATTTGAGAAATAGAGAGAGAGCATAAAGTCTCTGCTGAGTAAAAAATATCTATTCATCTGTTTCTCTCAGTTTCCTGAGAATCCTTAGGAAATAAAGATACTGTCCAAGAACATAGAATAGTTTTCCTTTTTTGATAAACAAATTTATAGAGGGAAGTGAGGCTTTTGCCCTATAGTTTGACACTATAGGCCATAACAGATTTCAAAATATCCTCAAACTAAACTTATATAAAACCGTTTTACCGTGAGAGCGTAAGAAACTCACATTCGCATTTATAAATAAGTTAGCACAATATTAATAGATAGTTTCTACTTTTAATAATTAAAATTAAATCATAATGACTAATGTGACATTTGTTCCTGCGAATCTTGGCCTTAATAAGCAGGTCAAGCACGTATTAAAATAAATAAATGCTGTAAAAAAAGTTCTCATTTCCGACACTAGCACGGAAGAGTATAAAAATAGTCATGCAGGTATTACGTATGTGTGGGATACAGTTTCACATATAAAAAGGTTTTGTTTTTGTTGTTAATTTATTTACAACCGACTTCATAAAAAAGGAGGTTATCAATACAACCTGTATTTTTGTAATATTGTTGGAATTCTATAATTTTCGTATAAGTTAGTCTATAAGAGCTTTTAAAGAGTTAAGTAAAATTTTACAAGTGTATGTATGTATATATGTATTACACAAAAGCTGAAAAGAAAACAATAAATTTAAACATCGCTCTAAAAGTCGGTGGTAAAATACACACTAGTAACTTTATGTTAGACATCGACTTCTAGAGCATTGTTTTTTTTTTTTTTTTTTTCAAATTAGTTTTTGTGTAAATAATATAAAGAAATTTTTGCTAACACCACACGTAATAGAATGACAGAGGCACACGAGTGTATTCCGGTATTTAGTGAAAACGCACAGGTAATATCTGGTATGCTTACATTTCAACCAGCACTTCTAATGAAAGTGAAACATTGTAATTTAGAAAATTATATTATTACGTACAACACGAACTCATTATTTCTGATGTAAACCAGTTTATATATTTAATAATTGTGTAATTTAATAACGTCCGGCGACGTAACATCGTATTTATCCAAGATTTTGGACGAAAATCATTGTAAATGATGTCCTATTATTATTTAATCACATAGAAGCAATTAGCTTCTGTAGCGACATTTACGAGCCCATGTCGAAAACGCGTTTGTTTTATATGTGTGCCTCAAAAAGATGCTAGCATATTTATTTCCCATCCCTGAAAAACGGTATTCAAACTGGCAAATTGTATATTTGACGTTGGGGTCGGATAGGCAGTCAGCCCTGCTGAAAACTTTCAATGACGTCATATTAACGTATGATACTCTCCGGATCAAGACCAATCCAAAGTAGCCATTATTTTAAATACGCTGATACAAGTACATAACCCTTATATGTTTTTAAGAAAATAATAAAATGGTAATAATGCTTGAGACGGTTTGCAATAAACCTTTACTCCCGGTGTTATAAATGATCCACCCCCAATGGAACAACCGCGGGTCTCGTCTATACTCTATTTCTATTGTAACTCAGTTTAACTGAGTCCTAGTTTTATACAAAACGTCGCAAGCACTCGTACAATTTTATTAATTTCTAAAAAAAATAAATAGATAAATACAATATTTTTAGTTTATAAATCTCCTCTACCTACCACTTATAGACGTATCTCTTAAAATATATTTCGGAACGAATAGATTGACCCTCTATACCCACTCACTCGATAATACACACAACCCTTCCTTTCTAGCAGTCGGTAAAAAAAACTATTCCATAGCAATTGCTGCGTTATCATCACTGTTTCTCTAACAATGTCATTGCCACAAAAATTAACCAACACTTCAGTAATCCTAAGTGACAAACCACACAAAATTTCAGCATTTACAAACGTTCCCTAAATACTTAACAACTTATTACCTCAGAGTCAGTAAAGTAAGCATTTCTTACAAAACCACGACCTTCAGAAGTTGACACATTATGGATTCTATTGATCATTCGGCAATACGCTGTGAGAGTGTTTTTGTTACGTCATAACATAATTATGTACCTACTTAATTTCGACAGAAAAACTCTTGATTCATTATGGGGTTTTTGTGATTTTAAATCGTGGCTAATTGGAGGCTATAGTAGTGAGTGATTTTCGACAATCCATTCAATGGTAAGTGTTTATAGTCTATAGATATTTGCAATACAAAAAAACATATATATGCATTTTTTTTTCTTATATTGCATGCTTTGCTAATCCAAGTTTGTAAAATTATGAAGTACAGGCTGCTTTAAATGGGTTTACCCGCATTTTAAGGGAGTTACGTAGCACACCTAGATAAAAAGTATCCTATATGTTAATCCAGTATATAAACTACTAGCTTTCCGCCAGAGGCTTCGCCCGCGTGGACATTTTTTTACACCTTGGGTAACATTATTCAAGTTTTAGTAGAGATCCCTAATTATTTCTGGAAATAAATATAGCATATGACACTTCGTAAAGATGTAGCTTTCTAACGGTGAAATAATTTTTAAAATCGGTTTAGTAGTTTTTGAGTTAAAACCCTACAAACAAACAAACAAATCTTTCCTCTTTATAATATTAGTATATAGATGTATGTACCAAATTTCATTCAATCTATTCAGTAGTTTTTGCGTGAAAGAGTAATAGACATACATACATAGCTACACACATCATCAAAAACTTTTAGATTTATATATTAGTAGTACCTGGTTCCCTCGGGACATGGATACAGCTAGTTAAAATTAAGGTACACGTCTGCAATGCCCACGTGATATAAAAATAACCCGAAATCCCGAAAGTCCCTCTTATCGAGCTAGTCGACAATTACCTTCACTGTCACAGGTCAGCGACCTACATGTGCACTATTGTTATATTGTTCATATTCATATTTATTTGCATTCCACAATGTAAAGAAGATGTTACAGAATGGCTAAGAGCTAAGTACAATCGTGGACCCTGTAGGGCACAGCAAAATAAAATTAATCTTACATCTAAAATTACAAATAGGTATTAAAACAATCAGAAAATATATAAAATTAATTAAAGTTACCATCTAAAATTACTAAAACAATAAAAAAAATAAAGGTATATAAAAATTCAACAACTAGGCCTAAAAATTAAACATCTTTTTTCGTATATATAGGAACTATAGAATAAAATATAAGTAATGGAATAACAGGCATTTGGTACATATGGACTAACATAACAGGACTATGATATCGGAAAATGTGGAGTGTTTTGTGTATTATGTTGTGTAAATACATAGTATTATTGTTACTCTGTAAATAAATAAGTAATGGTTCGTCAAGAGTAATTATAGACAGACAAATGGTTTAGAAATTCTTTTATTAAAGTTTGTTTGAGTTTAAGAATAAAATGTTGTATTTTACTTTCCTGCGGCAAGCCCGTATCGTTATCGTTATAGGCCATATCGTTACCCTGTGAAACATAGATAGGTTTTAGTCTGATAATAATGGCGGGAGGAATCATTTAATGATTTCCCATGCTAAAAAAACACGTATCATCAAAGCATCTTAAATAAAAAAAAACCGTTTCTTATAATGAAAACTATATTGCCATCGGACACTGGACAAATGAGGGACTAAACATAAACGGTGAAAACTTGAGCCACCTACGCTTTGCAGACGACTTAGTAATATTCTCGGAAAGTTCAAGATCACTAGAAATGATGCTGCAACAATTAGCAGATGTAAGTGACAAAGCTGGACTATCGATGAATTTAAATAAAACAAAAATCATGACAAACTCATCACAAACAGACACGATAAAAGTAAATAATGAGCAAATAGAGTACGTACAGGAATATTTATACTTAGGACAGCTAATATCTACTGAAGGCTGCATGGAAAAAGAGATTGAAAGAAGAGTTACCAATACTTGGAAAAGATATTGGTCACTCAGTGAAGTGATGAAGAACAAAGATATGCCTATGAAAGAAAAGAGGAAGGTATATAATATGTGCATTCTACCATGTCTACTATACGGGTGTCAAACTTGGACATTGACAGAACATCTAGCAAATAAAATTAAAGTTTGTCAAAACAGCATAGAAAGAAGTACAATAGGTGTCAAAAGAAAAGACCGAGAAAAATTAATAGACATCAAAAGTAAAACCAAGTTTAAGAATGCATACACAACATACAAACAGCTGAAGTGGAGGTGGACAGGGCATATGATGAGAGAAAAGCAAGAAAAATGGACAAAAATTATCACAGAATGGTACCCTTTAGACGGAAAAAGACATAGAGGAAGACAGGCTAAGAGATGGGAGGATGACGTTAAGAAAATAGCGGGTTCAACATGGACTCGCACTGCAAAAATGAGAAAAGAATGGAGAGCTTTAGAGGAGGCCTTTGTCGGAAGACAAGTTGTAACCGAACTACCGTTTGCCGATAATCAATAGATATTAAAATTGTTAGTATATTAGTTAAACTCTAGTTAATAATCAAAATGTGTTTTTTTAGATAGTAGTCATAAGTAAATTAATTTTTAGGCACACGAAACTACTCTGTGTAAAACTTGTTAACAACAATAAAGGCTTTTATTATTTATTATTATTATTATTATATTGCCATCGTATACTTAGATTTTATAATGATTACCGTAACTCCAATAAAAGATGACCTATTTCAATCTCGTAGCTACTCGTAGCGCCGTAGCAAACCTGTGTTATTTTAAATTCGTAGCTAAGAAACTGTAAATAGTTTTTTTTGTGTGAATAGACGTTATTTTTCACAACGTTAAGGTTAACAGCAGTAATGTATTTAAAATACTTCTTAATATGTTAGTCTAGACCAGCGGTCGGCAACCCGCGGCCCGCGGGCCGCATGCGGCCCGCGGACGTCTGACTTGCGGCCCGCGGATGTTTGGTAAAAAAGTTTTTACCAAAATAAAAAATACTAAAAAGAGTAAAATTAGTTTCATTTAAACATTAGTCAGTGTCTCTAAGCTACTGTTGTTAGTATTTTGCCACCGAGTCATGAATTAATGAAATACGCTGGATGTATGGCTTCAAGGTAAAAAAAAACTGGCCAAGTGCGTCTCGGGCACGGCAAATATTTTTTTAAGCTCCCAAACACGTAAGGTGGGAATGATTTTTTTTTCGCGTATCCCTTCGTATGTTTTATCATTGGATAGGTCTTTCGAAAATATATTGGGTGTGTCAAGACTATTTTTCGGTTAAGTGGGCCATTTGCGAAAAAAAACTAGCACCCCCCTCCCTCTAACTTTTCAATGGATAGAAATGTGAAAAAATTCACAAACGTAGCACATGTAATCCACTAACAAGGAAATTTTCACGGCTTAGTAGGCATAACCGGCAGGGGCGTATTTACCATAGGGCCAAGGGGGCCATGGCCCGGAGTTGCAGGCTGCGAGGGGCGGCGAGGTTCAATTTTTTTTTTTAATTTGATCATCCTATCATATCAGCCTAATTATTGTGGTCCTAAAAAAAAAATCGCGCTCGCTACGCTCGCGCCTTCAACTAATCTTATTTAGTTTTTGCTACAATTTTGAGTTCTTTACGCCAAACCTTATTATGCAACAAACAAAAACAACGAAAAGTATTTTTTTATTGTGATCCTACAAAAAATTCGTGCTCGCTTCGCTCGCGTCTTAAACTGCTTTTTTTTTTTGCTCCTATTTACCGTGCAACAAACAACTCAAAAGTATTTTTTTTATTGTGATCCTACAAAAAAAACACTCTCGCTTCGCTCGCGCCTTCAACTGTTTTTATTTTATTTAAAATTTAGTTTTTGCCAAAATTTTGAGTTTTTTACTCCAAACATTATGATGCAACAAAAAAAAACAAAAAAAAGATTTACATCCTACAAAAAAAACGCGCTCGCTTCGCTCGCGCCTTAAACTGTTCTTTTTTCACATTTACTTTTTGCTATAATTTAAGAGTTCTTTACTTCAAACATCATCATGCAACAAACAAAAACAACTCAATAATAAAAATTATCATTATTTTATTGTGACCCAAAAAATACGCGCTCGCTTCGCTCGCGCCTTCATCTGTTCTTTTCTTTTAACGTTTTGTTTTACTACAATTTATAGATCTTTACTCAAAACGCTATCATCATGCAACAAACAAAAACAACTCAAAAGTGAAAAAAATACTGTTTTGCAAAAATAAAACCGACTTAAAAAAAAACTACAAATTGAAAAATAACTAATACATCGTTCTAAAAGTCGGTGTCTCCAATCGTTATTGTTTTGTGTTTTTTCGCCACCAACTTCAAGAACGATACATTAGTTAGGTTCTATTTTTCCATATTTTTTTTCATTTTTGTTAATGGGGCGGCAAAGCTAACTGGCCAGGGGCGCTAAATCTTTAAATACGCCTCTGGTAACCGGTTACAGAGTTTTATACTCGTCTAACTAATACCTACTACGGAACCCTAGTGCGCGTGACCCGACACGCACTTGGCCGGTTTTTCTATAGGAAATTATACGTAGGTATATCAGGTAGAATCTAGGGTAATATCACAAGTGCGGCCCGCCTATAGTTTATTTTGCTACCTTGCGGCCCTTGCTTGCCAAAAGGTTGCCGACCGCTGGTCTAGACCACAAACTAATATGACATACTAAGTTTTTATCGCAATATATTTTATGAATCTTTAATAAAATGTGAATGGAATTTTGTGTAGGGTTCTGCATGATAAAAATAAATAATTAGAATTTAATTTCTATTTCAGAAAGGAACCAAACATTGTCCAAACTAAAAGGAATAATGCACTACACATTTGCTCAACATACTTCTACAATTGTACACATTTCTCTTGGTAAACCTTCAAAATTCATCAATTTTTTTAAAATTAAATGATAGGCAGATTCATTAGTTAAAATCAGTTTATTTTCTCCGAAGGATTATATAATTATTAGCAAAAACAACTTGGCTACCGATTCCCGATCGGAGAATTTTCGAATTTAGGACTGAAACTAATAAAAATATGAAACATCAAAACTAATATTCTTTTACCATCTTAAAATCAACCAAAACACATCTTCCACTAAACATGGGCCTCCCCAAACCAGTCCTAAATTTTCATATTTACCAATTTCTAAGGCTCATCACTTCGCGATGCAACATGTGAAAGTCAATGTCAAATATATTAACATGCGTCGAACTATCTGTTTGTACAACCCAGTATGTGATTGTGAAAGTCCTCAAAATGGTAAGAATTTGAGATGTCGTTAAGAGCGCGAATTGACTCAAGGTTGGTTAAGTGCGATAATTATTTTTGACACTTTTGCTGGTAACTGTACTTATGAGGATCTTGTTAAGAGTACATAATATATACACTGACGGACTAATAAACTGCATCAATGTTCAACACGCACCTACCATTGAAAAAAACATTTTAATCAAGTATTCCAACTTTTTATACAAATTTAAATTGAAACCTATAGTTTGGTTCGTTAACTTTATAGCAGCGTAGTATAATTATCCCTAAGTGTATGTTTGTATACTAAAAAGGGTCAATATTTTTTTTTAAACAAAAACTTTGATGTAGTTTCTTTGTCTGGGGGTATAAATGTAAATAAAACGATAACTATATCGTTTTATTTTAATAAACTTATATCAGCTTCATTTCAAGTTCATCTAATACTCTAATCTTGTTAGCTAACGAACTGTTTTTGTCATAGACAAACTTCATTTTAACTGGACAGAAAGAGACAAAACAGTTTTAGCTTTAGTTTTAGTCTTAGCTAAAATAGGTTTAATAAAATTTTTAGTATTCTCCGCATTTTTTTCTAAATGGTCATAAATTGTCGTTAGTCTCGAGACAAAAAAAATACTTTAGAAAAACAATATTAAGTTATATTGTACAAATAGTAATAGCCTTGAATTAATTTATAACTATATAATTATAATTTTCCCCATAATTATATGGGACTTAATATAATTCGGAAAATGATAATGTACTAATTAAAACCTTATTAGTTTACAAAAATTATAAAGTGCAATATTTTACTAATAGTTGTTTACGTTTGAGAGAATATTTCAGTTTTTGTAAGACAAAGTTAAATTTTGAAACATTTACATACAAATTAAAACAAGGTTGTTTAGGTGTAAATATTTGACTCTTTCTGTGTTAATGGCTTGTCAGTCAAATATTAAGTACGTGATTGTTAGGTGCGATAAAGTTTATATGCATATGTGTGTATAATGTACAAGCTATTTCCCGTCACCTGTATTCTGACCGAACTACTTCGCAAACCCAAATAAAAGTAATCCTATGTCTTAATCCAGGCTATAAACTATGTGTGTACCACATATAATTAACATATACCATACCACATATAACTTCGATTTTGAGATAGAATCATGATAGCACAAGTTTAAACCTTAGTGATTTTTTTTAATTTATTTAAAGGGCTTTGTCGCTTGGCAGTTACTTTCTACGCTATAATACGACAAATTAGAGTTGACATGAGTAATGCTACAGCAAAAAAAATTGCGGTACAAACGGGAGGGCGTTTGTAGAACAATTTCTTTTGGCCGCGTATTACATTTAGACCAGTGCCAATAACTTTTGAAAACAAAATAAATAATAGTAGGATGAAACCCATTGGAAAAGGAGGAGAATACAATAAAAATGGTAGGAAAAATAAATTACGGGCGATCTGAGGTCGGGAAGTCGGGGGGGGTTAAAGTTAAAAAAACGGTTTATCTCAATTTCCGGCAAAACTACAAGTCCTATGAAAAAAAGTTTAATGGCAAAGTTGTAGGTAATAAAAAGATCTACAACTTATGGATTGACACTTTTTTCACATAACCTCAAAATTTATGTGAAAAATTCAAAAAACCAAGTTTTTGGTTTTTTATTTTTATCTTTTACAATAATTAATTTTTTATCACGAAATTTGGTGAAAACTTACCTTTTTATGTCCCAAACACACTGTAATTTATTTGATTTAAAATGATTATTTTTTTACCCTTATTTTGACTTAATATCGAAAAAACACCCTAATTTTCAATCGAAAATTCTCGTGTCAAAATATCACTTTTTTTTTAAAAGTCGGTAGTCTTTTTGTTCTTTGAAATCTCTACTTTCAGATGGTATAAAAAAATATTTACATTGCTATGGTAAATGTTCTCAGAAAATATAAAGAAACGCTACGAAATAACAGTTAGCAAGGCAAAGATCCTTCTAGCAACTCCCCACTTCTCTATGAAATACCTTTTGATCAGCTAAAAGGTATTTCATAGAGAGGTCCGAGGTTTCGTAGATCACTCAGATACATAAGTTATCTTACAATAGCAATAAATAGGCATCTACGCAAAAAAATTAAGCCGGTCTATGCCTTACTACCGTTATTTCGTAGCGTTTCTTTATATTTTCTGAGAACATTTACCATAGCAATGTAAATATTTTTTATACCATCTGAAAGTAGAGATTTCAAAGAACAAAAAGACTACCAACTTTAAAAAAAAAAGTGATATTTTGACACGAGAATTTTCGATTGAAAATTAGGGTGTTTTTTCGATATTAATTCAAAATAAGAGTGAAAAAATAATCATTTTAAATCAAATAAATTACAGTATGTTTGGGACATAAAAAAGTAAGTTTTCACCAAATTTCGTGAAAAAAAATTAATTATTGTAAAAGATAAAAATAAAAAACCAAAAACTTGTTTTTTTGAATTTTTCACATAAATTTTGAGGTTATTTGAAAAAAGTGTCAATCTAAAAGTTGTAGATCTTCTTATTACCTACAACTTTGCCATTGAACTTTTTTTCATAGGACTTGTAGTTTTGCCGGAAATTTAGATAAACCGTTTTTTTAACTTTAACCCCCCCTCCCCCCCACTTCCCGACCTCAGATCGCCCGTAATTTATTTTTCCTATCATTTTTATTGTATTCTCCTCCTTTTCCAATGGGTTTCATCCTACTATTATTTAATTCACTTTTTACCGTTTTAAGAGGCTAAAAGCACTGGCCTAATTCGTTCACATTCACTTCGCTATTCGTGAGTAGCTTATCCAAGTAAAGCTATACGCTAGATTGCATGGAAAAACGACTGATGATTTACTCGAGAATACAATCGTGGTATATATTATTTTCCGCATAGTTATTCTTGTATAAATTCAGGTTTGGTCGAATCAACCCTTAGTGAGATAAGAAAATAGCTCAATAGAATTTTAAATAGTATACTTAATAATATTCGTGAGAGAGTATGACGGCACTGTACGGCCATTAAACTATGAGTTTACATGGAAATTATTATAAGCACTTAATTAATACAAATTGCAATTACCTACACTAAAATGACTAAGCCAGAAACTATTTTAATTTAATTATCTATATTTAACCTAATGACACTGAATCAAAACCTTCAAAAATTATATATTGTAGCACTTATTCTCTTTGTAAAATAAAAGTATCCTAAGTTATTAATTATAACATCAGCTTTGTACCGGTGTCATCAGGAAGAACTGTCATTCAAGATCTGCCAAAATGGAGGATAAAATTAAATTTTGCTATAATTTTATGTTTTCCCTCTAAATATTTATAATGTATATGTTTTCTTAATTATATATTATCTAGCTATGTATTGAATAACATAAAAAATATTAAAAGTATGCTAATTATTAGAACATTTCACAAGATATGTTTTAATAATTAGCTTACTATTAATATTTTTAAACGACTATTTTTTTGGTGCAACCAGTTGGTATATTATAATATAATCATAAACGTGCTTACCGAAAATCTCAAGTCTAATTTCTGGTTTAATTTGATAATGAAATAACCTTCTACTTTTTCAAGAAACATATCGTTTCCTTAACTCAAAACTATATTATTTAGAGGCTAATTATTATTTTAATTTGTTACAGGTATGAAGCGGCTTTAAAAATATCAAACATAATTACGGTAATGGGAAAATTATCATTATTAAGTGAAATATTTATTAACCTGACATAATGTACATATATAATTATAATTTATCAACAAATTATATTGGTATTTTAAACATTTGGAGGAGATAGAGGACGAATAATGATAGAGTTGTATGGAAGACAAAGACATGCTGAACCGCCTACAAATAGTTAGGGATGAGGGCAGGGGGATCATGAAGAAAGGGTGAAACAGGGTGCCTACTCCAATATATAAGATACTAAATTTCAGCTTTCTAGTACCAAGAACTTCTGAGCTATACCGCGGACAGACAGACGGACATGGCGAAACTATAAGGGTTCTTTGTCGACTACGGAACCCTAAAAACGAACATTCGATTGAAGTTTCGTACCTTTCTTTATGGATTTTAAATGGCAAGGTGCAAACTTATGCTTAATATGAATAGTACAAGTAAATCCCTCTATGTTCCGGTGAGTTAGACTAGGCCCCCAGTTAACAAGTTTACTCCCATGCACGTTACGTAAGTTAAATAAACAACGCGGATCTATACTCGGTTTTATTTTGGGAAAAGCCAGGGTTATATTGTTGTTGGTTTGTACAGTAAAAGTAGTTTCGTACCATACCTTTCGTTTGTCGATAACTCGTTGTCCTTTATAACATTATTGTAGTTCGTTAATCTTGCATAATTTCCGGAGTTTAGTAAATTTTGCCAATATTCAATTAATTAAAAAGTTCATAGTTATAACTTCTTTGTATAAAGTATACAGGATCTAAATAACATTATATACATTAACAACAAAACTTCGCTACATAGTATAAAACAAAGTCGTTTTCTCTGTCCCCATATCCCTATGTATGCTTAAATCTTTGAAACTACGCAACGGATTTTGATGCGGTTTTTTTAATAGATAGAGTGATTAATGAGGAAGGTGTTAGTATATAATTTGTCAAGTTTTTGTATCCATTAGCTAAAATATCGCGGGTGAAGCCACTGGCGGGAAGCTAGTAAATTATAAAAGCTAGAAAAAAATCAATTTTAAATAGAAACTACTGAGTACTTTTAATGTAGTCGGTTTATTGTCGTCAAAAAATCATCTTCACTGTCACTGTCTGACAAGTCTTACCATGGGGTATCGTGTTACCCGGTAACTGAGTTGCGGAGGTCAGATAGGCAGTCGCTCCATGTAAGACACTGGTACTCAGCTGCACCCGGTTCAGACTGGAAGCCGACCCCAACATAGTTGGGAAAAGGCTGGGTTAGATGAGTTTAACTTCAATAAAGTCTGCAACATCTTGATTCAATCCCGTAGAACAGAATTATAAAAATCCATACAAGAAATTCCTTATGTTTTTTTCCGCGAACAACAAACTAGTTATTACAGAGAAATGTTGTCACAGCACGATGCAACAACTAGAGCGGGCGAGTGAAATTGTCTGTGAAATTACCTCTTTATCGATATCGACGCGACATTTTATCGATCAATGCCCGTGACTATTGTCAGGGTTAGTGTTGTTGTTTTTTACAATTCATATTGGCGTTTTTGGTTGGTGTGTGTTGTAATAACGTGGTTGGTTGGTAATTACGGAGTGAATAGGCAACTCGACCTAGGCATAGTTTGATGCCAGAACATGTTGATTTATTTGAAGAAAAAATATTAAAGGCTATATTAGTGTATAATCCTTCATATTTATATTTATTATCTTTTCGTTTCTATTTTATAAATATTACAACAAAGAAATATAATATAACATAATAAACGCATTTACTTACCTACCATCGCGTCCGCATCCGTACCATCGCGGTTAAAAAGAGACAGTCCTATTCATCCTGTATTGCTCTATTTCATTCTCGCACTAGAATCTGGATCGCTATAATATATTCTAATACCATTACGCAGACCCGGGAAGGGTATGTGAACATCACATGCCTTTGATGTAGTCGTTCATCGTTTTAAGCTTATCAATTGATGAAATAAATAAAGTATAAGAAATTACTTATTATTTATAATACCTAAAAGAGATTGGAACTCTCTACCTACATCTATGTACCCGAACGCATTCAACAATAATCTCTTCAAAGTTACAGTGAACACAAGCTTACCCAGAAGCCCATCGTCGACTTTGTCTCTGACACCTCCGAGATAGAATTAAGTCAAGAGAAAACTTATATGCAATTAAAACAAAAGATGGTAAATAAATCTAAAGTAAAAATATTATAAGTTCAAATTTAGAATACCACAAAAATAAACTTAACCCGACATTCTTGTAACACATAAATAACACAACAATTTAATGAATAATTCATTAAAGTTTTATAAGATTCTATTCACACTACTTTCTCCTATTTCACGAACAAAACGTTAGGAAGAATAATGTCGGTATGTCTTGTACGTATGTGTGTTTGTACGTCTGTTTCCCACGTTTAATAAGTATATGAATGAATGATAGTTAACTGGCGTATTAAATTCATCGTTAACTGTGTTCATTGTAACTATTGTTGTTAACCGTTAAATATAGAGGTAAAGAAAGCAGGCTTTTAGGTTGTGATGAGTTAATTTGTAATTGTGGAGACAGTTTCTTTGTTAAGGCAATTAAGTCTTTGGATACCACATGTTGGGGTGGCCTAGTGGTTAAGGCACCTGGCTATCGTGTACGAATGAGCTTTGATTAGGCTAGACCAAGGACTAAATAAGAGAACCAGTAGGTACTCCTAAACTGAATCTTTATTGAGTGTTGCCGGAGCTTATACATTCTCTTAAATTAATGGATTAATATTTAATTAACATGAAAATAAACGAAGTATTCTATAACGTGAAGTAAGTGCTTTAATAGATAAATTTATCGCGTGCAAACTCGTTGGGGCAAGGCAGGTCACTCGCGGCCATAACATAGCGTAATAAGGCATGGTTCGCGAGATCAAGATACGTCACACGTCTAGCTATTAGCCAACTAGGATACGAGTTCAAGAGTCAAGTTAGAATGACAAGACATAAAGATAGAGAAAACTCTTTAATAATCAGAATAATAAGATATTATATAATTATCGGGGCAACCTGGCAAGTAACAATGTGAATGTTCTAAAGTTATATGTATTTGCTAAGTATATCTTAGATACTAATAGACTAACAGTGAAGAAAACATCGTGAGGAAACCTGGACTTAAAATTCTGAAAATCGCCAATCTGCCTTGTGCAAGCAGCGTGATAATCAATACTCATGCCTTTTTTGTATAAAAAGAAGCCTATGTTCAACAGTGATATAATATATCTATTGCCAATGATGATGATAACCGGGGATTGTCCCTGGGTCCGTTTCTATTGTGTATACAGCGATAATTATCGGTTATGTGTCATCATTACATTTCATTTAAGTTGTCTCAAAGGGCTTCGGCGTGTTGGCTTCGACCCCACGTTCATTCCCCAAAGGAGCTTGTTGGTCCCGTGCATGCATGGCATCTACTCAGAAAATATATTGCCAAATATTGTAGGCTTTAAAAAAGGCATTAGTAATAAGTTTCAAACCCCAACTTTCTAAATGTCCTTGACCTGCCCCACCGTGAGATTTTTGACATTAAAATAAAAATTTTGACATCAAGATGAAATATTTAATGCTTACTGTTAAAATGCAGTGTTATTAAAATCCACAGCTTAAAATGGAAAGGTTTCGGTTGAGACATTATTGAGAAAGAATTTCAAGATGGGCTTGATAATGATTTGGGATGCGTATTCGGTTGACAGTTTAATTATGTTAATAAAATACAATTTCACGAAATACTTCATTCGTGACATCGTTTTCATTATGTTTTTTTCTCATACTAATTTATCTTTAGTCGGCTCCGAAATTTTGCTATCTCATAATCTTTCATCATGTATACGGTTCCTTTTTAGCCATATTATCATCTTTTGCACAATCCATCTTTACTTTCTTACTTAGCCATCCTCATTCATAATCAGATCCTTTCCTATCTTATTGTTTTTTTTTTAATGCTCATTATAATTTTATTTTAAACATAACAGTTAGTAACATTAGGCGTTTATTAAAATTCTCTATAAGGAAGAAAATAAACTTGAATTTAAATCAAACTATTTATTCCTCCAAACTGTCTCTAGGGTCCCATCTATCTCCATATCAAATTTCATCCAAATAGATTTAGATGTTTTTCCGTCAGCTGGTATATTAGCAGGATTTAGAACAATATTTATTTAAATAAGATCATCATTTGCAATCATTACTAGATGTGGTAGCCAAACCCTGCTTTCAGCCTTTCCTCAAAGCATTGAATTAACCTTTCATCAAGCAGGCGTGGTGACCATTTTGCATTGTTTAAGCGATCAGCATCCTTGATACACCCACATATGTGGTTCATTTGGACTGAATGTCGTAAAAGTAATCTTGAGACTAATATTATTTCTTAAAAGGCATTTAATTGTGTAGCCTTCACTTGTGAACTTTTGGTTCGTAAAGCATTTTGACTGTATCTTAGGTTTCTTTATTCTGATCTGCATTCTGATGGGATAATTATTTTACGAGTTTTATATCCGTGTTGTACTTAACTCTGGACGAAAATACAAATGTAAAAAAAAACTATCAAAATTATTTTGGGTTCACATTTCCGCACTGGGCTCTGATCAGATAAAGATCTTTTTCTTTTTACTTAGGGCAAGGCCTTATCCTGCCTCGGGTGTTATAACTGCAAGAATCTACTTAGATCTTTTCACTTTCTGAAGAAAGTTTAAATTTACAGACATCCATCTTCCCAGATTTTTTGTAAACCTTTGATTTCTCTATATCTACATATAAGTACAGTTCCTTTATACTGCTTCTTTAAATTGTTACCATTTATAACCTTATTCCACCTGCTAAGTATAGCTATCTCATATTCTTGTGCCATGAGCGGCGAGAACATTTATAACTTTTTACCGACTCGTAACACTTTATAAGGAAATTACAACGTACCAACATTTCGCCATTGAACGTGGTAAAACTCCTGCGCACCCGTGAGAACTTAGCTCTGGCCATGAATAAGATATGAGGAATTAGCATAGGCGGAGGGTCGTTCATGTGCAATGAGTCAAACTTAATGATAATTGTGTTCCTATAAAAATATACGTTTATAGTATTGTAGACATGTGTACAGATAGTCCAGCAAGTCGTAAACGAATGTCATTCCCATACATTTTGTTTTCTATTCTACTAGCGTTTTTGCCACTTTTCTAACCCCCCAGATCATAGACTTTTTATCATATCTCAAGATTTTTTATCGGTCAAACTCATTCGCAACTACAGTATCAGAAGTTTGACGAGAAGCTGAACGTTCGCCAAGTTCACCGTCATATAGATACCTAATCGGCACGTTAAACAAAAACGTTTTATAACCAGGAAGCTAGAATATTCGTGGTACCCACTTCTAGCTCAACCCTGGTTTGCTAATCGACCGTTTCAGGAATAAAAATCGACCCGTTATCTCGTCGGTAAATTTGGGCCTTAGTTGTCGAAATTAATTGAAAGCAATTTCTAAAGTTGTTTACTCTTGATACATATTCGAGTTTATCTATTGCTTCTATCTCTGTATTTAAACAGTTGGCTTAGAATTGCCCCGGTTATTGCCAATGCAACCCACGGCGTTATTTATAACATCACTCAGGGCAATATTGCACTTGACTAGCATATAAATATGACTTTCTTCACCGTTTGAAGGAATAAAATATTCTCTTATTCCATCATTTGTTGTTTTTAAAAGATATTACGAAATTGACGATTGTAAAATCTACTAATTAAATGATTTAAACATAGATTAATTAGTTATGTAATTCTGAAGATTATTGCTAGTTTAGAATTAATATGCAATCGATAAATCTACGTCGTTGTGAAAGTTGTTTGTGTGAACAATTTCATAATAACCGAGGCTTACAATTACTACAATCAATTATTATGTTTATCTGTTTGATCAATTATTTGAGTTGAGCGTATGCTTTAACCCAAATAATCAATATATCATCATCAGCCTATCTGACACTAGTCCACTGCTGGACATAGGCCTCCCCTAACGTGTGCCGGTCTTCAGCTTGACGCATCCAACTTCTGCCAATTCAAAATAATATAATATCGATAAAAATAATATAGTTGTGGCCACCATAAGTACCATCATTAATGTCTACCTAATCCAGAAGATAATATAATTTAATAAAAAATCTGTTCCATTTATGAATTTAATATATGTGTTTAGTTGTGAAACCGGGCTTTTTTTATGTGTGGGACAACCGGACCTTGGGTTTACAAATCGCCCGTCTAACGAAATTGCATTGCAAAAACACTTTCTCACAAGAAGATAAAATAATCTTAATAATTTATTTCAAAAGCATTTTTAAAGAACATCTTAATTCCACATGATATGGTACCTACACAAAGAAACTTTTGTTACTTTGAAAGTTAAATTCAAACCACTTAACAGCAAAACGTAAATTAAAACAAAACTACTGGCTTTAACCACAGGCTATTAAATTAAAAGATCAAGGTCACGATTGCCATGTTATCGTATTTGAACCCCAAAGACGAGAGGATTTCGGATAATACGGACTTTCACGAGCGAGTACAGTGAAAGGTCCGTTCAGATTTTATAGGCCAGTGGACTCGCCTACTGATGCAAGATTTTATGCAGAGCTAGTTTTTACTGTAGGTATTTATGTAGGAGCTGTAAATATTTATTATAGTTGCTACACTTTGTAGATTTATTTAATTTCATCTGTACCCATAATAAAATCTGTCTATTGTCCTAAGTCTTGTTGTAAGATAACCTAGTTCTGGGATAAGCTCGCCTTTTGTATTAATATTGTTTTTGTGTGCAATGAAGAATAACACTAATCATGTAATTAAATACTTGCGGAATGATTTGTAGAAGTTGAAACTACTATGATAGAGGCCTATGATACGGTTTGTTAGAACATTATACATCCAGTATAAAAAAGGCCTATTTTGATGTCCCACTAATAAAGACCTCTTCGCCTCGACTTGACTTCGACGCGCCCGCTCAAGGTAGATTGACGATTTCAAAATGTTTAGTCTAGGTTTCCTCACGATGTTTTCCTTTACTATTAGTCAGTGGTGTCTCGGATACACTTAGAAAGTACTTTAGAATAGTCATATTAGTACTTGCTAGGTTTCGAACCCACACACTCCAACGCAACGACTAGTGAGTCCATAATAGGACGTGAAAGAAAATGAACAGAGCGTAAAGTATATCTTTACGTGCACCTTATGGAAGACTATTAAGGACCCACTTTTGTTTGCGCAAAAGATTTCTGTAAGGTAAGATGTCTTCTGTTGCGAGATTGGTATAGGTCAGTGCACACAAAGTAAGAAGATATTACATAAATACACAGTAATAGAATGACTGAATGTGACACTCCTCGTTACACATGATGTATGACAATATAAATGACATACCACAGAGTATATAAACACTACGTGACATACGTCATACCTTATTCAACAAGGCAATGCTGTTTGTTGTTTTGTTCAGAGATATTTCCATACTATCATTTTTAATTACATTGCTTATCCTAAATTGTGTTTTGAAGACATCATAAAATAACCTATTCCTCCTACAAAAGCTGTATGTTTGGAAAAAATGTTACAACGATGGCAGCGTCATCCTATGGATTTTCGGATTGGAAATCATCAAATGACTCCTCCCGCAGTGGTTAGGGCGGGAGGGAGTGTCAGACTCTTACTGACTAAAACCCATGTTCCTTCCTCAGCCTTTTTATTAAAGAGGCGCGGTAACTCTATCGAACATCCTGCAGCCGGAGGCAAGCGCAGCCCCTGCAGACTTATGGGGTGCCTACGATGTAGATACTTTAGGTACCTACTACAAAACACAAATTTTATTTATCGTACCTATTTCATTGCTGTGTGGATTTCCAATCACATGCACTTGTATTTAATTTTGAATCTATCTATAGGAAAAGATAATAATATAACACTGAGTACACACAGCCGTTACTAGTGAATACAAAGCCGTTGCTCTGGGAAACATTAGTTAATCAACTTTTTATACGAGCATAAAATTAAATCCAGCATTTTTTTGCCCCATCACATTAGCTACAAACGCGATACAAAACTGTGTATCTTTCACTTACTATTCTTTCTAATTCTTCATCACCAAACGCAATATTGTCACGCAAGACACTTTGAGCTACAAATTCCATTGCAATAGTCATTCTGATCAATTAATGTTGTGCTGTTTCATTTCTCCTACTGTTTTATACTATAGGTAGATATTTTTAATAGGAATAACGTGGTATACCTATTTCGTTTCCATCCCTCGACTCCAAAAAAGGGGTGTCATAAGTTTGATCGCTATGTGTGTGTCTGTCTGTGGCATCTTAGCTCTTAAAAGGTTTTTTATTTAAATGCAGGTTTATCAAAATTGGTTCAGCCGTTTCAAGGTCAGCAGCTTTTTGATTTTTTAAATATTCGCTTTACTGCTTTAGGTTTTTTTTCATGTTTAATTTAATATTTTCACTTGCTTTTGCATCTATTCATGAATACAGATTTAAGTTTTGCATAAATATTGCATGCATTAAAGCTCCCACACGTTTAACCTCTTGCAAATCTTTAAAAGTTCACCGATAGATGCTCGATACCCTTTCTTATAGAAGGTACATAATATCTAATAGTCTATACAAATGCAGTCTTACATCATTAACACAGTAATAGTCTGTGGGTGGTCAATCAATTTGATCATATTACTTGTTGTAATATAAATTTGTATTATCATCAACCGCATCACTCAAAACTCTATAGTTTGGCAGACTCTTATACTCTTATAACAGTTTTTGAGGTTTTATCTGGGTTCAGATTTGTATAAAATTCATCATTCACATCCTGCTATGCCAGCTAAAGTGCCTCGTCTTAAGTTTGAGGAATCAAGCAAATAAATAAAAGTAATGGTTAGGCGTTACAATATTCCTCCACATCGCTACACAACTATACATACTGAGATGAGAAAATGCTTTAAAACTAAATTATTAAATACAGAATCGAGGAAAAGCTAGGCAAAAATAAGAACTTCTTAAATCAGTACACGTCATATAAAAGCTTAAACTATAACAACAGAAGTGGAAAGTGTTTTGCATACAAGTATTCACGTAGAATATTTTGTAACTGACCAGCCTGAGTCCGGTCAGACTCGTTCATATGAAGATTTATGTCATTATTACAGCAATTCACTTTAGTTTTATCGTCATATTTCACGGTAAATGTACAAACAAGTCTGTTACTTTTATTATATAAAGCATTTCATCATGTTACTATTGTTTTTTGTAATACCTGGAAGATTTTAACCGTAGACGAAGAAGTTGCTAGTGAAGAAATTACTGGTCATAAAATCCGAAACAAAAAATTGCCTAAACTTTAAACAGATAAAATAATAATGTTTCCTGTGGTTAAACTAATATTTTTTCTAAGTATGTAGATTTTATGATAGTACAACTAATAGAAACCATCAAAATATTACTTGCTATCGTAGTCACGTAGGCAAAAGCCTGAAGGAATCTTAAGGTCAAAATAGAAAACAGAGGTCTCACAAGAGAACGCCTTGCTATTGCTTTAAATAAGAGTTGGCTACCTACTCCTAGCGATATTTGGATACCTTATAGGACCAAAATTTAGTTCTAGTAGTAGTTGTACATTTTGATTACAGGCAGTTCTTTGATTTGAATTTTTGTTTCCCTCATGCTGATTCCCTAAAAGTAAAAGATTGCAAAAAACTTTATAAAAATTCTCATGGCCTTTGCCAGGTTTCTTTCATATGTTGAAACTTAAGCGGACTCCTTGAACCCTGAGCGTCTACCACATATAGATGGAATGTCGCAAGAATATCAACACACATTGCTTCCCACACCTCCCATACGTCAATAATTTTTAAATTTATGGATTCTGTAAACAGATTAACTGAATCCAAATTTATTCCATCAACTGAAGCTGTTGCAATATTGTATGCAGTTCTATGCGTCATGTTCGACAGTGAGACATGGGTCTTTCCAGATTGTTACTAGTGATAATACAATTGTTTTACTCAATACTTGGCACACTCTTAACCGGAATAAGAATTTTATTATTTCTCAGTTTGGCTAAGATTTATGTCTATAAGACACAGAGAGAGAGAGAGAGTGCAATGAATCATGCATAGTTACTAAGTCTTCTGATAATGCTATCTTACCAGCTATCAATTCCATTGAAGCTATTGATTTAATTAACGAATTATCAAATGATGCTAATTTTGCCTGTAATTTGAGTAAACTTTTCCTTTGAATGCAGCTATTTTATTGTAGCGTCAGTACTAACTTTACTGCTTTCTCAGTAGTTTCAAGATTATCTTCTTCAGTCTCATATTTTAGGTCATAGTTATATCTTCTATCTTCTTTGTATCTCTATTCTCTTATTCTTATTTTCTTTTCTATCAGCCACCACTCCAGCATTTACAGTCCTTTGCAATAAAATTAACTTTCAAAATTCTATCATCATTAAATATCATTTTATCATCATTTAAACTATCTTTCGCTTTCTACTGCTTATTTTTAGCTATTTTAGCTAGCGGAACAATACAGAGATATCATTCTTCAATCATGATGAATGATTTATTACTTATTATTGTTACCTTGTTCAAGATCTTAAGCGTGCAGTTATGTGGACAAAAAAATCGCGTGCAATGTAATCTCTTTA
Source organism: Pyrrhia umbra (assembly GCA_963891755.1). Lineage (NCBI taxonomy): Eukaryota > Metazoa > Arthropoda > Insecta > Lepidoptera > Noctuidae > Pyrrhia > Pyrrhia umbra. The sequence goes on along the minus strand of OY982937.1, from coordinate 10,834,012 downwards.
CGTTTCTCCTTCCTTTACTTTCATTATTCTCTTAATGATTAATATTATAGAAGCATTTACATTATTTTTGCTTACCATGGAAACTATTTTGCATAGATAAACTATCTTGGTGATATTTTTTTTTTACATCATATGGAAGATTGTCTCGCGTAACCTACATGAACGCGCTAAATAGAGCTTAACCTTGCAGATAAATTAATCTATGGTTAAAACTTAGCCACAACCTCCTCAAGAAACAATTCGATATAATATCACTAATTCACATAAATTGGCTCTAACGAACATAATCGCCCACTAATCGCATAAAATGTGCGGTGGTGTCGTCAAATCCGATGCGTGCGCGCAGTCATTATTTATCATTAGGCGCGCGCGCCGTGTTAGACGGTTATCGCGAACCATTGTGTTGGATTTGTCTGGTTAAGGTTAGGTTATAGTTCATAGTATACTTATTAATTATATAAATAGTGTAAAATGTGCATGCTGTTTCTTGCTTTTTAACTGCATCCTAAAGGAACTACTTCGCGCACCGGGATAAAAATTATCCTATGTGCTAATCCAGGTTACAAACTATGTATGTACTGAATTTCATACAAATTCAATTAGTTTTTGTGTGAAACAGTAACAAACTAACATACATCCTCAAAAACTTGCGCATTTGTTCACACATACATAGGTAAACTAAACAAATATCTTCAGAGAGCACTAAACACTTTCATGTACTACACAATGGACTCTCTTCCAGCAAATATTGACTATTGTTAATAGTGAAAACAGTGAAAACAGTTTGTACGTTCACGCGGAATGAAACAATAGATTTCATGAGAGAAATGGCGGATGACTACTAATTATATTGAGTGCTTTTTATTTGGAATTTCACTGTCAGTGTGCAGAAGTTAGTAGACTCTTTCTTTATGAAAGGGAAAAGGGAGAGCTTGATAGGAAAGGCCAAGGCTAAGCTATGATTTCCGCAGTTGGTTCGTAGATGGTTGATCATCTATGACAAACCGTAAAGTACATTAAGCCGTTGGTTCTAGCTCGTAGATATACCTACGACTATTTTCAATTTATCTATCTGTCTTTATGTCAAAATTGTATCACTAATAAGAAAATCTTCTGATAGGTCAGTCAGATTAAATCTTTGACAGTCGTTGTGGGTACTCAGAAGCCAGAAAGTCTGACAACTAGTTTTACCGAGAATTATCGTGTTACCCGGTAACTAGGTTGTGGAAGTCAGATAAGCAGTCGGTCCATGTAAAACACTGGAACTCAGTTGCATCAGGTAGGACTGCAAGCCGCCCCAATATATTTGGGAATAGCTAGGCAGATGGTTATGTAGTAGCATATTTATTTTCAGAAAATAGTACATAGTGTCACAAAAGTATTACAAGTTTTTTTTTTAATAACTTCCATTTTTATTTATCTGTTATTTAATAGGTGGTTAATGCAATAATATTTTAATGGAATGGATTTTTATTCCAAAAATAAGCGTTATACGTCAGAAAATCACTAAAATTTTAATAGATTTTCAATGTTAATTAGTATATTATGTGAGTGTGATCATTTAAATAATAGATATCATAAAAGTAATTGAATAGTTATGAAATTGCATTTTGAACATTTGTTTTGCATAATTATCATTTTGTAATAGTATTTTATTTAATTAGTATTTTCAAGGCAAAATCAAAATGACGCATACATTCAAAAGTTGTTTCAGTTAATTTTAATGTGCTTATCTAAATAATGACAAACGAACAAAATTAAATGTCTCATTTGCCTTCAAACGTAATAGAATAGACAGCAGTTCTGCTTTGATATGGCAGAAATATGATATTAGTAGTTACCTGGGCGAGATTTTTAAAAAAGAGGTCTCTTTCTATTTCATAACGAAGGACCAAATACCTGAATCATATTGGTCCTACAGAATAAATTGTAACACAAAAATTCAATCACATTAAACTATTGTAATTTTACAATAGTCATAGTCATAGTCATAGTCATTTATTCATGAACAAGTAATTGTATCTGAATTTACACAATAATTAACACAATAAAATACACAATAAATTCCAAAATCACATACACAATAAATCCCCACAATCCGTCACTGATTCCATTATACCCACATTGTATGCCTACATAGTTAATAATATAAAACAAACATCGGTTGATTTGATAAAAGGTACTAATAAAAATATAATAATTCATAAAATATGTCAAAAATACAAAAAAATACCAATTCATAAATTAACATTAACAGGTTAAACTTAAAATTAAACATGAATAATCATAAGAAATAATCTTAACAATACATTTCCCCATAAGAATAAAAAATTACAATTCTTCTATAGCATATAGACACTTACTCAATAGGAAACTCTTTAGTTTAACTTTGAAAGAGCTACTGTAAACCTCGCTTTTTATGTCCAAAGGCAATTTGTTAAATAATTTTACGGACTGGTAACGTGGACAATGTTTAACAATTTTGAGATGATGATTAGTCATTTTGCTTTTTAAGTCCAGTCTACGGGTGCTTTCCCTTATCTGCCGTTCTTCTACTGTCTCATATAAGTACATGTTTTTAGCCATATTACTTAAAAGTACAAGTACATATATACTAGGTACTGTAAGTATGCCTAAATTTACAAAATGTTGACGGCAACTTTCTCTTTGGGAAATGCGGACCATGGTACGAATTGCGCGTTTTTGTAGTACAAAAGCTCTTTTGCTATTGTATCCATAGCTGTTTCCCCAATGTAGTATGCTATATCTGATTTTAGACTCCACTAACGCAAAATATACCATTTTCAGTTCTTCTATTCCGATTTCATTCCGCAAAGCTCTCAAAGCATAGCACGCAGATGACACCGATGAATCAATCGCTCTTAGTTCTGGTTTCCAGTTTAGAAGTTCGTCAATGTGGACACCCAAAAATTTTACCTCATTAGCCAGTTCTATTTTGACTTCATTCAGGGTTACATTTATACTATCTTTATTACGCGCTGTTGTTTTGAATATCATTATTTTCGTCTTTTGAGTATTAATTAATAATTTATTTGCAGTGAACCATACATGAAAAGCTTTCAAAGTAGCATTAACCTTTTCTGTCAACTCTACCATATCATTAGCTGCTACTATTGCGTTAGTGTCATCCGCGAAAACTACTATTCCAATGTCGGGTAAAATATTATTTAAATAATTGATTAAATCATTAATAAACAATATAAATAAGATAGGGCCTAAAATCGATCCCTGTGGAACGCCCGTCGATATATAATACTTTAAATAGGTACGTAGAAATTGTAAAATTACAATTCTTCTTATTAAGTTTCCTTACGTGTCTTGGAAAATAACTCCATTAGTATTTATTATAAGTATTAAAAGAATTCGCATACCCTAATTTTTAACTTTAGGTAAGTACTAGAAAAAAAAAATTTACAAATTACAAATAAAATATATGCCATGCATTTTTATGCGTTTTGTTCATAAAAAGAAATAAAAGCCATTACATATTTCCTAGAATCTCTCGACTATTAGATGTATGGTATACTTATTGATGACGCTTTCATCTTTCTGGTCGTTCCCTCAATGCTGAGGATCGTGACTGTATGTCACTCTTCTCCACTCGGTCCGGTTCTGCGCCATATGTACCGCTCCCTGTATCTGGCCACCAGTCACCTCTTTGAGTTGGTCCACCCATCTAGCTGGTGCTCTTCCTCTAGCGCGCTTCCCCTCCATATGTCCGAGAATGATGAGTTTCTCCAGGCTGTGCAATGGGGATCGCATTATGTGCCCAAAGAAACTCCGGATCCTTTCCTGGCACGTAGTTAGCAGGCGCTTGGTGACCTTCAGCTCTTCGAGGATGGAGACATTGGTTCTCATAGCTGTCCAAGGAATGCGTAGCAGCTTTCTCCAGCACCACATTTCAAAGGCATGGATCTTTTTGCGTTCCTTTTTCCTGAGACACCAAGTCTCCACCCCGTACAGGAAGATAGAGAAGACCAACGTACGAACCAAACGCATCTTAGTTACTCGGCGAATATTACGGTCTTTCCAGATTTTATCGAGGCTAGTCATGGCACTTTTAGCCATCCCGGTACGGCGTCCGATTTCTTTCTCGCAGTTACCACTGTTAGAGATCAGCGACCCCAAGTATATAAATTCCTCCACATTCTCATAATCCTTGAGCGCATTTGATGGACTTAAAACTTGAGCTCTGTCCACCGTCATCACTTTGGTCTTAGAGCGGTTTATGTGCAGGCCAAATTCAAGGCTCACTCTCTCTATTCGCTCTAAGATCGCAGCCATCTCGGACTCGCTGGCTGCAAGGATTGTTGTATCATCGGCATATCTTAGGTTCGTAATCTTCGTACCGCCCACTGTAACGCCGCCGTCCCAGCCATCAAGCGCCTTCCTCATAATATACTCGCCGTAGAGGTTAAACAGCTTCGGAGAAAGTATGCATCCCTGACGGACCCCTCGTTCTGTATGGAATGTTTCAGATTGTGATTCATCCAATTTCACAAAGCTCGACCCGTCAAGGTACAGCCTCTGGACAAGGAAGATAAGATGTGATGGCACGCCCATTTCCGACATCATCCTGAACATGGAATTCCATTTTACGCAGTCAAATGCTTTGGCATAGTCTATAAAGCACAACACAAGAGGTTTATTGAATTCTCGACATTTTTCAATGAGTAGGCGTACGTTCAGTATCTGTTCTCGTGTTCCTTTTCCTTGCACAAATCCTGACTGTTCTGGAGGAATCTGTCTATCTATGTAGGCGGCCAATCTCTTGTTCAAAATCTGCAGCATGATCTTACTAGCGTGGGGCATGAGGGAAATAGTGCGGTAATGTTCACATTTCTTTGTGGAGCCCTTTTTGTGTAGGGGGATGACAGCTGATTGTGCCCAGTCCTGAGGCCAAGTACCAGTGTACCAAATCTTGTTACAAATCTGGTAGAGGGTTTCGGCACCTTCAGGGCCTAGATGTTTGATCATGCCAGCTGATATGCCATCCGGACCCACTGCCTTGTGTCTGAGCTTCTTGATGGCGTCCTCCACCTCACTGCGTAGTATGTTGGGTTCAGTTTCGTAATCATCCCACGACCTCTCGACCTCTTCATGCTTGTTTTCACTGTAAAGCTTGTAGCAGTACTCTCGCCATCTGTTTAAAACCTGACTGAGGTCGGAGAGAGGGTTACCCTGCTTATCGTCAACTACCCATGATTTTGGTTTTGGTGGCTTCGCTAACAGTTTGACCTTACCAAAGAGATCTTTGGTTTGTACCTTCACAGCGTGTTGTTCTATTGCCTCACAGATATCAGAAATTTGTTTGTCCTTGTCCCATCTTAAAGCAGTTTGCACCTCTTTATGTATCTTGTTTTAAGCCGTTACAGAGCCTTTGCTTTTTGCAGTTCTCCTCTTCTCAATCAAGTCCCAAGTATTATCACTGATCCAATTCTTTTTATGACGGACACCCTTAAACTGTGCGCTAACTTCTTTAGCAGTTGTGAGAATAACGTCTTTAAATCTCACCCAGTCAATGTCACTTGAGTCAAATGGATCAAGCTCTAGGGACCGGAGTTTTGGTCTTATCTCCTTTTCAAATTGTTGTAACGCGGGCCCATTCAAGGACGTAGGTTTATTAACGCGTTTTTTAATGCTTCTTAGGCGAAGCTTGAAATCAGCAATGAGAAGTTCATGGTCGCTACCGCAGTCGGCACCAGGCAGAGTTTTGGAGTTGGTGATGCATGACCTCCATCTAGATTTTATTAATACGTAATCTATCTGATTCTTGTATTTTCCACCCGGCGCTGTCCATGTGTAAAGCCTTCTAGGGTGGTGCTGAAACCAGGTATTCATAATGGACATTTGGCTCTCAATACAAAAGTGCATTAGCATCTCGCCACGGTCATTACGTTTACCTAGACCATAGTTACCAACGATGGTGCCATTCAAAGGGTCATTTCTCGTTTCGCCGACTTTAGCATTTAGGTCTCCTTTTACAACAGCTATCTCCTGGGATGGTATGGCTCGCAGTAGTTCTCTCAAGTCTGAGTAAAAGTGCTCGATTTCGTCTTCAGAAGCTGCAAATGTTGGAGCGTACACCTGTATAATATTTAGGGTCACTGGTCTGGTGTCCAATTTCAAAAGTATCATTCTGTCAGAGGGTCCGTGGTATCCCTTTACTGCTCCCTGCCAGCGCTTGGGTACTATAAAAGCTACTCCATTCTCGCTTTTCTCATTCGAGCCCGAGTAGTAAACGGTATTACCATTCTCAGTGACAAAATGACCACTTCCCTTCCAATGAACTTCACTGAGACCTAAGATATCAATATTTCGACTTTGCATCTCACTTTCTATTATATCGAGTTTGCCTGGTTGTGTTACTAGTCCTTTTACATTCCAAGTTCCAATTCTTATACTTCGCTTACTTTTGGGTTTCCTCGAGTTAGGCAGTACAATGCTACCAGTAGTTTTAGTTTCACTGTCTGCCTGGTAGTCTACAGCACAGTGCCCAGTCGCATATTTCCCACCATGCATCCTGGGTTTGCGATGGCGCCGAGGGTCAGTCGGATCGCATGACATACTAACACAACTTGCGGACATAATATTCATACAGTTTTCTTGGGAAAATAGTGCAGTGGTTTCCCCTTGCCTTCTGCACCAGATATTTTAGGGGTTATTTGGACCCCAAGGTCACTGTAGCCTCTTCCGACTGGTTGTCCAGCCAGGTGTATGGTTATACCGCCAATGCTCGGTCGCCATAGCCTCGTCCGTTATCTAGCGGGGAGCACCACGACACGGTATACGCCACGTCGTCGCCATCCGGCGCGTGCAGGTGAGGTTGACAGTTGGGCCGGATCAGATGTGGTTTCCGTTCTCCCCTTGCTCCCCAAGATCATACATTAACATAAAAGCGTCCGTTTGTCCGTATCCGCTTGGTCGGTCAAGTGGCATATGTTTTATCGAGACTCGCTGCAATCTAGGTCAAAAGCATGTTTGTCTAAGTGATAGTTATGAAGTGCTTAAGTTTCACATTTCATCTGTTGGTTCTTCATTAAAAACATAACATAAGATACTCATCATCATCATCATAGCTACTTCGTCATCAAACAATATTTATAAAAGAAAAATTCCGATCAATTGAGTTTCTACTCATTTTTTAAAGTCTGTTAAAAATAGAACATAGTTTTACCAGTATACGGTATCAGAGAATTTGCGGACTTTCCCATCAGTTGGGCTTCGAAAAAGATCACAAGTAATAAAGTGCGGCTTAAAAGAATAAGATGATAATTATGTTCAAAATATTATAAGCCCAACCTCCGAAATCATTTTGAAATAATTTGCCAGTATTCGATTTACAGTCTAAATATACAAGCTCTATCACCCCGAAAATAGTTCCAGACAATTGTCGACTCTATTCATAAGACTAGCGTGCCTTTTAAACACTTTTTTCGTGTGCCCAGGTGGTTTATTAAGTAGTCTTGATCACACATTATTAAGACACACGTTTTGTTACACAAGGTACAACGCTATGACACTGTTGACCAATATTGCCGATGATTGATCGATACCACACAAGAAATGATAGGCAGGTAGCCTATGCATATGAAAACAGTTTAGTAATCATTTTCTTTAGATCATCTACTCGATACGCAATCGATTTGTCAAGGGACTGTATCAGCCGGTTGCATATGAAAAAATATTTTAAACTATCTGTTTCCCGCGGTTTCACCCACATCCCGAGGGAACTACTTCGCGCACCCGGGTAAAAAGTAGCCTATGTCCTTTCTCAGGCTTTAGACTATCTGTGTACCAAATTTAATTTAAATCGGTTCAGTAGTTTTGGCGTTAATACGTGACAGACAGACAGAGTTACTTTCGTATTTATAATATTAGTAAGGATTAAAATATTGTGAAACGGTAAACTATATTCTTAACCCGATGTTGGTAAAACTGTCTAATAAATATTTTTGGCGTATCTGTTTACTACAGACTAAAGCCGAGCCGGTCGGTCTAAAACTCATCTCGATCTTGAACTAAAAATAATGCATAACTTTTTCTCAGTGTCACACTGTCCTGTCCAGTGTGTTATTCATAATTCTTTCAGGACTTTTGTTTTAATTTCGGACCAATGTATCTTTTTACCGTTTTTTGTCTTCATTCTTTTTTTTTCTCGGTATTATCAGTCAAGGGGACGAAATAAAAAAAAATGGAAAAATATTTTTCGAAATTATTAACTTTAACTTTTAATTTGCTTAAGTATGTTTGTATCTTTGTATAAGTAGACAATTTTAATTTATTCCAAAAATTTGTTGAAGAAATATTATATATGTATTAAAATAATACATTTCGAAATTCCAAAAGTTAAGAGGTCCTGACCCAAAATGTGAGCCTCGCCTTTCCAAAGACAACCTTCATTCAAGTCTTCAGAAAGTAACGGATCTTATTATGAGTCTCATAATATGTTTTTAATCTAGCTTAAATATACATATATACCTAAGGTCAACTGCTTAATATGGAATCTCTTGAAAACCACTAAAATCTGTTTCAATCGAGTGAATGGTAAACACTATACGTGATTAGTTTGCACAATGTTCGCTCATTAATGATGAAACTTTGACGTTCGATAGATGGATGTATGATGGATTTAAGGCTGAACTAATTCGGTGTATAGCTTGTAGTCTCATTATGTTACGAATAACCTTAGAGAATCTATAAACGCTATAATATTATACGATTTCTTGAAATATTTATTATTTTTGGTGTTCGAATTTAGGTGTTTCAAGTTTTGACATCGGCAAGGTGACATAAATGCATTGTTATTCTCCTAAATGAGACATTTTGAAATTCGAATAAAGGTTTTCATTTCACATACCTAGTATTAGACTTTTAAAACTGATGAAATGAAATTTTATAATGTCTGCCTATTTTTACATAATTTTATTTGGGAATCATAAAATTTGAATTTGGATTTTGAGCAAGTGTCAACACGTACCTTCTCCATATGAGAAGAAGCCTTTGGGACAATTCTGTCGGTCGATGATGATGATGAAGACAACATCATCATTGACTGACAGAATCCTCCATTCATAGAGTACCTGATACTCAATCCCTAAAATACGTCATTCCGGTAAAGAAGAACTGTAAAGAAACTCTTTGATAACTTTTTAAATATGCGTTGCTGTGTGTAGCAGCCTTGACCGGGTCGGTCAATGTCGTCATGCTGTCACCGAGTTGTGAAAGATTATGGTTTGGATGAGCTACGTTAAATATTGAGCAATTAAACACGGCGGTCAAATTAGTCCTGTTGCTAAGATCAACACTAGGCTGTTTTACTTGGTTTCACCATGTCACATAGATAATTTAAATTGGAGGAGCTCGTGGCTAAGCAACAGCCGCACGGGTCGACCGATCAAAGGTTAAGCTGCGCTTGGCGCGGTCGGTCCGTGGATGGGTGACCATCTTTGTCATAACGAGACTCCTCCGTGCCTCGGAAAGCACGTGAAGCTGTTGGTCCCGGTTGTCATTTGTACATCTTTGACAGTCGTTACGGGTAGTCAGAAGTCGGAAAGTCTGACAACCAGTCTTACCAAGGGGTCCCGTGTTACCCGGTAACTGGGTTGTGGAGGTCAGATAGGCAGTCGCTCCATGTAAAACACTGGTACTCAGCTGCATCCGGTTAAGACTGGAAGCCGACCCCAACATAGTTGGGAAAAGGCTAGGCAGATGATGACATAGATAATTTAAATATTATTTTTTTATATCATTGTGGCGAGTTTTTTTATTCAAAACAATAAAATATTATGAAGGTAAATAGTTACTTTTAAATATTGAAAGAAATAACTGACTTCGTGCATAACGTTCATTCACCGTTTATTATATCTACATGACATTTATAAATTTAACTACCCTGCCCTTTTTCTCAATTCTTGGTAAAAAGTAAACACAAGATTTTATATTTTCATCAAAACATATAACCTTCTGCATAATTACGATACCTACATAATTTAAATAAATACCGCATCCATATTTCATTTGTCTACGCTCACTTTCACCGTGAGTGCGCAGACGCATGACACCGTCGGACATCCGAATTCTATTGAACTACCTAATGAATCTGCATACAAATCGAAGTTTGCTTGTATTTGGGTTGAAGTCGTGTGTAGGTGAAATTCGTGTGGTATGTAGGGTTGTCAAAATTCAAAACCAATATAACTGGTTGGCATATTTTTCATTATTTTGTTCTCGGATTTGCTTAAAAGATTTTTATAACAAACTTAAGTTGACAATTGTTTTTTTTATTTGGAATAAAACAAAATCTCTTTAATCACTGAAAAGCTTTGAATCGTAAGTACTTATATTATATTTTGTCCTCATAAATAGAAAAATAAGGTGAAGTATTTTTAAAATACAGAAAAATAAAGCTTATTCTAAAATACGTGTTTATAAAATGTAAAAGCATAAAAAGCGTATGCAGTCATAATCACTGTCGTTTTAAGGATCGTGAAAACCCTATTACGAGTTTGTTTGTTTGTGCACACCAAAGGTGAAACGTTGAACACGTTGAGTGAGAGTAGACCCTTGACCATATTGCCATCTTGTCTTGTTTATAAATTTAATGGTAATATACGAGGGGCTCGTAGCTAACTAACAGCCATGCGGATCGACAGATTAGCAGGGTTAAGCTGCGCAAGATGCGGTCAGTCAATGAATGAGTGACCATTTTCTGAACATAGCGAGACCCCTCCGTGCTTCGGAGAGTACGAAAAGCTGTTGGTCCCGCGCCTGATCTCTCCCGGTCGTGTTGGATTGCCGACCCATCGATTATGAGAGTGAGGGAATAGAGAGTGCACCTGTGTCTACGCAAGCGCTTGTCTACTATAATATCTCCTGCGTATCTGGCTAGTCTTTATTGAGATTGGCCGGCGTGACCGAAGTTGGTCTAGAGAGATTGTTATTAAATTAACTTGACTGCAATTAAGACAGCAAATTTTTTGTGTTACGCAAATCTCCGACATCGATATTTGCAAATAAGTATTACTGACTTGATGAAGACCTTCGGAGATGGAAAGAGGTACCTAGTCTTCAATTCATTGACTACATTTTTACAATCGCGTGTCTACGTATTATTTTGCCAATTAAAATGGCAAAAATAATAAAATTGCTAAATATTTAAAATTGGTTACAAAAATATTTTTTTTACGATTGTGTTAAAAGTGTGGGAAGATGGCTTATAGAACAATATTAAATAAAAACAATATTTTTGTTTTATTGAATTAAGGCTTAAAAATGATTGGCAAAATTCGCGTATGCTTTAAGCACACTTAAGCACATTTTCACACTCAGTTGAAACAACTGTTAGAGAGACGAGTGTAATATCTATCCTAACTAATCATTATAAATACGAAAGTTTGTTTGTTACACTTTCACGATAAAACGCCTGAAACGATTTAGTTGAAATTTGGTACGAAGTTAGATGGGACCCTGGAGATATGTTATACTTTATCGCGTGCGTTAAATTGTTCCCTGGGGACGCGGCTGAAACAGCGGGAAAAGCTTGTAGTATATATATAAAAAAAAGAATCTCTATGTCTCTTGATCACGCCATAACTTCAGAACGACTTAACCGATTTAGATGAAATTTGGTACGGAGATAGAGGAAACCCTGGAGACGGTTATACTTTATTCTTGTGCGTTTAGTTGTTTCCTCGACAAGCCGGTGAAACGGCGAGTAAAAGCTAGTTTTAAACAAATTAAAGCTTATTTTGAGAAATGGTGTTAGCCGGCCTAAATATACTATACACTATACCTATCATCCTACATAATGTATGTCCGTTAGACGGATCTGAAGACCTCGCGGACGCATTAAGACCCTCTCATCAAAGGCCAACGGACTCGTTTCTTACAACAAAAAACAATTATTAAGCTATCATTGGAGTCACTGGAGCAATGTGTTGCTACAAAAAACGTAGATCAACTGTCGGTTATTATGTCCGCGCTTGATTGTAATGCTGCGTTCATATTGCCGGGGCTTCGGGATTTTTCGAAGGAGTTACCAAGGCCCGGAACACAAGGAGTAAAGGAAGGAACATGGATGGGTTTTAGTCAGTAAGAGTCTGACACTCCTCTCGCTCCGCCAACAGTGGGAGGAGTCATTTGACGATTTCCCATGTCTAAAAAAAATAAAAAAGGCTGCATTTATTTCAGCAACGTGTATTTCACTATATGCACGTAAAATGTCTACTTTTGATCTGAGTTCGGCAAGCAATTAAAGCGTCCACTAATGATACTTTGGTTTAAAAATGGCTAATTTTGAAACAAATAAATGTCAATATCATCATGTGACTAGTCTTTTCCTTGGGGTCGGCTTCGAGTCTAAACCGGATGCAGCTGAGTACCAGTCCTTTAAATGGAACTATCGGGTATCGGGTAGCACGACACGACACATATTTCAGATTGTTTGTTCAACACATTCACCTGAGGCACAAAAGTACTGGTTATAATTATATAATTAATGACACACCTTCATAATTAATACAAACTTAAAATAAACACGGAAAAGGATCTTACCTTTTAACTCTCATTGCCATGTACTGAGGTCAGAATTGACGGTATTTGATATATTTTTGTCAATATATGACTGCCAATCCAATTTCAATGACATAATATTATTATATTAAGAGCAATCAACAAGTTCCTTTGCATTGCCGTCCAACGTGGCAATGCTGTCAGCCTTTTGGGTACACTCCACTGTTGACTGCGATAATGAAATTTAACCCTTTTTTACTTAACTTTGTATTTTTATATTTAAATTCTATTATTTAATTCTTCAAATCTATATTTTTAGTATTTATATAAAATAATATATTTGTTTTAGATTTGTTTATTTATTTATCTCTTTATTTATGTATAAATCAAAATAATAGATATTTATTGAAATGCAAGTAATATGTCTAATTAAAAACAGCTCGCTGAGTATAGTAAATAGGGGTTACTTTCTATTGCATGTCTTTATGATTAATTCTGTTTTCTTTTTGTTAACAGGTAAGTTTGCAGTACATTGAAGAGGACTTTGCATCATAGAAGAACTACGTACATTCCTTTTTACCAATGGACCGCTGTGTCGATATATAAAACACTGAAAAGAGTAAAATACATTTTACTATCGCTCTTGAAGTCGGTGACTCGAAGTTACTGTTGTGATTATTTTGTCCACCGACTTCTAGACGTGGCTTGCGTAAAGTCAGTTATCAAAGACAGAAGAGAGAGATCTTTTTAAATTATTTGGCCTTATGTTTGAGTAATCCTGTTTGTTTCTCAACAAGTATCGGCCCACTGCAGGGCTTCTTCAAACACAAAAAACGTTTGATTGATTGCCACATTTGTTCATGGTGGATAAGTAAATTTAGATATTTTTATACGACTGCCCACAAAAAGGAGTGTATGTTTGTGGGTTTTTTCATAATTACCCTTTGGACAAACTCGCATTCGGACCTCCCACCTTGGCGTTTATGACATAATTTGTTTCTCGCTGCTTTGATAATAATTATGTGTTTCAAATATGAATCCTAGCCGACATTATTCACTTATTCAGTTTGTACAACGCGTTTGCTCAAACAGTTTTTGTAAGAAATTGGTAGACATCTTGACTAATACTTTTCTGCTCAACAGTGCGTGATAAGTATGTTTATTTGACATTTATGCTCTGCGAAACCGTTTTGTACTTAGCTACTTGTAATTTTAGTAACGCGTAGAGTTTTACTCCCGTTAAGAATGAATTTGTATAGACGTAATTGAATGATATATTAATAAGTTTTTACGCGACGCTCATGTACCTATAAATAATAAATAAATATCTTTGGACAATTTCACACAGCGCCATCTAGCCCCAAAGTAAGCAATGCAAGCAAGCATGCTTGTGTTATGTGTGCTAGCTTAACGGATATACTACTTATATACTTTTATAAATACATACATATTATACATAGTAACACCCAGACCCGTTACAGAAATTAAAATTCATCATTTCAATTTCTGCCCGGCCGGGAATCGAACCCGGTACCTCTTGCGTGGCGTTCCGGCATGTTGACCACTAAACCACTCAGGTCGTCGAAATGACGACCTATGTATGTAAGTGAGTAATGAAACTCATTCTACCATAACTTATAAGTCCTTGAAGCCTTAAAAGCCCTTGCGTAATTCCTTGATGATTTTTGTAGTTAGTTGCTACATTTTAAAATTACCCTCTTCTGCGTAGCGACTACAATGAATTCTGCTTACAATCTACTCGGATGCAGCTGAGTACCAGTGCTATACAATGAGTTACTGCCTATCTGACCTCCACAATGCAGTTAATAAGACTAGTTGTCAGATTTTCGGACTTCTGACTTCCGTTTTACGGATCTTTGACAGTCGTTTCGCTTGTGCTTTCCAAGGTAGGGAGGAGTCTCGGTATGACATAGATGTTCACCCATACACGGACCAACCGCGCCAAGCGTAGCTTTTACTTAGCCACGAGCTCCTCTGCTGTATTATAAAATATCATTTAAAATCCGTTAAAAAAATACAATTACAATTAATTGCTTATCAAATTGATCAAAATATGAGCCACTCAGATCTTGATGTAAAATCGGTAAAGAATTAATTTGAAATGTTTGACTTTTGACACAGTTGGTGCAATCTAATGCATTATTTATGCATTTGATTCCGATGAGTTAATTGATGCTACTGGTGTTATAAACGTTGAATGTTTAAATAATAATTAATATTTCAATTAATAATTTGTATGCGTAATATTTAATTTATCTAAAATATTTAAATTATTATTTTACTTTTGCAACTAAAGACTTTAATATAAGAACTTAAAAAGTGAAAAAATAAATGAATCAGAATTCATTCGAATAGATGCGCATCTTACAAAAATCATTACGCTAAAAAACGGGTTGATTTAAAAGATTTTGCTGCATTTCTTGTTAGGAAAATGGATCCACAGTCAGTGATTAAATTCTATGTAATAATATGACGTTACTTAGTATTTATCTATTACTATTAATTTGTAATCTACTTACATCTTCGTCATTGAGTTGCGTATTAAATGTTTTGCGGCATTGACACGGGGATAACCAGTAGCAAGTTGTAAACCACAACGCTAATTAAATGTAATTAACACGTTGAAGGTATACGCTCAATAATTATATTAGAAGGTACTATAAAGGTATTGTGTACTAACTGTTTCCTGAGGAAAATATTACGCCAACATGGATAAAAAGTATCCTATTTTCCTTTTTAAAACACGCTATGCAAAAAAATAATATTAATCAAATCGGTCAAGTCGTTCCCGAGTTTTGCGCTTAGTAACACATTGAACGATTCATTTTTATTGTGATCTCGTCCTATCCAATTTGAAAATAAGTAAGTAGGTAGGTACTAAAAATATTTATAGACCATAGCTGATTTTATGGGCTATGTTTCCGTTAACAGCCTAAGGCTATAATTTTCTTAATCCTACTAGTAAGATTGAATCGTTAAATAAAATTGAATGGCGTCAGAAGTGCTAGTCAGATATTAATAGCAATAATTTTATATTGCCTGCAGCTTCGCGAATCAAAACGTCATTCAACTTTTCTGTTTTTAATTATGTTAAAATTTAAAATTCAGTTAGGTATATTTTGCGAACCGATACTTATTTTTACTAGTTCTTTCCCGCGGTTTCACCCACGTTCCAAGAGAACTACTTCTCGTACTCGAATAATTCTAGGTTTTATTCTATTTCCATACCGAATTCTATATAAATCTGTTAAGCCGTTTTACCATGAAAGCGTCACAGACAATATCAAATTGAACCTAAATATGTATCGCGAAGGCTTAACAGGCAGACATACTTTGTTTTTTTTTTTACCTTAGTAAGGTTTTTTTTTAATCTGTCTATTTGCAGAACTTGCACAATTATTCAACAGTTGCAAATAAATTACTATTCCCATAACTTTGACACCATTAGCGCAAATTATATGAAGTTTTAATAGCACGTGAGGTCTCTAAGGTTGCACATACTAAGGTCGCCATTTTAGCAATGGCCGTCGATCGGTGTCGCTAGGTACAGTCGACATAAGAGAGATAGATGTATGCAGTCAAAATATACCTACATGTTATTT
This sequence comes from Pyrrhia umbra, assembly GCA_963891755.1. Taxonomy (NCBI): domain Eukaryota; kingdom Metazoa; phylum Arthropoda; class Insecta; order Lepidoptera; family Noctuidae; genus Pyrrhia; species Pyrrhia umbra. The sequence continues at coordinate 10,817,855 of OY982937.1, read as the reverse complement.
TTTTTTATAAAAATCGTACTGGGTTCTGCCATTGCTATGATAATCATTAACATAAGAATCATTATCATCCTCTTATCTGTATCCCAAACCGTTTGGGGTCAGCGCAGTCTAGTTTTGTAGGTAGTCATAATGCAAAAAAATCTGCAAAAAGATAGTTAAATTATGAACATTACTAACAATACTTACATAGCATATATAAGCACATTTTGTAACTAATTTATTACTAACAATCTATGGACTAATGATGTCCGAAATAAATACATTTCATTTTTATTTATTTATGTGTGCTAAAGGATAAAAAAATATCTGCGCTTGGGAATGTTATTGTCGATAGGAACCGCTACCTCCATACTATCATTTCCGCACATTGAAATGATGTGATGACATAGAAGGATATGATGAATCATATAGAACAAACCCTTGTAGTCTGGAGAACATAAACTATCTGTATAAATTAATTAAGAAGTGGCTACACAATGTTACCCACATCACTCACGGATAAGTAGGTACACTATGTGTACCTACCTAGTAGTAGTACTGCACTCGCGAAGATTTACACCAAATACCAATTATTGCCCGTATTGTTGTAAAAAATATTAATCTTATTATATCCTGGCTGGATACTTGATTGTTACCTTGAGTGTACAAAACAGTTATGGCCCATGAACGTTATCTGTGTTAAAATCTTGAAATAATTCGGCTAGTTTCCGCTAACAAACATATTTAAAATATTCATTACTATAACAACATATTTTATTTATATTTCAAAGAAAAATAAATAGAGACATTCTCCACACAAGTCATTTCTGCTGTATCGTGGGTGCGCTACACAACACATGCACATAAGTAGGTACCTAATCGAAACTGTGATACGCGCAGGTTCCATTCCTGTATGGGACAAATAAACTAAACAGCCAACTGCTCTGCCACCGCACCAACTCAGATATAAGATTATATCCACAAAACCAATATTGCTTTTTAATTATTTTTTTCAAGTGTTAATCCTGATATAAATGCGGAAGTTTGTGAAGTGTATGTGCGTTTGTTACTCATCCACGCAAAAAAATCTGAATGGATTTGGATGAAATTCGGTACAAATCAACCTTAATTAACACATCATCATCAGTAGTCGTGTTCTTCATTACTGAAGGTCGTGTCCCTGATGAAAGTCCTTCATAGATCTCACAATCTGTCTCCATTTCTCTCGGTGTTCGGCTTTCCTTAGGGCAGTTGTAACTGTAAGCCCAGTAAGTGCGGTTACCTGATCACACCAGCGGCTAGGTGATCGTCCGCGGGGTCTCTTTCCTTCGATCTTGCCAACAACAATTAATTTGTCGAGGTCATCTGGCTGACGGCGGGCAATGTGACCAAAATACCCAAGAATACGCTGGAAGCATATCGTTGAGAGCCTAGTTTTTATGTGGAGCTGATCGAGTATAGACTTATTTGTCCTTTTTGCGGTCCATGGTATGCGGAGCATCCTCCTCCAACACCACATCTCAAAAGCATCAATTTTTCCCCGGTCTGTTGCTCTAATAGTCCATGTCTCTGAGGCGTATAGAAATATCGAGAAAACCAGTGTCCGGACTAACCTCATCTTGGTGGCATTAGAGATTTTTCGGTTTTGCCAGATACGAGTTAATTTGCTCATGGCATTTTTGGCTATCTGTGTCCTTCTTCTGATTTCCTGTTCACTTCCTCCTTGATTAGATAGTAAAGCTCCAAGGTAAACAAAATCACTGACAAATTCGAGATCTGAGAGTTCTCCAGTTTTTGAAAGTTGACCAGTTCTATCGATCACCATTACTTTGGTTTTCGACTTGTTGATAGCGAGTCCAACCAGTTCACTCTCATACTCCACTTTGCGGAATAGGTCAGCGAGCTCTGCTTCAGTTGACGCAAAAAGAGTAGTATCATCCGCGTATCTCAGGTTACTAATCTTCAAGCCACCAACAGAAATGCCTCCCTCCCATCCTTCTAAGGCTTTTCGGATAATGTATTCGCCATAAATGTTGAAGAGGATTGGTGATAGAATACATCCCTGTCTCACTCCTTTTCCCGGCTTAAAAAGTCCCGAGATGGTGTCATTTACTCTCACCATAGACACGCCCCCTTCATATAGGTTTGCAATCAGCCCTACTAGGTGTTGGGGCACTCCCATCTCATGTAGTATAGTCCACAAACAATCCCATCTTACGCAATCGAAAGCCTTCGAGTAATCAATGAAGCACATAAGGACAGGGGTATTGAACTCTCGGCTTTTTTCAATTATTTGCCTCACATTCGCAATCTGTTCCCTAGTACCACGACCTTTCACGAAGCCTGCTTGCTCTTTAGGTATTTGCCATTGAAGAAACGTTTGTAGGCGACCGTTAATAATATATAGCATGATCTTGCTTGCATGAGATATAAGTGCTACCGTACGATAATTACCACACTTCTTTTTCGAGCCTTTCTTGTGCAATGGAATTAGCAGAGACTCTTTCCAATCTGTTGGCCATTTTCCCGTTTTCCATACTTGATTGCACAGTAAAAGCAATAATTTCACTCCCTTGTCTCCTAGATGTTTAAGTTCCTCAGCGAAAATCTTGTCTCTACCGGCTGATTTGTTGTTCTGGAGTTTGCGTATTGCCTCCCTAACTTCAGATTCCAGGATATCTGGCTCCAAGTAGTTCTCATCTATAGCTGGGATAGCCGCCGTTCGTATGGAAGAGTTCGCGTACAAGGTTTCACAATATGATCGCCATCTACTTGTAACCTCATTTATCTCTGTCATCAGCCTGCCCTCCTCATCTTCTATTGCCCATGTCCTTGGCTTAGATTCCCGAGTGATATTTTTGATCTTCAAGAATAGGTCCCTCGTTTGAAATCTCTGGGCATGATCTTCTATGTTTTGACAGATTGAGTTTAAGTGATTGTTATAGTCCCTGCGACACAAACGCTGGATCTTTGCAGAAAGCTCTTTGTATTCTGTATGGGGAGGGTCAGTATTACCTTTGAGGAGTTCCTTTCGGTGTTTGATAGCCTTCCACGTTTCCTCCGTTATCCATACATTCCTCGGGGCGTCTACCCTTAAAATGTTCTGGCTTTCTTTTCGTGATGAGAGAATAAGCTCTTTCATTTTATTCCAGTTGGTGTTAACATCATCTCGGGGGTCACACACAGTGGTTTTGTTCACTTTGGTCTTAAAGCATTCACTGAAAATTTGAATTTGCTCTTTATTGGGCCTTCTTTGTGACGTCAGAACTGTTCGACTACACCTTTTAAGTTTTAGGCTCATCTCCGCTACCAAAAGCTTATGATCACTCCCACAATCCGCTCCAGGGTAAGTTTTAGTACTACTAATGCATGATCTCCATCTCTTTGTGATCGCTATATAGTCTATCTGGTTTCGTGCTCGATCACCTGGCATCACCCACGTATACAGTCTCCTTTGGTGGTTTTTAAAGCAGGTATTCATTATTGTGAGAGAGTTCTCCGCGCAGAATTGTAGCCACATCTCTCCCCGGTTATTTCTATCCCCAAGCCCAAATTTACCGACTACTTCTCTTAGATGGTCATCTTTCAATGTATCCCCAACCTTAGCATTGAGGTCTCCCATCAGAATTGTGATTTCTCTTCTGGGCAAATTGTTCAATGTGTCAGAGACTTGGTTATAAAATTCCTCAATCTCAGCATCAGTTGAGGTCGAGGTAGGTGCATACACCACTACCAGGTTGACTCGACATGGTTTTGAGTTGACTTTCACTGTTAGTATACGATCACTCACTGGGTTATATCCTTGCACTGCTTTGTTGATATATGGGGACACCGATAAAGCTACACCATTATTACTTTTGTTTTCTGGTCCTGAGAAATATATAGTGTAACCATTAGGTGTTGTATAGAACCCTGATCCTCTCATGTGAGTTTCGGTAATCCCTAATATCTCAAGCTCATAGTGCTGCTGTTCTCTTTCTATGATCTCCTTTTTGCCCGGCTGTATCATGCCCCGAACATTCCAAGTTGCTAGCTTGATCTTCCTACGAAGTTGTGGGCGATGACTATATGTCCTTGCGTCACCAGAAGCATTCTGTCCGCACCGCGCCTGGTGACCCACGGCAGTGCGGCCAGTAGCATATTTCACACCACGCGACCTGGACTCGACGTGGCGCCGGGTGGTGACCGGGTCGCATACCTTCGCACTCGTAACATGTTCAACTTTCATCGGATTTCTTGGGAAATTAGTGCAGTGGTTTCCCGTTGCCTTCTGCACCAGGCATTTTAGGAGCCATTTAAGCCCCAAGGCCGCTGTAGCCTCGTCCAACTGGTTGTACAGCCAGGTTTGTGGTTATACCGCCACTGCTCGGTCGCCAGAGCCTCGTCTGTTATCTAGCAGGGAGCACCGCGATAGCCCGGAAGCCGTCGCCATTGGAAATCTTATGAGAACCAACGCGTGCAGGTGAGGTTGACAGTTGGGACGGTATGGTGTTATTTCCGTTCTCCCCTTACTCCCCATTAACACATAGAATATGTTTTATCCGGGTGCGTAAAGTATTTCCCTCAGAATGCGGATGAAACCGCTATAATAATTATTATGTATTAGATAGTAATTATTATTATTTATATATCTTCAAATTGACCAGTTACACCAACTGAATTAAGCAAACAGGATCAATTTCGGCACAAACGTTCTCCCCGACCCTCTGATTCTCCCCGTGGTCCCGGAACACCAAACACACTCATTTAAATAATACCTAGTTTCTACCTCTTTACTCCGAGCATTTGTCTAGACTTACTGCAATTGTTTTTTCTAAAGTCTTTCTAACTTAAATGCAAAGGTCATGTGACATGCTTAGTAAGTTGTACAAAGTTACAGAGTAAAATAACCTCTAACCTCTGTTTGTGTAATATGTTATTTATTACTTGAATAAGTTACTTAAGTTTGTTGCAGTCCAATAGGTATTAATAGTTTGATCTGACTTTTATTACAAAGTAACATTAGTTCACAGGTTATAAACTGAACTGCTGAATATATTAAGTAAGTACTAAATTCGATAGGCAAATTGTAATTGGGTTATTGGAATATATACAAGCAGGTAAGCACATTCATCTAATCTAAATCTAAATATATATAAAACTCAAATGTGACTGACTGACTAACATAGTGATCTATCAACGCACAGCCAAACCACTGGAGGGCTCGGGCTGAAATTTGGCATGCAGGTAGATGTTATGACGTAGGCATCCGCTAAGAAAGGATTTTGATAAATTCTATCCCCAAGGGGATGAAAAAGGGGGCAAATTTTGTATCAAACTCGGTCATTTTTTAACTCACGCGGGCGAAGCCGCTGGCGGGAAGCTAGTAGGGTATAATATCTCAGAGCTACACCACATTAAAACCAACGCAAGGAGTCGTAATCATCATCAGCGGCTTATTGACTATCCCACTGTTGGGTAAAGGCCTATTCTCATACCGAGAAGGCATGAGCATTGATCACTATGGTTGCTCAAGGCGGATTGGTGATTTCAGTCTTATTAGTCCAGGGTTTGATACCACCACGTGTTTTTGCAATCACTATTCCGGTTTAAGAGCGAGACACAGCTACTAACGTCGTATAGCACCATCTGTTTTCCACAAATATTATTCCTGCTTTAGCACGTCATGGAAGGCCACTTATTTTTATTTTTTTTCAGATGGGAAATCATCAAATTACTCCTCTTGCCATGGCTGGGGCGGGAGGGAGTGTCAGATTTTTACTGACTAAAACCCATCCATGTTCCTTCCTCAGCCCTTTCTATTCTGGGGGCGCGGTAACTCTTTCGAACATCTCGCATAAGATGTGTAAACATGCATGCAAAATAACTAGTTATACCATAGTAGCTAAAGGCGGAAATGAAGCTCAAACAACATAAAGTTAATGCCAAATTCGTAGAAAACAGTAATTGCCAATCTTGTATTCAAAAGTCTCGTAGAAAATACCGTTAAACGGAGAGAGGCATATGACTAATTTTACGACCCATTGTCTCGTGTGAAGACGCAGAAGTTTTTACGATGTAAAATCTTTAACTAGCATGCGTCTGCGCAGAATATGATGACCATACCTTTGTCAAGTTACGACTGCCTTTGTTCGATGAGGCTTTGTGATCTGGGAGCGAATGGTGCTGTTAGAATGAAAATATTATAGGAAACCATAAAGGTTTGAGATAGGTTTTTTACGTAACAAAATTGTGCAAATTCTATAATTTTACCCAACGAAGGTTATAATTATGAAAGATTGGCAGGATAGATGGAGGTGTATGTATATGTAGTATGCAGTTTATACCCCCTTGGTAAGACTGATTATCAGAATTTCTGGCTACATGTAACACCTATCAAAGATCTACAAATGACAGTCGGGACCAACGGTTTAACGTGCTTTCCAAGGCACGGAGGAGTCTCGGTATGACATAGGTCACTCATCCACGGACCGACATCGTGTCACTCTATACCTAAATTAAAATTCAAAAATCATTTATTCAGACTAAGCTAAAAATTAGCACAATTTTGAACGTCAAATGTACATACGATTTTCTCTAAATGCCTGCCCTTCACTACTTCCTATGAGTCTTTGCTGGGAAAAAGAAGTGGCGCAACAAACTCCCGAGCAACCGTTGCATTACAAGCGTTTAGTGAGTTATTGGCCTTAACGCAACATTGTGTAGGATCATTAGTCGTCATTACGGAGTGTTCACCCGGTGATCTGATGACCGTAATAGCAGGGTAACTATCAACACGATTATAAACGTAAACTACAATATTAAGACATATACATACTATATCGACATACTTATTTATTATTTTCCAAAAAAACGCTATTCTGAAAAAAAATATTATAATATGTTCTTCGAGGAACAATGAATCCATTTCTGATTCGTGTTTTTTTTATCTTAGTTCAACTTTTCTTGTCTGTTTACTGTCTACTAGCTCTACTCTCATAATTATCTGTAAACAATTATAATTGGCCTTCTTTGACTGATGCTTGTACTATCTTTATTCTAGCCGACAAAATTGACATTCTAAATATTACACCACATCCAAATCATAATCATAAACATTACCATTACAAAACACTACCATAATAACAGCTCATCTAAAATCATTTATACCATAATAATTATAATTATGACCAACATTATAATGTGGCTGTGACCAGCGACATCCGTGGCAATGACTTTCCCATTGAAATGGAAAGTGACCCCGCGGTATAAACATGATATTTTACCGGCCATCCAACATCCAGCGAAAGTTGTGATGTCATTGGAATAATTCCAATCACTGTTGGGAGATTTTATCATCTGCCTAGCCTTTTTTCCCAACTATCTTGGGGTCGGCTTCCAGTCTAAACCGGATGCAGCTGAGTACCAGGGTTTTACATGGAGCGACTGCCTATCTGACCTCCACAACCCAGTTACCGGGTAACACGGTACCCCTTGGTAAGACTGGTTGTCAGACTTTCTGGCTTCTGACTACCCGTAACGACTGTCAAAGATGTACAAATGACAACCGGGACCAACAGCTTTACGTGCTTTCCGAGGCACGGAGGAGTCTCGCTATGACATAGATGGTCACCCATCCACGGACCGAACGCGCCAAGCGCAGCTTAACCTTTGATCGGTCGAACCGTGCGGCTGTTACTTAGCCACGAGCTCCTCCTCCTCCTGTTGGGAGATTTTATGATGGTTTAAAATGGGAAAAGTCCAAAAATACAGTATCGTTAACCGTATTTCATTAAAATCCTACTAGTTAATAGGTATTATAAATACGAAAGTTTGTCCGTATGTATGTTACTCTTACATACACATACTTTAAAACTAGAATTAACATATCGGATACATTTTATGGGATTCTTATTTACATAGACAGGTCGTTTAGCTCCCTAAGATGTGGTTGAGCTACACGATGACTGATGCACGCATGCCGTCTGTCGGAATGGGTCAACTCAAAACTGCTATGGCTCTTTCCTCAAAAGGCCATTCCAGACTTTGCCCTGCATAATTCTACTCACATTAATACAATTTAATATTGTCTGGACTTTAAAAGAGACCATGACCCCTGAGTTTGTTTCGGCATTTCTTCTCAGGAGTCGTCAGATAGGAAATGCCGGCGCCATCGTTCTTTTAAATAAAAAATCTAATTATTATTGACGTGTAAAAGTGATACCATATCCAATTTGCAAAATAAACAATTTCATTTCGTTTCATAGCAGACCATCTTTGATAAAAAATAAAATTGTTCGTAACAATTATTAATCTCACTTTGCAACCGCAAATTTAAAAACATCGTCAATATTTAACTTTCTAATTATTGCATCAAAGTATATACAAAGGAATATCATAGCAAACCGTCATATAAAGGGTCAAGGTCACATACGTGTCAATACTCCTAAAAATTAAAACCTATCAAATGAAACTTTGTAAGCCAATCAACAATGTAGTCAAAATACAATCATTTGACACCATTGCATGGTAGATCAAAGATCATGACGCTGAACTTTATTGGTAAAATTTGACCCCTGAACCTGTAGTATAGCTTACACATTAATCGAATACCTGTCAGATTAGTGACATTAACAAATATGTAGTTAGATATTCGAAAGTATTGACATGAAAGAGAGGACACTAGAACTCATATTAATAACATTATTAATGTCAATATTTATATCTGTAGGTAGTATCCCGATCGCTACATTGGCCTATCCATCCATTTACTAATTCTTATCCAATGTAATCTTCAGCCTATTTTATATTGATCCACTGTTGGCACAGGCCTCCCCTAAAGTGTGCCATATCACCCGGTCATATCAAGATCTTCTTCTTCTCATCGTGTGTGCTGCAGTTTTTACCAACTAAACAAGACCTAGTGTCAGAGTTTTCCCAAATCCATCTCACGGCCTCTGACATGGAATTGTAACACCAACTGCTATCAAAATAACAGCCGGGGAAGACGGCTTAATGTGCCATGAGAGCACGGAGGTATAACACCATCAAATTCCTTGATGAACCTTTAATAACACCATCAAATTGCTTTATGAAATTTTCCAAAACCCACAAAGCGATTTCAGCCCGACCCAAGAATCGAGCTCGAGACCCCGTTTAGAGCAGTCGAATCATGCAACCACTAGACCAACAAGGCAGTCAAGATTTGCATTTAACAGCTAAAGACACAGTGACTTTCAAATTTACAATATTAAGTTCGGGTAGACTCCACAATTTTCTATTTTCACCGAATTAAAGTTCCGTTACTGTTGGCTTAACCTGTGAAATTAAATCACCTATTGTCTTCCCTTGTCTATCATTTGTCACATTCAATTTGCTTGCCATCAAAAACTGGCTGTATCAATGAATTGCTGGCAACAACTGTCGCACAATTGATGGTATTATACGCTGATTTGAGCGCGATGATGCTTATTGCGACTGTTGTTGGGGTTATTGAGGTTATACTACGAATATTCTAGACTATTGCTAATATTGATTTGAGTTTTGAAGTGTAATATTTCTGCTTTGCTCGTACGCATCTTTGTTTAATTAGAGGTTTTATTTATTCCTTAAAATTATACTACTGATAACAGGATCTTAACAGATAAATAATTTCATAAATTTATAGCCACTTGCATTAAAAACAATTATGTTCAAAACCGTAATACATTAAAACGAAAGTGATTAAAAAAATTACAAAAGTAAATTTGACAAGTTGAGAAATTTGAAAATCTAGAACATTTATTTAAGACTTATTACCACCACTATTACCCACGGACTTGCGGGATTAATCGATAACGTTACTGGGGCGCTTAAACATAAAGAAAGAATATGGATGGGTTTTTGTCAGTAAGAGTCTGACACTTCCTCCCGCTCCGCCCAACGGGAGGAGTCATTTGATGATTTCCCGTCGCTAAAAAAGAAGTACCATTCTTTCCCTTTCATCTTTTTCTTTTAATTTATAAATTTCTCGCTCAAGTCTATAGTCTCAGTGGTCTATCCACTCGCTCATATTTCACAGACGTCCGTCTCACTATCTACGCTCCGTCGAACGCGTCGTTCACGGTTATTTTCACTTTTCACTCAATATACCTAATTTATGGTTATTTCTGAACACCATACTTGTTCAACTGGTTTCTATAATGTAGAAATTTGTGACAGCTATGTGTTACTGGGTATTAAGGGCGAATCATTTCGAAATTCCGTGTGGTTTCTCTTGATTACTAACATAATTGCAGGTGTATCGGATTGATAAGTTATTCAGGTATTTTTGGTTGGAAATTTAGTCTGGACACTTCAATATCACTGTAGGCGTAGTCTAGGCGTCAGTAACAATATTGGCGTTGGCATTAAATTTGGCGTCGATATCAACGTAGGCGTCGATATCAATGTTATTGTCAGTATCAGTCTAGGCGTTGATATAAGAGGAGGCGTAGGTATCAGTCTAGGCTTCGGTATCAGTCCAGGCGTCGGTATAAGCCTAGGCGTCGATATCAGTCTAGGCGTCGGTAACAAAGCTGGCGTCGGTATAGTTTAGGCAATGTCTTCTAATTGTTATTTATAGCCAGTTACAATATTTCTTTTCTTAAAATTCCGAAATGTCCAGACACGTAAAATTTCCAATTTATATAGATGTCAACCGACATAAACCAAAACACAAAACAATATTTTTTTATTTAGATATTATGTATACCCCTGAGTGCAGAACACCAAATAAATATTCATGGAAAATATTTTAATAATTGCTCTTCAGAGTGAATGATCTAAGCAGATGTTTTTCTTGTTAAACACACCACGCACGGTAAATCGATTTGCTATAGATCGAGTAACGTAGTAATCGATATTAACTGAATACCGATTAGTAAATGGAATGGACGTGTTGACCTCACAGCCAAATTAAGTACTGTCGAATCTAATCCGTCTTGCTGTTTGAATTTGGATTTCGCACAATGCGTGGGATTTTTATTGCAATAATATGTATTTAATATCTACCAGTTAAAATCCATTTGTAATGTATTTTTTAATAAAATAACAGATATCATAAGATTGCTTCATTAGTTTAGAGCTGGTGAGAGTTCGATTCCTAGGTCTGGGTAAGTGTTATTGTTTTCCCCAAGTCGAATTTTTTGTCTTACCTCTGCATACCTAAACCATAATTATGAAAAAAAAATACTGATTTTGTTTATTTCGTTTTCCCGTTAAATAATTCTCGAACTCACATAACCTGTGTAGAGTCAGTGTATCAGGAGAGTACCCAAAAAACTCGTAAAAAAAAAACAACTGAGATTTTTTTGTCATCTAAGGACGGATTTTTCAATAGTCAGATAAATTTTATGGAAGAAAATATAAAAGTTTCACATACTTATTCACCAGATTGGCCCAAAAACTACCATATTATTGTTAAAATAATAATTAGATGACGGCTGATAGAGATCTATGGAAGAATATAATTAAGTTTTTATATAGTTCTTTATTTTCACGTATAAGTAACCTCATATTTTTTGTGCAAATGATTGCAAGCGTGCGATGTATTTGCAAACCGTACATCAAGTAAGTAAGCCACCTTTCTCCGCGACATCCGGCAGGCCAGCGGACAGCCGAGCCTTTTTGACACTACGTAATATACTAGCTAGTATTATATACTTAGCGTGCCCGTATGTTACGGCCACGGATCACTGGCTATCGGCTATAATTGGCTAACGTGCACCAACTTCCTTGTTGCACTGACAAAGGTGCATGCAAGCCGTCAGCCAATTAGAACGATTTGTTAATTTCTATTTATTTCGTACATTTCTTACGAGCTTATCTTCAAGATAATTGCAGATAGAAACGTATCGTGTACTTAATAATTAAATAAAAAATTATTTTATTTACAACTAGCTATCTGCCAGCGGCTTCGCACGCTTGAGCTATATGAATTCAAATTAAAAATTACAAAGTTTCATACAAACTTTGCCCCCTCTTAGAGGTAGAATTTCGGAAAATCCTGTCTCATCGAATGGCTACGTCATACAAAGAACACACCCTCTAAGTTTTAGGTCCCTACGATCGACGGTTTAGGCTGTGCGTTGATTCGTCAGTCATTCAGGACAAAGCATTTTATATGTATAGATAAATAATTTAATCCTTACTAATGTTATAAATGCGAAAGTAACTCTGTCTGTCTGTCTGTCTGTTACGCTTTCACGCCAAAACTACTTGACCGATATAAATGAAATTTGGTACAGAGATAGAATAGATCCTGAGGAACAACATATGCTACTTTTTACCCGGGTGCGCTAAGTAGTTCGCTCGGGATGCGGGTGAAACCGCGGGAAACAGCTAGTAATTTAATATATAAAGAAAAATAAAACCAATAAGTAAAATAACCACAATATTATATATATGTAAAAAAAAATCTACATTGAAAGTCAATTGACTAAAAAGAATTGACTCACGAAAACAAATGAAAGTGACAACCACAACATACCGTATTTAAATAAATAATTATGACTCAACTTTTACTCATCTTTGTCAAGTCCGGCCTGTGACCGGATCTAAATCCGGACAAATGATTCACAATCACGGATTTTGTTACGTCATTATTGTTGCGTGTGCTTAACAAGACAATGACCCCGATGATTATAAAAAGTGAATTACGTAATTCTATTTTTAAAATTATGGTGTGGATTTTTGTGAAGATAGTACGATACTGCTGGCTGTGGAATTAAAATTGAACACTGTTCTTTGTACCGGAACATACCCTTATATTATAAAAGTTGCTTAAAAATAAATAATCAATACAAATACAGATGATACTGACTATTTGTATTTCTAAAATCGAGTATTTTTATGCAGATAGAAAACAATTATGAATTCAAAAAATTAAATATATACGTGACGGAAGCTGAATGACTGAGATTTATTATGTAAAAAATGTTTCACAAAGATTTTGTCTCATAATTTAAAAATGAGTTGCTATATTAATTACCTAACTAATATTATGAAATAATATATTTTTAAGTAGCAATAACTTTTATTTTAATTATTTTATATAAATTCTAAACTACACTATGAATGTATTATACAAGCTAAACCTTCCGTTGAAATCATCAAATCACAATTTATTGAAGAAAAATCCATTGCGTAGTTTAAAAGACCTAAGCGTAACAACGGCGGCAAGGAACTTAATTTTACACTAAGTAGAGATAAGTAAGCATTTCGCAACATTTTAAGATTATAAATAATGTTATAATAACTAGATACACCTACTTACTGTGTGATTACTGGCGCGGTTCACTCAACGCAACGTAATCACGCTTATCACATCGTGGACACTCTGTAATTTAAGGAAGAGTACTCTGTGGTAACAGTTACAAAAGTAGTATTAAAGTTATTAGAAATATCTTTTTCGTGCTAATTGGACAGAGAAATCGTAATATATTCTCGCGTGTTTTTAAGCCCCGACGAAAAAAGAGGGTTGTTAGTTTGACGTCGATGTCTGTCTGTCTGTGGCATCGTAGCCCTCAAACGGATGGACCGATTTCGATGCAGTTTTTTTTTTCATTTGAAAGCCAGTTTCCTTGCGGTGGTTTTTAGCTATATGGTTAATAGCGGTTCAACAGTGTAACAGTATCAGCTCTTTTCCAAAATGATTGAAGGCATTTTTGCGTAGGGGGTTAATTTTTTTTTATTTAATACTTGTATATATATAACTAGCTAAAACGTGACTTGAACGTGACTTGAAAGAGTAACAAACATACATGCATCTTCACAAACTTTGATGAATTTAATATCTCAAAAAATAAACAAATAATTAGGTACCTAAATATTTTTAAAGAAAAAAATAGATAATTTGAGAAAAAAAATATTATTCTGTTCTCTCTGGGATAAAGGGGCTGCCAAAAAGCATTTTACAGACTAATGCTCGGTTTCTGAAGTATTTTGTCGGTAGTTTATTTATCCATTAAGAAAACTGTATTGATACCGCCGTTATTGAATAGATAAACCACTAAAAACGACAAAAGTACCTAAAAAAAACGTGCTTTTTAATCAAGAGAATATAGTTAATTAATTTATCAGAAATTTACATAATTTATGTCAATGTTTTTCTTAATTTGACGTGATTTCCCTAAACAGTGGGCGACAGCTTTTTCTGACCTTTTTAGTGAAGTATTCTGATAGTGAAAGTGAGTTGTAAAATATTAAACACATAAAATTAGTAATTCTTTGGAAACTATAAACATTCATCCGACATTCATCTCACAGTTTTCTCAAAAGCATGTAGGTTATGGTTCCGTAGCTCGAGATACGATTTTGTTATAGCGCCTTCTTTTCGATCAGTTATTTTTTTTTTTTATTGAATTTTTGAAGCTAGTTGTACTTTATTAAATTGATAAAAATATAATCCTTAGGTTCTCTAATTAAAAAAAATGGCATTCGAAAATATTTAATTTTGTAAATTTTGACTTCTGACTAATATTATAATTAATGCGAAAGTGGGTTTGTATGTTTGTTGCGGTTTACGGGAAACGGCTAAACGGATTTGGAAGATATTTGGTATGGAGATAGATGGGACCCTGGAGACTGATAGAGCTAGGGTTTTTATTAGGATGCGTTAAATAGTTTCCTCAGGACGCGGGTGAAGCTGTGGGAAAAAGGTTACAATAAATTGTAAAAGATTTAATGCATGTTTACAGGGTTCTGATGTGCCAAAATTGGCTCCAGTTTCTTCGACTGCCGAAGCTTCTCAGTATATAAATATGTTGACCAAAGCCACCAACCATAGTTATAGGAAGAAAAAATCACTATAGTATATATAATAATCATTATCCTTACTAATATTATAAATGCGAAAGTAACTCTGTCTGTCTGTCTGTCTGTCTGTTACGCTTTCACGCCAAAGCTACTGGACCGATATAAATGAAATTTGGTACAGAGATAGAATTGACCCTGAGGAACAACATAGGCTACTTTTTACCCGGGTGCGCTAAATAGTTCCCTCGGGATGCGGGTGAAACCGCGGGAAACAGCTAGTAGTATATAATCATCCTTATCCTTACTAATATTATAAATGCGAAAGTAACTCTGTCTGTCTGTCTGTTACGCTTTCACGCCAAAACTACTGGACCGATATAAATGAAATTTGGTACAGAGATAGAATAGACCCTGAGGAACAACATAGGCTACTTTTTATCCGGGTGCGCTAAATAGTTCCCTCGGGATGCGGGTGAAACCGCGGGAAACAGCTAGTTATATATATATAATAAAGTCATGTCATTATTTTGTAAAAAGAGCTTTATCTAATAGCTAACGGAACCCTAAAAAAATATTCACCAGCTACTTAAAAGTAGTAAATATTAATTAATAGCTCTATTAGCATTTAGCATCTAAGATTAATATTTAATTTAGATAGGCAAAGATGACGGTTGCAATATACGAAAATACTATCTATCTATATTGAGCAAGCAACCTTGAGAGATGTGCTTATAGTTGAAAGTAGATACATTCTGAATACTTGTACCAACACTTCAATTACTAGGAATAACATTGCAAAAATACTTAGATAAAATCCTATACCGAATATTATACATGCAAAAGTTTGTGGGGATGTGTCAGATGTGTGTTTGTTACTCTTTCACGCAAAAACTACTGATTGGATTTTGATGAAATTTGGTACACATATAGTTTATAATCTGGTTTAACATATAGGATACTTTTTATGTGGGTGCGCGAGGTAGTTAACCTGACGACCTGATAGACGACCTGAGTGGTTTAGTGGTCAACATACCGGAATACCACGCAAGAGGTCCCGGGTTCGCTTCCCGACCGGGCAGAAATTGAAATGATGAATTTTAATTTCTGTGACGGGTCTGGGTGTTACTATGTATAATATATATGTATTTAAAAAAGTATATTAGTAGTCTATCCGTTAAGCTAGCACCCATAACACAAGCGTATTAGTTGCTTACTTTGGGGCTAGATAGCGCTGTGTGAAATTGTCCAAAAGATATTTATTTATTTATATTTATAGTTCCCTATGGATGCGGGTGCGCCGAGAGAAACAGTACTATATAATTTACTGACGTAATGACTGTGTGCTCTTGGATAGTTGACACCAATCACAAAAAAATCCAAGAAATTATTTAAAATCGCGCTTGATTGATTATCCCTTAAAACCTGATGAATTTTGAATCTATACTAATATAATAAAGCTGTAGAGTTTGTTTGTTTGAACGCGCTAATCTCAAGAACTACTGGTACGATTTGAAAAATTATTTTAGTGTTAGATAGTCCATTTATTGAGGAAGACTAAAGGCTATATATCATCACGCTAAAACCAATAGGAGCGGAGCACCACTATTTTACGCGGACGAAGTCGCGGGCAGAAGCTAGTTAACTATAAAATTATATTTTTAGTAAACTTGTAGGTAAGGTAATCATTAAAAATCAGTGAATTGAGTTCGAAAATTAGTGTTCAAAGAAGAAGGTGGTGACAACTAACATTCGTCATGACTACTAATCTTTGTAGGTTGTAAACAAGTACGACATTAGTGTAAACATAACCAACCCAAAGCCTGATTAACAGCTGTGTAGATCAAGCCAGTTAAGTAGATTATGTTCTATTATAACTCGTAGACGTAAATAAATAGTGCGCAATCGTGGGCCGAGCCTATAAAGGCCATTACAAAGTTATTTTAATTTAATAGGTTAAACTGTGTAGGTGAATACAGTAATCCCAGTCTGCGTTTTAACACAACTATCAGTTTTTTGCGGTTTCACCCGCATCCTGGGGGTTCTACTTCACGTACCTAGATAAAAACTACCCTATATTCTTCTTCAGGCTTTAGTCTATCTCCATACCAAATTTCATTTAAATCGGTTGAGCTGTTTTACCGTGAAAGCCTAACAAATAAGTCACGCATTTATAATATTAGACAGATCAACCGCATTCTAGAATGTGAAGTAGTTTTCACATACTCAAACTACTCTATGTTCTTCCCAAGGCCTCAGTCTATCTCCATACTAAATGTTATCTCAATCGGTTCAGCAGTTTACGATTGAAAGCGTTACAGACAAACAGAAAGAGTTATTTTCTGATTTAAATTATTATAGTAAGTATGTAATGTAACATTACGACTGCTTTCCACTGAGGATTAAGCAGAGTTATACCTCTGCAGCACTGGTTCATATTTTTTTATTCTGTACTTTAATAAGTCCCATTAAATAAATAGGAAGCGAAATGCCATCAATAAAATCTTTGGGCTGCCACTGACAAACTCCTTATTGGTGGAACCTAATAATACATAACATCACCTTGAGATTTCGGATTGTCAAATTAAAAAAAAAACAAATAAAATTTAGTAGTTTTACAGAAATTTTATCTTTAAAAAACAACAACAGAAAATGGAAAACAAACACCCAGTTGCACCAAAAAAAAAACAGGTTACTTATATTTGAAACGGAAGAACTGTCATTCAAATAGTGCCAAAATGGTGCATAAAATTGAATATTGTTTCTATTATTTTTTGTTTTTCGTCTTAATATTTATGATATATGTTTACTTAATTTTAATATCTATGTATTAATGAAATTGAAAATATTAAAAGTACGCTGATTGTTGATATCGTGTTTTGTGATATTCGTAAAAGTATAAAGCATAAATGATAAAAAGCCTGGTACAATCAGCTGTATGTTTTAATAATATCATCATTCGTATGCGGTTGCTTCACACTGCCCACAAGTCACCGTTACTCACCATTTTGAGAAAGTAAAAGTCTTATACGTACTAACAACGTAATCTCACACGTTTAAGGAACCGTCCATTTTACTATCTACTTTAAAAATATCCACAAATTATAATTATGAATAAAAATAGTCGTCGTGGCGAAGAAGTTAAGATTATCTCGTATACGAGTTTGCGAGTTCGAAACTTTGCAAGTACCAATGTGACTTTTCTAAACTCTTTTGTACCGTTTAAGTGTATCTTAGACTCCGTTAACGGTGAAGAAAAACATCGCGCGGAAACCTGGACTAAAGATCTGATGTCGCCAATCCGCCTTGAGTGAGCGTAGTGGTCAATGCTCATGCCTTCTCTGTATATGAAAAAGGCGGATGATAATACAAAAACTGTTGTGGTGGTCAATGCTCATGCCTTGCCTTCTCTGTATAAGAAGAAGTGAATATAAAATAGGCGAATGGTAATAAAAACTGCTACATTACAATACTTAATTTTGCCGCATCGAATCTTAAATAAACCTTTATTTGTATAACGTGACGGTCCACTAAATATAATTGAAACATTATTTTGTCCCTATCAATCCCCTAAGGCTAGCAAAATTAATATTGTAAATGAGAAAGCAAATCACATCACACATTCACGGTAATACGGCTAAACTGAATTGGAGAAAATTAGGTATGGAAATAAATTTAAAGAGAGTAACCATGGAGTTTCTTGCCCGTTCTTCTCCATAGGAAACTACTTTTTGGAATGGGCAACTAAATTCTTTCTTTTTGGACTTTCAAAAGTGCTTACATGATTTGAATTGATTGAAGTCTACGAAAGGACAGAGGATAGATTTTATCCGAGTGCGTGAAATAGTTCTCTCAAGATTCAAGTAAAACAGCGGGAAACAAGTAGTATATTATATTAGGCAGGTACTTGGTCACCAGGTCAATGACCCGTCAAGGTGTCTACCGCGGAAGTGAAGGTTAAGGGCTGTGAACTGTCACAAATTATACTTGAACGGATTTAAGTGACAAACTGGTTGTAAAAGGATATATGCGTTAATGCAAAAATAAAACATTACAATTGTTTTTTACTGCCTTCGAAAAGAAGGTTGCGTGTAATTTTTTATTGAAATATAGTTTTTTATAATTTTCACTATTTAGAATGTCAAAATATCTGTATTGTACACTCGGAGACACTATTATTTTACTTTTTCACAAACTGACGTTTAAAATCCACCATTATGTTTTTTTAACTCCTATTCAGTATTACTTGCGAAATCGAGATAATTTAGATACCTTATAAAAATGTTTAAATCGGTAGGTACTCTATTGTTATCTCTAAAAAAGAACATAGACACAAAAAGTCAAACTTATAAACATGTTAAATACATTTCTTTCCTTTTAGTCAACCGCAGGCTTAAAATCATTATTCACAAAGACTCATTGTTAGTACTTCTCAGCGTTATCTATATTATGACTCAAATAAACACTAGGACGAGGAGAAATCTAGGTCATCCAATATCCTGGACTTATATTACGTATCGCCGGAAAAATGTTCCGTCTGTTATTACCACTTATGCTAAATATTTAGCAATAGGATGCGCGTGCGCCTGTTCGTGTTTTAAGTACACATGAGCAGATGTAATCAGAGACGCATCCTCGCGTGTTTTGTGGTACACTTGTTGTGTTGATTGGAGGAAAAACTAATTGGGTTATTATGAATATATTTTTTTTAAATACGTTACAAAAATATTTAAAAATTAATAAGAAAATCAGTGTTCTGTTCGTTCTCAAACTGGCTACACTAATAATGACCTATTTTGTTTATAATTAATTAGTTCAACAAACTAAGATTTAAGTTCCAATAGTGGACCGATATTAATGATGATGATGATATAAAAAATATAAGCATCTGAATTGAAACTTTTTTTTGAAAGCCGGTATTTTTTACAAATTTTCATTTGAACCTCTATGCACGTCGCGAGAATCACTACCGTGTTTAAAAAGTTGAATTACGAAATAACCTCAGGGGAGGCCCCTGACGGAAATGACACGATAAAAAGAAAAACAATATACATTATTACAGTACAAATAACTATACATCTTTACAAGTCTTATTACAATAATTAGTAAAATATGTACCTACATAGGTACTAGCTGTTTCCGGCGGTTTCACACACATCATGGAGGAACTACTTCGCAAAGTTAAAAAGTATTTTTTCAGACTTTTGCATTAGTAGAGTAGTAAATACAACCCTCAAGGGAACGGTATATTTAACAAGACTCAAAAGAATGGAAACCTTCAACCTTGAAGCCTAAATAGTTAATTACATCAAGCTATGATTAACCGACCAATTTTGTGCCTACTTTATAACGTTGCTATCATAATAAATTTTTGCTTGAGTGATTGTAAAAAAATATTTTTACAACATCAATTAAATATAATCTTTGCATAATAATGCATGACCCTCGAGATTGGAAATTAATTATGCAAAGATTTAGTTAAGCCACGTTATACACACGGTATTATGATACCAATTAAACTACCTTATGTATAAATAAAAATATTTATCAGCAGCTTATTGAAGTATCTTATTTAACTCACCTTTAACCAATTTTTAATTTTTATTCGGAAATATCAGGCAAATTAAAAAAAAACTATTTGTATTTTTTATGTTTTACAAAATTACTTATCTCACGCCTTTCATAAAATTAGGCATGCACAATTATAATGACAACGAATTTATTTTTTTACTACTTTCTCGCAATATCCCCTAAATATATTTATGACTTTTGTTTTTTGAATAATTTGTATAAGTCTGTAAAAATATCTTTCTGCATTTTTCAGAAATAGTTCAGCCAACATGTGTACTGGAATCGGACTTCGGCTTCAAAATCAACTGCGCCTTCAAGAAGTCTGGCCTGTTCAGGGTGCGGAATCTTGGAGGCATTAAAGCACATGCCAGCTTGGGTAAGTACTGTTTGATTGGTATTTACGAGCATAACATCACGCCATTTTCCATTCAGGATTATTAATTGTCGCGCGTCTCACGCGATCTATCCCACGGCTGCCATGCGCGAAAATGCGCGGACTTTTACTCGTTGCTAAGAAAATAGAATTCTTCTTTCGGTTCTTGTACAATTTAGGAGTCTTCAAGGCAAGACAGGTGATAGACAGACAGACTGAGTTACTTTCACATGTATTTATTATTGATAAGGATTATGAGTAACTAGCTTATGCCCGCGGCGTCCCTTGAGTGTTATACAGATGAAATGCAATGACCACTCAAGGTTAATAAGCTCACTACAAACTAATAAAATATTTTTTAAACAAAACTTTAACTTTACTTTTATCCACGTTTCATATTCCAGCAAAAAGCTCAATTTAGTAAGACTTACATCTTTAATTTTAAAGACACCTGTGTCTGCATACATTGCCAAATTTTTAGACATTGAAGGTTAGTAACAATAGTTTGATAGTCAGTACTCATGGTCACCTCAGCTTCGCTGAGTGAAAGTCAGAGAGCATTTAAAATTACTATAGCTTCTGAAATACATTAACTTTAGTTTGCTGACAATATACTAACTATAATTCTTGAAAAGGATCGTGTAATTGTTCCTATAGTTTTATCTCTCTCCCACACAATCATTATGACACTATTAGATAGGATAATATCTCAGATCACGTATTATATCATGTTAATTTTATCCAAACACTTTTTAGGGTTCCGTAGTTAACGAGGAATAGCTCCAGTTTTGCTATCAGAATCTTGAAGCCAAACTATTACTTAAATTAAAACATAACCAATTTTTCCAATTCCAGGTTTCAGTTTGGGTGACGAGCTAGGCTTTGAGCAGTCTCTTACAAACTTGGACCCCAGCAGGCGAAGGTCTGTCAGCGTTAAGAATGGACCACCAGCCAACATTCTCGCTGACCCATCCAGAACTAATGTTAAGCAAGAGGTGAGACTAACAAATAAAATTAATAATACTTGGTGAAGACATCGTGAGGAAACCTGGACGTTAAAAGCCTGAAATCCAATCCGCCTTGAGCAAGCGTGGTGATCAATGCTCATGCCTTCTCTGTATAAGAAGAGGCCTGTGCCGAGCAGTGAGAGAATATAAAGGCTGATGATAATGATGATTATTCGGCGGAAGATCTAGGCGTTCTAATCCTCCTCTAGACTGCTAGAATACTTTTACCAAATATAAAGGGCTATACTATCATGCTTTTTCTATGATTATTCAGGAGTGAGAGTGAGACAGAGCTAGAAGTTACCTAACGCAACATCCATTTTTCACTACGGAATTATCACCGCTTAACCGCTGTGGTACGGCTCTAGGGTTATAAATCGAAACGAATCACATTTTATTGAAATTCAAATATTACAAACGACTGTCCCTAAGGACCATGCTTTACTTTTCCTTATTTTTATGCAAGGAAGAATGTTGTGCCAGAAACTATCTTGCAATATATTTTTTTATTAGATTACTGATACATTTGTATTTATATAGATGTCTGTTGAAATAATGTTCTGAAATAATTTATCGCAATACGCTACAAACAACTGTATCCTCAGATAACATCTGCAAATTATTTCATAATTTTGATCGATACTTTAATAAAACATCGATTTTGCAATGGTATGTCACGTGATTGTTATAACGATTATAGAATGTACAGAATAATTTAAAAGTATTGCAATAATTTTACCTTTAAGAAGGCTCAATTTTATACCTCTTCACATCTTTCCTTCATATTAAAATCTTTAAATATATTTCACCAACATTTTAATCAAAATACTTTTAACATTGAACACAAGAATCATCACTGGTTTAAAATCTAACAGTACAACGCAAAATCATAACCACCTTGACTTATTCTGTATAAAACAGAAAAAGAAAAAGTTCTCAGCCAAACATACTTTGATTGCAACAACCAACTTAGAAGCCAAGAGGAGCTATTTCTATGACAATTATCTTAAAAATAACTGTTATTATAGACTTACAGACATGTAATGCAACTTTGAAATTGAAATAACCGACATCAGATTCAACTATTATATCTAAAATTTGCGAAAACCTCATTGTATTTGTTGTAAGTGCTATAAAATGTACAACAACGTTTTTGGTTTCATGTGGAACAAGACTATTAGGTTGCACTTTAGTATAAATATTATTTTTGATGATAGATTTAGCAAAACGATCTTTAGCTTCAGTGAGCTTCATTTTTATTCATTTGATTATTCTTTTGTACTTTTAGACTCCTTGACCATTTGACTTATGCTTCGATCTATCTGTTTCTTCATCATGTTGGTGTCTATCAGTCCAGTAAGAAGTAAACAAATATAAAAGTTCTGGTGATTGTATATTTGATTGCGGTCTGCAATTGTGTAATCAAAAGATGGTACTTTCTAGATCTAGATACTACTTTATACGTAAATCGAGTCTTGATTCTCAATAAAGATATCCTAACGTGGAAAAACAACATACAGAAAATAATCTTCATTAAAATTGTAGCCTTTTATTTATTTCAGCTTGTCTTACTCGTTCCTTTCTGTCTTTTTTTAATATTATATGTTTTTGATTTTAGAAGCGTGGAAAACAGAACAGGATAATGCGTCCAATGGCTCCTACTAACCGGCCCAACCAATCTGCCATGGACAAGCTGACTAGTCTACACCGAAGAGTCTCCACCACCATGCAGCCCATCGTAGTCCAGGCCCCTGTAGGACCAACCAAGCCAGTCCCCACCATCACCATGGCCAAACCTATGCCAATGGGGATACCAGCTTTCAAACCCCTACCACCTAAAGAAGAAACCCTTGCAGTTCTGCCTATATCACCAACACGCAAGGTCTACACGCCACTGCAAGTTCCAGAGTCCAAGGGCCCAGGACTAGCATATCAAAGTGAGATATATCCATCACACAACCAGATATCAAAAATGGTATCACAAATGACAGCAGACCAGTTTTCACCAATCAAATTCACACAAGCTCCCGTCATTGTAGAACCCCATTCAGTTTATTCCATAACAACTGTTAATCCATTCGTACCTATGCCACCTTCTCAAGCTATATACACCATACCTGCTCCAGTATTTAAAGAAATACACAGACCACCTTCTTACTCACCTAACTCTATCATCCAAAAAAATCCTCTTTCTAACTTTGTAGACCCAGTTCCCCATCAAGTGCACGATATCGCGAACAACGTTGTTTATAATACGAAGAAAGTTGATGATTACAATTCAATAACTGGTTATGGAGACGACACTGTGTTGAAGTTTAATAAAGAAGAAATAAATTCGAGGATAGCAGAGATTGCTAAGGCTGGAAATATTTCAATGGAGGCTGTTGAAGCTGCGATCGCGTTGAGACAGCAACAGTTGTTGAGTAAATACGCGAACATACCGGTGCCAGCGCCTACAACAACGTCATCAACAACCACTACGACGACAGAACAGCCGTTCGTTTTCCAACAGGAGCCAGAACCTGAAATACTGACCGCAGCTATACCTCAAAAACCGCCGAAGAGGTTTGTATTCTAAATGTGTTAAATTACCAATATGAACATTCTTATAGATTGAAATTAGTGAATCTTGAATTGCTAGTCTTTTGATAACCTTATAGGTTAGAGTTATTTGGCTTTTACTGTGAAACGAGCACGAGATTTGAAAAAAAATACATCCTCTCTGTTTCTCAAAGATCTGGTAGATAGCAGATAATTTGACAGTGACCTCAACAAATCACTTCCATGAAGCTTCCACGGAAGGTTTCTAAAAGTGTTGGTGATATTTTGTATTGAATCTGTTAATCAAAAACTTTTGTTACATCTAGTTTCACTGGAGGATCAAGAAATTGAGTAAGGTATAGATTATAAAGATAATAAGATGGAGTTCAATGCGGGTAATAGGTTATTGCTTATAAGCACCAATGGTATAGCTTATGCCTTTTATCTGGTTCACAAAGTTTACGCTGAAAATTAAACTGCAAAATCTATTTATTACATTATTCATTTTTTATTATACTGTTTATTGTATGTGTTTATTTATCTTGTTACTATTCTATAGTTTTATGCTTTTATAATAATACGGCTGCCTAATTTAAACATCTATCGGCGTCAACTGATATTTGCTGCATGCTACAGGAGAGAATAAGCAGTAAATGTGTCTGGCCCAAAATGCAAGGCTAGCTTTTCATAAAAGATAAAAAATAAGCGATGCAGCACATTAGATGCGCACTTAACTG
Source organism: Pyrrhia umbra (assembly GCA_963891755.1). NCBI lineage: Eukaryota > Metazoa > Arthropoda > Insecta > Lepidoptera > Noctuidae > Pyrrhia > Pyrrhia umbra. Next base: position 10,792,896 of record OY982937.1, on the reverse strand, counting down.
GACGATAAAAGAAAATAAAAAATACTATATAAATACTTAACCCTAAAAATTCAACTTCCAGATTCCCAATATCCGGCAAGGTAATGAATGCTCCCCGCGAGTACTACCCTGTTGGCTATGAGAAGAACTTCGACGACCACTTCCAGTCCAAGGTTGACCTTCCGGAGACCAACTTCCACTGCGGTGATCAGAAGTACTTCCCTGGATTGTACGGCGATGAGAGTCTTGGGTGTATGGTGAGTTAATATAGAAGAATTTATCAGTATATCATGAGAAACTTGTTACTGGATTCTATAATTGTACTGTAGATACAGTAAAATTTAATCTAAACAAAATTTAGGCATGATTATGTAAAAGAATCACAAATGTTGAGTTAGCTCCATTTGCAAAAATCTAAATCACAACTCAGTTTTAAACAACGAAAGACGTTAACATTATAATCCATTTTATAATTGCAGGTGTTCCACGTCTGCGCTCTAACAGACGATGGTCTCGTCATGAAATCCTTCCTCTGTCCGGAGTCCACGCTCTTCGACCAAACCATCCTCAAGTGCAACTGGTGGTTCTATGTAGACTGTAAGAATACTAAGAAGCTGTATGATACTAACATACCTGTGTCCAAGAGCTACCAGTTAATGAAAGCACTTACATTCTTCTCGTCTTACAAGAAGGAGATGCAAGAGGATGGTAAGAATATTTTTAATTCAGTTTAAAATAATAAAAATAAACACAAGATAATTTTTACAATTCTTAATTGAATATTTCCAGGTCAAAAACCTACTCGTGAAGACATGGATGGTATTAAAGAAGCTATATCTATTCTGCAAAATCAGGATGCTCCTCGTCCAAATGTACCTGCTCAATCTAATGCAGCAGACTCTACTAGTTTTCCTAATACTGCTAGTGTATCTAACAATGCTAACACACAAAATACTGCCAGCTCATCGAACCACGTACAATTTATCACTCCCACTCCTATTATTATTGATGAAAGGAACCGTAAAACAACAACAGAATCAGCCCCTGTATATAGAGGCACAAGAAACTTTGGCGCAACAAAGACTACCAGAAGAAACGCCACTTCAGTTGAAAATACTTCTGACTTCAAACTTATTACTGTTAACGCTGGTATAAACATAGCCCAAGGGAATGTAACAGAAAATGATTCAAGAGAAAAAAAGCATAGAAGACGGATGACTTTGAAGAATACTAGCTCTACACAAACAACAACAACAACAACGACTACAACAACACAGAAACCTGTGGTAACTACACCAAGCGTAGAAATAGTTAAACTAGATATACAGCCAATAGAAAATATTGAAAGACAAGAAAAACTAACAGACCAAATAGAAGATGTGAATCCTAATACATCAAATTCAGCTCCAATCAGACGGTTTTATAGATCCAGCGCAGAGAAATATGAAGATAAAGAAATGGCTATAGTCAATAATGAAAAAGTACAGATTGTACGTCCTACAGCTCAATCACGGTTTGTAGGAGCTAATCCTTCGCCTAGTGCGACAATAGCTAAATTAGACGAAGCAGTTTTAGGTAAATTAAGGATGAAAAAACACGCTATTACAATAGTAACGCCTGAAAAACATAGTCCAAAAACGTAGTCCGAAATTAGTCAATTTGTTAAGTGTCATAAGTAAGTTATTTATTTCGCCGATACGTGTGGACATGTGTTTGCTCAATTTTTGTACTTTTATAGTCTAGTTGAATGGAGTCAAGTGATATTACGGTGTATGTTAGTTGTTTAGTAAATTTTCCTAATTTCTTTGGGTGTTTTATTTAAAATGTTTACTTTTATTTCTCTTCAGAGATAAGAGTCAATTTATTGGTAGTAACCATTCCTATAAATCAAGAAAAAATAAAACAAATATCTTGGTAAACATATACTAGCAACGATCACTTTATTACAAAAAATAACTCACAATTTAACAATAACATTTTAGGAACGATATCTATTTCTTAGATTTTACAAGACAACTCAACAGTTTTTCACAAAGTAAAGGCCCGAATACAATAATGCCTGCTGCCGCAATAGCGGTCGCACAACTCATACAAATCATTGTCAACGATTAAGAAAACCAGTCCGAATCCGTGCAGTAAGGTTCTGCGACCCAATTTATTTTAACACCTAGTTTGTTCAAATTATCAGACCCTCAATATATAGCAATAATTATAGCATTCCCGTCATAAACACTAATGTTTAGCCAAAAATCGTTTATCTATCACAAAATTCAAGACTAGCTGTTATGTTAAAATCTAAAATTAATAGAAAACAAATCGTTTTTCTTGGTCCAGGTGTCGATATAGCTAACAAAATTCCAGTTATAATTCAAATTTTAGATTCTAACGCAAATGATCAGAACGGCATACCACAATCAGGGCATAGAGGTACTGTTGGACATGTGCATTTACTCTGAAAGAATGTTCTCGACCAGTAAGGTATACAGGAGACCAGGGCACAAGCACCGACAAGACTCAGCAAGGATATGCAAATCATGCATCCGTATAACTCTGGTGGCTTTTCTGAAACAAGAAAAAAAAGGATGAAGTAGCTAAAACCAATTAATTTGGTTTTACATGAATAACTTACAGAAGATACAGTTTTATAATAGGCAAACGATACTTGCTTTAGAGGCTGTACCTCTTTTAAATTGATACAGAATTGTAGATTTTTAAACAACACAAATAATTATAATCTTGTCGCGATTTGTTTTTCAATATTTATTTTTTAAATAGCTGTCTTTGGGAATGATTATGGATAAGGGAGTCTTAAAGAGTTATTTAGGTTGATGAGTCAGAAAAGCCATCATATTTATTCACCTACAAAACATTAACTAATGTATTGTGTTAGACTATGGTCCAGCATGAGACTAGATATTTGAAAAATTGAAAAAAATACCCTGCAAAAGAGTTAAAACTACAAACAAAATATATATGAATAAACACTAGATAACAACAAAAACAACCAAATAAAAGGACAACAATTTATTACATTACAAAATTATGGACACACAGATAATGGAAATCATCGTTTACTTTTGACGAAACATTTTAAAAGCTTGTCACAGAGTAGAGGCCCGCACGCTATACAGGTAGCTGCCACGAGGGCTGTAGCACAACTCATACAAATCATTATAAATGTTTTAAGGATACACTCGAAAACAAAAATTTTCCATCCACTGTACCTACCTAAGGTAACTTAACCTTAGAAGAAGATGACGATATGGATGGCTCCTCGATTATATCATCACCTTGTGATTTTGTCTTACACGAGCAACTTTTAAACCAGTTTTTGCTGTAGAAGCCCAACACTCTCAGGATTATAGCAGCGCCGATTAAGCTGAGAAATGATATGTAAATCATTGGCTCTGAAACAAACGAAATTTGTATAAGGACAGAGAGACAGAACATAAATACAAAGAAAATTATAAACAATTTTAATAAGCTTAACGAACTTAACGTAAGCGTTATGCGGGACGGTGCTTCAGTTACATTGAACACAAAGTAAATTATTAAAAATGTTGAAATAGGTATACAAGATTTTGGAGCACATAAAATAGAATATATATAAATCTAAAATAAAACAATTGAATATTATTTAATTATTAAATATAATTCAAATTGTGGTCACATGGGTATGTAAATGTACAATTAAATGCTCATTAAGGGAGTTGGGGTCAACATGGAGGTTTCTTCCTTTTACTAGTTAAACAACACAATACTCTTTCACATATTAGAGGTCCAAGCACAATCAGTCCCAGCAAAGTGATGAAGGCACCGCAACTGACACAAACCATCTTGGGGTCTTTGCATGAATTCTAAGAATATTATATCTTTATAATAAAAGGCGTAATTATAGCAGCTTCAGTTTAGCGTGGCATGCCACAGTCTGCGCAAGTTTTGTTTAGGCACCGTCTCTTCGATTTTAAATATTTGCCTGCGAATTTGACGCAGACAAAGAGCACAGCGCCGGTGACGAGAGCACACACTGGACCGCAAACCATAGAATCTGAAACAAAAATCGAAGTAATTTTGGAAAACGATAGGATATTACAAAAAGAAGTAAATAATGCTTATCTTGGATCTTGTTGGTACTTTTCTTCTACAGTTTGAATACACTTCACAAGTTTACGAAATGCACTGAACTTGTCAGATGACAAAGCAGTTCTCATGTCACTGAGTACTATACAAATCCCGGTTTAAAAAAATCGTGTTTTTTCCAATAGTTTAACAATTCCTTGGCAAAGTTTTGCTCTTGTAACTTGTAACAGAGAAATTTCTTGTAGTACTTACATGCAAAGGCCAGCTATTCTTTGACAAGGCACGACAATTTTGCTATCATTTGTATTAATTAGACGCCAAAAGATAACCCCGATATCAAGATTATCCTAGCGACATTCCACAATAATTTAACACGCATATTGTTTTTACTAGTATTTTATTCACATGAAAAATTTCGCTCGACTTATGACACAAATGGAAACATCACAGCATTTTCTAAATTTAAAATTTCTTCATAAATCTCTGTCAATGTCATGGAGTAAAAGAGTTTAGGAAGGTTTATAGGTATTTTATTAACATAAATGCACATGTAAACCTCTTTTCCTAGTATTTTACGGGTGTGTATCGCAATGATCCTGCCCTCCAATATTTAAGCTTTTTCATCTTGCCCTGAGGCAAGGTGGAGTGATGATATTCGTAAAGCAGTGGACATGGTTTCAGAAGGAAATCTGAAGATCGAGCTCAGTGACGTGCCATAGGCTAGGCCTAAGTCCAGCAGTGAATTGACACGGGATGAAGATGATAATGATAATGAAGAGGGTTGTCTAACGGCATATCATGTGTCTCAGACGTGAAATACAACTTACTGGAAAGCATGGTGGTGGCGAGGCTGACGATACGATACCCTAAGGAGATAGGACGCTTATTTCTCCAATCAACATAAAAACATTATAAGTAGATGTATTTTTGGGCAAAACCATTTTTATTTTCCAACTACGACTACTACAATATTCGTCAAAACAATGAATTAATCTTGTTATTCATCGAGAGGACTAGAAAAGGGCCTCATTATTTGGCAAAATTTAATGAAAAATTACATATTTTTAGTTTTTCTAAATGATTTAGGTATGTATTGTGCCAACATAGATGTTACCATTATAAAGTACTTAATTTTTCTTTCATAATTAATTGCCTCAGTGCTTCGTTGGTATAAATAATACTACAACATGGCACCTTAAAATAAAAAGCTGCAATATTTTCAAAACTCCAAACAAACTTTAACCAACGGTTATATAGATCGACTATATAAGTCAGCTTTTTTCTTATAAGTCAGTTTTTTTTTTAAGAATATTAGGTACTAGCTGTTTCCCGCGGTTTCACCCACATCCCGAGGGAACTACTTAGCGCACCCGGGTAAAAAGTAGCCTATGTTGTTCCCCAGGGTCTATTCTATCTCTGTACCAAATTTCATTTATATCGGCTCAGTAGTTTTGGCGTGAAAGCGTAACAGACAGACAGACAGACAGAGTTACTTTCGCATTTATAATATTAGTAAGGATAATATAGTTGGTAATATTTCACATTATAATCTGAGCTAATTTAGTTCATAGTTGTACTTTCTAATAAAAATAGAAGACTTTAGTCGCAAAAGTAAAGAATGGTAATATTAATCAGGGAATCCTCTTTGTATTAAGACTTAGTACTTCCTGGCTGAACAGTAAAATCCATGCATACATTTTGTATGGAAGGGGTAGACCTAGATCTATTAATTTGCCGGTTTTTTTACCTACGTCCCGAGGGAAGTATAGGGAACTATTTATATAGGGATAAAAAAAAACTATATCTCGGTACTAAATCTCCGTATCCAGTGCCCGTACTAAATTTCACCAAAATCTGCTCAGCCGCTTTACCGTGCGTAATAAACTCACATTTGTATTTATAATTAGGAAGTTAGGATGATGTTTGAGGTTTAGAGAACTAGTCATCTTCAAACGGGTAAGTATGTAAGCTCAGAGTGTAGTTCTTAACGGGATCATATAATTCCCCTGAAATAGAGAATCGAACCCTACTCCGGCTACATAATAGTTGATGATACAAAGGTTGATGCTGTGTAGTATAGTCTTATCTGTTACTAGCGAGAATTTATAAATGTACAAGTATATAGGTAACAAAGCCTTAATTTAGACAATCAAGACCGTTCCTAATTAGCCAAGATTTTATCAAACAAACTAAAACAAGAACAGATGATACAAATATTTAATACAACTTAATTAAGTAAACAATATACAAAACAATTTCTCAGCTTGTGTGAGATCGTTTAGGGCAGCAGGGGCTCTTGCATGGTTGCGGCGAGTCGGGGCTCCTATTCGGACACTTGGGCCAGTACGCGTCCAATAATATGGGACCACATGTAATACAACCAACCGCAATGAGCGCCGTCATGCAACTCATGCAAATTAACATATTTCTTATTTCCGGAGACACTTGACGAACTTGTGCATCTCAAACTGTCGGTAGCAGACTGGAACGCACGCAAGGATCGTGGCAGAAGCGATCAGGGCGTACAAAGAGAGGCAAATCATTTTTCACAAGTCCTGGCTCCTGCAGCCAGCTTAGTTTTTTACGTTTACGGATTTTGAGGACAGCGGTGCTGTGTCGGTTGCTCCTTGGAAGTCGTAGGAGCAATTTGTAGGGTTGAGGAAGGTTAAGACGTAGTCCGTGGAGGTACGCCTATGATACGAGGTCCTCCACGCTATTCTGAAATAAGAGATGACATGATTAGAGAGTTTGTTAACGTATCAAAAGATACTACTGCTGTACCGCCAAATTTTGGTCATGCAGCTAAGGCTTCATGAAGTTTTAGGCAGTTGTGTATGTGTATAAGACAACAATTATTGGAACAAGTAGCATATTGCTCTTCAAGTTTTGAGTTTTAATACACCAAGACCTACTTAAATATCTATAAGGATACAGTAAAACTTAATATTCTAAATAGGATATGATAATTTCGAATGACTTAACAGGTAAAGATAAAAAAATACTGAGCGATAAACTAAACCAACAACTTATTTGATCATGGGAAGTGGAGGGACTTGAAATATAGATTTCAGACTCCAAAACATTTGAAGTTGACAAGAGTGAGAAAGTCAAAAAAACCATACTGACCCTAGAAACACAATATCCCAAGAAGCTGGTGGACGACGTGTGCTTACAAAAGGAAATTAGAGGCGAATAAATCAAGCCTCAGTTATGTGGCTATCCAAACTAATGGTTAAAATGAAAGCACACATAATTTCATCGGGGTTCTATAAATCACAAATTTTCACACAAAATTTAAGCCATGACAAGTTGTTGATTGACAGAAAGTAAGGACGTCAATATTTGAATATTCTATTCTGTGATCAGTGTTGTATTTGCTGCCAGTAAAATGTATTCAACCTCATGACTACTTAAACAGTAACTGCAACCTGCTTTCTTTTGAAACCAACTTAAGTCGTTTTAACTCTTGTTTGCATAATCATCTACAACTAATAAATTCATGATCTCTAATTTTCCTTTGGAGTGTATCTTGCCGTTAATGTTTAGAAATGAAAACGAAAAGCTTCCTGTCTATTTTTCTGTAAAACTAACAATGTTAATCACTTGCAACACTGTGATGAATTATGATCCGGCTTACCCGGCTAGGAGGAGTAGGTTGTTTACTAGACATGGATGATAAATCATGGGGGTAAATGCTGAACGCGGAAAAAGGGACGTTTATCTAACACATTGTATACTTACTTCATAAAGCGTTGATTGTGTCATCTGTTCCCCAGCTCAGGTTCTTCATTTAATACAAGACAAATATCAGTGGGTCTCAAGTGACTCAATACTCTGTAGAATTTAGGTACTCTCAAAGACACTCAACTATGCAGCGTTTACAAATCTGTTATTGAGTTCAAATCCAAAAAGTTTCACTACCTATTAAGAAGAAATATAAACCAAAAAGTTACTATGAAAGAAACTTTGAAAGAAATTAAAATTTAGAACTATCAATGTCAAACTGTCATTCAACCTGATCGTGATTTGTTTGTGTCACAAGCCTTGAGGAAAAATTTCTTATCCACCATTCTATGAAAGGAAAAAACTTATGTAGTCATTTAGGTCCGCGTGGGCAATATAATATTGCCGATATATACTCGTAGGATAACAAATTGTGTATAAATGAGACTGTGGGTGTGTTTGTTGCTGACTTGTGCGTCAGTGTGGGGGTTCCCGGAGAGACGATCGGCCGACAAGCAGCCAGACTTGCCGCAGCTGGCTCAGCAGCTGCAGGGCAAAAAGGACAATAGAGTAAGGGAAGCCCCGAGGGATTGTAAGGGGAAGTGCGCTTCGAGTATAGCTCAGAAGGCAGCTGCTGAAGCCAAAGCAGCACAGGCGGCGCAGAACGCCGCGGGAGCTCAGGCGGCTCATATGGTTAGTTTTTTATAACAGTTGTTGTTGTGTTTGTTAAATCATTAAGTGTCAAGTAAAATCTGACAATACCTGCCAGCTGATTGCGTAATGCAATCTTTTCAATTACTAGCTGCTTGCTTGCAAAGTTTAAATTACATGAAGATTTTAATTTCATCCATGCTGTATCTAGAAGTGTTTGTAATCTGACAGCGTCAATAAATGTTCACCGACATCTGTCATTCAGAAACTGTTCTTCAGTTAGTATACAAACTTGCAACTTAAATAAGAAAAGTATTCTGTCCATTATATTATTTTTTCAGGTAAAAACTCAATTAGCCGAGAAGGCACTTCAAGCAGCCAAGGCAGCTGAAGCGGCACTAGCTGGTAAGCAAGCGGTCGTGGAACAACTCCAACAAGAAGTGAAGGAGGCTGAGGCAGTTGTTGCTGAGAACACAGCTGCAGTACATCAACAACAAGGGACTGTAAACGCTGCTGTGCAAGCTGCACAGCAAGCCACCGCTCAGGTGAGCTGTTAGATTGTTAATTTCCAAAAAATCATCTCTTTTAATATTTATGAAGTAATTTATTTTCATAACCAATCAATTTATATTAGCAATAACAAATATCTTCCAAAAACCACTTTAGTGTAATTCCATTACATCTTATATTGGCATAATAAATTTTCATTGATTAAAATTTTGGTGCTGTGTATCTTCAACAATTCCTACCCCCCCACACGAAAAGGAATTCAAAGTTTTACGAAGTTTTTAACATTTTATGGCGAATTCATTGCGGTTACTACCATAATCACAATATTGTTTTTAATTCCAACGTTATTTGGTAGTAATTGTTGAAGTGCCTGATTTGCTGCATGGAAGCTTCGTAAAACTTTGCTTTCTCTTTTCCATAAGGTCCAAAGTACGTGGGCTGGGCGGCTTCAAGATATTCCTTATCGTCTTACCCCCCAAGAATAAACCAATTTGAAGCGAATACCTTGGCACAACAATGATTTGCATGTCATTATGCACATTTGTAGCAACAGCAGCAATGTTGTCTTGTGTCCCAGTCTGTTTTAGAGCATATTCAGGAAAAATATTATCATGTTTGTGCACTGGTGGCGGTAAAAAGAAATAACTTTCGGTCATTAGAATGGTGGATAATCGTGTACATAAAACTTTATAATCAAATTTCTGGAAATATACAATTCTGTTACATCAATTTTAATTTCGTTGTTTTCTTTATTTTTATTATGTTACTGACACTCAAAAAGTTTTAAGCACTCAGTATGCTCACACATTAGAAATCTGTATATGTGAGAGAGTCTATTATTTAATAGAAGATGGCTTTTACATTAGTTGCAATTATAAAACGCATCTTGAAGTTATTTTTTGCTCTCACACTTTACAGCATAAACTTATGGTACAAGCGACTCAACTAGCAGCACAACTTGAGAAATCAGCGCACTGCGTTTTAGAGAAGACTAAATTCGGATTACAAGAGAAATGTCATAACCTATCAGAGGCGAGAGCGAGACTAGCACATTTGCAGCACAAACTACAATGCGCTTGCGCTGAGTGTGCAGCGACGAAGCAAGCTGCGCATTGCGCATGTGAAGCTGCACGGGCAGCTTGCGGCAATGCGCGGAGGAAGAAACACGTCATGAATCAGATTGCTGTAGCGCCCAAAGACAGCAAGCGAGGACGATGATCGAGAAAGTAAGGAAAGTATGGTTAAGTGATTGAAACATCAGCTCGGAGTCGGAAATTCTGTTTTTGTGGCGGAGTGAAGAAAAAACAGTGGATCTGATTATACGACTCATCTTTGGCACTTTATACGAAAGGCTTCATGTGCAGAAATTGCTCATTTAGTCCGGAAAGTTTGTTCACAATTTATTACAAATAAGTTTCGAATTTGAACCACTTTAAATTCTGCTGCTGCAGTGTTTTTTCTGCACAATCAAAAGAATTTCCGACATACACCAGATCTTCGAATCCGCCACTGATTCTGCGATTCTGAAAGGAGATTGATACCAGTTTCATCGTTATTGTCTTAAGAAACTCGTTTAAATGCACTAGCTGTCTATTTTAGCTGTTTAGCAACTGTAGTAATGTCTCCGCCTGTATTTATTACTTTCTTGACCTTATATGCAGTCATTTTTTAATTATTTTACTTTTGATGTCAACAGACTATAGAAAAAGTCACATCATCTGGAAATTCTTCATCAGTTACGATTTCTTGATAGCTGTTTCTTTCTAAAGACATCTGGTAATTTTCTTAGAATCATTGCTAAAATATTTAGCTTTAATTCTATACTTCTATAGTTCCCAGTCTGAATAGTCATATTAGTATTCATTCATCATAGGTAAGTTTTTTAAATGCTAGGTCATATACAGTTGGGTACTTTCCACTTATACTACAAAGTACATTGAGTTTTTTTTTAGTTTTGATTTTTAGTGAATATTTTATTCAGAGAAAACAGGCTTCTAAAAATGAATAACAATAGCAGCTTTTGCATTTCATTTTTAAAGGAATGTAAATATACTCTTACCAGACGGTTTATTTTCGAGAATGCGTGGATTGCGATGAATTTACGATAATTTTGATTAGCTCGATTTACTGTAGTTTTATAATATTGTGTGTTAAGACGTTCGACGTATAAGCTTTTGATATGATGGATTTCGTTTAAGCTTCTGTTAATATAGTATGGATCATGATAATCTTGTTTTATTTTGTTGTAGAATAAAACTTAGACAATTGATTAGCCTAATTTACCGGAAAGAAGAAAGAAGATGATAAAATTTTTGTTTCTCATCTATTTACTTGTAAGAATTTAATCCCATACAAAATATTTTATAAATTTAGATTTTTCTCATACTGCAATGTTGTCAATCTGTCATTGAAAAAAGTGGATTTTAGTAGATATTAAAACAAGTGTTTCATTTAATATTACTATTTAATTAATATAATTTATATCGTAACAGGCAATACCACTAAATTACCTACGCTAGTTTTGGATCCTCCAATTCCTAACCTCCCTCTGTTATCTACAAAACTTAATTTACTTGAAGACTGATCTTAAATAATACGGTGGAATATAAGTTAATATCTAGCTGGTTGTACATAAATATATAAAACGAGATGGCTAAGAAGAATGGAAAACAATGACCCACAGGTGGTCACTACTGCTCAAATTAATTAATTAATTTTTATAGTGGTAGTATCATCTCGCCTCTTTAACTGGTGGCGATTAAATAACAATGAATTTATTAATGTGTCTTTCTCTACAGTAATATATCTAACTCATCAATCCAGTAGTGCCAGAGTCGTATCTAAGGACAAATACGACGAGGCCGCGCAATATTTGTTCGTTATATAAAACTGCACATTTATTATTAACCGAGGCTTACAGTGACTCCAACGAACATTAATGAATCTATACAAAATTGAAATGAATCGAAAGAACATTTTAGTATTTTATTGATGTAGAAAGGATAACAGGATTGTGCTGCAATATAAACCAGTTTTAATTATCATCTTGGATAATTATGATGGTACATTTTACAAAACTTCATCATAGGTAACAGTTTGAAAATACTGTGTATGAATTGCGATGGCTTATTGTATGATTCATTAACTTCATTGAGGGGAAATTAATTTACAAAAAAACATTCAAGTTTTATCATTTGCCTTTTCACACATAAAAATATCACACATACATTTCTCTATCTACACTAATCCGCAGTTTTCATTGCCCAGGTAAGATCAGAACATATCACTTAATTCTATTTGTCTACTATACTAAATGCATCATTCAGGTTCTGTGGACTGAACGCCATATTGCTGTGTTTGTAATTTAAGTACGGTGAGTTGTTTGCTGATAAAGCCGTGTCAGTATCTACGTAACCATGGAGAGGAGTGAACGTATCTTCGTCTTCATCATCTTCGTACATTGGGGAATTTGGAGGGAACTTTGCCACGTATCTCGCTGGAGGCTCTGCGTACTGCCCACCCACAATAATCTCATCGTCAAATTCATCCTGTTTATTTGGCTTCCAAGGCCTATTCACAACCTTAGAATCTGCGAAATAAAATGGTCTCTTTTTTCTAAAGAAGAATTTGTTATCCTGCATCACTTGCTTGTCACTCACATCTGGATCTACAGATTCTTCGTTGTAGTCTTTAGGAGCTGGTGTAACATAAACTGGTGGGTTTTTAGCAAACGATGGCTGTTTCTTCGTAAAAGCGTAGTCTGTGTCAGAATTTTGTGCATATTTATGGTTCCATTGAAATTCCGGTCTATTAAAGTCATGTACGTCATATTGTACTGAAGTTTCTTGGAAACTCTGCGGTGTTGAGTATACTTCATTGATGCTGGGTTTCAGAGGAGCACCATAAGAATCAACGGGTGGTTCGCCGTAACTTTGTTTCTGGGGCGGGTAGTCTCTCATATAAGGCGCTGGGGGCTCCCCAAAACCAGGTTTATCAGGTACAAAGAAAGAATAATGAGGCATTTTCACAACATGTCCAAAACTAGGTCGGCCATTAGGTCTCGTTTTTGGGATACCGTACTTAGGTTTAGGTTTTGATGCTCGCTTTTTGTTCAAGTTAGGTATATGCTTAGATTTAGTTTCGGGTGGCCCATATTTCGGAGCAGAAGGTTTGGGTTTACCTTTACGTCCCTTCTTTCCAGGCTTCCTGGCTACTTTAGGTGGCCTGTACTTTGGCCTTGGTGGGCCATATTTCGACTTTGGTGGTCCATATCTTGATTTTGATATTCTCCTGTAGATTACTTTAGGTTTTTGGAATATTCTGTCCATCGGGTAATTGTCTAGTATTACTGTTGCTTCTCGCTTACTGATTTTCTTGACATCTTGCGATTCTTCTACTTCGGTTTTTTGTTCTTCTGCCCTTACGCATGATGCTGTTACTGTTATCTGAAATGAAAATAGGTTGGATTTGAGAATTAATCGAAGCAAATGACTTAAGATTTTAATGTCATACACATAAAGAAGATTTTTTGACCAGACGTTTGATCACTTAAATAAAGTTGGGTTAACGTCTTTATAGTTTCGTGGCATTTTTTATTACAAACAGATATTCATACATAAGTAACGACTTCACCTGCTCTATTTGCAATTATTTGGGATCGAGGATACTATTCGCTATTTCAAGAAATACTTTAGGCTATAAATAAATTGGTACAGGGATCGATTCTGCGTAAAAAGTAGACTGGTTACTCTACCAATCTTAAATTAGCCAATGTATTTCTTAGCATCTTCTAATTTATTAATAGGACATTCAATATGTCTATCTGTCGGTCATATATCATAGTTTTTGCATTACTTTTTGTTACATTACTGCCACCAGCCCCAATATGGTAGCAGAATGCAATTTTTACGTGACGGTAATGATTTAAGAAAGTATGCGCTTGCGCCGATGAGCGCTACACACTTGATCTATCGTTACAAATGGTAGGATTAACTAATTAGACCGATTAAATAATAAAAATCATCAAAATTGGAAAGTTCTATCACTAAGTTCGATTGGCTAGATTTCATCAAAACCGACAGGCATTATAAATACAGGATTCCTATTGTCAAAGATGTTTATTCTAGCATTGTTCATTGATATGAACGATGATGCTGTTTTGAAACAATCTATCGTCTCATGTTTTCTTTTATGTATGATTTGTCACAAATCATAAATAGAATATTGGTAAAATCTCAATAAAAGAGCTGTGCAGAATAATCTGCACAGCTCTTTTATTGAGATTTTCTAATATAAATTACTACTAGCCGTTTCCGTGGTTTCACTCGCGTCCCGAGGGATACACTAAACGCATCCGGATAACGACTACCCTATATGTCCTCCTCCAGGTTTCAGTCTATCTCCACACCAAATTCCATCCCAATTGTAAACCCATTTTTCCCGTGAGAACGAGACAGATAGACAGATAGATTTACTTTCACATTTAAAATATTAGTAAGGATAGAAGATATCAAATAGAAGGTATGTGATGCTTGTCTTTCTTGTTTAGTTTATTTGGTCTACGCTTGCTTGCAACATTTAAGGGTTTATATAGACAATCTTCGCTTTTTGAAAGGATTGTAGATGCGAACCATGCAACACCACTACAAGTACAATGTCTGCATTTTGGAAATCAACAGCGATTGCAAAAACTCTCTCATAATTTGAAACTAAACCACGTTTTACATAAAAATTACCATACAAACAATGTCGCATTTTACTGTCTATTCTTCTATGCTAATTTTGATCCCTAAGGTCGAATAGTATTGCATACAAAAATGTATGAAAGTACGAGGGCAGATGCGCACGCGTCACTTTCTAGTGCGTGCGCGGATAATGTGACGGTAAATCTTAGACTCTTGCGCAGTTTGTAAACGGCGATAGAATGTGGGCAGATAGCTATTTTTTTGCTGGTTTAAAAGATGGTAGGAAAAGTAAATGTTTTATGTGCGTGTCGTCACATCATATAATGTATGTTCGGACGCAGACATTGTCGTGTGGTGTTAGGATTTATTCAAGACATTTTATAGAGTGTGATTACAGATGTAATTTGTGGTGATATCCCTTACTGGGTTTTTAACATTTAATCTAAAAATTAGAGTGGGTTCAACGCCTTGTAGATTTTTTAAAATTTCACAATGCAACCGGAGTCAGGATGTTGATGGTTTTATACCCCAGTGCCTGGAAAGGCTGCCTGGCCTGCTATCTTGATAGCAGTTGTTGTTATAATTCCGTCAGAGGCCGTCAGGCGGATTTGTGAAAATTCTGACACTAGAGCTTGTTAGGTTAGTAAAACCTGCAGCCTACACGATAAGCAAAAAAAGAATATTTATTACAGTTTGGTACAATTAAATTCAATCTATTTTTCTTATCTATTTAGTAAAATTTGAAGATGGTTCTCCAATTTTAAGTGGTTTGATTCTGACTTTTGGTTTTATAAATATTTAGATGTATTTATGTTGCATTGCAGATTAAGTTCATTCAATTAAAAAAAGTGTTATATATGTAAGTAAAATAAATCTTAAACACATTATTAAGTGGCGCTAATTGCAGTAGCAGTCAGTCAGAAATTTATGAATAGCGGTATATTACGATTTTCACACGAAAGTATGAACTTTTTTAAAAATAGCTTAGAAGGCTTTCATTTATTTCTTACGTCGTTATAATATGTAGGTCAAAATGAGAAGTAAAAATACTTTTGTCTACTTTCGAGGCATAACAATGTGGGATCAAGTTAAACTGTCAGTTTTTGACCTCTGTCTAGCACAAACTTTACTGTAAACATTACGTGAATATGAATAATTTGAATATAAATACTTGTTTCGTACATAATATTTAAATGGAAGTCTTCATTCATATCCGTAGATGATGCAATTTGTGACATATTCTCTTAGGGCAGTTGTGAATTTGATGATTTTAATTTTTGTGCTTATAGTCAAGTGAACTTAATTGATTGCCATAGCAGCTAAAAGCTGACCAGTCCCGACTGTTGGCAACCATTCAGCGTTTACCCGGTCTATACTTTAGTAGGTTCCTACAAGTGCAAAAAATGTAGATACTCTAGTTTAAACCTATGAATGTCTGGATGACTATCAGCGGAGAAGGGTGTGGCTTATCTAAAAAAATCGAACTATATTTTTTTCAAATAGGTCATTGTAGGCCCTTATGAAACGTCAAGCTAGTTGCACGGTTCCAAGGAGTGGGTCTTACGGAGAAGAACGGAAAAGAAACTGCATAGACACTCTTTTCAAAAAGAAATGTTTACAATAGTCTTTTTACAGTACAGGTTATCTCTGAGTAAATTATACAATTCAAATGATGCTATACAAAGAAATTACAATTCAAGTTCAGCAATACAAGTAACGTGCTTGGTAGTGAATCCACCTTGCATTCTACTAGAGGAAGTTACAACCAACACTTCAGTTATTTACCTTTACAATTAAAAATCACTAAAGAATTTTAACCAGCATTATAAAAACAACTTCCGTGAAAACAAAATGTAAATAAAAATAAACAATGCAACGTTTGTAGATATTTTTCTGATGACATCATTTGACATGTTGCTGAGTTAAATAATGTCAATATGTCACCTGATATACAACAAAATTGAGCAACAAATGTTTATCGACAACTAATAAACAGACAGAAATTCATAGAATGAGCATACATATGAATCGAACACTTTTAAAAATATGTGCATGACATTGAGAATCTCCGTTTGCAGCTTTGAGTTTGAGTAAAAGCTGATGAAAATGAAAATCGAGTTTTCCGAGTGTGCGGGTTTGAAACCTGGCAAGTACCTATATGACTTATCTAAAGTCATATGTACTTTCTAAGTGTATCTTAGACACCACTGAAACGATAAAGGAAAACATCGTGAGGAAACCTCTGAAATCACCAATCCGTTTTGAGCAAGCGTGGTGATTAATGCTCATGCCTTCTCTGTGTGAGAAGAGGCCTGAGCGTAACAGCGGGACAAAGGCTGATAATGATAGCATCCGAAAATGGACGGTAATACCCGATTATGTTTTAAAACAAACAAACAAAATCTCATACGCATTCTACAGTATTCCTTTAGACAAGACGTTTCCGTTCATGAGAAGGCGGAAATAAGAGATCTTACAAGTTCACTGACATTGTTTAAAACCGCAAGTTATTTATACGATAATGAGAATAATAAATTGCATATTAATCCCAAGGCTATCTTTTGATGTAAAATACACTGAAAAGAGAAAAATAAATTTTATTTAAACGCCTGTCGACCAAAACATTGCTCTGCTCTGTCTTATAAGATAGTGTTAATTTTTTGCCACCGACTTGCAGCGTGTGCGAGACGTATCATACACCCCCAGACAAAGAAACTGCATCAAAGATTTTGTTTAAAAAAAATTGAATGGCCCTTTCCAGTATACAAACATACACTTAGGGATAATGATACTACGCTGTTATGAAGTTAACGAACCAAACTATAGGTTTCAATTTAAATTTGTATAAATAGTTGGAATACTTGGTTAAAATATTTTTTCAAAGGTATGTGCGTGTCGAACATTGATGCAGTTTATTAGTCCGGCAGTGTATGTAAATCCGAAAGTAACTCTGTCAGTCTATCATGCTTTCACAATAAAACGGCGAACCGATTTAGATGGAATTTTGTATAGATAAAGCTTGAACCCTATGGAGGAAGATAGGGTAATGTTTATCAAGGTGTGTGAGGTAGCTACGTCAAAATGCGGGTGAAACCGCGGTAAACATTTATATGTTGATGATATCAACTTTCTCAGAAAAAGTAACAATTTTAGTAAGTATGCGATAACAATTTTAATTGAATCACCAACAAACTTCGTTAGTATTTTATTAATTAATAAAGTGATAGTGAAATTCCTGGTCTCGCGATAACGATAGTGAAAATAGATTTTAGTGTGTGATAATAATTAACAATTTTAGTGTCAGATATAATTACGTAAGTATCTAACCGTCTTACTAATAAATAACCTGTAATCTGAAGTTTAACCATTTCTTACCTAATCCTTACTTAACGTCGTAATCCAGGATTAAGCTAGGAACTTAATTTCGGATTAACGTTAAACAGCATTTATAAATGAAGTTTTTGCTGATCGGTTGCTAAACAGCAGATTAAAAAATTATCGGGCTTTATATACTCGTATAAGACTATATGAATCATGGTTGTTCTCTGCTTCACTATATAGAACTATTTTTTATACCAGGAATGTGATGTAAATATAAAATCATCAGATTACTCAATACGCATACTATTACAACAATATTTTTACACTCAATTACTCCCTATAACCGTCTCCTGATCCCCTCTATTTCCGTACGAAATATCATTCAAATAGGTTAAGCCATTTTACCGTGAAAGTGAAACAAACAAACTCACTTTCACATTTGGAATATTAGTTAGGATAATTATTCTTTGTTAAATATATATATCAAAACAGCGTTGTTATTAATGCAAATATTTTAGTTTGTATGCCTTTGTATACAAAATCTAAATATATATAACACTCAAAGGTGACTGACGGACTGACATAGTGATCTATCAACGCACAGCCCAAACCACTGGAGGGATCGGGCTGAAATTTGGCATGCAGGTAGATGTTATGACGTAGGCATCCGCTAAGAAAGGATTTTGTTAAATTATACCCCCAAAGGGATAAAATAGGGGATGAAAGTTCGTATGAAACTTTGTCAATTTTAAACCGATCGGGCTGAGAATTCATAGAGCCCACGCGGGCGAAGCCGCTGGCGGAAAGCTAGTTGTATAATAATACTAGCTGTTTCCCGCGGTTTCACCCGCATCCCGAGGGAACTACTTAGCGCACCCGGGTAAAAAGTAGCCTATGTTGTTCCTCAGGGTCTATTCTATCTCTGTACTAAATTTCATTTATATCGGTCCAGTAGTTTTGGCGTGAAAGCGTAACAGACAGACAGACAGACAGAGTTACTTTCGCATTTATAATATTAGTAAGGAAGTAAGGATAGCTGTTTGTTAGTCTATTTCAATAAAATTAAAAGAGTCCAAGATTATCTTCTTAACGTCATTCAATTGTAGAAACAAACAAATCAAATACTATTGCTTCTGCTAGCATGCAAACAAAAAACGAAAGTATATTATGTTCATTGAACGAATAGCGCGCATATATTATGAATTTTATCACGAATTCTACAGAAGTCTACTAATGAGTTTTTATTTGTAAACCAACGAGCCGGTTGCATTAAAAATATATCAGGTTACTTATACGTGGAACGGAAGAACTGTCACTCAAGATCTGTCAAAATGGAGAATAAAATTGAATAATTTTGCTATTATTTTATGTTTTTCGTCTTAAATTTTATGATATTTGTTTACTTAGTTATTATATTTACTGATATCTTGTTTTGTGATTTTCGTAAAAGTATAAATGATAAAAAGTTTGATGCCATGAGACTTTCAGCCGGTTGGCTGAAAGTCTCATTTGGCTCAGTTGGCTTTTCCCGATGCTCCCTTTTTTGTTTAATTACTGCTACAAGACTTATGCAAGCGTGCCGTCCGTCAGAACAGAGGGCCTACTCGAACTTAACGAAAACGAATATTCGATTGAAGTTTCATACGTTTTGAGAGTTCCGTTTTCGACAAGAAACCCTTATAGTTTCGCCATGTCCGTCTGTCTGTATGTCCACGGCATAGCTCAGAGGTTCTTGGTACTAAAAAGCTAAAATTAAGTATGGATAGATATGTACCTATATTGATCACGCCGACAAAGTGAAATAATGACGAGGACGCGTGGCCCAACACGCCCTTACCGGTTTTTTTATGGGTTTTAGGGCAGTAAGGTGCAAACAATTGTTATATATGGATAGTATAAGTATCTCTACGTACAGAGCATCAGATCGCACCTTACCGCACCACAAAAAAGTTATCGTATATTCTTGGTCTTTCCGAAGTTTCGTTTCGGTGATTATAGTTTGCCTCTAGGTAAACGTAAAGCTGCCATGGCTCTTTCCTCAAAAGGTTATTCAAGACTTTGGCCTGTATACCTTACCTACCTACACTTTAATGTTGTCTGGACTTTTAAAGAGACCACCTTTGAGATTGATGCGGCATTTCTTCTCATGGGTCAGTTAGGAAATGCCAGCGCCAGCTTTCTCTATTTTTGGAAATCATCAAATGATTATTTCCACGCGGTTAGGGAGTGAGAGCAGACTCTTACTGACTAAAACCCATCCATGTTCCTTCCTCAGCCCTTTGTATTCCGGGGGCCCGGTAACTCTTTTGAACATCCCGCAGCCCCAGCAGGCTATGGCCCTGGAGGGTCCCATCACTTTTGCTGATATTTCTTTGAGGCGCGCGTGGAACACAAACGCTTCATAAACCCTGGGCCTAATGAAACACGTTGAGTAGCTTACAACAGACTTAAGTTTATTTTCAACCACAGAGCATAATGACAAATGATAATAGACAACTATAGACCGCACACAAGAATCTACTGTTTATTATTTTAATATATGATCATAGATAACAATACCACCACTTATTAAAATAATCCAATAACAGTAATACATTAAAACTACTTACATCAAATCAACAATGCCTATCAATTGCCTGAAATTATTGTGTTTCACTTTAGGTAAACTTTTTGTAAATAGATCAGCTGGCATTTCTGAAGTATTTAAATATTTAATTTTAACTAAATTATTATCAACAACTTCTCTAATAAAATGGTACTTTACATCTATATGTTTTGTTCTTCTATGATACACAGCATTTTCTGAGAGTTTCTGAGCACTCTGGTTATCATTAAACAATACAATTGGCATGTTGCCCCTATTCATAAGCTCAGTTAACAATTTCCTCAGATAAATGGCTTCCTTACTCGCCTCACAGACAGCCATATACTCGGCTTCTGTGCTAGACAGGGCTACTGTCTGCTGTTTTCTACACTCATGGGAAATGACACAACCAGAATATTTAAAACAGTATCCAGTATAAGACCTTCTATCAACTGAATTTGATGCCCAATCAGCATCTACATAACCAACTACATCTGCATTGTCTTTAACAAACATTAGACCAAAGGATTTTGTAGAAGCTAAGTACTTTAAAATTCTTTTTGCATGTTTCCAATGAGTTTCATTGTTACAATTGTTAAATTGGCTCATGTAACTTACACAATATGAGATATCAGGCCTTGTTAAAACAGAAAGATACATTAAACTTCCTATCAATTGTTGATAAGGATATTTTTTAGATAAATTTTGATCTTTCTCAAGTTTCAAATTAACCTCCATAGGAGTCTCTACCTTTTTACAATATTCCATGTTAAATTTGCTCATCAATTTTTCAATAAATGTCTTTTGACTAACATAGATTTTTTCTTTCTTAATTGTAATGTCCATGCCTAAACACTGCCTTAACTGACCTAAGTCCTTCAACTTAAACCTGGTACTCAATTGGCCTTTAATGTTGTCTACTTCTTTATTACAATTTGAAAAAATAAAAAAATCATCGACAAATAGGGCTATAAAAGTTTTCACATTTTCAGATGATTTTAGAAACAAACAAGGTTCATGAGCTGATTTCCCATATCCCAGACCCTGCAAACAAATATCAACCTTTTTATACCAAGCCCTAGCCGACTGCTTTAACCCATAAATTGCCTTTTTTAATTTTAATATTTTATTAACATTATTTTCACATTGTAAATTTTGTGGTAATTGCATGTACACAGTTTCATCTAAATTACCATTTAAAAAGGCTGTTGTAACATCAAGGTGGGTAATATTTAAATCTAATCTTACACTTATAGCGAATAACAACTTTAAAGTAGAATATTTAAGAACTGGAGAAAAGGTTTCAGAATAGTCTATACCACTTCTCTGGGTAAAACCTTTCGCCACCAATCTGGCCCTATATCTTACTGAGTTATCACTATTAAGTTTCTTTTTGTACACCCACTTACATTGAACAACACAAGCATCACTAGGTTTTTCCACTAGTTCCCAAGCCTCATTTTCATAGAATGAGTCTAGTTCTTCCTTCATTGCTTGGCACCACTGTTCCCGTTCTGTGCCAGTCATTACATCTTCATAAGTAAGACTGTCCTCGTCTATATTTTCATTAGCCATACATATACTCCAACCATATCTTTCTGGTGCTTTTCTTACACGCTTTCCCACGCCTAAGTGATCAGCTGATTCAGGGGTCCTCAACTCTTGATCTGACACACTGTCACAAAACTCTTCAGTATTGTCTGAATTTGTAGATGAACTTAACTCTTCCTCTTCATTTGGCACATACTCAGTGTCCAACAAATCTACTGTAGACTGATCATGTTCCTCGACACCAGGAACTACTTTCTCTTTCTCCCCCACAACAGCTTGTATCATGTCTGAGTCTCGACTGGTCTCCATGATAACAACATCTCTGCTGGTGACAATGCTTTTGGTTATAGGGTTGTATAACCTATAGCCTTTTGTGTTCTCTGCATATCCAAGAAGAATATATTTTTGTGCCTTTTTATCCCATTTAGTTCTTTTTATTTTTGGAACATGAGTCATTGCAGTACTGCCGAATACACGGATGTGGCTAAGATCTGGTTTCTTGCCTGTCCACAGCTCATATGGTGTTTTCTGTAATCCTGAAGCTACTGTTCTGTTCCGTAAATACACTGAAGTATTTACAGCTTCCGCCCAAAAGGTCTTATCCATACCAGCATCAAAAAGAAGACAACGGGCTCTTTCTACCACAGTTCTATTCATTCGCTCACACATGCCATTCTGTTCCGGCGTATATGGATTTGTTCTTTGATGCACAATACCACATTTCATCATAAAGTTTTTCATTTCTGAAGAACAAAATTCTCCACCATTATCAGTTCTCAGTACCTTGATGCACTTTTCTGTCTGTTTCTCTACAATTGCTTTAAACTCTTTAAAGTACATCATCACTTCGCTCTTTGACTTTAAGAAATAGACAAATGACATTCTGCTGTAGTCATCGATAAAAAGAAGGAAATACCTTGACTTTCCTATTGAAACAGTCTCCATGGGACCACAAACATCCGCATGTACGATCTCCAACACACTGTCACTTCTGGAACCTCTGTGTGGAAAAGGCAGTCTCGCTAACTTCCCTTCACAGCATGTGATACACTGGGACTTGTCAATATCTGCCTTATCGGGGTAGGAAATCCCCACTACAGCGCCATTCTTCATTCTGTTCATATCCTGGGAGTTTATATGGCCTAACCTTCTATGCCATAACATACTGGTTTCTAATATTGCTGCACCGGCCAACAAACATCCTTGCTTTATGTCCAACTTATACACTCCATTCACTAATTTTGCTTTTCCAACAAGTATATTCTTCTGATTGTGTATTTTGCAAACACCTTCTTCAAAAGTAACTTTGTTTTTGTTACGAATCAACTCGCTAACTGAGAGAAGATTAGTAGTGAGGTTAGGAATGTATAGAACATTTTTCACTGTGATATCAAACTCTGAACCATCTACTTCTGTTGTCAATTTTGTAGATCCTGAGCATAACACTGGTACTATCTTTTCATTAGCTACTATTATCTGTTTCACGGTCGGGTTGTATGAGATGTCAGACAAACGCTCTTTGTCGGCAATCATATGAGTACTGGCCCCAGAATCAATATACCAATCGGTTTTCTTATATGATGAATTCAAGAAAAAACTACTGAATACTATACTTTCTTTCTCTTTGCCAGTCTGATGACACTGGTTTTTATAATGTCCGACTTGCTTACATTTGTAACATCGAATTGTTTTGACAGGTTTGTCAGATTTCGAGAAAGACGTTTTTGGTTTTGACATTTCTGCATTGTTGCCGCCAATTAGTTTCTTTTTACGCTGCTGCCAACCTCTAGACAAAAACGCACTTTCATTTGCAGAGTTGCCAACCTCAGCACTCATATCTAACAATTTTGATTTGATAAAGTCGGTACTAACCGCCATGCCGGAATGCTCAATTGCCATGATCATCGGGGTAAATTTTTCTGTTAATCCAGCCAGTAACAAACATCCAACCCATTCGTCTGTTATTTGAAATCCCGTCCCTCGTAATTTGTGCGCTGTATCTACGATTTGAGTAACGTAGGTTGTCATGGATTCACTCTCTTCCAATCGAATTGAAATCAAATGCCGTAGCAAACTGATCTTTCTTTGAAATCCTGAATCATCAAATAATGATTTCAGACGCTGCCACACGTCATGGACTGTTTTCTCGTTCCTAATATGCACGTATAGCGACGGATCTATTGTCATCACTAATTTCGCTTTTGCCTTTAATGCATTGCTGTCAGGATCTGTAGTTGCTTCTTGTTTAATATCAATGTCCACACCTTCTAGTAAAAGAAAGTTCTGAGCAGCAAAGGCCCACTCATCGTAATTTTCACGACCTTTTAGCTTCGGCACATTGACAATATAACTCCCGGCGGCCATGTTCAACAACGATGATTCTGTACTGTACACCAATGTTTTTATCAGAACACAATCTGGTCCGACCTCTGAAGCTCACACTACTGACTTCGATTATTTAAAACACTCAGTCTTTTGTGATAATAATATAATCGAATTTACACTTTTCTGACGCGAAATAAGGGACTGGGCCCATAACCTAATGAAACACGTTGAGTAGCTTACAACAGACTTAAGTTTATTTTCAACCACAGAGCATAATGACAAATGATAATAGACAACTATAGACCGCACACAAGAATCTACTGTTTATTATTTTAATATATGATCATAGATAACAATAGGGCCAGCTTCATTTTATGACAATTAACATGGTCAATGGTTAATGGTCAATCAACCGATTAATTAGTCATAGGTAACCATGTGTTAGTAGACCTAAACACCGTGAAATGCTTTCAGTTTCTCTACTTGAAAGTAGAAGTGCATTACAGCTAGGATGGCTTGAAATAATTAGTTAAAAGTCAGCTAGCATTGACACTCTGCCAACTATGAGGATGAACCGCCTCGGTCTAGTGCTCGCATAACACAACTGCTGTAATCGAGGTCTTGGCTTCGATTCCCAATTCGGGTCAGGCTGAAATTGCATTGTGGATTTTGAAAATTTTCACGGCATCAGACGGATTTGAGAAAACTGTGACACTAAAGTTTGTTAGGTTGGTAAAACTTGCAGCTCATTATGATAAGAAGAAGATTATGAGAATCATGAAACAGTGCGGTGAAGAGTTTGATTTATCAAATCAAATATGAAATAAATATACAAACATCCATCGTAATGCATGGATGTTCGTTACTATTTCACAAAATTTCACATTTGCTGTTCCCGTAGTTCCGCATCCTAAAAGATCATGAAACTGTGGTGTGAAGAAATCTATCAAAATCAAATATGAAATACGAGTATGTATACAAACATCCATCGAAATGCATGGATGTTTGTTACTATTTCACAAAATTCACATTTACTGTTCCCGCAGTTTCACCCGCATCCTGAAAGAACTCCTTCGCGCATCGTGAAAAATGTATATAGTACATCCCCACAAACATTAGCATTTATTAGAAGGATATCTAGTAAGGATTAATAGGATAGAATATCTATTATCATAAAAAGATATAACATTACACTCATAACCTACTTCTCACAGAGATAACGTGTACAGTAACACAAAGTAATCTTCAGTAATAGGATTAAATTATATAATTAAACGCCACACAAGACTTGACAATGAACATGTGAATGACAATGTGGCCGTTGTGAGGCGAAAGTGTCTGTGGTGACGATAACTGATAGAAAAGTGTTTCGAAACCATGACAGTGATTTGTTTTAATATTATTATGCGTCATTTTCTTTGTTGGAAAAGTATTTTGCATATGGGCGATTTGGAGCTGATAAATTACCTCTTTCGCTATCATTGATCCTCGAGTTATTAAAATATATTTCATTTCTCATACACGGAAAGTACTCTTGAAATTACCTGATCAGAGGGACACGAGTACCTAGTAGGTACTTTTCGTCCCGGGGAAACGATTTTCCCTGCTGTCAAAAATCAAATAATAACTATGCAAGCCAAGTCCCTCTATATAGCCACTCTGTTATATCGCGGCGTAATTGTAATGAAAAAAGACGTGTGGCACTCGGGGACTGCCGCGGTAAAGCTATTGCATAGCATTTTTTATCAACTTATGCAATTATAATTAAATAAAAATGAATAACGCCGATACAACCAATGCCACCTAGAGGCGAGTTTCTGAACTAAAGTGACAAGCGTGATATTTCAAAAAGTCATTAAAGGTTCTGCTATTCATCGATAGAAGGCAAAACTAAAAAGTATCACCGCTGTGCCGGTCGGAGTGAGGGGTGTTAGGTTTTTTTTCGTTACAGAATTTCTGGATTCGGTCTCCACGCTCAAGGCCCGCGATAGAAGTTACCACGCTCAAGGCCCGCGATAGAAGCTATGCAATAGCTTAAAAATATTATCAACAATTTTGTAACATGACTTTATATACTTACTCAAGTATTTCTAATTTAGTATTCAATAAATTATCAGTTAATTTAAATAGATTTGAGCAAAATATTTAGCATCATCTATGACAAAAAATACTAGCTGGTAGAATGCCACAGAAAAAGAAAGAGGCGGACAATCGATCTTCAGTTGTTTTTATTATTTACGTTTACAGATAAAATATTGTTTGTTTATTTCCTTTCCTCATCTTCGAAATGAAAAGCAGAGTGATTACCTCGGGCGAAAGACCTATGAAGACACGAGATGATTTAGCGCACGAGCGTAGCAAGGGTGCTAATATTTCGCGGGCCTACACGTCACTTTCATCCCTTGTGTAACAATCTACTATTTATGCTGGTTGTTTTTAATAAACGTTGCCTTATGGGCCCGTTAGCTTACGTACATTATACATCCACAAACACCCAGACTAAAATTGTTGCAATTTTAGCTGTCCAGTAATCTAACCCGCGCTCCTTGAGTAAAAAGAGCTGAGGAAGGAACATGGACGGGTTTAGACAGTAAGAGTCTGACACATGGCGGGTGAAATCATTTGATAATTTCCCATCCAAACAAAAGCGTGGCAGCTAATTGCTCGGCTATAACGCTTAGCAGTAGAATGAGCCCTTTATTTGCAGTGAAACTGGATTTAATACGTGATAACCATCAGGGTTGTTAGTCTTTTACCAACCTAAGTGTGGGCTTGGCTACCGGTTAAACTTGATGCAGCTATGTTTAAATACTAGCTATTTTAAGCGTTTCTACTTGACGCACCGGAATAAAAATAAACCTGTAAACATATCAAGGGCCCCGTCTATCTACATATCAAATTTCATCCGAATCCCTTAAGATGTTTTTGCGTCATTGAGTAACATAATAAACTTCCATCCGTTGAATCCATCCAATCATACTTTCCTATTTATAATCATTATCATCTGCATATATAATATTATCCCACTGCTGGGCACAGGCCTCTTCTCATACAGGGAAGGCATGAGCATTGATCACCACGCGTGCTCAAGGTGGATTGGTGATTTCAGACTTTTAAAGTCTAGGTTTCTGCACGATTTTTTTCCTTCACCGTTAGTCAGTGACGTCTAAGATATACTTAGAAAGTACATACGACTTTAGGAAAGTCACATGGGTACTTGCGGAGTCACGGTTTCGAACCCGCACACTCGTACACGAGTGGCAGGTAATCACTAGGCCACCATGACTTCTTTTATAATGTATATTATCATGCTAATATCATAAAATTTTCATTTATAATACGAGTAGAATAATAAAGTCAACTCGTTTACACAGTACAATGTGGGCTGTGCAACTCAATACGGCTATTCGTGTAAATTTTCACCGTTGTAACATAATACGAGTTGACCCGGAGAAAATAACTAGTGCACCGGATCTATTTCATACAAAAGCATTATCCCAAGAACTGGGCCAGACGGATTATTTTAATAGCTAAACATTGTGATAGCTAATCCTCAAACATAAAGACTAATTTAATTAAGCAGATAATCAATCATCAATATATATAAAAATCAATGCCACTTTTCGTTCTAATTTTATAACTCAATAACGGGCTCACCTATCCAAACCAAATGTTTAGGCTTTGTTCTGACTATTTATTAGATGGTTTATGTGAAGTTTGCACAAAATCGGTCGAGCGGTTCATCTTTCATTTGAATTCATATAACCCACGCGGGCGAAGCCTCTGACGGAAAGCTAGTCTTCTATATATATAAGAATGAATCCCTATTTCCCTTGGTCACGGTATCATGCGTGAACGGCTGGATCGATTTGGTTGAAATTTGGTACGCAGATAGACCCTGGAGAAGGTTTTAGGCTACTTTTTATTCGGATGCGTGGGGTAGTCCCCTTGGGACGCGGGTGAAACCGCGAGCAACAGCTAGTTAGTAGTAAATAGCAAGTATGTGGCACTTTACTACATAGTATAAAACAAAGTCGCATCTGTCTGTCCCTATGTATGCTTAGATCTATAAAACTACGCAACGGATTTTAATGTGTTTTTTTTAATTAAAAAGAGTGATTCAAGAGGAAGGTATGTAATTGTATTTAATATTATTATTGTATAAGGTATTTAGAATGTAATTGGTCAAGATTTTGTATTTTGTGACGGGCGAAGCCACTGGCGGAAAGCTTGTAAAAGATAATCCACCTACAAAAAATACAAAAAAAAAGTGTAGACGCGGGAAATCATTGAAAAGAAGGCAGCAAAATACCTTTGTCGGTCTGTAAAGACCGTGATGAAATAACTTTTAGGCAGTTAACTGATGAATAGGTTACATAAAAACCGTTAACATCCCATTCATTCGACAATCGGTCATTATTTACCTATCACCATGGTTATTATGGGGTACTAGCTGTTTCCCGCGGTTTCACCTGCATCCCGAGGGAACTATTTCGCGCACCCGGGTAAAAAGTATCCTATATGTTAATCCAGGTTATAAACTATGTGTGTATGAAATTTCATCCAAATACGTTCAGTAGTTTTTGCGTGAAAGAGTAACAAACATACATACATCCAAACTATCTTACAAACATTCACGTTTATAATATTAGTAGCATTGTTATAGTGACATGTTGGAAAGCTTTAACCTAAACTATTCGGGCTGCTATAGGAAAACTTATGAAAAAAAACAAATACTTAGATACACGTCTTTTGCTTGACCTGGGACTCCAACCTAGCACTTAATGCTTATCAGTCATTTTTGTTTGATCTACTAAATTAGCTTCTGCTCGCTATTTCGATTACGTGGTCATCAAATTGAGTTTAAATACTAGACATATTTTATATGTTAATCTAGATTATAAGTGTATATTATTATTCAAAAATCCTCAAATTTTGTACAGTAAAAGGCGAGTTTCTAAAAGATAAATGTTCAAAAATATTGTAAGCGGTTTGAATTAATAAAGGAAGTGTGTAAAATTCTAACTGTGACAGGGTTTTCATGACTTGATAAGTCGACAACTTTAGGATTAAGATTATGTGTCATCATCCAAATTATAATCTATGTGTGAACAAAATTTCATTTCAATCCATTCAGGAGTAAATGCGTGAATTAGTAACAAACATACATCCATCCTCACGAAATTTAGCAAGTATAATAATTATAACGCAATACCCCATTCAATGAACTCAAACACAAAATATTACTCTCAATAAGACATTGCTTTTCGCCACTTCAAAGAAACAGCATTCTAACCGATACGAATCGATATAAAAATCGAATAAGACTGATTATCGATGCACATTATTTATCGTTCAAATGCATCGTATGAACACGACAATGACTTCATCTTTAATAAACCAATGTCTCTTGATACTTTGATTCGGCTAGCCATTCTTGTAAAGTAGCCTTCTTTTTAGGGATGAGAAATCATCAAATGACTTCTCCCGCTGTGGGCGGACAGGGAGGAAATATCGGACTCTTACTCACAAACCCATCCGTGTTCCTTCCTTCGCTCTTTACGTTCCTAGGCCACGGTAACTCACGAACAATCCCATGAAAGCAGACCCCAATATAGTTAGGAACAGTATAGAACCTACTCATTCTTGTAAAATTACAAAATATCCTACCTATACTAATAAAATATTTAGATAATAATATTAATAACTACGTAAAGTTATATAACTGTCCTTTTTGCTTCGCCGTAGCCAGGTAAAAAGTGAACATTGTTTTGATTTTAAATCGACTTCTACTGACAACATCAATTTTCATGAATCGATTTAGAGGGTAAATACATGTCGAGTTTTATGTTTTTTATACTGCAAATAGGTGGGTAGTTATCATTTCCTAAATTTCCAACTACCGCCCTTTTTTTACTTATCTCACCGCTCACTCAACGTCACCGCGACCTCAGTTCGACGACGCTGGTCATCTGCATTGTCCGCAAATTCAAGTGCGTGCGTGATCACCGTCTAGTGCATAGGTCTGCAACTCTGTTTGTGGATTCGCGACGTGGAATTGTGTTACGTTCTCGTATAGTTGTGTCTATCGTGTGAACATTCTCGTACACAAGAAGAGATCTTGAGGGGAAATTGAAGAGGAACATAACGTGGGCGGCTGCCACGTGTCTTAGCTGGAAGGAAAGTGCCGAATCATCGCAGCTTATGAGGTGAGCTCCTATCAATATATTCGTTATCCTTTCCCGTTTAATTCTTCATCGATTTCTATTAATTTCTCTGTATAATTTCATAAATACAGTCCACTTATTTTGATAACCACCGCTAAGGTTTCTACCGCTATTTATTAACCCGCGAACAAGGATGTGTTGGTATTAGGCGCCTATTAAATGTACATTTTTCAACATATTTTTTTATTTTTTTTACCAAATAATATAAAAAAAAAGCATTTAAGAATACGGTGACGGGACAGAGTCCAAGCTACCGGCGATACGGATAGTGTCTAGGAGTAGGTACTGCTTTCTGCATCAAGCCCTTGATCCAGCTGCCTAACGAGAGCCTCTCTTATGTTAGTATTGTAGTATATCTAATTAACGTTTCAACTTGTAAAATACAACATAATATGAAAGTATATGTTCTCTGCTATGCCGCGTGTCTAGTTACACCGGCCATACATCCACAACGTCCAATATTTTCTATCACACAAACACAAAAAACATCTTAACTTTTTCTAACGTTTTTTAACTAACAATCGAGTTATTTACGATGTGTTTACGATTTAAATTGAAGTATTTATTAAACACCGGTTTCAAAATACGCCGCTCAATTGTTTATTAAAATGATTATACGATGATTGGTAAACATTAAATTCAGTTCTTTCACACTTATTGTATGAAATTTCATGAATGGTTTTTTATGATTGTCACGGAAAAGATATGTGTTGTGTTTATTATTTGTAAGCTTGGTAATTGTATACATTACTGTTTTTATTGGCAAAGTCTATAGTACACACGAGAGGCTGAAGAAATGTATTGCATTTTGAATTTACTGATTTTTGGACGGAGATTGAGGGATGTGTAATAATAACATCATTGTGGCGATAACTTTGAGGAGTAGTTAGAGAGGTGCCACGGCATCCTCACCTTGTCGATGACTGATGCCCTTTATTTTTGTATGGCATCTCGCAGGTCAACCTAGTAGGTTGTCGACTGCTTAACCGGGCTTGCCTGTGAAGTGCCTTAAATGAATTTAGGGCCTCCAGCCAGGGCTTAACTTACAAAACTAAGTGACTACACGCTAAGGCCACCCCCTAGTGGGGCACGGGCCTCGGCTTAGGGCGTCGCTGGGGGAGGACAGCAAGGGACAGGCTAGATCAGAATATATATGATTATTATAATCGGGAATTTTAAAGCTATTAGCTCAGCTCGCGGGCTGGCTCGTCGAGCTAGGGTCGGGAGGGTATGGACAAGGTCGTCGCGACGGACCTCGGTGGCGAGGTGGATACGAACGCGGTCTGTGATTGTATAGAGTGGACCTACTGCTCTCTTTGAGATCACTAATGCATGCGTGCCGTCTATAAGGACAGGTCAACTCAAACCTGCTGTGGATCTTTCTTCAAAAGGCCATTTCATACATTGCCTACACGATTACGCTCACATTGATATCAACTGATCATCAACTTTGTTTGGACTTGAAAAATGACCACGACCCCCGAGTTTGTTTCAACATTGCTTCTCAGAGGTAGTCAGCTAGGAAATGCCGGCGCCAGCATTCTCATAATAACAAAACTATTGACGTGTGATTTAAATATCCTAGTTACAAAATAAATCATTTCATTTCTCAGACCTCTTCCTGACTCAGATCCTCGCTGGACAAGTTGTTTAGGTTGTTTCGGTACCTATATCAGATTTGGCGGAAGGATAAGCTTAATTTATTCCTAGTTTTACTTTATATCACTATTGATTACTTTAAGAATAAATATCCCGCCAAATATCTAGAAGAAATTGACTTCTTCTTCTTTTTCGTGCGTTTGAACGGTATTTGTATTTGCAAACCTAGTCTAGGTTTCCAAATAAAAGTCATACAGTTGTTTGCACCAAAAATATTAGCTAACCGTGTACGTGAAACGGAAGAACTGTCATTCAAGATCTGTCAAAATGGAGGATAAAATTGAATAATTTTGCTATTACTTTATGTTTTTTGTCTTAATACTTGTGATGAACATTAAAAGTATGCTAATTTTGAGATCATATTTTGTAATATTCGTAAAAGTATAAAGTATAAATGATAAAATGTTTGGTGCAACCGGCTGATACCCAATATCATTAATATTAATTAGTACTCAAGTAAGTGAAATTTCACTGAGGGAGATTATAATCTTTTCCTTGGCTATATCTAGCTAAGTTTGGTGACAATGAGGCTATTTAATGTGCTTTTAATAAGAATGCTAGTAGGTATCTACTTAAGCAGACAAGGCAGGGAGAAATGGTATTCTAACATTATATTATTGCGACTTTTATTGTTTGTACTACAAGAATTTGCGATTTTGCCTTGTATTTTTTCTTAGACTGGCTTTTTGAATTAAATTATTGTATGCTTTAATAGTAATAATTGTAGTTAGCTGCTTCCTGCGGTTTTGCTTGTATTCCTTGGAAACTACTCAACGCACCCGGAAAAAACTATTTTTGCTTCTTTCTCAAAGTTTTCTCCATATCAAATTTTATTTAAATCGGTCATCCATATTTCATCCTCCCGTGAAAACATCATAGACAGACAGAGTTACTTTCAAAGTTATAATAAGGAAATATGGATGTAGCATGGCCATTTTTAAGGTTCCGTAGCCAAATGGCATAAAACGGAACCCGTATTTCGTCATGTCTGTCTGTCCATCCGTTTGTCCGGCCATTTTTTTCCGAAACTATAAGAACTACACTGTTGAAATTTGGTAAGTAGATGTTTTCTGTGAACCGCTTTTAGATTTTGACACAAAAATAGAAAAAAGCAATAAATTTTGGGGGTTCCCCATACTTAGAACAGAATCTCAACAATATTTTTTTCATCGTAATCTAAGGTGGTAAAAAAGGGGAGCAATGTTCTTACGAAACTCTGTCATTTAATTTGAAGTCGTATAGCCTACGCGGGCGTAGTCGCTACGGAAAGCTAGTTTAGATAAAAAATGAACAAAACTAAATATCCAAATAAAAATATTGAGGCCATACGAAAGAAAAATATGAATTTAAATTAAGATAATAATGATCTTCGTGTGTCTTCTAGAGTCTGTCAGTTATTATTACTCATGAGATAAATGTGTGCGTGTCTTAATTATAAAGTTAGCTAGCTGTTTACCCTGGTTTCACCCGCAACCTGAGGGATACTTGCGCACGCGGACAAAAAGTATCGTATGTGTTACTCCAGGTTATGAACTACGTGTGTACCAAATTTCATCCAAATTCGTTCAGTAGCTCTTGCGTGAAAGAGTAACAAACATACATCCATACATTCTTACAAACTTTCGCTTTTATAATATTAGTAGGATTGCAAAATGCTTTTATTGAGCTTTCGTAATTTTAAGCTAAGGCATGAAGCTGCACTGATGATTTCTTTCTTTCTAATTTTTATAACAGTTCCAACGAAGCTGTACAATGCTACTTAAGGTATTTACTTAAAGACCTAACGGCTTTGTGTACACAGTTGCATTGTTGTTCTAAATAAAACTGGCCTTTTTCTTATAATACGAGGAAACCTTCATCGTTATACGGTATCTAATGATTAAGAAAATATTTAGTTTTTATAGAAAAAAAGTTTAAAAATATTATAGGAATAAAATTGTTTATCATTTTTTTAATCATTAAAATAAAACTTTACCTAACATTTTTTCGGTAAAACCAAACTTTAAATTAATATACTTATTTAAGATGTTTTTTTTAAATTAAGTAATTAATTATTAACGATAACACCTTAAAAATTAGATAAACATTATTCTCCTTTTAAGAATATTTTTTTTCCGCAAAAAAAAAATACATTAAAGAAAAAAGTACACTCACCGTCAAAACTATATAACACAAAACATCAGCCAACTGCATTATCACAACACTATTTTCGCTGCGACAGTACTAACATGAACGCAAGTGTCCAAGTCGAAAGCTCATCAACGAGTGGCAGAACGCCGCCGGATAGCTGTCGAGTATCCAACTGTGACGGATGCTACAGAGCTGATGATACCGCAACCAATTGTTTTCTTTTTCATTTGTTTATTTTTCTTACGCCTCTTGTTCGTTAGATTTAGGTGACGCAATTTTTTTGGGAAGTGAAATAATATTTTGTTACATATATTATATTATGGGCTAAGTAACAGCCGTGCACATCAATAGAGCAGTGAGGTTAAGCTGTGCTAGCTGTTGGCATTCCGTGGATGGGTGACCATTTTCTTAAAATAGCGAAACCTTTCCGAACCTCCGAGAGTACATAAAGCTGTCGGTCCTGCGACTGATCTCTCCCCGATCGTGTCGGCTTGCCGACCTATCTCACTATGAGAGTGAGGGAATAGAGAGTGCATCCTGTGTCAGCGCAAGCGGTTGTGCACTATAATATCTCCTGCGTACTTGGCTAGTCTTCATTGAGATTGGCCGCCATGACCAAAATTGGTCTAGAGATTATTACATAGGTTTTGAATCACTCTTTCTGCAAATATCTGATGATAATAGCAGTAGAATAATATAATTAGTCTATATAATGTCGGAAAAGATATTCTTAATTTGTTTTCAGACTGATGACAATGTCGTTCTTAATCAAGTAACCTTAAAACGTAAAAAATATTTCTGGATGATTCCTTTATATAAGTACCTAACCAGTAATTTATTGAAAGAATTTTTTTATCATCACAAGACTTTTATTAAACATTAAATGTACATGTTTGTCAAATTATGCTGAATGTAGTGCTAATGTCATTTTAGAAGATTTTTTGTGCCATATAAGTATACAGAAAAAATATTGTCAAAATATTTTAGCTGCTTAAATCATAAGTTGAAATTTTATGTCGAGTCAGCAAAAAATGTCAGGCCTTATTTTAATCTAAAACCACATTATACTAACACATTATAAATAAAAGGTATTCGAATTTTCAACTCTATATAATTCCTAATATAATAGGCGCACGCGCAGCTCTCACATCGGCTTTGTTTATTTATTGTTGATTTATTATCTTTTATAAACAATGTCTTCGAATTACTCAACGGTTCCATTTGTAATAATTATTTTGTTTTTCAATATCGGACGGATGACATTGTTTCTAGTTACATATGATGATGGGGACGCATTGTCGGAATGTTTGTCATGATTTCCTAGTGAAAAATACATTATCACTCTTGATTGAACGACATCTAATGCATTTCTTGTGAGGAATCTTTCTCTATTAGTCAATCAACTGTCGCATTGTTATCATAAATTAATAAAATTTGAAATCACTTTATAACTTGGTTAAAAAAGTGTTTTGTTTCACCTAATTAAAGAATAATGCAGCAAAAGTAAAATCTTTATTCGCTTATATGGTATAATTTAGTCGACATTTGAATGGGTCGAAATTGATTTGATTTCAATTAGGCTGCTTAAATAAAGAAAGAGGGCTTAAAACATAATATTTGTCTGTTATTTCAGAATGCGTTCGTTTTCGATAAAAAAATGCAGACAAATAAATTGCAAAAAAACTATATTAATCTAATTTTCCTTCAATTACTTATAAAATGAAGACACGTTATGTAGAGTAAATTAAGTGGGTATACACTTTTGACTTGGACTGTACCTTTTGCGCCAATGAATGCACAGAACCACAAATTAGAAAAAAAAAACTAATTATTTAGACGGTACTTCAATTAATCAACAAATTTAATTTTATCAATTTATTTCATTTTTAATGATTGATTTGTAAACGTATTCAAGGAAAAAAAATACATTTTGAAAAATTTACCGTTACGCCATCTATGTCCAACGCTTAAAACTTAAACGGCATACAGTATATGAACAGTGCAAGTAGTTACATAAGTTATCGCTAGATGGCGCTTGTAACCGAACAATATTAAATGGCGCTATACTAGCATGAGCAAAGGTCTATTAAACTTATTTTTGAGTTAATTACTTCGTAAAGATTTTGAAGA
Organism: Pyrrhia umbra; assembly: GCA_963891755.1. Taxonomy (NCBI): domain Eukaryota; kingdom Metazoa; phylum Arthropoda; class Insecta; order Lepidoptera; family Noctuidae; genus Pyrrhia; species Pyrrhia umbra. Next base: position 10,756,342 of record OY982937.1, on the reverse strand, counting down.
TATGTCGGTAAAGACAGAAAATAATAAAGTATTTTACTAAAGAAAAATACAAAATTTAACTAAAAATTTACATACCGAGTATTCTAAGTTAATGTGGTCATAGTTTTGAAAATTCTAACTTCTTTTCAGATTTTCTCAAAATATAAAAGTATGACCATTGTTTTTAGGTACTCAAAATGAATAATAACATTTGTGTGTTTAATAATGCAAAAACTATAACCGACAGTAAGATTATGAGGTATTTGAACCATTTACTGAACTAATCTACTTACCTTTAGTACGAAGGTGCAGATTTTCCTAATATAATATGAAATAAAAAGTCATGTCAGTGGCATGAAAAATTTATTTGATTTTCTTTTAATTACATTATGTATTACGATATGCTAAAATAAATACAGAAATTGTTCGGATAACTTTATCTTATTTATAATTATGTCCATTTAAATAATTATGAATAATTATAATTAATTCAATAATACACGGTTAAGCTTCTAAACCTAGTTATTTATTTACAATTTAATTAATAAATTAGATTTAAAATATGGTGATTTTTAATTAATGGAAAAAATGTTGGTTGAACACACGTTTTATTTAAGTATATATAATATGTCTGTTTTGACAATTTTCTATCCATTACTGGACACTAAAGACACTGTCTATAATTATTTTTCAAAGCCATGAATTCTATGAGATGTTTCTATGATATTTTAATTTATTTCATTTCAGCTTTTGTTTAATAGTTACTAAGATTTCCTGTGGCCACATTGCCAGAGCTCATTATTAATTTTACAATAAATGATTGCCTTTTTAATTAGTTTTTTCGTGTAATAAAATAGTGAGCAATAAGTGACAGACTTCACAACTGTTCAACTAGTAACAAGTCACATTTTAGTCTTTAAATATTTAACCTTATTTCAATACCAAATGTTGTGTTCAATGAGAATAATTAATACATTTTTATTAGAAAGAATTTATTTCCAATTACTATAATTCTATAATATGAATATTATTGGCAATTAAGAATCGTCAAAATTTAAAGAAAAATAAATAAGTGGTCCAATTTTGATATGTAATTTAATTATTAAACTAATGATCTCAAAATGTGAATTTACATTTTTTTAATCTTATTCCGTATTGGAAATGAAAGTCACACAATGGAAGATTAAAATCGACAAGACTCGATACAATACAAAACCTATAGTCGTACGACCCGTATCGACAAAACTATTTTTATTTTACAATAAGAAGACGAAATATATTTGATATTGGTTACATTGCGGATGACACTGATTTTTTAGGATTTTTTTTTAGGACGACACTAACATAGTCAAACAAAAATATTCATGGTATGTTAACAACCGATACCCACTTGATTTAAAAAAAACGTATAATAAATGATAAAAAATAACATTAAAAACAACCTACCGCATGAATTTTGAAATGATTCACCACAATATCAAATACCAATTCTGTTTATTTGTTCGTGCTTTTTTGTTTCTTTTATATAATTTTTTTTTTAAGTTTTTTGTAGTTTCTTCAAAAATCCAAAATTCAGTGTCCTTCGCAATACACCATCAAAATTTAAGCTATCTTAATACTAAGTCGACGGCGGAAGAGTCATTTGAACGCAACGTCACCGATGCCGTACCAACGTCGGTCACTGTAGCACAATGGAATAATAATTAAATAAATACTAGCTGAATTTATGATTTTAGAAACTTACTCTACACAGGTAAATCGAGAAGAAAAGATAACTCGTACTAAGAGTGCAAAGTTTGATAAAATTTTATATATGAGAATCTAGACGAGTAAAAATGAAAATCTAGACTTTAGACAAGATAAGAAATGAATCATTTTCATTAAACATAAAAGCAAAATTTCGCTTAGCCAATATTTTGATAATAACTAGTATTCCTACTATTATTGATCAAACAAATAATCTGTATATTAATACCTCATTAACTGTTATCAAATGTCCCATTAACTCTTACTTATCAACTTTTAACTATTATGTTTACTGTTGAATCCTGTTACAAAGCTCCTAGCATAGAATAAGTTAATAAAACCGTTTAAACTTCAGCATATACAGTAAAAAACAAAAGAGATATAGTGGAAGGCACGACAAGTGTATTTACAATGCTACGTGGCGTTGGTTCGGCAGTGCGGGCAGTCGACCGAAAGCTTGAAGATATTGTGCATAAGCAAGATCAAAGAACTTATAATGGACAGGATTCAAATTCCAAGGTTTCAGATTATGATAAAGAAGAAAATTGTAAAGAGATGTCAATAGAGGTTAAATCAGATCCATCATAAGTTGCTATGTGTACAGAAGCCACGATAGGTGATACATTTGAATTCCAAGTTTCATCTGTGAGACTGACGCTTGTAGGTTCAACTGATATCAATATATCAGTAATTACAATATCAAGAAATATGAAGAATTTGATAGTTATCAATTTGTCTATCAAACAACTTCATATGATTGGCGTTAATAAATTCAAAGGCTTCTGTTGGGTCGACTGCTTGGTTCAAGTAAAATGTGAACTTATATTGCGTGCGTAATATAATGATATGTATTGCATATTTCACTTTGATTTGAAACTGAGCGAGATTGAAATATAAAACATAATGTACCTTGTTTATACGAGGCTTGCCGCGTAACTTAAAGTACTGTGAAGTGCCTGCAATAATAGTAACATAAATTATAGTTATAAATATGTTATCATTTCAGATTTGGTTTCAGACTAAAAGAATTCTCATGTTAAAAATGATATAAAAACAGTATAGGATAAAGTTTTCAATGATTAAGACAAAATTGAGGTCATTGAGTAAAATCTTATTTAAGAAAGAATTCACTGAAGCATGGATTGTTTCAAAGTCTGCACCAAGATAGAGATTGTTTTAAGTTTCACCTCTTATAAACAAGGTTTTAAATTCAAAACAATCGCCAGAACGTACAAAAAATAATAACATTGCAAAGATTTTGACAAAAATTCGCATGAAAACATCCAAAGGATCATTCAAATCAAATTATTTACTAAAAATGTAAAAAAATATTTACAAATTAACTGCTAGACCTATTATGTGTAACATTGCGTCATGTGATTCGTCCAATTATACTACTAAACGACTATCTTTTAATATATTTGGATAAAATTCTCGAATTATAAATATACATCAAGACGTATCTACACGGAGATACTGGAAGGACCCTGTTTAAGTCTAGAAGACCTAAAGACCGATTCGGTCTCACCACTGAGCGAGGTAAAAGAAAATTAAGTGTTGGTAACAAAGATTGCAATATTTTTCTAAGTATTTACGATCATCTATAAAATAATTTTGTCATAAAACCTTGTCAATGAAGACTGAACATCCAGTTTCTTAATTCGAAGTATTAAATGATCAAATTTAGGAAATCAAAAGAAAATTCATTGAGTGGCTTCAGCGGTATGATAATGTGATGGATGGTAACGCCAAACCTGGGGAGGGGAGTATTCGACTGGGACCTCTTGCGCAGCCCCACCAGCACCCCACATGAGCACCGTCTGCCGTGGCATCTCAGAAGCTTGCGGCTGCTGCATCCGCTCCTGCTCCGAGTTACTCGACCCAGCAGGACTAGGTCCCGGCACTACGGAAGGCGACCTTCTCTCCTGCCCTGTTACAGGACTCATATATCTCCCACTACTGTCCACGTAGGTATACTCTCTCGAAGGTGGTCGATGATATGTTGGGGCAACTTCGTACCCAGGCGGAGGAGCTGGTTCGAGGAAGCCATTCGGCGCATAAGGAGTGTAATGATAAGACAGAGGTTTATATTGATGGAAGAGGTTATCTGCTGTTAAGAATCTGTCGTCTAGAGGTGGCGGGGCGTAGTGTAAGGTTGGGGCTGGAGGATATTCTCCGTAAGGAGCTGTGTAGGCGCCATTTAAATTGGTGTACGCTGCTGCTACTGCGTCCGCTGCTAAGTAATCCACAGGAGGTGGCGCAGGAGTTGTGGGAACTCTTCGTTTATTCCTACAAGTTGATAGGAAATCTCGGAGTTGTGTTTTGTATCTCCTTGCGGTTCGTGGAGGAGTTGTGACGTTCGTTTCGCAGCCAGATAGCTGTTCTGTCTCCGAGAAGTAGAGGCTTGTGAGACCAGTGTCGAGGTAGCTTACTTTAAAGTCCATTGTTCGTTTACCGAGTAGATCTCTGCCTTCTTCTTCCCTGAAATTACAAAAGAGAAACTATTTAACCATAAGCTACCAGCATTTACTTCTTTAAAGAAATCAAGAAGTACTAAAAGCACCCTCAAAAATTACGTCATAATAAATGACGACATTGCTACCCCTGTGACACTTCATCTCAGAACTTGAATGAAATTGCATAATTAAAAAGGAATCATATAAAAGGGTACTCACATGAGCGGTCGATGCGTGCTGATCACGAAGTCAGGTTTAGAATTCTTGTAGACTAGTCTGGAAGAGGTCTGCAGCCACTGCCACTGACCATCCTTTGTTTGGAAGCGATAAGCGATCATTCCGGAAGCACCTGTTTTTAATACTGAAACAGAAATGTGTTAATTATTTGACTGGTTTATTAAAGACAAAGATAACAATGATTGTAATATATTATTTAACATGCCAACATGTTATAAAGATTTTAAAATATTACATTCCATTAATGAGAATGCATGGAACAAGCATCAAGTCATACGTCAGAATCATTTCCAGATTTTTTATAAAAGTACTTACATTCTTGATGAGCGCTGGCGACGTAGGCTAGATCGTCATAATGTACTAGATCATAGCCACCCATATTTGCCAGCTCAGCATCTGTGTAACCTAGCAACATTTTACCCCTGAAACGAAGAAACAACTGATTACTCATGATTGAATTATACGCATAATATAACAAGATAAATTAAAAAACTCCCTACGTAAGAATGCCTTACATCATTTTGGAAAAGAGCTGATACTCTTACACTGCTGGACCAATATTAAACAAACATAGCTAAGAACCACCGCAAGGAAACTGGCTTCCAAATGAAAAAAAACCGCATCGAAATCGGTCTATCCGTTTGAGAGCTACGATGCCACAGACAGACAGACATCGACGTCAAACTTATAACACCCCTCTTTTTGCGTCGGGGTTTAAAAAAGCTCTACTCTTGAATAGACAAATTATGTAAATTAATTTAAAATTTAAAGCATTTAATTATAAAGCTTATGATACGGTAAAGGCGTAGACTCTGGGATGAAAATGTTCTTTTCATTCTAATCCAATAGTCTTTTCACATTATTTTTTATCTCGCACTGATTAAATATATTACAAATTATTCTATTCATTTATATACCCAATGAAAAATTCAAACTAACGATTTCATTAACCTTAGATCTATTGTTGTCTTAACATCTATTTTTTGTAGTAACCTTGCGGCATTCCCATTAATTAAGCCGACCATTGTTCAGATAGTATTCGAGTGTCAATTATCAATTTAATATGGTTAATATAGAATACTTCCGATCACTGATGATCTTTTATTGTTACCGTTTTTGCTAAATGTAGCATTTCAGAGTACAACGCGCTCCTTTGAGTGTAAGGTAAATTTCTAACGACTTATTGTGTGTTCACTCTAATATTTTTAGTACCTGAATATTTGCTTTTTAATTACAAATTAATATTGAATGTCGGACGGTGTTGTGGGAATTTTATTATTCTAGGAAGTTGATATTATCTACTATTTTTGCCTAGGTACTATTTTTTTTTTTTTAATAAAATTGTGTGGTTGGCCCAAGTTGATCAGAGGTAATAGGACAATTAAATAGTGCAGAGATGTTTGAGCAGGCTAAGATTTAGGTTAGTTGAGGTTATTCATATGGACACAAGGAATAATCTTTGTATTCTTTGCTATACTTATTTAAATATATTAATGGTATTTAAAGCTTGTTTTTCTTACCGTTGATCCATAGAGACTAGAGACAGGTCGAGCTTGTGTTTGCTCTTGAACATGACTTCCTTCTGAGGGATTTCTAGCAGGCTGGGAGGTCCGAAGGGTGCACATATTGCAAACAACGCTAGAGGAGGTTCTTCTGTTTTCTTGTTCTGGCCGTGAAGAACTTTGATGCGCCCTCGGATGTCAAGCCTCTGTGGGTTTTGATAGTCAGATTTAATAATAACAATAGTATGAATGTGTTTATTACACAATACCTAATGGAATACACAATAATCAAATCATTTTAGAACAAACACATATTCATCTGTCTACTAATTATATCGGAGTCAGCTTCCAATATAACAAGATGCAACTGAGTACCAGTGTTTTACATAGAGCCTTTGGCTGTTTGTTCTTCGTAACTTAGTTACCGGGCAACAGAGTTTCCTTGGTAATAATGGTTGTCAGACTTCTCTAGCTTCTAATTATCCGTAACAATTGTTAAAGATTTACAAATGATAGATAGATTAAGATGCAGATACACTTACCAAGAACCCAGAAGTATTGTCAAGTAAACATCTAAATCTGACAGTAAAGCTCCTTTCTAATAGATGCGCCCTGTCTGGCCGCAAGACGTCCTGCAGCGTCAGGTTGCTGACTTCTGGAGGTAGGAAGGAGTTCCACAGGATCTGCCGCTGCAACTCCTCCCGATCTTCCGAATGGACGAGCTCGTAAACTGACTGATGGACTATGTCCGACTGAAAATTAAAGAAAATTATTAAAAATAGAATAAGATGAATATGAATAAATGAATCGTAAATTTTTGCTGATTATTCTAGTAAGGTTTGAGTATATGACACGAACTCAATCATATCTGTTAATAACATATGTGATAAAAATCACATTTGAATACAATGAAATCAATAATAGTCTACAAAACAGAAAAAAATATATAGCCTATTAATGTATCACTAATAAGATTCAATAAACCAAAGATAACAAGATAATTAGTTCGTAAACACAAGCTTTACAATAGCAAAAAGAGCAAGTCATAATCAAACCGTAAATCAATAAACCACAGCGAGTGAGCCCTAGAAATCGATTTAAAGCTCAATCATTAAAGAATCATCTGTAACGAAGATGGACGTGTTAATTCCGGACCTTTGACAAGCTAATGACTACCTTAACAACATAAAAATAAATTCTAAAATTCTTTGCATACTTTTATAATTCATTTTACCACACGTCACACAACAAAGGACCGTGTAAACAGTGTAGATAATGCAACAACATATGATGCCAGTACAAAACTAATTGATAATCAATGGGGTTACCCAAGGCACGAACTTCGGCCCCTCTAAATATATAAATGAATTTGTAAAATATGTATAGGGCTGGTATGAGTAACAACATATTGCGTTGGCATTAAACGTCAAAAGATGATTTGTTGGGTAATTGCTTTTTGTTCTCATTGGGGTGGGGGGTTGCTATGGTACGGATTCATGTTTTGTTGATAGACCTTTGTTTTGGCAATTTTTCGTCGTGGTATTGATGGTTGGCATCATTTTTTTATATCGGTTTGTTAGTTTGGAAAAATATAGCCGTAATTTGTCCCCACTTTTAATAGGGGAGATAGAAAGTTTTGATTAACTGTGACTTAACTTTGGGGTCTTACTGTATTTGATGGGACATTTTGATTAAATCATGATAGTAGTAGTATGATTTTGGGAACGATTTCAAACGTTAAGGTTTCTAATGAGCTAGATATGTATTAAACAATAAAGTTTTATTAGTATAAAGGCAAATCCATAAGCCTTCAAATTTGATTATTATATTACTTTTGTTGATACTGCGCATTTTATATACCCTATTTTATATGCCTATCTAATTTCATTTTATAAAGAATTCGATATTTTCTTATAAAATTTCAAACAAAAGACTGACCCACAAAAAAGACACCAAAACGAGACAGCAAAAACAAAAACGAAAAACTTAAACAGTAGAATTAAAAACTAGAAATAAAAATGATCTTGGTGGCAGACGGGGCCATTACGATGAAGCTCAGACCATTAGCGATCGATACTGCTCGGCACCCACCTGGCGCAGATTGAAGTTAATGTTACTATTCAGCTCACCCCTCGATTCAAGTTCAGATGCATTGGATTTAGAAATTCTCGTTTCGATTTTATTTTGATGTGGAATTATTATTCTCAAACTCAAAAACGTTTATTGAAATTAGACTAAAGTAATTAGTACTTTTTCACGTCAAAATACATTATGACAGCACCCCATAGTAAACAAAGAGTCCAACGTTTCTCTAGTACGTTCAATGTGTTCTATACATTGTATTAACCAAAGCAATAAAAGTACAGAAGTGTGAACACAAACCTTACCCGCGAAATATTTCTTTGTTCCATATAACATCAAAAACTGTTTCAACTTAATTTTTAACAACCTTACGTTCTAAATTTTTACCTAAAATCGTATGCTAATAATCGGTCTTAATGTCCATGGTTATATTTACTCTAGCAATCTTTACCCTCATTAAACCGTGGCTCAGTTTACTGCGTGAGTTAGCAAGCCACGTGCCACGCACAGCGTACGTCAGGAAGTGGCAAGTACCCGGACCGATTTAATGATTTATAAATCGATTTGTTTTAATCGCGTCCCACCCTACGCACTTTGATAGGCATAAACTAATTGGATAGACGGGGAAGTAGGTATAAAACTGAATTTATGTATCGTTGATTTTAGATGATTAGGTGGGAGTTGCGGCGTTTAATGATTTGAGGGCTGTTATTGACTTCTATTATCATAATGTTCTAATTATTCATTTAAATTAGAATCCTAACCAATATTATAAAGCGAAAGTGAGTTTGTTTGTTTGTTACGCTTTCATGGCAAAACGCCTTAACCGATTTAGATGAAATCCGGTATAGAAGTAGAGGGTACACTCGGGGCGCGTATGAAATAATAGGAAACCGCTACAATTAATGGACAGTTTAAAACAGTATTTCTTTTTTATAATTATATTCATATCATAAATGCGTAAGTAACTCAACTGTCTGTGTGACGGTAAAACTATAGAACCGATTTAAATCAATTTTGGTAAGAGACAAATTAAAACCATGTGTCACAAATGGTAAGAAAAACTGTAGCTTAGAATCAATAATATTATTTCAGTAAGTAGTTATAACTTTCGCAATACATTAGGCATATACTAACTCCCACTCAATCAATCCACTCTGCCTAATAATCTTTGCCCGACTAAAGTAACTCAGGTAACCGAATTACTCGCCCGCTTTGAGCATAAACAAAACAAAGAGGAGAAAGGGGGGTTTGGACGTAAAATTTATACGCATACGATCACTGCCAACTGAAAGTTTTATAGCGGGGGTCGAAAGGGGGTCGAAAACCGGGGTTTTTACATTCTAATAGCAATATTTCATCGGGGACTTTATTAGCTGTAATGCGGAGGGCATTTGTTAACGAGCAATTTTAATATGCGTCGCAAAGTTTTTTTTGTTTTAGACGTTTTTTTTCGGTTTCCCTAAATATGATAATTTTAGTGCGGTTTGTAAGATATTGGGATATGAAAATGATTTATTGCTGTGTGAGGACATACGATGAGTTATTGCTTGAGGAAAACCCCAAACCGGGAAGCTATAAAAGATATTTGGTATAAATAGATGCCTTTTGCAATGTTTTATCAGTCAAATAAAGAATAGAATTGGAATCCGAATGCCCAAAATTTAACGATTTAAAAAAAAGGAAAGTCAACGATTATTTTCATCATTTTTCTATAATACAATTATGTGCTAGAACTCACTAACATATGGCTATATTCTTGTATGGATCATATCTCTATATCTTGTCGTATCAGCTAGCTCTTAGTGACAGCTTTGAAATTGGGCAGTTCTGCTATACCTCCACGAAAACAGCAGAGAGGTATTCGTGAACGACGAGAAGGAGGTTTCGACCTAATCCAAAACTAGGATTTAAAGAAGTCGCCAGAAAGTGACTGCGCTGCTGTTTCTAGAATCCCTATCTATATAAAAATGCGAATATGAGTTTGTTTGACTGTTTGTTACGCTTTCAACAGCAAAAAAAATTTGAAATTTGGCATGGAGATAGATGGAAAGGTTTTCAGTAAGAAATTTTATTTAGCGATAAGACCGCCTTTTGTACTGCTACCTTTTTGTTTGTATTTTCCTGTGTTTTTGTCTAATGGTGTACAATAAAAAGTATTCTATCTATCTATCTATGGAGCCCTGTAGTGGTTATATACCTAGTTCCAAAAGCTAGTTACGATGGCAATAATACATCATATATTTTATGTTCAATAAGACACACAATTATATCACCATTTATTTATTTATTAATCAATATAATTTATTTATTTATTTAATAAACAAAAACGACCATTAATCAATTACATTACATTACACCACCATTCAAGTGATAAAATGCTATGCTACCATTACCCTTATCACCGACTTTAAGGGGGGCTCCACTATAGAGGGTAGGACTAAGTCCCCCAAAAGGACTGAAACGTAAAAATATGTAAATACTCATGAGATTAGGACAAAGCCATTCGTTGAAAGTCCGATAAAAAGACCGCTGATAACGCTACGGTACCGCTAAAGGCACTAAGTTTACTTATCGTAGCTTAATTAATATTTTTATAGCACATTTTTATATTTTATGAATAATTAAATTTTGGTCCAAGCCTTATCTTATTGTGGCTAAGTGATTAATAAGGTTAATGCGGCCTTTCATAAGGAAAATAGGGTAATTTTTTATGTGGAAATAATGTAATTAATTAAAGTGAATTTGTGGGTAGAAAGTGTCGTGTATTGAACGGGGGTATTTTGTTTTGGGCACAGTTGTGGAATTATAAAAAAATTCTTTGTCAATGGTGTTTTAAAGATTTTTTTTTCGGGTTTTTTGGCAGAATTATAAAAAAATGCATGACCTGTGTGACGTAGTAGTTCTAAGCTATATAATAGGGTTTTATTATTCAATATAGTCAGTGTATTTTATTTAAGTCGAATGACGTGTGGTTTTACTTTTGTTTTTTTTTGATAAAACTTTACGTCTCTCTAGGATATTGTTTATAAACAATACCAACACAAAAACATATAACATCGCACACACATCAATATATGAGATTATTGTATATAGGGTCATGTTGGTACCTACATATGTATTAATATTAATTGTATTTTAACATCATGTCTACATATGTATTAATATTAATTGTGTGATTTACATCATGGTCAGAGATTACTTGAAATAACAAGCTATACACAGTCATATGCATTAACTATATACGTGCATCAATACTGATATGCATCAGTCCCTAAACATCTATATGTAGATCATACAAATATTTATTATCATTCGGAGATAGAACCTAAAACATGCAGTACAACAGTCGATCCCTCAGCTACTGCGCCAAACCACACATACACCTACCTGGTGGAAGCCTAAGTAACTTTCGATGCTGTGTGTTGCGAAGAAAACCTCTCCTTCACATGTCAGGATCATCAGGAAACCATTGAGTGCCTGGAATAGAACAAATAAGAATGATTTAAAACATTGACAAAGTTTTTCATAGGGTGATCTTTTCATAGATGATCTTTTTATGATGGAAAGTCCGATGCCCATCCCTCCGCTGTTGTGTCATACTCTGACTGACTAAAACCCATCCTTTTTCTATTACTCCTTGCTCAAGGGCAACTCTTTCGGACAATCCATAAGACTATCTTATTTAAGGGTTCATGCTAATCGTCAAAAAACGATACTTAAACCTCTGCGAGAAAAATATTAAAAAAGTTTAATAAATTGGTTAATTGTGTTCGTAAAGTTACTTGATTATATTTTAGTTCATTAAGCACTAGAAATACTCCGGTGGTCCGAAAACAATATAACTTATATTTGCTTAAAAATAAGAGAAAGAAAGGGAGAATCGCAAGTACCCACATATTATATGCACAGCGATAACCAAACAACAATATACGTATTTTGAATATTCAGGAAAACTTCAACGAACCCCGATAATAAAACAAAACTGTATTCCCGAAGCCGATTCACGATTTCCAAAACAAAAAAAAAACAAAGCAAAAGTTTTCGGAGTAAAATCAGTCTTGATATGGAGGACCGAAATTATTCCGTCGTCGACAATAAAGACTTTGCCAAGTTTTTCGTCGGGTTTCGTAGCTATTTCCTTGGCCAGACACACGGCTGAGTTACGAGCCAAGTTGGACGGAGAAATGTGGGGGCGCGATTCCATTGATTTCTCTTGACGTTCGATAAAGGATATCACCAATATCTGCTATCGTATCGTATCGTATCTGGTACACTTAGTGGCTTAAAGTACATTGGATTATATTGAGTAATATTGTATTTTTATATTAATTTTTCCTATTGGTCCTTCGGGACGAGAATAAAAAAAAATAATATAGTAAAAACCTAGTAAAAGCACGACATTTTACCACTCTATCATTAGCTTAAGCACTACCTTTGTTGTATGTTATATGGAGCTTTGGTGACCTCCTTTAAATATCAAATTCAAAATCAAAAAGTTTTTATTCCATGTAGGTCAATTTCAGGTACTAATAAAACTTCAAGAAAAGAGGCTAAGTGCATGGCTCCAAAAAGTGGGACCTATGGAGAAGAACCGGCAAAACTCAATAGATGCTCTTTTTATTTATTTTTATCTGTTACTAATTTTCATTTTATTTTTTCAATTTCTTAACATAGCGAGACCCCTCCGTGCCTCGGAGAGCACGTAAAGCTGTTGGTCCCGCGCCTGATCTCTCCCCGGTCGTATCGGATTGCCGACCCATCGGACTATGAGAGTGAGGGAATATAGAGTGCACCTGTGTCTGTGCACACGCTTGTGCACTATAATATCTCCTGCGTACCTGGCTAGTCATTGAGATTGGCCGCCATAACCGAAGTCGGTCTAGAGATATTATCGTATCGTGTGACAATGGAAACTCACAAAGCTAACTAGAGAACGTAAAATAAGCACATAGTACTGATTATTTATAGCATCGATACTTCCTATTGATTTATTTCGTAACCGGCTAACTATTCATAATTTATCACAGTACCATGACATCTCTATAGGTCTTGTTATACCAAGTACTGCTGAATATTAAAAAGTAATAATATTAAGTCTTGGTTAATTCTGTTCCCTTGATGTACGGCCAAAACTAGGATAATAATCGTTGTATTTATCCTTACTAATATGTATTATTAATCCAAAAGTAATTCTGTCTATCCATCTATCGCTTGAAAGGGAAATAGCTAAACCGATTTGGATTTAACTTTTTACCCGGCGTTTGGATTTTTTAAAGCTTATTTATAAAAAAACCTTTTTGTACTTAAAATAACTACTATAATAATGCAGAATGCGGAAATAATAAAACACCATCATCATCAGCCTATTGTCAAGCAACATATTGTCAAGCTGCTGGGTACAAGCCTCTCCTCATACAGAGAGACATGAGCATTGATCACCACGCTAGCTCAAGGCGTATTGGCGATTCCAGACTTTTAAGTCCAGGTTTCCTCACGACATTTTCTTTCACCGTTACTCAATGCCGTCTAAGATAATTTAGAAAGTACATATATGATTTTAGAAAAGTCACATTGGTACTTGGTCGGTTTCGAACCTGCACTCTCATATATGAGGTACAATTCAAAAGTGCCTGTAAATGGTCTAATTGAAATAAATGTTTTGAATTTTTTTTTTGAGGTGCAGATGCCTTTGCCACAAGGCCAACACGACTTTCATAAAAAAATAAAAAATATTATAGGTATTTCTTTAACAAACAAACGACACAATTGTTATCCAATTTTCTTTCATAAACAATATTGCATACCCACCATAAATAGGAAAAGTTAATAAAATTGAAAAACTTATGCTTCGCTCAAGGTTCGGTTGTTTTGCGACCTTGAGCTCGAAGGTTACTAGTAAATGCTGTAATGTTATGATTATGGTAAAATGGCTTATAGGAGCTCGTGGCTAAGTAACAGCCGCACGGGTAGACCGATCAATGGTTAAGCTGCGCTTGGCGCGATCGGTCCGAGAATGGGTGACCATCTTTGTCATAGCGAGACTCCTCAATGCCTCGGAAAGCACGTTAAGCTGTTGGTCCCGGTTGTCATTAGTAGATCTTTGACAGTCGTTACGGGTAGAAGAAGAAGCCAGAAAGTCTGACAACCAGTCTTACCAAGGGGTACCGTGTTACCCGGTATCTGGGTTGTGGAGGTCAGATAGGCAGTCGCTCCATGTAAAACACTGGTACTCAGCTGCATCCGGTTAAGACTGGAAGCCGACCCCAACATAGTTGGGAAAAGGATAGGCAGATGATGATGTTTTATAGAATACTAGCTGTTTCCCGTGGTTTTACCCGCATCCCGAGGGAACTATTTCATTTACCTGGATAAAAAGCCTGTAACCTTCTCCTGGGTCCCCTTTTGTTTCTACATGACCTCTTTCAGGGTGCTTCTAACAGCATTGGACCTGCTTAACCGAACAATGTGGCGAGGTCACACGATACTCCTAGGTAAAGCTAGTTGTCAAATTTCTGGCATTATTTTTCACCCGAGACGATTGTCAAAAATCTGCAACCAGGATCGATGGCTTTAAGTGCTATCCGAGGTACGGAGAAGTCTCGGTACGACATAGATGGTCACCCATCCAGGGACCGACCACGTTCCCCATATTCTAGTCCACTATCATATCCCATTACGATAGCTCTAATCCTGCACAAACCAGGGATTGTCCCTGTATGCAATTCTTTAGTGTATACAGGGATAGTCGCCGGTTGTGTCACCATCACATTTCATTAAAGTTATCTCAAAGGGCTTTGGCCCTAAGTTCACCTCCTAAAGGTCCGGGACTAGGTAGTCCCGTGCATGGTAGAGATTTATCTTAATAAAGCTAGACGTACCTGTAAGAACATTTCCCCATCAGGCATGGCGTGATCGTATGGTGAGTGTTCTCTCCTGTGACCGTGGATGTCTTCTTTTTCTTTGTGCATGACCACTGGAACAAAAATAAATATATTTAAAACATGTATATGTATATACATAATCCTAAGTAGATATAAATGTGAAGATTTGTTAGTATGTATGTTTGTTCCTCTTTAACGCAAAAACTACTGAACGAATTTGGATGAAATTTGGTACACGCATAGTTTATAACTTGGATTAACACATAGGATACTTTTTACCCGGGTGCGCGAAGTAGTTCTCTCGGTACGGGTGAATCCGCGAGCATCCGCTAGTTCAATATAAAAAATATACAATTTTATTTGTTTCATTACGATTTCATTTTACATCTCCAGATATTATCAATTCTCGTTTAGAGCAGGTGCAAAAACGTCTCAACTTATGTGTCCATAACAAGTAATTAAAAAGATATAATTATTATTTTTAATTGCTAAACAAAATACTATGTGATATTTACAAAGTACAACAGTTGATATCAAGAATGCGGGCGCAATTAACACTTAAAGGTGGCGGAGATAAAGATAACACTTTAATTGTAATTATATAAAATTTTAATTATGATTATTATAAGTCTGATAAGGAATAGAAACGAGTATAAACAGTCGTCGTAACGTTTTGACCGTGTAAAAGAAACGCTGATATTTTCAGCTTTTAAATACAACGTCATTTAATTTCATGGCCTACTTAAAAATATGTATGTATGTACCTAAGCTAAAACATAAAGGACACAACAGGACTTAAGAGCAATTTCGGAAAGAATATCTACGAAAATGTATCTTTTAAATGTTTTTAATTTCATTTCTTTTTTCAATTATGGCTTACCTACTCATATATTATATACAAGTAGCCTATAGCTATCTCATCTATCACCATACTAAATCTAAATTGCGTGAATGCGTAACACACAAACTCATATTTAATTTATTATATTACTAGCTTTCCACCAGCGGCTACACCCGTGATATTTTAGCCGATGGATACAAAAACTTGACGAATTACTCGTATAAAAACTTTCCTCTTGAATCACTTTATCTATTAAAAAAACCTCATCAAAATCCGTTGCGTAGTTTTAAAGATCTAAACATACATAAGGACAGACAGTGTCTAGACAAGACATGTTATGGATTGGAGGTGCGCGGCGGCTGAGGCGGCGCGCGGGTGGAGGGCCGGCAGCGAGCTCCGCGGCGGCGGCGGAGGGGGCGCGCGGGCGGCGCACACGGCTCCTCGCAAACTTCACTTCAAATTTTACCACGACGAAGATACCGCGTCGATGTTTTAAGCATTGTTCTCTCTTGAGTATATGTACTTTTTATAGTCTACGTATTTTATTTTACTTCTCCTACTGAAGCTATCAAAAACACACTGCTAATGCAGCAACATATGGTCCTTCGCAAGTAGAACTACACAGCGGGGAGAAACACAAGAAATCAAGAATAAGGCAGAGACGTTGGTGGACATTGACCCTACGTCGCATCGTTTGAAAAAAGCAGTGTCATCGTCGCCTACGGTTGAAGATTTGAAGTCGCAACTGGGATTTGCGGATAAGGATTCGGATATTTGTGAGATCGTTCCAATTATTCCTTTAAACTTCCTTATTTTCCTATGTTTTATACAGGTTATAGTATTAGTAACGCTGTTGTTTTTCTAGTAATTACCGATTCATTGCCCTATTGAGTTGGTAACTAGCTAATTTTATTCTTTTAATCGTCCGTCATTCTTATTCTTATCGTATATGCTTACCTATGTATATTAAGTTTTTATATAGGTGGTTACATCGTTAGTGTAGTACAAAGCTTGACCTTGACACGTTTATAAGAAAACAGCTGTTCATTTGTATGCTGCTTAGTGCACCGCGTTCAATTAATTTGCTTTCTAAGAGTGATTCTATTGTTATTGTTGTTATTTTTTACCGTTATTTTAAAATTTCTGCGAAATCATTATTTTTCCTTACAACAAAATGGCAGACAAGTTATTAAGAAAACGTAGTTCAATGAAAGCTAAGCTTACAAATTTTAGTGCTTATTTGAATGTGCTTAAAAGCTGCGACAATCTTTCGAATTTGCAAATAATCGAGCTAGAAATCCGCTTCGACAAATTTAACACCTTATATACCGAGTTTGACGAATTACAGACTGAGATCGAGATGTCTTCGGACGAACCGGACGAGGCTTACGTGGCGAGGGGCCAGTTTGAGCAGCAGTACTACTCGCTGGTAGCTTTGGCGCGAAGTTTGCTGCCCGGATTGGATGGCAAGCATCGTCGTGATTCAATAGATACCGAGCCAAGCTCCGGGGCAACAATGTCAGGTGGGTCTAAACATAATTTTGTTAGATTACCTAAAATTGATTTGCCGCACTTTGATGGCAGTTATCAGGGTTGGCTCGAGTATAGAGACACATTTATTTCTTTAATTCATGATAGTTCTTGTATCGATAACATAAATAAATTTCATTATTTACGCGCTTCTTTAAAAGGTAAAGCAGCCGAAGTAATTAAAAATATCGACTTTAAAGCGGATCATTATCAAGTGGCATGGGACTTGTTGTGCGAAAGATATAACAATAGTCGTCTTCTCATTGATAAACATATGCAGGCTTTGTTCGATGTTGAACCAGTCACAATTGAATCTAGTGTTGCCTTACGTCGTCTTATAGATGCGACCAGCAAAAATATAAGGGCACTTAAGACATTGAATGAGCCCACTGAGCATTGGGACACTATTATCATATATATGATGTCAGTTAAATTAGATGCGAACACTAGTAGATATTGGGAAGAGTATCGTAATACATTATCAGGAAAACCTACACTTGCTCAATTTACTACATTTATTAATAACAAGGCTGATTTACTGGAAACATTAGAAGAGAACAATAAGAAAAATAAAACAAACAATAATAATAATAAATCGAAAAGTTTTGCAATAGTTTCACAGAATGTTACGAATAAAAGTAACAACACTAGTTCTAATTTAAATAAAAATAAATTCAAATGTCCTATGTGTTCTGGTGATCATTTTCTTTATATTTGTGACTCTTTTAAAAGGTTAACGATAGAAGAACGTCATAAAAAGGCCAAGGATCTCAAAGTGTGTTTAAACTGTCTAAGATCGGGTCATAACGAGAAAAGGTGTAGAATGACGCGCTGTAAGTACTGTGCAGCCAGGCACAACACCCTATTACACATGGAACGCACAGAAACCCCTCTCGTGCAAAATCCAATGCCCAGTGCCTCTGAAAGTATTGCTCTCTCTGCTAACGCTTCAGCCACTATGCAACCATGTACTCGCTCGTTTGTTTTGCTTTCAACAGCGATGGTGAAGGCAGTGGACATCAATGGCGCGAGGTGCGAAGCACGGATCCTCCTGGATAGCGGTAGTACAGCCAACTTCATTACAGAGGACTTATGTAATAAGCTGCGTTTGTCCCGAAACGATACGGGCTCCACGATAACAGGTATCTGCAACCAAACTAGTACTAGTGCGCAAACCTGCAACCTCACAATTGAATCCATTTGCGGTGATTATTCGGTTAACATTGACTGTTTAATTTTACCAGAAATCACACATCTTTTGCCATCATCTCCAATCAATTTAAAACACATAACTATACCTATGGGTCTACAGCTGGCGGATCCAACATTTAATACTCCCTCAGCTGTAGATATATTAGTTGGGGTAGATGTTTTTTGGAGCGTCATTTCAGCCAATCACATAAAGCTAGGTAAGAACCAACCAAGGTTATGTGAGAGTAAACTAGGATGGTTAGTTTCAGGCACAGCAGGCTATCACTCACGCACGTCTCATTCACATTTTTGTAATTTTGCTAAAACCAAGCCCAGTACAGATTTATCCAAATTTTGGGAACTGGATTCAGTTCCTGAAAAGCATTCCCTTTCTTTAGAAGAACGGGCATGCGAGGATAGTTTTTATAAGCATACAACACGTAAGGACGACGGTCGTTTTGTAGTTACAATACCCTTTAAGTCGGATCCGTCTGCACTAGGAGATTCATACGGTATCGCAAAACGCCGTTTTCTATCTTTAGAAAAAAGATTTGAACGCGATCCTAATTTCAAATCTATGTATTTAGAATTCATGTCAGAGTACGAAAATTTAGGTCATATGTCGGAAAATTCTAGCTTAAATTCAGAAGGTGAAGTGAACTACTTTTTGCCTCATCATGGGGTTATGCGAGAGTCTAGTGTTACTACTAAACTACGCACCGTATTTGATGCATCTGCAAAAACTACGACAGGAATATCCCTCAATGATTTACAATTTGTAGGCCCGACCGTTCAAGACGATTTGCTTTCCATTTTATTGCGTTTTCGACAGCATAAGTTTGTGATATCAGCGGATATAGAAAAAATGTATCGCGCTATTGAAATCAATCCTATTCAACGGTCATTACAACAAATAATTTTTCGTAAACATCCTACAGAACCGTTGAAAACCTATACGTTAAACACGGTAACGTATGGTACAGCGTCTGCTCCATATTTGGCTACTAAATGCTTAGTTAGCCTAGCTGATGGAGCATCGAATCCTGCCGTCAGGCGTTCTATTCAGCATGATTTTTACGTAGACGACTATCTTAGTGGTTCAGACACTATTTCAGGAGCACTTGATTTATGCAAGGAAACGATGGCTATTCTGGAGTCCGCTAAATTTAATTTGAGAAAGTGGCAGTCTAATAGCCCTGAAATTTTAAAAGAGTTAGGTAGTTTAAATAAATCAAGCCACATAATATTAGACCTTTCAGACAATAACAAAAATACTCCTTCTAAAACGTTAGGGTTACATTGGTTATGCAATCTTGATAAATTAGGATTTTCTATTAATATGGAATCTAGTAGTAAGATAACAAAACGACACATTTTGTCTGTAATTAGTCAGATATTTGATCCACTGGGCTTGGTAACCCCCTGCATTGTCGAAGCAAAAATATTAATGCAGAGGCTCTGGATAAACAAATGTGAATGGGATGATGAAGTTTCGCAGGAGCTTACAGACTCATGGTTGTTATTTGCGAATACATTGCCTTGTTTAAATTATATAAAAATTCCGCGATGGATTTTATGTAACAATTCCGTAACCCATGAAGTTCATGTATTTACAGATGCGTCTGAAAAGGCTTACGGCGCATGTTTATACATTCGTTCCATAACCAGATCAGGTACGGTCACTGTTCACCTGTTAACTTCCAAAAGCCGTGTAGCACCAGTCAAACCAACGACTATTCCACGGCTAGAACTGTGTGGGGCTCTGTTAGGTTCCAGGTTGTGCACAAAGGTAAAAGAATCTCTTACTTTACCGATCCACCGATTTCTGTATTGGTGTGATTCCACAATAGTGCTGGGTTGGTTGTCAACACCAGCTCAACAACTAAAGCCTTTCGTTCGAAATCGTGTCAACGAGATTCAAGAAAGTAGCTCGGGTTGTAAGTGGAGATACGTGCCGTCTAAGGACAATCCGGCGGATCTTGTCTCTCGTGGGCTGAAGGCTGATCAGATCAGCGATTCTGAACTTTGGTGGTCAGGCCCTCAATTTTTAGTAAATAGTGAAAAAACATGGCCGCTACAGCCCAATAAATACGTGAAACAGGATCTACCTGAAGTAATTTCTAATATAGTAGATAGTAATAATTCTAGTATTAACCTAACGTGTAGTTCAATTATACAACAAGTAATTCACAAATATTCTAACTTTAGTTATTTACAACGTGTTGTAGCTTATATTCTAAGATTTATTCACAATTTAAAGAATGCTAATTCTAAAATAACGGGTTCTCTTTCTGTCAAGGAATTTAAAAATGCGTTGTGTCTTATATTACGCGTAGCTCAATCTGAAATGTTCAAAGATGAGTACGCGGTCCTTAAATCCGGGAAGCCGTTGCCACGTAAGAGTAGGTTAATTTCATTGACTCCTTTTCTAGACCGGGACAACATTGTTCGTGTAGGAGGCAGACTCAATAATTCCCCGTACGAATATGACGTAAAACACCCAATACTACTCTGTAGTAAGCATTATCTAACAAAACTGCTATTTCTAATGCAACATAAAAAGCTACTACATGCAGGTCCACAATTGCTTTTAGCAAATATTCGCCAAACTTATTGGCCTTTAGGAGGCAGAAATCTTTCTAAGGTGACTGTCAACAAATGCCTAAAATGTTTTAGATTTAAAGCTCAAAATGTGCAGCCAATCATGGGGCAATTACCCAACACAAGAAGCACTTTAGAATTTCCCTTTTTTAATAGTAGTGTCGACTATGCTGGGCCTATTTTGATATCTGACCGAAAAGGTCGAGGCTCTCGATTGATTAAGTCCTACCTGTGCATTTTTGTATGCATGGCTACAAAAGCTGTGCACCTCGAGCTTGTCACGGACCTTTCTAAAGAGGCCTACAGGGCTGCCTTAAACCGTTTTGTCGCTCGTCGCGGCAGGCCACGTACCATCTTGTCCGATAATGGTACAAATTTTGTCGGAGCGTGTAATGAATTATATAAATTTTTGCAGAGTTCCGATGTTCCATGCGAAATAGCTCAGGAGGGAATAGAATTCAGGTTTGCACCGGCGTATTCACCACATTTTAACGGCCTTGCTGAGGCTGCGGTTCGTTCAACTAAACACCATTTAAAAAGACTTTTGCAGCTTACTCATTTTACTTACGAGGAAATGGCTACGTGCTTAACTCAAATAGAGGCAATATTAAATTCAAGACCTCTTACTCCTCTTTCCACCAATCCTCTCGACCTCTCTGCCCTTACTCCTTCTCATTTCCTTATTGGGCGCTCACTAATGTCTGTTCCAAATCCGCAGGTCACTGACGCCAGCATCAATCGTTTGGAGCGCTACCAACGTGTGGAATGCATCAAGCAACATTTTTGGAAGAGGTTTAATCTTGAATATATTTCCAACCTACAGCAGAAAACGAGATGGCCTGCTTCTACCAATGGCGACATAGCGTTAGGTTCGCTTGTCCTTATTAAAGACAAGGCGCTACCGCCGCTCTGCTGGATGCTGGGGCGTGTCGTGCAGGTGTATCCAGGCAGCGATGGCATCACGAGGGTTGCGGAGCTGAAAACGAAGAGAGGTACTATTCGGCGAGGCTTCAATAATATCTGCCCGCTTCCTCTTTGAAGCACACTTCAACCCGGGGAGCATGTCTAGACAAGACATGTTATGGATTGGAGGTGCGCGGCGGCTGAGGCGGCGCGCGGGTGGAGGGCCGGCAGCGAGCTCCGCGGCGGCGGCGGAGGGGGCGCGCGGGCGGCGCACACGGCTCCTCGCAAACTTCACTTCAAATTTTACCACGACGAAGATACCGCGTCGATGTTTTAAGCATTGTTCTCTCTTGAGTATATGTACTTTTTATAGTCTACGTATTTTATTTTACTTCTCCTACTGAAGCTATCAAAAACACACTGCTAATGCAGCAACAGACAGCGGGAAGCGACATTGTTTTATACTATGTAGTGATTTAGGACCAAGAATTGTACATATCCATTACAAATGTTGACATACTTTGTATTTCATAAACATTGTTTCTAGTTTTGGGATAAAATAATTATAATATAACTGATGACAAATTAATTATCTACTAACTAATATAGTTTTCTAAACAAAAATTACTTCTAAATAGTTCAACAACAACACACAGCATACCTATTGTTTGTTACATCCATTTTATGTTCGAATAGGGACGAACATAATGTAGGCACTTATCAATTTTATTATATCTACACGTACCACTACTTGCGCGAGCCAATGAGGGGCGTGGCTTGCACGACAAATCAGATCATGTTTGTTGCAGGGGATGCTGTGATAGCAAGGGATGTTTTATGTGTTTTTGTTATGGGAAAATAGGCTTTATCATAATGATCGGATATATGTACCTACTTTTTTCTCTACACTATTATTACAAAGAGGTTTGTATGTACCTAGTGGATAATCTCCGGAACTACTGGAACGATACCAAAAAAAAATATTTTCACTGATAGAAAGCTACATTTTTCCTTCGTGCTTAGGGGTATATTTTATTTGAAGACAACATAGGTGAAGCCATGGGCAGAAGCTATAAGGAAATAGTTACCTATTTATACAGGCTGACAAGATGAACCAGGGACGTGGATGACATGATTTCTAAGACCAAAACTAAAAAAATCACTTCCTATACAAATTGGTCGATCAGCTGATGACTTGTTTAGGAAGTATTTTTTGGTTTTGCGAATTTTACAAACTCGTAAAACAAACGTTGTTAGTTTTGGTGGTAGTAATCATGTCATCACGTCCCTCGTTCATCCTGTCATCTTGTTTTAACCTTAAAAAAACTACATTTAATTACGTTTTGTTTCATTTCATAAATGAACTTTAATTATTATTTTAAAAATAAAATGAAATAAAACTACGTTAGCAACAAGGGTTACTAAAATTAATAGGTTTGGTTCATCAACACATTGTGGGGAAAAACTTAACGCTGTATATGACTTCTCAAACATTTTTGTTTATTTTTAGTAATGTAACTATGGGTTTTTTGATATTTAGATTATAATATAAAGCAGGCTTTAAATCGTCATCTTTGAGGTTACAAACTGGTTGATTTTTTGTCTATTTGTGCGTCTGTTTGTACGCCTAAATGGCTAGATAGGTTTATATGCTCTGGAAGCAGATACATAGTAGCATAAGTGATCATTATATTAATAAACGTGAAGCGAAAACTTCTTTACTCCCTTTTACGTTAATTAGTATGAAATTTTGAACCGTTAGAGTTTATGTAGAGAGGGAGTGCATGACGCTAATATTTGTATATAATATGCATTAGAAATACATTATTTTTATTGTGTAAAACATATTTAAATTCAATTATTGTAAAACTAAAACACTACGATTCACACGTCGGGTAGTTTTACCTACCAAATTAAATTTTTCCTACCTATTTTGTATTTCAAGAGATTTCCTACAAATTGTTTTGTCGAAATTAATTATTAAATTTCGTTTTTAATAAATAACAAGTTAATTTATTTATTTTTAATTAGAAATATATACAAAGGTGCCGCGATACAGACTAAACTTTGAGTACCATTAGTACAACAGTTTAATTCGAAAGGTTAACCTGCTCTAATTACAGTTAGCATTTGATCGGCCAGTTAATAATACAGTATCAATGATAGTTAGTGTGAACTTCTTGTTATCGGATGTGACGCAGTAATTGCTCTTATCATAGTGTAAAACCCTATAATAAGTTAGCCGTGTGTCTATGGTTCACTATTATTTTCAAAGAATTTTGATTGTTCTTGCAATGTTAGATCGGTAATTATAAAAAGGTACCTTTTATTTAAACGTACATTGTGTTAATATACAATTTAAATTACAACATTTTTTTTATAGGTATTCACAGGTAATATAATCAAAATTAAAAATAAATATATCTTCAATTGTCCTATCGAAGAGCCAAAACTATTTTAATTTTGATAAATGCACATTACTTCGAATTTTATCACTTTAATTTTTTTTTTTTTTTTATTTTATTTTTTTTTTTTTTTTTATGTATAATATATTTACATTAAATATTTATTTACAAATTTACAATATTTAAATATACCTACTGCCTTAATATAATTATATATTATTATTATCACTTTAATTGACATATTTTAAAACTAAAATTTTATTTATAATAAATGAAGGTCTAATGTTCAGTATAATAATATAAATATCTGCAAAGATTTTATAATTTTTTTGGCATAAATAATTCTAATTTTATGTGCACGGAGATATTGTAACCACCTTACATCCCCATCATCACACTAATACTGAAATAAAATTGCATTTTTCATTGATCTTATATGCAACTTGGCTTCATCACACCATCAGTTACTATCAAATTCTCTAGAAAAAGAAGAGAAAATTTTCTATAAATAGAAATCTGACAAAGAGAGTAGAGTCACAATTCAAATATTCGATTCGATAGAAAAAAACCCAAAAAAAAAACCGACAATAAACCTTACATAATAGCTGAAAGCATACAATAGCGTAATATAATTGTAAAACATCAAATTATATCCTAAAACACTTGCAACACATTTAAACATATTACAGCTAATATAAAATAAATAATAATTTTGAACACAATAGCGTTGTCACCGACCAACGGTACGCTACATTTTATGACCAGCCTGGCCAATTACCAGCGCCTGGGAGACACCATGTGGACGCTAGTGATATGATATTATCGATAAATTTATGTCGATAGATCATAGTTTATCGACGTCGGTTTCAATTGGCTGGAAGTGAATGTTAGTTGTGTTTGGTGTAGCTGCGTGTTAATATTAAGTAAATATTTATGAAGAAAAGTTCTGAATTTTAAAAGAAAACCTTTATTTATCACCATAAAATCATCCTTAAAATTAGCCTAGTTTATATACCAATCAGGAGTTTTATGTTTGGCTCCTTTTAAAATACAATTATTATAATAACCAAACTTTTTAATACAACTCCGACTGCGATTTTGAATTTTACTTTTTCTCAGTTCGTTATGGTTAACACAACGCGGCGCTACTAGATCGAGAACCACATATTAAGTATTTTTAGAAACTTACACAATTTAACGTTATTTTAAAATTATATACTGATAAATTATTGCAAAAAAAAATTAGGGAAAAGATTGATGGATTCCGGTCGTCTGTATGTTACGCTTTCACGGAAAAATGAGTGAACTAATCTGCATTAAATTTAGTATGGAGATAGCTTGATCCCTTAGAAAGGTTATTAGTTTTACCGCAAGCATGAATTAGGTACCTAGGGACGCGGAATAAATTGACGTCATGTAACGTTACATGTATCACTTGCCTTTTTGAAGCTACGTATTTTTTAATAAAACTAATGACTGAAAAGCATAAAAACCAACAATGGATATATTTATACGACTTTACTAATAGCAATGTAAAAATAATAAAGCCCCAAGGTCGCCATTGCAATTATTTTTCTGATGAAGTGTAACAGGCGCCCTATTTATTATTTATATAAATATACCATAAACAACATCTTAATACCACACATAATTATTTAAACACCGCAACATGAAGCCGTTCACTCTTTATAATAAAAACAATCGCAATTATTTCACACAAGGCCCTTCATTACTTTTCTTTGCACAACATTTTAACTTTTTAATAAAAAAAAAAGCAAAGTTATTGTTTTGCGGCTCACAGATCAAGATAGCGCCGGCCGGCAATCGAATGGATTTACCGATTTATCGATAATGTCCGTGGGTACGTCACTAATCGAATGCGCGGTGGTTTATCACCCTCTATAATCGTCATTACACTATCGAGGGTTTCTTTTTTTGTTTTTGTTATAAATTGAAAACTAAAATTGATGACAGTAGCTATTGCCGTTTGGCAAAACTCGTTAATTTTGTATTTTAGCA
The DNA here is from genome assembly GCA_963891755.1 of Pyrrhia umbra. NCBI lineage: Eukaryota > Metazoa > Arthropoda > Insecta > Lepidoptera > Noctuidae > Pyrrhia > Pyrrhia umbra. The sequence goes on along the minus strand of OY982937.1, from coordinate 10,729,966 downwards.
CTTTGAAGATAGTGGATCGATAATAATAGTACTTGTGTCTATGTAGGGGTTGTCAATTAAGGAATACTGAGTAAATTATTCTATTTATCAATGTACTTATGAACTCTTTGGAGGGTGGATCCTTACGACATAAATACCACGTTAGATGTCTATCCATAGATGGATGACAAATGACAATCATTTGACAGCCCATTGCTTGCCTAAAGAGGTAACCAAGTGAACGAAATTACAAAATATATTTTTTTATTTATATTTGAAGAAAATGAAATAAAAAATAATGCATTGGGTTACATTATTCAAGTTTTAGTAGGGATCCCTAATTATTTCTGGAAATAAATATAGCCTGACACTTCGTAAAGATGTAGCTTTCTAACGGTTAAAGAATTTTTAAAATCGGTCCTATAGTTTTTGAGTTAAAACGCTACAAACAAACAAACAAATCTTTTCTCTTTACTATATTAGTATAGAAAAACAGGAGTCGAATCATGCAGCAGACTCGGAACGTCTATAATAATTTTGCATCGTGCGGCAATGACCTACCATTTTAATTAATAGAACTAACTCTGCCTACCCCGGAATGAGATATGCCAACCTTAATTCCACTGCCATATTAAACTGAACGGTAAAAAATCTAATAATTTACGGAAACGCGAATCTTTACACAAAAAAAATTAGTCGCGTGCGCACAATTTGTCGTACGTTATCATTAGTCGAATAATTTTGCATTGATTTACGATATATGGTCGTTAATGTTTAATTGACAATTAACTGCACATTACTGCTTAATTTGCCTTTGCACAAGACTTAATAAACTTAATTATGACTTAACTTTCCATCTTCTAATTTGAAAATAATTATTTAAAATACTGCATGTGAGATCCTAAACGCATAAAAACTTTTTATTCATTTCTTATCACATTCTAATAATTTTTAAATATATTATAAAACAACGTAAATAAAAAATAGGGATCTACAAAACGGGAACAGGGTCCAAGCTACCGGTGTTTACAAGGAGTATCTACCTGGTAACCGGATTATAGAGGTCAGATAGGCAGTCACTCCATGTAAGACAATGATACTCAGGGGCATCTGGTTAAAATGGAAACCGAACCCAACATAGTTGTAAAGGGCTAGGCTGATTTAGATTTTTGTAGCACAAGAGAAAAGTAAAATAAAGATGTTTTTGGTCCTTCAGGTAAATTTTTGGTCTTTTCACCTTTTAGTGACCTCGAATGGGATCCTATAGTACGGTCAAAATAACTGGAAGTAGGTACATGATGATGAAAAGGTCGACATGGCAAGCATATATACCGGCGCGGACGTTACAGAGCTACGAACAACTCTTGTAATTAAAAATTTACAGGACTACGTAGGTATGTCCTTACTAATACATACTATAAATACGAAAGTGAGTTTATTTATTTGTATTCTTTCGCTTTCACGGTAAAACGGGTGTGTCGATTTGAATGAAATATTGTACGGAGAGATGGGAGCCGGGAGACGGTTCATCTGCACCTGCCTAGCCTTTTCCCAACTATGTTGGGCTCGGTGACCAGTCTAAACCGGATGCAGCTAAGTACCAGTGTTTTACAAGGAGCGTCAGCCTATCTGACTTCCACAACCCGGTTACCGGGTAACACGATAACCCTTGGTAAGACTGACTTACTTAGCCACGAGCTCCTCGGTTATAGGCTATTTTTAACCCCCGACGCAAAATGAGGGGTGGTATGAGATTGACGTCGATGTCCGTCTTTCGTGTGGGTATCAGTCTGTGGCATCGTAGCTCTCAAACGGATGGACCGATTTCGATGCGGTTTTTTTCATTTGAAAGCCAGTTTCCTTATGGTGTTTTATTAATATCGGTCCAGCAGTGTAAGAGTATAACTTATTTTCCAAAATGATGTAAGGCATTTTTACGTAGGGGATTTTTTTATTTTTTTATTTATCTTGGAAACGGTTATTTTTATCCGAGTGCGTTAAGTATTAGTATCGGGATACGAGTGAGACTGCTGGACACAGCTAGTTTAAAACATTTAACAAACAAACTTCATAATTAAGGTCTCAAGCTAAATAAGCGTCGCAAGTATTTTTAACATTGTTATGAATATTCATACGACGGAAAGGTGCAAGCAACGTGTTCACAGCTGATTAACATAAGGGAGATAGCGTTATGTTATTGTAATTGCGTATGCCGTATTTATTATTGCGATTTTAGGTATGTAGGTATGTACGTGGTAAAGTTATGTAGGGTTAAGGTTGATGAGACAGCTGTTTGGAAAGCAAGTGTTTTGAATGAGAGGCACAGGAGCGCGATTAAGGCATCTTATCATAATTTTTATTTATTAGGAACTAGCTGCTGCCCGTGGTTTCGCCCGCATCCCGAGGGAATTACTTTACGTACCCAGATAAAAAGTAGCCTTTCCGTGGTCCCTACTATCTTCGTAACAAATTTCATCCAAATCGGTCCAGCCGTTCGCGGGTGATGCTGTGACCAAGAGAAATAGGGATTAATTTTATATTTTAGATTTATTTACTTTGTCGTTATATACAAACTCAAACTCAAAAACGTTTATTGAAATTAGACTAATTAAATTAGTACTTTTTCACGTCAAAATACATTTATGACAGCACCCCAAAAACGCCCACCCTTCACTGCTTCCTAGTGTTATGGCTGGAAAGAAGAAGCAGTGATGAACAAACTTCCCAGCAACACAGCTGTCTATTACAATTTTATTTTATAATATAAATATGTCATATTTTATTTACAATATTAATATTTGATTATATGATGCACCGTGTTTACAATACAAATTTGTTTGTTTGTGTAAATATATATTGTCCACTTCAGAGCTGCCATCTGCTTTTATCATTAAAATAGTCATTTACATTATAGTAAGCTTTTTTAATAAGAATTTCTTTAATTTTAGTTTTAAAAGAATTATGAGGCAATTCTAATAAATTGATAGGGATTTTATTATAAATGCGTGTACAAAGCCCCGCAAACGAACCATGCACTTTATGTAAACGATGGTAAGTCGCGGTCAACTTATGTCTATTTCTAGTAGTAATATTGTGAATGTCACTGTTATTACTAAAAGAGTCTATATTTTGCCTTACATACACTATGTCAGCGTAGATATATTGTGATGCCACAGTCAGTACACCAATGTCTTTAAACCGTTCCCTTAGGGAGTCTCTAGCACCAAGTTGGTATATAGCACGAACTGCTCGCTTCTGCAAAACAAAGATACTTTCAATGTCAGCAGCATTACAATATAGACTAGACTGTTATCGCCCGAACTCAGTAATAAAAAACTTTATATCATCTAAAATAGAATAGGTTCATACCAACCTAGGTACTATAAATCAAAGTGAAAATCAAACCTTTTATTTTCTTGTTACAGGTACCTACGCGATTCCAAAAAAATAACTTATGTCCAGGAAAGCAGTTAAAAATAAATTAACAAAATATTTGCTATTGTTCTTTTTACTTCTTTGCGGTAAAGGGAGGTAATGTATTTATTATTTTATCTTACCATTTTTTTAATTAAACTATTTTAAAGATAATTATCGAAATAAAAAAATAATAAAGATTAAATTTCAAAATTTCAGTTTGTTCAACCTAACTTGAACAACGTATTTCGTATATTTGTCAAACTAAAACGTATGTTAATTTTGAACTAACAATGGTCGGGTTACAGTGACCATAACAAGGGGTTCGTGATCAGCCATCATAAACCTTAACCGGAGCAACAGAACTTTAGAGGTTTACGTTACATAATAGCCTTGTACGTGATTTTAGAACTCGCCTTTACAATATTTTGTGTGGTTTTAGCTTAATTTTTAACATAGTGTTAAATACGACGAAAGTAAATTGTAATTTTTTCGAGTTATAGGAACTATACACGTCAATATTTTCACCGATATAAAAATAAAGGTTTCCCATTCGGGGTGTTTTATATTCAACTACTATAATATGGAAAGACCAAAAATTTACCTAAAGGACCAAAAAACATCTTTATTTTACTGTTCTCGTGTGGTATAATACAATACTGTCGCCAAAAGATAAAGTCCATGATAGTTTCATTAATGTGATTCAGAGCGACTGTTTGATGTTAAAGACTCAAAACAGTAAGAAATTAAGTGCCCCACCTCATCCATCAAAAACTCTTCTTCTTTCGCGTTTTCATTAACTACGCGACGATCCTATAATGTGGTAAACATATTTGCTATATAGAAACCTTCCAGTCTAAACGACGACATGACTCATGTCGTTCGTTCCCAAGGATTAAATAAGTATTTCGCATGTTTGGACAAAAATCTTAAATATAGAACATTTGGTATTTGGAAATAAACTTCAAAAGAATGCGATGTGACGCATTCCGATACAGAACATTTATTTAAAAAAAACCTAAATATAAACAACACATCATAATTCACGGAAAACAATTAAAAACGTATAATTTAGGCCGCACATCTGTTGTAACCGTTTCACAATATGGCACGTGGTCGAACCCCCTGTACAGGGGTAGCGCACCGTGACCTCTTAATGACTGGACATGTGGAGAATACCGTATGGGTGAGATACTGGTGAGGTAAAAAAATACTGGTCCTTATACCTTAGGGTTATTATTTGATAGTGATGTTTTAGACAAGGACCAATTCTGTTTTTGCTCGGAACTAAGGACCAAATGGCTAGTTTAAGTTATGTGTGTTTTTACTCCAGAAATTGGCTCTTATTTTATAGTTATATAGAGTGTATTATTTTATTAACAAATTCTGACCATTAATAACATTTGGAATGTTCTCGATACATTTACTAGTTTACTTAAAATTTAGATATCAAAGGCTTTTATAAAAGTACCTATAGCCTCAACCTAATATTACTCCAAAATTAGCCAAATGACAAAAATCTACTAAACATATCAATCATCTCATTGTACAGAATACAGTCTAGCCCAGGCTAGGCCATCAAAACAAACTGAAACATGCAAACAAACAGCCAAATCGTTTGGAAATCTTAACACTTCATTGCCGGACGCCGTCACGCGCCCGCTCGCGTGACACGCTCCTTGTTATAATAATGTCACGCCAATAATAAGGGATAAAGGTTTGTACATTTGCGTATTGAGTCTGGCTAGCTTTAGATGAAAACTAGGTTTTACAGTAGCGTTTATACTATAAAGAAAATATATTGCACGTTCACAAATACCCAGATCAAGAACGATGCATTTGGTTCGTAAAGGAATCGAATCTATCATCAATTAATCTTACTAAATACAAGAACTTGAAAACATGAAAAGTTAAATCAATAAACAACATCAAACGAAAGCCGTCTGATAAATTACACGGTTGTAATTACAAATACAATAGAAAGTCGACCAAAATATGTTACTTAAACCTTTTAAAACTATAAACATAAAGTGTGATATCAATACTGAATTTACATTGTAACATAAATCGCCAAACGTGACGTAGCTACCACTAATTCTTAAAGTAAACATATTGATAAAATTTCTTGCCGACTACCAATAAATCACGACGAACCAAGATGTCTCAATATACTACGAAGTAATTTCACTGTTAGCACAAAAGAGACAGAAATAACAACCCTTTAAAAATCTATACGAGAGAAGGAGACAACCAACAATCCCACATTTCGTATTAATTAAGGAGCAAATGGTTTTAAATCATTTGCCGTCGACGCTCCCTGTGGGAATCCAGAAGAGTTATAAGACCCTTTATTCTAAATTTAAAATTACAATTTTGTAAATGTTTCGAATATTTTAAATCTTGTGTACTCGTTATTGGTCTCTTGGGTCGGAAAAAAAATACTGGCCTAAATATCGATACTTTATGGTTAAAGGTTAATGGTCTTTAAGGGGAAGTAAAGGGACTGTTTGTCTTGGATATAATTTGGGCTAGAATATATATTTAGGCAAAATACTTTGAGTACGAGGTAAAGCCAAGTGTAAACATGTTAATAAAAATCATAGGTACATAATTATAAACAAGGCCAGTTACTGTTTGATAAATTATTCTATATGGAACTGCCATTGATAACCATTACTTTTACATATGAAATAACTTAATACTACCACAAAAAGCGACACTTTACAAACCAAATAAATAATCCATAACAGTTTTATGTTAAACCTTACAACAGTAAAATAGTAATAATCATTATATTACCACAAAATCAATATTCATAACAACACAACACCAATTAAAACCGTTGGCACATTATCTATGCGGCCAACTGTCCCGAGCCAGTTGCGTGAAACGAAACGTCACGGGCACGGTAATCGCAAGATTGGCTCATTTGATACGTAGCTGTCACGCTGAGTAGACGTATGGCGTTGAATGGGTTAATATTAGTAGGGAGGAATGTGATATTGAAATTGGCAGTGCGTTTTTAGTGGGAACTTTTGAATATTTTTGTGCACAAATATGAATGGCCTTTTTCATTCAATTCTAATGAATGTTTAATATTTTTTATACACCCTTTGAAGGAATCTAAAGTAGGTATATACAATATTTTGAGTTTTAGATATACAGAAATATTTATACCAGAATGTCTATAATTTTATTGATGATGTTAAGATTTCATTTACAAAAATGAAACTTCTTATGATCATCTATCGTTAGTTGGTTCAATAATTTTAATTTAGAGTAGAGAAGACTAAGTAAGCAGTTGAATAATAAAAAGGAAAAAAATACATTTGGCGTAAAGTAACATAAAAATCAGTCTTCAGACACTATGTCCGTCCCATCGATCACAAGCTAATTAATTAAACTACCCGTTACGGGAGCGGAGTGAACCAATTTCACTCCGCTTTAAATTTAAAAGTGTTGAGATTGCCCCGTCCATTTAATTGATACAGCCGGCCAAGAATCCCAGTCCGTTCGGTCGTTAGCTTATCAATATACTGATTTCACACTCGTGTGTCGCGAGTATACATGGCTCGGAACTTATTTGTGAATTATTTTCTTTATAAATATAATTTAAAAGCGAAAGTGATATTCTTTTATTTTTCTATTTTGATAAGCACTGACACTATGCTGATAATTTGCTGTCATCAGTTGAAGAATTCCTTCGGATAAAAAAATATTGATCCATAATACAATTCAAATATTATTTATTACCTACCTATTTTTTTTCACATAAAATCTTACTTACTGCAAAAATGGCACATTGTTTTTATAAATAAAAAAACTTATAATTTAAAATAAAATAATAAACAATAAAAATAAAAATAAAAATATCTATAATCGCAGGCATGTGAGCCGCTCGCGTGCACAGGAGCCTACCGGTCACGATGTTCGAAGGACCAAAAAAAGGACATATTATCACATCTCGGTATGTCCGCGGGTTTGTGCGTCCACATTTATAAAACGCGTTTGTATTATTGCTTATTTAATATGCTTTTGATTCGTTTAAACGAGGGATTACGGTTTTTAATGGGAAAGGGTGGGTAGGATTTGTAGTGGTGTGATTATTTGTGTAAAAGTAATTTCGTGAAGTGTTATTGTTGTCGCTTTTTAGTTGTTTATTTATTTACGTTTTACAGGTATTTGTATTACGACTTTTTTGAAGTATAAAAATAAAAAAATATCATCTTTATATTTGTGGCAAAAAGCATGTAAAAGGACAATACTTTAATCATAACAACTCTTTGTAACCCACTTTTATTAAACACGTGATAGTCAGACATTCCGTTTGCTTTATTATAAATCTAATATTTTAATGCAATAGTTTTATTGGGACTTTTAAAAATCTTAAGATAGACTAGAAATTTTTAGAAATATATATAATTATAGCTGCTAATTCAGAGTCGTATGTGAAGATATTATGTCCCTTATAGAACTGCTATAACTTATGAGAGTTTACCACTCAACATGCAGAGGCAGCTTAAGAATGATATATCTGTTTTAAAGGTTGCATTAACGCATTAAAATTGTACATAAATTACTTATAAATGTATAGAATGATGGACTAGAACAATAAGACTATGTATCATGCTTGATAAATTTATGATAATACGCTATAAATTATATGAATTTTAATAAAAATCTGTATTAGAACTTATAATTATTGTATTATAATATTATTTTATAACTAAACTGTAATGTAATACGACTAAGTTATATTTTTATTAGTAAAATTTTGTTATTATTCGTATTATTTTGAGAAGACTAGACTAATAAATAATAAGTCTTACATAGCTGAGATATTAGAAAATACAATGATCATCAATGGGTTACCTATTAAATCTTGCAATTCATCATCTGCCTAGCCTTTTCCCAACTATGGAGTCGGCTTCCTGTCTAAACCGGATGCAGCTGAGTACCAGTGTTTTACATGGAGCGACTGCCTATCTGACCTCCACAACCCAGTTACCTGGTAACACGATACCCGGTAACTGGGTGGGGTATTTATAAAATCTTGCAATTATGATAAAAAACAGAACAAATATTTAATTGGTGTAAATATTGAACTTAGAAATAAACACGGTTACTAGAATAATTTTAAGGTTCGCTTTTCATAATAAGAAAAACTAAAGGGATGATGAAAGCCTCAAAAAAACTAATGTTTAACTTATACAATAAATTGTACAGCCGCTAAAGAAAAGCTCATACATATCCAAGACATTTATTAACTAAATATGAACTCCGATAAAATTTATGTTTACAAAATTCCTGTTCATAATGTAATATCTAAGAAAAAAACTCAATTACAGTAGAGAATAAACATTACAAATAAATACATAGCAAAATATGCAATACTTAGCGCTAATATAACGTTTATACATACATCATATTCATAAATAAGACTGCTGCCTGAAAAACTATATTTCGCTCTCGTTTTGTTGCTTAGAAAAAGAAAAGGAGGGAAGAGTTATTGAGTATTTATGGACGACAAGTTTTTGTTGAGGGAGGTTAGTCTATAAAATAAGCATGAGCAGGCTTGAAGGACCATAAAATTATGATAATGTGAATAGGTACAAATTATATTAACGTATTCTTTATGCTTCAAATCCTGTTTTCAAGTTGACGTATTGCATTGATCTTTGATAGATTATTTCATAATTTTAACTGATAATTATAAATGCGAATGTGAGTTGGTTTGTTACGCTTTCACTGTAAAACGGCTGTATGGATTTAGAAGAAATTTAATATGGAAATGGACTGAAACCTGAGAAAAGATATAGGGTAGTTTTTATCCCGGTACACGAAGTAATTTCACCAGGATGCATGTGGGACCAAGGAAAACGGAATATTTCAGAATCAGAATACCCTTACGAAAGGTGGTGCACCATTAAATGATCATAGCACGGTTTGGTTGATCTTTGATGTAGGTATAGTAGGCGGCACGTAACTTGGCCAAAATCGTAAGTAGTTTTTCTCTTTTCTCTAACTATTTTCTACATATAAATGTTTAAAAGTAAATTAATACAGTAGACGATAGTGTAATGACAAGCATTGAAAGTGTTACTTTTGGATTGCACTGGGTGCACAGGCGCAAACTAGTTTCAACTACGTTAAAACCTGGCCAAGTTATTTGCCGGCAACTATACCCGAAATTTTATTTAGACTAGAATAAATCATATGGCAAAAAGCGAACGGAAAAGGATTCCTGTTTAGTTCTTTTCTCTATTAAAAAATCAGTTGTAGCTCGAATCAATGAACTCTGCCCAAACTGAGTAAAATTGTGGGGAAACTTAAGCGAAGTCGCAAGAAATAACTAGTATTATTATAAACGATTTTAAAGTCATCATGGAACACAAGTCCTAACTCCTAATTCCAAAGCGTATCAAAGGACCAAACCAGTACAAACTCTAAAGAATCTTCAGTACTAACAAGCTCCGATAAACCATGAAATTAACGAGCAATGGAAACAATCCAAGACTTGCGACCATACTCAATAACAAATGACAGTACTTTATCCCCCGCCCAGCACTGAATATCCATTTAATAGTTTAATTTACACTCTATATTCATCGAGGGATATTTATAATCTGTCAACAAGTTATAATAGTATCACGACTGATCCATAAGGTGATGAAAATTCAATCGAGATGGTAATAATATTTTATTTCGGACGTTAAAATGAAGGATAAAACTGAATGCAAGAGGTGGTGGCCGGTGGCATCCGAGGTGTATCGTTGAGAAAATCTTAGGTCTGACACACGGGCGAGTTGGTACGCGAGCGGTTTTTGAACTATTTTTTTTTCAATAGAAGATGTTTATGAAATAGGTTAATATACCGAAGTATCCACAATTTAATTGCATCATAGCATTTAGTTGTCAAATCATTTTATCAATCAGTAAATGAAAAGAGAAAATATAAATAATGAACTAAACCATGGTTACAAGACTATTAGTTGAAAAAGAAAAATATATTATTCTTTAGCTTAAAAAACTGGTCCTTACAGCCCAAAGACTGTTATTAAATGAAAAACAGTGCTGTAAACATTTTGTTTTATAATCGATAAATAAATTCATCGAAAACTCACTTCTTATAGTGACTTCGTTGAACAATACATACAAGAAATGAGTTTTCAATAAAAATACAAAAATCTAGTGTCCCAGGTGTCTGTGTACCACGCTTTCAACCGGCAAAATGGGAATAAGTTTTGGCGTGGTCCTCACATAAATCAGAAAGACCAGTGTAGCTCAATTAAAAGTTTACTATCTGATGTAGTCGGTGCTCGGTGTCATTTATTTTACCACAGATATGTGTTATATAGGCTGAAAATGTACACATGAGATTCTACTGCGAATTGAGTCTAGAATAAAATCTATCGAAATTAAATACCGTAAGTTAAATATGACAAAAATGAAAATGAATAATTAAATTATTATTGTTATTAATTAACGTTTTTTATTTTATTAGCTTGAAATTTGAAATAAATATTTTTTTTAAAAGATCATTCATTTTTTTTTTCAAAGTACAACATCCGTCCATCCTCACAAAATTTAGCGGTTATTGTAATTATTAAAATATTTACTTCCTTATCCTTACTAATATTATTTATAATTTAAATACGAGAGTAACTATGTCTGTCTGTAACGATAAAACAACTGTGCCAGTTTGGATTAAATTTCGTAAAGAGATAGCTATCAGAGGCGTTTTAAAACACCCTGTACACGGTAAGGTTATAATTATAATGCGAAAATATATCGATCGCTTAACGGATTTTGTAATGCATGTTGGTTATATTTAAACAAACTTATTCATTTGAGGCGATATATAACTCGGTAATAGAGTTATATCGTTGTAACATGTTAAAAGCCATTAGGTATTTGATTAAAAAACTATTACTAACGGGAGTCTCCTCCATGTAAAAAGGATGTTGGATGGATGGTACCACACTTGCCCGATAAAGTTTAGTGAGCCAAAATACAAGAATATGTATACCTTATTTTTGAAATATATGGCTTACAACTCGTGTGTTAATCTATTAATTACTACATTAACCACTATTCATCATCATTATTATCAATGTAGTAGGTATCTGGAGCTAATCAGCTAGACAGACGCACAGGTCGATTGGCGCGGTTGGTCTGTAGATGGGTGATCATCTATGTCATACCGAAACTCCTCCTTGCGTCGGAGAGCACATTAAGTCGTTGGTCCCCGCTTTCATTTGTAGGTCTTTGACGGTTGTTACCAGTTAGCCAGAAAGTCTGACAACCAGTCTCACCAAGGTATCGTGTTACCCGGTAACTGGGTTGTGGAGATCAGATAGGCAGTCGCTCCATGTAAAACACTGGTACTCAGCTGCATTCGGTTTGACTGGAAGCCGATCCCAATAGAATTGATATAAGGTTAGGCAGATGATGATTTTGAAGGAATATTATGAACTAATAGAAATATCCTCATCTATATCTATACTTATAATAAATCTGTAGAGAGGTCAATTCTGTACATGAAATATATTTCCAAAATAACTATCAGGGGGTGATAAGGGATCGATACTGATGCCAAAAATGCAATCAGTAAAATTTTTGTCTGTCTGTCTGTCTGTATAAACTCTATAGAAACAAAAACTACTCGACGGATTTTAACAAAACTTGGTACAATTATTTGTCATACTCCTGAGATGGTTATAGTATACTTTTCATCACGCTACAATCAATAGGAGCAGAGCAGTGAAGGGAAATGTTGTCATTTTGTTTAAACGCGCTAATCTCAGGAACCGCTGGTCCGATTTAAATAATTCTTTCAGTGTTAGATAGTCCATTTATCGAGGAAGGCTATAGGCTATATATCATTACGCTAAGACCAATAGGAGCGGAGCACCACTATTCTACGCGGACGAAGTCGCTGGCAGAAGCTAGTAGGTAATATTTTCGTCAATACGAAGACGGATGTTTCACAGCCGTTAATCATCAGTAATGCATCTAGAACTCTAATTATTTTTCCGGATCTCTCCCAAGAAAATTATGAGGAAAATTAGCGAAAGTGACAGCGGCCACTTAAAGAGAACTTTTTATATACCTCGCTCTAAATAGTAGATCATAAAACACCAGTTATGCCTATCGGAGAGTAACGTTCGCTATGCCGATTTTTTATCGATACGGTCGCGATTGTAATCGACTTTCGGCTATTAACATCGATATTTTGATTGTTTCGATATCGTTGGAGAGTGTGAAAGAATTTTTCTGTGATTTATAGTTTCTTTTAATGGAATAAGAGCAATTTTTATTTTTGTAAAATGTCAGTGTAACAAATTCGCGATTCTGAATTCGTCTGCAGGATTTTGATAATTTGTTTTTTTGTAATTTATTACTCTTATTATTCTCCTTTATTCACTTTTTGTACTTATTTTTAACATTAAAAAATAATAATTATAAAAAATACTGTAAAAAAAACCCTTAAAAATACAAAAAAAAATAGGGATCCACCGATGTCGGGAGCAGGGTTATGATTCTTACTGTTTTGTTATTGACTATGAATGCAAACAGTATTTGCAGCAAAACGTCAAGAACGTTTTGTGTGTGTTATTTATTTAATCTTAATATCTGATGACCTTTTAAACAAAGCATTCCTTTTATTCATTTCCTTATATATAAACCATCTCCCATAATTTCGTACCCAAGGACCATTAAACAAAGCAGATCACAAACTCATTACTTTTCAGATCAGTTGCCAACAAAAATAATTTCTCAATGATATAGCAACACTGGCCATTACGGCAGTTACGGTATTTTGTGAGAATCGAGCGCCCGTGCGCCGATCAATTATGATCGATATCGATTTAATTGATGGTAATCGGTAATGACGCGAGACACCGCAGCTGTAAATTTTATTTATATCGCTGACTTGGCGAATTAAAAAAGTGGCAATTTTTTTTTGGGTTAAACTTTGGCTTTTGTTATAGTAACTGTTTTAATTGCTTTGTTAAACTTTGACTGTCTTACTTATAAATTCTTAATCTGCTGCTCAGCAATCGTTAATCTGCTGCTCAGCAACAGATTAGCGAAAATCTCACTCATAAATGCTGTTTAGCGTTAATCCGAACTTAAGATATTAGCGTAAGGATTAGGTGAGAAATGGTTAAACTTCAGATTACAGGATTTTTATAAGTAAGACCGTGTATGGTCATTTATGGTGAATCATTGATATATATTTTGACTTAACTAAACAAGGTCGCTATTATAATTTAAACTATTTATATAAAAGAGACACTTATCTAATTCTCACATACCATTTTTTTTTTCTACATGACCTCTTGCAGGGTGCTTCTAACAGCATTCGACCTGCTTAACCGGGCAATCTCTCATACCTAGTAACCTCATCTCATCAAATAGTCGGATCGTTGATAATCCAAATTTTCATACTAAAATTTTAATTTGACATAGGAAATGTGACAATGAAATTCAAATCCACCTTGAGCAAGCGTGGTGATTAATGTTCATGCCTTCTCTGTATGAGAAGAGGCCTGTGCCCAGCAGTGGGAAAATATATAAGATGATGTTAAAATTAATATAACATAGAAATTTTGCTTTTATATTATACTAGCTGTTTCCCGCGGTTTCACCCGCATCCTGAAGGAACTACTTAGCGCACCCGGGTAAAAAGTAGCCTATGTTGTTCCTCAGGGTCTATTCTATATATATAAATTTCATTTATATCGGTCCAGTAGTTTTGGCGTGAAAGCGTAACAGACAGACAGACAGACAGAGTTACTTTCGCATTTATAATATTAGTAAGGAAGTAAGGATTTTGTATTTTGCAGCTTAGTACGTAATTTAATTATTTTTTTACAAACTTTAGCGTCAATTACCAAACGTGTCGAGTATAGTATTAAATAGAATAATCAATTATGTGTTTTCATGCTTTAATTTTATCGATATAAGTCCCATCACCTTTACTGCAACACAAATTAAGTAGCAAAGTAATGCCTTCGCAACTACCATAATAAAACCATTTGTTATTAAAATAATGTTTACATTTTCCAATGACTTTGGTCCTAAACATTATTACGCACATCCTATTATAATAATTATAAAACACTATATATCATGTAAGCCTTTATCGATACTGATAGAAATCGATTTTAAAATTCATCTATACTAATTAGGTATCGATATTATCGCAGTGAGTTCGAACAAAAACTCTATCACTATTTACGCGAGACATGTCAAACACTATGGTGAATTTTAATAAGATCGATTAAAAAAATGTCTTGGCTATGAATAATAATTTTATTGGGATATGAAAAATAGGAGAGAAATTGTATATTATTATCAAAGACACATTAGATTCGTTAATTCACTCTTTAGTTTTATTTCATAAAGAATATTTATTTTGGTAATAATTTATCGATGAAACTGTAGGTAATTTATTTTTGTTTTTATTCTATTATAAAGTAATATTTATATTTTTTTATTATATAATAAATAAATAATAATTAATGAATAATTACATTGTGCAATATGACCATTAATATTTAAATTACGGCATATGAATTTATTTGTCAATTTTAATAAATTATAATATTATGTCTTCAGGTTCCAGTTTAACTATAAACAAAATTTCAATTAATAACATCAATTTTCAATTTATTTCATAATTGAATTTCTCTCGATTTCCATACAAACACATCGTTAACTTAATGTAACAAAGGCATAATGGCCGCACCTTTTAAATATTATAATTTCACAATACATTATAATTTTAAATGTATGAACCGAAATTACTACCACAATGTCATAGATACTTGAGAAAATTAATGCTAGGTACGATGTTCAATTTATGTCTCATTTTCACTGAAAAATGAGCAATCGCAATTTTATTTCTTACTCCTCAAATATAAAGACTCAATTTGTTTGAAAACGTTGAGCAAAGAAGGCGATATTGTGTAAAGAGCCTAAAGGTACAGTCGCGCACATAAATAACTGCGAGCGAGATATGAAGATGTCGAGTGGTTTAATGAAACGTCAAAGTATCTGGCTCATTGATTGCTCGCGAGAAAGCATAAATCGTATGCGCTCACGGGTACTTGCGACGCTTAAATCATTTTGCGCCTGATTGTACGTGTTTGTTTATGTTTCTGATGGCCAGTGTGTGCACGTGGTGGCTTACTCATTATCAATAAATTGCTTGGTATTGCGAAATGAGATTGGCCAAGGACGAGCGGCGATAATTTTCTGAACACACATGAAATTTTGTCTTTATATTTACGTGTAGAGAAAAAATAACTTAATAATCTCTTCAGACCCGATTTTGGTCACGGCAGCCAATCTCAATGAAGACTAGCCAGGTACACTGGTTGGACGGTTTAATAATACAACTACTACAAAATCTACATAAAGTATTTGTACATTCAACAGCAAAATTATTAAGTATACGACTTCACACACCTTTTTTATCCTTTGTTGTAACTTTCACTGTCCTTCAAGCGTCAAAACGAGTGGGTAAATTGGCGTTAAAATAATAAAAAAAAATTGACATAAAAAATGAAAGTATTTTTTGCTACCCTATCTAAATTTTCTGTGTTTACAGTGGGAAATAGTTTGTGAAATAATTGTTATAATTAGCACTTTAGTAATTAATACTTTTATAACTATTATAATTATTCTATTACCTATTGGGCATCTCTATTTCTTTTACAGCTCGATTTTATATTACGTGCCAAATTTTATTATATAATTGAGCCAGCAGTTTGAGTGTCTCAATATGACATATGACTTTGGCATGTCGTAGGATAGAAAAAATATTCCAAATATTTCTAAAAGAAAAATCTAATTATCATTTCGATGTTTTGTTTTTTTGGTCTTTTTACCTTTTCGGGTTTGTCACCCAACCCATGTATGTATACATATAATCCAAAAAAGGCAATGACATCTCTTGATTTAAAATCTGCTTATTAAAAGAATAGCACATTTCATAAAAAAGAATACAAAATAAATATGAGACCGTATTTATTTTGTAATTATTTATTTAATATTTTTTTTACAGAAACTTCGATAAAACATTTTAAAAACAACTGATATTTTTTTTTATAACATTGTATTCAACAATACCGATAGCACCAAATTTTCACAAACAACGCAACATCAAAGGCTCTTTAAAACGAAAAAAAAAACACTAAATTTCAACAACAACTTATTAAAAATCCCACTAAACAACAACAACACTCTAACAACTATCAACACTACTTGCATAATCAGAAGCCCGGTGTTTGCAAATCCTTATTGCTAATTACGAGCGCTTATAATTACTTCGTCCCCTTTGATAAGCATTTCTTTTATTTTTGCTCCTGCACCTGTTAAAGTAATTGGTTCTTTCACCAGTTTTTTCGCTTTTAAATATAAGTTTTCAAGTTGATATGGTAACTAATTCTGACAGCTGTCACCGTTGATGAAAATGGTTTTTCAACTAAACTTTATAATGCTACATAATTATTATTTGAATTTGCATATATTTATAAAATTTCAAGCATGTTATAAGCTTTTGTTGATAAAGATTCTAACTCATATTATAATTGCGAATGTCAGTTTGTTTGCTACGCTTTCACGGTAAAACTGCTTAACCGAATAAGATAAAATATGTTTTGAAGATAGAGTGGACTTTAGAGACTAAATTATCATAATGTCTCATTATTTTCTATGATTAAGTAAAAATGTACTTTAATTCATATTTTCTACTTTGACTGTTCCTTTTAAACAATAAATATAAAAGGTTATTCTTTACTATTTTTCTTTCAATAAACACGATACAAAGTTTCTCAACAAATGTTTTCCATAATGTATGCCATCGATGCGAGACAAAACAATTAATAGTTTTGCAGGCCCTTAAAGCTTACAAGTTCTATAGTTGATGAAGCAATATTGTATTATTCATCTGTTATCATTAATTATTAGAATACTTTTCAATTAAAAAATACCTATCAAAGTTACACACAGCCATTTAAAGGATTGACAACTTCTAAATTGCCATTATGAAAATTTTATAGTGTCATCCCACACAAAACAAGTAATTAAAAATACCCATTTCTACTATTAATAATTTCTTCATTTCATACTTCGCGTTCGAACTTCAAATTAATATTCGAATTCAACAGCTTGACGTGTCCTTTACTCGATTATTTAAATTCAAAAAGTGGTAATTATCGAATAATTATTGTTCTTTATCATCGATTATTCGATTCCTTTAAAGCATTATTGCTTACGCCTAGTGGTTTTTCGTAGTGTTGTCGTGTTGTTATTTGCATACAATGTCGATTATAGATTGTCGACACCGCTCTTTATGATGGGTATTTGTTTTGTATTATTTCTTGAGCACATGGCGTATGGTTTTAGTTATGGCGGTCTGAAGCGATATGTCATCCTTATATGAAGAAATATGCGAAGTTAATTTACATTGTACATTTGTAATTAAAAACTATTTTGTAACTATTTGTATTTATTAGATGCAAGTGTCTGGTTTTAATTTTTATGGTTGGCAAGTAAGTATAACTTTCGTTGCAAAAGAAATATTGTAAGAAATATTATGCAATTGTTTTAAATTTCAAATAAATTAATAGTTTGTTATCAGGCCCGTTTTATTGCATTTCATTTCAGAATATAACTGACTGTTTCCGTTTCAAGTTAAGCCTTGTTTTATAAACATCGATGCTTTATGCTTTCGAGTTATCCTCGGGCAAAACATGCCTACCAATACAAGGGATAATTCGTGTACTCTATACAAGGTGTTCATAATAAAGCATTCGAGCCATTCCGAGAGAAAATACGTTCTGAAGTCCGGAGTTATCTATTGTAATGTCTCAGGGCCTGCAGTCTCGACATTGATAGCGATGTCATCGCAAACTACCGATCGCTAAATATTAGCGAAAAAATTCGGTTGCCGTAACGACGATAACGATACATGCAAGTCTCGACAGACGAGATAGCGAACAAAATCACATCACTATGTTGACTTTGCGCTGTCGGTACACTTACGAAAATCGTATTTATAGTGCGGAGATTTTATTGTAAAATATTGGCAGTTAACAAAAATCTTTATATTAAAGGGAAAATTGGGGGACAAAATATTCTCAAATAATTATCTTTCTTTGAAAATTTTATAGAAGATAGGTAAACCTTATCATATTAACACTTTTTTGCAACGAAACGTGTAAATAGCTTGAACCGTTTTTAAGAATACAGTTAAACAAAGAACATAATAGTTCGCGTCCTTGCAACACAGACGTTGAACATGACAAACTTTATGTCTCCGACTGAAAGACTCGTTTCTATGGTCATGATGAATAAATTAAAAAAATACATGACAAACTGTCAATGTCAAGTTTGTTTGTTCACAAAATAGATTGAATCCGATCTGTTATAAATACTGATAAAAAACTGTTTTCCGATGTTGGGGGACAATGGTACAGGCGTAGTGTATGCTCATACCTCAACTGGCGTTGTTGTCTGTCCAACACAGACACCTAAAAAACAAACTTCAGCATACCAAAGCATCTTTCAACGATACCCTTGGCTGAACGATGAGCATTTGTATATTTCCACTCCGGTCCGCACACTCAAGGCATTGATTCTTTAAAGGAGGCATCAACCATGGTTCCATCGGATTTCCATCATCAGTTACAAGAATAAACATAGAAAGTACTTTCAACTGCCAAATGAGAAACCTCTTCTAGCCAGATTATAATGTATATTTATTATTATTTACCAAGCAGCCATGTACTTCACCTTCGCCTTCACACTTCCTGGAAATAGCATTCAGTGGCACCTTAACGCACCCGTGTAAAGATAACCGCCTTGCAATAAAACTAGTCTGAATGTGATGGTATAAGAATCTTATGGGAACAGTGGCATGCGGTGTTGTGTTAGTGATACGAGAGCTTGGAGACGGCACCCAGGAAACCCGCAGACGTCACCTACTAAAAGGATAAGAGTCGTAGTTAGACATCGAGGGTGGTTTGAAAATGAGGTTTTTCCCCCATGGGGTTAGGACCACCATTATGGTGTATAAAGATCAAGGCGTCATAGAAAACTTTGCTCCAGGAGAGATGAACCTCACCAGAAGAGTTTCCAGGCCACCATTACTCGACAAGTAGAGCCGCACGGCGTCTTTGGGCACATGGGACTAATTATTATTTACTGATATTGTGTATGTTAGACTAAGGTACATATGTATTACATTTTCGGATAGGGGACTTTATTCCCTATCTCATGATATATAACAAGTGTATTTTATGTAAACTACTGACGAATAAATACAAGCCGCAGAGTTCTACAGTTACATCGCGAAACAAAGTGTTTTATTGCGTCTGTCCCTTGTGTCTCCCGTTTCCTCGGCTGCCAATGTGGTATCCTATCTGATATGATATCTTGTGGTACTCTGTCTTGCTGACTCTTCCGACTGCGCATTAAAGGGTGCGTGGGGGCGTGGTGCAACCAGTGCGAAGAGTTCGGGGTTTGCCGAGTGTTGTGTGCAAACGCGACAGAGGCGAGTCACGGCTCGCCGTGTCAGTCATGCCCCATCGATGAAACTGCTGTGGAGCATTTCTAAACTGTTCTTTAAATGCACACCGTTCTTCTTGGATCATGGGAAATTTAACATAGCTTTTCATTAATAGCCAAAGTCACAACATGTATTACTGGGTTTAGTGGCTTTTGGCTTATGCTACAATCCCACTCCAAGCCAACAAGTAGTTGGTAGCACCCACTTGCGTAAAATCGAAGTGCCTTCGGTATCTATTAAGAAAGTAATTAGAAGTACTTAGAGACTAGAAAAAATCAAGAAATATTATTTAGGCATGGAGCCTAGACGACTTGGGACTCCGTAAAACGTCGGTAACGCCGAATAGATTGGCGAAGTTCACCACAAAGCTCATGAAACAACCTAAGAACCAATGCTAACGATCGTAGCGATCACTTATCGGGCTGTCAAAAATGGTCGCTAGGAAATTCGATAATATAACGATAAATCGGTATCTTAGCAACAATATTTGTCAAGTTTGCGATGACAGTCGATAGCTTTGGCAGTAGAGACTACCAAAAATCGTTGTGATCGGTTCGTTAGCACGTAGCGACCGATTTTTGTCGTAAAGTCATCGCTATCAATGTCGAGACTGCAGGCACAGGAGAAAACAAAAACGTTTGCAATCATACCGATTTCACTTTTCATCAATCAGTCCGGTCGTAACAGCGTTCATTATATCAGTATTCATCATTACTACGTATTTTAATTGCGAACGTATGTATGCGAAAATTACATTTACCGCGAAAAAAAATTCTTTCGGATAAAAGTGTGTAATTGATACGAATGGGTAATTATCGATACAATTAAAGTGCTTTATGCAACGCCCCGTCACTATTTTGCTGTAATAACTGTAATTCGAAGCATAGCACTGTACCGATCAATTATGATTATACGATTATAACTAATTAGTTACGTAGAAAACATTTTTACTATTCGATTTATTTTATTTATTCATTTGGAAAACCATGTATGTATCCGTCGATTGTTGAAAAATTTATAACTAATTTTGATTTTTTTTATTAGAATTATATATGTATTTTCACTTCGTCTTTCTGTCACAGCTATATTTCAGTAATGCTACCGACTTGAAATTAGATGTTATGATTGTATTTTGAAGTTAAAGAATAATAATTATTGTTTTATGATAAAAGTTCCTACATAATTAAAAGTATAGCGAATATAATAATTAACTATTTGAAGCGAAATATAGAATACCATTTTCCTGTTAATAGCAATACAATATTATCCTATTAAAAACTAAACTATTGCAAATTGCTCTAATAATAATTCTATTTATAAAGTGGGTTATTATAACGCCAGTTAATAAGAATCTTTTAATAAAACACGTTATCGGCTTACGAGACTTCAATGGCACTTCATAGAAAAGGGCGGTACTATTAGAATTAGCCACTTTATATAAAAAATATCGTAAACGTAATATCGTAAAAACGGTCGAATTTGCTAAGATAATGAGAGACGTATTCGATCACGATTTAACCTGAGGGAACTACGTAACGTACCCGGATAAAAACTACCCGTCTCCTGGGTCAATTTTCATCTAAATAGATTAAGCAGTTTTGCCACAAAGCGTAAAAAATAAACAAAATCATTAACACATTTTTAATATTAGTTACGATTAGGATAATTGGGATAGGATTCGATATATCTTATAAAAAGTTACACTAGTTCACGGAGTGTAGTGCACGGTTCCATAAAGTAGGTCTTATGGAGAAGAACCGGTAAGAAACTTCATGGATAATCTTTTCAAAGGCTAATGTTTACTATGATTTAATTACAATAAGATACCTACCTAATAATCTGAGAAAATTATAAAATACTTTTATACGAATCAAAAACTAATCAAAATGATGTACCACTTTTGAGGGAATCAATTGTACTTACGGCGTTTTTCAACCAAGAAAGATTAGTAGTAGTCTGTGTTTCAAAGGGTTTTGTGTAAGGATATCAGATTATTTCATTCATCAATAAAAATAACAAAACTCCATACGAATTCTCTACCAAATTTATCGCGGAACAATCTGAGCACATTAGTCAAGATGGACATATCCAACTCGCACGCTTGTTCAACAATTAAAAATATTACACATACCCATAATTCTTTCCACGCCGTATCAAACCCAAAAAATACTCAATTAAAACAACGGGAGCTGCAAGATAAAATTAAAACTTAATTAAATCCCCATAATACAAAACTGGTTGAAACAGAAACAGGGGTAGCAACAAAAAGGTTCCGAACAAAAAGACCAGAAACTCAGGCGTAAAAACATTTTGTCACTAATATAGCGAGTTCGTGAGTCGTGCTGTCCGTTTGTTTTGCTCGGTGTGAAACATGGGATTGTGGCGGTTATCGGTGTCCGCCTTAATGATCCATTAAGCTCTGGGAAGGCTTTCGTTATAAAATGTGGGAGCAATGGTGCTTCAGATTTTGATGTGGAAGCGTGAAAGTGTTAATGGTTTTTGCATATTAGATTCATATATGGTTTTATTAAGGTGGTGTTGGTGGTCAAATGTGGAGTCAGAATTCTGGTCCTTACAGTGTATGTAGAAATACTGTAAAATAAGAAGCATTAGTTAGAATAACAGATATATTATGTCTAGCAATTGCTTCCCATTGTAATTTGTCAGTGGAATCCAATCAGCAGAAAAAGTAGCATTCATCAAACATATAAACTATTTCTTAATTGTCTTTGGTTGAATATGTTTTGCTTTGTGGTGTTCGTTTTTAAAATAAAGTAACATCAAATGGATACAGTATTTAACAGGGTTAAGATGAAATGATTGGTTGTTAATTAACCAGTCTCTAATGAAGACTTATTTTTCACATTATCATCCTCTGACTAGGTATATGACTATCTATATGACTTTATGACGAACGTATGTCATTCGTGCAATCTTTCGTTGCGATCAAAGGATAAGACATTTTAAATAGAAATTTTGTAATATACAATTCCTTCTTATCGATAGAAATATGGATTATTATAAATACCCATATGAAAAGTACGAACCATAGCACTTTACTTTTAACTGAAAACTGTGTCAAACTATCCTAACAATCCTTACTAATATTATGAATTCGAAAGTAGCTTTAACTGTCTGTCTGTCTCTCTGTTACACTTTCACGGTAAAAACGGTTGAACAGATTTAGACGTAATTTGAAACGATCATATAGATGTAATGTTAAACCTGTAGTAGAAGAATTAATAACACTTTAATAAAGAAAATGTATTGAAATAGATTTGACACTAATCTAAGATCTTCCTTGGGTTTTCTTTAAAATTTTCTTTGCATGTATTATAAAAGCACTATTCCACTTGTTCCCCTTTTCCATCAACACACAACAATGTCAATTTCATACAACATTAACTCGTGGTTAGTTTTATTTCGACACAGTGGAGTGGCTGTGTTTAATTCCAGTTATCAGCTACTATGTCCACGCGGCTACCTGTTAAATATGGGATTCGGTTCAACTTCGAGTGCGCGCAGACTTAGGAATAGCATAGAGGGGTACGTAACTTTAATATTTGATAAAAAAAAAAAAAATTAAGGAGTTGGTTTACAAAAATATAGAATTATTGCATTTAGGTTTTCATTTTGGTAGTAATTAATAATACACTAATAAAGCATAGAAATGACAAGAATGAATAGTGATTCAAATTGACCTTTAATAAAAATAACCTGAACTTGATGTCCATCTAGATAAAGTAAAGTAAACGATCTTTGCCAGTTTTTTAATCACAAATGCAAAAAAAAAGAGCAACTAATAAGAATTTTGTTTAGTGTATATTTTGGCCTAAACTAGGCTGAAAGTCAGCACTTTTTAAATGTTAAATGTACAAAAGACTGCCCCCAAAACGCCCGTTCTTCACCACTTCCTATGTCATATGTTTTTGCTGGGAAGATGAAGTGGCGCAACAAACTCCCCAGCAACAGATATTCTACCTGTTTGAAGAACGCTGTTATGTAATCTATCCCTGTTTCCCTTGGTCACGGCATCACGCGTGAACGGCTGGACCAATTTGAATAAAATTTATGTAGATAGAAGGGATAGTTGGAGAAGGTTAAGGCTACTTTTTATCTGGGTGTGTGAAGTAGTTCCTTCAATTAAACATTCATAAATAAATTATTACTATCCACTAATCCTTTTAAGCCAACGACACTTCTAGCGCTCTCATCGATCTACAACCGAATGTCTTACTCATCGGGTGCCGAAGTCATAAATTCGGCCGGCAGCTCATTTGAATGCGACCGATTGTGATCGACGGCTGCGCGAGCGCACCAATTTATAGCTCACGCCCCATACATACGGACGGTAAATATTGAGAGAAATACATTGAGTGTTTAGTTTGATAATTATTTAAATATTTAAAGTTATTAGGAGACGTTTACGAACGTTTTAGGACTTGTTTTTAAGAAGTGTCACGGCTTGTAAATTTATCGCTCACGAATTACTATTTAGGATACTTGATATAAAGGTAGTAATGAAAAAAAAATGTAGGTGGGTGATTTTCAAAAAAATTGACCCCGTGACGATCAGGAAATATAATTTTGGGATTAAATAAAATTGCTTAAATTTACTCTGGTATCAAAGAATACGTAATTAACTAGCTAAATATGCTATTTAAATTAAAATTTAAACATAAATATGAGAAATATTCAAGTTTTTCGGTCAACCTATGACGCAAAGTGTTCCTGTACGTCACACAATATAATCGGTCAGAAATAAAACAACCAGGTATTGAATCAAAATCAACTTAAATTAGCATAAAGATATGCTTAAAATGTTTCCAAAAATAACAAAAAGTTAGCATAATTCTATCGCAATAATAAATAATCAGCCAAATAGTTTCATTTTCGTCACTTCTTAGACACATTGCCCTAGAAAAGTTGTTGTTTACTAATGATACGTGTTACAAATTCAAAAATCAAGCAAGGTGAGGAATTTTCGACAATTACAAAATTCTAATAGTGACAAAACTTAATATTGTAAAGAAATCTAGATACTTTTAAAACTGGTTTTGTAGAATTTAGAATATAGGACAGTGACTATTACGAAAATTGTGTGACGAATAGGAATAATTTGAGCAGTATCCACACTGCCAATTGCCACCATTGGCATTATTAATGTAACATTGATTTAAATCAAAATATGTTAGGATTTTGTCAACGTCCCAATATACTACTATATCGGCTATATCTCTCTTATCAAAATTAGGTAACACGTAGGTAAGTATCTTTTACAAGATTAAAGCTCAGTGTACAACGAAATTGTACACTGAGCTTTATAGTTCAAGTTCGTCACGATTTTATTCCGGTAGTAAGTCACATGACGCACAGGACGTGACATATTCATACGACGAAACTTTTAAAATTAAAAATAACTAATACGCTGTTAAATTAACTTGTTTTTAGCTTTATTAATCTAATATAGGTTAACTTATGTTTTGAATACAATATGCCAAAGTAGAGAAAATGAGTTTATTTGCCTTTTAAATACTGTCACTATTCAGAAAACTTTTTCTGCATGTCGAAGACACCAAGACTTTCATCACAGATTTTGTCGCAACTGACGTTTAAACAGTATTGGTGGTATCAAAATCCGATCACAATGATGCCAGGAAAGTAGAAAAAACACAAATTAGTAGATTTTGTCTTATGTAAGATATCAAATTCACCGTGACGATACCGGATTTTCCGGTACTATGGTTTTCGTAGGACAACGTTAATTTAATGATATTTGTTAAAAATAACTATAAATTAATCACATAAAGACCAAAAACACACTTTTAGACATAATGACATTATGTTCAAACACCTAAATATACTCAAAGCTCAATAGTCTACAAGTAAGAAGTATTCGAAATCACCGAGGGCACCGTGGGACACGCGAAATCTTCACCTCCTGTGGTGCTTTTTTTTTAATATAAATATATCTGTCGACTTTTTATGGTGTTTTTCAATTTAACTTGATTTTAAAATGTCTGCCTTAATCATATAACATTTCACATCTACATGTGCCATATAAAAAAACCAAAATAAAAATGTTTGAAGTTGTGGGACAGTCCGATTTTGCTAGGGTCACTTTTTTTGAAAAACACCCAGGTACTGAAAATACCACGAGTGAAATAAAACACATAGTCCTAAGTAGTCCTAACTCCCTAAGAAAAAATATAAATGAGAAAGTGAGTTTGTTTGTCACGCTTTCAAAGTAAAACGGCGGTATACATTTGGTTGAAATTTCGTATAGAGATAGAGAGGACTCTGGAGATTGCTATAAGCTACTTTTCATCTTGGTGCGTTAAGAAATTTCCAAAATGAATCGTGAGTACTAGCTAGTATGATAATTAAAAATGCCATGCCACAATTCTTCATTCATAATTAGCCAGAACTAATTAGCAAAACACTTTCCAAAGAACTTCGTCAAAATATCTCATCAGTCATACCAATATAATTACTGAAATCGATCTAATTAAAGCAGACATTTCTTCAACAAAGCTGATTTTTTTTCAACGACTTTCATTTTCCAGCAGCTGCAGCGCTGTATCGTCCATTACTTTGCTTACAATAATTATGTTAGAAAGCATAAACTCGCTGTAAGAGAAAACACTACGTTTTGTAGATGCTACGACAATTATGTAATTATCTTGCAATTGTTATTTTTTTGCTAAATTGCATTTGTTACGGTATTAGTTTCAAGGGACATGATTTTCATAGTAAGTATGGGATTTCAGAGTGATGATAATGATTCTTTTAATGATGTTTGAGACTTAGTATATGTCAATAATATTTTATACACAAGTTCACCGACGAGATAATGATCCGATTTACTTAAAACAGCTGTATACCATAAACTTCCAACCTTCGATGGGTAACGTATTAATTGTGATTTTTATTCCTGAAACTAGAAGTGGATAACACAAAGGTTTAAAATTAAAAAAAAAACCTTTTCGTTTAACGGACCGATTACGAAACAATCAGTCGGTGATCTTGGCCCTTAAAGCGTAGTGGCGTAGTGGCGTCTTGGTTAAGGCATCTTGTGTACACAAGCTGCAACTGACAAGTAAGTGTATCTTAGACACCACTGATACACGGTGAAGGAAAACATCGTGAGCAAACCTTGACTTAAAAGTCTGGAACCACCAATCTGCCTTGAGCAAGCGTGGTAATCAATGCTTTACCCAACAGTGGGAAAAGAAAATAAAAAGGCCCTATGATCATGATGATATTTAGGGTTTTTTCAATCCTCTATACCTGTTTGTTCTTCTTATTCAATATTTCAAAAGGTTATTTCATTATTTATAATATCTTAATCAGGGTTCCGTACCTCAAAACGTAAAAAAGGAACCCTTATAAGAGTGATCTCATGAGGGTTCCTTACAACACAGACGGACAAACGGACAAGAGTGATCTCTTGTCTTTGGTTTTGATACTGAATCATTTGCTGTCATTCGATTGATTTGAAGGCAATATTTAAATATACAATTCCGTGTTATTTCATCACCGCGTAAGTCAGATAAAGAGGTTTGGAAAAGATAGTAGGTACCTACTTTGACAAAAGATCTGCTACTGTAAAGACATACATTAAGAGAAGACATAAAAATATTATCAAAAATACTCTCATACACAAAAACTAATTAATTTAATAATAATTCAAACACTAATTGACACATCTAGTTTTCACTCAGTTCCTGCCTACCTTATAACGGAAAAAGAGCGTGAAGATACCACATCTATGTGTGGTAGTAGGTTACTTGGCGGTACCGGGTTTACTGTGGCCGGCCGCCGTAAAATTGTTACTATTAGCAACCGCCTTGACATAGCAAGCATTGAATAATTGCAGTGTACAATGTATACTGGGCACACTGTACTTGCTATTTGGGTATGATGCGATACTTACTACATGTATATGTATTTCGTTATATGTATTTTCTAGCTGTTTCCCAAATAGAACTTATTTACTCAGTTAAATAAAAACTATTCTTTGTCTTTCCTTGGTTTTCAATCTAAAGCTTTATCAAAGTTCATGTAAATCAGTTCAGCCGTTTAACGGTGAGAGCGTAATAGACGGACAGACAGAAAGCCATGTGCGTTTTGGGGGTCGTATCTTTAAACAGCGGCCTTTGACCCAAAATTTGCCATTTTTCTGGCTCATTAAGTCACCATACTAATAATATATACTGTTTTAAAAAGTTAGGGAAAGAAAAAAGCGACTGTTTACTAGTTTCCATGACCAAGCGATCGTTACTTAATTATTTAATAATAACAGTAACATTTGAACCAGTTTTTTTTAACAGTTAACCCTATCTATCCTACAAAGGAGCCGCCGCGAAGTCAAACACATACAAAAAGCCTTTTTTCCCTCGTCCTGACCGCATTTAACCCCGAGTTAATTATTTAAGGCTAAGAGCACATTTATCACACATCGGCGAGCGCCGGTAGTGCGTTATTTATTACTCTATATATGTTTATATATGCTTGTACTGTGACGCCGCTCGTAAATATGTGAGAGTTATTGGTGACGAATTTAAATACTGCCACTGTTGCTTCTGTTTTTGCTTCAGCCATAAATTAATACGCTATAATGATCAGACTTGTGTCTAGTTTTTTCTTCATTATTACTTACAACGTATAAGTTACGTAGAACTGCAATAGGAAATCACTTGTGTAAGTGTTTATAAAATTGTTTGAGATATTTGTCTCAAAGGACCAAAAATATTTACTCTAAGGACCACTTCTTTTGTAGTTTTTCTATAGTTGCTTCTTTAAAGTGATGCTATGTTAAGTGTATTTTATCAAACCCCTTTTTATTTTACATCTATTTACGCAACAAATACGTAGCTCAATCATCAATCAAAGAACAAAGTTCTATTTTGCTACATTCAAGTGAAACTACCACGACTAAATAGTAATTAAATTAAATGTATACTCGAAACAGGGTTGAAACATTTCAGAAAATATTTTTCCCATTTCCATGGTTGCGCCATAAGACATCTAATTTATTATCAACAAACATGGTGTCAGTTACGATTAGCATAAAGTCATTAGGAACAGTATGTTATAAATTACAAAAAATATGTTATAATTGTAATAAAACCGCGGCCAGCGCCCTCTAGGGAGTGTTTTTTATGTGCCAGTTTGTTTTGTAGGTTATCATAATATTTTAGATTAAAAGTTTTTTTATTAGGTACTTTTGGGGTGCTGTAAACATGAATTATGTCTGTTAAATGGCTGAGCTAAAACCATTGCTAGTATTTGGTCCTTTAGTACGTTTTATTCTAGGTCTTTCAAAAGTCTGTGCTAACATGTTTTTAACTAAAAAATGTGCCTAAGATAACCTTATACAGTACATTAAAGTTTAGAAATTTATTGGGCCTTACCAGATTTCGAACTTGCACACTTATACAAGAAGTGCTTTAGCCACTAGGCCACTACGACTTTTAAGTACTTACGCCTAATCTACAATTCGCATTCACACTTAGACACCCAGCAATAAATCCAAACATACAAAAATAAATGCCTTAATTATGCAAACGACTTTAATAAATTAACCAACGATGTACAAATGATTTATCGCTCGTAAATTTTGTTTCTAAATTTACATATTTCCGTACAAAATCGACTGATTTGTATCAATGATGTTTTAATAACTTTGTATTTAGGTTTTTATGTTTCCTGAAGATTTTCAGTTGAAAATTATTTGATGGTCGTTTTCTAGAGCTCAATTAACTTACAAATAAAAGCCTAGAGGTTTCACGTGTTTTTCCATTGAAGCCTTTGGTATTTCCAAGATTAAAACAATCCTAATTTCCCCCTAAAATATATTGACTGACAACACACTTTCAAATAAATTTATGATGGAATTCCATCCAAATTTAAATAAGAACTGATTTGTTTTTTTCCTTTGAGAGTGCTCTTTTACATTAAAATAAAAGTTCTAAGTACTTATAGCAATCTGCTGATTATTGATAGAGGAAAATCAAAGAAAAAATCTCAAGTAAATTGTGTACTATCGACAAAATTCATATCTGATCACTTTGAGAACAAAATCCTTCATTCAGTGCTTTGAAGTGACATAGAATAAAATAATGAAGTAGTATAGTATGGTAGTTCTGAAAACTATGAAAAATAATACAAATGAAAATACAGGCTTATAAATTAAGTTAAAAAACAAAAGCCAACAATGTATAGGTTTTATTTTGTTCGCAAATGATCACATAAATTAACGTTACAACTTATCTATCCATAAATTAAGTATTTACGTTAGTTTTGTATACTGTACACAAACTGGTCTCGTTCCAAAATATTTACGAAAATATTGTTCACAATTTGGTTATAATAAAATTTACCGTGGCGCGCTGAAATGTTGGGGAATTTTGTAGAGCTGTTAATACCTCTATAAGTTTGAGAGATTACCTGAGGTAATAAGTAATTTTCAGTATTTTTTTTTGTATGATGAGAACCTTTGTAAGTAATAATTATCTTATTAATAATTATATTCTAAGTAAATATTATAAAGTAGCGTAATTATTAAATTGTGGTAAGCTGTTATGTAAATAGGATTCCAAAAAAAAATCGCTGACAAAGTTTCAATATCCCAATGAATAGAATAAAATTTATTTGTGTAAAACATAGTATATAAGTATTTAGATTATCAGAAATAAGACACACTACTGCGTATTTACAGCATATATAATTTACCCGACTACGATGAAGTAAAAGGAGGGTTACTAGGAAGCACACAAAATTATGTGCAAATTATCTGTATTTTGATAATTGACGATAACGATTTTAAACACTGTACAAAAGCAATAAAGCTCAAAATCAAAGTTCAAATTAATTCTGTATTGTTTCTCAAAGCAAAATATTTATTAGCATAATACAAAACTCAGTCTTTAGTGTTAAATAAAGTTATGTAAAGGTTATGTAAATTAAATGTCATAAAACAGAGCGACGGTCGATTAATTTTTAATTGTCTCATTGAAACGGTTCCAGCGGTCAATTCCATTGATGGGTCATGTAAATAATAATTACCAAGATTGTTTATTTAACGAGAAGTGTAATTAAAAATTGATAGTAAAAACTGTTCTCAGGTGAAAATTAACTATTATGTTGGGTTGCGAAATAAAGAGTTGTTTGATAAAATACGATAAATTAAATTAATTATGACAGGTATTGAAGTGAGATTTTCGTGTGTAATTTTTATTTTTTTATTACGTTTAGAAACGTAACATGATCAATAACTCCTTATTACCTTTGATTCGCATGAAAAAAAAAATATACCACATAGAGATGAACTTATTGGGAATTCCTCTGATAGCAAGTTTATTTTTATTTAAGACGACAAGAAAAATTTTTTTCGTCCATCGTGGTTTGACGCATGTCATAGTATTTTTTTTTTTCGTATGAGTGCATAATATTTTATTGCAGTAACATTTGATCTAATATTTTTACGAAGACTTTTAATATAGAGACATTAAAAACATCAAAATCGTAAACAAAAAACACAAATTTTATTTCTAACCACCCGGTATTATCAGCTCTAAATAGATATTTTCACTTTCACAGGCCAACTCGGGTCACTGCCGAAATTCTGTCACGCAATTCCGCCATTAAGGGTTGTTTCCACCCCTCGTCGACCCCCCTCCACCAGTCGGCAAATTTTACAAACTACCCGCCGTAATTTCGTAGCTATACCTATAAGGGCGCCCCCGTGAGGGGCTGCTTTTATGCGACCCCCATTGGTTGGGGATACCATAAGGATTTTTTATGGTATGCAGTTTTTACTGACGTGATTTTTAATGACAGTTTTGGGGACGTATGTAGACAGGAGATTGGGTGAATTATGATGTTAAGTTATAAATAACTCAAAGAATTTCGAAAGTTGACTTAAAAAAATAAGTTTATTTTTAGTTGCGTTTTTTTTTCTTTTTTGTTTTGACATTTTTGATCAGAATAGATTGGATCCTATTCATATTAATTGTGTTGAACTATCTGCAATAAATGTTAGTCTGAGTCTGAACAGCGTATCATTTACATCACTATATTTATACATATTTTCTGTAATGGAGAAAAATATCTACCTGACTTCTAAAAGAAAGAAACATTTATTGACACAGCAACACAGTATAATACATTGGCATATCAATACTAAAAATA
The DNA here is from genome assembly GCA_963891755.1 of Pyrrhia umbra. Taxonomy (NCBI): domain Eukaryota; kingdom Metazoa; phylum Arthropoda; class Insecta; order Lepidoptera; family Noctuidae; genus Pyrrhia; species Pyrrhia umbra. Next base: position 10,697,793 of record OY982937.1, on the reverse strand, counting down.
TAACAAGAAATGAGCAAAACACTGCATGCTTGCTGTGCTAAATAGGTCCAGTTCAACATTATGCCAGACAGCTGGGTGCCTGGCGCTGGAATTCAGGCTTTTCTGAATTTAGGTTCATAAATAACAACTTGCTATAGACGGTACCAATAGATTTTATGAAAAATGTAAACAAATTCGTAACCTATTTTGTTCTAATTCTGCAACAGAAATTAACAAAATTGCGTACCTACCTAAGGATGGCGCATTTATGTCATTTTCATGCTCTGAATATCATCATTCGTCATTGAATGCCATTTTATTTATCTATGTAGGACAATTAGAACAAAATAAGTTATGATTTTGTTTATATATTTTCGTAAAATCAGACTATAGTCAGGGTTGTTACTACTAGACACAAAAAAATTATTCTCAGGGTGCATTGTATAGAGATTTCAACGATTATACTTTATAATGTCTGCGGTGTAAGGTGAATGAAACGAAATATGCTAGGTCAATAAAGGTCAAGTAGTTCTAGACTGCTAGACGCGAAGTAGTTAAAATAGAACTTTTGTTTTATTTTACACGTATTTTAGGTGCTATGATTATTTCTTTTAATTGTTAATTGGTTCAGTCATCGCAAACGCTACTACGCACTAGCTGTGAGTGCGATTCCCAGGTCGGGCAAAAATCATTTTGGGGGTATTTAAAAAAAAACATAAAGTAGCCCGGAGTCAGGTAGCAGGCGGTGTTACATCCCGTGTCTGAGAGAACACGTTAAGCCGTCGTCCCCACTGCTGTTTTGAAAGCAGTCGTTGTGAATTCCATGTCAGAGCCGTGAGGCAGATTCGACAAAACTATGACACTAGGGATTGTTAGGTTAGTAATCCTGCAGCCCACAATCGTTGTTTGAACTTATAAAGTGCTTAAAGCTCGCGGCTTGCCCGCATTATATGAACATTAAATAGCCAATAGCACAAAGGGACTTAGGCCCAAGTTCACCCACGAGATATCAGTCCGATTAACCTAAACCAGCTGTTTACCATAAATTTAAACTTCCAACTTTCAATGGGTTACGCATTAATTGAGATTTTTATTCCTGAAACGGTCGATTACCAAACCAGGGTTGAACTAGAAGTTAGTAAAACGTAAATTTCTACTTCCTGGTTAAAAATCGTTTTTGTTTAACGGGCCGCTTACGTAACCATCTGTTGGTGAACTTGGCCCTTAGCTTGCAATTATTAAAATAACTTTGAGAGTCGGTTCATTCGTTTCTGAGATTACCCCTTACGTACCAACCTACTCACTTTGGCTTGTTATAATGCTTTCTAAGAGCACGTAGGAGTTTCGGTATGACGTAGATAGTCACTCGTCCACGATTCATTAAAAACATTCAACATTGAAGGTTTTTCTTCGAAGGTACTATAGGTACTATAGGCCGCCCTTCAAGGTAACAATTTCCTTTGGCGCGGTGAGCGAGCATCGATGCATAGATTGTGTACAATGTAGGCTTATTTATATTTTATAAGTGCGAAGCGCAGGGCGGGCGGGCCGTCGCCGCCCTACTGTATACGGAGTGTTGTTTTATTTTGTTGAATTTTTTTGTTTGTGTTTTTTTTGTTAATATTTTTGATAGTTATTTTATGGTGAAATATATTATGATGACAGTCGTGAGTGTTATAAAAGTAGATGTTTATAAATATATTCCTTAAATTACATGAAATAAATTGATCTAATTGACATCGTGGGATTCAGGTATATATATTAGACTATAGGTAAAGAGATTGAATGAATTTATTGATTGTTATTACAAATAAATTATTATATGAAAATTTATGTAAATGCCAATGAATTTGGTAATACTTGACTAAATACCAACCCTATAATAATTCATTTGTAAAACTCCCTGTTTTACATCAAACCATTTTCCAAACACCCTGTGTACATGTTAGTGTTTACACTCCCGAAGTACACTAGTGTGCGTGCTCGCCATAGCAACGTTTTACGAGTTATTTCAACTCGTTAACTGGTTTTACTAGGTTTCATACAAAGTGCCTTTTAATTTCATTATTATATACAAGTTTAGTGTGTGCGGGGTTTTATTTAAGGCATTTTTCTTTTTGGGTATTATAATATCGAAGTAAAGGCGTTTAAAAGTTTAAGGGTAGAAATTATCATATCTGCCTGGCCTTTTCCCTATTATTTTGGGGTCGGCTTCTAGTCTAAACCGCATGCAGCTGAGTACCAGTGTTTTACATGGAGCGACTGCTTATCTGACCTCCACAACCCAGTTACCGGGTAACACCTCTTGGTAAGACTGGTTGTCAGACTTTCTGGCTTCTGACCACCCGTAACGACTGTCAAAGATCTACAAATGACAACCAAGACCAACAGCTTAACGTGCTTTCCGAGGCACGGAGGAGTTTCGCTATAATATAGATGGTCACCCATCCACAGACCGACCGCGCCAAGCGCAGTTTAACCTTTGATCGGTCGACCCGTGTGGCTGTTACTTAGCCACGAGCTCCTCCGCTTTATTAATGCGATAACCATTCAAATATTTGCAGCAGTATAGGTATATTAATATCTTTTGGGAAAGGTAAGTATAGGTTAGATACCTAAGCTTATGTGATGTGATAGAATACAAAAAATAATTTCAGCCTAGAACCGTTTTCTAAGTAACAATTTGTATTAAGTTTTTAAGCTTAAAAGCTGAGCAATATTAAAGATTTCAGCTTTAGATTACCTACAAAACGTAAATGTAACGACAAAAGAAGGTTGAACTTACTCTGTGAACATTTAAGTGCTTAAAGCTATTGTTATTAGTGCTTATTTTATGATTAAAATCTAAGGATTATGCCTGAAATAACTTTGATGTATTTGAAAGAGTTTCGTTCTATTTTTAACGGAGTAAAAGGTGTGATCGTCTTTTTATTATAACTACATTTTTTATTTTTGTTTTGGCTGTTTTTAAATGATAAAAAATGTAATTGTATATTAATATAAATGTGAAAGTTTGTGAGCCAAATCCATTCAACAGTTTTAGCATGAAAGAGTAACACGTACATTCATTTGTGCAAATATAAATCCTTATACTCTCTAAATTATTATATACTAGCTTCTGCCAGCGACTTCGTCCGCGTGGAATAGTGGTGCTCTGCTCCTATTAGTCTTAGCGTGATGATATATAACCTATAGCCTTCCTCGATAAATGGACTATCTAACACTGAAAGAATTATTTAAATCGGACCAGTGGTTGCTGAGATTAGCGCGTTTAAACAAAATGACAACATTTCCCTTCACTGCTCTGCTCCTATTGATTGTAGCGTAATGAAAAGTATATTATAACCATCTCAGGAAGCTTCGTTAAAATCCGTCGAGTAGTTTTTGTTTCTATAGAGTTTATACAGACAGACAAACAGACAAAAATTTTACTGATTGCATTTTTGGCATCAGTATCGATCCCTAATCACCCCCTGATAGTGATTTTGGAAATATATTTCATGTACAGAATTGACCTCTCTACAGATTTATTATAAGTATAGATTAGTAGGATATTATTACACAAAACCTTTCGCAAAAAAATAATGTTGATCACAACAAAAAGTGCACCATCAACAACATATTAAGGCGGAGGCACATTTTCCTAGCATTACTTTTATTCAGCGCATGATTGATTAGCCACCCTTATCAAAGATCATTGTTTTTCATAAAACACTCTTTTCTATAGGAAAAAAAGCTAATTTGTCACATCGAAAGCCATGCTTATCGCGCCATAATTGATTTCGAAATATAAAAATCTTGATAAGAAATTAATTTGTGGCTGAACTTAATAAATATTGTGACTAGTACTTCTTAAAGACGCTAACGGTAATTATGATAGAGTATATTATGGTTTAAGTTAGTTTTATAATGTGGACTTTGAAGGAGCTCGTGGCTAAGTAACAGCCGCACAGGTCGGTCGATAAAAGGCAAGCTACTCTTAGCGCGGTCGATCCGTGGATGGGTAACCATCCATGTCATATTATGTCGAGACTTTTCCATGCCTCTGGAAGCATGTTAAGACGTTGGTCCCGAATATCATTTGTAGATCTTTGACATTCGTTACTGGTAGTCTTACCAAGGGGTATCGTGTTACCTACAAACTGAGTTGTGTAGGTCAGATCAGTCAGTCCATGTAAAACACAGCTGCTTTCGGTTAAACTGGAAGTCGACTTCAACATACTTGGGAAAAGGCTAGGCAGATGATGAATAGATGGTACAGTTGTTTAAAGGCGCTGCTTAGAGCTAATGTAAGGTCAAAAATAAAACTATGCAATAAAATACTTGGTCTTTCTTTCAGTAGAGTCACTCACTTTTACAAAATGACTAAGTCATCATCGGCCTATAGATTGTCACACTGCTGGGTACAGATCTCTTCTCATACAGAGAAGGCATGAGCATTCATCACCACGCTCGCTCAAGGCGGATTGGCGATATAAGATTTAATTTAAGTCCAGATTGGTTTACAATGTTCTCCTCCACTGTTAATCAGTGACGCTTAAATTATACTTTTAAATTACATATGACTTTAGAAAAGTCACAGTGGTAATTGCCAGGTTTCGAACCCGCATTATAAAAATGCTTTTCTGAAGAACGCTAGACTTCCATAACTTTTGAAGTCGGTTATAAAGACAAAGAAAATTACTGCTTGGTATGTTATTACTCAGAATTGAAGCTTGCAATGACGCCACAATGTTTACATTTAGTGACGTCATGGCTGTTTGGGGTGGTTGTCTTTGCTTGCTCAGTTGTAATTGGCTGAAAAACTATGTTAGTTTAATGTCTGGAAGATTAAAAGGTATGATAGCTATCTTTTATTATCGTGCTTTTGAATATTTCAGAACTGAACTTGTTTGATAAGAGTAGGTACCTATCTTATACCTAAACATATAATATATTTTTTTTATTTACAAAGGTGATTATTATTTTGACTCTTATAATTATTATACTCTTCTCTTCTCTTATAAATTATACTCTTAGATTATTTTGATTGAGTTAAAAATAATTCCAATTATAAAAAATACATGATTGTTATCCTAACTAATTTTAAAAATGCGAATGTTAGTTTGTTTGTTTGTTAGTATGTTTACGGTAAAACGGCTGAACCAATTTGGATGAAATTTGATACAGATATAGATGTGACCCAAGAGACGGTTATGGGCTATTTTTTATCCGGGTGCGTGAAGTAGTTCCCTCAGGACGCGGGTGAAACCGCGGGAAACAGATAGTATCATATATTATAATTGTACTCGAATATAATAGTTTTTTTTTTCATGTAAAAATACAAATACAAAGGAATTTTCAGTAATGTTTTTTCATGGAAAAAGACATAATTTAAAAGAAATATTTTACCCTGTGGTCTCGTTAGAATTTAAATATGTATATGCGGAAAGGTTTTCTTAGGAAACTACCTATAAATAAAAACAAAGTAACCAACAAAATATTATGAGTGAACAAAACCATAGGTTTTTAGCATGCTTTTATCAGATCAATTATATACGTCGTTAGGACGAAGCAACCTTCAACTGGTTGCACGCCAAATTAGATTTTAATTCGTTTCTTATAAAGGTTAATTTTGTTTATGAGCATTATTAATGTGGTGACGGAAAATGTTTGCTGGAGAAAAAAAAATCGGGTCGCATAGAAAGTAAATGGGTTTTAAAAGAAAAGTTTTTGTTGAGAATTATTTAAATAGTAAAATGTAACTAACAAACTAGCTTTTGCTCGTTACTTCATTTGGGTTAGCTTATAAATTGGTACCAGATACCGTGTTACATATTAAAACAGACTATATGATATTAAAGAACTGTCTAATTGTCAATTTATTTTATTTAAATCCAACTGTTCAAACAGTTGACAATTCAATTTTTGCGTAATTGTGTTACAAATTTTCATATTTAACATTTTAGGAGGATAATTAATTATAAAGGCATATTATTATCTATAGTTGTAAAAGAAAATCTGGCACATTATTTTTTTTTGTAGTCTTTCAATAGTTGTAGATACCCAAGATTGACTTGTACATAAATTAAAACTTTAAAAGCAATATACTGTAAGAAAACCGAACTCTAAATTCCCTAATCTCAGACAAAACTTTACGTTCTTAGTTCTCGATAAATCGCTGCCTGGATTTTTGCCCAGCCCCGTAATTCCTGTGAACGAACAACACTTTTGCGTCAACTAATGAACTTGGCTAGAAAATGTTAGTTACCAGGTTCTGGGAAATGGCAAACGAATTTTATTTTAGAAAAAAATACTGCGAATAACTAGTTTAAGTAGGTTATTGTGGTTTTGTTTTTCAACTTCGTGGTGAAATTAAAGTTTCTAGACAAACATATTTTTATTAGTAGATAAAATTATTATCTACTTATTTTTAATCGAATAATATGGATGGACACTTTCGTCTAAAAGAAAATTTAGTTTTTGTTTTTTTTTTCACATGAATTAAAAATGTTTTTTTTTTCTTTTTTGTTATTTCCATTCAACTTTAACTTAGTTGACAGAACCATACGTACAACAATATTAATAAAAAGTCGCATAATAATAATAATAAAAAAAAATATTACCCAATCAGATACGTCAACTTTAACTACTAGCACTAAACCCATAAATCCAAATATTCCCCTTAAACAAAAATCCCCGCGACTTTTTTATTTAATGGCGGCTTTTATGGTAGCTATAGGAGCGATTTCCCATCAATAAAGAACTGTTACGGTGTTAAATTAGCATGGGATCGATAGTCCCTTCCGGATCGTACTCGGCGGTAGCAGGCACGGCCCAATGTTTACTTTGACTAAATATATAGATTATATTGCGGTGAAACTGTTTTGGTCGCGACTGTACCTACTGTGGTGCGGGTTTTATGCTTCAAGACGTTTGTAGGAGCAGGGAATGTAAATAAAAATAGATATTATTTTCTTGAAGGATTTTTTTAACAATAAATATGTGTTTTTTTGCCAGGTTTTCACTATCAACATAGTAAAAATTATGGATTCTATTGTATAAACAATGGTTTTGTTATAAAAATAAATTTTAGTATACAGACGATGTTGTTTTCAACGGAAGACATTTTACTTTTTTACAACGGTTTTATAATATTCATATTATATTGTATGTTTATCTATGAAAAAAAATAAGCGACATAAACTCAAACACATGACCTGCAACTACTTAGGATTTGTGCAATCAATACTATTTAAAACCATTACATAAAAACATTTTATCGAATTGAAGTCCACTAAGTTTCAACTAGCCATTAAAATTGACTATAAAGATACATAAAAACGACTGAAACAAAAACAAAAAAAATCTTAAATAAATCCAAGCTTTCGTATTCCGAGAGAAAGCAAGATGGATGCCCCGATATAAAGTTACATGAAAAATTAACTTTTCGAATACATTAATCAAGCATTATGATCGGTACTAAGAATACAGCAATAATTTACAAGCTACCGGTACTGAGCAGTAATATTTTTTTTTTGTCCTATAGCTAAAGTACCCCGTGGTGTAGGCCGAAATCGTTTCGAATCGGAATAACCGCTGTAATCGATGCTTCAACAATCGATTTAATTAGAATTATCGGTACTTTTTGAGTACAGTGACGGCCAATGGCGTTGTGTTATCAAAATAATTGGGAATTTAATTGTAATAAGGACCAAATATTTTTATAAATTTATTATTTAAAAATCTAAAAAAAAAAACATCTTCTATTTCTTTTAAAAAATAAATTTATAATTAAAAAATATCCCAAAATCCAAAAAATGAAAAGCAAAGCTATCGATTTAAACGGTTGTGATGAAAAAGTCTACGAAATCATGTCAATACATAAGTCAACTTAAATATATACTATACCAAACACATAATATATGTATGTAATACATAGATGCATACATGAATTGTTTTAGGAAGTGGAACCAAAATGTCTTGGCACCGCTCGAGCATCATAATGTGTGTGGCTAAAATGCAGCCATATAATAAAGTGATACATGTGAACTTTGCTAGAATATGTTCACGAAATTATACGAAGCATTTCCTGGTGATTTTCATAGCTTACGTGCCATCCTAACTGATTTAATTGAACAATATGCAAGATTTTTTTTTATTATTCCTTCCTTTTATTGAATTTCTCAAGATAATTTTATTTTAGGAGTAAGTAAGGATCATATGTATTCCATCTGTAGTTTTAGAAAAAACTTTAAGTGCTATTGTTTTTTTTTATTATTTAGATAATGGTGCCGATTCTGACTTACACACGACTAAACTAATTTTAAAATATCATGCTCTTTTTCTATTGCGAAATACAAGAAGAGGATAGCAAGTAATTCAGTGCTGTCAAATTAAATGACATATGACATTTTGTTCGTACAGGTTTGTTAATTTAGTCGAGATGTTACGTCGTGATGTTTAAATTTGTATGGAAAACTATTTTTTTCTAATTTGACAGGTGTTAAAAGTTTGCTATCCCTTTCTTATATTTGTTGATGGAAAGAGAGAATTATAGACTAAATTTAATTTAGATGGTGTCAAGAGAATCGCGGCCATCGACGACCATTTATCTAGGTAATAAATTGACATAGTAATGGGAAAGAATATTATATTTAGATTTGAAAAAACTGTAGAAGGTACCTCCTATGTATAGCATTTCTGAGATTGTTTATGCTTTTTTAAATTTTCTATTTTATTTGATATTTCGTATAGCAATAATGATACTGAAAGTATGTAATGGTAAGCATGTGTTGTTATTTTAAGACCAACTTTCAAACTGCCAACATTAAATTTTCTTTTTAATTTAATTCATAAAACTTCTGTCACCGTATGTACAGTCGCAACATACTATACGCGTCGCCGTTCCCTTAAACACACGTCGGTTCACAATAAAACACAACCACCAGCCCCCTACTGATTTTTATATCTCATCGATACTGTATAAAATTATATGCAGTATTCATAATTTACTCGCTGATGTATGCATGTGGAGGTAGGGAGGCCTTTTTGTCAAGATTTACTGGTCCAATTAACAAGTCGTATTGTGTGTTGCATTTTTATCTTTGGTTTTTAAAAGTAGGTTGAGTTAGGTGTTGGAGAGTTGTTGGTGACTGTACGTAGAGTTTTGAAGGATTTATCTTATATATAATAATTTAATTTTATAAATAATAATTTAAAAAACAAGCTTTTATTTAAATGCTCTAAAAAGAAGGAAATAAATTTGTGTTGTTCGTTAGTCTCGCTAAAACTCGAGAACGGCTGGGCCGATTTAGCTGATTTTGGTTTTGAAATGTTTGTCGTAGTCCAGGGAAGGTTTAAACAGTAAGAAAAACTTTAAGATACATCATGTATGTGATACGAAGTACCGGGTCATCTAGTATAAAATAAAAGCTAAGTTAGCTAGTAGGTACTCTAAATTATTAAGAATAAAAATTAATTACGTTGACGAATTAGAAATCTAGTAATTTTGGATGATAATTGAAGTTTACTTAGTAACAAAAAAAATAAACATACGGACAAATAAAAACAATAGTTCCATAGAATTAATATTTATTTTGTGTAAAAGTGTAGATACCAATGCTTTGGAGATTATAGGTGTATAATTTTGAACTTATAACTAGCTTTATCATATTAAGCATCTCAGATTAATATTTAAAATTATTCAAAACTGAGAGTACTAAATAAAGCACCCAGACATTAAATCTAAAGTTAACCTTCCAATTAAAATTACCGCATAAGTCGACCTGTACTAGATTACTCGAAAGTACATCTAAACAACATCGATTACATCAAAATCGAATGCGGTATCGATTCCAGAGAATCGAGAACACGGTGAGACGGCACATATATTAATACGTTGTAGTCTGCAATAAAATTGGCTGACAGCGTTAAATAAGTGCCGGGAAAGGCATTTATAAGTAATCGATACATCGGTATGCAACCGATTCTAAGATTCGATTTATTAAATTTTGCGTCAGGTGTTGGGTTTAAAATGAGAATAGATTCGTTGTTTGTGGGTTTATAGTAGGCAGTCTTTTGTTTTCCATTGTTTTGGCGCCGATTGTTACTAGACTCTAGCTATTCGATTTAAAATCAATTGTTTTGAACATACAAAATAATTGCGTAGATGATACTTAAAACAATCAATTTCTTTTTTTGATGAATCTATGTCAAAAAAAGCCGTAGCTTAAAAATTATCGATACTTTTAAGGTATGTACGTAATTTATGTAGGCCATTTAATTTGTTCATTGGTGTAGCAAATGAACGTTCGTTTCGACATACTTATTTAAATACCACAATAATGAAATTACATAATTATCTGGTACTAAATATATTATCCGTACTTATCTATTGTAAAGATGAGTCGTTATTATGTCATCAAATTATTAATAACAGATTTTAAGGATAAAGAAACGAAAGTCAAATTCTACTTTTCTTTTCTTACGGGAAATCATCGACCCCTCCCGTCGTGGGTGGGGCGGAAGGGAGTGTCAGACTCTTACTGACTAAAACCCATCCATGTTCCTTCCTCAGCCCTTTGTATTCCGGGGGCGCGGTATCTTTTTCGAACGACCCGCAGTCCCGGAAGTCAAATCTAAATCTAATCTAAATATATATAAAACTCAAAGGTGACTGACTAACTGACATATTGATCTATCAACGCACAGCCCAAACCACTGGAGGGATCGGGCTGAAATTTGGCATGCAGGTCGATGTTATGACGTAGGCATCCGCTAAGAAAGGATTTTGAAAAATTCTATCCCCGAAGGGGTGAAAAAGGGGGGCAAATTTTGTATGAAACTCGGTAATTTTTTTAACTCACGCGTGCGTAGCCGCTGGCGGGAAGCTAGTTCTATTAATAAATCGTATTTTTTTAGTATGCATAACAGGTAACTAAGCTACAATACAAATAAAATTTTGTGCATTACCGTAAACAAACCTTAATATACCTAACAATAGGCAACGAAAAATAACAAAAACTTGGCTCAATTTCCTGAAACTCAAGCAACTTATTACGAAACCAATTTCTACCTAATCATTTGACGCAGCCCTATTTCGGACTATTGTGTATATAATTTTTCGGGACGAAAACGTCACTGCATAATACTTTTTTCTAAACATACAAAAGGCTCGCGTTTTTTGAATATGACTGTGTTGTACAACAGTATTGTTGAACGATTCATTTTCATCTCTGTTGAAATATTACTAAGGTATAGATTATAAACATTAAAGTCATCTATCTACTTGTATATTTAAAAAAAATAGATTTGTTCCAACACTTATAACTCGAGAACGGCTGGACCAATTTTCTTGGTTTTTATTTGTTGTATTTTCCGTCCCGAATAACAGAATAACTATTAAAACATCGGAAAAATGATGGTGCGGTACGAAATTCACCGGGCCGGCTTGATATTAATATAAGATCATAATTAAGTCTTATATATATTTTTTTAATAATTACATTTTTTTATAAAAATCCGTATATCATATTCCGTAGAAATTTCGATCTCAAATTTTATCACCGTTATAATGGGTAATCACTCACTTATTTTCTTTGCGGAAAATATCGAAAAATCCACCACTAACCTTGGAAGTAACTCTTGGTCCGTAAGTAGCTGACAGACAGCCGCAAGATGGACAGTCTATCCAACTTGCTGAGGATATTCTGCTCGAAGGGCAGCAAGGACGCCAGGGTGTCCAGCTCAGCGTTAAGGCGCTCCCTATGTCTTTTGCTTGGATTGCTTTTGGTGACGCCGTCTTTTGATGGTGGTTTGATGCTGAAACAAGGATTGGAAAATCAGTTTTGGCTAACGGGAATGAAATTATTTATTTGTAACTAGCTTCTGCCAGCGACTTCGTCCGCGTGGAATAGTGGTGCTCCGCTCCTATTGGTCTTAGCGTGATGATATATAGCCTATAGCCTTCCTCGATAAATGGACTATCTAACACTGAAAGAATTATTTAAATCGGACCAGCGGTTCCTGATTAGCGCTTTTAAACAAAATGACAACATTTCCCTTCACTGCTCTGCTCCTATTGACTGTAGCGTGATGAAAAGTATACTATAACCATCTCAGGAGTATGAAAAATACCAAGTTTCGTTAAAATCCGTCGAGTAGTTTTTGTTTCTATAGAGTTTATACAGACAGACAGAAAGACAGACAGACAAAAAATTTACTGATTGCATTTTTGGCATCAGTATCGATCCCTAATCACCCCCTGATAGTTATTTTGGAAATATATTTCATGTACAGAATTGACCTCTCTACAGATTTATTATAAGTATAGATATAGAAGAAGAAGATTATACCTCATTAACAATAACATTAGAAAAACATCCAAACTCTTTTTGCAGCTTATTCAGCCGATTTTAAGTTCTATTCCGTAGTGATAAGGATGGTATTGAAAGCAAAAAAATTACGATAACAAATATATTCTGCATTCGGTGTTTGTCATGTTACCTTAGCAATAGAGCTAAAAATTGGTTGAACAAACGGTAAATAGGGTGCGTTTAAATGTCTAATCTCATAGTAAATGGAGTATAGGCTATTTAAATCACTTTTACACGTCAATAGCTTTGTTATTATGAGAACGCTGGCGCCGTCATTTTTTAGCTGACTACCTCTGAGAAGAAATGCCGAAACAAACTTAGGGGTCGTGGTTCTGCGGGACGTTCGGAAGAGATACCGCGCCCCCGGAATACAAAGGGCTGAGGAAGGAACATGGATGGGTGTTAGTGATTAAGAGTATGACACTCCCTTCCACCCACGGCGGGAGGGGTCATTTAATGATTTCCCATCCGAAAAAAAAACTGTTTGTGTATTACTGATATTTGCATATTAGATCAATTGTCGGTCTTTCAGGCCAGGTCTAGAGACTTATATATATCACCTGAAATTGAGTATTTAAGGGCTATTTTCAATAACTATCCTTTGATTTGCTTACTAGAAATATTTGTCACTAGCTGTTTCCCGCGGTTTCACCCGCATCCCGAGGAAACTACTTAGCGCACCCGGGTAAAAAGTAGCCTATGTTGTTCCTCAGGGTCTATTCTATCTCTGTACCAAATTTCATTTATATCGGTCCAGTAGTTTTGGCGTGAAAGCGTAACAGACAGACAGACAGACAGAGTTACTTTCGCATTTATAATATTAGTAAGGATAGTTAGGATTCGTTTTATGGACTTTATATCAAAATTGAATCACTAGTAAGAAAATCTTCGGATAGGTTATTGAAAATTGCCATAAGAGACTCGACTGTCGTCTCCGATTCGGATCGGAGTGAATTTAAAAATTGAACTATCTTTTTTTGCCATTTAATTGTGATCATTGGTCACCCATCCATTTACTGACCGTAGCAAGTGAAGGCTAGACTTCGCAGATCGAATTTTCTGCGCGAGTTATCTTTGCAAATTAATATTATATGGATATTTTCTGTACCTATATAATAAATATCAGATTACTGGCAAGCTAGGGTTAAAGGCCTTTAGTAAGTAATTGAAAATAAAAAACTAAGTTATGGCAAGTTAATGTTATAGGCTTGGTGTCCTATCATATTATGTACTATCATTACATATTCTATTCCTTTGGGGATTAAAAGCCGGTGGTAAAGTATTATGGTCAGTACTAATCTATACTTATACTAGCTATAATCCGCGGTTTTATTTGTATCCGGGAACAACTTCACGCACCCGGATAAAAAGCAGCCTTTAATATCTCAAGGGTCTTCTATCTATCTATCTCCATATCAAATATATATATCTTTATCTACATCGGACCAGCCGTTTAAACGTAAATGCGTAACAGATGAAAAACTCACTTTTATATTTAACTAGCTTTCCGCCAGCCGGCTTCGCCCGCGTGGGCTATTATAATTAATACTTCAAATAAAAAAATACAGAGTTTCATACAAACTTCACCCCCCTTTTTAACCCCCTCAGGGGTAAAATTTTGGAAAATCCTTTCTTATTGGATGCGTACGTCATACAAAGAACACACCCTCCAAGTTCCAGGTCTCTACTATCAGCGGTTTAGGCTGTGCGTTGATCCGTGAGTCATTCAGGACAAAGCATTTTATATGTATAGATGAGGATAATAAATATGTATTAATATTGTAAAGGACTAAATTATGAAATTTTGTACATGTAATGGGTTCCCTTCGAAACTATTGGACCGATTCTAAAAATTCCTTTACTTATGGCTACATTATTCTTTAGTACAGAAAACTATGAAAAATATACAATACAGGCGGCGCCGTGGTCAGTAACTAGTAGTGATATACTTCTTATGTACTTAACGATGTATTTATTATATAAGTTGAGAATTCATTTTTACTTCTAACGATTTATAATTACAATAACAACATGCAATTGTTGCACATTTTAGCATATCGAGTTTTTGTTTACTTTAAACCGGTATTTATTTATTCAAAGGCATTATTCTTAGAAGCATTATAATAGGGTAATTTATCATATTCATATATATTATTATTTTATTTAATATAAAACTGCTAAAAGTTTTTTTAAGTTTTAAGCAACTGTGTTCAGGTGTGACTAACGGAGGTTCAACTAAACAGAAGTAATAAAAAACATTGAAAACAAAAAGATAATAATATTAATAATACATAATAAAACACTGTTCCTATAATATTAATTACAAAAAAAATAAGCCCAAAAAACTAAGCTCAAAAAAATATCCCGCCAAAACCAGACCCACCCCACAATATTCGCTCATAACACCATTTTATTTTGGATCATTCATTTCTAAGAGGCTATTTAAAATGACACATCACATTACTAGGCTGTGTAACGGTAGCATTCAGTCTGGGCCGGCTAACGAGCCTCGGGTCACGCAAACCAACTTGTTAGCATAACTTATGCCGACGGATAAGGGGTAAGCTTGCTGCATTATTGTGCTTAGTTTTTTAGTGAAACTGTGCTTAGTTTTTTAGTTTAGTTTGGCGTTAGCGGCGGCTTTTTGATGTTACGTTTGAGTTTTGTGTTTAATTGTACGGTGTGGTGTGTTGTGGCTTGACGTTAAAGAAAGAGTGATCGTTTTAAAATGTGATTTCTATATCGAGGGGTGAAAAGTCTTTTGGGTGATTTATATATATATGTATTTGGAATCAGAGATTTTTGCTGCATCTAATGAGATGGTTTCGTACAATTCGGAGCATTTTTTGGCGCTTTAGACAATACAATTTTCGCTCATAATTCTCAAGTATGATAATCCGACATCAAAGGCATTTTTTTTTCACCCCTCTATATAGATTTTTTCATGGGATACAAAAGAGAAATAATATCATAATGTAGTTGGGAAACGGTTAGGCAGATGTTATGCAGTCTTGTCGTTTGTACAAACAGTCTTTTCCTCTACCTACATACTTTGGTCGTAAAAATAATTTCATTTTTGTCATCTACGCCCAATCTTATTTTATATTTTATATAGGCTGATGATGACGATGACTATATGGCATAGACTGTGTTTGTCTGATTTAGCAAAAAAATAGTTAACAAAAGAAATTAAAACAAGCATTAAGGGCCAAGTTCACTGAGTGTTGCAGGTTTCGTAAGCGGTGCGTTAAACAAGGTTTTTAACCAGGAAGTTGGAATTTTCGTGTTACCCACTTCTAGTTCAACCTTGGTTTGGTAATCGAGCGTTTCAGGAATAAAAATCTCAAATAATACGTCGTTATCCATCGAAGTTTGAATTTATGGTAAACAGCTGTTTTAAGTTAGTCGGACCGTTATCTTGTCAGTGAAATTGGGCCTAAATATGTCATATTATCATTCAAAAACTCAATAGTATTCCTAGTATTGATTCTACAACTAGTGTTTGCAAACACACATAGGTAAAAACAGACGTAATGAGCCAGTCTAGCTCTCTGCCTCCACAAAGTGCAATTTATCAACTGTCAATCCATTTACGCGAAAAGTAGTTTCTAGAACTGATTGAACATTCATGGATACTGCCTCCACGGGGATAGATAATATATTGATAACTTGGATGTTCGAAGGAGTTACCGCGCCCCCGGAATACAAAGGGCTGAGGAAGGAACATGGATGGGTTTTAGTGAGTAAGAGTCTAACACTGTCTCTCGCCCCACACAGGACTGAACGATCGTGATGAAAAAAGGGTCATTTTTGCTGATTACATAAGTTAGGAATATCACCTAGTAATAGGGCAATGTAACATTAATATATTGCACAAACACACAAATTCGATAATGTATTCGAAATATATTGTTCTGTACGCGAATTGAACCCATCAAGGGCTTACCGGACTATTACTCAGCCATTGGTCACCATGTTCTCAATAAAAAAAAACTAAAATTCGATCAGGACAAAATATAAGGGAGAAAGTTGTTCTATTTTCTGAAAACCATCTGTTGGGTGCCTGTACTTTTTTTAATGTGACTGAAAATCGTATCTACCTTTATTGAAGTGGGATACAGAACACCATTTTTATGAAATGGCCCAAAAAGCACTTCATCATTATTTATCTTCTTCTTCTATCTCCGTACCAAAATTCATACAAATCGGTCGAGCAACTCACGCGTGATGCCGTGACCAAGGGAAATAGGGATTCATTTTTGTATTATAGAAGAAAATTGATACAAAAATTCTGGCAGCTCATATTCCATGGTTATGTCAATGTGTACCTACAAAGTATCATGGTAGCCATTAAAAAAAAAGGTTCAAGAAGAAATATTGATGTCGACCAATCATCTGCGTTTACCATCCTACCTGGCTATTACGCGGAATGCTTATTATGTCATTAAACGACGGCAAATTGTACATATCGAGATTACAGTTCTTATAATAATGTTACTAGGACTGCAGTTGTATTGCTTTGCTTGGTACCTAAATAACATGCTTCTTCTTATGATGTAGGCAGCAGATTTACTAACCTAACAAGCCTTATTGTCACAGTTGTCTCAAATCCACCTGACGGCCTTATTTTCGGATGGGAAATCATCAAATGACCCCTCCCGCCGTAAATGTCAGACTCTTACTGACTAAAACCCATCCATGTTCCTTCCTCATCATCAGCCTATATATTGTCCCACTGCTGAGCACAGGCCTCTTCTCATACAGAGAAGGCATGAGCATTGATCACAATGCTTGCTCAAGGCGGATTGGCGATTTCAGACTTTTTTTTTGAAGTCCAGGTTTCCTCACGATGTTTTTCCTTCACCGTTAGTCAGAGACGTCTAAGATATACTTAGAAAAGTCACATTGGTACTTGCCAGGTTCCGAATCCGCACACTCGTATACGAGAAGCAGGTGCCTTAACCATAGGCCACCACGACTGATCCTTCCTCAGCCCTTTGTATTCCGGGGGCGCGGTAACTTTTTCCAACATTCCGAAATAGCCGCCTGACGGCCTCTGACATGCAATTGTAACAATGACTGCTATCAAGCTAGCAGCTGGAGCAGACGGCTTAGGAGTTTAAGAACCATGCTGTATGTCTGGTGGATAATCCGACGGCCTCTGACACAGAATTGTAACAAGGACTGCTATCAAGCTAGCAGCTGGAGTCGACGGCTTAGGGGTTTAAGAGTCATGCTGGTCTGGTGGATATGAAGAGTTTCGGTCATTTCTCATGAGTTACATAAACGTCAAATCCTGCTAATAATGATACTATTATAAACTCCTAAAAAACTTGCAAAGTTAATTTTAAACTATTAAAAAGAAATGAATGATTGCATTTTCGATATTAAAAAATATTTGTTTTATTTTAAAATTATCATCAGGTTCATATTAATTACGGTGTAATTTATTATAATTACGGTATTGTTGATGCGTTATATATGTTATTTGGGTGTTTTGTTTGTTTTTCTATAATTTGTTTATGAGGCTCTCTCGTATTAGGTTAACTTAAATTAGTTATGAAATATAGGGAGGTGTGGAGTTGACTTTATGCTTTTTTTTATATTCAATTCTTGAGGTAACTGATTCTTTTAAATAGTGTAATGTAAATTTAAATAGTTTAACGATATTAAAGACATTTAAAATCTTGATATTATAAGCTGGATTACTGCCACATCACTGTAACATGAACATTGTATATAATAGCCGACCCGGCGAACTTCGTACCGCCCACAATTTTTTTAAATTTTTAAAATGGAAATTTTTCCAATTTTTTTAATAGTTATCCTGCTATTTGAGTCGGAGACAAATACAACAAATCAAAAACCATGAGAATAATTCCAGCCGTTCTGTGTGTTCGAACAAACCCGACTTTGTTTTGTATAATTATGTATTTTTGATTTTATAAAAGTAGATAGATATAGAAGATTTGCAATACATAACATTAATAGGGTTAAATGATAATGTTACTATTAAAATGAAATCTTCAACCAGTTTGTAGACCGTTCAATAGAGGCTTTCCATAATATTTTCCCTCATGACTTACCTATGCAGTTACAGCCAAACAATTTGATATCTGTATCAAGAGCACTAGGCTTATTCCATTCATTTTGGTGTCCAACACAAATTATAAATAGTACATTAGTCACCGCCGCCCGTCGTTTTTGTTGATTTATTCAAACGTTAGTATCAAACGGCGCACGCGCAGCCCTTTGATATTACTACCATACAATTTGTATTCATACACCAATCACTGGCTAAGCAAATATGAACTTTAATACTGAGACTAAAGGTTGGTTTTTGATTAAAGTTCCAAAGTGCAAGTGCCATATAAATCAAGCCCGATTATTTCTATAAATCGTAACTCGATTAAGTTATAATCGATTGGCGATTGTGATAGGTATCGTTATTATCGATGGATATTTATTTTTGGAATATCGTTTCCTTTTTGTTACGTTTCGGTTATTTGTGTTGACAAATTATTATAACAAGGTTTATGTGGGAAGGGGTGAGGGATTCGTCTTTGGGAGTCAATTAAAATAAAATTAAGTAGAGATTTCTCTCTATTTAACGGATTCCGATAATTTTTAGGATTCCGTACCCAAAGGGTGAAAACGAGACCCTATTACTAAGACTTCGCTGTCTGTCCGTCCGTCTGTTTCTCACCAGGTTGTACCTCAATAACTGCGATAGCTAGACAGTTGAAATAAATATTTAAGGGGGCTCCCATACAACAAACTTTATTTTTTTCTTTTTTTATAGATATTCGATTTATATAGTGGTACGGAACCATCAGTGCAGGAGTCCGACTCGCACTTAGCCGGTTTTTACTTTATCCGGAGGTAGGTAGGTAGATAAGAAAAAAAATAAACATGTATTGGAAAATGCAAGACGTAATAAATACAAATTAAAAAACATTCTGAATAGACTCTATGAATACCATACCTAATATATTTTTGATGCAACTGGCTTTAAAAAGCACATACCATCACTAAGCTGTTTTTTAGGGTTCCGTAGTCCGACAAGGAACCCTTATAGTTTCGCTCTGTCCGTCTGTCTGTCTGTCTGTCTGTCTGTCCGCGGCATAGCTCCGTGGTTTTTGTTATTAGAAAGCTGAAATTTGGTATGAATATGTATATTGAACACGCCAAAAAAGTGGTAAAATAAAATTTTGAAAAATATTTTTTTTTAGGGTAGCTCCCAAACATGTAAAGTAGGGATGAATATTTTTTTCTCGCGTACCCCTTTGTGTGGGGTATCGTTAGATAGGTCTTTCAAAAATATTATGGGTGTGTGAAGACCATTTTTCAGTTAAGCGAGCCATTTGCGAAATATCTAGATTTTAAGTGAATTTTTTTGTTCGATACGAGTTACCCCCCCCTCTAACTTTTGAATGGCTGTACCTAGAAATGTGAAAAAAATCAAAGACGTAGCACATGTAATGAACTTATAAGGAAAACTATCACGGCTAAGTAGGCTTAACCGGTTACAGAGTTATAGTCGACTAACTGAGACCTACTACGGAACCCTACTGCGCGTGGCCCGACACGCACTTGGCCGGTTTTTTTTTTGAGAAAACAGTTATGCACAAAATTGATGGACCATGGGAACTATAGGAATCGCTTATTAGACATATCGTAACGAATATATAATTGAAAAACTTCTATACCAAAAACTAAAATATCAACTAGAAGTGATTATAAATTTCATTGCAAAATCATGGGCGTACCATAGACAAATGGATTTGCGTATTCGATTATTTAAATAACAAAAAAGTTCTTAATACCAAAAAAAGTAATAATAAAAAATAAACGTTTTGTCTATTCGTTATTATTTCTACTTTATACGGTTTGTGATTTTCGTTTTAATTGTTAATTAGTAACAATTTGATTCGCAATTATGTTAGTGTGGTGAATTTTTTTGATTTGCGTAAACAAGAAGTTGGATTCTTCTCACAATTTACGCACGCTTGCTCAAGGCGGATTGGCGATTTCAGACTTTAAGTCCAGGTTTCGTCACGATGTTTTCCTTTACCGTTAGTCAGTAGTGTCTAAGATATACTTAGAAAGTACATATGACTTTAGAAAAATCACATTGGTACTTGCCAGGTTTCGAACCTGCACACTCGTAGACGAGAGGCCTTAACCACTAGGCCACCACGACACACGACACACGTCTTGCCAATGTTGTGCCTTTAATAATTTCATTAAACTTCCATTTTCCAGTGGTTTCATTCGCGTCTTGGGTAAATTATTCGCGCGCACTCTTACAAAAAACATTTCATTCAAATTAAATTGGTAGGTAATTAAAAAAAGTCGTGGTGGCCTAGTGGTTAAGGCACCTGCCTCTCGTGTACGAGTGTGCGGGTTCGAAACCTGGCAAGTACCAATGCGACTTTTCTAAAGTCATATGTACTTTCTAAGTATATCTTAGACACCACTGACTAACGGTGAAGGAAAAACATCGTGAGGAAACCTGGACTTAAAAAAAAGTCTGAAATCGCCAATCCGCCTTGAGCAAGCGTGGTGATCAATGCTCATGCCTTCTCTGTATGAGAAGAGGCCTGTGCCCAGCAGTGGGACAACATATAGGTTGATGATGAGGTAATTTTTACGCAATTTACTAACATACATTATGTACCTTCATACATGCCAATAACCGATACTGAGAAATCCGACATGAAACATCCAAATAACACTTGTCTGTTCCGGGAATCGTACTCAAGACCCCTCTACAAGCAGTCGTAAGACCACTAGACCAATGAACTTTAGAATACACTCACCGATGCATGAAACTGACCACGATAAGCTCTAGTCGATAATAACCGAACCATAACAGTATCCCACTCTGACCCATTAAACTGCTACAAACAAAAGTTATATGAAACGTTTTCACATGTTTAAGTGTAATTGCCCAGCGTTGGGCTAACGATTGTTTAATAATGGAGCTATTTATATGCACTTTAGATATCCAACTTGCTATAAAATGGCTGAATATTTGGTAGCATTTGTTTTTTGAAAAAAAAAAAACAATGGATTTAAGAATGATGACTGTGTTTTTTTATGTTTATTTCGGTGCAACTATCCGAGTG
Source organism: Pyrrhia umbra (assembly GCA_963891755.1). NCBI lineage: Eukaryota > Metazoa > Arthropoda > Insecta > Lepidoptera > Noctuidae > Pyrrhia > Pyrrhia umbra. The sequence goes on along the minus strand of OY982937.1, from coordinate 10,676,327 downwards.
CGCGAAATAGTTTCCTCAGGCTGGTTGAAACTGTTTGAAAGAGCTATCTATACTTATAATAAATCTGTAGAGAGGTCAATTCTGTACATCATTAAATATATTTCCAAAATAACTATCAGGGGGTGATTAGGGATCGATACTGATGCCAAAAATGCAATCAGTAAAATTTTTGTCTGTCTGTCTGTATAAACTCTATAGAAACAAAAACTACTCGACGGATTTTAACGAAACTTGGTACAATTATTTGTCATACTCCTGAGATGGTTATAGTATACTTTTCATCACGCTACAATCAATAGGAGCAGAGCAGTGAAGGGAAATGTTGTCATTTTGTTTAAACGCACTAATCTCAGGAATCGCTGGTCCGATTTAAATAATTCTTTCAGTGTTAGATAGTCCATTTATCGAGGAAGGCTATAGGCTATATATCATTACGCTAAGACCAATAGGAGCGGAGCACTACTATTCCACGCGGACGGAGACGCTGGCAGAAGCTAGTTGCTTAATAAAAACAATCAAAGTTTATACCTATATATAAACTACTACCCAAAAACAAAACCCCTAACTACCATTACACAAACTATAAAAAAATATCCCTATTTCCCTTGGTCATCGCATCAAGCGTGAACAGCTCGGTCAATTTGGCTGAAATTTGGTACGGAGATAGAGGGAACCCTGGACAAGATTTTAGGCTTTTTATCCGGGGGCGTGAAGTAGGTCCCTCGGGATGCGGGTGAAACCGCGAAAAACAGCTAGTTTACAATAAAATTTTCCCAACTAAACAGACCAGCCGAATTGATGGCCTAATTCTATTTCAATATTCGTTTTGGTAGTTTTTAACTATAAAAAAAAACATACGAAAATATTAGTCTCCAGATCAACTTCGGTCACGGCGGCCAATCCCAATGAAGACTAGTCAAGGTACGCAGGAGATATTATAGTGCACAAGCGTTTGCGCAGACACAGGTGCACTCTCTATTCTCTCACTCTCATAGTCGGATGGGTCTGCAATCCGACACGACCGGGGAGAGGATAAGGTACAGGACCGACAGCTTTACGTGTTCTCCGAAGCACGGAGGGGTCTCGCTATGTTAAGAAAACGGTCACCCATTCATGGCCTGACCGCGGCTAACGCAGCTTACCCTTGCTAATCTATCAATCCGCACTACTGTTACTTACCTACGAGCCCCTCAAAAAAACCAAAACAACTATTCAAAATCTAAACACACTACTTCCCTGCCTACCCCACAAACCACACAGATACAACGTCTAAATATAGCCCTCGTTCATGACCCGCGAGTATCGTTTTCGCCTGACGCGTGACACTCGCTCGCATGTCAGCACGTAACGCTACAGTCATTCAGCTGGATGTCCCTACTGTTACCGTTTTCTTGGCCGTACACTTGCGTAATTGTTGTGACGTCACTTGACACTGTGACGTCATACCGCGGCTGTCTTTTGAGACGGGAGTTTGTGGTTGTGCGTATATTAGCGACGGTTTTTTTCTTGAATAATCTATACAACATATAAAATACTTTGTCCTGAATGACTGACGGATCAATGCACAGCCTAAACCGCTGATCGTAGAGACCTGAAACTTTGGAGGGTGTGTTCTTTGTATGATGTAGGCATCCGATAAGGATTGGAAGGATTTTCCGAAATTCTACCTCTAAGGGGGTGAAAAAGGGGGCAAAGTTTGTTTGAAACTCTGTCATTTTTTATTAGAATTCGTATAGCTCACGCGAGCGCGGCCGCTGGCGGTAAGCTAGTATTGAGATGATTCTAATTAATACTAATGCTAGTAGTAATAAAGTAGTGGGATTATAAATATGCTAATGAGGATGAAGATTAAATAGAGAGGTAGGGTTGTAAATTTCTCTGGCTATATCTTTATTCTATGTCAGTAATTTTGGCCCCTTCCAGGGCCTAAATTACTAAACCGATTTCAACAAATTATGTTGCTTTATAAAAAGAATGTCCAAAGGTACACGTCGTTACAGAAATACTTTTAATTCATATTCGTGTTTTAGTATTTTTATTAGTATGCAATTTCTATAACTAGTAATATTTTAAGATATATAAATAGCTATATCATAGCACATAGGTTAAGAAGCAGAATTCTGAGACTAAGATAACGAAAACCAAAATATAATAATATATTTCTTTATGTTCACAAATGTTATTATTAATATAATTATATGATAATGTTGTATGACCTTTTGCGTTCCACATAATAATACTATACTTATCTATATTAATCTTATTTTAATAACACCTAATTCAATTATCGTACGTATACTTTACAATCCGGACACCTATAATTTTAGAGGTATGCGTCAACCGGACACCGTATTTTCTTGTGTGGTTTTATCTTCATATTCAGTATTTATGATTGTTGGTATGTTCGTTCGATAATATAGGTATTCTATGAGATAAAAATAGGTTTAAAATTTAGCGGCAGTCTGCAACATGTTGCTAATGTGTCGTGTAATATTATGTGTTTGATGGATGTTGCAGCAACATAAAGTAGTGTAATATCACAACATGTAACAATTTAGTCGCAGCAATATTTTATAATATAGATATATTTTTAGTGATTAAAAATTGGAGATACAATAGGAGAATAAAATTAAAAGATATTTTTTTTAATCACAATTAATATTATTAATATGAAATTGAGTTTGTTTGTTACGTTTTCATGAGAAAACAACTAAACAAAATATATCATACTTAGTATGAAGATAGATTGAAACTTGAAGCAAAACATAGGGTAATTTTTATCCAGGTGCGTTTAAAATAAAACCGAACCTGGGGCCGTACCACCACATGTTTTGCCATCACTATTCAGGTGTGAGAGCGAGACAGCTACCAACGTCGTACATCACCGTATCTTTTTCACAACTAATCTATTCCTGCTTAAGCTTCCTGTGGTAAGAGCCCTGCTCATGCGCAGCCGCGCTTAAGCCTAGTTTATAACAATAAAAAAATAACACATTGTTACGTCACATCCATGTTTACAAATGTAGAGTGTTGTAAACTATAATTATAAAGATATTAGAAAGGTCGACGGACGGGTAAAGGCCGACTGTGGCTTTGTTTTAGGAACGACTTTTTTCTTGTTTGTGCTTTTGAAGTTTAAAGTTCGAGGCAGCATTTTGAGTGTTGAGATAATTTTGTTTTCTCATCATACTTGGGCCACATAAGTCTCAAATTTATTGGAATTACAGTTAGTAATTGAACCTGACACTCGCTGTATTTTATTTGCAATCAGTAGCACACATTAAACATTTTCTAATGGCATATGTTTTTCTTTTGATGTACGTAATAAAGAATATTCTATTTAACTTGATAACTTTAATCATAATTTTGGATGGTACAATTTTTTATTTATGCATTTTAAACATACATTTTGCTCTGTTATGGTAGTACCTAATTATAATTCAAAAATCGATAACATTAATTTTAGGATTACATTAGTGTATTTGTGCTAGGGTTAGTGTTTTTTTTTTGGAGTATCTGGGTGAAAAAGCGCGCACTCACCCACCCACACACACACACACTGAGACGTACACACGCACACTAAAATGTTGCTAAATGTTACATATAACTATTATAATTTTTGTAATAACTACATGGATAGTTCTTAAATTTCTCTCCGAACTTCTTTAAGCTGTGCCCTATTGGGTCCATATTGTGTCTATACTATGTATAAGTAAATTGTACCACCTGTTATGTAACATATGGAATGCTATTACAGATTTGAGTATTGAGCATTAAAGTAGCTTAAGATAAGAAGTGACATAGAAGAAAATGTAGGTTATATTGATATTTTTGTTATACGAGTAAATGGCTCGTGTAAAGAAAAAAAAGGCTTTGTTTATCTAAAGTAAATCCATTTTCTAATCTGCATTGTTTACGTTGTTATTGTTAGCAGAAGATTACACTAGTTTAACCATTAAGAATAAATCAAAGCCTGACTTATCAATAGCCAGGCGTACGCTAGCATGATTATCTTAAACACAATACTTAATAATTGTCATCAATTAACATCTATAAAATGCATTAATAAAAAATCCTATACCTATTAACTGCTTATTTTTCTCAACAATCGTTAATATAGACAGGTAAAAAAAATATTTTTCGCACAGCAAACGGACATATTAAAATTTATAATTGAATAATCGGCAAGAGATTTAGGACGTCTAAACAGTAATACTCATCTTTGAGCAGTAACAAACGATATTCAACTTTAAGTCTTTACTTCAAAACATGAATTGCTAAATTGAAAACTGCGCATACTACGTTTTGTAGCAACCAAAACATTTCTAGTATAAAGGCGTAAGTGCGAGCAGATCTGTGTTCGAATTCCAGCCTTTAGTTTAATATGATAGGGTCAAATTTTGTTCGGCAGTGGGTTGTATGTTAAAGTCGGATGAGCATGTATGCCAAGTAAAATTAAGTATGCCAATACCATAGTTCGCGCATGATCGCGTACAACCTTCGGTGGAACAAGCGTTTTCCTACGATTTTTCTCGTAGGTATGTTTTTCTATTTCTGTCAAGGCCGGGATGGGAAGCTAAGTGGTTTAGGTGCAGCGAGATACATACATAGTAGTGTACATAGTAGCTATATACATAATAGTGTTATTTAGAAATTCGATAAAGAATTTCATTTATTACTACAGTTTTTACGTATGACGTAAAAGTATCGAAGTCGTGGTGCCCTGGTGGTTATAGGCACCTTCATTGTGTGTGGGTTCGAGAGCTGGCAAGTACCAATGTGACTTTTCTGAAGTCATTTATGTACTTCCTATTGTATCTTAGATGCCTTAAACTATTGGCAAAGGAAACATCGTGAGGAAAACTGGGCTAAAAAGTCTGAAATCGCCAATCCGCTTGTGAGTGAGCGTGGTGATCAATGCTCATGCCTTCTCTGTATTAGAAGAGGTCTTTACCCAACAGTGGCATAGTAAAAAAGCTGATGGTGGTAGTGATGGTGTTGTGTTAAATAGGTTCTTGAGTGGAGACCACGACTTGGCAGAGGTAGTGTGGGACGCCCTTCGTCAAGGTGGAATGATGATCTGCGAAAGGCTGCAGACGTAAGTGCGATGTATCAAGCTGAGGATCGGGGTTTTATCACACCCTTTGGGGAAGCTTATATCCAACAGTAAACTATAAACTATTTAAAATACCATCAGAAATTCATCTCTCATCTGCCTAGTCTTTTCCCAACTATGTTTGGGTCCAGTGTTTAACATGGAGGGACTGCCTATCAGACCTCCACAACCCAGTTTACACGGTACCACTTAGTACGACTGGTTGTTAAACTTTCTGGATTCTGACTACCCGTAACGGCTGTCAAAGATCTACAAATGACAACCGGGACCAACAGCTTGACGTGCTTTCCGAGGCACTGAGGAGTCTCGCTATGATAAAGATGGTCACCCATCCACGGACCAACTACGCCAAGCGCAGCTTAACCTTTGATCGGTCGAACCATGTGGTTGTTACTTAGCCACGAGCTCCTCTCCAAGTAACGTCAGAAATTGTGAAAAATAAATAAAGAAAACTGATACCGTATTAACATGATAATCGTCACAATTGATGTACAGTCCGCCCATAATAACTTGACATAACAGTCGACCATGATTGCTATAAATCATTGCAATTTGTTGACAATTGAAGTGGTCTAGCACACCTGGGGTAACTACGTAAACAGATTTGTTATAACTGACATTTGATGGGTTTATATGACATACGGTTACTGGGGATCTGATTGTAGTTAACGGGAGTTAATTTCTGAAATATTAGCTACGTTTTTTCGGGGCACTGAATTGTTGTACCTTATACATGTTGTACCTACCACAGTAAAATTTGTTTAATCATAAATAAATTGTTTTTATTTTACACTAGCTTTCCGCCCGCGGATTCGCCCGCGTGGTTTTTTTTTTACACCTTGGGTTACATTATTCAAGTTTTAGTAGAGATCCCTAATTATTTCTGGAAATAATTATAGCCTATGACACTTCGTAAAGATGTAGCTTTCTAACGGTGAAAGAATTTTTCTGGTTGATTTTTTACACCTTGTATCCGAAAAACCCAAATATCTTACGGAAACCTATTTTTTTTTTCAAAATAAAATTTAGCCTATGTTACTCGTGGATAATGTAGCTTTCGAATGGTAAAAGAATTTTTAAAATCGGTCCAGTAGTTTCTGAGCCTATTCATTACAAACAAACAAAGTTTTCCTCTTTATAATATTAGTGTAGATAAATAATTAAAATAATTACCTAGCTGTTTCTCGCGGGTTCGCCCGTATCTTGAGTGAAATACTTCTCGTAGGTACCCGGATAAAAATCCCTTGTCCTCTCTTGTCCCGGATAAAAATCAGGGTTCAAACTATCTCCATACCAAATGGCATCCAAAACCGAAAGGTTGACGGACAGTCAGAGTTACTTTTGGATTTACACCTTTTTTTTAACTAGATGAGGTCAGCGTTTCCTATCTGACTATCTTGAGAAGAAATATCGAAATCAATTTAAAGAAGTCTCTTCCAAATATCTCATAATTGAATACTATACTAATATACAAAATACCACCAGAATAAATAAAATACCCAACAAAATAAACGATCCCCAATTTTTCTAACAAGTGCACTTACAATTTATCTAACCCTGCAAATGCGGACAATACGGCACACGTTCCCCAACAGGGGGTCTATTGTACCATTCACGTCAGGTAGAGATGTCAGGACCCCACAACATTAACTCCTGTCAAAATATAAAGCGCGGTCTCTTTGTCCCCAGACATCGATACGAGGGTTGGATGAAAAGGAATTGATCGCATTAGAGGGTTGGGCGTGAAAATCGGATTATTGTTGCTTATTTATGTACCTATTATGTGGTAATGGTTATTGTATTGGAAAGGATTATTTTGCTCATTTTTTATAGACCGTTAGGGTTGTTTTCGCCATAATTAAAGTCACTTATGTACTCGTTCCGGATGAATTTTGAAATAATGGTGTTCCAAATAATAAAATTACTTTCTTGAACATTTTTTTACTGTAACGAACATTCATGCAAATATTAGGCCTAGTATTTTAACCGACTTCAAAAAATTTGGTTTCTCTATTCGACCCGTATGTTATGTATGTTTGTCCGAGATTTTCTCAAAAACTACTAATCCGATTTGAATGCGGTTTTTGTTATTTGGAAGCATATTTTTCAATGAAGTATTTATTTATCTAACTAATAAGTTTGTTTATTTGTTTGTTTGTAACGCTTTCACGATAAAAACGGTTCAACCGATTTTGATGAAACTTGGTATCGTGATAGCCAGGACCTTTGAGATGGTTTTAGTTGATTTTTAATCCGGGTGCATAAAGCTGTTTCCTCGCAAACCGGGTGAAATTGCGGGGAATTATATTATTATATACAGACAGATAAACAGTCTATTATTACGGTAGCAGATTACTTATAACCAAGTCCTGGAATATGATCGGATATTTAATAATAACTAACATTTCACTGCGAGTAAAATAATAACGTCTATGAAGTTATTAGCCACTTGGAGTATTGGATGCCGTTTCGGCCCACATGCGGTGATAAATTTTATTACCTAGCTAGACTGCTTCACGCGGCATCGCCCTCAGTTGCGTTGGCAAAAACACTTGTTTTATTAGTTGTAAAACTGGCAATACAAAATGTCGATAAGAAGTAGTTGTTTGCTTTAAATGACATAATATTTTTTTAAACGATTGATAATTATATGGAACTCTTTTGTAAACCTCACTTTATTTTTACCATTTTATTGAAGTAGAATTCAAAAAATATTTATTTGGACAGTCATTGAGAATTATTTAGAAAAAAATAACTAAGTAGGCTTGTTGCCCAAAAGCAAGCTTTTACTTTGGCCTCAAAGGCTGGCTTTTACTTTGGCTAAAAGCTAAACATTGCCATCCAACGTGGCAATGCTGCCAGCTTCTTGGGTACATTTCCAGTTGACGGCGATGACAAAGAATTTTTTGGTTAGATTTTAATTAGAATATTTATTATGTTTTTGTTTCAATTTTCCTACTGTAAATAAGTATTCATTGATACTTATTACCTTAAAGTAAATATTGGCGTGGTGGTAAGTACCCGGTCAATATTTTCGTATGTCTTAATATACTGAATACTTAAAGCCGTTCTTTCGATATGGGCTTCACTTTTAACCTAAACAATTCAAACAAAACATAATATCAATTACCTTCAAAAAATACCGAATCAAAATTTCGTTTTAATAAAGAAAACTTTTTTGTTGCCCAAACGACTTACAAAATCCAAAACGAGTTTGAAAAAATGGTAGAAACTCAAGCTGTACACTCAAGGGTCTAACAGTGACTATTAAAACTATATTAAGTGCGCTCCGGGCTTATGAACCATAATGGCGCATCATCAAACATTGTCTAAATCACAAGCAACTCAGGAGTATACTCACTAGCTGTTTCCCGTGGTTTCACTCGCGTATATTTAACGCACCTGGATAAAAAGTAGCCTGTAACCGTCTCCTGGGTTCTCTTTATCTCCTTACCAAATTTCATCTAAATCGGTTGAGCCGTTTTAATGTGAAAGCTTTACTTTCAAATTCAATTTAACTTGTCTGAAAAAAAAGTTGTTCTATGTACGAGTATTTTTTGATATCATATATTAGTGATGTGTTACAAACTTACGAAAAAAGGTCGCCAATCCACGTTGAGAAAGCGTGGTGTATATGTATGTGTGTATATAATATTTATGTGTTTTTTTTTTCCAAGTTGGGCCAAGTTCACAAACAGATGGTTATTTAATCGGCCCGTTAAACGAAAACGTTTTTAACCACGATGCGGGAATTTTCGTGTTGTCAACTTCTTGTTTAACCTCGCCTTGGTAATCGACCGTTTTAGGTATAAAAAACCCAAATGATAGATTATCCATCGTATGGTAGAAGTTTGAATTTATGATAAACAGCTATTTTCAGTTGATCGGACCGTTATCTTGTCGGTGAACTTGGGCCTAAATAGCATAGTATAAATAAATAGCAATACGAATTAAATATCACAATTGAAAATGAACTCAAGCCATTAACCACAGCTATCAGTTAACAGGTAAGCCAAATAACCCCCGCAGCGTCATTGTGATCGCCACAATACGGTCTGTGTGACCACACGAGCGGAACTAATACGGTTTAAGTGCCGCCCGCGTTCGGAGGGTTAAATCGTTAATCGTGCGATTTTGGTTCGGCTAATGGAAATGGGATAGGTGGATTGTACTGAGGACTTTATTGGGAACTAGCTTTCCGCCCGCGTGGACATTTTTTTGCACCTTGGGTTACATTATTCAAGTTTTAGTAGGGATTCCTAATTATTTCTGGAAACAAATATAGCCTATGATACTTCGTAAAGATGTAGCTTTCTAACGGTGAAATAATTTTTAAAATCAGTCCAGTAGATTTTGAGTTAAAGCCCTACAAACTAACAAACAAATCTTTCCTCTTTATAATATTAGTATAGATAATCTGGACAGGTATGTATTCTAGTGTTAAAACAATCTTATGTTTGGTGGTGGGAAAAGGATGGTGTTATTACTCTTCATGTCGTCATCTCTCTCTCTCGCATTAGAAGTATTGTTCTTAAAACGTCCACATTAATTAAATGTCTTCGAAAAGGGTTGAAATTTAAAAAATAACAGCTGCCGCCTTCTTGGTAGAGGGCTATTTTTTTTAATGAACCAATAATGAAATAGAGCATTGTTAAAGCAAGTTCATAATACTATAGAGTTAAGAAATCATACCAATCCTAAGTGAAGTTAAGGAAGTTTTATTCTGACGTAGATTTATTTCGTTATTTTAAAACGTATGTTTTAAAACAACAAACGCAATACAACTAAAAGGTTATAATAATTCAACGATTGATTAATTGACAAAATAAAAAAAGTAAAACTCAACGGTATTTTGCTCAACAGCGCAAATAAAACGACATTACTCATGAATTTTATACCAAAAGGTGTCGTAAACTGGTTTGCTATAGATTAATACGATAAAAGCACTCATTAAAGTACGCATTAACACTTGATATATTAGATTTGAGAACGAACAAAGAGAGAAATAAATAATTCAAGAAAAAACAACAATAAAAGTACTCACAGAAAAAAGTTAAAGTAAAAATAGCTGCGACAAAACTTTTTTTAATAACCCGTTATTTTTTGTTCAAAAAAAAAGAAAAAGTAGAAAAAAATACAATAAAATAAATATCTTTCTCAATTGTTTTATTTAGTGACGATAATTTATACAAATTTATTTATAAAGTATTATAGTGAAGAAGCAAAAACTGAGCACTAATTAATATTATATTTTTATGAGGACATGCCCTAATAGGGGGTTGGTGTGAACTAGTTTGCGACAATAAAAGCATGTAACTATTACTATACTATTAGGCACAAAAACTTGAACGAACAAAAACTTAAGTCGCTACTTATTAATAATGCGAAAGAACACTGCATTTCTAATTTAAACGGCCTATTTCCAAGCGCTCTAAAATGCACAACATAACCTTGGGGTCATCATCATCATCAGCCTATATATTGTCCCACTACTGGGCACAGGCCTCTTCTCATACAGAGAAGGCATGAGCATTAATCACCATGCTTGCTCAAGGCGGATTGGCGATTGGCGATCTTGGGGTCAATAAACTTTTAAAAAGTTTTTTGAGAACCAATGGTCAAAGTCAACATTTTTATTACATGTAGACTAATTTCAGGTACCTACGAGGAAGCTAGGTGCACGGTTCCTAAAAGAAACACCGCCAAGAATCTGGTCCGGTCTGGTCTTGCATCCTATAGGAAATTTCGGTATCATAGAATCAATGCTTGGATTGATATTATTATTATTACTGTTATTCTTGGATAACATAACATAGCGCTTCTTATCTAAAGGTTTAGGCAGAGGTTTACATGTCAAGCCTATTAGGACTGCCGTACCAGGCTACTATTTTTTTTTCGGGAGCCCAGTATAACTTTTTCCCAACCTGAAAAACCTTGGTTTCCTGTGGCACATGTCACTACTAAACCTATGACTTGGCTTATTAATAAGTCTGGAACTCCCATCCTGATGGCAATTTGTATGATCATCAGCCTAGCTATGTTGAGTTTGGCGTCTAGTTGATCCCGGTATAAATTTGATAGTTGCCGACCAAGGACCATTCAAGGCAGGAAAAGATCATGTCATTTCATGGGGGTTAGACAAGTGGCAAAAACGCTAGTAGAATAGATAACAAAATGTATGGGAATGACAGATAGCTAGTCGTAAACGAATGTCATTCCCATACATTTTGTTTTCTACAACTAGCGTCTAACTACGAAGAAGAAGAAGGAAGCGATCGATCGTCTCGTGTATCTGTTACTGAGATACATGCCTTGTCTTACATTACAGTAGGATATAGATAAAATAAATACAGAAATACATTACAGAATGGACAAAAAAACAACTTTTTTTATCAAATATACATAAATATAATAAACATTTATATCACTTGTTCAACATAGTAGCTATCTATTAGACATGTGTTTAACATTGACCATTTACGAACTCATTCGACAAGACTACTTGTCTAGTTTATCTTTGGACATATTTTAGGCATTGTCCCGCTTATCTTTTCATATACTTTAGTGATGTCTCACTTATCTTTTTTGACTTTAGTGATGTTCCATGTATCTTTTGATATACATTAGTGTTGTAGAAAGAGGTATAAGACCGTTTGCATAATGTTAATGGCTTAATGAATAAATGCAATAGATTATTTTATGTACACTTTAAGTTCTTTAATTGTATTATTGAGTGGTGTAGCCCAGCGGGTATTTTTCTCTTGTGTTGTTATTAGTAAAAAGGGAGGAATGTCTGTTTGTAAAAATTAAAATAAAGTGTAAAAGGTAGTCTCCCGCGGGTTTAACCTCACCCTGAGAGTCTGTTTCACGCACCTAGAAAAAAGTTACCTATAATCGTCCCCAGGTTCTTATCTATCTACACACTAAATTTCATTTAAATTGGTTCAACTATTTGAACGTGAAAGCGTAACAAACTGACATCCACATTTTTACTATTAGTTAAGGTCTGATTTGTATTTATTTAGTGGCTCGTTGCTCAATGCAACTGGAGAGCTTGAGATCATGGTTTCAATTCCTAGGTTGGCCAAGTATTATTACCTAGATTTTTTTACTGGGCATTTTCTCACTAACAGATGACTAGACTCTTCTCTGCCCAGATGATAGACTCTTTTACTTATATTATTTAGTCACACCAGTGGCTCAACCTTTTCGAAAATCTGTTGTTGTGATGTTGACGAATAAAAAACCCAAGTTCCTAAACAAAAGCAAATGAACATAAGGATTAAAAACAAAAAAAAATCACACCAAAACTAACATTTAAAATGCCCGGCATAGCTTAATTAATCCACAATTTCGCGCGAAGACGAAATACTAAAAAAAAAACAAAAGAAAACAACATGGCCGACGCAAAAAGAAGACAAACGTAACGCTCGATTTGCGATACAGGCAAAAAAAAAAACTCGAACCAGACCGGCTCGAGCCGAGTCGGGGCAAAACAGTAGTCAAACAGAGCAACTTGATATGTAGATGAATTGGAGAGATTGTACACTACACGCCCGCGGTAAAATTGGATTTTAAAATTAAACGTTTTAAATGTATGGGTTTAAAGAAGAAGTAAATGGAAGGTGTTGTTTTGATAGTGTAATTTGTAACATTTACAGCCGGTTACACACAAAAAAATATGCGGTTACTTATACGTGAAACGGAAGAACTGTCATTCAAGAACTGTCAAAATGGAGGAGAAAATTGATTATTTAGGCTATCATTTTATGTTTTTTTGACGATTTTTTTATGATATATGTTTATTTAATTATTATTATCTATGTATTAATAACATAAAAAAAATACTAATTATTGAGATGATGTTTTGTGATATTCGTAAAAGTATAAAGTATAAATGATGAAAAGTTTTGTGCAACAGGCTGTTATAATGTTAAAGTATGTTAAATCTTATAATGTTAAAGTATGTTAAATGTTATAATGTTAAAGTATGTTAAATGTTATAATGTTAAAGTATGTTAAATGTTATAATGTTAAAGTTAAATGTTATAATGTTAAATAAACGTTAATAAGTACCAAGGATGAGGGGGGTGAACTGGACTCCTAAATATTTATAGGAATGGGCATAGATCGCAGCTCTGGCTCCTCCCGCCGTGGGTGGAGCGGGAGTGAGTGTCAGACTCTTACTGACTAAAACCCATCCATGTTCCTTCTTCAGCCCTTTTTATTCCTGAGAGCGTAAATGTTTTAAATATCCTGTATGTCCCAATAGTTAGTGTAGTTTGCAAGAGTATTTTTTCCGTAGGCAAACGTGGCGATTAAAGATCGTGATTTATGTATGAGAAGAGGCCCAGTTATTAGACATAAATGCGTCAGTCATGATAAAATTAGTTTCTTTTTTTGTTAACTATGTTGGCCAGTGATATACAATGCATACTAATCTGTACCAATTTTGATGGCTTTTCACTGATACTGGAAAGAATGAAATGCACGGCTAACAATGCCATCCTTTAATGGCTATTTTTTTTTTATTATTATTTATTCCTTTATTTCAGGCAACTAAGGCTATTACTACCATTGGATAAATAGCCAATTTATAAATTGAATAAATATAGGTACAAATGTGTTGTGTGTTTTTTTTTGTTTTTATGTCAATCTGACTAAAGTTTGATACTTCAAAAATACAGAAAAAAAACTTACATCTAAGGCAAATAAAGATTGCTTAAATGGTCTAGATTTTAATCTTGGCAAAACCGCAGCGATTCAGCAACCATTCTAAACGGTTCTTAAGAGTAAAATTGTTGGCATTCTAAGAATAAATTTTGCTCGAGTGAACATTTCGCTCTAAATCATAATAAAATGCTGCACTTTTTCGATACAATTGATACTGAAATAATATAATGTTAATGGTCTATTATATATCTACATATTTTATACCACTTAAAATAACTTGAAACAATAACATCGTCAATATAGTCTAGTGAGTAAGGAAGGTTACCTCCTGATACTGGCCGGTAACTGTGACTTACCATCACCGGCTGATTAGCAACACTTTTTATTTTCCCTATATCGCATTTGAACTAAAATTTAACTTGAACAATGAAAAACAAAAAAAAAACGACGAAGCACCTTGCACTTCGCTTGGATCGTCTTAGCACTGCCGTGCCCCCAAATTTCTGTCTTATTCGATTAGAAGAAGATTTTCGTGAAGCTGGAAGGAGTTTGAGATTTTCGCAAAATAAATTGTATTTCTTTAAGTTTTTTATCGTTAAATTGACGCCCACCCCTTTCCTGTGAGAGTACGTGAGTAGAATTTAGCATAAAATCTATAAAGTTATGCGTTAAAAAACAACTTTTTTTGAAGGATTACGAATATCACTGACACTATTCCGCATACCTTGTATCTTATTCGACTCTTTATGTCAAGAATCTACAACTTATTCCCGTTTTTTTAACCGTACGCATTCCGATACAGACTTGTGTGTTGAACTAACCCTGCTAGTGCAATCGGGAAATGCGGTCACTATAATGGCTCAGCTCGGATCGATTACACCCCGGCTAAGGAAAACTTACAGAGCGCAGATTCAACAATTTTTCTGTGAAATTTCTACGATTTTTCATTTTTTTCTATCACAAGTCACATTAGAATCCATTGTTTTTTTCAGTAAATCATATTTTTCATCCTTATTGATCTAATATCTTGGATGGCATTCTCTGAAAGGTCATTCGAAGGCAGACGACACTTACCGCGCAGAATCGTAAAATTTCGGGGCGTTCCGTCACCATAGCAACGGTGTCATCTAAATTAACCCTGTGCCCGCGGAGGTGTGGTCTCTAACACGATTTCCTCACTAATCCTATTTGAACACACAATTATTTGTTAAAGGCGTCACTTTTTACACCTTTCCCTGTTTTTTATTTATGTTTTCTAGTACAATTGACCTATGACGTGACAACCACGCCCTGTTCGCAATTGAAGATCAGCAAATCGTGGTCATATGGAAGGGTATGTAAAAATGTGTGTATGGTAAAATAGTCGTTAATATTTTGGGATAAGAGCCAATGTTACTTGTAGATTGATAGTTAAGTACCAAATATAGGTATAAATATAGATAGGTAACTTGTAGGTATGATTACTGCAGCTTAAAGATGGCTGAAACAACTTTTACTGGTTTTCCAATCGGTACACACTGCACTATGTTCTAAATAAGTGTCTGATCTTCGTAATCCTTTGAGAAACTCGATTTTTAACACATATCTTTATAGGTTATCAGTTTCCGCCTCAATCTACTCGCGTACTCTCTTAGAAATCACGTGGAGCGTCGATGTAACGACGAAAAAACACAAAAAACTAAAAGAAAAACCATTTATTTCACGCACAAACTAACGAAAAATACCACACAGTGCGTAGAGAGTGATCGGCCGCCGCAACATTGAGGCGTCGTTCTCAAATTCTTAAAAATAATCAATATTTATTTAACCCTTTCAATATTACAGGGGTTATAAAGTACCATAGCCACTATACAAATAAACCTTATAGTCCACATAATGCTAAGCCAGCGAACTATAAAGCCGCTAAATCTGAGGTAAGCCAATAAAAGGGTTTATTAAATGAAAACCTATTGGATTTGCCGGCGGCGCGTCGGCAATGCATTTTGTGGCGGGTAAGGTGTAGCTTACACTGGCATAGAAAAACGGTGGAATAAAGAACGTTTTTAAATTTATTTTTGTAGGTACTGTTAGTGTTTGAGGGTTATATTGCATTTTTGAATCAAACGCAATCTATATCTTAAAAATTAATCCCTATTTCCCTTGGTCATCGCATCACGCGTGAACGAGTGGTCCATGCCCTCCCAACCCTAGCTCGACGAGCCAGCCCGCGATCTGAGCTAATAGCTTTAAAACTCCCGATTATAATAATCATATATATTCTGATCCAGCCTGTCCCTTGCTCTTGCTGTCCTCCCCCAGCGACGCCCTAAGCCGAGGCCTGTGCCCCACTAGGGTGTAGTCACTTAGTTTTGTAAGTTAAGCCCTGGCTGGAGGCCCTAAATTTATTTAAGGCACTTCACAGGCAAGCCCGGTTAAGCAGTCGACAACCTTCTAGGTTGATCTGCGAAATGCCATACACAAAAAAAAGTGAACGACTGGATCATTTTGGCTGAAATTTGGTACGGAAATAGAGGGGACTCTGGAGAAGGTTTTAGGCTTTTTATCCGGGTGGACGCGGGTGAAACTGCGGGTGAAACAACTAGTATAAGATAAAATAATATGAGTCTTTTATTTCCACTGTTTATTTTAAAAGAATTTAAATACTGATATGTATCATGATGTATGTAAAAATATTTTTAATAAGTCAATTGAATATTATACATTTGCAAAGGAAAAAATATGCTATTAGTATTCACATTAAAAAACTGTTCTACTCCGTGAACGCCAATACAAAAAGATTAGCTAGTGAGTGCGCCGGACTATCGAAAACATACGTCAACAGTCCACTTATTTCGTCAATTCTCAACCCCTTCTACATAAACTGAACCCTGCACAATATTCTAAAACTTATTAGCATACATTGCACTTTGACAACTGCAAGTCAGCATGACTCAGCGTTTTATCCTCGTGGTATGCGTTACCCCTAACCCTTTCCCTAGCAAGTTGAGGCGGCTTATTCGATTAGTATACGTCGCTGATTGAATTAAGGTGAACGCTCCGGATTAGTGCCTTATGTGTGATTTATTTATTTTAATTGTTGTATATATACCGATTTAATGGTATTCAATATTGTGGTATGGGTGACCATCTTTGTCATAGCGAGAGTCCTCCGTGCTTCAAAAGCATGTTAAGCTGTTGGTCCCGGTTGTCATGTCGATCTCTGTCTACCTGTCTGTGGCATCGTAGCTCTCAAACGAATGCACCGATTTCGGTTTTTTTTTCATTTAAAAGCCAGTTTCCTTGCGGTGGTTCTTAGCTATGTTTGGTTAATATCGGTCCAGCAGGTGTAAGAGTATCAGCTCTTTTCCAAAATGATGTAAGGCTTTATTGCGTATGGAGTTTTTTTTATTTTTATGTTGAACTTTACGGTGGCTGTATGGAGTTTTAGAATGTTGTTCAGTTATTTGTAGTCTCTGTGACATGGGATTTATAGATATCTGATGAAGTCTAGGTATAGTATGATAAGTATATCCTGCTATCCGTTTTACCGTAAAACAAACGAACAACCTCACTTTCGAATATATTAGTTAGTATTAGGATTTTTCTTTTTTTTTTTTTAGCACTAACAAAACTTTGTAAATAGTATTCCTGTAAGAAATAAATGGCTTTTTTATTTTTTTATTTATTTATTAGGATTTTAAAGGTGCATTTTAGCCTCATTAACTAAGTTCCCTTTAACTCACTATATTGTTAAAGTGAGTGAAATAATATTTTACTTTGAGAGCTCAAATATTATTTAAGACTTAACCCTATTTATTAGGTTATAATTCAATGGCCAGACATACGCATGCTTTTCAAGTTGCGATAGCGAAAATCCTTAAAAAAAAACCAACTTTCTTTTTTATTTCAAAGTCTTTTCGTTTTAAAGAAATTGTTTATCACAAGCCCATAGCCACAACTCTAGCATGAAACCAAGTTTATCATTCTTTACACACACACAGCTTTATACAGCACCCATCTGTACACACACACACACATTCACAGACAGACAGACGGAGAGAACACGGTTGCAAAAAGCAATTATTT
This sequence comes from Pyrrhia umbra, assembly GCA_963891755.1. Lineage (NCBI taxonomy): Eukaryota > Metazoa > Arthropoda > Insecta > Lepidoptera > Noctuidae > Pyrrhia > Pyrrhia umbra. The sequence continues at coordinate 10,658,473 of OY982937.1, read as the reverse complement.
TAATGAGTGTTAGTCGAAGCATGGAGGGTATATTTTTTTCATGGCATCGCATCAACAATCTCTTGGATTGTTTAACATTTATAATTTACATAATTCATAATCATCCGACTGGTGGGGCGTGGTTATAAAGTCAGCGTTTCTTTAGACAAACGTGCGATAGCGATTAAATATTTTGTTTTATTATTTAATTATAAATTCAAATTAAATCCAAAAATATAAATTGAGAAGTTTAAAAAATATTCACTGATAACATTCAAAAGTTTTCTTTTGAAAGAGACGGCGTTTGTTGTGATTTAAATCTACGAGCTATCGTTTCGAAGTCGATCTCTCTTTGCCTCTGAGCCACCGTTCCTAATTTTAGTATATCACAGCCCACAATAGTTAATATTCCACTACGTCATCTGTCAAACAACGTATAATTGTCAACACGCTTTCGTTATAATATTTTTTATTATTATAACTGCAAAAGTTTGTAAGAATGTATGTTTGTATGTTACTCTTTCACGCAAAAACTGCTGAATAGATTTAAACGAAATTAGGTACACACATAGTTTATACCCTGGATTACCACATAGGATACTTTTTATCCTGATACGCGAAGTAATTACCCCGGAAAGCAGATGAAACCGCAGTAAACAACTAGTTCTCAATAAAACTATGTCACTATAGTCCGCTCCGCTATGCTCCCCGCTAACAAAGCGACCACACCCCAGTACCTAATCATTTTAATTACTGACACAGTTGCATCGTCTTGATGCACAGTAAACTGAATAATACCTTTGTTGTTCGTTTTCAGTAAAAAAAAGTTAGACGACCTAGAATCTGAACAATGCTATTAGGCATTTATTAATTATTATTTATCAATCAATGACATTGTGTTAAAGTATTGAGTCGATGTGAAAATTGCGTTTTTGTCACATTGTGGCGGGCGTTTATTGGGTTTTTTGATGAACGTAGGCTTCAATGTGGTAATGGGGTCGTGGTGAAGGTTTGAGGGGCCATGACCCACGTGGGTATGATGTACCACATGGCAGGAATGAACCTAGACCTAATTTTTTTTCTTGGAAAGTGGAAATAATGTTGGAATTGTAGCTAAGGTACAATTGTATTGTTCTCTGGTCCATAGGTTAAGTTATGTTGTGTGTGGTTTGTTCTTGGATGGGTAATAACTTTTTATCCATTGATGCTCTCTATGGCTAGTGGACTCTGGTAAGATACTCATATTATCCACTACTTGTGGAGGTAAAGTACAGTCATTGTTATTCAGACCTAACCAAGGAAGACGCTATCATTATCTACCTAGCCATTTCTCAAATATGTTGGGGTCGGCTTCAGTATCAGTATATTATAGTCCGGATGCAGCTGAGTACCAGTGTTTTACATGCAGCGACTGCCTATCTGAATTCCGCAACCTAGTTTCAGGGATACCCCGTTGTAAGACTGGTAAGACTTTCGGGCTTCTGCCTATCCATAACGACTATCAAAAATCTTCGAATAACAACTGGGACCAACAGCTTAACATGCTTTCCGTAGCACGGAGGAGTCTCGCTATAACATAGATGGTCATCCATCCACGGACCCACCGCGCCAAGCGCAACTTAGCCTTTGATCGGTCGAACCCTGCGGCGTTACTTGGCCACAAGCTCCTTCCATCATTATTCATTCATCATACAACTATTCTTATTTAAAATCAGATACTATGAGTTCAATTATCAAATTTTTTTACACCTTGGGTTACATTATTCAAGTTTTATTAGAGATCCCTAATTATTTCTGGAAATAAATATAGCTTATGACACTTCATAAAGATGCAGCTTTCCAATGGCGAAATAATTTTTAAAATCGGTCCAGTAGTTTTTGAGTTAAATCCCTACAAAAAAACAAACAAATCTTTCCTTTTTATAATATTAGTATAGATGTGTCATATATTTTCACGAGTGATTGCACCACAATGCAAATGTGACGTCATAGCAAAAGTTTCCAACTCATAAAAAAAACTAATTCAAACATTCAGCCAGTTGCATGTGTCACAGTGATGACATCAGCTAGTATCACGCTGTCCCAACACTATTTAACACCCCAATGAACGAGCGTTTGTTCTTATCTATACATAAAAATGTCTCGAATGACTGTCGGATCAACGGACAGCCTAAACCGCTGATCGTAGAGACCTGAAACTTGGAGGGTGTATTCTTTGTATGACGTAGGCATCCGATAAGAAAGGATTTTCCGAAATTCTTCCTCCAAGTTTGTATGAAACTCTGTCATTAGGGTTCCGTACCAAAACTGGTAAAAAGGAAACCATATGGTTTTACTTCGTCTGTCTGTCCGTCTGTCACAGCTGATTATTTCAGGAACTGCTCATGCTACCCTTAAGAGGGTGAAAAAGATGCAAAGTTTGTATGAAACTGTCATTTTTAATTTGAATTCGCGGGCGAAGCCGCTGGCGAAAAGTTAGTTGGCGATAATAAGAAACAAAATATGCGAAACAAAAGTGAAAAGGCGACAGAAGCAAAGTGATTGTGCAAAATGAGCTTAGACATTGTACACAAAGTGTATGCCAACAATAAAGTAATAACTAGCGTTAGTTAAGGCAAACACTCATTTGTATGGTATAATTTATAGGCGGTAGCGGGGACAATAGCGATAAGCTTAAGCGAGTAGAGCTGCCTCAAAAGTATCGATGACAAAACAAATTTAATATCGTATAATATTTTTTGTGCAATTCACTTCATAATTAAATAAATGAATAAAAATAACTTTTAAAATCCTAATTAATTGACTAATTCTGCTCAAAAAATGTTACAAAAATCAGAATTATATTGATTGATTGAAAAAACAGTAATATTAAAAGCTTCTGAGTATACTATACCGTCATTCATCTTCTTATAAAACGTGAATTATAATTTTAGTTTAAAATGTCTACTGTTAACAATCATTAATAAAATTGACATTCCAATGTAATATAAATATTCTTGCCTTCAAGATAAATCTTTAAAGTAGTAACAAGAAATAATACTATTCAAATTATGACAAACTTAAAGTTTGCTTACTACACTACACTAACACATTCTTGCCATTGTTTATCCCCATCAAAACAACATAATTACTATTAATCGCTAAATCTTATGACTTGCGCCTCAATATTATCGGCTTTAAAATCTCGATGCCACTAATCGCATAAAGCATCGCGAATTCGCATACAAATTTGAATAATTAATAAACTAATTAATGGTAAAAAAGCGAAGTTTGTAATCATAGTGTGGGATTGGAACGTTTACTTGATGCTTTTTAGGGTTAAAGATATAAGAGGTTCTAATTTTTATAAGTAGCTTTTTCCCTTGGTTTCACTCGCGTTCTGAAAGAACTACTACCCACCCGGATAAAAAGTAGCCTATAACCATTTATCTATCTCCGTACCAAATTTTATATAAATCGGTTTAGCCGTTTTACCGTGAAAGCGTAACAAATAAACCAACTCATTGTCGCATTTAAATTATTAGTTTGGATATCCAATGCAAATAGGGGCTGTTATTAAAGTTTAAGGCAATCAATAAATTGATACTTTTCACTTTAGTGGTTAATATTTTGAAACATAAAGAAATATACTATCAACTGTTAAGTTTACCATTATTTTATATTTTTGGATTATTTAAATGTATATAATACATTCACATGAACCATTTGTCTCTATCTAGCTTGCTTTTAATTAGTTCGTTAAGAAATTATTTCAATTCACACATGTTTTATTGTTCAATACGTTACGTCATAATATTATCATTCTGGTACTAAGGTACGCTTTTAGCTTCTACATTAAGCTTTTTGAAAGGTAAACATTGAAACTTTTTAAGAAAGACTAACGCCTTTTCAATGGTAATCTAAGTAAGGAAACAATCTATCACCCTGTTATCTTCTTGATTTGTAGGGAACCCGCCCTAAAAACAACAGTTTCAGGATTTACGGGAATTTTCGTTTTTAACGAAGAGTATAAAGAATAAAATATGCTTGGGTATGTATACCAAATCTTTATACATGGGTATTATAAATGCAAAGTATCTGTCTATATATGTCTGTCTTTCAAAGTAAATTGGCTGAACCGATTTAGATCAAATTTGGTAAGGAGATAGATTGAAAATTGGGTAAGGACATAGGAGTGGGTGTACATTAATTGTTTATATAAAAACATACAGACATAATATAACTGTAGAAGGCGGGATCTGAACTGAATACACGTAGCTTAAGAGTCGATCCGTCAGCCAGTGCGCCATTGTGTATTTATAATGTGTGCTGTAATGTGATTTTTTTTAAGTAAACTCTATGGTTCAGTTCACAAATAGTATGAAAGATTTTTCTAGATAGGTTATAAGAAACTTATCCGGAGGACATTCAAATATATAGGTACTCACATCATAATTTAAAATGTTTTCTGTTTGACACGAAAGACAACTTAGAAACTTAGAAATGATTTCAAATGTGTCAATTTGAAATTTCCATTTCTAAAACATGTGTAGGTTTACCAAATTATTATCTCAATGAATGCTATGCGCTAAGGTGCGTACATAATATTATATAACATAACATGTTATAAAATGTTGTTACATAACATGTTACAGTAATGTGTAGACTGAATGTTATAAAACGTGTTACAGTAACAAAATGAAAAATGTTATACAACTAATGCGTACACGTGTACTCGAGATGCATGTTATATAACATTGTTGTAGTGCATTGTTATTCTAATGTGTTCAGTATTATTATATGTTGCAATGTTGAAAAACAATAACATAATGTGAACATGTTATAAAACACAAGTTACACCATGTAACTTAATCTATCCGCACCTTTAGAAAAATGTATGACATTACTCGTCGACTTAAAAAAACAAATTTAACGATTTTCCTCCAATTCTCCTCAATGGTTGCTTTATTAACATAATTATTATTTACATTGAGTAATGAGTGCTTACTTCAAACTTCCATGTACGGTATCTCCAGTCGACCAAAGCCCACTTTTTCTAATCGTCAATGGAAAGTCACATTCTTGCCAAGAGAAATGTTATGATTCCATTATAATTATTGGGTGGTCCCGTTTAGATAATGAGACATACGTTACGAGGTTTTGTCATGATAGATGTCTCATTTAATTGATTCCATTTTAATTGATTGCTTTTTAATTGGTTACGTTTTATTCGCAAGGAAATTGATTTGCGTGTCTTTTTTTGTGGGTATTTTATAAATGGTGACTTTGTTGAAGAAATTGTGGGTACTGTGTTGTTACTGGCCGGCGAGACGGAGAACGGTTGAAATTTTTAATGAAGTTTTATGACTGTACTCATTGTGGATTTTAATTATAGAAAATCGAGTACTTTATGCGGAATATTAACAAAAACATGTAGGTACGATTTATTGAAATGAGGAGCTCGTGGCTAAGTAACAGCCGCACGATTCGACCGATCAAAGGTTAATCTGCGCTTGGCGCAGTCGGTCCGTGGATGGGTGACCATCTTTGTCATAGCGAGACTCCTCCGTGCCTTGGAATGCACGTTGAGCTGTTGGTCCTGGTTGCCATTTATAGATCTTTGACAGTCGTTACGGGTAGTCAGAAGCCAGAAAGTCTGACAACCAGCCTTACCAAGGGGTACCATGTTACCCGGTTGGGTTGTGGAGGTCAGATAGGCAGGCTCGATGTAAAACTTTTTTTAGACTGGAAGCCGACCCCAACATAGTTGAAAAATGCTATACTGATGATGATAGAGTCTTCCTTGGTTGAGTTTTGTATCTGAATATCAATGACTGTCACTACTAGTGTGTAATATTAGTGTCCTATTAGTGTCCACTAGCCATAGCTCAATGGATACAAATGTGTCGAGTGAACCCACGACAGCAGATTGTTTCCAATATTAGTAAGAATAGAATGCAGATTGCTACCAAACGCTATTAGTAAGCTTACAAACGAATTACAACAAAAAGTATGTATATCCAGACTTAGATATCACAACAAAAAATACCTCAAACAAACCCTGTCCCGCAAATTCACAAAACCCAATTGTAGCTTACAAAAAATCGAATGCGCAGTCCTGAAAAAAATTCAATAAATAGACCGGAGTTGGAGCGAGATGGAAGATACCACCCTAGACCGACCACGCCCCCTTTCTTACTGCTAAGAGGGTAGTCTCGAGGGTACATGCTTATTGTTATGTTCGTGGGGGTGAACGCACGAGGGGTTTGTAATTGGCTTGCACGTGGACCGATTTTTGGGTACGAAAAATTGGGGTGAGTCGGTAAAAAACCGGGTTTATCAAAGAGGGTTTTTGGGGAGTTTTGGTATTTTTTTTTAGGTGTGTTGGACAGACAGACTTGGTTACTTGTTCCATAATGTTTGTGTCTCTTATTTTACAGGTAAGCTTCAATCAGAAAGCAGTTTACTCCAAAGGTAAAAAAAGCTATTTATATAATAATTTTCTTTAATTTTGTCTAAGAGGTATACTCTTATAGTATGCCAAGTATATCTAATTTTTACGCAAATGACATACTTTACAACCTTGTTTTTTTACATATTTTTATAGATAATATTATTTAGCGTTTAAACCCACTTCATAATATATTAGACTAAAAACCTCATCAAGAAAAATATCCAATAGAAAAAAAAAGATAACTAATTATAACCACGGACACACCAACCCTTCACGGCGTGCACTTTCAAAAATTTTTATTTCCACCATCACTCAACCCTCGTCGTGCGACGTGTGCCCTTTAAGACCCCTACGTAATGAAAGTTTCACCAATACGCCAGATAATTACCAGTCACGCAATGGTGTCCGTTCAGAATAGTGATTCAGACCACGATTATAATATTAGGTGAGTCAGACGTTAGATCAGTTCGAGTTTATGTCAAATTTTAGTAGTTTATTATTATTGAAATGTAATGAATTGTTTTGTACTTACGGTTTTGGTTACAAATTGGGATTATGGATATTGTGTTGTCGAGTCTTGAGAGGTTTTGGGTTTTGTTTGTTAGGATTTGAATTTGTGTGGATCTAGATTAGATTTATTTGTAAAGTGTTTTACGAATGTTGCATCTATTTGAATATTTTAAAATGTAAAATGAAACAAAAGCATTTAACTTTCTCAAGGCTGCAAATATTGTTAAAATTTATTTAAAATGATGGTTACCATGGAGTTTCTTTCTCCAAAGGAAATTACTTTTTGGAATGGGCAACTAAATTCTTTCTTTTTTGACTTTCAAAAGTGCTTGTAATTAGGCCTAATTGAAATAAATGATTTGAATTGAATTGAAAAATATATAACATGCAACTAAATAGTATTTTTTCTTAGACAGAATTATTTAAAATTAATTATAAATATAACTTTTGACTGAACATACTAAAAAACAAATTATGTTTAAACACAATAAAATATTACAAAAGCTGCAATAATAGTTGTATGTGTATAATTTATAAACTAAACAATGATATCTAAATTAAAATAATACATAATTGTTGACAGTAAGGACAAAACTAAATAATAGTGACAAGTTACAGAAACGCTCTTATTACATAATGACAATATCATTAAAATATCATCATTCTGTTCTCTACTATTATTTAATTTCCAAAATGAAAACACCTGTTTTTTTTTCAAAACACACTGTTTATTAATGGGACTACTAACCGATAATTTAGGGTACAACTCTATATATTTTGAGAATTAAATGATGCATGAACATTGATGGGTTAATCAGTGTTATAGAGCAAAAAAAATTACAATTTTAATTGATAAAACCTGCTTCAATATAATATGTGTGGATCTCCCATATAAATCCCGGCCTCAAATATATGTAGCCCAAGTTTCTTCTGAGAAATATTATTAAAAGCAAGTTTATCTGTCTATAATGTCGAATATGAGATGCTTTTTGACTTAAAAACTTCGTTCTGTTTTTTCGGGTTGTAAAGTTTGCTCTGAAACTATGAGAGCAAACCCACAGAGGAATAATAGTGCAAGGAGTGTGTAGCGTTAGGCTTAGGGGCCGTTATTTTAAATCAATTAAAAAATGTTCAACTTTAATTCGAGATTAATAAGCGACTGACATCTCTATACCCTGATAGCTATGGATTTCATCAATTCTTATTTCATAACTCGCTGATCTGGCGTTTTTTAAATCTCATTTTGTCCAAACCTTGTTCTGACAATAAACAACAAATAAAAAGAGAATTATCTAATTTGGTGCAGTCGTTCCAAACTTACGCGCGTACATACATTTCGTCGATTCATTTTTAAATTTCTAGATTTTATAGCCAGTCTAAACAAAAAGGTTGAATATTTGCATTGCTTTATAAAACTTCTACAGTACTTATCTATAAAAAGCTCCATCAAGCAAACATTTAGCTAGAAATATCGAAGGTTAAAACCTTATCATATTGCAATATAGGCCTTGTACCACCGACAACTTAATTGTCCCTATCTACCAATACCGTGACCTTTTATATAAAGTATACAGATCTTGTAATATCTTCAAAATGACAGGCAGATATAGATAATAATCGTAATATATCCTGGAAAGTTTAAACCTTCCAGAATGTGTCCTACTAATATATATATAAACGCGAAACTTTTGTAAGAATGTATGGCTGTATGTTTGTTACTCTTTCACGCAAAAACAACTGAACGAATTTGGATGAAATTTGGTACACGCATAGTTTATAACCTAGATTAACATATAGGATACTTTTTAACCGCGAGAAATAGCTAGTTAAAAATAATAACAGCATACGTTTTATAAGCCTCTCCTAGCTATCAAACTGTTGTTGTCTTTATCTGTCAAGTAAAATGAAATTTGATAGAAGAGGACAAGCAGTTTGAGCAGTTTGATAGCTTAAAAAATAAGCAAGAAAAGCTATTGTGAATAAGGCGGATAGTTCATAACCTAAGTTAATACAATTTTTAATAAGAGTGCGCGATGTAGCTCCCTCAGGAAGCGTTGAAACCGCAAGAAACATCTACTAAATAATACACTAATCATATTTGACCACCAGCGACTTCGCCCGCGAGTGCTATACGAATTCAAAATAAAATGACTGATTTTCATACAAACTTTGCCCCCCTTTCTCACCCTCTTAGGAATAGAATTTTGGAAAATCCTTTCTTAACGGATGCGTACGTCACACAAAGAACACACCCTCCAAGTTTCAGTTCTCTACGATCAGCGGTTTAGGCTGTGCTTTGATCCGTCAGTCATTCAGGATAGAGCATTTTATATTTATAGATTAGGAAAAGGCTAGCTAGGCAGATGATGATGTACCATTAGGCCAATGCGTAAGAAAATAATATGTATTAATCCTTAAGTTTCGTAAAAACCATTTCTATCTCACCCCCAACCACAAAACCAGCAAAAATGCCACATTATTCACAATAAAAGCTTTAAAACTGGAAGGTAAACACCCTAATGATTATCCGGGAATCGAACCCCTAACAGCTGACCGCAACGTACCGTGTCTTTCGTGATACCAGCACATTTAGAATCGGACATGAAACTATTTAGTGTAACACGTATAGATAGATGTTTGTAGGAAGATAGAGAGAGATAGCAGATAGTGTTTTGAATCGAACATTTTAGTTTAGAATGTATCTTTGGTTTTGTGGTGGAAAGTGTGATGCCTGAGCTTGTCCTGTATTCGAGTCCCAGGCAAGGTAACATAATTAGAATATTCCTAAGGAGTAATTTTATATTTATTTATTTTATTATTATTTAATAACAGCTAAGTTGGGGTCGGCTTCCAGTCTAAACAAGATGCAGCTGAGTACCAGTGTTTTAAATGGAGCGACTGTCTATCTGACCTCCACAACCCAGTTATCGGGTAACACGATACCCCTTGGTAAGACTGGTTGTCAGACTTTCTGGCTTCTGATCTACAAATGACAACCGGGACCAACAGGTTAACGTGCTTTCCGAGGCACGGAGATGAGATGGTCAGATTCACGGACCCACCGCGCCAAGCGCAGCTTAACCTTTAATCGGTCGGCGCATACGGCTGTTACTTAGCCAAAAGCTCCTCTTAAATCTAGCCTATCAGTCCCATCAAAATGAAAACCAGATACATAAAAAAAGCTGCAAAGTGCAAACATATACGTCACGGCTTATAACCACAGCTGATATTGCATAGCGCAGTATAACCGAGTTTATTGCACTTGGCAGTGAGGGTGCACCTCCAGTGAAATAAGTTGTCGGGTAATAATAAATAATGTATTTAATGAGTATACTGTGGCTGCTAAATGAACACTAGGGTATGGGAGTGTTAATCTTTTTAATTACTCATAGGTTTGGAGTTCATTTTTAAATCACTTTCAAGGTGTTTAGCGTATCCGGAGATGAGGGATTGTTTGAGTGAGTTACCACGGACTTAGAACGGAAAGCGGGCAGCTGCTAGTTTAATAGAATATATGAGTACTAGCTGTTTCCCGCGGTTTCACCCGCATCCCGAGGGAACTACTTAGCGCACCCGGGTAAAAAGTAGCCTATGTTGTTCCTCAGGGTTTCAGCCTATGTTATTCTATCTCTGTACCAAATTTCATTTATATCGGTCCAGTAGTTTTGGCGTGAAAGCGTAACAGACAGACAGACATACAGAGTTACTTTCGCATTTATAATATTAGTAAGGATTACATATTTCCAGATGGAAAGCGAGTAAAATGTCACTTAAAAATAATCTCAGTGCCTCTTCTCATACGGAGAAGGCATGTGCATTGATCACGTCACTTGCTCAAGGCGGATTGGCGACTTCAGACTTCTAAGTCCAGGTTTCCTCACGATGTTTTCCTTCACCGTTAGTCAGTGACATCTAAGATATACTTAGAAAGTACATAAAAACAATCAAAAACCTAGTTACTCTAAATTGTACAAGTACACTAAGTAGTCCGACACACTAAGTCTGTCTGACGTAAAGATGGAAAGTTTATTAACAATTTCTTTTTATCCATTTACCTCGCATGGCTGCTTCTAACAGCGCAGATAAGCCGAGAACTGTTTATATCCATTTTAAAACAATACAGACACATTAGACGATTTCCTTTGCGCTCCTCATGTGAGTAAGAAAAATGTTGAATGTCTGTTTGAGAAAGAAATCTATTTTGCAATATCTGGGGGACCTACTCTAACTCAACGAAAACGAAAATTCGAATGCAGTTTCGTATGTTTCCTTTTGGATTTTAGGGCTGTAAGGTGCAAATAATTGAACATGGATAGTATAAGTATATCCCTGTATGTACAGAGTATCAGCACCTTACCGCACCACAAACTGCGGAACGTTCGAAAGATATACCGCGCCCCCGGAATACAATGGAGATAGAAGGGAGTAACATGGATGAAGAAGGAACATGGATGGATTTTAGTCAGTATGTGTCTGACACTCCCACTAGCCCCACCGATGGCGGAAAGGGTCATTTGATGATTTCCCATCCAAAAAAAACGAAAATGTAAACGTCTATTCTCGGTCTTTCCCAAGTTTCGTTTCGATTAGTTAGAGTAGGCCCTCTAAGCCTTAGGACGGGCCGGCACCAGTGCGGGGCTGCGGACGAATCAGGATTCCCGCGGCCCCGCGCGCACGTGCGAGAAGCGACACCGGGGTGGTTTTAGCCGGTAAGAGTCCGGCACTGTTCCCGGCCTCCCCAGGCCGGGTTCGTCCATGAGGATTTCCCCCCGAAAAAAAAAAAAAAAAAAAAAAAGGCCCTCTAAGCCTTGTCGCAAAGGTATTTGCTCCCGTCCTCAAGTTATATTCTCTTATTTATTTATTACTAGCTTCCCACCAGCGGCATAGCCCGCGTGGGCTTACGAATTAAAAAAAATACAAAGTTCCATACAAACTTTGGCCCCCTCTTTCACCTCCTTCGGGGTAGAATTTCGGAAAATTCTTTTTTATCGGACGCCTATGTTTTACGAAACACACCCTCCAAGTTTCAGGTCTTTACAATCAGCGGTTTAGGCTGTGCGTTGATCCGTCAGTGATTCAGGACAAAGCATTTATTATGTATCGATTAGTCTGTTGTTCCACTGCAGGGACAAAGGCCTCCCTGCTCTCTTTCTATCTCTATCTATCTTGAGCTGCTAAGAACCAGGCTTTATTGAAGAAGTCCAGCTCATCCTGCCATCTCCTTCTAGGTCTGTTGCGATATTATTTGCCATGTCATCTTCTTAATTTTGTTTTTCTACTTATTTTCTGCTATCATCATCACAATCATTCGATCTCACGTTTGGCGTAGTGGCTGAGAGGTTGCCACGCTGTGTATCTCCAGTTTGATTCTCACACGGTACAACTAAAATTGTTCCTGTTCAGGGTGTTTGTGCATGTTTAATGAATGTTTGTAAACGCACTCTCGATACAGAAGTAATTTATAGTTTAGAGCTACTTTTTTTTAATCAACTGCTTAGCCTTTTCCAATTATACTCAACCCTTATTAATTTTTACTCGAACAAGATGCAGCTAAATACAAGTGTATTGTATGACTCGATTATAAGTCAAAACTAAGAAACCTTCAACTACATTTCGTTTTAACGGTGAATTGATGGTTGTGCTACATTTAGGTAAAACATAATACTTCAAAAAGTGTGGTACGGTACGGGAATAAGGACAATTCTTACAGTTAATTTCTGAAATATCTTCATCGTCATCAGCCTATATATTCTCCCACTGCTGGGCAAAGACGTCTTCTCATACAGAGAAGACATGAGCATTGTTCACCACGCTTGCTCAAGGCGGATTGGCGATTTCAGACTTTTTTTAAAGTCCAGGTTTTCTCACGATGGTTTTCTTTCACCATTAATCAGTGTTGTCTAAGATAAACTTAAAAGTGAATTTAGAAAAGTCACATTAATACTTGCCAGGGTATCTCATACACGCGATGCAGGTGCCTTAACCAATAGGCCAACATGAATAGGCGGTATATAAAAACGGCTATATTACGTCACTTAAAACTTACACCAAGAAAACAGACCCATTCAAAAACCGCTTGAAGAATCATCATCACATCATCGACCTTACCCAACGCTCACTGTCACGCAAGAATACCATTCCTGCCCAGGCGGCCATGATTAAAAATCAGCACGCTATCCATTGACACAGCGTTATCACAACAGTTGTACGTCGGTTGCGTGCTTCTAACCACGTATTACGTCACACGCGAAGAAAGCACGCGAGGGGATCACGCATTGTGAGAGCTTGGACGAGCCCAAGCTTGCTGAGATCGGTGGCTTGTTTACGTTTGTGGATTCTAGGTTAAACTGTTTTCCGCGGGCTGGGCTCACTGAACCGATGGGTTGACAACTGGTTTTCTTAAAATAGGCGCCGTTTTTGGCTGGCTGTTGAAGACGAAGATTTGATATGGTAAGCGTAACCATATTTTTGGACTGGATAGCATTGTGCTAGGTTATCAAAGATGGTACATCCTTGCTATACTTGGTTATTTGGAAGGAAATTGTATACAATCTATCTAACTTCATATATTAAATTCTTCTGTACGTGTGTTTGTCACCTAACTCCTCCTAAACTCCTCCTAATTTGGATAATTTTTTTGGTGCATATTTGAGTGGGTTTCTAGAAGGTTGGAAAATACTATTGGACACGGTAGATGTCGTTGGTCATCGAGGCATTGCAATGCATGCCAGACGCAGGTATTATACAATATTTCAAATGTGACTGGCTATTTAGCACAACTGGGTAAGAAGAATTGTTTGTGTTAATTCCATCGAGATATATCAATAGAGATGCAATCCCGAACATTACGCGGTCACAAAAACGTAACCATTTTTTAGAATGCAGACGTAGCTTTGAAACTAGTAATCATTTTGATGTAAAATTATATCTATCTCTCTCACACTAACCGGAACGTAATGTTCATGACATCTGTATGATAAGGTTGGCATTTACTACAAATTTATCCATACATTTACTATAAATATGCCCATATTATTGTTAAAATCGTCCTGCTGTCACTCTGATAGATTCAAGCTGGCTACCAAGTGACAGATGTCACGAATTATGACTGGTCAGAACCTTTATGGCACGCATTTTGCTTGGAGATTGCACATCTAGTTACTTTAGTAACATATAGATTTATGGTTAATTCGGGTTATTCGGAAAATTTCATTCCAATCTATTCAGCAGTTTTCACGTCAAACATAACCTAATATACATACATACAGAGATCCTCACAAACTATTAGTAGAAAGTAGGATGACATTTTTAATTACCAAAAATTATTTATTTACGCAAAAAATTTTTTCTTTGATATACCGACGTCTTTTGATTTGCTTTACATAGAACGATATTTTGATTAATTTAAAGTAATTTATAAACGTGCAATGTTTTTATTAATATTTTTATTCTTAGGCCCAAGATCAAGCTTATGATTTTAAATTCGTCAAAAACCGTTCTAATAATTATCAAGTATCAAAATCTATCGGTCGAAACAAGACGGCTTTTATCGCAAAGGCAACTAAATCCCAATCAATCAGGCATTAACCCCTGAGACCGACTAAACTCTATAATAACACAAATGCTCGATGTCTTAGACGGCAGCTAATACCAGTACAAGGTTCGACTCCCCGGCCGATTTGCATACCTCATTGTTGGTTGCGAACCATAATTTTTGATACGAAAAAACGTACGGAACCGTATAATAAACGGTTCGCAGTGGGTATTAAAGATTTTTTATGCTTTCTAATTTGGTTATCGGTTTTAGGGTTCCGTTGTAATTTAATTGTTTGATAAAGTTATTATTTTGTTTGTTTTCGAAGATTGTAAAGTATCTAATTATTAAAATCGAATTTCATTAGTAAAAAGAGAGGTCTGAACTAATAATTTCATTTTAAACTAATAAAGAGGTCTGTGCCTAGCTGTGGGACAATATAGGCCGATGATTAGGTATATGGTTATAGAGGATATTGCTAGGCAGGCAGAAAGGGTTGGATCAATTAATTAGACAATGCAGGAGACAAACTAGGGAAAAATGAAAAAAAAAATAGAAGATACCTTTTCTAGTAAAGCACACAGACTAAGACTGCCGTAACAAAATTTAATACATACAAGAAGCAATTTTATTATTTTGTATTATTTCAGAACTAGTATTCCGTTTATTTATGTCTTACACATGTTATTTATATTTCTAAATATTTTTACAAACAATAGAAAAAAATTAAATAATTTAAAAATATAAAAAATAGTATCCCACAGGTAACGAGACAGGGTCCAAGCTACCGGCGGTCAAGGCTCTAGAGAAAGGAACCTCCTGACGATACGCAGTGTCTAGGAGTACTGCTTTCTGTATCAAGCCTTTGATCCAGCTGCCTAACGAGAGCCTCTTTAGGTGTTGGTCGAGGCTCTTGGCGAGTAGTCCATTGACCAAAACGACTATCGGCACAATGACTGCTGAATCCACATGCCACATATCGACAACCTCGTGTGCCAAATCAAGATACTTGAGTTGTTTATCTTTTTCAGCCTTCACGAGGCAGAACTAGTATTAATATTATAGTAGTAGTTTAACTTATGATCTGTATATTATATTAATGGTTTTAAATAAAATAAATATGGATATCGTTTTTCGTACCAATTTTTCTCAAATTGCAAGAAAAGCAGAAATAACTAGGTAGATAATTTAAAGACATTTCATCTTTATTTCACAAAGATATCATAATTAATATTGCTCGTGTATAAGTTAGTGGTTTTTTCTTTGTTGAAAATTTTCATTTCACTTATAACGAAGACATTTATTGTTTGCCCTTTTGAGAAAGTGGTGTAAGTCAAAAATAATATTTTAAAACTTCAGTATTCATTTTGCTGGTTTTTTTTTTTCAAAATTTATTGGAGTTTTTATAGATATTTATTAAAAAGTAACATGCTGTATGATTTTTTTTAATGAACTTTTTTTGGTTAATAATAAAAAGGCTGTGAAATAAGTTTAATTTATTGATCTATCTCCATACCGAATGTCATGTGACTAGGTTCAGCTGTTTTAATATGGAAGCGAACAATACAGACAGAGTTATTTCCACATTTATAAAATTAGTATGGATGATTTTAGCGTCGTAGCAAAATTTCATCTATACATATAAAATGCTTTGTCCTGAATGACTGACGGATCAACGCACACCCTAAACCCTGAAACTAAGAGTGCGTGTTCTTTGTATGACGTAGGCGTAGACGTATCCGGTAAGGATTTTTCGAAATTCTATCCTTAAAGGGGTGAAATAGGGGGGGGTGAAAAGTTTGCATGAAACTCTGTCCTTTTTAATTCGAATTAATTAAGCCCGAGCAGGCGAAGCCGCTGGCGGAAAGCTAGTAATATATAAACCTCTTTAGACCCGGCGCTAAAACGAACCGAACAAAAATCAAAAAGCGATAATTTTATTAATAGACAAACGCAAACAGCCAGAAGCGTCAATTAATTATCAATATTTATGATATTCACATTAATTTATAGTGAAAAAATTTAAATTAATAATAGTATTCTGCACTTGTACTGTTTTGCCTCGCGGCGCTGTCTGATAAACACACTGCATTGATATATGTCTCAATTACTGCGTCGGTATGCGCAGACACAGTGGGGGACTGCATTTAATATTGCGATGTATTATTTCGCTGTTTTGTCCTCGTGGGATGGGCAGAATTGGAGCCTTTTTAGTTTCATTATTTGGGGAAATAGAAATGGTCTTATTTGCCTTACAGAACTGTGGCGTTTACAACATAAGTTTTTTTTGCTCTACAAATTATTCTGTATTGTTAGTCCAATGATTTACCACGTTACTGAATCTACAGTGTATCCTTTTAGTATTATAAATACGAATGATTACGTTGTTTGTTAGTCTTTCACGCAAAAAGTATATTATAGATTTGGATAAAAATTGGTAAACACTTAGTTTCTAACCTGGATTTACGTGAAACGGAAACACTGTCATTCAAGATCTGTCAAAATGGAAGATAGAATTGAAATTGGACTATTATTTTTTCTTTTTCGCTTCAATATTTCGACACTGTCGTAGAACAAAGTCAGATGTAATAATACAGTGAAATTGTGATTTTTTCAAAATCAGCTTCAACTAAACATAATCTATCGATATAAGCAAAAAAAAATATTATATAACTGGTACTTTCCGAGATATTAAAACGAACAAAGTTGTATTTTCAATACGTTCCAAAGAAAATCAAAACTTTAAAGTGCTCTCCTGTAAAGTAGGTTTTTTGTAGATCCGACTTTGTTCCACGACAGTGTCGATTTATGATATATGTTTGCCTAATTGTAATATATTAATATGTATATGTATTGATATCATCAAACATATTTAAAGTGTGCTAATTATTGATATCAGGCAGGACATGTCTGTAGGATGAATGATACCAGGTGGGCTAAACGGCTAACAGAATGGGTACCAAGAGACATGAAAAGAAAAAGAGGTCGACCAAGCAAAAGGTGGAATGACATCTTCTACCAGAGACGCGGACCCCTATGGATGCGAGAGGCACGGGAACGAGATAAATGGAAAGGTTTAGGAGAGGCCTACGCCGAAGAGGCGACTACTACTAATAAGATTTAGCTTATAATGTCATAGTTATTATAAATTAGATTAGCTTAAAAATTTTTTTTTTTAGTAAGCAAGAAAAAAAAAAAAATGTAGTAGAAATAAAGGCTATTTTTATTTTTTTATTTTATTTTATTAATTATTGATATCATGTTTTGTGATATTCCTTAAAATATAAATGATAAAAAGTTGAGTACAACCGACTGTAGAAGATTTTAAAAGAAAATTCACAAATATGTCCGAAGGCAGGTATCTATATTCCGATTCTCAAAAACTGATATAGCCATGTCTACCAAAGATGATAACATGTTTAATTGACCAAGAATCGAATTTTGGACATCGAAACTCACCGTACAAGTAAACTGACACTAAAACAGTAGCTTATTTACACTTCTTGAATAACCTCTTTCTTTAAACAAAATACAACCTTAACACAATAGCGATAACGTCCAAATTAATTTGAAAGCTCTCTTCAAACTATGCTAAAAGAAATTGAATTTTATGCAGCTAATTTTAAGGTCCATTTTTGTACAGCATAAAAGTTCTAGAGGTGTAAAGTATTAAGTTACAAAACCAAAGAGTTTTCCATGCCATTAATCACTAAACATCTGTACGTCAAATCGTATTAAGGCGTTTAACGAGACGAAAAGACGTGATTTTCTTGATGAAGAGTTGTATCCATTCGAGTTGGCGCGGTTGCCGTAGGTTATTGGGTCAATGACCTAGTGCTTCTGGGAATATGGTAGTCTAACTCATCATAAACGATGGTTTAATAACGAGTTGACTTCTTTTACACGAAGATCTTTAGGATCTCATAAACATAGGCGATTGATACCTTACTGCTCTCCCAAAGTATGTCTGTCTGTTAGTATGTCACGTGCCAGTTACAGACCTGAAATATAGAATAAGTCTAGATATTCACAAACAGCAGTAATCAAAATTAAATTAAAAAAAACCCCTACGCTAAAATGCCTTACATCATTTTGGAAAAGAGCTGATACTCTTACACTGCTGGACCGATATTAACCAAACATAGCTAAGGACTACCGCAAGGAAACTGAATTTCAAATTAAAAAAACGCATTAAAATCGGACCATCCGTTTGAGAGTTACGATGTCACAGACAGACATCGACGTCAAACTTATAACACCCCTCTATTTGCATCGGGGGTTAAAAATCACTTGTCACCTCTCAATAAAAAAACCTTTCCAAAAATTTTCTTCGATCTAATATCTCCGAGTCCAATTCCTATTACTCCATAATCCTAAACCCCTTATAAATACAGTAGAAAATAAAAAAAACAGCTGCTCATTTAAAAGCCATTTTAACGAGAGCCCTCGCGGCCCAGACAATCGGGTTGGACAGCGAAGCACGTAGAGCCGCATCTTTATCGCTAAATTCCTTCATCGTACGTCAAACTGCTGGCCCTGGCTGACCAATGGTGGGACAGGAAATGGTGTGGAGCTATCCAGTCATAAAATAGTCATATTTTGTTTGGCGATTAAGTTTTTTTTTATTATAAATTTTTATAAATTTTAAATCGATTGATTTGGTATTAGCTGTCCAGTCATAAAATGGTCATATTTTGTTTGGCGATTAAGTTTTTTTTTTATTATATATTTTGTTCTAAATTTTAAATCGATTGAGATGGTATTTGTGAAAAAAGCAGAAAGTTTCTTTGTTAATTTTGCTTTTTTGTGGTGATTTTTACATTTTGTGTATTGTCGCTGACAAAATTTTGAAAGAGACTCCATCTTAAAAAGGTACAGTTGTTAAATATCAAATCATGATAATCCCAATATGAGTATAAGATTAAAAAAAAATACACATCCACTTAAGGGCGATTTTAGTCACGGCGGCCAATCTCAATGAAGACTAACCAGGTACGCAAGAGATATTATAGTACAAAAGCGCTTGCACAGACACAGGTGCACTCTCTATTCCCTCATTCTTACAGTCCAATGGGTGGACACTCCAACAACATCGGGGAGAGATCAGGCACAGGACCGACAGCTTTACGTGCTCTCCGAGGCACGGAGGGGTCTTACTTTGTTAAGAAAACAGTCACTTAGTCATGGAGTGACCGCAACTTGCGTAGCTTAATGCTAATCTATCTGGCTGTTACTAAGATATGAGCTACTCAAAAAAAAACCAATAAAACTCAAGCTTCTTCTTCTTCCTGCCCTGTTCCCAATCTATTTGGGGTCGGCGCAATATGTTTTTCGCTTCCATTCTTCTCTGTTAGCCGTCATACTATCATTCACTCCCTTTTCATTCATATCCTCTTTCACGCAATCAATCCATCTCTTCCTTGGTCTTTCCCTCCCCATTCGTCCATCTACATTCATATTCAATATTTTTTTTTGTGGCACCAATAAAACTCAAGCTATTAGCCAAATTTTGTAATGCCTTTAACCATCTCCATACCATTCCCTGTTCTAAAACCCAAAGATAAGGGACTGTCCAAAGATAGCACAGTACAATACTTATCCAATTAATTTAGCCGACTGCCGCAGGAGGTGTAATGAGTTAGACCTTATTTATAAAGACCTTTTACTCGGCATTTAAAGTGTCATTTAAAAGCCGCTTAAAGTTTTATTGATTTCGCACTTAACTGTAGGTTATTTAGAGCTGTTGGGTTTGGCACTCATTAATTTACTGTAGGAATATAAAAAAACTGTTTTTTTTAATTAGACAGACTATGGAATCTCCTTTTAATTTTTGACTACCTCGTTGGTCTAGTTTTTGAATGGGATATACATAGGTACTCGTTTCTCAAATGTACTATTAATTATTTAAATTATTTTTTACTTTCGATGCAATGCGATGCAATGCAAAAAAAAAACAATAACATTTTGCCTGGCCGGGGCATCGAATTTGATTCCACTAGCACGATCGGGAAAGTAGTCGTTTGAAATGAAATGAAATTTATTCAATATATAAAAATAGAGGAGATTATGGTGTTGGGTGATTAATTCTTGTTGATTTAATTCTACAATTATATTTCAAACTAGCTTCTGCCAGCGACTTCGTCCGCGTGGAATAGTGGTGCTCCGCTCCTATTGGTCTTAGCGTGATGATATATAGCCTATAGCCTTCCTCGATAAATGGACTATCTAACAATGAAAGAATTTTTCAAATCGGACCAGCGGTTCCTGAGATTAGCGCGTTTAAACAAAATGACAACATTTCCCTTCACTGCTCTGCTCCTATTGATTGTAGCGTGATGAAAAGTATACTATAACCATCTCAGGAGTATGACAAATAATTGTACCAAGTTTCGTTAAAATCCGTCGAGTAGTTTTTGTTTCTATAGAGTTTATACAGACAGACAGGCAAAAATTTTACTAATTGCATTTTTGGCATCAGTATCGATCCCTAATCACCCCCTGATAGTTATTATTTTGGAAATATATTTCATGTACAGAATTGACCTCTCTACAGATTTATTATATTTCAAATATAATAAGTATTATAATACTTCAATAATGTGTGCTATAAAGTTATTATGTACCTACCTAAATTGCCCTAAAAATGGAAGTACAAAGAACAGTCAACGACCTAACCGACTACTAATAATTATAACCGACTGTCACAAAGCAGTTATAATGAGTTTGATTAGAGTTTATTCGTTTTCTGAGAAGCGGTTCAATGGTTGACTCAAAGTTATGACACATAATAGAAAATTCTAGAAGGTCTAAACTTTCAAAATAGCTTATTAACTTTATATCACTATATATGTAATTCCTCTGTGCGTGTGTTTATCACTGAACTTCTAAACAGCTATATGGATTTTGATTAAATTTTGTTTGTATTAAGGAGGATTTCATGATTAGACCTGGTAAATGGCGCTGAGATCGCTAGTCGTACTAACATTATACATGCCAAAGTTTATGAGTATATATGAACTTATTGTTCGGTTAAGCAGGTGGAATGCTGTTAGAAAAACACTGCAAGAGGTCATGTAGAAAAAAAAAAAAAAAAAAGGATATATGAACGCATATACCTATGGATGTTTGTTACAGTTTCACGCAAAAACTGCTAAATGAATGTGGATGTAATATGGTGGACTCATAGATTATAACCTGGAATTTAAATAAAGAATACTTTTTATCATGATATCTAGACCCATGTCTAAGTGCACGCAGACGAAGTAGAAGCTAGTACGAAATTACTCAATTCTTGTTATTAAAAAATATACCTTTGTTGAATGTAATATTCTTATTTTGAATTTCGCGCCTATTTATGCGGCTTATGCGCGCTCTATATAATCTGTACTCCATTCCGTGACATCAAGCAACCGTGTATTTCTTGTCTTTTCATAATTAAATAGTTGATAAAACCTGAGCTACGTCGTTTAATTCAACAACCTTTTTATTAGGTTAGTTGGTCTTCTGTTTTATATGTTTATTGGTAATGTTGACTACTGGGTAATGTCAGTAATCTTGATTGGTAGATTTGATTGGGGAACCGTCAATTATACTGTTAAAGATATTATGTAGCTTAAATTTATGATACTAGAGCATAAAGACTTTATCTTTGCGGGATAAAGCATTGGTCTTTTGAACTTTTGGTCCTAAGATACATATATTGTTAAGTACATAGCTATCTCTAATTAATTTTTAGTGCAAATTTATATAGTACTAGCTTTTGCTCGCGACTTCGTCCGCGTGGAAAAGTGGTGCTCCGCTCTTATTGGTCTTAGCGTGATGATATATAGCCTATAGCCTTCCTCGATAAATAGGCTATCCAATACTGAAAGAATTTTTGCGATTCCTGAGATTAGCGCGTTCAAACAAACAAACAAACTCTTCAGCTTTATAATATTAGTATAGATAGTGGAAAAGTCAATCAAAACATAATTCATACTATAATAAGTCTTGAAAAATTTGTAAGAAAAACAGACACAGTTAGAAGTAAAATGGCTCTAGTACTTTTTCTACCAAAATTTATATTTTAAAACATTACCCCTATACTTTAGAAACCTATCGTTTATAGCGGTGCATACATCTAATATACATAAAATGGACCTAAAACCTTTTGCAAGCCATACAAGTATTTATTGTGTATAGAAATTAAAGTAGTTACGTTCACAAAACATTAAATTAAAGCTTAAGTCTAAGTCACAAGTTAACAGTTCAACTACAATCCGGTCAGCTCTTAACACCACAGCTGTAAGACATGTCTATTGATTCGATAAAATCTAGACTGAATTCGTAAAAGCTAGATAATAATTTGCTAGATTCATGACTGTCGCCTTAAGATTGGGCGTGAGTCGTGAATTGTTGAAAATTTTAAGATTTCTAAGGACCAGTTAAATTATGTTGTTTTGTGTTTATCGTGTGATTATTGGTCCTTTTGGGGTATGGTTTAGTAAACAATAATTCAACTGGTCCTTTTGGTTAACGAAGTTTCGTTTTCACATTATTTATTACAAAAAAAATGATAATAAGAGATTCAAGTCATGGCACCTATACTTCATTTACAATTACATTAGAAAAACTTCCAAACTCTTTTTGCAGCTGGTTCAACCGATTTTGTTTTCTATTCCGTTATGATAAGGATGGTGTTAAAAGCAAAATAATGTTGACAATAACAAATATATTCTGCAACTGTTTTTATCATGTCACCTTTGTAATAGATCTTAAAATCGTTTGAACAAACGGTAAATACGGCGCGTTTAAATGTCTAATATTATTATAAATTTAATGGAGTATAATTTTCAAAATAGCTTGTCTTTTGTAATGGAATATGAAGTGTTTTAACTATATTTATTTATTTTAACATATTTTTTTTTCTACATGACCTCTTGCAGGGTGCTTCTAACAGCATTCGACCTGCTTAACCGGACAATTATTTTAACATATTAAATATAGTTACTTAGGTACTCAAAATGATAGCAGCCATACATAAAAAGTGGAATGCTCGACCTACGAGTCGGATTTCGAGAAAGTTTCTGTCACCATCACCCCTTCTTTCTTATAATAATGGTAGTTACAAAATTAGACACCAATTTTCCACTCACTACAAAAACGAAAAAAAAAACAACCCCTTCACAAAAGCCAAAATACACACACACATACAATAATCACCAACACATTTAAATAAATCGCCTACGTCTTTCTGTAAATGTGAATAGTGTATGTGTGAACGAATTTACGCGCTCATTTGCATGTGTGAGTTTACTAATACATATGTTTTGGTGTGTGAGTTTCGTGTATGAATATATGTTATTGTGTTAGTGTGCGTGGACAATGATAGTAATTACATAATGATAAGTCATTTAAACGTTGCCCTGCGGTGCGGGTGTAGTGGACTTAATATTGATGTACCGACAGCAAAGAAGTCGGTCTAGATTAGTTTTTCATGTAAGATTTTTTTAAAGTTATTTAGACTTGAGTTGTCTAAATTATTCTGATGATTGTTCCGAAATAATAGGAATAAAACTATATTACCATAAACAAAACAGTGAGTAGATTGAAATTGATTCATATCCATGGAGTTTCTTGCTGGTTCTTCTCCACAGGACCCACTTTTTGGAACCGTGCACCTAGTTTTTTAGTTTTGACATTTTATAAGAACCTGTAATTGGTCTACATAAAATAAAAACCTTTTGAATTTTGACTTTGGCATATTTTCAACGTGACCAAGTTATATTATTAGGCATATTATAATATTATATTATTAATAAAATTTAGTTGCATTAGTTATTACAATGTGCTTTACATTTCTTTGTGGTAGAAGAACTGCGTTCTGAGACTCGGTATTTTTATTCATGTTATTTTTCCGATTCTTATAATATATTAATATTATATTATTATTTATAGTAACAGTTTTAAATAGTATTTATTAATTTAACAAAAAAAGTTTTCCAAAATAATATTCACGCTGAAATTATAATCAAAACAGTACATGCTTACACAATACAATATTTACAACACTACTTATCTATAATCTTAGAATAACTGATTACATTAATATCTATTGCCAAACGTACCAAAATAACATAATAGCTATTTAAATTATCCTGTCCGAAAAAATAATAATAATATTTCGAGTAATAATTATTAATAATTGTCGTAATTATGCTAGTAATTTTGCTGCTAACCGTACAAGAGTTTTCGTGGAACAAATTCCAAAGCATTTGTTTGATGCGCCATAATAAGGTTCAATTATGAAAAAAACTTACGTTTGTACTATATACTCTATGGTTTTTGTATATACATAATGTATGTATGTATGTATAGTTGTGTATGAAACCTATATTAATTTTAGCCTTCATGCTTTTAAATTGTTAACAAGAAGACTAGTGTTGATTAAAGTAATTTTTATTTAAGAAATTGCAGACTAATGTTGTTCGCCTTAAAGCTAGATGATTTTAATGATGATGATAATCATTGAAATAATATAGATGTACCAAAAGGTCGTTGAAACTTATGTGCTATAGACAAACTTGGTAAATCTTTGAAAATATTATTTTATTGCAGTCTAGAGTACCTACCTACATTACAATTTTTGAGGGTATCTTAGCCCTAGCTCGACGAGCCAGCCCGCAACCTGAGTTAAAAGTTTTAAAATTCCCGATTATAATAATCATATCACATTGATCAAGAATTCAGCCTTTAGCATTCCCAGTATTAAGACCTAAAAGTGTTCTGGGTGAGCACGTGACCCATCACACAGGCGGGTGAATGAAAGGATTTTTTTTACAATTCAACGGTTTCCTAAAAGTTTTCTTTACCATTAATCAGTTCGTAGAGAATCTTACAAAGTATGACTGAATAAAACTTATTAGTGATTTCCAGGTTTCGAAATTGCATTCTAGGAACGAGTTTCTAAAGATTTGAGATCCCAAGTTTTATATTTGACGGTAACGTTTTCTCTTGATTGTCCGTATGAGAATAAAATAAAAAACCAACCAAGTGCGATTCGGACTCGAGCACGAATGGTTCCGTGCCATTATTTATAAAAACGGCAAAAAAATCACGTTTGATGTATGGTAGTCCCCTTCAATATTAATTTTATTCTGTTTTTTAGTATTTTTTGTTATGGCGGCAACAGAAATATATCATCTGTGAAATTTTCAACTGTCTATCTATCACGATTCATGAGATACAGCCTGGTTAAAGACGGACAGACAGACAGGCAGACAAACGGACGGTAGTTATAGGGTCCCGTTTTACCCTTTGGTTTCCGTACCCTATAAAACGTGGTACCTACGCAAAATTCAATCAAAATTATTGAACGTAAGAAACAAAAACACATCTGCTATCATACGTAAACAAAATAACACAACAATCTTGCATGAGATTCTGATTCCTTTAAAGCAGCTGACAATAATCTCAAACATACCATAAATTCATGGCCATTAATATACATAAAGCGGCATACAAAAAAAACCATTACAATTTACGCATATCTGCGTAATTCTACTCGTTTAATTATCCGAATAAATTGCTCTCAGTAATTATTATTAGGCCACCCACAGTAACGTATTTAAAAAATAATTTTTAATCCAACCGATTAACCGGCAGCTGTTACGTGCCTGTTTTTAAATGTTAAATGAAACTATATTGAAGACACTCGACTAATTTGTGCTGTTTTACCTCAAAGTTTAAGCATGTACTTGTAGAATTAAAATATCATTTGGCCTGGTTGGAAGTACTGCTTATGAAGAGCGTTGTTTAATTACAAGTTAAGTTCAGTACACGGATAAATAAATACATGACATAACACATATTTACAATAAAACTTAAATTATAACAGCAAAAAAATATGGAAATCTACTAACAAATAAAGGGCGTCAAAAAATTCTTCCTCATCGCAGTCAACTGGGAGCGTACCCAAGAGGCTGGCTGCATTGACACGTTGGATAGCAATGCTTATCTTTTGGCTAAAGTTATAGTAGTTAGATTAGTTGGCGAAGTTAAGTTGAGCATACCGCTGTTGTTTAATGGATGGGTTCATCGGGATCCAGACTGTCCGACGAGTATTTCAAGGTTGGCGTGGTCCACTGCTTCTAGATAAGATTTATCTTCCAGATATACTTATATACATTTGAAACACCATTCGTCAATATAGAGGCAGATGATGATGACTAATTAACGACCCTTCATCTAGGATTAGATGTGATGTGTGATGAAGAAAATATATTTGTAATAATTATTCAGAACAACACTTTATTTAGGTACAGCCATAGAAATTAATAGAGACTTCAGTAATAATGTTGTTACACGTAATACATAACTTTTTACTTCATAGAAACATTGCAACTACAACAAAGTAGTTCACTAATATTGTCCATAAACAATAATACTTCAATCTATTGAAACTGCTCATTTTTTGCGTCCCTATACCGTGCAATGGTCAAGCCTCATTAAATTTCATAGCGTTATAGACTAGTTTAAGTAGACCTCTCCCCACGAATATAAGCAAGAAAATGGGAGGTCTAGAAATTGGTGATAAACAGCTATTTTTAAACTACTGTTATACATTGTAGTAATTATGTCTGGTTATGGGATAAAAGCTAATTGATATGGGCAGATATGGTATGGGTAGAAGTTTAAATTGAATGCTTTGAAGGAAAACGTTGGCTTGATAGAGTAATTTCATTAGTTGGTGATGAAAAAATGTTTGTGGATGACTTAGTGTTGACGGAGAAGTTGAATTATTATATAATTCCTTAAGAACTTATAGGGCTTGGCATCTTATTGATTATAGATGATTATTTACGTTTATTCAGGCATATTTCTTTTCTTTTTTTCGAAGAAAATGAAGTCTTTATCGAGCAAATAATATAGGGTCAGCTTTAACGGAAATATGAGCTCAAAAAAATCTCTGTGCTATTGAAAATTCTGCCTATGAAAATTATTATACTTGGAAACAGCTAGCAAAATATGAATACTTCTGAATTAGGTTACCAGTTTTTAATAACTTGCAGGAAATTCTTCAGCATCCAGAGTGATTACAGATATACAAAGATCACATAACTATCTTCAAACACTCAAACCAGAAATCGATTTTTTAGTATAAAATAATTAGCAATATACGGAAATCGACGATAGCAGTATACTAGAACATATTTTAATAGACACCATTTGCTCAGCCACAGTACACAGTTTCACCAAATAACACGTAAGAAAATACAGCTTATTTTCTTGAAGTTTCTTCTCTCAGGATAGGACTTTTGCATTCTTTTTAATTTTGTCATTGTCTAATAATTCTTGAAGTTGAATCATCATCTTCATATCGTAATATTTATTGTCCCACTGCTGACTCTTCTCACCCAGAGAAAGTATGAGCATTGATCACCACCCTTGCTCAAGGTGGATATGCGATTTCAGACCTTTCAAGTCCAGGTCTCCTTACGGTGTTACCCTTTACCGTTAGTCAGTAGTGTCTAAGATACATTTAAGAAGTACAATATATGACTTTTAAAAGTCACATTAGTAGTTACCTCGTTTCAAACCAATATTCGTACTAAAGTTTCTGATAAAATTACAGGCATCTTGTTATCGAGATCTCAGAGGTAAGCGCCGGCAGAAACCGCCAGCTTCCAGTAAACCACTTAATCTACTTATGTTTACTGCAAGTAACATTAATGTTTGTAACTTGAAGTAGCGCCTTGTAACAGTATTCTATCTATATCTTCACACTCCATTAGGTTTTCGGAATGGTCAGTATTCCAAGTATTAACGCTTGCTTGCACGCATATGCCCCGGTTTATTTGGCAAGAAATGTTTTAGACCGAGTAACTGATGGTCTATGTAAATAAAAATGATTTTTTGTATGTTTGTCCTCTATGAGGTCCTTCCACGGTCGAAATTTTGGTCAGTTCTTCTGTGTACTCTCACGAAGGTCCCAGGGAAATTGATGAATATTGATGATTGAAATCGTGGCATTGTAAGCCATTCCGGGTAATGCTACTGGTAAATAAATATTGACTACCTCGTTGGTCTAGAAGTTGCAAACGCGCCTGCTATGGGCTTAATTCCCAGGTTAGGCAGACTTTGTGTGTTGAATGAATGTTGAAAAAAACAAAAGCAGCCCGGAGTCAGATTGTTAGCGATGCTAGTACCGTAGTAGTACGTTAACTTAGAAACGTTTAGCCTTAGTTCCCGGCTGTTCCTTGTCAGAGGCCATCAGGCAGATTTAAGAACACTCTGATACTAGGGCTTTTTAGGTTAGCAAAGGTAGCCTACACGATAAGAAGAAGAAGACTTAGTATTTGATTGCTGACTGCCTTCGTTGGTGTAGTATAGTAAGTAAAGCAAGCGTTACTCCTGAGTTTAAGGTCGTAGGTTTGATTCCCAGGTTGGTCAGGGGGTTCCCGCAATTATGAGTTAAAAGATTGACAGCTTCATCGCCTGTTGTGGATAGTATTCTCGAAGTGTAAGTGCCCATTATAGAACAAAAATTGTGTGTGGTGTATTTCTTTTATTTAAATTTCTAACTAAGGGCAATTGTCCAGGGTTTTATAAGACCTCCTACTTATTCAAAGTGTAACCAAATCGTTTAATGCTAAATCACATTTAAATAAAAGAAAAACAGACACAGCAAATGAGCTTCAGTGTTATCTCCAAAATTTTTAAACCACATCAGAGATTTCATCACTGATAGTCAGCTTCCCAAGAAAACCCGCCAAAAACATCTAAACAACCGGAAATAACCAGTTTAGTAGCGACCGGGAGTCGACTAAACGACTAAAAAAAACTATAACCATTATATGAACCTACCATCTACGTGGGAGACGCAATTATTTTCCAATTTTAATCAAAAATATCATTTTCTCAGCCTTTCACTTCCACTTAAGTATTTAAATGTCAATCTTTTGCTCTTAGTAAGAGCTTCGCCTTAAGTTGTTTGGGAAATACAAAGGAATTTGAAATTTATTCTCATGACAATAAGATTGAAAATGGAAAAACGGTTAGAGTTTGATCTAAAACAATTTGGTTTCGAATGATTAATGTGAGTAACACTAGGTATTGTGTTGAATTTTTTACTTTAGTTATTCTGCTGTTGAATTATGGACTTTGTATTAATGATTTAAAGTATAAATTAGATTGTGTTCTATTATTGGCTGGAAGCTAGAAAGTACAAGAAAGAAATTGATAAAATAACATTAGATTGCAATAATGACGATACGTTATAAGATGCAGTGTTAATAAAAAGCCTTAGGTATTTGTTTCAAAGTGTATTTTTTTCTGTTAGTAGAAAACTATGAAATAATCAGTCAATGTCATGTATTACTGTAAAAAAGTACGGTTCATATTACATTCTAATATTGCACTTGGAATAATAAATTACATTCATGTTTAAGCAGATTGCATTTTTTTACTCAAGTAACCGGAAAAAATAATCTATTTTTTTTTATGTTATAAATCCGAAAGTAAGTGTATGTTTGTCACGCTTTTATGCTTAAACGGGTTCACCGATTTGTATGAAATTTGGTTTGAAGATAGATTGAAACGGGGAAAAGAATATAGGATAGTTTTTACCAGGATGCGAGAAGTTGTGCCCTAAGCACGCGTGTGAAATCGTAGGAAACCTCTAGTCAGAATAAAAAATGCAACCTTCCATTAAAAAGTGACTCACACAATGAATGAATATTAGTAAAAAAATATTTTCTTTAATTTTATGAATACTTAACTACTGAATAAAAATTACAGACAATATTCACGGAACAATATTCTAGGATTATCGTCCAAGGATTTTGTTTTTTCATTTTCTTCCTTGGATGGTAGTCCTAGGACTAAGTTTCCTAAACACTGTATGAAAAATATGAAAATTCAAGCAGGTCTCTTACATTAGTGGTTTAGGCTGTGCGTTGATCCGACAGCCATTCAGGACAAAGCATTTTATAGGTAAGATTTAACACGCCCTGATTCCACTTTTTTTTTTCTACATGACCTCTTGCAGGGTGCTCTAAACAGCATTCGACCTGCTTAACCGTACAATGTGGCGAGGTCCTAATTTAATTAATTAAATTAAGGCCTCCAGCCAAGGCTTACAACTAAGTTTAAAATTACGTGACAGCGCGCTAAGGGCTCCCCCTAGTGGGGAACGAACCTCGTCTTAAGGCGTCACTGGGGAGGACAACTAGGGACTAGCTGTATAACAACCTGATTCCAGAAAATATTTTATACATGTGTGAAACAATTTTGTGAGACATTTACATTCAAAATATGCGCTTTATTCATATCTAAGAACAAACAGGCATATTCTATCAATAAACATATTCATAACAGATGTCGTACATGAATATTCCATAACAAACATTGCTCATCAAACATGGCTGATACGCTG
Source organism: Pyrrhia umbra (assembly GCA_963891755.1). Taxonomy (NCBI): domain Eukaryota; kingdom Metazoa; phylum Arthropoda; class Insecta; order Lepidoptera; family Noctuidae; genus Pyrrhia; species Pyrrhia umbra. The sequence goes on along the minus strand of OY982937.1, from coordinate 10,627,603 downwards.
CAGTCAAACGAACTAATGTGGGCATATAACCCATTAAATATCCGTATATGGATACTAATTAGCATAATACACGAGTCTGTATGTTGCGTGAATTAATAAGTAAAATGTTTTCTTTACCTTGTTGTACCTACAGAGAAATTTTATTAAAGATATAGGTAAGTTTTAATTTAACCTTTGATACAGGATACATAATAAAAGATAGACCCCCGGTGGTCTCTCAGTGCTGGCGTATTAATGGCTATTTTCAATAACTTATCTGTTCGTAGGTTTTCTTACTAGAGATAGAATTTTGACATAACTTGAACATATTTTCTATTTAATCTTTAAAATGTGTTATTTTGTTAGTTTGTATGTTGAGGGCAATGTCTAAAACTTCAGCATCAATCCCAAAAATCCTTTCGCACTACATGTATATACAACGCGAGTGACGTAATAATCAGTCAATCAATTTATCTATCTATACAATATGTAAAAAAAAGAAAAAAAAAAGAAACCCCTTTGTACCTTGGTCACGCCATAGATGAAATTTGGCACGAAGATAGAGAGGAACTGGAGATTACTATAGGCTATACTTTTTATCTGGGGGTATTAAGTGGTTTCCTCAAAACGCGGGTGAAACCGCGGGAAACAGTTAGTATTTAATAAAATGGAATCCTTATTTACATTGGTCACCCCATAACTTGAGAAAAACTCAGCCGATTTGGATTAAATTTACGGAGATAGAAGGGACCTTGGAGACAGTTATATTTTTTTATCCAAGCGCGTTGCGACGCGGTTGAAACTGCGGGAAAAAGTCTGTAATACAAATCTGAGAAAAAATTACCCATCCTCTAATACCGGCCAGTATCTGACCATCAATGTTTACTATCACAAGCTCTGTGTGCGCCGCTGCTAACGGCGGCGCGCGACCGTGACGTACCCAGTCCATGTCTACGGTGAAAATTGCAGAAAATTAATTCATTTATACGATTATTTATACAACTGTTATAGACGATGCAGTGAGCGAAGTGTGTGGTGGTTTAACAACCTAACAAGCCCTGGTGTCAGAGTTTCTCAAATCCTCCTGACGGCCTCTGACATGGAATTGTAAAAATAACTGCTATCAAGACAACAGCCGGGATGACGGCTTAACGTCCCAGGCACGGGGGTAGTACACCACCAACTTCCTAACTCTAGACTGCTTTGTAATTTTTTTGTAAACCTAAAAAGCTGTTTTGAAATCGGGCCGAAAACTTGGAGATATATGATAGAGTCACGACAGGAGAACCTTCGAGTTTGAGTGGCTGGTGTTACATAAGTCTAAAGAACACAAGAAAGGATTATCCAATTCTGCAGATTGGCTTACCTCCCCAATAAACTCCCCAACTATGTTAGGGTCGGCTTCCAGTCTAAACCGGATGCAGCTGAGTACCAGTATTTTACATGGAGCGACTGCCTATCTGACTTTTACCTCTATCTATCTATCTATCTGACCAGTTACCGGGTAACACGGTACCCCTTAGTAAGACTGGTTGTCAGATTTTCTGGGTTCTGACTACCCGATAACCCAATTTCTACTATTTCCATATTCAAATATATTTTGCATTTTTTTCTTTATTTCTGGCCAGGGCTCATTCCATATATATCATCAGTTCTTTTATCATTTTTCTTCACGTCATTAAAATGTTCAACAAACACAAACCATCCTCAATTGATTGCTCTATAAGTGTAAGCCATAGAAAACGTGTCAGCTTTATACCATCGGTGCATACGCACAAAAAGGCGTTTTATATTGCCGTGTGATCAGGCCACAATAGCTGTTAATAATCTTTATTAGTCGTTATAGAATCTATCTGAAACAGCGTTTAGAATAACGCTGGTAGGGTTCCGTGGGAGTTATGTGGAACCCTTAGATGATAACGGAAACTAGAATAGAGCAATGGAAAAAAAATCATATTATATTCCCTCTCTTTCTCTCCTCAGTAGTTCTCTCAAATGTTGAGGAGTGTAAAGCCATTCTAGATTTTTTCAGCTACGAGCTATTTATTGCCAGCATTATCATCCTTGCGCCAGCCTAAAACCCTTGTAAAAACACAAGCCGACTTTTTGTAGAAGGTCAGTCTATCACGTTGGTCTACGGACACGTAATCTTATTATAAGGCATCACTAAAGAGAACCAGCAAGGGAATTAGAACTTAAATCTCTTGTTAAAAGCTTAAATCAAAAGTACCTATGATTATTTTTATTTATTTACTATTGGACTGGTAAATCCTTCGACCGCACATTAATTTCCCTTTCAATCAATTCAATTTTCCCAAGTAAAAGTTTTTACACAGTAGACGGAACCCAACGTACGACTATTCAATTGTACTTACCATATATTTTTTTCCGTTTCACGCCTTTATTACCATACATCGATAGCTTTCCATTGTCTTCAGTAATAAATGTCTAAGTAAAATTACGCGTGAAACGATCAATAGTTAATAGGCGTTTGAACACCGTTACACGAGCGTTTAAAAATCGCTGCGATTTTTACGGCGAAATGCGTGCGAATGTTGCGCGTTCATGGTGTTCAATTTTCGTTGCTATGGCGGATTTTGCTTCATGGCAGCTTTGTTGGATGTACCCTAATAAATAATTTTCACATTTTTCATAAGCACAAGTATATCATAATTGATCTGGAAGAAGAAGTGGGTGCTCTCTGTTGAGAGTAAGATATCGTCTCTATTAGATTCCGGCATAATAAGGTTAGTTGGCGTCACAACCTTTTAAAGGTTTTCCTTCTCTGTTTTAAGGCATTTAATGTAATATCTGCTTCGCGTTTTCTATAAGTACCATAATAAGGTATCAAGGAGATATTGCTAATTTTCTTCATAACCTGTCTATCCTGTGTATTTTTTCTTTAATACACATAGAATTTTGACATAAGGTCCATACAAATAATGTCAAATTTCTATCTCTAGTCGGCAAATTTAAGGATAGATAAGATATTGAAAATGGCAAATATTTTATGACACCAATAATTAGTAGACTAGACAACAAGAGCACAATATTTTGATTGGACTGTCAGTTTAGTCTATTGAGGCAGTTTTCTGTTTTTAATTTTATGATAATTATCAAGGCTATCAATTTCTCGTCAGCCATTACCAACCTGTCATTTACAATAACAATTTACAACAACGTTTAAAGATAAACGCCCACTGCAAAAACATCAAACTCATGACGTCATAAGTACAATAATGGGACCGGGATAGCCGATAGTTTGTCACGTACAATTTTGATTAAACTATAACAAATGCCAGTCATCCATTGCAAGCAATTTTCATGCCATGACACTAGATCGCTTAATACTGTACTTACATTTAACGCGGCGACAATTATTGTTGTTAGTGTGAAGGTGGGTGTAAGGCTGCGACTTGGGACTAGGCGGAAGCGGGTTAGAAATCTCTCAAATGAAACATAAGAACACATTTTGTTTAAAAAAGCTAAATATTACTGAGTTGTTCATAGACATGTAGTGTGTTGCGTTGGAAATGTGGTTAGCTGGTTAAAAATGCAGTTAAATGTTTTCAACTTTTCTAAAATTCTAGGAAGCAAAGTCTAGGATACTTTGAGCAAAAATTAATGACAAGCTAGTTATGTCATAGGGCCATCACATATTTAAAACCCTTCTTATGTTAGATATACATAATATTTGCTTTCGACAACAGTTTGACGACATAGTGTTAATTTGAAGTAAGACATCTATTATCTGTTCACCTATTAGGATAACTATAGTAAAATGGTAACCCATTTGAGCAATAATTTCAAATGTATTGTAAGAACTAAAAATTACGTAAATAATCAAGCTATTAAGTGACATAAACCATCCGCCTATACGCAAACCGCTACCGCTCATCAATAAAACATCGCCCTTTCTTTCAAAAAACGTCTAAACTTCACGCCACGCGTAGCAAGTATAATCGCATGTGAGACTCGCCAGTTTTTATTGTAATTACGACAGGTGACAACCATGAGAGTTGATACCATTCCGCCATTGTTGCATGATGTTTCCTTTAGATACAGCCGCGGATGGAACATACGGGGAATGATAAGTAACAGGCACGCTGATCTCTTTTATACGCTGTGTTTCACTTCTAGCCTTTGCAACATACATCATGTAACTAGAGGCACAATTCTTCGAATGCAACAGAAAGTTGTCTGCTAAAGACATCCTCCCGATGGTTAAAGACTGCTTATTATGTCACAATCCTTTCTTATCGGGTGCCTACATCATACAAAGAACACACCACCAAGTTTCAGGTCTCTACGATCAGCAGTTAGGCTGTGCGTTGATCCGTCAGTCATTTAGGACAAAGCATTTTACATATGAGATAAGTGATTATTTTTTGTACATCAGGTGGTCTAGGGAATATGATATTATCTAATTTTGTATAGCTTGCTTGGCATATGACTTTTCTAAATTCGTATGTACTTTCTAAGTATATCTTAGACGTTACTAATTAACGGTCAAGGTAAACATCGTGAGGAAACCTGGACTTAAAAAGTCTGAAATCGCCAACCCGCCTAGTGCAGGCGTGGTGATCAATGCTCATGCCTTCTCTGTATGAGAAGAGGCCTGTGCCCAGCAGTGAGACAGTATATAGGCTGATGATGATGGTTGGCAGTGGCTAAACGATTGTAGGATGCACTCTTAAGGGAACGTACACATTTCAGTCCTGTATGTTTCAATAAAGAATTGCTGATATTTTTATTGGATCAGCGCTCTATGAATGCCATAATTAACGCGGATGAACACCTTTTTCTTATACATAGGAAATAACAGTTTACCCATTTATGTAGTACTGGATATGCAGGGAATATATGAAGTAGATTATAAAGATTTACGGGAACAAAGGGGATTCCTTAATGACAAGAAATGGATTAACAAAATGATGTACTGTGTACATTAATGTTACTTCTTTTTTTGTTCATTTTTATCCCTGTTTGAACGAGCATGTTCTATCTATGACTTGTTAATTTACTCTAATCAATACTCAATCCCTTCTGACGATAAAAAAAAATTAAAGTTTCTAAAAAGGGTTCGTTTCATGTTACTATTGCTTTAATAAGTAAGTGAACCATTGTATATTCTTATGATGTATGATGTATTCTTATAAGAAATATTTTTAAACAAACTCACTTTCGCTTTTGTCATATTTAACTTAGGAAAGATACTATAAAACCTACACCTTTTCTACTTCGTATAAAATATACGATCCGAAGAAACAAGAACTGAATATAAGGCTAATTGATAATAATTTTCATAACAATTTCAGTAGTTTCTGAGCTGCAGCTTACAAACAAACATATTTTACTTCTTTTTTTTAATATTCATTATCGATTCTCCTAAAGGCAAGAAATATGATATTTTCACACTAGTAGTGAAGGTTTTTAATGGCAATAAATTGCTGTATCTATAGCATACTTATCTTCATTAGTATCGATCCAAAAATAATAATAAGTATTGCAAATGTCGCCACCATATGACGGGCAAGCAAATTGATACCTATAGAGTAAAAAAACGGCCAAGTTCGAGACGAACTCACACGGAGGGTTCTGTACTTTCAAAGGAAAAAATATTATACAAGCGATAAAATAAGGTCTTGTTTGTTCCAGATTGCAAATTAAATTTGTAATGGAAGATAAATAAATACATTGTTTATTCATCATAACAGCATTGTATGACTTGTTTTGTATCATTTCATTCATTGTATGAGAATGTCAGTAGTCAAATAAAATGGTGGTGAGGTGCTGCATTCCCAGCTAGGTCATAGAATAACCTGTATTTAAGGGAGCTAGTGGGAGGGATAGTGTATTATAATCACAAATTCTCAATTTTTTCATGATTATAAGTCTACAGGAACTAGGTGTAGGATATCCTATAGGTTATAATTTACTTTGCAAGTACCACGAAATAAAAATGGCCGTATTTTTTTACTGTTTTGACGTTTCTTAGCTCCTTGGGAATATAGAGTTAATCATTTGATATAGTACGTAAATTCCAATTCGATACCAATGTGTTCTAAAGAAAAGTTTTTAAGCTAAGATGTAAAAAGTATTTGAGCTACGGAACCCCAAAAAATAAGTGTTAAAAACGCATCTCGTTAATAAACCATTGATCTGCTTTTTCTAGACTATAGCGGAACACGTTATGAAAATAAGCAAATAGTTGCGTACATCCAATTAGATAGTTATTGGGGCGCTAATTCGATACATCTGTTTCTGTTCAAGTTGTCCTTATAGGGGTGAGTATGTAGGGTATTCGTAATGAAGAAACTGGATCATTTGAATGGGGTAATTGACACGGTATTGAAGAGGTCTATTGTTTAGCCTAATTAGCAAGACGTGTTAGTATTCAATAATAAGAGGAGCTCGTGGCTAAGTAACAGCCGCATGGTTCGACCGATCAAAGGTTAAGCTGCGCTTGGCGCGCTCGGTCCGTGCATGGGTGACCATCTATATCATAGCGAGACTCCTCCGTGCCTCGGAAAGCACGTTAAGCTGTTGGTCCCGGTTGTTATTTGTACATCTTTGACAGTCGTTACGGGTAGTCAGAAGCCAGAAAGTCTGACAACCAGTCTTACCAAGGGGTACCGTGTTACCCGGTAACTGGGTTGTGGAGGTCAGATAGGCAGTCGCTCCATGTAAAACACTGGTACTCAGCTGCATCCGGTTTAGACTGGAAGCCGACCCCAACATAGTTGGGAAAAGGCTAGGCAGATGATGATGATGAGGTTCAAGTAACTGTTATTGGTGTAAAATTAAAATTCTTATCATAACTGTTTTACGTCGGTCACCTTTGATCTAATTAGGACAATCGACATGGCGGTCACGTGCGCACGCGCTTAGCAAAAACTATGCCTCGTTTGTATATGCGAGCTTCAAACTCCATGGATACTCTTTTTAAAATAAATTGTTCTGGTTACAAATAGTAGTCTAATGTGAGGATCATGTAGGTCAATTGTATGAAAAGTAAAAAAAAGTATTAGGTTAGTATAGAAGCCAGTGTTGAAAATGCATTTGCTTTTTGCGACGACCTGAGTGGTTCAGTGGTCAACATACCACGCAAGAGGTCCCGGGTTCGATTCCCGGCCAGGCAGAAATTTGAAATGATGAATTTTAATTTCTGTGTTGGGTCTGGGTGTTACTATGTATAATATGTATGTATTTTAAAAGTATATAAGTAGTATATCCGTTAAGCTAGCACTCATAACACAAGCATGCTTGCATTGCTTACTTTGGGGCTAGATGGCGCTGTGTGAAATTGTCCAAAGATATAATAATAAATAACAAAGATATAATTTTGGAAATAAAATTTCCTAAATGAAATTTGGGACCCATATAATCTATACCTGGATAAAAACATAGGGTAATACGATACGGATGAAACCGCGTGAAGTAGGTAGCATCTCTTTTCCTGGCTTGATGGCATTCTTTAAACCTATAGGTAAGTAAAACTCCTTGCAAACGAAGTATAATATTTCATGGGTCTGTCAATTCAAATGCATCATTATATTTTTCTTATTAAGGCAATGGCTTTATTTTCTTTTTCAGTAATTTTAATTTAAAAAATAAACTAAAGCCATTCATTTAATTATAAAAAAAATCTAATAACAACACATAATTGTCTCAGGAATTTTAGTAGATTCTATTTCTCTTATATCTAAACTGGCTACTACTAACACTAACTACTTGCCAACCCTACTGTCTCGTTCAAACGCAGCACGAAAGCGCATCTGCCTCAAATTAACCAACCTTGTTACCGGACATTTAAAAATCTTTAATACTGGCGCGATACGTTAAAAATGTAAACGGACCATGTTTAATTATCGCTCGTTTGATAATCGCAAGTATGATTATGCGGCTGCATGTTGATATTTTTATACATACATACATATTTTATCAATTACCTGTAACTGTATATACAAACTACCGCACAAGTTTAAATTTGTAATTAAATTCGTTTGAAAGATGGCGATTTTAAATTTGAACTACGAGATTACTAAAAAAAAATTGTAATTATTTATTGGACTATTAAATTACTAATATAATCATAGATTCTTTGGATCTATGTTACAATAAAAAACAAAGTGATACTATAAGGGATCCGTTTTTTTCTTTTGAGGTAGGCAACCCTAAAAATGCTTATGCGTAGCGGTCTTTCATGGCTGGGTGCTCTTACACGCAAAAACTACTGAAGTGATTTAGAAGAAATTTGGAATATACATATATATATTATAATCTAGATTAACACATAGGATGCTTTACCCTTAGGATGCAGGTAAAACCACTGGAAACAGCCAGTATTTTATATAAAAGCCAGTCAAAGGTTAACGTTACAATTTAAAGTTCTTTTAACCGTAGCAATGGCCACCCAGTGACTCCATCTAGACGTCATAAAAAAGTACCAACTATTTCCGAGTAAACAACCATGATAATACAGACAGACATTCATATCGCATCAACATTGGTCTAGTAGTTTCATGTTTTTGTAATCAAATATTTATGGTTTTAATTTTTTTTTTTTTTAAATGAATATAGTAATTATCAACTATTAAATGGGAGGCTATAATTTATCTATTATCCTGCTCATTATTTACGGCAGAAAAGAATAATTAACAATTGATATAATTACGAAATGAATGTACAGTTACCGTCAAAATGAATCCTAATATCTATCTATACATATAAAATGCTTTGTCCTGAATGACTGACGCTGATCCTAGAGACCTGAAACTTGGAGGGTGTGTTCTTTGTATGACGTAGGCTTCCGATAAGAAAGGATTTTCCGAAATTCTACCCATATGGGGGTGAAAAAGGGGATTTAATTTTAATTCGTATATACCACGCGCGCGATGCCGCTGGCGGAAAGCTAGTACATAAATATAATATTGGGTTATATTGAATCAATTATTAAAGTTAACCTAAAAAAAAAAGAATCTATACAATGCTCATATAATTAAACTTAGATTGCTTTTATTAAGTAAACTTAGATTGCTAATATTTTACGACCATGTACCTAGATCCTATTAACTATTGAAAAAAAAAACAAAAAAATCGATCGTAGATCATTCCCAATCAATTAAAGACGAACCACACATCACCGTTAACACTTTATCATCGATAAATAAAACAATCAATAAGGGCACGCGACACGTTGCCGTGTTCGCGAAATTATAGGCGCATTTCGCCTCGAGCGATCTCGTTCGATATCGTACGATAATCAAGGGTTATAGTGCTCATTTAAACGCGATCTTTTATGAGAATTGCGATTTTTTTGCGATTGTTTTTGTTGGGGGGGGGGCAGGTCTCTATTGTGCGAGAGTCGTGACTGAACGATCAGGGAGTGTGGAACAATTATGTGAACACCCATATCTGGTATAACTTAAGTTTTTCAGTCGAAGCATAGTAATGTATAAATAGTCATTAAATTATTTAAATAAACTGATTGCCTCTAAGCCATTAAGCTGAAGCCATCAATTTCATATTCATTCAAGAATGTATTCAATTCTTCTTTCAATTCTTAAGGAACCATAATAACCTTCAACTAGCTATACATAGCTATAAGCTATTTTATTATCAAATTCTTGTAAAACCGTTCTTACTTGTAATGTTTGTAAAGCAGTAGCCACGGTTTTTTTTATATATGGTGTATAAACAATTTTAATAAAAAATATATATAATAGTAGGTATATTTTTATATAATGTCTTGGTGGCCTAGTGGTTAAGGCACCTGCCTCTTGTGTACGAGTGTGCAGGTTCGAAACCGTGCAAATACCAATGTGACTTTTCTAGTCAAATTTACTATCTTATCGACTAGCGACGCACGAGCGAGCTGACGCGATGCTACACGCGACAACTGTCCTACGTGATTTTGGTCATTACTTCTCGAACCATGGAGAAGTACAGTACAATTTTGCTCGAAAGTTCATATTTAAAGTACAGACTTTTAAAAAAATATCGTAAAAAGCACAGAAAGAAAACGCTTCTGAATCAACCATTTCGAGTTCGTGGTGTCGCGTCTGGTCGCCCTCAAAACAAGTCCGCGTTACGTCGCGTCTTGCCGCAGACTGTCATATAGGCCGCAAGTAGGGTATGCCGTTGAGTTGATCGCGTTCGTCGCGTTCGCAGCGTCGCGTTGCGTCGCGTTCGTCGCTCACGCAGGACACCGCGTTAGACGTCAGTGACTAACGGTGAAGGAAAACATCTTGAGGAAACCTCGACTTAATAAGCCTGAAATCGCCTTGAACACGCGTGGTGAGGGTGACCAATACTCATGCCTTCTCTGTATGAGAAGAGAAGAATATTATAGATTATATACTGATGATGACGATATTTTTATAAAATGAAAATACATTAATAGTAGTAATATTTCTGGAATAGACGGAATAGTATTAAGTTTATTATTTGTATTAAGATCTATAAATACAAATGCCACAATCACCTTAGTAGGTATACTACACAATAATTATTCCAATTTATAGGTCATATTATTATAGTCATTAGATTGTACATTTCTACTCGCCATGAAGCATGGCTGTCATTATCTAAACGCTTTTTATCGATATCTTCACAGATAAAACAAAACAGATATATCGTCAAATTAAATTAATACAAAACAATTTGAGTTTTGAAAACTAAGAAATCGCGAAACTAACTTACCATGCTTTAGGGTTCAAATGGCAAACTTATTATTTAACACGCTGACAGGCGACCATCTGCGCGCGCAGGTGGTTCCGTAGCCTGCGCGCGCGCAATTTTGTACATTTCGCTGTTTTTATTTACAATTTCGACGGTTTTATTTGAATTTACGATTGTGTGGTATGTTTAGGTGTTCTTTTTTTAAATTTATTGGCGGGAAATCTATGTTTCCTGTAGTTAAATGAGAGCGACAAAATAATAGAAATATTTTTTTACATTAAACTAACTTTTAGTGTCGTAATATGTTTTGAGCGCAAACCAAAGTATGTTTAATCCCTTTTATAATAAATGCACTATAAGAAAATGTGGATAAACTGGCATACCTATGATTCGAAGATTACCTGTGATGTCCATCTCTCTGTATAACTGCAAAGGCCTCTTACATTTGCCCAGCTGTGGGATAATTCACAAGCCTATGATGATTATGTAGGTTGAAGTTGACTTATAAGACCTTATATTGTTAAGCTTCACAGATATTTCAAATTATATTTTAACTGGCGTAGGCCTCAGCATAGACCGTGTTTTTTTAACATTAAACCCTTCTTGGAGAATTAAAAAAAAAGTTGCCCAACACTAGGAATTTCTCCCGTGTCGTGGGTGCGTTTACAAACATACATTACACATGCACAAACGCCTAGACCTGGAACAATTTTAATTGTCCCGTGCGGGAATCGAAGCTGCGACACGCAGCGCAATAACTACGCCAAACGTGCTGTCTATAGCTTCTCTTTAGTAAAAGGATTATCAAAATCGGACCAGTCCCTCTGCAGATTACTCCCGAAATACAAACTTAATTTTACCTCTTCGAAAATTACTAAGTATCTTCGAAGTAACTCGTATGTTAGTCATGGAGGCCTAGTGGTTAAGGCACCTGCAACTCGTGTACGAGTGTGCGAGTTCCAACTGGCAAGTACCACTGTGATTTTTGTAAAGTAATTTGAACTGTTTTTTTTTTTCGGATGGGAAATCATCAAATGACCCCTTCCGCCGTGATTGGGGAGGAAAAGAGTGTCAGACTCTTACTTAAAACCCATCCATGTTCCTTCCTCAGCCCTTTGTATTCCGAGGGCGCGGTATCTCTTTCGAATGTCCCACAGCCCCGGCAGGAATATGTACTGTCTAAGTGTATATTTGACACCATGGACTAACGGTGAAAGAAAACATCGTGAGGAAACCTACACACTTAAAAATCTGAAATCGCTAATCTACTTTGAGCAGGCGCGGTGATCAATTCTCATGCCTTTACTGTATGAGAAGAGGTCTTTACCCAACAGTCACAGACTGACAATACCCCTAGAAAAACTTATACCTTTATTTTTAATTAAGTTCTTGTGTGGGTGTTTTATTATACCAATTCTTTATATTAAGGAAAAAGTCTAGTACGTACATTTTATTAAGTTTTCAAATACCCTACTGCATTTTTGAATTAAGCTCAAGTTCACCGACATGATAACAGTCCGATTAACTTAAAACAGCTGTTTACCATAAATACAAACTTCCAACCTTCGATGGGTAACGTAGATATTATTTGAGAACGGTCGATTACCAAACCAGGGTTGAACTAGAAGTGGGTAACACGAAAATTCCAGCTTCCTGGTTAAAAAAACGTTTCTGTTTAACGGGCCGATTACGTAACCATCTTTCGGTGAACTTGGCCCTTAGAAAAATAACATCCCGGCTATTGCCAATAAAAAGATTTCTCTTTAACAACCAACATAAGAAAAGATATAAGTATTAAAATTTCCTGGTAATTCCAGCATCTTTTTACGAACAAACCCACTTTGGTATCTTATGCATTAAACATTAAATTTCTAGTGTACATACGCTTTACCTGTTTTTACATTGTTTTGTTTAATAAATTATGAGTCTTAACAAAAAGTCGCAGTTGTGTTGACAGCTGAGTTAACGAAAAATTGATCAAAATTCAACTTGACGCTATTTTATTTAGCAGCAGTACAGGTGAAAGCATATTTAAGTTATATTTTTTGATGATTTACATTATAAAAAGTATTTACATTAAGTACATTAGGAAAACTTAAAAAAAGTATAAATATTCTAATATAATATTACTGAAATATAGCGTCAAAAATTCTTCCTCATCGCCGTCAACTGGAAGTGTACCCAAGAGGCTAGCAGCATTGCCACGTTGGATGACAATAAACAATAGGTATTAATTTTATTTTGGAGAGAATAAGATTGGAAAATATTTCACTTTGTTATCTATTAGCTGTTTTTACCCGCGTCTCGAGAGAACTACTTCGTGCACCCCAATAAAGAGTAGTCTCTAAGGTATCTTTATATCTTTGTATCAAATTTCATTCAAATCGGTTTAGCCGTTTTATCGTAAAAGCGTAAGAAACAAACATGCATACTCAATTTCGCATAATATATAAAATTAGGTAATGATACATTGCTATTTGATTGGGTCCTGCGCCAATAATTTTATTTACAATACATAAACATTATATTTCAGTCTAAATCAACATCAGTCTAAATTCTAGTATGAATTTTAAAGCCTTTTTTTATTACAAGCGACCAGTTGAACGTAAATATCACTAAAGAATTTTCTAAAATAATATACCAACTTTATCCCTAAAACTATGAACACAACAAATAGAAAAAATGGTTGGCAATTGTTTTTTGAACCCAAAGAGCGAAGGAAGGAACATGGATGGGTTTTAGTCAGTCTGACGCTTCCTCACGCTCCGCGCACAGTCATTTCATGATTTTCCATACCCAAAAGATTACCTTAGAACAAAACCGGCCAAGTGCGAGTCGGACTCGCGCACCGAGGGTTCCGTACAAACCTGCAAGGTTTACAAAGTTCGTTCATTACGACAATCGAGTCATAACTATGGTACAGCTTAAAGGTATTATAGACCTGAGTATTTGGTATGAATTTCAATTTAATACCTCTACGCGTTTATGAGGAAATGGGTAGTAAGGTTAAAATTATTAAAAAAAAATATATTATGTGATGTAACTAAAAATTTATGGTTTTCGTAATTTTTCCTTTATCTATGCTATAAGACGTTGCTTCGTACCAAATTTCAAGATTCTGAGTTCACGGGAAGCACCCTGTAGGTTTTGATTCCCTTGCAAGTGTCGAAAATTTGCGGCATAAACGGCTGTATCTTTTGATTGCGTTGGCTTAGAAGTTTGATTTTTTCACAGCTTCAAGGGACAGTAGACCTGAGTAATTGATATAAATTTCAGCTTCATACCTCCACGCGTTCCTGAGAAAAAGGGTCTTGACAGACGGACGGACGGACAGACGGACAACAAAGTGATCCTATAAGGGTTCCGTTTTTTCCTTTTGAGGTACGGAACCCTAAAAATGGAAAAATACTTTGCTGACACTTTAAATACAAAATAAATTCAAATAATAAATCTATTTATTTTTCCTTGGCTAGATTAATTTAATTAATTAAATTAGGACCTCGCCACATTGTCGGGTTAAGCAGGTCGAATGCTGTTAGAAGCACCCTGCAAGAGGTCATGTAGAAAAAAAATCTATTTAATCAATGTTCGTATAAAATAGGGTTTTTTCCCTACAATTGACAAACTGCCAGCCTAGATGAACTCTTAGGTAATTTTTAATTACTATGAAAATTCCTTCAACTTCGTTTATAAGCGCTCTATATTGTCTTCCTTTTAATTTCCATGGCACAATAATAATACGGTTACTTCAATTATAAACAGTCAACTCTCAACACTAACTATGTCTTACTGTAGGTACTGTATGTCAGTCAATTTCAAAAAGTATTATTAAACTGAATAAGTACAGTCAACAACGGTTTGTGTGTTTGGTGTCTACGGCACATCTATTCATTATTTTATAAAGTGTATTTAGTATAATTGTGACAAATATAATTTGTCAGTGTCACTATAATATTACAGAAAGTGAAAAGATTGAATTATTAGATGGGTGTGACTGAATAAGTCTTGTGGAACCGGCCGGCGATCCTATGGAAATAGAGTTTTAATAGATATCAATTCTTTACACTGGAAACTTTGGGTTTTTTTTTTCATATCTTTACAATGAAGAAAAAATAAAACTTAAAATATGAGGAAGATCATGATGGTTATTGAAATAAAACTCATTCGAATAATGTCAAAGACTAAACAAAATACGCACGAAATAAATTGTATTTTACAAACCTGTACACTATTTTCTGTTGTCGATTGTACACGAATAAAATAACATACTATGGATCCATGGTTTTTAAACACAATAGTTGTCTAATAAAGTACGGTTTGAGTGAAGATAATTACGTAATCATTACGTCACACGTACGTCACGAATGGTGTTTTTAAAGTGGCGGAAAAGTGTGAGGCTTTCCGCCTTTTTAAACAAGAATAGATGTATGAAAACGGACAGTAATTTAGGGTTATAGGTAGTAGGCTCGATGAAAAAGAAAAAGGGCCTACATCTCTATAATAGTTGTTGATGGCAACATTAAATTGAGTTGAAATTAATGTGTGTGTGTGGCAACACTAAGTAAACTTCGTTTCTTGGCAAAAACTGTCTGGAAGCAACTGTGTGTGTCGTTCAAATAAATGTAAAGACCAAGTAAAAATGTATTTAATTTCTCTTTCTGTGGTTTATTCAGACACGTGCCCTATAAAATAGTCGCAGAAGTTTATTTCACTTATGTTTGCCGAGATTAGGTTCTTGGATGGGTGATTAATTTCCGAAATAAAATTCTAATATACTCACCATATTTGGATAAATCTTAAAAATCTAGCCTTTATTATAGGAGACTGCAGCTTACAATAAGTTAAGAAATTAAATAGTATTGATTATAAACTTAATAATATATCTTATCCTACATATAAAAGCAGCCACTCATTTGGGCACGATTCCCGTTGACAGCGATGCGGATGAATATTTTGATGCCTAATTTTATTAGTATAATTAATTATTTTTATGTTTTTATTATTGTAAATATTATGTTAAATAAACTAATATTTTTTATAATATATCTTTAAAAATAAAGCTGTTTGCTTTTGTACATCAAACGCAAACAGACGGCTCCTACCGCACACCTTTTGCTGAGGAATTCAGGGATTTTAAACGTGTACTTTGCACATTGCTTGAAATTATATTCTCTTTCTTCAAAAATACTATAAAATAATCTACCTTTTGTAAGGTTAGTATCACTCCGTAGCCATAAGATATCTTCAAAATTCCCCGAAACTGAATAAGGAGTGAGATAAAGTCATTTTTCAACCTCTCGTACCAAAGTATAAATAGAATTTGTATCGTGTATATTAACAACTGAATTGTATTATAAGTATATTTTTCGTCTAGTTCTCTCCAATCGTATATATAACCACGAGTATATGGGTAACCACGCATGCAACCATTGGACCGTCGTTAACTGATGCCTAGACCGACTGCATTCGTTGACGAAGTAAAATAAATGAAAATCAAGATTTGACATGGAGCAACAAATCAATCCCTGGATAACACTGGTATTCAGGAAGTAGCACAAATCCAAAACTGGTAGTATGAATTGACGATTGTACATTGATTATCATCACTTGATAGATACGTACTTACGGAGTATCATTTTATAGACTAGAAGCCGCGAGTAATGAAAACAGAAATGCCAAATTAATATAGTCATCATCAGTCTATTCATTGTCCCACTGCTGAGTACAGGCCTCTTCTCATACAGAGAAGGCATGATCATTGATCACCACGCTTGCTCAAGGCGGATTGGCGATTTCAGACTTTTTAAATACAGGTTTCCTCACGATGTTTTCCTTCACCGTTAGTCAGTGACGTCTAAGATATACTTAGAAAGTACATATGACTTTAGAAAAGTCACATTGGTACTTGCCAGGTTTCGAACCCATACACGTACACGAGATGCAGGTGCATTAACCTTAAACTAATATAACATTCCTCCTAAAATGCTAAACTGTGAAATTCAAGGTAACTCCTCTCCGTAATCAGATTCTTACCTTGTTTAAATTATTTTATTACCTTATAATAATAACTATTTTCATTTCATCTCAGAACACGAGGAAAAATATCTAAAATTCGAAATTCAAGAAATTCGAAATCCGTTATTCGATTCAATCGCCACGGTCACACCGGACACAATCGATTCAACTGTATCGATACACGGCTATTATTCACCTCATAAATTAATAATCGAATCAACCTAATAGGCCAGCGCGGATTTTTGAACGGACCATTCGAAACGCTCTTGGTTTTATGGATGTCGAAATTTACTAGATGTGATTAGAAAATTTAAATTTTATTGGCAGAAATATTTTTAGAAAAAAATAGGTATGTACTTTTAATTGAGGTTGTTGAGCTAAAATAGCGGTACTTTAATCATTGTAACGGGTGGTACAATAAGTTCAATGATACTAATACCATTGCATCATCCATTTGCAACCGTTTATGAAGTAGTTAGAGTACTTTGCCGGTATTTATATGTAGGTATTGTTATTAAAAATTGCATCATGCGTCCTAATATTAGAGCTATCAGCAAACTTTTATAACGAATAATTATTCTTAAAGAAAACAAAAAGGCCTATATTTATTTAGTTGTTTTTTTTTATTTATCTATCTTAGTACGTCATGGGATGGGATGGATCTTAACAGTCTACTAAAGTAAATAAAATATCTAGGCATGTAGAAAAAATTTACATGGAATTAAAATAATACAATCAAGTCTTGAATCGAAAACGTAAATTCACATTGCAAATTGATTTGAAATATTTTTTTCTTTTAAAATGCGACGGCGTTTTTGTAGTCATATTTTAGATTTAAGTATATAAGATTAAGTTTTTAATTCTATAAATGAATCAAATACCTAATAAATGTAAAATTGTATCATCAGCAGTCTTAAATAGGCTGATATATGTTGGACAGGCCTCCCGCAATGGGTGTAATTGTAATTTATAATATCCAAAAAAAAACTGACTGCCTGCATTTATTTATAGAAGTGCAAGAAATGCTATCTAAATGATAAATTATTAGAAAAAAGTGTAATGAAAACAATTCACGCAAATGGAGAATTTTATCATTTGGCATCCATTTCATGAGATTTATGTTGTGCCCGAAAATAACACTACTAAAAAATACGCTTAAAACTCTGCATTTTGTGTTTCGATATTAAAAATAGGTATTTTTACTATTTATAATTTACGGATCAGAGTTTTCACAGTTTAATTCTATTTTCAGATGTGCAGCAGTGCGTCGCGTTGTATTCACAAGAGAACAGGTATAGTTAATTGCATATAAAAATCGTTGCAAGTAGTCAATCTCAGGATGTTTTTATTACGGTGTGAAATTAAATAATCAAAACTATGGTCTTGAAAAATGAAATATCTCTTTGTTTAGCAAATGGTATTAATCCGATTTAAATAGAATAAGTCCGGTAATTTTATAAATTGTGTTCTATATAATATTTTATAAATAGGTACTAAACATTTTGTGATTGGCCTAGAATGTAAAGAAATATTTTTCTGTAAAAAAACTTCGTTACTATCATTTGTTTTTAAAGAATAACCGGTAAAAACAGATCCGAGGAAAAATAAACAAAATTTAACTTTAAAAATAACGTAAATAATAGAACACTTTAAAATAGAACTTCTAAAACTTAAAATGTTTTAAAAGTAGAATTTTAAAATACATTCTCAAATTAGATTTTGACAAAGATGACACTTTTAGCTATTCAAATTCTGTGGCAGGTTGAGCATAGGCGTCAAATTTTAACACATAAAGTAATTTCAATTTATAACCCTTATTTCAAGGGCAACAAAGTACAAATTCATAAAATACTAAAAGGCATAGGCGAAACGCGTTGAGAATTTTGATGTTTCCGAAACTATTAATTGTTTTAAATCGATTTGATACGATTATTGATCTTTTTTCTTATCTATGTATCGAACATCCGGCTTTTAAGAGATATACGAGTGTCGTTAGTTAACACTTGTCTGTCTTTGTGTCTTATTCAAATAGATAGGTATTGTAGAACAGAGTTTGATTTAAATGTTTTATTAAAGATTTATTTACTTAGTATTTCAGAGCCATTGTTTATAATCAGCATTCCGATAAATATAATAACTACAGTTTGTAGAATCTTTACAATCAATTTGTCAAAAAATGTTTGAAAATCAATCACTTTTTTACATTTGTTTAATTAATTAGTTGTTTCAGTAAGTAAATAAATAACTACAAGTAATTTATTCGAAATTATAATCTAGTAACCAGAATATCACCCATAACTCAGCTGGTTTGAATAAAATTACTGTAAACAAAATATCTTTATTCAAGAAATTGAAGCAAAGATTAATATTATACAATTATTCATTGCTAACAAAACAGATAGGTAGCTTGAAATCTTAATGAGACATCGATTTAATGACAAAAGATATAATCTTTAAAATAATATATTAGGCATTTGTTGCAAAATCGATTAGGTAAGAGTTTTATGTTTATTTTATAGGCAACATGGTACCAAAAAAAAAACAACTGTTTAAAAAATTGCACAGTCCCCTTAAAGACATATCCTACAAAAAGATGATTAATTTCAACGTTGACAACGTTTCGCATCAAATCACTCATGCGTAAACGTAGAGGTCATTATTAAATTTGAATCTATATTTTTAGCCATAAGCATGACATGAAAGTTCCTACTAGAAGCCGTCGCTGAAAACGCCACTATTATAAAATAATTACATACGCAGAAAAAAAAAGTAATCAAGTAATTATATGGACTGACCTTTTCCCATTCCTCCTTCTCCTTTTCGTGGCATAAACAGTACCAAGTTGGCTGGAGTGCGGCTGCGGCGGTGGTCTGAGCAGGCCAGCGTCCACGCATCCATCCAGCGCGTAGCTAGCCTGCCCACTCCAGCCCCCGCACAGCTGCAGCTTCGACTCAGTGGCTATCTTGACGGATTGCAGCTCCACGCCAGATATGTGCACCCCCAGGTTAATGTAATCGGTAGGGTAACGACATAAGGTCAATGATGCATCAGATTTCGGTCGTGAGGGACACTCTTTCAATGGTCTAATAGATGATTTTAGTGAACTGGCTGCAGCAGTTCACAGGGTTGATGTGGATGATTTTATTGTCAATAGTGGTGACGGCAAAGTCAACGCAACAGCATTTGGAGGTGGTTTTGTTCGTGAGGACGCTGCTGATGATTATTTCTTAATATCTTATTTCAAGTACGGAGGCCTAATTAAAAGTTAAAGACCTCTTAGTCATAAATTCGTTAACGTTTTCTATTTCGATGATATGCCAACTGTTCCTAATTGTGCTAAATTCGATAATTTTCGTGTCGATTAAAATTTATGAGTTCTTCTTTATTGTGTTTACTCCAAATTTAATTGTCGGCACTTAAAATCTTGATTGTATTGGAAACTCGTAAACAAAGACCTCGAATTAGATGTTCCTTGCAAAATTAAGTTCGATAGCAATTAATTCATCCGCTTTTAAAGGTCGAACGTAAATTATAATTGTTCCTTTGTCTGTATCTATTATTCAATATTTGAGATCTAGCATATCTCTTTAATCTTCAATATAAGTGAGCTCCAATTTATTTAATAGTTTTAAATTGTCACCACCAATATTGTTATCTTCTTCGATAGTAAATTGATCTAATATATCACTAATAATGAGCCTATTATTTACACTTGAAACGGATCTTAAATTCGATTTAGACTGAGCTTTTATTTACACTCGTTTAACACTAAGATATCTTTGTTTAAATATTGCACGAATAAAGCCTAAAACGGCTGTCAAGATTTTTTTAAAAGAAAATCAAAAGGAAATACCAAATTTATTACCGAATTAGTTTTAGAAGCAGGGCTATGGAATTTTGGAAGAATAAATTGAGCTTTAACAGAACGCGATCTTATTGGAAGATTATTTTGGCTCAAACTAAAAAATTTCGTCGATCAACTGAACATATCACTCCACAAAATAGCTGTATTGTTACTGTTTTATGTAACTCGGCCAATTTCAACCGCCAGAGGTCACTTTTCAGCCGATCGATTCCACAACACTAAACACAAAACATTAGTTTCCACAATTTTCATAACATCAGTTGTTTATACTATCATATTTTTAGCCCATAACACTGTTTGGGCTGTATTGTATGCTTGAGTCACATTAAAAATCACCACATTGTCACTGCACGGGTCTTTTTCACCTGTTTTTTATTTTTCTTCACCAAAGCACGTGTTTAAAGGTTATGCTATATCGTGTGAGTACGCGTGGCGCAGCCGGCAAGCGCCCGATGACGTTTGGAGCCTCACAATCTAAGACCCTTAACGGAGGTGGGAGGGGCTAAAACAAACCACGCCCACCACTTCTCGCTACCCAATCAGAACGGCCCGGCATCATCAAAGCGCGCACGGGGACGTACTGAGCGTACATTTTTATTTTTCTTAACAATTGCGCTCGAGTTTTTCTTTTGCACCGGTTTTTTTGTATAGTTTTGTTTTAAATTGTATAGGTTTTGTTTGCAATGTCAGTTGCAATGTCGACGTTCAGGAGAAAGGATAACTGGCAGTTCTTAAGTGCATTGGTTTTTAAGTTTCGTGGAAAATTATATTTAGTACCTATATTGGTACTGCACCTACGAATTATTATGAACTTTAAAATTAATAACAAAAAAATAATAAGTGCTCATGTATTCTATTATCGTTAATCTACTTTATAACGGCATGGTAGGTAGGTACATATACAAGTATTAATTTTATTGTTTTGTATAATAGTTCGCTAATATACTGTATGTTAAAATCTTCATAAAAAATATTATTTGTATAATAGTAATACTATTGAAATTTTGCCAAAAAAGGAAGCTCTAATTTCGTAAAATAAGCTACGTCCAAATGCGTCCCCTGCGGCTAGCGGTGACGTCACAAAATGGCCGCCAGGCGAGGGCGAGTTTTCGCATTTTCCCCTCAACAGCATACATGAACGGACGACCCCATGTTTAAATAAAAAAAATATTTTACTAATTTGAACTTGGAACTTGTAACGGGCAGAGATAAAAGACAGTTACTAATTTAATATATTATTTGCATGTTTTTAATTGCGATATTCCTGTAGGTACTTTTTTAATTTTCTTATTAATTAATAAGCTAAGGAAGCAGGCATCAGCTGTTTGCAACTTGACCTAGTTTGGAAGGAAAACTAAGTTCCTACTTAATTATTTAAGTGTGCTTCTTAAGAGGCACAATTTAATTAGATTTAGGTACACACTTAGGAGGTTAATTAAAATATCATTAGTAGGGTCGTAGTAATTTTAATTTGTAAGCAACAACAGCAATTATTTGCGTTTTTATCATTGAAAGGTACTGTATTTTTTTAAGATAAATTTAGTTATTAAATGTATATTTTTCTTTTCTTTTTTCAAAAATATTGTTTCATCTGGGCAATATTTAATTAGGTCTTTTTTAATGGAATGTTTTTCTGTCTTGTTTGTTATTTAAGCTAATTAAAAAAACATAATACCTTTTAATATAAAAAGAGAATTATAATTACTAATAAAAAATATACGCAAATAGCTTCAACTATTCCATTATGACTAACTGACAAACTCATTATTCTTTGACAATTCAAAAGTGCCTGTAAATGGTCTAATTGAAATAAAAAAAAAAAAAAACTTCTTATTGTTTTTGATAATAACTCTAGACATTCTTATTCTTTCAAAATAGACCAATACAGGTCTGTATTTTACTAAAAAAATCTTAACTCACAAAATTGACCACAAAAAATATACAACCGATTTTACCAATTTTGCTTTTCTTTCAAATAATTAACATATTTTCTAATATACCCTAAAAGTTAAATAAAAAAATAATTCCCCCATAAATCACATTTAATTGCATCACAATAAAAGGTAAAAGTTAACATTATGACACAATAAACGATAAACTTAGTGGTTAGTGTAATAAAAATCTTTGCCGACTTTATTTTACTGTGCATTGTAAAAAAATAGTCAAGTGCGAGTCGGAAACTAGATGAAAGGTTCCGTATCGTAGTATGAGATAAAACACTATGTACTATGGTTGTTTTTTTTTTAAATTATTTGTTGTTATAACCAAAAAATACAAGCTCTGTGAAACTTATACGGTTCACGATAGACAGCTCGCTGACGGACGGACAGACAGACATAGGGTCTCATTGACATCCTTCGGATACGGAACCCTAAAAAGTAAAAGCTTTGTAGGTAGATACCTATTTTTATGTGGTTAGTTGATAGAGTTATTGTTTTTATTCTCACATAATTATGGCAAATTGTTATTACTTGGTTATTGGAGTTTTTGACCTTTAGCCATGAAGTATAAAATTAAATTCTTACTTATTGAATTTTATACGAAATTCACATAACTAAGTATAGGTAACTTGGCTTTTACTTTGGCCAAAGGCTAAGCGTTGCCATCCAAGGTGGCAATGCTACCAGCCTCTTGGGTACACTTCCAGTTGACGGCGATGAGGAAGAATTTTTTGACGGCATATTTTAGTTAGATTTATATTAGAATATTAATGTTTTTTTTTTTAAATTTTTCCTTATGAAAATAACACTCATGACATTTGATATAGAGATAATACATACTTATAGGTAGACTTATTAGGTGTGAAAAATGATTATGGTTAGAAAGTGAAAGATGTTACTAGTGAGATGACGTCAGATAGAGAAGTATGGAAGAAGAAGACATGCTGCTCTGATCCTAAATAAATTGGGATAAGGGCAGGCGGATGATTGATGAGGTAGACCTAGGTATTAGGTACCTACTACCTGTACTTGGAATGCGTTGCTACGTTTGAAGCCAGGACAGATCCGTAGAACCCTGGCTGGAGGCCCTAAATTCATTTAAGACACTTCACAGGCAAACCCGGTTAAGCAGTCGACAACCTTCTAAGTTGACCAGCGAGATGCTAGACAAAAAAAAGGTAGGTCCGTAGGTGTACTAAACCTATTAACAAAGTTTCATCAAATAAATCGTTTAGAAATGTATAGAGAACAAGCTATTCCCCGTGGTTTCACCCGCATTTTGAGATAACTACTTCACGCACCCAGATAAAAAGCATTCTATGTGTTAATCCAGGTTATGAACTAAGTGTGTACGAAATTTCATCCAAATCCATCCAGTAGTTTTTGCCTGAAGAGTATCAACCATACAAACACACTCTGGATTTTTGTAAATTCTTATGTTATTAAAATTACCCTATTATTTTGCAATGATAACAAGCGACTATCATGACACTCACAATTTACATTTAAATATTTAAATAACACGATAATTAAATTCATAAATTGTATAATAATAATAATTATAACGCCTAGGATTGCACCTTGGTTCGACGTGACATGTAAGGGAAGTATGGTATCATGGCGACAACGCGTGTTGAATTTTACGATCTTAATTATAAAATTATTGTACACGCTCTATAACTGGCACACCATTTAAGAATAAAAATAAAAGAATAAATTAATAAGCTAAGGATTTTTTCATAGTATTTCTAGTAGCCAGCGTAGGATTCACATGTTGACATGTAAATTTTATAACCTACTATTTGTGTCTCGTGGTTGCACCCGCGTCCCGGGAAAACTACTGAACGCACCTGGATAAAAAGTATCCTATATGTTAATACAGGTTATATACTATGTGTGTGCCAAATTTCATGCAAATCCATTGAGTAGTTTTTGCGTGAAATAGTCACAAACATACATTGTCACAAACTTTCACAATTATAATATAAGTAGGATCTACTATAATTATGCACATACCTATATGTTTATACCTTCCTCTTTAATCACTCGATTGATAAAAAACCGGCCAAGTGCGAGTCGGACTCGCGCACCGAGGGTTCCGACCATTGCAAAGAAAAAATACGCAATAAAGTCGCAATTATCTTGTTTTTTTCCGACCGCATAATTAAGTTTGTTTTTAGAGGAAAATTGCTGATTACTTAAAAACTACCTGCTAGATCTCGTTCAAACCAATTTTCAATGGAAGTTTGCATGGTAATCTACATCATATATTTTTTTTAGTTTTATCATTCTCTTATTTTAGAAGTTACAGGGGGGGGGACACAATTTTTACCACTTTGGAAGTGCCTCTCGCGCAAACTATTCAGTTTAGAAAAAAATGATATTAGAAACCTCAATATAATTTTTGAAGACCTATCCATAGATACCCCACACGTATGGGTTTGACGAAAAAAAAATTTTTGAGTTTCAGTTCTAAGTATGGGGACCCCCAAAATTTATTGCTTTTTTTCTATTTTTGTGTCAAAATCTAAAAGCGGTTCACAGAATACATCTACGTGCCAAATTTCAACAGAATTGTTCTTATAGTTTCTGAAAAAAATGGCTGTGACATACGGACGGACAGACAGACAGACAGACAGACAGACAGACAGACATGACGAATCTATAAGGGTTCCGTTTTTGCCATTTGGCTACGGAACCCTAAAAACGCATTAAAATCCAGTGCCTAGTTTAAATGATCTAAGCGGACAGATGGTGGGAAGCGACTTTGTTTTGTACTATGTAGAAAAGACGAACCGTCTTATCCTAATTCAAACTTATCCTAACCCTAACTAATATCACAGAATACATAATTCAAAATGATAAACGATAAATGATGTTTATTTTGCAAATAACACTGGGCACTTCCCATACAGAAAAGGCATGAGCATTGATCACCACGCTTGCTTAAGGATTGGCGATTTCAGACTTTTCTAGGTCTAGGTTTCCTCACGATGTTTTTCTTTCACCGTTAGTCAGTGACGTCTAAGATATACTTAGAAAGTACATATGACTTCAGAAAAGTTACATTGGTACTTGGCAGGTTTCGAACCTGCACACTCGTACACGAGAGGCCTTAACTTTAAATGACTCAAAGAGCAGTATCTTCTCTCAGCAGCCTGTGTTTTAAGGTATATACAGGACTTCACATACATTCATACAAGTAAACAAGCCATACGAAAGAGGCTCAAATCGTTAAATATGAACTAGTATGATTTACATCGGAACCCCGCGCCCCTCACTGACACTGCTCACAGTAAATCACGGCAGAACTGCCGAAACTCACGCATTACGAATATCTGTTTCTTCTGTGGTACAAGTCATAAGAAACAAGGTTTTTTTTTAAAAGAGACTATTTTTTCCCGCCTCTAAAAAAGATAAAAGATTCTTAAGAAAAAAAAAATATCATCCAAACTATAATATTTAAATTACTAGATACTTTATACTTCTTATTATTTTCGTGTGAACAAGCCCTAGTGTCATAGTTTTCTCAAATCCGTATGATGGTCTCTGACATAGGATTGTAGCAACGACTGCCATCACGGTAGCAGCCAGGAACTATGGCGGCAAGGGTGTTATACTTCCGACTACCTGACCCTGGGCTGCTTTGTATTTTTTTTAAACCAAAAAGGCGATTTCGGCTGGCCCGGGAATCGCACCCGTGCAAAGCTATCCCGTTTGCGACTACTAGAGTCGCAAACGGGATAGCTTAGCTAACGGACTAGCTAACCAACGAAGCAGTCATTTATTCCTATTTAAAACGATATAGTAAAAAAATGCCTATGAGGTCAAGTTGTGCTAGCCAAGATCAATCAATGGATGGGTGATCGCTTTTTCTTTGAAGTTTTAATTTTCATAAGATTATGGATATATCTCATAGGAGTACGGAAGAGCTCGTGGCTAAGTAACAGCCGCACGGTCGACCGATTAAAGGTTAAGCTGTGCTTGGCGCGGTCGGTCCATAGATTGGTGACCATATTTGTCATAGCAAGACTCCTCCGTGCCTTGGAAAGCACATTAAACTGTTGGTTCCGGTTGTCATTTGTAGATCTTTGACAGTCGTTATGGGTAGTCAGGAGCCAGAAAGTCTTATCCGGTAACTGGGTTGTGGAGGTCAGATAGGCAGTCACTCCATGCAAAACACTGGTACTCAGCTGCATCTGGTTTAGACTGGAAGCCGACCCCAACATAGTTGGGAAAAGGCTAGGTTGATGATGATGATTATGGAAATACAAAAAGTCATATTGGATCCTGGTAGGTTTAGAACCAGCTCCAACTCCATTATTGCTGTTAATTAATGTTTTATCTTGATAAAAGTCAAGCAAGCAATTAATATTTTTTGCTTACCAAGCATTTACTTCACTTAAGTAGTTTCAGTAAATTCCCGATTATAATAATCATAATTTATTCTGATCCAGCCTGTCCCTTGCTGTCCTCCCCCAGCGACGCCCTAAGCCGAGGCCCGTACCCCACTAGGGGGTGCCCTTAGCGTGTAGTCGCTTAGTTTTGTAAGTTAAGCCCTGGCTGGAGGCCCTAAATTTATTTAAGGCGCTTCACAGGCAAGCCCGGTTAAGCAGTCGACAACCTTCTAGGTTGACCTGCGAGATGCCATACACAAAATAAAAAATAAAAAAAAGTAGTTTCAGTCAATGCTCGATAAACCCATTACTGAACATTTGAAAACGATGTTAATAAATCGGATAGGCATAATAACTTTAGACAGTAATTACTGTACCCGTAAATTATCGGAGTGTACTAATTACGATGTTATGTTGATTACTTTAGTCGTCCAATTGGCAATGAGGCATTAAATTATACAATTCAATTTGTTTTTGGCATTAATCGATGTTGCATTTTGTGATTGTACATTTTGAAATATATTATGTTATTGATTTCATGTTTAAAAACAAACAATAGAATACGAAAGCAATGTTCTGATGTTCAACTGTTTAAATGTATGAGTTTTTTTCGTGATTTTCGTCAACTAATAGCAAAATATGTCCTTTTTCTAAAGAAAAACCTTTACTTTAATATTTAGAAAATTAAAACAAAACAAAAAAATAAAATGTCCATTTTTGGTATTCTCGCTGATTCGCCTTTCAGATAAAAGATTTGTTGAATGTAATATTCTAATTTTAAATTTCGCGCCTATTTATGCGGTATATACGCGCTCTGATTTAAAGTCTGTATTCCTTGACATGACCGTCTATTACTCCGTGTATTTCTTGTTTTTTTTTTCATAATAAATAGTTAATAAAACCTGTAGCTACATCGTTTAATTCAACAAGAACGCTGACGATTGCCACATGGACCACAGCCCAATAGTAAATTTTTAGGTTACAAGTGAGGTCATAAAAAGCGCGCATAATTTTTTTATTATTTGAATGTCATATAAAAATATTATCTTCTGGTTACCATGATGTCACCTCTGTGTAATGTCACTTTTGACTTTGTATTAGTTTGTACCATTATCAAGTTGTTTATTTGCTAAATATTTCATAAATAGCTACCTATTTAAATATTTCTTTAAAAATAAACGTTAATAAAATACTTTAAAAAGAATCGTATGGCATTGGGAACAAGGTCCAAGCTATTAGTCAAACAAAGAGTATCATTTTGAAGTTACTTTTATTTTATTTAACTGTAATTGTAGTATATAAATAAATACGTAGTTTTAAGCGGTAGTGTAGGTAGAATGTAATCACTTACGTTAAATAAATTCTATTCTATTCGAGACAAGAGGCCTTACCGTGACGAGACAAAGCAGGAATATTTTCGTTGTAAAAAAGAGACAGTGCTATACGACGGTAGCATTTGTGTCTCAGTCTCATACCGGAAAAGTGATTGCAAAAACAGGTGGTGTTACGGTCCTAGGTCTCTAAAGATTCTTATATCTCTATCTGATATAACAAGTAAGTAAACATTTGAGAATATCATAAATATTTAGACGAAAAACATAAAATAGTAGCAATATTATTCAATTTTATCTTACACTAGCTATTGCCCGCAGCTTCGCTCGCGTTAAGAATACAAACTTTCATCCCCTTTTTTATCCCCTTAGGGGTGGAATTTATCAAAATCCTTTCTTAGCGGATGCCTACGTCATAACATCTACCTGCATGCCAAATTTCAGCCCGATGCCTCTAGTGGTTTGGGCTGTGCGTTGATAGATCACTATGTCAGTCAGTCAGTCAGTCACCTTTGAGTTTTATATATATTTAGATTTTGAGAGATCTTCAATGACAGTTATTCCGTTTCACGTATAAGTAACCGTATATTCTTTTTGATGCAACCGGCTGCTTGTATGTATTAGCGTTAAAAAACACACTGGCATTTTTGTACTAAGTAGAAAAAATCTGTTTGTCTGGTTAAGATCGCTAGCAAAGATAAGCCCATAGTTACACGCTTCGTAACTTTCTTAGTGGCCAACTGTCTTTTATATGTCTACTTTTCGATTTTCCAAAGCATTTAAGTGTGTCTAGAAGTGTCTATAACAATTTAATTATTGTTTACTTACTGTTTGCCATGGTTCCACTCGCTAGATAAAAGGAATTTCTACACGCACCCGGAGAAAATATAGTCCGGTTAAGCAGGTCGAATGCTGTTAGAAGTACCCTGCAAGAGGTCATGTAGAAAAAAAAGCACCCGGATAAAAACTATCGTAGGTCTTTTAGATCCTAGACTTCAGTCTGTCTGTATAGTTAGTACCTTTCGTCTAATTTGGCATTCTAAGCTTTCGTCTCTTGTGTATTTTAATGTTAACTAGTTTTCCGCCAGCGGACTATCATTATATTGTAGCCAATGTATACAAACATTTGATAAATTATATAAATATGAAAGAAAGAAAGAAATCTCACTCTATCTATTTAAAAAAACGGCATCAAAATCCGTTGCGTAGTTTAAAAATCTAAGCATACATAGGGACAGACAGACAGCGGGAAGCGACTTTGTTTTATACTATGTAGTGATGTACACAAGAGATGCCACTATGAAATCGAATCGAAATACAGCTGTAACATTTTTTTTATTTTTTATTTTATACAACATTTATATTAAACTAACTTACGACATGATTTCACATGATTCTAGTTTTGAAGTTGATCATTTTTTTTTTAATCCGCACTTAAATACTATGAAAGCGAAAGTACGTGTCTGCCTGTCTGTTAAACTATTATTGTTAAACCGCTGATCCAGTTTAGATCAAACATAGCGTGGATAGGTTGAAACGGGAAAAATATTGCAAAAAAAAACCTTCGGATGCACGACGTTATTTCCTTAAGAATGGTTTCGTAACACAGGAAAATAGGTAATCTTTTTTCAAAAATTTCAGTCCTGTCTTCATTTTATCTCGGATAACTCATCTTTTCATCATTGAAAACCAGCGCTGTGGCTCTGTTTAGCACATGAGTCACAGCATTATGCTGAGCGGTGACCATTTTGTGCTGATGTGACGCATAAATTCCCCATATTTATTTTGTTTAATATCTTTTTTCTGTGATATTTTCATGCGGCACATCTTTGGCGCAAATAAACGTATTTTCTTTCTTTCTTTTGTACTAATTTTTTACGTGACCCGTAGCGCCATCTTTCGGTTGATCTTGGCACTTTATACAGGACACGGTCACTTACGGCTCTGCCTTTCGACGGCTAGGGGTGAGCGTCAAATCGATAAAAGCTTCATGAAGTTTTAGGAATGAAGGTTGCTCTAGTGACTCTGTTTATTTACAGTATTAGAGATTTTATTGTCTGGTTTTCTTTAGGTCTATTAGAGTAAGAAAGATTATTATACTAACTGCTACTATTTTTAGCTTTTAATTAGATTTATGTGGCTTTTATGAGTTAATTTTGTAGATGTTGTATTGTGTCATAATTTTGCAGTAAATAAATGTTTTATCTATCCATTTATTATATTGCTGGGTTATTTACAACACTGTGTTTAAAAAAATAAGTTGTTTTACCTATGCTTGATAAAGATGAAATGCATGCATTTCTAATATAAAACTATTAAAAAAGAATCAAAACTTAAAATTTGATAAATAAAAATTCAATCGAAATAGATAAATTGTAGGTACTTAGAAATGATCAGTTTTAATAAAATAAGTACCTACTTGGTTTTTGAAAAAAAAATACATTACGTTTAATTATTATAAGCTTTATTGTTCTATTCAAATAAAAAGTATAGGTATAATATGTTAAAATGTTGTTGAATATTAAATCACCAATTTTAACTTGTCAAAACTTTCATTTTTCTAGATCTCAAAGCTAGCTATAACAAAAACAATAGTACAATGTTGTATATATATATACATATTTGTACCCTCCGCATCTCGGCACAGAGTACCCGAATTCGTCCATCGCGTGACGAATGCGCTCTATCGTCAATTTACTTATTTAAACTGATTAGTTTCACGGAACCAAATCCGGCCGGTGGCTGGAATGGAATACAGAACAATATGGAGCCTCTTTGGATTTTTTTAATCTATACTAATATAATAAAGCTGAAGAGTTTTTTGTTTGAACGCGATAATCTCAGGAACTACTGGTACGATTTGAAAAAATATTTCAGTATTAGATAGCCCATTTATTGAGGGAGGCTATAGGCTATATCATCACGCTAAAACCAATATGGTGTTCCACCACTATTCCACGCGCCCGAAGTCGCGGGCAAAAGCTAGTTTTTTAATAAAACTTCAACTAAAAAGAATAAAAAAAAAACAAAAAACCCGCCTTCGTAAAAAGTGAACCTAACTACGTACGCAATAAAAAATCTGAAAAGAAAAAAACAAGCTCTTAGATGTCCGGTGTGTTTATTGGTGTGTTTATTTTGTTAAGATAGCAAGACCGAGACACTGAAAAGCGAAAAAATAAAAAAGCTTTTTACAAAAAAATTAAAACCGACTTCCAAAAAAAAAACTGAAAAGTAAAAAATAATTTTAATTTAAACGCTTTACGACCAAAACATCGCTTTCGAAGTCGGTGTCTTGTAAGTTACTATTGTTAGTATTTCGCCACCGACTTCGAAAGCGATGTTTTGGTCGTAAAGCGTTTAAATTAAAATTATTTTTTACTTTTCAGTTTTTTTTTTGGAAGTCGGTTTTAATTTTTTTGTAAAAAGCTTTTTTATTTTTTCGCTTTTCAGTGTCTCGGTCTTGCTATCTTAACAAAATAAACACACCACTTTTTTAGGTTGTAATAAGCGTAAATAACCATCTAATAAAAAATCATCTAAGTATTTGGCATATCAGCAAGTAGAGATAAATCGTTATTTTTGATATATTTATAAAACGGCTGAACCGATAGTGATAAAATTTAAATGGGACCACACGGGAAGCACCAGCTTTCAAATAAAAAAAGAATCATGAAAATCGGTTCACCCAGTCGCAAGTTATGAGGTAACAAACATAAAAAAAAAAAAAAATACAGTCGAATTGATAACCTCCTCCTTTTTTGAAGTCGGTTAAAAAAAATAAAACAAACATCAAAGTCTCAAAAACATTTAGTCCCGTGTCGTGTCCACGCCTCTCAAGACTAATCTCGGACGTTACAATATTTTGGTCTCATTACGGTGTCAATATAAGATTAGGGATAAGCCCAATTTTTGTAAGAACCTCCGGGGCCGATAAGTGACTTTTTTACATCGGCCCACGATTGTGGCCGCGAGATACAATTAGCTTTTCGTAATAAAACGGTCAAGAGTGAGCGGTACTAGTGATGGCTGTTCTGTTTTTATAATTTTACGGAGAAAAAATAATTTTTCTGTTGCGTTTGCGTTGCTATTAACATCTTAATAGTTTAAAACTTTAATTTCTGAGATGCTTATATTTTTTATCATAAAAATAAAAACCTAATATTAAACAAACAAATGAAATAAAAGTAGAAAACTCGGTAGATCAATATTAATTTCTGAATTAATAAAATTTATTCATCAAATTATAAATGAAATAGAAAGAAAAATAAAACTTATTTTTTAACAGCCGAAATATCCAATTATACTAATCTCAAGATTTGATTTATAAAAAAAAAACCTAACAACTGAGACCAATGCGGTCCTACTAGAAACTTATTATTTAAAATCGAGAACTCTAAAAAAACAAACGTTCCGATATTCGAAATTAAAAAAAAAACTTTTATTTTCAAATTACAATACCTTAAATAATAATATGCAACGGTTTGATTGACAGTTTTCGGATAGCGTCGGCGTCGAACCGTCGCGTCGGCGAGCGAAAAAAACCGAACAAATTCGGCAACAATTTAAAATTGGAATCGAATTAGTTGAACGATTATTGACGGAATTTTCACGTTCCATATGTTCGTTGAATTTGAATTTGCGGTCTCGAATTAATAGCCTCGGGAATTTTGAATTTCGTAATTCGAATTTTATTATTATTTAATTCGACTACTTATACTTTTACTTGGTTCTAGTTGTTTATTTGTATCCATAACTATGTATAATATCTAGCCTTGATGAAAAAAGAAGTGCATTGTTCTCTTATTGGTTCACAGTATTTTGTAGTTTATAAAGAGTAAAACCTCTCAAAACCATTTTCGAATTTGTTTTATTGAATACTATCTGTTTCTAGCTGTTTCCCGCGCATTCACCCGCGCCCTCGAGGGAAGTACTTAACGCACCCGGATAAAAATATAATGGTCTCTAGATTTCCCTTCTATCTTCGTACCAAACTTCATCTAAATCGGTTCAGCCGTTTTACCGTGAAAGCGTAACAAACAAACAAACTCACTTTCTCATTTATACGAGTAGCATTATTTAGGAAAATCATTGAAGTTTTATATTTTTGCTTACAAAATTAAACAGCAATATTTTTTATTTTCATATTTATTATTATTTTTCAATTTTCTTTTGTTTTTATATTATTATAAGCAACATAATAAAATAAGAATTATAAATTTAACTTTATGCTAATGGCAACAACTAAATATAAAAACAATTATTATGGAACTAGCTTCTGCCAGCGACTTCGTCCGCGTGGAATAGTGGTGCTCCGCTCCTATTGGTCTTAGTGTGATGATATATAGCCTATAGCCTTTCTCGATAAATGGACTATCTAACACTGAAAGAATTTTTCAAATCGGACCAGCGGTTCCTGAGATTAGCGCGTTTAAACAAAATTACAACATTTCCCTTCACTACTCTGCTCCTATTGATTATAGCGTGATGAAAAGTATACTATAACCATCTCAGGAGTATGAAAAATAATTGTACCAAGTTTCGTTAAAATCCGTCGAGTAGTTTTTGTTTCTATAGAGTTTA
Organism: Pyrrhia umbra; assembly: GCA_963891755.1. Taxonomy (NCBI): domain Eukaryota; kingdom Metazoa; phylum Arthropoda; class Insecta; order Lepidoptera; family Noctuidae; genus Pyrrhia; species Pyrrhia umbra. The sequence continues at coordinate 10,593,813 of OY982937.1, read as the reverse complement.
TACAGACAGACAGACAGACAGACAGACAGACAGACAGACAGACAGACAGACAGACAGACAGACAGACAGACAGACAGACAGACAGACAGACAAAAAATTTACTGATTGTATTTTTGGCATCAGTATCGATCCCTTATCACGCCCTGATAGTTATTATTTTGGAAATATATTTCATGTACAGAATTGACCTCTCTATAGATTTATTATAAGTATAGATAGATATAGATATAGAAGATATAGATTAACTATTGCAATAAACTTTAGTAAGGTGTTACGTTTAATGGTCTGTAATATAGCTTACATGTTCATGTTAATATGAACTATTTTTATTTGTAATGTTTAATAATATGTTGCTGTTATTTCTGTAAGAATTGTTAGTTTACTAGCATGGGTAAACATCCTTACTATACTTAAGTATGTTACTATACATAGATAGATGTAAATATGTTGTTAAATATTTATAAATGTCGTGGTAGCCTAGTGGTAAAGGCACCTGCTTCTCGTGTACGAGTGTGCAGGTTCAAAACCTGGCAAGAACCAATGTGATTTTTTTAAAGTTGTAATGTACTTTCTAAGTATATCTTAAAGCAGCAAAATTTTTGTATACTTTTTTGTTAAATAAGTAATTAAGCTAATTAATATTTAGGTCAATAAGTTTAGGAAGTAAGTCTTTATCCAAAAAAGTACGATGGGATTGACATCGTCGCTTATTGTGTACAAAAATCCCTTAAATAAAGAAGATTAAAAAAAAAAAGTATATCTTAAACATCACTGATGGAAAAACATCGTTTTAAAGTTTGTAGGAAAATATTTGGTCGTTAATAAAATCACATGCATATTCCTTATTATGATAGAGTGCATGGGATATTATAGTATCAATTAAAATAGAATTTATTATGGAACGACGGTTCAACACACAAAACAATGTTGGCCCAGCCTGGGTGTTGAACTCGAAACATTATTCACAGTAGTTGCATTTGTCATCACTAGACCAACGAGTAGCAACGAGTCCTCCCTGTTACCTATTCAAAATTCAGAAGTCATTTATTCAAATTAGGCTGAAAATCAGCACTTTTTGAACGTAAAATTTATAAAAGACAGCCCCCAAAACGCCCGCCCTTCACCACTTCCTATGTGTTTTTGCTGGGAAGAAGAAGTGGCGCAACAAACGCCCCCCAACACATATCTGTCTGTAGGTCAGTCTGTATTAAAACATATCTTTAGAATATCTAATTGCAAATGACAAATTGCTGACTTAAACAGACCTTATTCATTCAAGAGGACCACAATTTATATTATTAGGCTACCTTTAAAAACTATACCGGAAACATTGTACCTACTCTATATAGCAATAATTATTGCAAAAAAATTACACGATAAAAAGTAACAACCAGAAATTTATAATTTCATAGAAATAATTAATTATTAATAATTCTTCCCGTACTATGCTGAGCTGAATATATATCACCTTATTAAAGTATAATGCATGACCCAGGTGTAGTTTAGTAGTTTTATTAAAGTGTATAATTCAGAATTACTTCATTTTTAAATCGAAATTATAAAATATGGTTGGCGCCCCCGGACTATTAAATACTTATATTTTATAATTATTAATAGCTATCTATTTTATTTGGAAAACTTTGTGAAAATGAAACAATTTATAATGTACATTAAATATAACAGTACAAAAAATGAAAAAAATATTATAATTATTAAAATCAAATAATTACTTTTAAATAATAACTAAAAAATGGCGTCATTTTTTTTTCTTTATCGCCATCAACTGGGAGTATACCCAAGAGGCTGGCAGCATTGCCACGTTGGATAGCAATACTTAGCTTAGCTATGGAGTACTTTTCTATGCCCATTAAAAAATGTTATTCCAGACTTTCTCTTGTATTGTGGGTGCTCTCTTTTCTATTACTTTTGAGTCAGGGGCGTCAAGTCGTTCCCTCTGCAGGTGAAACCGCGAGAAAAATCTAGTCAAAATATAATAACGGTCCCTGGTCTAGATCTTAAGGGCTGCGGGACGTTCGAAAGAGATACCGCGCCCCCGGAATATAAAGGGCTGAGGAAGGAACATGGATGGGTTTTAGGCAGTAAGAGTCTGATACTCCCTTCCACCCCACCGAGGCGGGAGGGTCATTTGATGATTTCCCATCCGAACAAAAAAAATGTCTAGATCTGCAGACTGTTGTAATTCCTTCTTGTCCACTATTCTTTTCTGATCAACTTCCTTATGCATTCGGTGATAATAAAAATAATTTCTTTGAGACTCATCAATCTACACTGTTGATTCTGGTTTTCAGGAGTTGTAGTCTCGGGAATAGTGTGGCGGGCTTGTCCCAGAAAATAGAGAATTTTTCTGTACGGGAATCGAACTCGCAGCGTAAAAGCCAGTTTAACCAATGCACCACCAGTCGTTGAATGGTTAAGTTATCAACAACGAGCTTGTTAAGGAACTTGACAACTTTACTTTGACTATCTTATCATTTAACTATTTAACTAGAATTTTAACAATGTCCAAGTTGTTAACTATGAAAATTACTTTGTTATTATCTATGTAAGTCAAGTCAGTTTGTTTGAGTTCGATTATACTCATCGTTTGCCTAGCCTTTTCCCAAATATGTTGGGGTTGACTTCCAGTCTAACCGGAGACAGCTGAGTACCGTGTTTTATATGGAGCGACTGCCAATCTGACCTCCACAAACCAGTTACTGGGTAACACGATACATACCCCATGATAAGACTGGCTGTTAGACTTTCTGGCTTCAAACTATTGGGATATTTCAGAGAAAACGATGTTCTTATTAAAAATAAACTTTTAATAGAATTTCACGTTATACATACATACAGCAAGAACACAACCTAGCAACCTAACAACAAAGAATACAGTGTTGCCAACCAATAACTTAAAGTTCAAATTTCTTCTTAATACTCCCACTAAAATTGAACTTTCATTAACAACAAATTAACAAGTTACATAAAAAAAACTAAATTATTTAACCGAACAAAAACTGATCTCTTAATTGAGTAAAAATCTGAGCAGCCAATGCTTTGGTTAAAATGTCTGCTAGCTGATTCTTACTTGAAATATAATTTAGTTTAATTAACCCCAAATTGACCTTCTCCCTTATGAAGTTAAACTTAATGTCAATATGCTTAGTTCTCTTATGATAAACAGGGTTATTAATTAATTTTATAGCACTCTGATTATCAACATTCAGCATAATACAATCATAACTCTCACCTAAATCTGACATTAGTTGCTTCAACCAAATAGCTTCTTTAGCAGCTTCACAGGCAGCTACAAATTCTGCCTCAGTTGTAGAGAGAGCAATGGTCTTCTGTTTCTGGCTGGACCATGTAATTGGTCCTCCATTCATAATAAAAAGGTACCCTGTGGTAGTTTTACGCGTATCTAAATCACCAGCAAAATCAGCATCTGAATATCCAATAAGACCAGTGCTTTCTCCATATTCTATATGTAAATGTTTAGTATTAATTAAATATTTAATTACACGTTTAACAGCATTCACATGTTGTTGCCCTGGATTATTTATATATCTACTTAACATATTCACAGAAAATGAGATGTCTGGTCTTGAAACAGAACTCAGAAATAATAAGCAACCTATAGCTTCCCTATAAGGAAAATTAACAACATTTTCATCTACATTTTTTGTCATAATAACATTCACATCAGCGGGGGTGCTTACAGGATTTGCAGTACTCATACAAAACTTCTCAATAACCTGGCTTATATAATTTTCTTGGTGAATATAAATACTTTTATTCACTCTTTCTATTTGCATGCCTACAAAATATTTCAAGTTTAATTCTTTTATTTTAAAAGCTTGCTTTAAATACTCTATTATTTCTTTAATAAGTTGTTTATTGGCAGATACTACAAGGGCATCATCAACATAAATTATTAGGAATACTTTAGACTGTTCAAAAGTTCCTACAAAAATACAATTATCAGCCTGAGACTGTACAAAACCATATTTCATCAAAAACTCAGTGAACCTCTTGTTCCAGCACCTAGATGCCTGCTTCAATCCGTATAGTGATTTATTTAACTTTAATACATAACTATCTTTAATTACTAAACCTTCAGGTATTTCTATATAAATATTTTCTTCCAGATACCCATTTAGGAATGCATTTTTCACATCAAATTGTTGAATTTCCAAATCATGTTTTGCAGCTAGAGAAAGAATAATTCTAATAGTATCATACCTTGTTGTGGGAGAAAATACTTCCTGATAATCAATATCTTTGATCTGACTGAACCCACGTGCACATAAACGAGCTTTATAGCGTACAATTTCATTATTCTCATTTTTCTTCAAGGAGAATACCCACTTTGTAGTAAGGGTTCGCTGATCAGTTCTCATAACTGCAGTCCATGTATTATTCTCTTTGTGTGCTGACAATTCTTCTTTAATCGCTTCAGACCATTCCTTTTTCTGTGGACTATTTAATGCTTCAGCATATGATTGAGGCAACGACAATTCCACAAGATTTGCTTCGAAGTTTTTATTATGTCGTGGTCTCAAATTTATATTCTGAATTACTGTATCTTCCAGTTCTCGAGATGGTTCATATAATGGATCATCACTATTACAACTCATCAGGCTTTCTTCATTATCTGTTGACAAATTAGTATTATCTTCATTAGTTACTTGATCTTCACACTGATCAGTATTTTCTGTTTCATCAAAAATAGTTATTTGAGCAATATTTTTCATAGAATTTGTATTTTGATTTGTATTTTCATCAAATATCACATTTCTTGAAATCTTTATTTTCTTTGTATTTGTATCATACATTCTGTAGTTAGTATTGTCATACCCAACTAGTATCATCTTCTCACTTTTTTCGTCTAACTTCACTCTAAGTTTATCTGGAATATACACATAACCAATACTGCCAAACACTCTAATGTGACTTAACTGTGGCTTGATGTTATACCACAGTTCAAAAGGTGTTGTATTAGGAGTTTGGGTAGATGAAGTTCTATTTAAAAGATATACAGCACAATTTACTGCTTCTGCCCATAAAACTAATGGTACATCTCGCGCATATAACATAGAACGTTTTTTCTTTCTGCACGCCCATTCTGTTCTGGTGTATATGGTGCTGTGCGTTCATGGATTATTCCTTCTTTATCTAGATATTCTTGGAAAACTTTATTCACATATTCTGTTCCATTGTCAGTATGCAATATTCTGACACTGTGCATAAACTTATTTTTTATTATAGCATTATAATTCTTAAACATTTCCATAACATCACTTTTGTTTGTTATAAAATATACATGTCGGTAACTTGTGGCAGCATCTTTGAATAATACAAAGTATCCCTTACCCTGAATTGATGGGCAACTCATCGGACCACATACATCACTGTATACCAAGTCACCTGGCTGCATTTCTCCTCGCTTTGATTTTTGAAATGAAAACTTACATTGCTTCCCATATGCACATGCCTCACAAACAAAACCATTTAATTCATTGTCATTCACTTTCAAACCTTCAACAGTATTATTTGCGCTCATTTTTTTAATTTCTTTCAGATTGATATGTCCCAGCCTTTCATGCCATATTTTTAAATCACTTTTATTATTTTGCACTAAGTTACAAGTTTCTGGGATTACTGTTTTTATGTTCAACTGATACAAATTGTTTTCTGTGATTTTAGCGCTCATCACCAGTTCATTTTCTTTGAATATTAAAGCGTTTGCATTCTTCTTGATAATAGAATAAGATTTTCTAATTATCACACCTTCTGAAAATAAGTTTCTTCTCAAAGTTGGCACATATAACACATCATGCAATTCACTTGTCTCCCACTGTCCATTGACATATCTTTTTATTAAAATCATTCCGATGCCAGCAACTTCTACTGATTGCCTGTTTCCCAATGTCAATGATTTCTGGTTACACTCTAATAGTTCCACAAAGAAATCCTTTCTAAAAGTCATGTGTGTGGAGGCACCACTATCTAGGATCCAACTGTTGTCTTCTGTTTCATGTGCATTATGCTCCACATAAAACGCTAACATATTGTCTGCACCTTCTTGTTGAGGTTTTCTAAACTTATTGTACTTTCTTGGAGCACGACATTCTTTAGAAAAGTGGCCCCGCTTTCCACAATTATAGCACTCGAATCTATGTTTGATATTTTTATTCTGTCTTGTACCACTAGTACCCGGCATTGGTTCATTCTGTTTTGATTTCGTCTTCCAACCTTTATTAGCAACAAGGAGAGCTGTCTCCTGTTCTTCTTCTCCTGCTAAACTTGCTTCTTCGTCCAACAAACGAGCAGTTAAATTCACGATCGTCTGTTGTTTCGAGTCTAATGACATCCAGGCTTGACGAAGTGACCTATATTTGGATGGCAATGTACCCAATATTTTTGTAATAATAGCCATTTCGCTAACTATCTCACCACTTTCTTTTAGCTGTTGAGCTAAGTTTTCTACTTTTGAGATATGTTGCGCTATGGTGTCACTCGGAGACATTTTATATTGGTAAAATCTTTCATGAATCATCATTTTATTTAATTCGCTTTTCTGTTCATATATTGATTCAAGTTTCAACATTATTTCTTGAGCAGTTTCGCAGTTTTCTATGTGCGTAATTTGCTTAAAATCCATGGAAGAAGTTATAATGAACATTGCAATGCCGTCCTTTTTTAACCAATCACAATAATCAATTTCTGGTCGAGGTATATAAATATCAATTCCGTTAGCTTTAAGGGCACATTTAATCTGAAATTTCCATTGCCTGAAATTCTTTCCATCAAATTTTTCAACATTCAATGGCCGTACTGACTGCATTTTGACGTTAGGCGATTTTTATTTTCTTTCTTTGCTGTTTTCTTCTGATATTTTAATTTTTAGAGTTTCCTGGGCCCATAACCTATTGGGATATTTCAGAGAAAACGATGTTCTTATTAAAAATAAACTTTTAATAGAATTTCACGTTATACATACATACAGCAAGAACACAACCTAACAACAAAGAATACAGTGTTGCCAACCAATAACTTAAAGTTCAAATTTCTTCTTAATACAAACTACCCGTAAAGACTGTCAAAGATGTACAAAAGACAGTTTATTGTAACGTATGTATGACAGTATTGATCATGTTCAGATAGTCCCTATATTTCTTGAGAACAATATTTACATATTACTTTGTAGCCTTAAATATTACAAATGTACCTTATTGTGTATGTCCACAACAAAAACCTCAATCCAACTTTTTGCTTAATAATTTGAACAGACATGACATTGACTATGAATAAAATACATGACTTACATTAATAGTAACAAGTTGATACATCGCTCAAATTCATATATTTATCATACCTACTCAATATCAATTTGTAGCATTCATTATGATTCATACTTTATACTTTTACGAATATCACAAAATATTGTATTAATAATTAGCATACTTTTATGATATTTTTTATAATATCAATACTTAGATAATAACAATTAAGTGAAGATATTTCATAAATATTAATACGAATAAAGAATCATAGCTAAATTATTTAATTTTATCCTCATAAAATGAAATTATATATTGAAATCTGTCCGAGTTTCGACAGTATTTTTTTATTTTATTTCACTCTCGAAAAATTAATGCTTAGGTACTTTTTTTACAGCCAGTAACATTTTTTTCGCGTCTGTTATATCTATATCTACATTTACGCGAATGAAAACGTGATATTAATTTGCATACTTTTAAGATTTCGTATGTCACAAGGATTTAGTTTAAATAAAAAAACTTAGATTTAAAAAATATGTAAAAACCAGCTGTTTCTCGCGGTTTTACCCGCGTTCTCACTTAACACACCCGGATAAAAAGTACCTAGTCTATAACCATCACCAAGGCCCCACTTAGCTCCATACAAAATTTCATCCAAATCGGTTGAGTAGTTTTTCTGTGAAAGTGAAACAAACAAACAAATAAGAAAAAAACTCAATTCGCATTTATAATATTAGGAATAGTAATAGTTAGTGTTTTACGTAGTTACCTACGAAAATATAATCATAATTATAATTTTTAGAACACCGCCTGTTAATTAAGAAAATTACCTAAAGAGAAGACTTAAACTAAATAGATACCTACCATAGTTAGCCTAGAGGTTAATTTGACGCGGTTCCCGTTTAACTCTTAACAATATTATTTATAACTGAAAACTATCCCGTTAGTTCATTAACATATTAATGTTGGCAATTATAGTAAATTAATTATCGACACATCACTTGTATTAGGGCGCAATAAACTATCATTAGGCCGGATTAAATATATTAATAGTAACACCTGCTAGGTTAACTAGGACTTGCGTACGGTTTAATTACTTTTAACTAAACTTTGAGAGGTGGGGGGAGGGTTTAAGTTGAACCTAAACCTTTTGACGGCACGTTTGGCGTAGTGGCTGAGCAATTGGCTGCTGCGCTGAGTGACGCGGGTTCATGATAAAATATGATATTTATTTTGCAAATCTATACATATAAAATGCTTTGTCCTGAATGACTGACGGATCAACGCACACCTTAAACTGCTCGTAGATACATGAAAGATAAAGATAGATGAAACTTGAAGGGTGTGTTTTTTGTATGAAGGATTTCGGAAAATCCTTTCTTATCGTACGCCTAGGTAATTCTACCCCTAAGGGGGTGAAAAACGGGGCAAAGTTTGTATAAATTCTGTCATTCCTAATTTGAATTAGTATAGTCCGGGCGGGCGTTGATCACTACGGTATCTTAAAAGAGCGTGATTCTTAAAGTCCAGATTTTCTTATGGTTTTTCCTGTATACTGTTAGTCAGTAGCAACCAATAAAAGTCTTTAAACTTTACTCAATTTGAAATTAAATATAACTTAATAAAAGTTAAAATGGTACTTGGCAGGATTTGAACTGGCTGACTTGTGCTTAAAAAGCAGGCTAAGTAACCTCTCGGCTACCATGAATCTCACAGAATGAATATGTACATTCGAAAAGCATTATTTTTTGTCTTTTCAGAAGAAATGAGTTATCATTTCACGTCAGCCGTAAGAAATCCCATTAATCCTTGAGAAAATCGTTCGTAAAATTATTATAGACTAGCTTCTGCCCGCGACTTCGTCCGCGTGGAATAGTGGTGCTCCGCTCCTATTGGTTTTAGCGTGATGAAATATAGCCTATAGCCTTCTTCAATAAATGGGCTATCTAACACTGAAAGAATTCAAATTCAAACCGGACCAGTAGTTCCTGAGATTAGTAGCGTACGCAAAAAAAGTAACTTTTCTGGTTGATTTCTTACACCGTGTGTCCGAAAAACCCAAATATCTTACGGAACCCTATTTTTTTTCCAAAATAAAATTTAGCCTATGTTACTCGTGGATAATGTAGCTTTCGAATGGTGAAAGAATTTTTAAAATCGGTCCAGTAGTTTTTGAGCCTATTCATTACAAACAAACAAAGTTTTCCTCTTTATAATATTAGTGTAGATAAAAAATACTTACTAATGTCATTTGCCCACATAATTTAGTTTTAATTTATGTTTTCGAACGCGTGCTTACAATAAATCAGCTATACCTCATGTAAATGTCATATGGGCTTGGAATATGGAATTATTAATTGCTTGTGTTTCTCCAAGCAGTTACCGTGTCGCGGTAGAAGAGCGAAAATAGCATGTTTTTAAAGTTACTAGTTTTTTTTTCTCACGATTCGTTAGAAAGTTTTACTTGAACGGAAAATGCTGGGTAAGAATTGGCTACTCAATGAATGAATGGTTATTTGATACATCCAATTTCGAAGCAGTATAACATGGCTTTTTATTCAAAAAAATCGAAACATAATTTATTTATAAACATTAAAATGTTGAATAAATACACAAACAAATAGTAAAAGTATTGAAAAAGTTATAGGTAGCTTATTGGATTAATTATTTTATTAGGTTAATCTAATTTAAACTTAACGATGTAAGGCAATCAATAAAAGAAACCCGTTGTGATATTTTTCGTCATGACTTAAGATTATGTCAGAGAAATAATAACATACAGATACAAAAAAATAATAGATTTTTTCCATTCTTAAACGGCATCTAGTAATTACATTAGATGCTCACTCAATAAATAACACATTATCAAAGATCAAAAATCGATTTTATTTCATCAAAATAAAATAAACCATACCGAGTTTCATCTGTCCGAACTCCTTACACCTTGAAACAATAAACAACATAAATATTACTTTCACGCATGACAATTCGATAGTTATACATCAAATTTTAATAATATTATATTTTTGTTGGTCCTTCCCAAAAGTTCATGGCCTTTGTATTATTATGATAAGTGTTAAATAAAAACCAGCCAAGTGCGTGTCGGGCCACATGCAACGCAGGGTTCTGTAGTAAATTTTTGTTTGTCGACTATGACTCTTTAACTTGTAAATACAATAATAATAATAAATTCTTTATTTCAGACCGTATTGTCCATACAAATTACAAAATAAAACTAAGCCACAGTTCTCCTTTGTCTTACATACTCTTGCCTATAAATTAATTTATTATATAAGTGAATTAATTAATTATATAAAACCATACCTTATTTACGTGTAGGGAATATACTATTTTTAAATTAATTTATTTAACGATTTTGTTCATCAGATTCTTAAAATTAAATATACTTAATCATGCCAAATTACAGCTTTCTTATGCCAAGAGTCTCTGCATAAGAGTCATACAGATGGACGGAAAGACATGGTGAAACTGTAACAGTTTCGTTGACCACGGAACTCTAAAAAGGCTTGTTCTTTATCAGCTGTTACTTGAGTCAGCTGTGAAGTATGCGCCGTGTAGTGCATAAGTAATAGGTACAGCGACTTAGTAAAACAGTCGCCTCACAGATCGACCTTCACACCATATTGTAAATGTTTCTCGACTAGAGTTCAACAGATGTTGATTTGAGTTTGAAATATTTTACTATCCTAGTTGTAGTTTAAATTGCACTCAGTTTAAGTTATTTTAAAGTTAAAACAATACTTATTATAATAGACTTGAAACTAGTGAAGACTAATTTTGAGTTATATAATAGAGAAGCATTATTTTTATGAGATAAAATAAAAAATGCGGTAAAATTTAGTAAACGCTATTCTCTGCTCCGTTGCTGCACTAGAAAATACGAAACCAACAATTCCCATTCAATTATTTTGTGGGTTTTTTTTTATTATTCTAATTTCTAGAATAAACATCAAATGACCGACTTCTAAGTTCCACGGCAACACTACTCATCCTAGTTGACTAACTTTCATGAAAGTAAAATGTTCGCTTGGTAATTAAATGCGTTTCTGCTTTTAAACATTATCGTTCAGTATAAGAGCACTAATGCCACTTACTAGCTATTTCCTATGGTTTCACTTGTGTCTTCAGCACCCAGGTGAAAAAAATCCTTCTCCAAGTTTTTCGTAAATCTATCTCCATACTTAAAAACATCACTCGTTTTGGCCAGATATTAAAAGTGGCCCTTCGTTCCTATAGTTTAGTCCAATTGGTTTTACGAAAAATGTAAACAAAGTCGTAACCTATTTTGTTCTAATTCTGCCACAGAAATTAATAAAATGGCATAAGGACGGCGCATTAAAATTTATGGCAATTTCATTTATATATTTCGGAACATTATAACAAACTATGTTATTAATTTTGTTTTAATTTTTCGTAAAATCAATTGGCTCAGGCTATACTGATATTGAATATGCGAAAGTCTGTGGGGATGTGTGTATGTATGTTTGTTTGTTACTCTCGTACTTAATGGATTTGAATAATTGACTTCCATTTGATTTGGTTTCGACAAATCTACTTTTTATACCAAAATCTAGCTTCCCTTTAGCGGCATCGCCCGCGTAGGCTCCACGAATTCAAATTAAAAATGACAGAGTTTCATAAAAAATTTGCCCCCCTTTTTCTCCCCCATAGGGGTGGAATTTCGGAAAATTCTTTCTTATCGGATGCCTACGTCATACAAAGAACACACCCTCCGAGTTCAGCGGTTTAGGCTGTGCATTGATCCGTCAGTCATTCAGGACAAAGCATTTTATATGTATAGATATTATATGAAAAGAGCGGGTAACATTCTCTTATCAAAATAGTTTTAGCAGTTTTACAGTGAAAACGTAACAGATAGACAGACAGACAATTACTTTCGCATTTATAATATAAGTTTCATAAATACAATGTTAGTAAAAAGTCATCATATTGATAAATTAACAGTACAATTGTCGGTTTGTTCGTTTAAATGGTCGTATAATGTAATTTTGTGAAATAATTGCAAAATGGTAGTTGAAGGTGAAATGGGAGTCATTTGTCTTGGATATTAAATGGTTTGCTTTTGTTGTAGGTTGGTGACCCTTGTTGGTTAAAGTCAATGACATTATTTTTTGAAAATTACACTAGGCTGCAAATACATAATTCAATCAGTTACAAAAATAAACAAATCGTTGAAATCCTGATCCTAATTAATATTTTAAATGTGAATGTTTGTTTGTTTGTTATGCTTTTACGGCAAAACGGCTAAACCGATTTAGATGATATCTCGAATAGAGATAAATTGATCATTGGAGATAGTTATCGAATATTTTTTATTCGGGTGCCTTGGGATGCGGGTGAACGCGCGGGAAACAGTGAATAAATGACAGTTAAAACCTTGTTTTCATTATTTTCAAATATGAATTATGTCCCTCTCAATCTCTATTTATATATATTAAAAAAATCAAGACAATTATAAGAAAAGTAAATAGTATATTGTTGTTGATATCCTTAACAACCTTTTACTAAAATGTTATCACCTAGTGAAATTAAAAAAATATATAAAAAAGTAATCAGTGGGATTAAGAAAAATCTGAGGCTTTATTGCAATTGAAAAATAAAAAAATAACAGTTAGTGATTAATTCTTTATGCCACTTCACCACTGATGTAGTTCGCGGTCCCTCCGCCGTCCCCACAAAAATTATCATAATTATTTCCACCAAGCAGCCGACAATTAATTCCCGTAACTACTGTTGCACGTTTACTCATAAAACTGTATGTGTCTTGTAGCCGTTTTTATTTTCCATTAAAAATTCGTCCCGCGTCGCACACACCTGCGCGAGCGCAACAATCAATATCTTAATTATATCCATTTTTATACCTTTAACTCTTAAAATTGCAAAAAAATTGTGCAACTTTTGAGTTATCACCTCTTGCGTCGTGTTTAAGACATTTTTTTTGCTCTTGGTGTTGTAGTAAACATGGATCAGTGGTCATCAACCTTTGGTACTTAGTTACTGAGGGTATGACCTGCAGAATGTATGTACGAGTATAGTCTGTAACAAATTGATATTAAGAAAAATGTAAACAAAATCATAACCTCTTTTGTTCTAATTTTACCACTCATATAAATAAAACGGCATTAAATGATGAATGATGATGTTTAGAGCATGAATTTTACATAATGCGCCATCCTTATGGCATTATGTTAATTTCTGTGGCAGAATTGGAACAAGTTTGTTACGACTTTGCATTTTTCGTCACTGCCTTCAAAGAAATTCAACGTGAAAAATCTTAGACCAGTTTAAAATCGTGTCTCTTCAATGCTCGTGCCTTCTCTATATGAAAATAGTTCTGTGAGTAGCAGTGAGACAAAGAAAATGTATTCTTTGTCAGTTTATTTAAGGGGTCATTACGAGACCATGTTTAATAGTAAACAATAACAGACAAACTATGGCAAAAAAATAAATAAAACTCAAATTACTTTCTTTAAAAATTATTGCACTATTAAACCTACATCGGCAACATTCGACAAGCTCAAATGAAATAAAATGGCCGATGTAACTAAACTTATAAACGTTCTCTTTAATTTTTATCACTGGCAATAAAATTACCAATGTTGCCATTTTTATCAATTTAACTAATAGTGATTAACGCATCGTAAAGTCTGAGTGGTTGATCGTTATTAGTTGTGAGGTCTGGGTCTGAAATAGACCACCTAACATCATTATAAACGAGAAAGGGCAAACAAAATATCCTTGTAAGTAAAATATTTTAAAGTGTAAACGAGCTTTGTCCTTATTAATGGTAAAATCCCAGCTTTTTAGTGTTATATCACATCTATATCTTCTTCTTCTATCTTCTATACTTATAATAAATCTGTAGAGAGGTCAATTCTGTACATGAAATATATTTCCAAAATAACTATCAGGGGGTGATTAGGGATCGATACTGATGCCAAAAATGCAATCAGTAAAATTTTTGTCTGTCTGTCTGTCTGTCTGTCTGTATAAACTCTATAGAAACAAAAACTACTCGACGGATTTTAACGAAACTTGGTACAATTATTTGTCATACTCCTGAGATGGTTATAGTATACTTTTCATCACGCTACAATCAATAGGAGCAGAGCAGTGAAGGGAAATGTTGTCATTTTGTTTAAACGCGCTACTCTCAGGAACCGCTGGTCCGATTTTAATAATTCTTTCAGTGTTAGATAGTCCATTTATCGAGGAAGGTTATAGGCTGTATATCATCACGCTAAGACCAATAGGAGCGGAGCACCACTATTCCACGCGGACGAAGTCGCTGGCAGAAGCTAGTTATATTTAAATGTGCTTGAAAATCATCTGCCTAGCCTTTTCCGAACTATGTTGAGGTCGGCTTCTATTATAACCGGACATAGCTGAGTACTAGTGTTGTACATGGAGCGACTGACCTCCACAACCCAGTTATCAGATAACACCTCTTGGCAAGACTGGTTGTCAGACTTTTTGCCTTTTGACTACCCGTAACAACTGTCAAAAATCCACAAATGACAGCCGGAACCAACAGCTTTTGGAGGCTCGAAGGACTCTCGATAAGATATATAGATGGTCACCTATCCAAGAAAAACCACGCCAAGTGCATCTTTGCATCATCGCAAAGTTTAATCAATCGGTCTGTGCGGCTCTTACTTAGCCAGCATTTTAATGTTGAAAATCTATTTATAATATAGATAGTAGGTCACTCACTCACTGTCATCATCCGCCTGCCCTTATCCCAATCTATTTGTGGTCGGCGCAGCATGTTTTTTTCTTCCATACTTCTCTGTCTGACGTCATCTCACTAGTAACATCCTTTCTAGCCATATCATCTTGCACGCAATCCATCCATCGTTTTTTGGTCGTACTCTACCTCTATGGCTATCCACATTCATGCT
This sequence comes from Pyrrhia umbra, assembly GCA_963891755.1. Taxonomy (NCBI): domain Eukaryota; kingdom Metazoa; phylum Arthropoda; class Insecta; order Lepidoptera; family Noctuidae; genus Pyrrhia; species Pyrrhia umbra. Next base: position 10,578,587 of record OY982937.1, on the reverse strand, counting down.
CAGCACTTTCCTCACACCATGTGCCTCATTACTCCGCATAACATCTAGGCACCAAATCTCGAAAAATACTGGATCTCTTTATCTAAAATTAGGATTATCTACTGACGTCTCTTACCTATAAAAATAAGTAGGAAACGTCAACTAAGAATATATTTTGTCATAGAGCCAAATTAAGGAGATCTAAAAAGGCCAAGATTTTTTTAAGTATATATCAGTTACCACTGACTAATGGTGAAGGAAAACATCGTGAGGAAACCTGGACTTTAAAGTCTGATATCGTCAATCCGCCTTGAGCAAGCGTGGTGTACAATGCTCGTGCCTTCTCTGTTTGACAAGAGGCCTGTGCCCAGCAGTGGGATAGAATATGCTGATGATGAAAGGACTAAGGGCGGGTGGAACCGTGAATATAACTAGTATTGTATTACGCACTATTTTATTTAAATTTATCCTTCTAATGTTTTTATTATAAAGTTATATTCCTATAAACTTGGCTAATGGCCGCGATTCTCTTGACACCATCTAAATTAAATTTAGTCTATAGTTCTCTCTTTCCATCAACAAATATAAGAAAGGGATAGCAAACTTTTAACACCTGTCAAATTAGAAAAAAATAGTTCTCCATACAAATTTAAACATCACGAAGTAACATCTCGACTAAATTAACAAACCTGTACGAACAAAATGTCATATGTCATTTAATTTGACAGCACTGAACTACTTGCTATCCTCTTCTTGTATTTCGCAATAGAAAGAGAGCATGATATTTTAAAGTTAGTTTAGTCGTGTGTAAGTCAGAATCGGCACCAATGCCTTCATTATCATTTTTGTCTAGATTATTCAAAAGCAGAATTGTAGGTACAAAATTTACGATTATAGATATTATGTATAAATAGCTATAAGGTTATGTAACATTTAAATATTTAGATAAGGATGAATTAATTTTTAATTAAATATGCAATTTACTTAAATAAATGGAGTTTTAATTTTATTTAAATTAATACATTATATTATCTTTAATATATCGTTGATCACATCCTTACATACTATTAAAAACGCAGAAGTGTGTGTTTTTATGTTATCCTTTTGCTGTAAAACGGCTGATTTGATTCGGATGAAATTTGGTATAGTGATAGATTGAACTCTGTGGACGGACATGGTCTATTTTTTATTAAAGTGCGTGAAGGAATTTCTCCAGAATATGGATGAAACTGTGTGAAATTACTAGTATCTAATAAAATATATTTACCTACAATGTAAAGCTTAACTACAATATTCTTATCCATTTATTTAACCACACTTAATGATCTTTTTACAACGAATACGTTTTCAAAACGATAAAGTGGTGTATCTTATGTTAATACAGTAATTAACTGCTTGCTAATTATCATGTTTGTTTTAAATGGCCGTTGTATAAGACAAATAGATAATGTGACCGTCTAATGGAGAAGTTAATATTGTGGAAAATTAGCTATTGCTGAAGGCAGGTATTTTATCTTTAGTAGTCCATTTTCTATTGAGTTAATGGTTCGTTTAGATATTTTTAGAATAGACTGACCACCAAGGCAGTTGGTCCCTTTTTTTCTACATGACCTCTTGCAGGGTGAAGAAAGAAGAGGAAAGAAACACAGTTTATTCGCGTGCAGTAACACAAATACAGAACATAAAACAAATGGGTGTATCATCTTAAACTAGGCATAGGTATAATAATGCCACGCAAGAGGTCCCGGGTTCGATTCCCGGCCGGGCAGAAATTGAAATGATGAATTTTAATTTCTGTAACGGGTCTGGGTGTTGCTATGTATAATATGTACGTATTTATAAAAATATATAAGTAGTATATCCGTTAAGCTAGCACCCATAACACAAGCATGCTTGCATTGCTTACTTTGGGGCTAGATGGCGCTGTGCGAAATTGACCAAAAAAAACTATCTAATAAATGCGTCACCACTACGCGAAACTAACGCTCAGCATAATGCAGTGCCCCGGGCACAAAGGCACCAGTCCACGGCGCTGGTTTTCAGTGATGTTAACAACAGCGTTATATAACATTGTCTCAGAACAATTAACAATACTAGGTATCTACTAATGGGTGCTTCTAACAGCATTCGACCTGCTTAACCGGACAATGTGGCGAGGTCCTCCAGACAAGGAACTGCCTTGGTTACCGTTAGTCATATTAACTTTTTTAAACTAAGTTTGGGTTGGTTTACTGGTACTGGAACCAGGGGATGCTGAGCAGTTTTCGAATACAAGGTTACAAATCAAAAATGTTTTATTTATTCAAACTAGGCTGAAAATCAGCACTTTTTGAACATCAACTTTACAAAAGACAGCCCCCAAAACGCCCGCCCTTCACCACTTCCAATGTGTTATTGCTGGGAAGAAGAAGTGGCGCAACAAACTCCCCAGTAACACGTTTATTCGTTTTACCGTGAAAACGTAACAAACAATAAACTAACTCACTTTCCATTAATAATATTAGTAAGTATATTTAGCAGGGATAGTTGCCTTATAAAAACAACATAATAAATATTATTTTTTTGAAGTCAACAAGTATTTTTATCTAGCAAGAACATAACATAAGACAATATCTACCTATATATTTCGAGCACGTGACATTTAAAACGATCATACTGCAGTATATATCAGATATTGATCTCAAAATACAAATAAAACACATAAATTGTAATTGAAATAACTTAACAGACAATCATAAAAATATGAAGGAATTAAACAATACGTTGCAGGGCATTGTACAAAAGAAAGTTTATATTTAGCTTACGTTACACTACCACATTTATTTTAATCCTTTTGTTTTACAACACAACCAAAAATGTACTTGAAAAATGCTCTATATTAATAATAATTTACCACCAACTTCCAGAAGGTTTTGAATACAATAAAATAGTTTAATTATGCAGGTTTTTTCTATATTTTTTTGGAAATTACGTTCTTTTTTACTAATCAGTTCAACGGAAAAATCTATTAAATCATGTGTAACTGTCAGAATATAAACAGAAGAGGTAAACAGCAAATCCGAAATTGATACCGTGATCAATTTTGATGACAAGACATATTGAATCACTTAATTTTAAACAAAAACCTTTTATGGAGTGACGGGTTACTCAGCTACGGTGTAACATTGTTGTCGTTTTAAATTCAATTAAAACTTAAAGGGTATCAATTACAAAAGTCAGTGTATCACATGTTATATTGTAACCGCCACGCCTGCTCGCCTACGGGTGTAATATTATAAAGTTGAGCTGTTTTCTTTAGCTAGCAGTGTACTGGTATAAATAAAATTAATATTACGTAAATACGAGTATTTCTCGCGCAGCTCTCATAAATCTATCACCTGGGAGGATTTAGACCAATTACTTTATTACTGTAAATTACAAATGTTTTAAGATACACTCATGAATTTTAAGTAGCCACTTAAAGTTGACGAAATCTTGTATTTTTTTTATTAATTTAAGAACGGGAAGCACTGTCTTAGCTAGAAGTAAATATGTATTACTCTAAAACTGTATTAAAATAACAGTAAGTTATTAAATTCGTTCGTCCCACAATAATGTTACTTTTTGTTTTGAATTTTTCCATTTAATTTTTTGTAAAAGATTTTTTTTATTGTTGCGTAATTTACCACAACGTATGCTTAGTATATCTAGAGCTATGACAGCATACCGTATGTTAGTGACACTGACCTTTGATTGGACTAACCTTTCCTTCTCCACATAAATTCTTCCTCACTTTGAAGAAGTGTGACAGATACTATGCTGATCGTGATCTACGCTGTTGGTTTTTAATTGCAGTAGAGATAATTAGTTGGTTATAAAGGCAGTAGATAATGATAAATGGTTTTTTTTAAATAATTCTATTGACTACAAAGATTTTAATTTATTGAAAAATAAAACTATTTATCAGGATACGTGAAGTTCATTCAGAATGCAATTGACACCACAAGAAACCACTAATAATTAATTGATTTAGTCAACTCCACGCGTGATCAAAAGGCTGGCCTATATTTCGGTCAAAAATCAGCATTGCAGTCAGCCTTTTGGGCACGATTACCGTACACGAGTAGCGTAATTTATTATTCTTGTTTCTTTTTTATATTTCTTTTATATTTCTTTTTTATATTTTATAAACAAAAATAATAAAAAAAAATAATGCGAAAATTATTTTATTTTATGTGAAACTTGGCTCACTGACCGTTACTTTTTTATCCCGTTATCTAGACCTAATTCGATATCCACGCAGACGAAGCCGCGGGCAGAAGCTAGTACAATATAACATCACAAAAAAGCCATCGAGTGACGTCATACACGCTGACGTACCCCTCATTCTCACTAAGTCCTAAGTTAAAGTTGTCAAGTAAAAATAACTTACAAGTACCAGGTTCGCATAAATTCACCTGGCGTTAATAATGACACACAGATGTCCTTTATTAATTAAATAAGAGATAATCCTAGTGTCATGGCGCGTTTGATAAAATAATCTTATTCTGAGTTACGATTAAAAATAACGAATTATAATTCTTAGTTGTTTGTTTGTTAATAATATAGTAATTAAGACTGGTGTTTTGTTTGTTTAATTATACAATTTAAGTATAATAATTGCTCGCTGGTTCCCTTGCATTTTATGGGACGAAGGTCAGAATTCACCGACAAGATAACGTTCCGATTAACTTAAAACAGCTGTTTATATATGTAAACATAAATTCAAACTTCCAACTTTCGATGGGTAACGTATTATTTAAGATTTTTATTCCTGAAACGCTCGGTTACCAAACCAGGGTTGAACACGAAACGTAACACGAAAATTCCAGCTTCCTGGTTAAAAAACGTTTTTGTTTAACGGGCCGATTACGTAACTATCTGTCGGTGAACTTACGCACGGCAAAAAACTATTAAAGTGTTATAATAGACTAGCTTCCCGCCAGCGGCTTCGCCCGCAATATTTTAGCTAATGGATACAAAAACTTGACAAATTATGTACTAAAACCTTCCTCATTAATCACTCTATCTATTAAAAAAAACCGCATCAAAATCCGTTGCGTACATAGGGATATAGGGACAGAGAAAGCGGCTTTGTTTTATACTATGTAGTGATACTCTTATAGCAAGCGATGAATAAAGTGTGAATAAGCATGTTTGTTGTCTAGGTCTTAATGCAAGTGATAGGTTTATGAACGTATAATAATTATGCATATTTATTCATTATAATGTTTTATGAGTAATAATGAAATTGTAGGATGTGTATTTTATTTTAGTGACTAATTGTCAAAGACATGGAAATTTTATTATCCAGTCATCATCTGCCTAGCCTTTTCCCAACTATGTTGGGGTCGGCTTCCAGTCTAACCGGATACAGCTGAGTACCAGTGTTTTACATGGAACGACTGCCTATCTGACCTCAATAACCCAGTTAGCGGGTTACACGTTACCCCTTGGTAAGACTGGTTGTCAGACTTTCTGGCTTCTGACTACCTGTAACGACTGTCAAACATCTACAAATGACAATCGGGACAACCAGCTTAACGTGCTTTCGAGATATTTTAAATTTATTTAACAAAAAAGTTCCCCTTATAGCTTTGACCTTGTTCCCACTATCGGTGGATCTCTATTTTTAAAGTAATTAATATTTTAAAATATAATAAATGTGTGAAAAACTACTGTTACCAAACAAAGAAAAAACTAAACACACCTCATTCATCATCATCAGCCTATATATTGTCCCACTGCTGGGCACAGGCCTCTTCCCATACAGAGAAGGCTTGAGCATTAATCACCACGCTTGCTCAAGGCGGATTGGCGATTACAGACATTTTTAAGTCCAGGTTTCCTCACGATGTTTTCCTTCACCGTTAGTCAGTGACGTCTAAGATATACTTAGAAAGTACATATGACTTCAGAAAAGTCACATTGGTACTTGCCAGGTTTCGAACCCGCACACTCGTACACGAGAGGCAGGTGCCTTAACCACTAGGCCACCACGACTCCCTCATTATAAACACACCTCATTATAAATTCTAAAATTTCTAACGCGTAGTACATTGATAGATTCCACCTAGTATACCATTACATATATTACTAATAGAATACTGGACATTTACCATAATAACACCATTAGTGAATGTGCCTACCCTCCAAGACAAAAGGACAATGATAAGTTAAGGTAATCCCACACTACGTCGATTTCGAATAAAATATTGCGTCGACCATTTGACATAATAATGAAAATTTAAATGTGGAATACAAGATAAGTTGAGCAAAAAATTATTATATATTTACAAGTAATGTGTTAAAATGTCTTATTATTGTAGTTAAGCTCCTTAAAAAAATGGCAAATTTTATAGGAATTTCTCTCGTAGAAGACCCGTTTGTATAGTCAAACCTTACCTACTCTTACTAGTTAGATATTGGTGTCGATTCTGACTTACACACGACTAAACTGATTTTAAAATATCATGCTCTTTTTCTATTGCGAAATACAAGAAGAGAATAGCAAGTAATTCAGTGCTGTCAAATTAAATGACAGATGACATTTTGTTCGTACAGGTTTGTTAATTTAGTCGAGATGTTACGTCGTGATGTTTAATTTGGATATGGAAAACTATTTTTTTCTTATTTGACAGGTGTTAAAGGTTTGCTATCCCTTTCTTATATTTGTTGATGGAAAGAGAGAATTATAGACTAAATTTAATTTAGATGGTGTCAAGAGAATCGCGGCCATTCTCAAATAAAATATATTCTGAAGCAGTTCTGATTTGAAGATATTAAATAGCCATATAAAATATAATCTTGATCACCGCGAAAGGGTAATAAACTCGCGGAAATACACCTTTCAACATTCTAATAGTTTTCGAATTAGTGAACCAGTGTACCCTTACCTTAAAAAATAAAATATTTGCTATAGTAGGTTATCATTGAAAAACGGCGTAAGTCGCATTCCCAAGATAAATATTCTATCCAAAGTCTGTTTTTTTAAAACTACTTACACGAGTTAAATGTAACTTTTATCGGCCATGGATATCTCATTGAAGCCAATGGTGTATTATAAATAATTTTAAATAAAGTGTTTGTTTATTTCTCGAGTTTCACAGTGAAAGATATGCTTTTTGGTAATGTGCGGTATCTACTAAGAAGTCTTTATTTTCTTTAATTATTTCTGTCAATTCGCTTTAAACCACACACAGATCCACACAGGGATGCCAAAACATCTATTTTTTTTGGCATCCCTGTTTGATGAAGGCCTCGATTGTGTTAAAGTTGTTTTATGTCTTCAAAGAAATGCTTATGAAGTTCAATTTTGGACAAAATCATCTCAAAATTAAGTCAGAACCCAAAAATAACGAAATCTTTTAAGGTATCTACAAGTTTTTAAGTACTTTTTTTTAGGTATCTTTAAGGTTTTTGCATGAACTTGCAGTTCTCCATCCTTACTTAATGTAGTAATCGAGGATTAAGCTTCTAACTTAAGTTCGGATTAACGCCAAACAGCATTTATGAGTGAGATTTTTGCTAATCCGTTTCTAAACGGCAGATTAAAAATTAATCGAACTTTATAAGTAAGACGGATGTTTTTCTATGTTAAATAATATTTTATTTTGGCCTCACATATTTTCGCAGTAGCTACAGCATAGCCTTTAAGTCGAAGATAAGACAAAAGAAAAAAACACCCGACAGAGGCAGAATGCAGCAGTTTGTATTGAAGTGTCAAAGTGACAAGTGTCCGTCGCACGCGCAGATGCGCGGCCAATCGCCACGCGTTCGGAATTTAAAAATTGGCCGTTCCACGCGCTTTTCGAATTTCGAATTTTAAGGTGTTTTGTTTTTTTTAAATGTTTTTCAGACGTTAGTTTAAGAATATATGTTGTTGAAAATGCTTGAGTTTATACTTTTTAACCGACTTCTAATGTTGATGCTTTATTTTTTTTTAAACCTATGTTCAAGTAAAACTCGTCTAAAGTGTACTGTACCAAAATGAGTTATTCATTTTTGTACAATACACTAGACTTTTAGAGCGAGGTATCGGTTCACAGGCGTAGTAGCACAAAGGTTTTTTTTCTTTTTTCAGGCTTTTATTTTGGTCAAAAACTAAGCATTGCCATCCAACGTGGCAATGCCGCCAGTCTCTTGGGTACACTCCCAGTTGACGGCGATGAGGATGAATTTTTTGACGCAATATTTTAATATTTTAGTTTTTTTTTATTTATATTGTTAAGAATGTATATATTGTAAATAATGTAAATACTTTTTTCAGTATTTTAGAAGTCAGTATTTTTTTAATACCACAATTTTCATTTATTATTATAATAGTTAAGTAGAGTTATTCTATTGTAGGTGCCAAGCAATCTATAAAAGATTGAAAGACTGACAGATGGAAAGTAAAACTTTGAAGGCTCACTAATAAGGGTTTCGTTGCACTATTTCGTCATGGAACGAACTAAAAAAAAAACATTTAAAAATAGTCTTTTTCACCTTCATTATCACCGTGACCAGTTAATTCCCAGTTACGGTTGCGTACAAAAAATCATCAATAAATAATAAGAAGAATACTTACTTACCTTCAAGTATCGTTAAGGGGCTTTTTGCACCCTAGTACCTATACTGTTATCTTATATTTATACGTATATACAAAGCTAAAGGGTTTGTTTGTTCGACACAAAAATTAAAAATTGAAAATGTGAATACCATGTAGCTACCAAATAGACTTGCTATTTTTTTTCTCTCAATTTTGATTGTTCATGATCTTCGCATGTCATTATTTTATGTACTTATACAAGAAAAATTGTTAAAACTTTTTTAAAAAGAGTAAGTTCTTTTTTTGTTGACTTTCAAAAGTGCTTGTTATTAGGCCTAATTGAAATAAATGATTTGAATTGAATTGAATTTGAGCGCACTAATGTCTGAAACTTTGAAAATTGTTTTTGCATTTCATAGCCCTGTTGGATATTTTTTATAAAGATTCAATTAAAATAAAACTATGTGTCAAAAATTATTTAAATTTAAGCAAAAATTCTCGCTTTAAAAAGTTTTTTGGGAGCACTCTCCATCCTTATCGCGCTAAACATTATTTTGTACTGGGAAGTGTAGAGTTAGTTACTCAGCGTTTTGACATGTTGACGTCATATTTCATTAGTGCTATCCTTTTCTAGCAACCACTTTTTAAACGTTTCTAACTTGTCCGATTTAAAAAAATGTTTCATTCGTATTTTCACTGTTGCTTATCTTTTCGTTAATTACTTTTAATTTCCAATAAAAAATACAGTCATATACTTAATTCCTTGAAACAGGCTATAGACATATTCTGGGAAACGAGCAAAAAAAATGACAATGCGACGCAGTAAATTCAGAGCCACAAGGCATAGCTAGCGATATTTATAAAATACAGCGTCTAAAACTCAATTTAAAATTTTCGTTTTTTTACCATTTTAATATTTACATAGTGTAAGATAAATAATGGCTTTGTATGCTTAGTGTTACATGGTAGGTGACAATAGCTTGAAGATATTAAATAGCCATATAAAATATAATCTTGATCACCGCGAAAGGGTAATAAACTCGCGGAAATACACCTTTCAACATTCTAATAGTTTTCGAATTAGTGAACCAGTGTACCCTTACCTTAAAAAATAAAATATTTGCTATAGTAGGTTATCATTGAAAAACGGCGTAAGTCGCATTCCCAAGATAAATATTCTATCCAAAGTCTGTTTTTTTAAAACTACTTACACGAGTTAAATGTAACTTTTATCGGCCATGGATATCTCATTGAAGCCAATGGTGTATTATAAATAATTTTAAATAAAGTGTTTGTTTATTTCTCGAGTTTCACAGTGAAAGATATGCTTTTTGGTAATGTGCGGTATCTACTAAGAAGTCTTTATTTTCTTTAATTATTTCTGTCAATTCGCTTTAAACCACACACAGATCCACACAGGGATGCCAAAACATCTATTTTTTTTGGCATCCCTGTTTGATGAAGGCCTCGATTGTGTTAAAGTTGTTTTATGTCTTCAAAGAAATGCTTATGAAGTTCAATTTTGGACAAAATCATCTCAAAATTAAGTCAGAACCCAAAAATAACGAAATCTTTTAAGGTATCTACAAGTTTTTAAGTACTTTTTTTTAGGTATCTTTAAGGTTTTTGCATGAACTTGCAGTTCTCCATCCTTACTTAATGTAGTAATCGAGGATTAAGCTTCTAACTTAAGTTCGGATTAACGCCAAACAGCATTTATGAGTGAGATTTTTGCTAATCCGTTTCTAAACGGCAGATTAAAAATTAATCGAACTTTATAAGTAAGACGGATGTTTTTCTATGTTAAATAATATTTTATTTTGGCCTCACATATTTTCGCAGTAGCTACAGCATAGCCTTTAAGTCGAAGATAAGACAAAAGAAAAAAACACCCGACAGAGGCAGAATGCAGCAGTTTGTATTGAAGTGTCAAAGTGACAAGTGTCCGTCGCACGCGCAGATGCGCGGCCAATCGCCACGCGTTCGGAATTTAAAAATTGGCCGTTCCACGCGCTTTTCGAATTTCGAATTTTAAGGTGTTTTGTTTTTTTTAAATGTTTTTCAGACGTTAGTTTAAGAATATATGTTGTTGAAAATGCTTGAGTTTATACTTTTTAACCGACTTCTAATGTTGATGCTTTATTTTTTTTTAAACCTATGTTCAAGTAAAACTCGTCTAAAGTGTACTGTACCAAAATGAGTTATTCATTTTTGTACAATACACTAGACTTTTAGAGCGAGGTATCGGTTCACAGGCGTAGTAGCACAAAGGTTTTTTTTCTTTTTTCAGGCTTTTATTTTGGTCAAAAACTAAGCATTGCCATCCAACGTGGCAATGCCGCCAGTCTCTTGGGTACACTCCCAGTTGACGGCGATGAGGATGAATTTTTTGACGCAATATTTTAATATTTTAGTTTTTTTTTATTTATATTGTTAAGAATGTATATATTGTAAATAATGTAAATACTTTTTTCAGTATTTTAGAAGTCAGTATTTTTTTAATACCACAATTTTCATTTATTATTATAATAGTTAAGTAGAGTTATTCTATTGTAGGTGCCAAGCAATCTATAAAAGATTGAAAGACTGACAGATGGAAAGTAAAACTTTGAAGGCTAACTAATAAGGGTTTCGTTGCACTATTTCGTCATGGAACGAACTAAAAAAAAAACATTTAAAAATAGTCTTTTTCACCTTCATTATCACCGTGACCAGTTAATTCCCAGTTACGGTTGCGTACAAAAAATCATCAATAAATAATAAGAAGAATACTTACTTACCTTCAAGTATCGTTAAGGGGCTTTTTGCACCCTAGTACCTATACTGTTATCTTATATTTATACGTATATACAAAGCTAAAGGGTTTGTTTGTTCGACACAAAAATTAAAAATTGAAAATGTGAATACCATGTAGCTACCAAATAGACTTGCTATTTTTTTTCTCTCAATTTTGATTGTTCATGATCTTCGCATGTCATTATTTTATGTACTTATACAAGAAAAATTGTTAAAACTTTTTTAAAAAGAGTAAGTTCTTTTTTTGTTGACTTTGAAAAGTGCTTGTTATTAGGCCTAATTGAAATAAATGATTTGAATTGAATTGAATTTGAGCGCACTAATGTCTGAAACTTTGAAAATTGTTTTTGCATTTCATAGCCCTGTTGGATATTTTTTATAAAGATTCAATTAAAATAAAACTATGTGTCAAAAATTATTTAAATTTAAGCAAAAATTCTCGCTTTAAAAAGTTTTTTGGGAGCACTCTCCATCCTTATCGCGCTAAACATTATTTTGTACTGGGAAGTGTAGAGTTAGTTACTCAGCGTTTTGACATGTTGACGTCATATTTCATTAGTGCTATCCTTTTCTAGCAACCACTTTTTAAACGTTTCTAACTTGTCCGATTTAAAAAAATGTTTCATTCGTATTTTCACTGTTGCTTATCTTTTCGTTAATTACTTTTAATTTCCAATAAAAAATACAGTCATATACTTAATTCCTTGAAACAGGCTATAGACATATTCTGGGAAACGAGCAAAAAAAATGACAATGCGACGCAGTAAATTCAGAGCCACAAGGCATAGCTAGCGATATTTATAAAATACAGCGTCTAAAACTCAATTTAAAATTTTCGTTTTTTTACCATTTTAATATTTACATAGTGTAAGATAAATAATGGCTTTGTATGCTTAGTGTTACATGGTAGGTGACAATAGCTTGAAGATATTAAATAGCCATATAAAATATAATCTTGATCACCGCGAAAGGGTAATAAACTCGCGGAAATACACCTTTCAACATTCTAATAGTTTTCGAATTAGTGAACCAGTGTACCCTTACCTTAAAAAATAAAATATTTGCTATAGTAGGTTATCATTGAAAAACGGCGTAAGTCGCATTCCCAAGATAAATATTCTATCCAAAGTCTGTTTTTTTAAAACTACTTACACGAGTTAAATGTAACTTTTATCGGCCATGGATATCTCATTGAAGCCAATGGTGTATTATAAATAATTTTAAATAAAGTGTTTGTTTATTTCTCGAGTTTCACAGTGAAAGATATGCTTTTTGGTAATGTGCGGTATCTACTAAGAAGTCTTTATTTTCTTTAATTATTTCTGTCAATTCGCTTTAAACCACACACAGATCCACACAGGGATGCCAAAACATCTATTTTTTTTGGCATCCCTGTTTGATGAAGGCCTCGATTGTGTTAAAGTTGTTTTATGTCTTCAAAGAAATGCTTATGAAGTTCAATTTTGGACAAAATCATCTCAAAATTAAGTCAGAACCCAAAAATAACGAAATCTTTTAAGGTATCTACAAGTTTTTAAGTACTTTTTTTTAGGTATCTTTAAGGTTTTTGCATGAACTTGCAGTTCTCCATCCTTACTTAATGTAGTAATCGAGGATTAAGCTTCTAACTTAAGTTCGGATTAACGCCAAACAGCATTTATGAGTGAGATTTTTGCTAATCCGTTTCTAAACGGCAGATTAAAAATTAATCGAACTTTATAAGTAAGACGGATGTTTTTCTATGTTAAATAATATTTTATTTTGGCCTCACATATTTTCGCAGTAGCTACAGCATAGCCTTTAAGTCGAAGATAAGACAAAAGAAAAAAACACCCGACAGAGGCAGAATGCAGCAGTTTGTATTGAAGTGTCAAAGTGACAAGTGTCCGTCGCACGCGCAGATGCGCGGCCAATCGCCACGCGTTCGGAATTTAAAAATTGGCCGTTCCACGCGCTTTTCGAATTTCGAATTTTAAGGTGTTTTGTTTTTTTTAAATGTTTTTCAGACGTTAGTTTAAGAATTCGATAATTTATTATGTGTTATAGTTGTAATATGATAAATTGTATTGCTAAGATAAAAATTTATGCTTGTTTAATGGTAAAACAACATGTTGACTAGTCATTGTGTTTTTGTAGAAAAAGTTTATGCTCATTTAAAATCAACTTCTTCGTGTTTATGAGATGGTATATAATTAATACTTTATATGAACTATGACTTTGTATAATTTGTCTTTTTCTGTATTAAAGGTATTATAAACTACTAGCTGTTTCCCGTGGTTTCACCCGCATCTCGTGGGCTACTAACTACCCGGATAAAAACATAACCCTCCTTCTGTCGCAGTCGGGTAAAAATACCAGTCTTTTTTTTATTAATGTTACAATGCGCAATATTGATACTTATTATTTTTGTTCTAGTCCTAACTTGCATTATAAAATGCAAAAGTGAGCTTGTTTATTTATTGCGCTTTTACGCCAAAACGGCTGAACTGATTTTGATGAAATTTTGTATGGATATAAATTGAACCATAGGGAAGGATATAGAATAGTTTTTATTCGGTTGCGCGATACAGTTTCCTCAGAATACGGGTAAAACCACGCGAAAATAACTTGTTTAAATTACAAATCCTTAGACATAGTGACATACATCGTTACGTAATAAATAAAAATAAGAAGTTACATCGATAATAATACTTACGTTACAAAGTAATGAGTTTGAAAAATATGTTTTCTAGTAAAACAGTATAAACATAGGCTGGATTTAATTGTGGTACTCTGCTGGCGGCGGTACAGTCAACAAAACAAGTTTATGAAATTATTTTAATTATTGACGAAAATGAAATATATAGATACTTATATATTTTTGTATTCAATTAGGTATACCTACGTATTTATAGCGGGATTTTTTAAGCTCTATTAAACAGAAAAATATATGTTGTTGAAAATGCTTGAGTTTATACTTTTTAACCGACTTCTAATGTTGATGCTTTATTTTTTTTTAAACCTATGTTCAAGTAAAACTCGTCTAAAGTGTACTGTACCAAAATGAGTTATTCATTTTTGTACAATACACTAGACTTTTAGAGCGAGGTATCGGTTCACAGGCGTAGTAGCACAAAGGTTTTTTTTCTTTTTTCAGGCTTTTATTTTGGTCAAAAACTAAGCATTGCCATCCAACGTGGCAATGCCGCCAGTCTCTTGGGTACACTCCCAGTTGACGGCGATGAGGATGAATTTTTTGACGCAATATTTTAATATTTTAGTTTTTTTTTATTTATATTGTTAAAAATGTATATATTGTAAATAATGTAAATACTTTTTTCAGTATTTTAGAAGTCAGTATTTTTTTAATACCACAATTTTCATTTATTATTATAATAGTTAAGTAGAGTTATTCTATTGTAGGTGCCAAGCAATCTATAAAAGATTGAAAGACTGACAGATGGAAAGTAAAACTTTGAAGGCTCACTAATAAGGGTTTCGTTGCACTATTTCGTCATGGAACGAACTAAAAAAAAAACATTTAAAAATAGTCTTTTTCACCTTCATTATCACCGTGACCAGTTAATTCCCAGTTACGGTTGCGTACAAAAAATCATCAATAAATAATAAGAAGAATACTTACTTACCTTCAAGTATCGTTAAGGGGCTTTTTGCACCCTAGTACCTATACTGTTATCTTATATTTATACGTATATACAAAGCTAAAGGGTTTGTTTGTTCGACACAAAAATTAAAAATTGAAAATGTGAATACCATGTAGCTACCAAATAGACTTGCTATTTTTTTTCTCTCAATTTTGATTGTTCATGATCTTCGCATGTCATTATTTTATGTACTTATACAAGAAAAATTGTTAAAACTTTTTTAAAAAGAGTAAGTTCTTTTTTTGTTGACTTTCAAAAGTGCTTGTTATTAGGCCTAATTGAAATAAATGATTTGAATTGAATTGAATTTGAGCGCACTAATGTCTGAAACTTTGAAAATTGTTTTTGCATTTCATAGCCCTGTTGGATATTTTTTATAAAGATTCAATTAAAATAAAACTATGTGTCAAAAATTATTTAAATTTAAGCAAAAATTCTCGCTTTAAAAAGTTTTTTGGGAGCACTCTCCATCCTTATCGCGCTAAACATTATTTTGTACTGGGAAGTGTAGAGTTAGTTACTCAGCGTTTTGACATGTTGACGTCATATTTCATTAGTGCTATCCTTTTCTAGCAACCACTTTTTAAACGTTTCTAACTTGTCCGATTTAAAAAAATGTTTCATTCGTATTTTCACTGTTGCTTATCTTTTCGTTAATTACTTTTAATTTCCAATAAAAAATACAGTCATATACTTAATTCCTTGAAACAGGCTATAGACATATTCTGGGAAACGAGCAAAAAAAATGACAATGCGACGCAGTAAATTCAGAGCCACAAGGCATAGCTAGCGATATTTATAAAATACAGCGTCTAAAACTCAATTTAAAATTTTCGTTTTTTTACCATTTTAATATTTACATAGTGTAAGATAAATAATGGCTTTGTATGCTTAGTGTTACATGGTAGGTGACAATAGCTTGATGGTCAAGGTAGACTGACAGGTGACAGGTCATTATTGCTAACGTTGTACTGTACAAGTGAATTCATTCATTAGTTCACACCCGTTTTGGAAAACTAGTGTTGCTACGTAGAATTAGGTCACCAAAAAGTCATTGTGTCAGCTGTTTTTGATCACATCCATATGAAAAACTAGCTTTCCGCCAGCGGCTTCGCTCGTATGTGCTATACGAATTCAAATGAAGAAAGACAGTATTTCATACAAACTTTCTTCCAAATTTTGGAAAAACCATACTTATCCGATGCCTACGTCATACAATGAACACATCCTCCAAGTTTCAGGTCTCTACAATCAGCGATTTAGGCTATATGTTGATTCGTCAGTCATTCAGGACAAAGCATTTTATAATTATGTATAGATAGATAAATATATCGATGCAGCAGCCAGTATTAAATTTATAGTATATCAATCGAAATATTAGAGCTCTGATTTAATAATGTTAATCCCATCGATTGCTGTGAACTGCATTTCGAGTTAGATTCCCAGGTAAGATCGACATCACTTTTTGGGTTTTAAAATTTCACAAAGTAGCCCGGATTAAGGTAGTTCGCGGGGTTACACTCCCTTGCCTGGGAATTCGCGATAAACCGTCAAACACAGGTGATACCTTAATAACAGTATTTATTACAATTCCATGTCAGAGACCGTCAAGCAGATTTGAGAAAACTCACTCAAACTGACACTGGGGCTTGTTTTAGTAAACCTGCACAGCCCACACGATAGGAAGATGATCATCAAGAAACATTTTCTTAAATGGCCAATAACTCTAGGTAGGCAATATTATTTGAAGGTTGTCTGTAAGAGATCGCTTTTAGCGATAAAACCGCCCATTGTGTCACCTACCTTAATTATATTGTAATAGTAGATTGTTACACAAGGGATGAAAGTGACCTATTTAGGCCCGAGATGGTTTGGCGCACGAGCGTAGCGAGGGCGCTAATAGTTCGAGGGCCTACATAGGTCTTTCTCCCGAGGTAAACACTCTGCTTTTCATTTCGAATATGAGGAAAGGAAATACAAACCTGATTACATAAACAAACAATATTTTATTTGTAAACGTAAATAATTAGCACTCGACGAAAGAACTGAAGATCCATTGTCCGCCTCTTTTTTTTTCTGTGGCATTCTACCAGCCAGTATTTTTTTGTAAAAAAGTTTGCTCAAATCTATTTAAATTAACGAATAATTTATTGAATTCTAAATTAGAATATACCTGTATGTTACAAAATTATTGATAATATTTTTTATTGCAATTTTACGCCGCGATATAACAGAGTGGCTGTATAGAGGGACATGCCTTGCATAATTTTTTTTTGTCAGTTTTTTTTATAGTAAATATTTTTTTGTAAAAAAAATTGCTCAAATCTATTTAAATTAATTAATAATTTATTGAATTCTAAATTAGAAATACCTGGGTAAGTATAAAGACATGTTACAAAATTATTGACCATATTTTTTATTGCAATTTTACGCCGCGATATAACAGAGTGGCTGTATAGAGGGACATGGCTTGCATAGTTTTTATTTTTTTTGACAGCAGGGAAAATCGCTTCCCCGGGACGAAAAGTACTACTTTCGTCCCTCTAAACAGGTAACTTCAAGCGTACTTTCCGTGTATGAGAAATGAAAAGGTTTTTTTAAGTTTAAAAGTGGTGTACATAATAAAGC
This sequence comes from Pyrrhia umbra, assembly GCA_963891755.1. Classification (NCBI taxonomy): domain Eukaryota; kingdom Metazoa; phylum Arthropoda; class Insecta; order Lepidoptera; family Noctuidae; genus Pyrrhia; species Pyrrhia umbra. Next base: position 10,560,992 of record OY982937.1, on the reverse strand, counting down.
ATATTCTATTCTCTTTTATTTTAATACCATCTACACAGGAAGATTTTTTATCCAGTGCGCAATTTTTTTTTGGTGTTTCAGTATCAGTAATAGAATACATTTCAATGTTGTGTTCATATTTCTTTTCACCCGTGTCCTATTTTGAAAAATATAGGCATAACCTATTCGTAATGGCACTGCACCGCGTAGACATGTGAGAGCGAACTCACAGATACAATACGACTCAGCCGATATCTACACCACGCGCCGACCGGCGAATAATAGATAAATTAAGTTCTTAAGTGAATATGTTTCGTAAACGATAACTTCTTTTTTAGTACTAAGACGTAACAAACTGAAAAATACGTGTTTTTTTAAAAGTGTTGAAGTTTATTGTGACAAAATTTGCGCACTGGTTAAAAAATTATCCTGCATATCCTGCCATCATCTATCAGTCTATTAGTAGCAACTTCAACTCAATCATTATAGACGCCATTATTCTCTTCAAAGCAATATAAAGCTTCCTTTTATTTACCCAAGCATTACTGCCATCATATAATTGGTTTATTAAAACCCTGATCAAGTCAAGACAAATTATAATAAAAAAAATTGATCGATCGATAATTGTGCGCACACGCATGATTGCTGACAATTATTGTGGTTCGCAATTGTATTGTGGTTGTATGATAATGATGTAATTGTCTCTTCTCTGATAATGAGGGATGGTTGACATGTGTCTGGTTTCTTGGAGTAATTTGTCACTTTATTCCAGGTGATAGACCTGAGGCCGATAGATGAGGGGGGTGGGGGTAAGCTTCGGCAGCGGTTAGGCGATAGGTGCACATTGAAACTTCTCGATAGGCTAATTTCTATAGTTTTACAAGCTGTCTACTACAGTTTCATTCGCGTCCTTGGACTAAGGGCAAAGTTCACCGAAAGATGGACCTAATGGGCCTGTTAAACGAAAACGTTTTTAATCAAGAAGCTAGCATTTTCGTGTAACCCACCTCTAGTTCAATCCTGGTTTGGTAATCGACCGTTAAAAATAAAAATCTCAAATAATATGTTAGCCATCGAAAGTTGGAAGTTTGACTTAATGGTAAACTGCTGTTTTGAGTTGATCAGACTGTTATCTTGTCGGTAAACTTGGGCCTTAGTATTTTAAGCACCACGGTTATAAGTAGCTCGTAACCGTCTCCAAGGTTCGAAATCGGATTAGCCATTTTACCACGAAATGGTAACAAATCAACAATCAAATAAATTCACATACGAGTTTATAACATTTATCTGAGAAGATGATCTCCTAAAAGATCGCACAAAAGATCAATAATGCATATGACGCCAAAAATTACAACAACCATCAAGTGTAACTTCGTATTTAATTTAACGTATAAAAGACACATCCTTCAATCAATCAATCCATCGATCAACTTTAAACGCAAACATGATTGATACGTACTAAATTAATTCTCGAAAAATACCAATTTCAAAATTTTATAGTCCATAAATATTTCTTCCCGACTGTACTTTGCCAGTTATAATTATGCAAACTCCGCGTCAAATGGCGACTCGTGAAAATATGTCAGTTAAAATTGCATGCAATTAAAGCTTATGAAACATCGCCCTGTTATGTGGACGAAAGCCGATTAAAATAAAGGTTGATTTTTGCTGGGACTTTCATGTAATAATATTTTTTTAGTACCTACGGATTTTTTTAGACTGAGCTGTCCCTTAAAACCTTACCAATGTTATAAATTAAAACGTAAATCTGTTTGTCTTTTTGTGATGCTTTCGTGGCATATCGGAAGAACCAATTTGGGTATTTAGTATGGAGATAAATTGAACTTTGGGGAAGGCCGTTCGGGTGTATGAAGTAGCTCCATCAAGATCCCAGTGCTACGGGGACGACGGCTTAGCGTCGCTGGCACGGGTGTGTAACACCGTCAACTTCTTGACTCTGAACAGCTTTGTGAAATTTTAAAAACTCACAACTCGATTTGGGTCCCTAATCAAGAATTAAATTAGATGACCCCTTTATAGCAATCTACGTTTGCGACCACTAGACCATTAGACAGTGTCTTCCTACTGTTGGGTGGGCCAGTCTGGCCCACCCAACAGTGAGCCATGACATGCCTAACGCGCGCTGAGTAAAATAAAAAGTCTAGTAATATTAATATTTGTTAAGATCCAGCTAGTCCCTAGTTGTCCTCCCCAGTGACGCCCTAAGCCGAGTTCGTTCTGCACTAAGGGGAGCCCTTAGCACACAATCACTTAGTATTAAATTTATTTGTAAGCCTTGGCTGGAGGCCTTAATTTAATTAATTAAATTAGGACCTCGCCACATTGTCCGGTTAAGCAGGTCGGATGCTTTTAGAAGCACCCTGCAAGAGGTAATCTAGAAAAAAAATACATGCCTAAGCAGGAATAGTTAGGATGTGAAAAAGAGACGGTGCTTTACGACTTTAATAACGGTGTCCCGCTCTCACACGTGATTAGTTATTCCAAAACACGTGGTAGTACGGCTCCAGGTTACGATCAAAAATAGTTTAATGTAACAAAAAGCAATGATACTCGGCAAATCATTGATTACGGGACGTCTATAGCCGCCTTATTATAAGGTGGGTGGCAACTTTAATTGTAACAAGCGATGCCCGTCCGACATGCGAGCATTAACGACATCCACAGGTGTATGTGCAGACCTTTATTTTAGTACGTTAAAAGTTATTAGTTGGAGCGTTATCGGTGGTACTGAGTGATGGCGCTAGTGCTACCGTCAAAGCGGCAACTTGTGAAATAATGCCGCCTTAGTGAGGAGCGATAGCAAAAAAATGTTGCAGGTATTTTTGATTATTTTTATTTTATTGTTTTTATTTTTTTGCATTGCTTTATTTTCTAATTTTAATATCCATGAGTATTGAGTATGCGTATGTGGCAGGAATTACCATAAAAAATGCTGCCACCCTTTTTTTTCGTTTTTTATTCGACAGCGATGCAGACAGATAATTTGATGCGTAACTTTTGTGTTTTACTTTTATTTTATAATTAGTTGATTATTTATACTAAATAGGATTTGCTCATGGAATACGAATGGAGGATAAAATACAAACATAAAAAAATACTGTTTACTTTTAAGTTATCATTTTAAATCTTACTTGAACTATAACGATCACTTTTAGATAGAGTAATATTCAATACCTATGGACAAAGCAAGTTATGTCACATTTAAGATATTTTTATCCATCCTGCCATTAGTGTTATCCATAACGACTACAATATCTTGTAATAGTATTATACACACACGTAGTTTTTATCACCCAAGTTAAAAATATTTTTATATGTAATAAACAAATAAAACTTAAGGACAGTAACAAAATGGTGTCATAACGCCTCACCGATTCCATCGTAAGCAGTTAAAAATAATCGCACATTACAAAAGCCTTAGACAAAACACATTACTTAATAAAAACAACAACATTCAGAGTTCAAATTACAAGTAAGTCTAGTCTTCTAAACAAGTGACCTTTTAATAAATTTTCAACTCAATAAATGTATATAAAAATATGCGTTTTTTTAATATTAATTAACATAACATTTATCCATATGACTGGATGTAAAAAAAAAACGAAAAAAAATTTTTTTTTTTTTTATTGTTTTGCAATCGTTACGCGATAAGAGGTTGGATCGGTCAAACCGGACCGATTTCCTGCCGGCTTGCAGAAACGTTCATACAATAAACTTGCATCATTTACATTTAAAATTTCACCTTTAAAATGAATTTTATTGGATATTTATTTGAACTCTAAATAAAATATCTATTTACATGACCACCGATGTCTATCTAATTGTGAAAGGCAGTAAGAATTGAAATGGGCGTATAAATTTGTGTATTTACAACCTTTTTCTATTGAGTGATGGTGTTCGATGAAATGCTTTTGAATTATTAAAAAAATTATTTCATAAATGTTATGTTCTTAATATTTATTAAAGATTATTAAGAATTAAGTAATAAATAATTACCTCATAATCCGGTGTAGAGATCGAATTAAAAACCATTTTTTTTATAGAAAACGTGAGCAATATCTTATAAGTTATAATTAATATACAAAAAACCGTATTAAAAATTGCTGTAATAGTTTCTATTAAAAACAAAACCGTGCAAATTATTAGTACGGAAAAAATATACACAAGCTGCAATTTAATTTAATATGTAATATTTAAAATTATTGTATATTAAAAAATACTATTAAGGTATAAAACACAGTAATTAAGATAAAAAGTGCTAATAATTACATATTACTTACACTTTTGTGTGTCACATTCATTATCTAAGTTTCTGTGAACAATAACACTTTATATTAAACAAGCTGTTTCCCGCGGTTTTACCTGCATCCCGAGGGAACTACTTCGCGCACCCGGGTAAAAAGTATCCTTTATGTTAATCCAGGTTATAAACTATGTGTGTACCAAATTTCATCCAAATCCGTGCAGTAGTTTTTGCGTGAAAGAGTAACAAACATACATCCATACATTCACACATCGTTCTTACAAACTTTCGCGTTTATATTATTAGTAGGACTAGCGACCCGCCCCGGTTTCGCACGGGTTTTATGTAGATATTATTGTAAAATCTCTATAATATGCATGTTATAAATGGGTAGGTACAGACGATGGAAAGTGACTTTGATTTTTATTAGGCAGAGATGTTTTTTTTTCTTTCTATAGTTGAGTTTAGAACCTGAAATTATTTTTTTCTAAACCTCTTATTGTTTTTAGAAACTTTTATTATGGATTGTATTTTATGGCTGTGGGTGGAACGGGAATGTCAGACCCTAGCGTTACTCACTAAAACTCATCCGTGTTCCTTCTATTGCTCATTCTAGGGGCTTTGGTAACTACTTTGAACCATCCTGCAAATCTATTTTTTGGTACCCGTGTACCTAGAGTGTCTTTTCGTAAGAGCCTATTTGTTTTTTTTTTATCTTGGGTCTATAGCCCACACTTCGGGGCGCACAGGAGTAATATTATGTATGTAGACTGCATCATTAATATCATAGTCTTAAGATAATTGTTTTATAATCTCTTAGACTGAAATCGAGACCGAGAAGTTTATTTATTTCGCGTTGTATGTTGAATGTTGAATATTTTTGTCCGTTATCTAAGTTGTGCTATCACTAAGACTATCTTTACTATTTTCTAATAATACGGTGTTTCAACAATAATACCTGAAAAAAAATTAAGACATTGCTCTTACTAATTCTCTGGTCTAAAAACAATAAAATGTATATACCAAACTTATTCTGCCAACTGTAGAAAGATCTATGAATTAAAAACAATTTCAAATTCGCCAAACTAGACAATACTAAATACCCTTCAACACAGCAATAAAGAAAGAAAGTCAATGCATCACTTTCATTCCTATAACAAAAACGCGCACATCAACACGACAAAGACTATTCGATAATCGAATAAAACCGCCATTATAGAAAAGTCAAATCGATAACAATCACTCGAATGCTCGCTGTCACACAACATAAAAGTCGCATAAACCTATCGAATGAAAAGTATACAATCCTCACTAATTATAAAGTTCAAAATTCCGTCTGTCTGTCACGCTTAAACGATAAAATGACAGAATCGATTTAGATCAAATTTGGTTTGGAGACAGATTGACACTTGGGACCGGAGTTCATTCAAATCTGGCTATCCTATTCCAAGGAGTCTAGTACGGGAGATGAACAGACACGTTTTCTTCAGCCTATGTGTCTTTATTAAAGCGTAACTCAAAGAAAAGGGGTTAAAAAACGCGTTTGTCAAAGCCCTGCATCTAGACTTGCTTGGTAAGAACATGGGATAGTTCAATTCTATTCAAAATATTGATTGAAGTTAGGCATCAAAATATTCGTCCGCATCGCTGTTAGCAGAAATCGTGCCCAAAAGGCTGGCTGCATTGCCACGTTGGATGGCAATGTTGATTCTTTAGCCTAGACATAGGCCAGCTTTCGGGTCACGCGTGGAGTCGACTAAACGCTTGCCTATGTCGATATATAGGAAATGGGCACTTGGACTCCTAAAGTTTCAACCGGCTCAAATATATAAAATTACCAATAAGGTATATTATTATATATTTGAATATTGATTTGCTTTCTAAGTGTACAAAATGGTTTTAAAGCTAAAAGCTAATGATACGTACCTACTTAATACTTAGTTGGCAGGCATTGCAAAGGATGCTAGGATTTGTGTGAGCTCACTCCCACTCTACAATAGCTACAGGGAATACATCATTGGATAGGTATTTTTGAGCTGAACAAAAGTTAATAATCTCCAGACCGATTTCGGTCACGGCCAATCTCAATGTAGATTAGCCAGGTACGCAGGAGATATAATAGTGTACAAGAGCTTACGCAGACTCAGGTGCACTCTCTATTCCCTCACTTTCATAGTCCCATGGGTCGGCCATCCGATACAGCCGGGGAGAGATCAGGCGACAGCTTTTCCGTGCTCTCCAAGGCACGGAGGACAGTTACCCATCCATGAAATGCTAGCGCAGCTTAACCTTGCTAATCTATCGATCCGCAAGGTTGTTACTTAGCTACAAGCCCCTTGCTGAACAAAATTACTGTGGCGCCAAGACCTATATGTTAATCTGATCAGAGAAAAAAAAGAGTTTTTGTAATTCTTTCTTCTTTCTGGTCGTTCACTCAGTGCTGAAGATCGTGACTGTATGTCAATCTTCTCCACTCGGACAGCTATGAGAACCAATGTCTCCATCCTCGAAGAGCTGAAGGTCACCAAGCGCCTGCTGACTACGTGCCAGGAAAGGATCCGGAGTTTCTTTGGGAACATAATGCGATCCCCATTGCACAGCCTGGAGAAACTCATCATTCTCGGACAAATGGAGGGGAAGCGCGCTAGAGGAAGAGCGCCAGCTAGATAGGTGGACCAACTCAAGGAGGTGACTGGAGGCCAGATACGGGGAGCGGTACATATGCCGCAGAACCGGACCGAGTGGAGTTTTTGTAATAGGATTGCATTTTTGTGCAAAGCATTGTTGGAAATATCTATCGAACTGTCTACTGAAGGGTGAGACCAAAATTTTCATCCTCCTTTGATTAATTTTTTTGGGAGCGTGAAGTAGTTCAGTATGTGAAGAAAACCTCGGGAAACAGCTAGTATTAAATACGTCTTACATTTAATAACGGTTTGCGATGATAGCCATCTTAATCGGTGACGCATGCTTCGAAGAACGAATGCGTATTACTACTTGCGCACGCGATTCGAACGGTTTTTTTCCTGTAGGTACTCGTACCTATGTATTGTGGAGCAATGTATGGTAGGGATGAAGGGTCAAAGTCATCTGCCTAGTCCAGTTTAAGTCACGGTGGATGACGTTTAGTTATTACGAACGGCGGGCCGAGCACGAAACACTTTCGAAAAAGTATTCGTTTCGAAAGTGATTTTTGAAAAGGATGCGTGTACTCGCTTCTTATTTATTTAAATTGATGATAGACAGCTGTGTTGCTGGGAAGTTTGTTCATCACTGCTTCTTCTTTCCAGCCATAACACTAGGAAGCAGTGAAGGGTGGGCGATTTGGGGTGCTGTCATAATGTATTTTGATGTGAAAAAGTGCTCATTGAATTAGCCTGATTTCAATAAACGTTTTAAAATTTGAGTAGAATACTGCAAATTGTTATTTATGAATTTTAAATATAAATTTTGCTTTAGTTCGATTGTATTTATGGTTCAAAACTCGCCTATTTTAATGTTACGATTACATTAGTCCGTTTGTTCTAAGCCACTAAGGGCCAAGTTGACCTACCCGCTGTGGGATAAAATACAATTCTATAATGGTTTAAACATATTTGTATATTTGAGATCCTTGTAAAAGCAAGGAATTGTCTAGGGAACGGGTAATTTACAAAAATATGATCGATGATATATAAATATAATCAGATAGTGCCTATTATAGTAGCCGTTACTCCACCTATATTTAATTGTTAGGTACAAAATTTTCAATAACACTTCTAGACATTTCGCTAGCTTCATTAACGCGTGTGCAACATACACTTGACCAGTTTTTTATGTTACCAATGAAAGCCTTAGAATGCAGCAGTAATTAATGGTTTAAGTCGCAATGCTTACAGTATTTTTATTCTACGGCAGTTAAATGTAAAACTACAATACATTTTTGATGTATACGACCTTTTTATATGTACTATTGTAGTGAGTTTAGTGCTCATCCAAATTTAGATGATCTCATAAATCCATTTTCGTCGGCCATTTATTTGTAAACCAGCCTATATATTAATAATGCATCATACATTCCAAGCATAACTAATAAATTAAAAGGATAGCCGATAAAAATAAATTTAAAACAATTAACAAAAGTCGACATAAAACGAAATATTTTTTTTTCGCGTCTCACAATTTTAACACTTCAAGCAACCCATTTAAATTGATAAAAATGCAATTCAATTATCATTGAACTTTTATATAAAAATGTCTTTTGTCTTATTTTATCAATGCGTTTGGGTTTTTATCAGTTGCTTTTAGGGTTCCGTAGTCGATTCCCTTATAGTTTTAGCATGTCAGTCTGTCTGTCTGTCCGCGGCATAGCAAGAAGGTTCCTGGTACTAGAAAGTTGAAGTTTGGTATGGACAATTGTATATTGATTATGCTGACAAAGTGGTAAAATAAAATTAAAATAAATATTATTTTTTGGGTAGCTTCCATACAAGTAAAGTGGGGATGATTTTTTTTATCCTGTATCCCGTCGTGTTAGCTATCATTAGATAGGCTCTTCAAAAATAAAGCAGGTGTGTTAAGCCCATTTCTTGATTTAGGGAAATATCAATATTTAAAGTTCAAATTTTTGTTACATTTGAGCGTCCCCCCCCCCCCTCTAACTTTTGAAATAGCTGTCCTTAAAAATGTAAAAAAAATCACAGACGTAGCACATAATATAATGTACTTAAAAGGAAAACTATCACAGCTAAGTAGACTTAACCGGTTACAGAGTTATAGCCGACCAACTAAAACGTACTACGGAACCCGACAGTGCGTGGCCCGACACGCACTTGGCCGGTTTTTTTATGTTTCCTTATCGGCTTTAAGTCTTTTTAGCACCTTTGAAGGAAAAAGATGTTACGCTTAACATTTGCCCTTTTCCATTTGTAGCGGTAATTAGTCGCTAATCTGTGAATTAAAGAACTTATCAAGACGTCTTACTATAGTATTCAATATGAAGACACCTTTCAAATGTACGGCTTATCGTGTCCAAGCGCCTTTGCCTGACGCAGCCTTTCTTTTAAACTTCGCAATTAGCAACGTATTTAATAATACTGTTACACCCAATTAATTTACTCGTTAAAAGTATTTAAGAATATTCTACAGCATAGAGGAATCCATAGAATTTAAGTTAGCAGTAATAATTCCATTGCGAAAAAGAGATGTCACTATACGTCGCTGCTAGCTCCGTCTCACTCTCACTCCTGAATAGTGACAGAAAAGACACGGGATGATTCGACCCCAGTGAGGTTAAACTCTTTCTGCAGGCCAAAAGTCAATCCTCTTAATATTGTACATAATAATATGTTCAAGGAAGAAATGGGAGATCTCATAAACCGAGTCTTTTAGTCACATTAACTTAGGCCTGCCTATATCGTCCCACAGCTGGATAAAGACACAAGTTTGAAGTAGCCAGGCTTAAGAAAATGGCTAAGTCCTTTCGCTAGCGTTTCCTCGTGGTGCTTTTGTGCGACTTATCATCTTTTGATGGATAGGATTATAATCTTTACCTTTTTATACTTAGATTTCGTCTTTAACAGAGTTTGAGGTCGGTGAGCTAGAATAAAATCCAAGCAAAGATCTTGTTTTAAGTATAGATTTGGGATAATTTGATTAAATTTATTATATATGTCTTGTTTCTTCATAAGTTTGCTAAAGAGGCATTGAAGTAGTCTAACTATTTTTGCTGTCTGTTGGGCGAAGGATCCTCCATATTTTCCACAACTCTTGCCGTTTCCCTGTCTGGCCAATTCAATAAACTAAAAATATTACACAAAATTGTTTAATTACGACATAAAAATTAGGAAATGACGTCATCTAAATACCTGAATACACCTTCAAAAAACCGTTACGTTCAAAAAACGCCTGTTCCGTGTTTCGAAATTTAAAAATCGCAAATCGTTCGTATAATTTGTTCGCATTGTCAGCTTGCGTACGCGATCAGATAAAACATTGTTTTAAAAACGTCGCACATGGTTTTAATAATGAGATATTACGATTTATCAAGATTAATAAAGTGCCCTTTAATTGTTCGTGTGTTGATTTTGAAATTATATTACCGCAAAGACATTGGGAGATTAAGTTATATTATTCTTTTTTGTTTTAAAACCAGTAGCTTTGCATTTAAAATGGTAGTGGCGATCTTAACTAGTATAAGAATAAATGCGTTCATATTTTTTGTTACGCTTTCACTGTGAAAAGGCTCAACCAATTTAGATGGAAAAAGTTAGTGTGGAGGTTGGAACCCTGGAACCAGTTATAGGCTACTTTTTATCTGGGTACGTGAAGAAGATCTCGGAGAATGTGGCTGAAACACGGGAAATAGAAATTAATGTTTATAAAATGCCTTCCTGGTCGACTACTTTTCAACCTTAAGCCCTTAGTCACAAGATTGGAAATTGGTTTACCAAGAATTAAATACCTCAAGTGTAATATTCATTAAACCATTTGTCCATTAAACAATTCGCAATTTCTACAAAACACAATCTTTGAATTGAATATGCATGTAGTTCGATACTAAAAAAATACTAATAAATATTTTTATAACTAAATAAATATAAATTTTATGGCAAATACATGACACTTTAACTATTAAAAAATATTGTTATTAATTAAAAATACAATAAATATGTGTAACAAAATAATATCATAAATGCAAAACAATAATTGTAAAATGGAATTTACATTCGTAAAATATAAAAATTATAATAAAGATTAGATGACTGGTATTTTACTACTTAGCACAGACGCGGCGCTTATCTGATTGTACGGTATGTATAACAATTATAATTTATTTGTATTTTTTTTATATAAGTGAAAACGTTGCTTGTAAAAACGTAACATTTTATTTTCGTTTTTGTAATAAAAATCAATTTTTATTATTGTTGTATTTGATAACTCATTTAATAAACAATTTGAAATTAGGTACTACTTATTATATTATTTAATACTCAAAACTTAATTATAATTCTACCTGCTTCAATACCCTATGTATAATAATAATAATATAAAAAAATAAAAAATAAAATAAATAAAAAAATGTATTACTTCAATCATAATTATGATTAAAGAATGATTTTTTTAAATTAATAAGTAAAAACTTAAAAAAAAAATTATCCGACTATAAAAATCCAAAAATTCCACACTACAGAACCCAAACTTTTCCTACGGTATCCAAAACCATTCGAACTAATTACACGATTCCTTTGTATCACCCGCTTCGAACATCAAAGGGGCCGCATTGAACGATTCTTCATACTCATTTACTAAAATTAAAGCACTATACTGCGACCAACACAACTTGAGCTCTGACATTTCATACAAACAAAAAACTTTCGAATAAAAAATGTATGAGATTTTCCGGAGCAGGGATCTTTATTTCTGGTGGGTCTACCACAGTGTTGTAAGATGTCAAATAGTCAAAGATTCACCGACTTATTATCTTATTAACAGTGTGTACATTTTTTATCCACTCTGACGTCCGTGGATAGTACGGTATCCAAGAAAAAAGTAGCGTCATACGCCCATGGATACTATAGTATCCAAAGCGACGAGTTGTGTTTAACACCCTCTAGTTTAAAATACGGTCTTGCTTGGTGAGTTTTGACAGATTATCTATACAGTTGAATAAATAGTTCGACGAAAAAAATAGAGATGGCAGTGTAATAAGCTTTGACAAACAAAATATAATTTTTTAAGTTCAGTTGACTCGTTTGACGCGCGTGTTGTGAAGTGTTTTTGTGAGTGCCAACAATTATGTCGTAAGTACTACAGTTTTGTTTTATTTATCTTGCAAGTGTTATACATCAAAATAAACTAGAAGATTTGTGCTTTACGATGATGTATAAATATCACAGTTTTAGCTGATAAATCTAGTCTACTTTTAACTTCAAACGATTGTTGTTTCGAAAAAAATGGCCGGTCGTATGGTGTCGGCCACTTTTAGTTTTGTTTATACATATTTTACATACTTTGCATTACAATAGTATATAAAATATCGAAATACATTTCGTAATAAGCAAAATAATACATTTTTCAAAGAGAAATATACTAAATTCACTGAAGATTCCATAATAATGTCAATGTGTTCCTCAGGTTTTTTGATGTGGACTGTTTGGTATCCACGGACGTTACATGAAACGTGATAAATAAGGTTCGCTATACACGGCAAAATATGTTTGCATTATTTTTGTTTTGCTAGTGGTGGTATAATATTTTGCTTGAGATGATACTAATATTTAATATAAAATGCACTTTTGGGTTTTGTACTAATATTCATCATTTATTTTTCGCTTGGTTTCCGTTGGATATGTATAATGTTCTAATGGTTTTTTTTTGTTTTGAAACATTAATTACATGTTTGTTCGTGTTGATTAATTTCCGCTAAATGTAAAAAAATGCACTTGTGGATTTGACTACCTTTCTTTTTTACTGTTGCCCTTGCACGTGTTGCATGGTCGCATATATTTTAATGCTTCGCCAAATTTTATTTTATTCTTTTAACAATACTAATGTTTTAAATTATTCATGCAGACCATATGGAAGTGTCTACAATGCGACGTCAATCTCTGCATTGAAAATTGTTTTATGGCTTACCATATATAAATGTGTGGAAGGAATAAATTATTATATTACTAGCTGTTTCCCGCGGTTTCACCCGCGTCCCGAGGGAACTTCTTCGTGTACCCGGGTAAAAAGTATCCTATATGTTAATCCAGGTTATAAACTATGTGTGTACCAAATTTCATCCAAATCCGTTCAGTAGTTTTTGCGTGAAAGAGTAACAAACATCCATACATCCATACTTACAAACTTTCGCCTTTATAATAGTAGTAGGATATATTGATTTTTTTATTTGCTTTTTATTTAAATAACCAACTAGAACAAATAAACAACTTCAAAAATACAATTATTGCATAAAACTAATTCATAAAATTATTTAAAATATTTTATTAAAATTACATCGTGTGTGGGAAACCTTAGACGGGCGGCCATATTGCTATTATTTCGCCTTCTCGGACGAGTCAAGGGCGCTCGGGACATCGCGGTAAAATTACGAGGAGTAGTGTTTTGTTTTGATTTAATTAAAATACTTAGAGTTAACCGAATGTAATCGTATATACATCAGAAGAAAGGGTAATAAGTCTAGTTTGTTGTAAAAATATTTTATTGATAAAATATGCAATAGTTGTGCCTTATATTCTAAAAAGGTAGAAATAATTGAGTATTTTTTTTCTGAATTACATGTTTAACCCGGTTTTTTGTATCAAAGATTATAACTTACGATTTAAAAAAATCGTTAAGATTGATCAGTATTCTTCAATCTTTTTTTTGGTATTTTTTTCTTTATTCTAGCCATTACGGTTCAGTAGCTATATAGGTTTTTTGTTACGACGAACTTGCGCGCGAACGAAGTCGCGCGCGCCGCGCGCAGCTGGACGTTAGAGAGATAAACGGTCGCGCGGCCCGGACGTTAGAGTGGTTATGAGCATTTAAATTGACCGTGTAATATGTAGGTGTGTGCGTGATCGTCCGTTTTAAATTTTTCCTTTTGAATTTTTGTTTTTTATTAGTAATCGCACAACCCTATAGCCACGGGAAGTGTCTAAAAACGTGTCGGTACTCGGTAATAATATGTCAAATTTAAAGTAATAATATGAAAAAAAAAGATTTTCAAAATATTACTACCTATTTTCCGCTGTTTCACCCGGATTCTGAGGAAATAACTTTACACACCCGGATAATAACTCCAATTTATCCTTTCCCATGTTTCAACCTATCTCCACACTAAATTTCAACAAAATTTAACCAGCCGTTTCCCCGTTGAAGCATACCATACAGACAGACTAACATTAAAGGATGTACAGAAACCGATATTAACATAATTATTGTTTTAAAATTTCCAGTCAAGCTTATTTTCCATGAAGATTCCACCAGTCCCGTTGTGTATTCCTCAGTCCATTGCGCAGGCGCAACCAAACCAAGATGTTCGCGATAGCGTACCACAATTAGCGTATGCAAACACTGTAATTATATTCCTAGTATTGCATATGGTACTGCCAGTTTTTGTGATAGAGAAAATCTTGCGCACGTGCGCCGTTTTAGGGATCCGTGGTTGATTTTTGTAATCCTCTGGCTGATTCATTCTTGTTGGATGTTTTTGGACTGGTAGGTATGTTTGCTACAGATTAATTCTTTGATTATTGTAACATTTTTTATGAGGTCATTAATGGGTCATATCCATATAGGTTTTAGGAAAACGTTTTAATTAAGATTGGTCTTTGATTTTTGCAATATTTTTTTATGAGGTCATTAATGGGTCTCATCCATAAAGGTTTTAGGAAAACATTAAATTTTTATGCTATTGTTGTGTCATCAACAAAACCAGTTAATAAGGTAAAAATAATGTTTAATATACTGTATTTTTATGCCAAGTTAATAAATATAATGTAACAATCTTGGGTAACTTGATACTTGGAATAAAATATAAAATTGAAAAACAAAAACTTATCAAATCATTATACACACATGTTTATTGCTATTTGAAATCTATAACTACAGCCATAAAGTCCATTTCAAAACCTACGGAACTCACAAAGATTAATTCGTTACACAGAAACCAAGTAACCATGTAAGTAGCGAACATGCAGACGCCGTTGATCAAGCATGCGATTCAATCGTTTGGATATTTTTCACTGCATTAAAAACCAGCCCACACTCATTAATCGCAATAAAGTTAAACTTGTTATTGTTTTCTAATTGTAATTGAATATACAAACGCGGCCATTATATCTAAAGTAATAGCAAGTGAGTCTACAAGTCTGTGTGTTACGTTTAAACCGCTAAACTGCTGAATTGATTGAGTTTTATGTATAGATTTTATTAAGAGAAGGTACTTTTAATTTGAGATGATTTGGTTGTGAGTCTTTTAGGATACTTTTTATGCTGATATACATACATACTTATAAAGTTTTATCTATCTCTATTTATCCTAAACTGTTTCCCATTGTTTTAAATCGCATCAAATAAAAATATCATCATTATCTACCTAGCCTTTTCTTAATTTTCTTAGGACCGACTTTCAGTCAAATCATTTATAGCTGATTTGAGTGATTTACATAGAGCGACTGCCTGTCAGACCGCAGTTTCCGAGTAACAAGGTACCCCTTGTTAATACTGGTTGTCAGACTTTCTGGCTTATGACAACCTGTAATGACTGTCAATGATCTGCAAAAGACAGACGGGAGCAACAGATTAACGTGAGGCACCGAGAAGGTTGAAAGTTGGTCCATAGACATTTGAACCATGCTTGGATAATCTGCAATATCCTGCCAGAACTGGAAAAAAGGAAACAGCCAAAATCATGTAGTCCATACGGGTAAAGCCGAGGGCAGACAGCTAATTTATCCTTACTTAATATTATAAATGCGAAAGTAACTCTGTCTGTCTGTCTGTCTGTCTGTTACGCTTTCACGCCAAAACTACTGCACCGATATAAATGAAATTTGGTACAGAGATAGAATAGACCCTGAGGAACAACATAGGCTACTTTTTACCCGGGTGCGCTAAGTAGTTCCCTCGGGATGCGGGTGAAACCACGGGAAACAGCTAGTACATAATAAATGCTTTGTCCTGAATGACTGACGGATCAACGCACAACCTAAACCGCTGATCGTAGAGACCTGAAATTTGGAGGGTTTGTTCTTGGTATGACATAGGCATCCGATAAGAAAGGATTTTCCAAAATTCTATCCCTAAGGGGGTGAAAAAGGGGAGCAAAGTTTGTATTGACATTTTTAATTTGAATTCGTATAGCCCACGCAGGCGGAGTCGCTGGCGGAAATCTAGTAATATTATAAATGCGAAAGTGAGTTTGTGACACTTTCGCGGTAAAATGGCTAAACTAATTTTGATGATATTTGGTACGGAGATAGATGGGACTCTATAGACGATAATAAGTTATTTTTTATCTGATCCGTTAAGTCGTTGCTTGGAGACGCGGGTGGAACCGCGGCAAACAGCTAATGTTTTCATATTTGAAAGTTATTTTAATTAAGAATTGTTAGTATCTACTCTCGCTCCATATTACAATAGCCTTTCGTAATATGAGTATACTGCTTAGTAGACCTTTGCTAGACCTCTGTCTTATCTTCGAGTAAAAAAAGGCGTTTTTTTGTTTCAGTCACCAATGTTTGGCTTATATATAAGATTTATTGAAGTCTGCAATCCATAGTATAATGAAGCTCATTTCATCTGTTCGCTTGAGCCTTGGTTGCCTTTGTTTTACATAAATATAATGTTTCTATATATTTTTTCTAATGTAAATACTAGGTCTAGTCTAAATAATAATATACATATTCTAGGTAATAGTAATTATCCGTCTTTCGAGTCAGTTTGAAAGACCAGGAATTCGTTCTCGAAACTAGCTATAATGTAAATAAATTAGTTACTAAAGCCAACATAGCTAATTAAAATTTGTCAAGGAAAAGAATTTGCATGCAATTAAATTTGATATTCGTACAATTATAATTTTAACATAATGTTACATTATGCAGCATAACTGGTAGGGCTGGTTTTATTTCGAGCACGTTTTTGCATCTGCAGGGTGCTACTGTGCTTACTACAGATGGAATGGATGGTGTTAACGACAAGAGAGTTTGGAGAGAACTGCATTTTATTTTAACGCATTTGCATAAAATAAACTCTTCTAAATTCTAAATATAAAAATACAAAAAAAGTATCCAAAAGAGGTTGGTTGCTGGACACCAACAGATGGGTAACCACAATTTACATCCATACTTTGACACTCCTTGATGTATTGAGACCACGATAAGCAGTCGTCCCCGGTCGTTGTTACAATTCTATGTCAGAGTCCGTCAGGAGTATTTGAGAACTCTGACACTAGGGCCGTCCCAGGCACGGGGGTGTAACACCACCAATTTCCTGACTTTGGGTGGTTTGTGAAATTTTCCAAAATCCACAAAACGATTTCGGGCCGACACGGGACCGATACTGAGACCTCGTTTAGAGCAGTCGCATCAAGCGAAAAATAGACCAACGTGGCAGTAAGAAAGAAAGAAGAAAGAAAACCCATTAATTGACACAACATAAGACAATCACAATAGGGAATAAAAACAAAAATAAAAGAATATTGTACCAAATAGGTCCAGTTGAGCATTATGCTAGACAGCTAGTGCCTGACGCTGGTTTTCAACTGGACCTAAGACGAGTTGCGGGCAGCGAGTAAGTAGTATGACAATAATAAACTACTATAGTCCTGCACAAACCAGGTTGTATAGTCCTGCACAAACCGAGTATTGCCTTTGAGTGCATTTCTATAGCGTATACAGGGACAATGGCCGGTCATGCATTGTGTCACCATCACATTTCATTAAAGTTGTCTCAAAGGGCTTCTGCGTGTTGGCTTCGGCCCCACGTTCGCCTCCCAAAGGTCCGGGACTCTGTAGTCCCGTGCATGGCAGAAACTGCTATGTCTTTTTAGGCACGTGAAAATCTAATTTACGGTAATTTTCAATAACCTATCTATTCGAAGATTTTCTAATTAGAGATAGATTCGCTAATTAGAGATAGATTTTTGACATTAGTTGTATGGAGCTTATGTCAAAATTCTATCTCTATTAGCGAATCTGAGGATAGATAAGTTATTCAAAAACAGCCGTTAGGGTCTTTTGGAAGTCATCAATCACTTATGTGTTCATTCTAGATTTTAATAACAAATTATCTAGAAGTTAATAACCCTTAGAGTCACCGCAAACTACAGACTTTCTATCGGCCTATAGTTTGGTCGGTTTCTCAATCAGCATGAAGATGTGAATCGTTACATTTTGCGCACTTGCATACATCTTCATACTGATCAAGAAACCGACTAACTAACAAACTATCGACCGATAGAAAGTCTGTGATATTTTTTTTCTACGTGACCTCTTGCAGGGTGCTTCTAACAGCATTCGAACTGCTTAACCGGACAACGTCGCGTGGTCCTAATTAAATTAATATACTTAATATAAATATTTTTGGACAATTTCACACAACGCCACCTAGCCCCAAAGTAAGCAACTAATGTGCTTGTGTTATGGGTGCTAGATTAACGGAAATACTACTTATATACGTTTTTAAATACATGCATATTATAAATAGTAACACCCAAACCCGTCACAGAAATTAAAATTCATCATTTCAATTTCTGCCCGGCCGGGAATCGAACCCGGGACCTCTTGCGTGGTATTAGTTGACCACTAAACCACTCAGGTCGTCAAATTAAGGCCTCCAGCCAAAGTCTGTAGTCTGCGGAGACTCTTAACATAAACTAAATAGGTAATATTTGTTATTTATCGTCCAAGTCGCCTTAAGGTTGCCCTTTCACGCCGATCTCATGTTTTTTTCATAGTTTCTTTACAAAAGATGATTTATTTACCATGGCATGTGGTGTTTATGTTACTTTACGGACATGTTCTAACATACTTAATGTTCATTATTCATATTTTTTATTAAATAAAGAAAAAATGTATCTAGCTAGCTTTGTTCCGCGGTTGCACCCGTATCCTAGGAACTACTTCAAGCATCTAAATAAAAAGTATCCTATGTCTTAATCCAGGTTATAAAGTATGTGTGTACCAATTTTAATTGAAATCCGTTCAGTAGTTTTTGCGTGAACGTGTAACAAACATACATACACTCTCACAAATTTTCACATTTATAATATTACAAGCTGTTTCCCGCGGTTTCACCCGCATCCCGAGGGAACTACTTAGCGCACCCGGGTAAAAAGTAGCCTATGTTGTTCCTCAGGGTCTATTCTATCTCTGTAACAAATTTCATTTATAGTATAAATGCGATGCGTAGTAGTTTTGGCGTGAAAGCGTAACAGACAGACAGACAGACAGAGTTACTTTCGCATTTATAATATTATATAGGATAGGAATATTAGGAATTAGGATATTTATTTATTTATTTAGTACCTACTAGCTTTTCCCGCGGTTTCATCCATGTTCGAAAGTAACTACTTAATACATCAGAATAACAAGTAGCCTATTTAACCGTCTCTAGGGTCTTATCTCTATACAAAATTTCATAAATTGTTTCTGCCGTTTAGCCATACAAGCATAACAAACAGACTAACACAGTTACTTTCCCATTAATAATGATACAACCAGTTACACGAAAAAAATATTCGGTTATGTTTATGTGAAACGGAAGAACTGTCATTCAAGATCTAACAAAATGGAGGATAGCATTTAATAATTTTGCAATTATTTAATAATTTTTGCCTTAATTTTTTTTATTAATGTTTACTTCATTGTTATATCTAGATTTGTACTGATATCATAAAAATATTAAATGTATGCATGTTGATATCATGTTTTGTGATATACGTAAAAGTGTAAATGACCAATTAATTTTACCAAAAACATAAACAAAGTCGTAACCTATTTTGCTCTAATTCTGCCACAGAAATTAACAAAATGGCATAAGGATGGCGCTTTTATGTCAATTTCCTGCTCTAAACATCATCATTCATCATTTAATGCCATTTTATTTATCTATGTGGAAAAATTATAATAAAATAGGTCATGATTTTGTTTATATTTTTCTTACAATCAATTGGAATATAGGAAGGATTGTATACATTAGCTGAATTTTATTCTTATCCTTGTCATCCATTAGTTGGATGACAGTTATTTCAAAACAAAACTCAATCACACATAACATCATCGTTAGCACACATTTGCATACAGATGCTCTTAACAATAATTAACAAAACGCTTAAACTTGGTCATAATTACAAGCTCGTCCAATTCATCTTTCATGCTGTTATTAATATTATAATACAACTCGTAAAGCGGAAGGACACATCACAATTTACAAAGTATGTAAAAAAAAAATATATACAGGTTTTATCTAAAATCTAGATATGTGGATAATTACTAACACCCGTCCACCGAGTAACGTTTTCTGAATATTAAAAAAAAATACAACACAGGCGGCCGCCATTACAAGTTTAACGATTATACACCGTTTGGCGAAAAAAGTTTGTGTTAAAAATTATACCTGCACACTTGCAATCCAAAAGGATATAAGCGACAACGAATACACAAACTGAAACTAGTCTTAGTGCGTCTTAATTAGAATTGAATTTAGAATGCCTGGTCAAAGCATTAGAATGCCCTAAAAATTTATTACAGCGGACGCGTAGAAAAACATTAAGCCATCTGTAATTTGTATAGTACGAAAGACAGGGAGCTCCGATTATTCGACTGTAAAATGTTACGCGCTAGAGCGGGATAGACAGATTTCCGTTGATACTTTTCTAACAATGTAGTTGATGGCCAATCCGGGGGCAGTAATGGGCGGGTCGGCTCCTGTGTTCAAATGGATTGATGAAAATTGGTTCCTTATGTTGGGTTCAGCAGGATTATAGTGATAATAAACCTTATTTGGAACTATTTTTTTTAAGAGTTCTGTGAATTTAATTTCGGTGTGGTTGTTGGAAATTAAAATTGGTTGAATGGTAGACAAGGTTAGGTTAGATTGTTTTTTTTTTGGTCTGCGTATTTAGGTAAGTATAGGATAATCAGATTTTTTGTTTAGCTGTACAGTTTTTAAGTGTTTTTTTTTTCATAATGTTTTTTTTTATGAGTGTAGGTATTCCCTTCTATGGAAGCGATATTGATTTCTGTAATGTAAAGAAGCCTGTTTTAAATATATTTAAGCGAGATCCGTAACTTTCTTCACTTGCACGGCTCTTAAATATATAAAAGTAACAGTTACCGATATCCACAGAAAACTACTTCACACACCCGGATAAAAACTACTCTTTAACCTTTCTCAGGGTTCAAGCTATCTCCATACAAAATTTCATCTAAATTGGTTCAACCGTTTTCCTGTTAAAGCGTCACAGACAGATTTACTTGCGGATTTGTTATGTTTGTAAAGATAAATAGGTACAGACTACATAATAGAATTGACAGATTCAGACAGGTTGCCCCACATCACTAAGGTAGATAAGTACGACTAATTTATAAAGTGAATGGGAAAGTGAATGGGGTAGCGGTAGCGTCAGGGGTCGGGTCGCCACCTTCCCTCAAAGATGGCGAGAGAGGCGATGGCTGATCCTCGCGTTATACTCGTGAACGGGTGCTGCTAGCGGTGCCTGGTCGTCTTGCTGACAACGTTTATTTCATTAAGTTCTAGATAAAAATGGTGTGGTCCTAGTTTACCATGGTCATGTTGTACAAACACGATTACAACCCAACCTTACACATGTAGGTGAGCACGCCCTTTATTTCCTATTTTTCACTTAATGGAGGCTTTAGTTATATTTTTAAACAAGAGTAAATATTTAAGTAATTCATTGCTTGAGTTCTTGGATATAGGTACTACTAATGGAGTGTGCTAGTCAACATGTGTAAAAATGTTACCTAATTTAATGTATTTTTTTTTTTACAATTATTTAATGTTGTATAAAGATGGTTCTTCAAACCTTACAGACAGACATGTGTTGCTGGGGAGTTTGTTGCGCCACTTCTTCTTCCCAGCTAAAACACATAGGAAGTGGTGAAGGGCGGGCATTTTGGGGGCTGTCTTTTGTAAATTTGACGTTCAAAAAGTGCTGATTTTCAGCCTAATTTGAATAAACGATTTTTGAATTTTGAATTTTGAATAAATATAGATTATTTAAAATGTTTATTATAATATTAATATATTTATACCTTTATTCAAAATTTTCGTTGCATGCGTGGTTTCGGTTTTATTTTCCGACCTTTAATGGTCACGAGTGTAGATACAGGAATTGTAGGTCGTTATTATAAAATTAGGTAGGTACTCAATCAAAGATCTTTTCCAAGCATTTATAATCATTATTGATGATTTACAGTGATAACAGAGGCTGAATATATCTTGATGATAATGTAAAAAAGTATGCATAATATCAAGTCTTATGACATATTACCTACGTAAAATTATAAAGTATAAATATTTGTAAGTTCAAAATATGTTTTGTATGTTTACCATTCGTAGCGCGGACTACTTAAAACGGCTGTCTGAATTTTGATGAGGCTTTCATTGAAACATTATCTTGCAACTGAATCGAAAACTACATGCAAGTTTAAAATAAATTTGTAATGCTTAAAAATGTTCCAATACTTAAACACGTCGAAATATGTTTTTTTTTGTTTGTAACAAAGAAACATTCTGATTGAAATGACAAACATTTAAACATACAAAGTCTTTTCGCATATTTGCATGATTTTGTATAGGAAATATGTAGGTAATTGAAACTTAACTTTTGGGTCTTAGAAAAGTGGCAAAAGCGCTATCATCTGCCTAGCCTTTTCCCAACTATGTTGGGGTCGGCTTCCAGTCTAAACCGGATTCAGCTGAGTACCAGTGTTTTACATGGAGCGACTGCCTATCTGACCTCCACAACCCAGTTGCCAGTTACCGGGTAACACGGTACCCCTTGGTAAGACTGGTTGTCAGTCTTTCTGGCTTCTGACTACCCGTAACGACTGTCAAAGATGTACAAATGACAACCGGGACCAACAGCTTAACGTGCTTTCCGAGGCATGGAGGAGTCTCGCTATGACAAAGCTGGTCACCCATCCACGGACCGACCGCGCCAAGCGTAGCTTAACCTTTGATCGGTCGAACCGTGCGGCTGTTACTTAGCCACGAGCTCCTCCAAAAGCTCTCCTGGCAAAAGCGCTAGTAGAATAGAAAACAAAATGTATGGGTACATTCTGTTTTCTATTCTACTACCGTTTTTGTCACTTGTCTAACCCCCCTGAATACCTACCGCCAATTCTGAACCATTCATATTATGTAGGGGTTATGAGTTTTAAGATAAATTGTTTTTCCCTACTAATAATACAAATAAGAACTGTGTCTGTCTATTTCGATTTCACGGGAAAACAGCTGATACGATTTAGATGTAATTTGCTATGGCGATGAATTGAAACGTGAGGAAATATAAAGTATAGTTTTGAAATGGGTACATCAAGGATTTACCTCGAGATCTAAATAAAATCGCAGAAACACTAAATAAAATAACCGTTTTCATAAAAAAAATAATGTAATGTGAGAAACCGTAGCGGAAGCGCGACATTGATAACGTTTGATTATAAAAAAATGTGACATCATATAAATTATAAGCAGACACGCGATAGAACCAATCCCAGTTTAAATGTGAATTCTAATCAAATCGAATTATACCTATCTATTAGGTACTATATTTACAATAATAAAAACATAAAAATTACACTAATAAAATTAGGCATCAAAATATTCATCCGCATCGGGAATCGTGCCCAAAAGGCTGGCTGCATTACCACGTTGGATGGCAATGCTGATTCTTTGACCGAAATAATATATAAACATACATAACATAGCAAATAGTAGGTATTATTAAAAAAAACAGGGTTGGTTATATCTAAGTAGTTCTCTCGGGCCGCGGGAAATAGTCAACAGTATTTTTCAAAAAGCAAAAGTCACAACACAACAATATTGAACCGACCTCTATTATAATAATATACGTAGGTACGACAAATTACAGCTATTAGGTAGCAACAATAATAAATATGAGGTAACTTTTTAATAAATCTTTGGCCATGATGAACAGAACTATTAGTTTTTGTAAAATATAATGTTTTTGCATCGTGGTAGATACGTATCGATATGTTGGCTGTGGCTCTCCGACTATTTATGTTGCAGGCAAAGTTTTAACGTAGGACATTATAAAAAAAAATACAATTTAAAATATCGACGAAAAATTAGGTATGAGTAGATGAGACATGTCATGACGAGTGTATACAATTTGATTTACCGTTGCTATTTTAGTGTTTTTAATATATTGTCTCGTATTTTTTTACTACAATTTGAAAAAATAGATTTCATCTCTCATTTCGCTATATGTTTACCTATTTTATTTCTCCATTGCCTCATACATCAATTAAATATCCAAATTATTATTAACGTTTCATAATTCAATTAAT
Organism: Pyrrhia umbra; assembly: GCA_963891755.1. Lineage (NCBI taxonomy): Eukaryota > Metazoa > Arthropoda > Insecta > Lepidoptera > Noctuidae > Pyrrhia > Pyrrhia umbra. Next base: position 10,536,719 of record OY982937.1, on the reverse strand, counting down.
TGGAAATACATGACAAAAAAAAGAATTCAATATCATAAGTCACTTTCCCACTATTCACAATAACTTCAAATCAAAAGAATTCTTGATTAATTTTTGAAGTTTCACTAAAATAAACAGAAACAATCCATAAACCCCAAATTGAAACATAAATTGCAACACATAAATAAATAACAATTTAATATCCATCATAGTTGTGTAGCGATATGATTGCCACATACGTACACACACATTTCTATGTCCCCATACAACACCACGAACCATACACAGCCGATGGTAGTTTAGATTGTGGGTAATTGTCGCGACCTGGTTAAAAAATATTACCTACCCATGGGTTTCACATATAGGTATTATATACCTACCTAAAATTATTTGTAACAAGCTGTTTATCGCAGTTTTACTCGTATACCGAGGGAACTGCTTCGTACACCCGGATAAAAAGTAGCCTATATTTTAATCCAGGATATAAATTATGTGTGTACCAAATTTCATCCAAATCCAATCAGTAGTTTTCATTTTGAAACCATTTAAAACCGGCCAAGTGCGAGTGCTTAAATAATTAACTTTAATAATAACTATCCTTTGAAATGTTAAACCCCCCACTTCCCCCCACTTTTTCCATTAAAGCAATATGATTTTTGTAACTTTTTTCATTTGCAATACCATCGATCAATCGTTTTTTCTAACTGTTCCAAATTTCGAGTCGATAGCATGGGTAGTTACTGAAATAATCAGCTGTGACAGACGCACAGACAGACGTACGAAGTGAAACAATAAGAGTTCCTTTTACCATTTTTGGTCGGCATTGTTAATTCATCAAATGACCTCCCGCTGTGGTTGAAGCGGAAGAGAGTGTCAGACTCTTACTGACTAAAACCCATCCGTGTTTCTTAAACTGCCCGTTGTGTTCTATGCTATGGTAACTCCATCAAACCATCTCGCAGCCCCGGCAGTAGTATGATGCATGCCTCCCGACCTAATGATCGGAGACACGATTTGTCTCCACCCGTCTGATGAACCTACTAGGAAACAATCATTATTTTTACTGACTGCCTCGTTGGTCTAGTAGTCGTATAACGCGACTGCTTTAAGCAGGGTTCGATTTCCGGGTCGGGCCGAAATCGCTTTGTAGGTTTGAGATAATTTCACAAAGCAGCCCGGAGTCAGGAAGTTAGCTGTGTATACCATCGTGCCTGGTAAGGCCACGTAAAGCCGTCGTCCCCGGCTGCTATCTTGATAGAAGTTGTTGTTACAATTCCATGTCAGAGGCCGTCAGGCGGATCTGAGAAAACTCTGACACTAGAGCTTGTTAGGTTAGTAAAACTTGCAGCCTACACAATAAGAAGAACAAGATTGTTTTTACTCTGGTCTGCATATCAAAACTTAATTTAATTTAGATCAATTAAGATTCAAAACAAAGTGCTTTTAAATCATACCTATAATTTTCATCATCTGCCTAGCCTTTTCACAAATATGTTAGGGTCGGCTTCCAGTCTAAACCAGATGCAGCTAAGTAGGTACCAGTGTTTTACATGGAGCGACTGCCTATCTGACCTCCACAACCCAGTTACCGGGTAACACGGTACCTACTCCTTGCTAAGACTTGTTGTCAGACTTGTTGTCAGACTTGTTGTCAAACTTGTAGTCAGACTTTTTGGCTTCTGACTATACTACAAACGACTGTCAAAGATCTACAAATGTCAACCGGGACCAATAGCTTAATGTGCTTTCCGAGGCACGGAGGAGTCTCGCTATGACATAGATGGTCACCCAACCACGGACAGACCGCGCCAAGCGCAGCTTTACCTTTAATCGATCGAACCGTGTGGCTGTTACTTAGCCACGAGCTCGACCTATAATTTTAAAGAAGTGAAATAAACTTAGTGTTTTATGCCCCTAAGTTATATCTAGAACTACTGAAAATATTTTTAGAACTGACCTTGCCGGTAGACAGTTATAATTTAGAAGCTAGCTTGAGTAGTTTTTTTGTTATAAGTAGTTATTATAATGTGTTAATAATAGCGTGCCAATAAGCAAAACTGAATGTAAGTTCAGTAAAGATTCAAACTAAAATGTTATAAAAGAATTAAGACTAGATTAGGATAGAAGGATTATACAAATTATTTCTCAGATTCGATTACTTTGAAAATCACGAATATAGAATATTATATACCACCCGGCACTAATAGAATTTATGAAAAACAAGCTGTTTCCCGCGGTTTCACCCGCATCCCGAGGGAACTATTTCGCGCACCAGGGTAAAAAGTAGCCTATGTCCTTTCTCAGGGTCTAAACTATCTGTGTACGAAATTTCATTTATATCGGTCCAGTAGTTTTGGTGTGAAAGCGTAACAGACAGACAGAGTTACTTTCGCATTTATAATATTAGTACCTAAGGATAAAACAAAGTTGTAACCTATGTTGTTCTAATTCTGCCAAAGATTAACAAAATCGCGTAAGGATAGCGCATTCATGTTAATTTCATGCTCTGAACATCATTTTATAAATCTACGAGAGTAAATAAAAACAAAATATTAGGTTATGATTTTGTTTATATTTTTACGTAAAATAATTTGATACAAACCATAGCCATCTTTAATGGGATTAATCCTTACAAATCCTTAAAGTAACTCTGTGTGTCTGTTTATTCACGGAAGAACATCCGAATCGATGAAATTTGATGATAGATTGAAAAAAGGGATTGTGTAGCTTTCTATCAGTGACAGAATTTTTGGAATAAAGCCAGTAGTTCTTACCCCCTAAACATAAACACACAGTCAAATTCTACCTCTTTATAGGTAACTTTCATGGAATTTTGAAGTCGAATATTAATTCCTGCAATTTTAGTCCAAAACCTATCCAGCACTTTCTAAAGCGACTACACTTACAATCTCACAAACTCCGCTTATAAAGATTTTATACGTAATTGATTTACAATAGCCATCGTGTATCTAAATGGTAATTCTGAATAGACGAACACCTCTAACAATGGAGTGTGTATTATGATAACAAAAACTAGCATCTGCAATTACGTGGTCTGGTTTAAAGTTGCGGACCGCTATGTTGGGTAGGGTTCCTTAGAGAAATGGGTAAGATTCCACCTCGACAATGTTGGAGAGTGAATCTTTAATATTTTGCTGTTTAGTGAATCGTCATTACCCTCATCACCGACTGTCGTTTGAATTGTATAATTTACAAGCTTAAAATTATTATGTTAAATAATGAAATAGATATACAGCGGGTTGCATCAAAAAAATATCAGGTTACTTATACGTGAAACGGAAGAACTGAAGAGAAGTCATTCAAGATCTGTCAAAATGGAGGATAAAATTGAATAATTTTGCTATTATTTTATGATTTTTGTTGTTTTTTTTTATGATATATGTTTACTTAATTATTATTATCTATGTATTTAGAACATAAATCATATTAAAAGTGTTCTTATTACTTATATCGTGTTTTGTGATTTTCGTAAAAGTTTGATGCACCGGCTGATAGCCTCTTAATGTAGGTAAATATTGAATTTTATACGGCTGGTAATGATGAAATTCCTATGAGGAAGCCAACAGCATCGAAAAACCATCCGCATATTTTTGAAGAATCACCCTGGAGTAAACGGGTTCTTGAGTGGAGACCGCGGCTAGGCAAACGTAATGTAGCTCCCTGCGGCAAGATGGAGTGATGATCTGCGAAATACTGCAGGTGGGAGTTGGATGTGTCAAGCTGAAGATCAGGCAATATGGCACACGTAAGGGGAGGCCTATTTCCAACAGTGGATCAGTGTCAGATAGGCTGATGACGATGATCTAAGACTCAATAATGGGAAGAGGTGATTCAAATGATAGCTTCTACAGGGTTATTTCTTTTTTTTCGGATGGGTGGATGAAATCATCAAATGATCCCTCCCGCCGTGGGTGGGGCGGAAGGGAGTGTAATACTCTTACTGACTAACACCCATCCATGTTCCTTCCTCAGCCCTTTGTATTCTGGGGGCGCGGTATCTCTTTCGAACGTCCCGCAGCCCCGGCAGGAAGGTTATGTATAAGGAAAGAGATTTATATGCATTTGATATCCCAACTAATTTTGTGACTGTCGAAGTGAGAGCGTTTGTTTGTTACGCTTTTACGCTAGAACTGCTAAACCGATTTGGATGAAATTTGGTATGGAGATAGTTTGAACCCTGAGAAAGGGTATAGGGTAAGCTTTTATCTAGTTGCGCGGACTATATCAAGATACAGATAAAACCGCGGGAAGGAAATAACTAACATGAATTATATGAAATGTAATGTGATTAAATAGATGATAGTTTTCCACATACATATCTACCTACCTTCCAAAAGATAACCGAGCCAAAATGATGAAATACAAACAATAATAGACTCTATACCTTGTATCTTAAATGCCGTTTTTTTATTATTATTTTGGTAGATTAATTACAGACCATGTTCTATAATACTTACGATACGTACATTTAACGGTATATAACGACTTCAATCACCAATGTTTATGCACATTACATAATAATATCTTAACAACGTACACTTGATGTGCAAATTAACGGCCAACATCTGCCCTCATTATTTAGGTACAAGTAGAACTTATTTTTGGCTTTTTTATCGCATGCATTTTTTTTATTACATGATATTGTCCAAGATTTTTTTTTAGCCTTTCTTACTTGGTTAGATCATCATTTGCGTAGTTCTTCCCAACTATATTGTGGTCGACTTCCAGTGTAACTGGGAATACCAGTGTTTTACATGGAGTGGCTGCCTACCTGACTTTCATAACCCATTTTACAAGGTAACACCATAGGTACCCCTTAATAAGAAGAAAGAAACATTTATTGACAGAATAATACATAGACTACATAATATTAAACCTAAAAAGATAATAAGAAATGTGTAGAACATTACACTCAATGGTTATTGTGCCAAAATTGGTAAGACTGGTAGTCAGATTTCCTGGTTATTGACTACCCGCTACGACTGTTAAAAGTCTACATAAGAAAAGCTCTATATAAAAGTAATATACCTATATCAATTTGCAAAATGTGTGTACGCGAATAACTTCCAAACGACTGCACCAAATAGGATAATTCTTTTTTCCTATGTTTGTTGTTATGGAGGTTTATGTAAACAAAATTTTAGTGAAGAAAATCTGTTTGTTTATCGGGCTGAACCGATTTTGAACTTGCTTGAATCTTGGGGAAGAATTAAAGGTAGTTTTAAGCCAGGTACATGACGTAGTTTCCTCAGGATATATGGGTGAAACCGCGGGACAGTAAGTGTCTTATATTTGTTTCTTGCGGGAATGTAGCATGCGACAAGCCGTGGGCTTCACCCAGTTGTAAAAGTCCCTTTGTGCTAATGGCCTAACTCTTTACATCTGTCTCCTGCTTGATATGGAGGGAAGTGGAAACTATGATTATTCCTACTCCTCCACTATTGTTTTCTGATTAAATTCGTTGCGGGTTCCAAGACAGTAAAAAAAATATCTCTCTGGGACTCGTCGAGCTTCACTGCCTCGACGTTTTCTTGTGGTCGCCACTGTTGATTCTGGCTTTCAGGAGTTGCAGTGGTTGGGAATGTGTGGCGGGTTTGTCCCATAAAAAAAAAAGAAAATGCGACAAGCGTTGTAGGCAGGCGTTCCCAACCACTACGCCAATTGTGAGATTTTTTAAATCAAAATATCTGGGGCTGTACCACCACGTGTTTTTGCAATCACTATTCAGGTTTGAGAGCGTGACAGAGCTAATAAAGTAGTATAGCTCTATCTCTTTTTCACAACGAAAATAATCCTGCTTCGGCACGTCAAAGTAATGCCCCTGATTCCTACGGAACCTGTGTTATTTCTGATAGACAAGTTTTTATTCAAGTGGCGCTAGACCGCCATAATTAGAGGCAGGAACCCCAGGCGTGATAGTTGGACTACTTTTTTTTCTTATATATCTATGTTTATAAAAGAATGCAGATAGAGGCCAATCACAGGTAGAATACATAGCCACATTAAGCGCACAATAATTTATTTTTCTTCTAGCTTTCCGCCAGCGGCTTCGCCCGCGATGTTTTAGCCAATGGATACAAAAGCTTGACAAATTATATATTAAAACCTTCCTCTTGAATCACTCTATCTATTAAAAGAAACCGCATCAAAATCTGTTGCGTAGTTTTAAAGATCTAAGCATACGTAGGGACAGATAGCGGGAAGCGACTTTGTTTTATACTATGTAGTGATACCTATCTTGCTAATAGAATGTGGAGGCTGAATTGGATGAAAGGTAAATAAATGGTTAGTAACCTGGATCGGGGTACCTAGGAAGTACTGGTCTGAACCCATTTTTGAACGAACTGCTTTGGTCCAAAAACGGTAAAGTAAAAAATATTTGTAAACAGAGGACAGTTATAACTCTATACATCAGGTTAGGATCAAGCGTTGAGCTCTATTATTTTTTATTTAATTACTTTCATCACACTTTGCAAACGAAGGTTATTGGTAGATATTATGTATACGTTTAAATAATTAAATTCTTTGCTTTCTATGTAGAGTTGTAGAATAAATAGAATAAAAATAAGTATTAGTATTTATATCGCATTTCATTTATTTTTTAACTTAAAATCAAATAACATAACTTATTTAAAAGTTCCCACTGGCGAACACTAAAATTCATAATACATAAAAATAACAAAATATAGTATAACGCCATCTGCTGTTTATAACCTGCAACACTGCATAGGACCTGACCTGAAGTAATTACAAAGACAACCGATAGATGTCATTTCACTAAGTTCATAAAATACACGCTAGATGTCACTGCCTGCAGAATTGCAGTAATACAACATTTTGTAAATAGATGGCGCTATTCTGAAGTTAATTATAAAATGGACACTTGGTACTTTGTCTTCGTTTTCTGGAAGCATTTTACGAAGTCAAAAGCAATGTCGGGTGCTGGGATCGCTTTCGTGCTTAAACACGAGTCTATTAGCTTCTCAGCTTTGTCTCTTTCTGAAAATTAAAGAAGAAAAATGTATAATTTACTACTAATCTTAAATTTTCTTTAATAATAAATTTGATTGCGTTTGGCGTAATGGCTGAAAAATTTTGACAGCTAAAATTGTTAGGTGTTTGTGCATGTGTAATGTATGTTTGTAAACGCTCCCACGAAACAGGAGTAAGTAATTCCTAGTGTGGGGCAAAATAAATAAATTTAAGCAGTAATTTTGATTTTTGATTGATTTTTGAGGTCTAAATACTATTTGAACCAGCGAATTATGTATTTTCTTCCATTCATCTCTATCAGCAATCAACTGATCATTCCCCCTCTTTCTAGCTATGTCATCTTTTACATCAAACATTTATTTGGATGTCTTTTAGTCCTTGAGTCATCCACTTTCAAGCTTAGAACCTTTCTTCTCAAAGATTCTTCAATTCTTTATAGCTAAATGTTTATACTAGTACTCAATAGCTGTTTCCCGCGGTTTCACCCGCGTCCCGAGAGAACAATGTAGAAAAAAGTAGCCTACACCCGTCTTCAGGGTCCCATTTATCCCCATACTAAATTTCATCTCAATCAGTTCACCCGTTTACCGTGAAAGCGTAACAAATAAACTCACTTTCGCATTTTATAATATTAGTTAGGATTTCTAATCTCCACTCGCGTAACATCGAATATCTCTCTAAGGGTCAAGTTCACTGACAGATAGTTAGCTAATCGGCCGTTAAATATATTTTTTTTAACCACGAAGCGGGAATTTTCGTGCTATCCACTTCTGGTCCAACCTCGGATTAGAAATCGACCATTTTAGTAATAAAAAACCCAAATGATAAGATATCCATCATGAGACGGACTTTTGAATGTATGGTAAACAGCTGTTTTGAGTTGATTGGACTGTTATCTTATCGGTGAACTTAGGCCTTAGCAATGCCTTTTATGCTATTTTGGGATGCTTTGAACCTTCGAAGTCGATCAAAAGGGAAAAAACGAAGTGTGGGCAAAGCAACGGCATTAGTCGGGAGCCACAGCCCGGTAGAATCCTCAGGGCCATCCATCTGCCTTTTCCCAACTATGTTGGGGTCGGCTTCCAGTCTAAACCGGCTGCAGCTGAGTACCAGTATTTTACATGGAGCGACTGCTTATCTGGCCTCCACAAGCCAGTTACGGGGTAACTCGATGCCCCTTGGTTAGACTGGTTGTCAGACTTGCTGGCTTCTGACTACCCTAGTGACTGTCAAAGATCTACAAATGACTACTGTGACCATGACGCGCAGTTTTACCTTTGATCAGTCGACCAGTACGGCTGTACTTAGCCACGAGCTCCTCTACGAGTTGAATCCTCAAGGCACCGCTAGTAAAATGCTAAATTAATTAAGAATTTAAGTAAGAAGTCATAACTCTTACCAGCTTTAGGCACCTTCTGTAGAGCGATGTCGATTTTGTACACTCCTTGTTTCGTCATCAGCCCAATTTTCATCAGTACGCAGAGAGCCCAGTCCTTCACTAGATGTGTTTTGTCCTAAAATTTAAAATAAAGAATACAAAAATGTATTCATTATATGAAACTACATTAGTAAAAGTAATAATATATAAATAAAATATGTAATTATTCAGTCGTTTTTGATCACGACTACAAGATAGCGTAAAGTTGATTATTATTTTTCCATGCCTCGGAGAACACGTAAGCTGTCGGTCCTGTGCTTGATCTCTCCCAGGTCGTGTCGGATTGCCGACCCATCGCACTTTGAGAGTGAAAATAGAGTAAAAAGTAAAGTGGGAATAGAGACTGCACCTGTTTCTACACATGCCCTTGTGCATTAAATATATCCTATGAACCTGGTTATTAACTCAATAAAAAATTGAGTTAAGCTTATTATTATTATTGTCTTTGGGGAAATAATTTTCAGATTCGGAACTGTATTTCGGAGTTAGACCCATTATAATAATCAAACATCTGTTATGTGTCTACACTTAAAATCTACCACTTCACAATAGATTATTACGCACAGAACAAAACGTCCTCTCCCAAAATAATGTCTTTGTCCAAATATTTTTTTTTAGCTACAACTACGAGTCCCACAGACCACAGACTTTCTATCGGCCGATATTTTGGTAGGTTTCTCAATCAGTATGAAGAAGTGAATCGTTACACGCGCACTTGCATACATATTCATACTGATTAAGAAACCGGCCAAACTGTCGGCCAATAGAAAGTCTGTGGTCTGCGGGGACTCCTACACAAATTTTACTTAGTTCCATACCCCAGGTATTCTCCAATCTCCTTGCTTAATCTTGGTAATGAGGTCAGGGTCCACTCTTGTCTCTTCTATGCACTCCATCTGATGTCTCTTCACTAATTGTATTGAGTCTTCCTTTGTAGTCTGAGGACATTGAGAAACGTTCAAATTATATTATTAAAATCAAGGAAACAAACTTACGCAACCAGATAAAGACTATCCTATGTCTAACCTCTGATTTCAATCTATCATAGACCTAGCCTTTTCCATATTATGTTGTGGTCGGCTTCCAGTCTAAACCAGATGCAGCAGAGTACCAGTGTTTTACATGGAGCGATTGCCTATCTGCCCTCCATAATCCAGTTACTGGATAACACGGTAGGTACCCCTTGGTATGGCTGATTGTCAGACCAAAGAGGTCAAAAATGAAACATTTGCTCACTTCTATTATCATTGTTTGACGTCACTTTGACGTCACATCAAGCGCGCCAAAATGAAAACCTTTATCAGTATTACCTATTTTTAACATTTAATCAATATAAAAATATAAATAAATATAAAAATCAATGCCACTTTTCGTTGTAATTTTATAACTCAAGAACGCGGCTCACCTATCCAAACCAAATGTTTAGGCTTTGTTCGGACTATTTAGTAGATGATTTATGTGAAGTTTGCACAAAATCTACGGGGAGTCTAAAAATTAATAAAAATCTTTACCTTATTATGACCGTAAACAACTCCAGCAAGTAAGAACACAAAAACAAACTCTGATCTAAACATATTTGAATAGCTAATAGTTATAACTGATTGATAGACGAAAACAATGTTACTGATAGCCATTCCAACGCATCGAGCCTTTTTATATTGACCACTAAATTAAAACAATGGCACTAGTACCAAAATATTATCAGAGATAGAATCTATCCTAAGAGATTGTTCAGACGGAGCGTTTGTTAGTTGAAAATTATTTTTAAACACCACAGTTTCACCCGTGAACTAAGTAATCTAATCTATACTAATATTATAAATAGAAAAGATTTGTTTGTTTGTAGAGTTTTAACTCAAAAACAACTGATTTTAAAAATTCTTTCACCATTACAAAGCTACATCTTTACGAAGTATCATAGGCTATATTTATTTCCAGAAATAATTAGGGATCCCTTCTAAAACTTGAACAATATATTATAATTACGAAATGTATTTATATTTATTACTCGTTCACGCATAAAATACTAAAAGGATTTGGATAAAATTTTATACAGGCGCGTAGTTTATAATCTGGATTAACACATAGCATGCTTTTTATGCGCAAAAAAGTTCCTTCAAAATACGGGTGAAACCGCGGGAAACGGCATCTAAAAATATTTTTTTGTTTATTATATAAAGAAGTAACATTATTTATGTAAGTAGGTACAATCGACAAATTTGAATCATGACCCACTTTGACGATAAATCGTTCGAAACCGTCAAAATGACAAAGATTTCCATCCTTTTCAGTGCATTCCGCACTTAGGACGTTTTAAATATTAGACAAGCTATGTCAATACGGGTTGGAGATCTATGCAATTTTAACCTTTGTTATCACTACAATAGATAATTATTTTCTATAAAGCATTAATAAAAATATTTTAAATCCAAACTCTTTGGAACAAAAAATTGTTCTTTTTCAAAACCATGTTCGAACGAATTCTTTCGATTATAAAATGACAGCGTCAAAAAGTCACTCATAAAAAGTTTATAAATTTATATCGTGTTACCATGGAAACGTATGTTTACGCGAATGTCGACCTAATTGTATTTGAATGTATGTAAGAATATAGCCTTATGGTGGGTCATGATTCAAATTGGTTGACTGTACATGACCGTAAAGCAACATAACGCCACATGCCATGGTAAATAAATCATCATTAATTGTAAAGAAATTATGAGCAACAAAAAAAAATCGCGTCGTCTGAACAAAGTCTTATAGAAAACTATACCACTAGGAAATAATAGTTTATTATATAGCTATTACAATAGCAGTTATTGTATCAATCAGTTCGCAGTTGGAACGCAATCGGTGTTATATTGTGACCTATTGAACGGATGTTACATCCTCTGTTATGATAGTATTGTCTGTCTGTACACTGTCTGTCTATATATTAATAGTTTCCAGACCAAACAGCGGTTCGTCATCACCATCATTGACCTAGGCCCAAGATCACCGACAAAATAACGGTCCGATTAACTTAAAACAGCTGTTTACCATAAATTCAAACTTACAACTTTCGACGGGTAACGAAACCAGTTGAAAGTTGTAAGTTTGCTCTTAGGGCCAAGTACACTGACTGATGATTTCGTAATCGGTCCGTTAAACGAAAAGGTTTTTTAAACAGGTAGCTGGATTTTTCGTGTTACCCACTTCTAGTTCAACCCTGGTTTGGTAATCGACCGTTTCAGGAATATAAATCTCAAATAATAGGTACGTTACCCATCGAAAGTTGGAAGTTTGAATGTATGGTAAATAGCTGTTTAAAGTTATTCGGACTGTTATCTTGTGAAGGCGCGCTTCTTCTTATACAGAGAAGGCATGAGCATTGATCACCACACTTGCTCAAAGCAGATTGGCGATTTCGGACTTTTAAGCTCAGGTTTCCTCACCATGTTTTGTATACACTTAGAAAGTACATCATAGCTCTAGAAAAGTCTCATTGTTTTCACAAAATTTCGAACCCACACACTCGTATACGAAATGCTGGTCATTGCAAGTGCTTTAACCACTAGGCCACCATGACATTTTTATATTATAAAACTAGATTACGTTACGAATAACTGGAATCATTTAAAGTTGCCGGAATCATTTAAAGGAAGCAACTGAGTAATACGAGTGTTTTATTTGGAGCGACTGCCTATCTGACCTCCACCATCTCCTCCACAGTTACCGGGTACCATGATACCCCTTGGTAAGACTGGTAAACAGACCTCTGGCTTCTATAACAATTGTCAAAGATCTACAAATAACAGTCTGGCTTAGTGTACTTTCCGAGGCACAGAAACATAGACAGAAACTTTTCAGTTGTTTTTAACGTACTATACTTAAGAGGTTTTCAAGAGTGCCGTGTAAGGACATACACAGACTTCCCTCACTCTCACAGTCTGATAGGATGGGAATGTGACACGCCCGGGAAATATCAATAGTTGGACTGATAGTTTTGTGTGTATATATGGAAAAAAAATCAACCATGTTAAAATACCAGTTACGCTCCAAACCGTAGAACTGGTGATCGTTTGGTCTTCTTATTCTTTCATCGTGTGGGCTGCATTTTACTAAACTAACCAGCTCTGTCAGAGTTTTCTCAAATCCGCCTGATGGCCTCTGTAGGGCTAGACGAGTGGCATAAACGCTAGTAGAATAGAATAAAAAATGTATGGGAATGACATTCGTTTACGACTAGCTATCTGTCATTCAATGTCATTCTCATATACATTTAGTATTCTATTCTACTAGCGTTTTTGCCAGTGCGTTGGGCTAGCCTACGGAATATGGAATTGTAATACCAACTACCTCCATCTCGATCTCAAACTGCCCACCATCCAACAGTTCATGAAACGTGCCGCCAAGCATTACTTTGATGCTGCCGAAAAGCATCCAAACCCTCTGGTCGTCTCGGCCGCCGGATACGCACCCTCCCAGATCAGTAAAATTCGCCGACCGAGGCATACTCTCACCATACCCGATGACGCTATAACCCTCTACCAAGAGAGCAGTAGGTCCACTAGCACTCTACACAAACACAGACCGCGTTTGTATCGACTTCGCCGCCGAGGTCCATCGCGACGACCTTGTCCATGCCCTCCCGACCCTAGCTTGACTAGCCAGCCCGCGAGCTGAGCTAATAGCTTTAAAATTCCCGATTATAATAATCAAAATTTATTCTGATCCAGCCTGTCCCTTGCTTTCCTCCCCCAGCGACGCCCTAAGCCGAGGCCCGTACCCCACTAGGGGGTGCCCTTAGCGTGTAGTCGCTTAGTTTTGTAAGTTAAGCCCTGGCTGGAGGCCCTAAATTTATTTAAGGCACTTCACAGGCAAGCCCGGTTAAGCAGTCGACAACCTTCTAGGTTGACCTGCGAGATGCCATACACAACAAAAAAATAATACCAACTACCATAGATATATATGTTACTAAAGTAACTAGATGTGCAATCACCAAGCAAAATGCGTGCCATAAAGGTTCTGACCAGTCATAATTCATGACATCTGTCACTTGGTAGCCAGCTTGAATCTATCAGAGTACAGCAGGACGATTTTAACAATAATATGGGCAAATTTGTAGTAAATGCCATCCTTATCATACAGATGTCATGAATATTACGTTTCGGTTAGTGTGAGAGAGATAGATATAATTTTACATCAAAATGATTACTAGTTTCAAAGCTACGTCTGCATTCTAAAAAATGGTTACGTTTTTGTGACCGCGTAATGTTCGGGATTGCATCTTTATGGATATATCTCGATGCCAACTACTATCAAGTTACTAGGCACGGTTGTGTAACACCGTAACTTACCTGACTCCGGGCTGATTTATGATTTTTTAAACCCACATAGCGATAGATACGGAGAGGTTTTTAGTCAGTAAGGTCTGACATTTCATCCAGCCTCATCCATGGCGGGGGGAGTCTATTGATGATATCCCGGTCGAAATAAAGGATGCGGGTAAAGGATGCGAAGGTAAGTTAGTCAGTAATAAAACTCAAAAAAATCATATGTTCTTCTTTTATTGTTGGTCTAATTATTAAATTCGTTAAGGCAGTTTGTTAATAAGTCCACTTCTTACTTCAAATTGATCCCTGTATTCCGAATTATTCCTAGTACATTGCATTTACAATTTATGTCACATTGCGAGGGTATTAAGAAAAAAAAACAAAAATAAACAACTAACTAACCGCTTCGCAATTCAAATTTTGTCAGTTGCATATTGAGCGTGGTGCGATACAGACGTGTGCTAGCGTTCTAAATTCAAAAACAAAAATCCGTTTAAAAATTATGATTGTAACAGAAAATTCTTAGGAAGAATCCAAATGCTGATGGTGTGCGACAATTACAAAAATATCGCGTGTTTGGGGTCTTTCTCGTGGTAGCACTTGACGTAGTTCCAGGCGGTCTGGTGGGGGGTGTTGCCCTTGTTGGCTAGGCAGGCTTCAATCATCTTCTCGACAGTGGGTTTGTCAGCTAGAAAAAAAGATAAATTTTAGTTTGGGTGCTAAAATGCTTAATAAAATGATCTAATTGGTGTAATAAAATGGGGTCGGTTTCACCCGCATTCCAAGCTTAACGCGCCTGGATTAAAAATAATCTATCTCCATAACAATGTTCATCAAAATCGGTTCAGTCGTTTTACCGTGAAAGCGTAACAAATAAACTCTCTTGTGCATTTTTTTCATATTATTTCAATTCGTCAGAAAAGTCTCAAACAATACATATTTTGTTACTTATGTGAATCTAGCTGACCAAAGCTGATTTAATAAACAAAGTCAACATTATCATTTCAAAGGGACTTTCTCATAATATTATTAGGATGGAAAAAAACCGGCAAGAAACTGTATTCCAAGTTAACTTCATCATCAGCCTATATATTGCCCACTGTTGGGCACAAGCCTCTTCTCATACAGAGAAGGCATGAGCATTGATCACCACGCTTGCTCAAGGTGGATTGGCGATTTCAGACTTTTAAAGTCCAGGTTTCCTCACGATGTTTTCCTTCACCGTTAGTCAGCTGTCAGTGACGCCTATGATATACTTAGACAGTACGTATGACTATAGAAAAGTCACATTGGTATTTGCCAGGTTTCGAAACCGCACACTCGTACACGATAGGCAGGTGCCTTACCCACCACGACCTTTTTAACTTACAAATGTTAGTTGTTTTAGCCAAGTCTTACCTGCGTTAGGAACCTTAGCCAAAGCGACGTCCTTCTTGAACTTGCCTTCCTTGGTCATCAGCTCGGACTTCATCATCATGCAGAGGGCGTACTTCTTCAGGGGCTCGCTTTCCGTCTGAAATAATTAATTAAATAAATATGATGTACAGGACTAAGCGGGGCTCAGTCTTCTTCTTCTTATGCTGTGGGCTGCAGGGTTTACCAATTTAACAAGTCTCAATGACCCCTCCCGCCGTGGGTGGGGCGGAAGGGAGTGTCAGACTCAAACTGACTAAAACCTATCCATGTTCCTTCCTTAGCCCTTTGTATTCCGGGGGCGCGGTATCTCTTTCTAACTTACCGCAGCCCCGGCAGAAACCTAACAAACCCTAATGTCAGAGTTTTCTCAAATCCGCTTGATGGCCTCTGACATAGAATTGTAACAACAACTGCTATCAAGATAACAGTCGTGAACGACGGCTTAACGTGCTCCCAGGCACGGGGGTATAACACCACCAACTTGCAGACTCCAGGCTGCTTTGTGAAATTTTCTAAAAGCCACAAAACGATTTTGGGTCCAAGCCGGGAATCGAACCCGAGACCCCGTTTACAGCAGTCGCGTTATGCAACTACTAGACCACTGGGGCAGTCCCAGGCCTCTGTTTCCATGAGCTCAAAGACATTTCATTATAATATTACCTTATGATGGTATTAATACCGAAAACAAAGAATATTATATTTTATTGTAAATTATAAAATATTTATTTATTTAAATTATAAATGATAATTATTTATTTAAATTATAAATGATAATTATTTATTTTGCAAATAGGTTATATTATAACACTTTTACACTTATTTTTTTTAAAGCTATAATTAGGCGGATTTATTCTGCTATTCGGGATGGAGACAAATACAACAAATCAAAAATCATTTAAATTTTTCCAGCCGTTCTCGAGTTCGAACAAACCAGAGTTTGTTTTACGTATATTAAGATGAGAAACCATACTGAACCTTGTAGTCTCCACCCTTCAGTTTGTTGACTAGCTGCTCATCCACCTTGGTCTCCGTCAGGCATTCTGATCGGTGTTTCTTCAGCTTCTCCTTTTGTTCATCAGTGAGGGCCTGCATAGGAAAATATTTATTAGTAAGTAGGTAGATAAATTATCCTTAAAGATCCCTAATTTATTTTTGTATTTAATTCTACAATTTTCACTGGCATTGAAAAGTAGGTATAATCATCAATAATAAACTTTTATTTATAATAGAATTTAGAAAATTTTATATATATATATTTTTAATTTAATTATAAATATGTTTTTTTTTTATAAAATGTTTCGATGCTTGTTACTTAATCACGCAAGAATAGCGGAATGGATTGTGATAAAGTACAATGAATAAAAGAAGTTTGTAATAAATCCCTATGTAATATGAAAAATACTTTTTTTTCGTAATAATAATATTATTGTATTTTCCAATAATACTACAACAAATAAATAAATAAATATCGCAGGTGTGATACAATACAATGAAAAAAATACAATCTTTTTAAAATAAAAAATAATGGCGAGCAAATAATTAAGCGTTCTATTTTATTTAAAAAAATACTAACCTGAGTTAACAAAATGCAAGCGGCGAATACGAACAAAGTCTTCATCTTGATATTAAACTTGTAATAATAGTTTCAACTTGATATGTTTTAGCTGCGCAGGAGTTGTGTGGCGGGTCCTTCGGGCTACTGGCTTATATATACCGGCTAGCAGTAAGATTCAGAGTATTGATGATAATCACCGACGGATTATATGGGATTGACAACATTTTGCGTGATTAAATCCTACGTACGAACCAGGATGATAGACGCAAAGAAATCTTTTTATATAAATTTAAAAAGCAAAACTTTATCTTAATTCGAAATTTTATACGTATTTTACCTACCGAATAAATGTCTTGTTTAAACTTATCAGGCAGACTGACCTAACTATTATTAAATCCATGACCGTTATTTGAAGCTTACTATTTGAGATAGGCCCTATCTGTTTTCCGGTGCTTTATGTCCTTTTTTTTTTCTCTCCTGTACATCTGTCTCGCTCGCACACTCCCCACTAGGCAGGTCCGAGCTCAGTCGGAGGCTCGGAGGCATTCACGAATCATTGGCGTCTTGTTTTCCGGCGAGTACGGTTGTCTTCACCTACATTAAACCGTAAATAGAAGTATCACCAGCGCGTGAGTTAATTAAATTTTTAAACGGTTTTACCGTTCGTATTTAAATTCGATTTGATATAACCTTTGTAATTCAAATTGATTACGGGTATGTAACGTATTTTTAGCGTTATTTTTCTTGTTTCTTTTTGTTCTAGAAACATTTACCTATTGTACTTTCTCCTGGTTTCAGTATAAAGTGTCATAATTATTACTGTGTCCTAGTGGTGAATTTTTGTTGTTTTACAGATTTTACATATACTTTTTAAGAGGGTAGGTCACCTTTTAAAAAGTTTTTACTTTTAGGATGGATGATTTAGATAGCATGTAGGTACTATATGTGAACCGTGAGTGTTGAGGAGCCGCGACATGATTTATCGCGGGATCCCCAGTTCTCGGAAACGTGCAAAGACAAATCGGCGGATGCATAAGTTAATCCGAGAGGTGAGTGAATTATGTATTATTTATTTGTGTGTGTCTGCTGACACTATAGTTTCGGCCTATATAAATCATGATATAATCTTAAATAAAAGAGTAACGAGTATCTTAGAACACGCAGTCGTATCATTTACACTGGTGACCCCGACGTGATCCTCACCCAGCTACGGACCCGGCCCTAGGCCTGCCGGCTGGTGTGAGGACATAGTCATAGCCATCCCGACGTGATCCTCACCCAGCTACGGACCCGGCCCTAGGCCTGCCGGCTGGTGTGAGGACATAGTCATAGCCATCCCGACGTGATCCTCACCCAGCTACGGACCCGGCCCTAGGCCTGCCGGCTGGTGTGAGGACATAGTCATAGCCATCCCGACGTGATCCTCACCCAGCTACGGACCCGGCCCTAGGCCTGCCGGCTGGTGTGAGGACATAGTCATAGCCATCCCGACGTGATCCTCACCCAGCTACGGACCCGGCCCTAGGCCTGCCGGCTGGTGTGAGAACATAGTCATAGCCATCTCTACGTGATCCTCAACCAGCTACGGACCCGGCCCTTGGCCTGCCGGCTGCAAAACTGAAAGAACCTGCGGTTCCTAAGGCATTAATAGTATTTATTAGATAATTTATTGAAAGCCCTTCAGGATATACAATTTTTTAACAAAAGTGAATGAAGTGAGGTCAGGTAATCTGAAGTACAAAAATCATATTGCCATACACCTGGTTTTATTGACCTAGGAATAATGAGGAGATTCGTGCGTATGATCAGTTACTAGCTTACGCCGCTCTCACCTTTTGTGCGCTGAAACAAACTACTATCCTGGGCTCATACAGAACAGTATTTAAATTTTAATAGCTGGATAAGTTCGCGGAGGTTTTCTTTCGAAAGGTGATTTCCACAAAGTGTCTTCAGATTTGTTGCAGCTTATCTGTGGAAACAGGGAGCCGAGATGGAATAACTAATCATGTTCGTGATCCTTTAATAAAGGAAACGCTACGCATGATTCCACCATTGACCACCATTTATTCGAAAGTGAAGCGTTTACCGCTGCCCTTAAAAAAAAAAAAAGAAAAAAAAAAAAAAAAGTGAGTCGAGTTAAGAAGGCATTTGTGCCCTTAACCAAACCTACAAGTGGCTCTGCTTCGCAAGCAGGACCAAATAAGGCTGCACGCCTCCCCCCGCAGGGGACGGCTCTCTATCATGGACCCTCGCAGGGTACCAGCCATGGATGCTGCGCCTCTATGCCTCATCCACATTATCAATACCGCCTGTCCTCGCAGGACTGCTATCATGAACGTCCTCAGCGACAGAACAATCAGAGTGACCGTCGCACGGCACCTGCAAGTAATAACAGTACAAGTAACCTACAAGTGGCTCTGCTTCGCAAGCAGAACCAAATAGGGCTGCACGCCTCCCCCCGCAGGGGACGGCTCACTATCAAGGACCCTCGCAGGGTACCAGCCATGGATGCTGCGCCTCTATGCCTCGTCCACATTATCAATACCACCCGTCCTCGCAGGACTGCGGTCATGAACGTCCTCAGCGACAGAACAATCAGAGTGACCGTCGCACGGCGCCTGCAAGTAATAACAGTTCATTTCGCCCGCGGGGCGCGGCTAAAACTACAAGCCGCAGAGTCAGGGCAGAGGAAACCGCAAACACCGCAGAGTCTCCTCTGACTACAACTCTGGAAACAAAAATCGTAAGTACTGACTCGATATAATTCAGGGCGTTTCAACTGGCACTATTTTACAAGGGATGGGAGGAAATGGGAGCTCCAAACTTTGTTTCGCAAAATAACAGGGTATCGCATACCCTATCATCTAAAACCACCCTAGTCCATTGAAAAGTTAAGATTTGGGATTGCGTTTTTTATAGGACGCAATTTATTTTTCTTTTCATGTGTAGGGGGGGGTCAGTGTAAAGCTAAAACCAAGTTTGTGGGGTCGCCGCCCTCGTCCCACTGCCGCCATCTTGAAAATAGGGATTGAAATGGTTTTTCCGATATATCTCTTAAACTATTTAAATGTTAACAAAAAAAAAAAATATTGACCATTTTTGTAGATCGTTTTTCGAGGAACAACTTTTATATAAATCATTTTTTTCATTAAGTCAATAGCTAAGGTTTTACAGCGCTCCGAAGTGAGTATTATTGTTTCAGTACTCTTAACTATACATATATTATACGTGTGTACTAACAATGTGACATCAGTTAATGCAAAATTAAAAAATAATAATAATAATAATAACAATGGCTTTTCTTGCCTGCAAGAATTACATAGCCTAGTGGACCTTCTAAACTTGTGCCACAGGGCAGACTACATCAAGGATATCAACTTACCAGACGAAGTCCTAGAAGATCTTCGGTGGTGGCTTCACAACTGCCACCAGACATCTGCAATCCATCTTCCACCACCGCACTCACTTTGTGACCACAGACGCTTCCGATCTAGCTTGGGGAGCTCAGGTATGCGGACTGCTCAAGAATAGCATCTATACTGCAATCTCAAAGAGATGTTGGCAATATTAATGGTGCTCGAAACCCACGGTCCTCTACTGTGCAAGTCCACTGCTCTGTTCCAGTGTGACAATCGAACAGTTGTGGCGGGCCACTTGCGGAACGAGGGCGGCACGAGACTCGTGCCGCCCACCTCTGATGGAGGTAACGCAGAGTGTTCTGCTTACTAGCTTTTCATCAAATAAATCTGTCAGTCAATTTATACCCGGGGTTGTGGAGGTCAAATAGGCAGTCGCTCCATGGAAAACACTGGTGCTCAGCTGCATCCGGTTTTGACTGGAAGCTGACCCCAACATAGTTGGGTTTGAGTTAGCTAAACAGGTGATGAGGCAATTATATACCCGGCATTTACAACGGACATGCGGATCACCTGTCCAGACACAAATGAGTTCCAGAATGGCATCTTCTACCCGCTTGCAGGGATTATATTACATATTATTTCACAAGTTTGGTACTCCGGAGTAGATCTATTTGGGTCCAGTCGGGCAAACGTGGCAGCCAACTACGTGTCTCTGGATTTTACAGACACCCAAGCGATATTCCACAATGCTTTTCCCGGAGGGGGAACTACCGCCTTGCGTGGGTGTTTCCACCACCATACCTGATACCCAAGGTGCTGGCTCATCTCAACTCTGCGACCGGGCTGTACCTGTTAATCGTTCCCCGGATGGGGTCGGGTGTTCTGGCGGGCCGATCTCAAAGCCCGAGCAGTAGCAGTCCCGTGGTCGATCACTAATCTCGGGAAGAATCTAATAGATAGCAGGACCGGTCTGCCACCCCCTAAAGTTCAAGAGGTGGCACTCGAAGTCTGACGGATCGGAAAGTTTAACGGGTTGGAATGAAGATCAAATACAATTACTTAAATCCTCGTGGTGTACTTCAACTCTTAAAACCTACGAGGTCACGTGGGATCGATGAGTATCTTGGTCTAAAAAGTATAATTTGAACCCTTTCACCCTACAGGGTCCATCGTTGCTAGATATCTAGCAGACCTATACCTAATCGTCAAATTTTCTTAGATTGATTACACATATGTATATTGATTCATAAATCGGTGGTGGCTACTCTGTGCAATGCCGAAGATGCTGGACGAATAAGTTCGCATATATTAGTGAAACACTTCTTTAAGCCAATTGCTTTAAAGAAGCCGGTCACCCATAAGCCTCCAGTCTGGAATATAGATGCACTGAACTCCTACTTAAGTTTAAACACTATAGATGAAAATAATCCTTTTCCTGCTTCTCGACTCACACTGTGATTGCGGGATGGGTTTAAACTGTACTAACAGAGGCTAGTATACCCGTTACACCGCGTAGTCTCCGTTCAACTGTATCTTCAAAAAAATTGGTCTGATAACCTTCCTTTGGATGAGATTTTGTCCAGAGGAAATTGGAAGTCTAAAGAGACTTTTACACGCTTCTACAGACGAGAAATTAGCAGTATCTGCTAGCAACGGCATTACTAGAATGTTTAAGCCAGCTGATTGAAGTTTTTATTTTCATTGATTTTTGATCTTTTGAAACTCAGATTATATTAATAGAAGACTGTTGTTATTACAGATTTGTTCATGATTGGTTTTGTTGCATTTATTATTGTACAAGGTAAATCTTATGTTATAAAGTATCATAAACATGATCCTATGTAAAGCATTATTTATTTCTTGCACACTCTGAAGCTCTTTTTATATAATAATACATTATTAGTGGCAATCGCTTAATCTATAGGTTTATATTATTTTTATGAAGTCAATCAAACTTACTTCACATTGGCGTCCCCACCACCAGGCGATAACAAACACGTCTCAAATAGTAAGCTTCAAATAACGGTCATGGATTTAATAGCAGCGTTTTACCTGAAATAAAACGCTTATTAAATACTTACCTTATTTGAAGCTTACAAATAATTTCTGCCTGGTATTTTCGACTCAATGATTCGTGAATGCCTCCGAGCCTCCGACTGAGCTCGGACCTGACTAGTGGGGAGTGTGCGAGCGAGACAGATGTACAGGAGAGAAAAAAAAAAGGACATAAAGCACCGGAAAACAGATAGGGCCTATCTCAAATAGTAAGCTTCAAATAAGGTAAGTATTTAATAAGCGTTTTATTTCAGGTAAAACGCTGCTAATAAAAAGCATTTTTTTTTTGGGAAATCGCTATAAAATCCTTGGTTTATAGTGCTATAATATTATATAGATTTATCAGTTTTTGTTTTATTTATTAGAAGAGAACAAAAATACCATCGAATTGAGAACCTTCTCCTGTTTTGGAAGTCTGTTAAAAAGAAGCGAAATTGCTGTATATTTATTCTGCACTTCTAAGTATGAGTAGTTCAACTTATTGACTCAATGTGGAAAGTAAGATTCTATCTGAAAAAAAAAGCCTGTGCATGATAAAAAGAAAAAAGTTGAAATATCTAACATTTTGAGGAATAAAATACTAAATAATTTTGGCCTTTCTTTAAACAGAAGTTTGTATTAACTTAGCAGTTTGTATTTCATTTACTACCAATGAATTTTGGGGTCAACAACCGTCTGGAGTTTTGCTCAACTAAGTAAGAGTCGGGTTAAGAATTTCTATAATCTGAGAATTTATTATCTGAACTTTATGCGGCTATTCGGGCGACTGTTCTGTCATGTCATAGATATTTATTGACAGTACGACAGGGTTTTTTTTTGCAACCACCATGTTTACCGTGCTTCCATGTTCTATAGGCGAATTTTATCAAATAAAATTCAAAAATCGTTTATTCAAATTAGGCTGAAAATCAGCAATGTAAAATTTACAAAAGACAGCCCCAAAATCACCACTTCTTATGTGCTTTAGCTGGGAAGAAGAAGTGGCGCAACAAACTCCCCAGCAATAGAAAGTGTAAATAAATATAATTCTAATATAGATGTCCAATGTAAGGCGTAAATAAATATATGATTACATTCTAATAAAACTCAATCTTGACACATGAAATTAAGATTAAAACTATTTATTGAATTATATTTTTGAAAATATTTTCTTATCAAAAGAGCTGCAGTTCCACCTACCTATTTTATATTTTAATATCACCCGAAGAAAAATAATTTAATTAATTCAATTAAAATAATCATGTCAAAAGTTGTCAACACCTGTGAAACACGTGGGTAGTTCTGGAAAGATCCGGGCGTGTCTTGTGTGTGCGACTATAGTGTCGCGGTCACATGGGACGCCATCTTGTTTTTTACTATTTTTTCCTTCAGATATTTTTGTACCAGATATCATCTAAACTATGCTTGCAATGCTTTGAATAAAAAGATAATTGCATACATATTTTTGTTGGGTTTGTATATTCTTTGAAATGTCAACATTTTTTTTTGTATTAATAATATGTTAAAGAATAGCAAAATAATTTTATGTAGATTTTTTTATGCAAAAATATATGCAAGTCTTTTAGATATATTTTTTTATTCTTTAAGAATTTTATTTTTATAATTTCGTTAATATTGATTAGTCTGCCCCCGAAAGTATTTCATGCCTTTTTTAATATTGTAATAGCAACTTAAAAAAATATTTTTTTTTGGTCTGCAAGAAGCGTCGTGAAAAGAAGTTTTTATATATAATTTATGTTTTTAATTCAATATTTATTTGATACTTTTGTACCACCCACATTACCTTTAATTATGAAAACTGGTTCTATACCATATAATTAAAATAAAATAAACAAACGTAATTAAATAATTACACTTGAAATAATTTTAATAAATTAAAATATAATTGCATGTCTGTATTTATTCCGCATACCTAGTGGTCTTATCTTTCAGTTCCATATTTAAATTTTAATTTTAATAAATATGAATAAATTGGTGTAGTTTTATTTTAAAGAAAAATATTTTTTTTTATGTAACTTTTTTTCTTTTAAGAAATTTTAAAAATTTTAAGTTGTCAGTGTGTTCACAGCCTAAGCGCTAACTGATAAATTGCGGGTGAACAATCAGCCTAACGACATAATGCAATAACCGACGGACCTGTTGATTTATTGTTGTACGTTGACCCGTATGCCCTCTGTTGCTCACTTGTTTCTGACTATGTCAGACTTTCTTCTTCATTATCTGCCTAGCCTTTTCTCTACTATGTTGGGTTCAGCCAACCCAACTTTTTTTTGTATGGCATCTCGCAGGTAAAACGTGCTGAATTCATTTAAGGCACTTCACAGGCAAGCCCGGTTAAGCAGTCGACAACCTTCTAGGTTTACCTGCGAGATGCCAAACAAAAAAAAAAGTTCGGTCCAGCTTCCAGTCAAATCGAATGCAGCTGAGTACCAGCGTCTTACATGGAGTGAATGCCTATCTGATATCCACAACCCAGTTACCAGGTTACACGATACTCCTTGGTAAGACTGGTTGTCAGACTTTCTGGCTTCTGACTATCCTTACATATATCTACAAATAACAGCCGGACGGCTTAACGTGAGTTCTGAGGCATGGAGGAGTTTCGCTAAGACAAAGATGGTCACCTATCCATGGATCGACCGCGATAAGCTTAGCTTACCTTTAATAATTCGGCCCTTACATAGCCACGAGCTCCTCAACTTTAACTATAGATAAAATGTATTATTATTAAAAGTATCAGTAAGAGTGTTTTAAAGATCCTTAAAACATTAAGCTGGTTGCATTAAAATTGAATGTATTTTTTACGATATTGCTATTTTAGTATCGACAAAGACAAGACAGAGCTCGTGGCTAAGTAACAGCCGCACGGTTCGACCGATCAAAGGTTAAGCTGCGCTTGGCGCGGTCGGTCCGTGGATGGGTGACCATCTATGTCATAGCGAGACTCCTCCGTGCCTCGGAAAGCACGTTAAGCTGTTGGTCCCAGTTGTCATTTGTACATCTTTGACAGTCGTTACGGGTAGTCAGAAGCCAGAAAGTCTGACAACCAGTCTTACCAAGGGGTACCGTGTAACCCGGTAACTGGGTTATGGAGGTCACATAGGCAGTCGCTCCATGTAAAACACTGGTACTCAGCTGCATCCGGTTTAGACTGGAAGCCGACCCCAACACAGTTGGGAAAAGGCTAGGCAGATGATGATGAGTATCGACAAAGTAATAGTACCTATAATTATTATGTCGTAAACTGTAAGATGTAAGGATGAAAAATAAAAACTTTAAACTAGTTATATTTACATTACTTTATTTTTATTGCAAGAGAAGTGCCACGATTTTTTAACATCTCAATATTTCAGACAACCTTCTATACTTACTAATATTATAAATGCGAAAGTAACTCTGTCTGTCTGTTACGCTAATGAAATTTGGTACAGAGATAGAATAGACCCTGAGGAACAACATAGGCTACTTTTTACCCGGGTGCGCTAAGTAGTTCCCTCGGGATGCGGATGAAACCGCGGGAAACAGCTAGTATACATCTCTATGTTCTAATTGATTTTACGAAAAATAATAAACAAAATCATACCCTGATTTATTCTTATTTTCCCATATAGATATAGATAAATAAAATGTCATAAAATAATGAATAATGATGTTTGAAATTGACATAAATGCGCCATCCTTACGCCATCTTGTTAATTTTTGTGGCAGAAGTAGAACAAAATAGGTTAAGACTTTGTTTACATTTTTCGTTAAGTAAACTGGTACAGACTACAGATGTTTGCAGCAGTTTCACGTATGACTAGGCGCCTTCCTATGACGTGCCGAAGCAGGAATAGTTTCGTTGTTGAAAAGAGACGGAGATGTACGATTTAGTAGCTATCTCCCTTTTACACCTGACTAGTGATTGCAAAAACGCGTGGTCATACAACCCTTCATGCACCCGGATGAAAAGTAACATATATAACGATCCCCATAATATCACCTATCTCCATACTGAATTTCATCTAAATCGGTTTGGCCGTTTTACCGTGAAAGCGAAATAAACTTACATTCCCATCCTATTCCTAACTAATAAAATAAATACAAATGTTAGTGCGTTCGTTGGTTTGTTTATTTATTACTAGCTTCTGCCAGCAACTTCGTCCGCGTAGAATAGTGGTGCTCCGCTCCTATTGGTCTTAGCGTGATGATATATAGCCTATAGCCTTCCTCGATAAATGGATTATCTAACACTGCAAGAATTATTTAAATCGGACCAGCGGTTCTTGAGATTAGCGCGTTTAAACAAAATGCTATGCAATGCAATGCTTCACTGCTCTGCTCCTATTAATTGTAGCGTGATGAAAAGTATACTATAACCATCTCAGGAGTATGACAAATAACTGTACCAAGTTTCGTTAAAATCCGTCGAGTAGTTTTTGTTTCTATAGAGTTTATACAGACAGACAAAAATTTTACTGATTGCATTTTTGGCATCAGTATCGATCCCTAATCACCCCCTGATAGTTATTTTGGAAATATATTTCATGTACAGAATTGACCTCTCTACAGATTTATTATAAGTATAGATAGATAGATTTCACAGTAAAATGACTGAACTGGTTTGAATACAATTTGGTATGGAGATAGGTTGAAAGCTCTGAGAGGTTTAATAGTAAGCTACGAAAGGATAGTTTTTATCTGGATGTCGAAAAATTAAATCAAAAGTGAAAATTTTTATTTCACCTAGGCCTCCAAAAAAGCACTTATCAAAGGTCAAATTAGTTGCACGGTTCCAAGTATGGAGAAGAACCGGCAAGAAACTCCATGGATACTCTTTTTACCCGACTGCGACAGAAGGAGGGTTATGTTTTTCGAGTGTATGTATGTATGTCCATTTCTTTGGCACGCCCTACAGCCCAAACGGCTTTGTCTAAATTGTAGTAGTGACATAGGCTATATAGATTTTCAAAATGGCGCCCGCAAATGGCGGAATGGGGGAGGGGGGAGGTTAATTTTTTTCTTACCGTAGCAATATGGGTATCAAATGAAAGCTAGTAAAAACACCAGTTCAAAAATATTCCATATAATACAGTCGGGACCCATTAAATAACCTAGACTCATTCCTATCCAATATGGGTCCCGACTGTCAATGTGGTGATCAACCAGACTTGTTTTATTCTTTTTAGTTTATAATAAGAGTATTTTTACGCAGTCGGGTTTTTTGATTTTTTTATCAAAAGTTGTGTTTACAATGTTATGCTTACAATAGTTTCCTGAGAAAATTATACAATCCCATATGATATACATGAAGAATTTAAAAAGAGTGAAGACCTGGAGAGAACTAGTTTATAATATTAGAATAGGTAAGTGGAAAATATGGTTATTACTACTCCTCTACTATTCTTTGCTAATTAAATTCGTTGCGGGTTGAAGACAGTTAAAATCATTTCAAGTTTCATTTTCTCAGCGTTTTCTGGTGGTCACCACTGTTGATTATGGCTTTCAGGAGTTGCAGTGGTTGAGAATAGCCTTTCACAAGGATTGTGTCCCAAAAATAATTATATTAAGTAGGTGTCCACAGCTGCGGGACGTTCGAAAGAGATACCTCGCCCCCGGAATACAAAGGGCTGAGGAAGGAACATGGATGGGTTTTCGTCAGTAAGAGTCTGACACTCCCTTCCACCCCACCCATGGCGAGAGGAGTAATTTTATGATTTCCCATTCGAAAAAAAGGTAAGTTTCCACATTCATTATTGTTAAAAATAATTACATATGTAACGTGAGATAATTTAACCATACACCTCCTTTGTCATGGAGATGGGTGAACGCTATTGTTTTCAGCATGACAGCATGAAAATATATTATTCTTACTAATATTATTTTTTTCTAGGTGTTTCCATGAATATAAAGACTTTTAGACAGATCAGTGTGATGAATGATGATGATGATGTGATTAATCCAGGTTTTCAACTATTTGTGTAACAAATTTTATCCAAATCAGGATTATATAAAAAAACTGTTTTCGCGTGAAAGAGTAACAAACATACATCGTTACAAACTTTTGCTTTTAATCTATACATATAAAATGCTTTGTCCTGAATGACTGACGGATCACCGCACAGCCTAAACCGCTGATTGTAGAGACCTGAAACTTGGAGAGTGTGTTCTTTGTATGACTTAGGCATCAGATAGGAAAGGATTTTCCAAAATTCTACCCATAAGGGGGTGAAAAAGGGGGACAAACTTTGTATGAAACTCTGTTATTTTTCATCATTTGACCACGCGAGCGGAGCCGCTGGCGGAAAGCTAGTATAATTAATTATAATATTAGGTAGTAGACTAGCGTTTCCCGCGGTTTCACCCGCATCCTGAGGAAACTACTTCGCGCACCAGGATCAAAAGTATCCAGGATATAATTTATGGGTGTACCAAATTTTATTCAAATCCATTTAGTAGTTTTTGCGTAATGAAGTAACAAACATTCTCAAACATTTGCACTTATTTTATTAGTAGGATGCAGTTGGTAATTTTATAAGTCCAGATTCCAGTATAATCTAGTTCAAAAAATCTCCTAAACACACTTGTCGAAGTTCCTACAGAATGGTTTATTCCGGTTTTCAAGTACAACATAAGGCCCATTTTACCGGTTCAGTAAGATTCAACCGGTATTTTATAATCTTTATATGAAGGAAGATTTTATAGGAATTGTCTAGATTACTTGCAATGGGCTGTTATCGGCCTACGTGTATGTTTAGTTTGAGGCCATCTTGATTTCATTTTACTGGCATTGTGTCGGTATTCAATTCTAAGTTTAAATGTGTCGCAGTTGTTTATTTAAGATCTTTATTGAGTGGGGGAGTTAAAGTTCAATGGGAATGCAGTGTGTAAATGTTTAAAGTTAATAAAGTATTTTTTAAATTAGATATTTTGTTATTTATATTTTAATATCTCTAATCGAATAAAAAAGAAAATATTACAAAAAATGATAATGATATTTTGATAAAAATCATTGATGATTTCATTTTTATTTAAAAATAACAGATTTTATAAAAGCAAAAAAATATGTGGGTACATATTAATGGTTACCCTTTTTATAATAAATAGAATTATTTAAGTATATTACAATATAATTCTATTAAAATAATATTTACAAAAAAAATATAAATCAATTTCAAATTTTATAAAATAAATTGAAACACGAGATATGAATAATGTTTTCAAACAAAACATCAATACCCATTATATCTGCCAACTGCAATATTTTGGAGAAAGTCGATGAAAACGTTGCAAACCGTATAAATATAACCGTAAGAAAATTTTGGCAGTACACTACGCATGCGCACTTTTACCCCAGCTTAACCTTAAAACATAAAGTTTTAGACATCGCGCTAAAACAGTTTGGTGTTCCACCTATCTGCGGTTGTGAAAATGTAAACAAATGAATTTTGGAAAACATCGTGAATATTTTTAATTGGAAAATAACAAATGGAAATTTTGTATTATTAATTGAATAGTTTTATAATGGATTCTAATGTTTGTGTCGTGGTAAATGTGAGTGGTGAGTAATGTTTTTTTTTCCTTTTTATTATTTGTAATTTTACTTTTCCTCTGTTTGTCTTTATATGGTTTAGTGTTTTTGTTAAAATATGAAACTTGGAGGACTACCTACTACGATTTACTTTGGAAAAAAGTATTTGTAACGTAACCAATTTTTAAACACTAGTTAAAGCAAAACTGATTCGTATTATCCAAATAATTCAATTTAAAATTAAGAATTATGAAAAAAAACAAGTATATATTTCATTCAAAATCACTTATGATACAAATACTTTTTGAAGCTCACTGGTTTATATTCAATTATGTATTTTTTATTTAATTTAATATTAATTAAGTTTATACTAAACTACTAGTCCATTAGTACCTCACGAATAAGATAAACTTTAAGCAAAACCATTTATTTTTATGAATTTAGTGCTAATACTATTTAAATCATTAATACCAAATTATTGTTAGCAGATATGTACGAAGTATTATAATGTCCAAAACAAAAATGTAGTAAACATATTCCTATCATGTACACAATGTATCTTTAAAATCTAGCCAAAAAGATGACAGTGTGAAATAATAATGGAGGGAAAAAAACCTTTTAATAAAGTTATTTCATAAATCTATTCATCAAAAAAATCTTTTTATAGACATTAAAAGAAAAAAAAGTAATAAAAAAATCTCTAACGAAACTTTAATCAAAGTCTTCATAAACGTAGCCAGCTTGTATGCAGTAAACAGACAAGTCCCAACTTCAGACTGATACAGAAACTCCGCATTGCGCAGCACCAAGTCTCACGAACTTCATACCAGTAGAAAATAACACACATCAACACGAAAAACGTACATTTTTAACAATAAAAAATATATTAACAACATCTGTGATAAAACAATAACACACACGTTTTATAAAAAGCTCGATTTTATAATAGAAGTTGGTATTTTATTAGTGTTAAACGTTTTTCTATTGATTGTTTTGATATTGAAGAACGGGTGGCGTGTCTGCTGGTAAGTGTAATTTTTCATGTGTTTTTAGTGTTAAATTATCATTAATGTGCTCATTTATATTTAAAATAACAATAATAAAAACAAAATATTACTCCGTGTGACGAAATCATAAAATAATGTTTATTAAAGTAATTTTATTTCAAATGACTGATTTCAGTGCACAGTTACCCAGTAATTGATCAAAAAAATTAAATTTAATTGATATAATACGCAATGCGATTTTGTGTTAAATGATAAACAAATATAATATAATAAAAACCTGTTGATCGTGACTACTCATAGATGTTAGACTCTTAAAATTAGAGTAAAAAATAAATTCATTCGTTTTTTCATATCATATTTTGTTAGAATTAATATGGCAAAAAATCAAACCTAAACCATGACACATACTTTGTTTACGTGTCCCTTAAATTATCAGACTATCTTTCCATCCAGTATATAACATCCGTTCTAAATTTAGACTGCAATCAACAGTACCACTCTCAATATAAATTACTCATGAGATCACCTCATTCCTCAACCATTGCGTGTATATTTTTTATAATTATACTTTCCGGCCGTTGACATATTATGTTTATAAAAAAGACCCTACCACCGAAGTTGTCCGCACTGCAGCGTCTAATCGATCGCGACACCACGCATGCGCAAATAAGCAACATTTACGTCAGTGGTCATAGAACGCGGGTGGGAAGTCGACGACATGCCGAAACCGACACCCGTCGAAGATCTCGTGGTCCCTCCTCAGGACACTAAAATATGTGGAACAATATGCATCTGTCAGATGACGGCAGTGCTCAGTGCTGTGTCCTTAGTGTACCTAACAGTGGCGATCTACATGCCTTACACTCGAGCCATCGCGTCCGGGATCGATCCCACTCCGATTATGTGCACCACAACACGGGCCATCAACAAAGACAACTGTGACTGGGGATCCTGTGGTGAATGGTGCCTCAGCAAGACCTCCGGTGCCTGCATCCAGATCTACGTCAACGTCAGAAAGAATGGAACGTCTTTACTATTGTCTGAATGTGGGAGTGCTGCGAATAAAACCTGCTTCGGTATCGACCAAGAGAACGCCAAGAAGTACCACTGCATCAGAGACGAATGCAAAAACTTGACTGGAACATTTAACTGTACTGAAGGAAAATGTATCAACATCACAGATGCTTTCGAGTGCGCCTTCAGAGAAACGGATCCACCATTAAAATGTTCAGGTAGAAGAGGCAAGATTACTTGTATAGACGTACATGGACTTTTCTCGTGTAACAGAGGCACTTGTCGAAGGATAAGAACACCTTATAATTGCGACCGCAGATGCGTCGACATTCCTACCCGGAACAAGAATGTGATAGTTTTAAGTGGGGACAGAGTGTTCTTAGCAAGATGTGCAAAATTAGTTCAGGAAGAGAAAAGTGAAATAGTTTGGACTGATTCAGGGGAAGAAGTTCTAATGTTGTCATGTCATGCAGTCCATAACGGAACTCAAGGGGTCGTCGCTATTGATTGTATTAACGCTGCCTTACTGCCACGCACAGATATCGCCGACCTGACAAATTTTACGTATCTACAATATTTATATCAATCTAGAGCAACTCCAAATCGTGTGATCGCTCCATCTGAAGTGGAACTGACATTAGCTAATGACAGCCGCCTGATGATCAACCTAGAAGGTTGTGTTAATACTCTGGCTGATGAATGCAAAGAATTCCTGAAAGATTACGGCCGTGATGGTACAGACCACAATGCCAAAGCAAGATTCCCTTGCTTCTATATGGAGAATAGCCCTGACACAGTTGTGGCTCGATTTGATCTAGAAACTACATACCGCCAGTTCTTAGTCGCATTGGTGCTGCCTACAGTGCTGGTTGTGGTGTCTTGTATAACTCTGATGTTGTGTCAACGGACCATTGAAGTTGGTGATGATGCAAAGATGAGATTTAAGGGTTGCGCTGGTGGTCAGGCTGATATGCAATTGCATCCAAACGATCCTGTTTCTCCACTCTGAGATCAGTCACGTGAGATAAATATTATTTTTAATTAACCATTTAACCAGTTTAATATTTAAATATTGCTATTTTTAAAAGATCAGTTGATGTAATTTAGAAAACCTTTCATGCCATGACGTTTACTTTTACATAATTTAATCCTCTTCATCTTTAGCTATAAAAACTCGAAAGGGATCGATGGTAATGCATAATTCATTAGCTTTAGCCTAATCAATAGTGCCAACGACAAAATACGTACTGCCCTTGACATAGTTCCGTGACTGAGGGTGTTTTGTACTGAATATTTTAAGGCACAGGCTTTTAATGCGATAATTTGAAAGATTTGCGTCAAACATTTCTAGTTTAGCATCTGAGAATTAGTATTTTGTACTTTGAAAGACATGTCTGATGGATTTGAGTTTAGACGGCAGTTATTCGTTGTAAGGTGTGGTGGTCTCATTAAGATTTTAGTTACATGTTGTTAATTACTAAAATTACACTTACTACTTGTTGACATAACAGACAGTAAAACTACGGTTACGTAAAAAAAATCATTATTTTTTATAGATAGTTTCAAAATTTTGTATCAAATAGCTGTATTTTTTTCTGTTTCAGGCGTTCCCCTCCTTTGTGAGGGTCCGGCTAGTTCACTAAGAGACGATTAACCTGCTTGCAATGCTTTCAACTGGCTGACACTCCCTCCAGATGTCTACTATGAGCAGATCCAGGGCAAGCCTATCACCAGCAGCCTCAGAAAGGTCGACGTTACCTATGGGAGCGTCTGCCGAACCAGGTAGCCCGGACTTTAAGTCTTTGGAACAGCCAACGAGGGAGCAGCTTCTAACCCACTTTTTTGAAAGATTCAAGTTCTACACATCGCTCTGTCTTGGAACGTCAGCCATACTCGCAGTATTTGCTTTTCTCTTCTTGATACCGTTCGTCGTCGAGCCTGCTATACAGACAATATTAGCAGAGTTTGTGCCAGAAGCCGGTATCTGCTCCGTATCTGAACACGTGCACGCCGAAACTTTGACTAATTGCACCTGGGCGTCGTGTAGAGAAGGATGTACGACCGCTCACACCAAATGTCATAAGATACGTGTAAATTTAGCTAGAAGACCGTTTGTAGAAAATGCACCAGTGCCGACTGAATGGGACGAGACTGATCTAAAGTTTCTTATAAACCCTGAAGGTTGTGGGTATCCTCCGCGGGTGAATTGTTCAGTTTTTGCAACTGATTACGCGGGTCCGAGGGCCCCGAAGATTTTTCCGTGTTACTACAGTTTGACGAGGTCGGATCTGGTGGTGGCTAGGTACTCGTGGGAGTCGACGGTAAGGGGACTGATCCTGGCCCTGGTGCTACCCACGACGGTGTTCGTGTTCAGCCTGAGCGTGCTCGCGTACTGGCACTGTCGTTGCTGCGACAGGGCGTGTAACAGACGGGTGCACGCCGAATCGTTCGCGAGCAAAGAAGAGTTAGTATTGTGAACTTTTTCATATTTTTTTCTTTTTTTGTAGATTTTTTTATTGCCAGAATATCTACCACATTTATGTTGTTGTATTTTCTGCGAGGATTTTTTTGTCTGAGTGTATCGTATCGGTATATATACAATACTAATTATGGTCATGGTAGAAAGACAAACCAGTAAGTAGGTGGTTGGTTTGGAACTGAATGCCTAGGGATGGACGATCATTTTGATATCGCCACTGCTAGATATATTTTTTTAATAAAATATTTTTTTTCACAACGTTATTTTATAAGTAATTGGTGACGATAATTAATGTAGCTCTTTTATTTTTGTATTTTTTAACATAAATAGTGCAAAATTACTGGACTTTCAGGTCCTACCTCAAGTATGGTGTTGGAACATCGTAGTTTAATGGATTATAGTTTTAACAAGTACGTTTTATATTAGAACTTTGCACTGTGCTGTGTGGACAAAACATTAATAACTTTCATAGTTTTTTTTGTACATTATCACTGGTACTAACATTTTTGTCCTAGTAACAGTACTTTCTATATCACCCACAGTATATTAGGTAGATATATCCACAGTTTAATAGGTACTTAAATAGTTTTTGCAATTATTAGCACAATAAAGTATTTTTAGGCTATATTGTAGATAAATTAATTATTACATCAATAATACTTGTCCATAATTTATGCTTTAATAATTCAAATCAGTCAAATCTTTACTCTTTTATTAAGATTTACTCAAAACTTTTCCAATTATAATTTTCTCAGACTGTTTTTTTTCAAATTTAAATAAGCAGATTAAATTATTAAACAAAAAACACTGTTTAATATTTTATAAATCAATCAAAAATAAAATATTCATTTTTTATATTCATCTATTTTTATTTTTTATTTTACAGCAGCAAATTGTTGTGCGAGTTGGATGATGACCCGAGTGATGATGTGTTCTGACGCCGAGCTTCAGCCGCCCGCCGCCGCGCCTCCCCCCGGAACCCTGCAGGCTATGCACAGCTGTAAAACGACGCGGTTCCTGCGTGGTTTCTGCGTTATTACTGCGTGGTAACTGCGTCATCTTTCCGTAGCCTTTAAACTTTATCAAGACCTATCAGTTATTTGAGTAAAGTAGTTTACTCAAATAACTGATACAAAAATTACTTATTCATTCTACTATCGGTTGAAATGTTTAAATGAAATTGGAAGGTTGTGACATTAAATTTATGCTCATTAAGGATTCATCAATGTGTTGTTTAAAAATAAAATAGCCTGACTTGTTCCTTGAGTCAATGTAAGTCGGTGTGTTAAAGTTATTTGATACGAGCGGCCATGTTTGTCAATTTCTGATGGTCCTTGATATTTGATAAATAATCAATGCATTTCTTATAAAATTTTAACTTTTCAACCGATAGTCTTTCTAGTATTTCTGGCCAATAAAATTTCCATAGAGCATTTGCAAAAAGGGAAAGTGCAATTACCTTACTAAAAGGCTGCAAAATGTATTGGGGAGGTGTTAAAGTCAGACCAGTATTAATAAATTATTACAATTGGCGGGCAAAAAGGCTTACGCTTTAAAGCATTTAAATAAAAAAATAATATAATGTAACAACGTCTCTTTATTCTAAAACTGAGCTATGCCGGATAGTATTAAGTCATTTATTTTATATTTTTTGCTTCCGGAAACGCGTGATTATTATTTTGTTTTGTACTTATAATAATTAAACATAGTTAGAAAAAAAAATATCATTCAAAATGTCATGTTCAAAATTGTGTACCTTAATAAAATAATGATTCATAAATATTTTCGTCCACATATTTGAAAAAAGAACAATTATTACTTAATAAAATTAAAAAATAATAATCATAAATTCATTTCGAAATAAATAAGTAGAAATCACTTTCAAGACTTTAATCTCACGCCTAAAGTAGCAAAATAATACAATTATTGTACATAAAATAATAATTGAATAGATTAAATTATGGTTTTAACCCTTAATTTGACAAGAGGAAAAATTTTAAAAACTTTTGTTTCTTTTCACATTTTCGGCTTCACTAGAGGTTGTTAGGACATGAAAAAATAATTTAAAAAATCTGGTATTACCTCATTTCCTGAAAATGCATGTCCAGTATACTGGACCTTGCCAGGTTTGCCATAAAGTTGTCGATAATTTTGATGTGCTGTATAATACACATTGCCGAATTATTACTTTCTAGGACTTATTTCTATTTTATGCAAGTGATAAAATAAAATATAATAAAACGCAAAAACAATAACATGTTTTGTATTGTATTACAAAATCTTTATTTTTTATGAATATAATGAGGCACATTTTACTTATTCTAAGTGAGATCAATAATATAATCAGTCTGAATGAAAAGATACGTAACAATTATTATTCTGAATTTTAGATAAAATTAAACAACTACAATATTATAATCAGTCAACATACTTAGAAACTTTCACTTACTATGATA
Source organism: Pyrrhia umbra (assembly GCA_963891755.1). NCBI lineage: Eukaryota > Metazoa > Arthropoda > Insecta > Lepidoptera > Noctuidae > Pyrrhia > Pyrrhia umbra. The sequence continues at coordinate 10,500,122 of OY982937.1, read as the reverse complement.
ATCATAAAAACTATTTCTTTTACGTACTTTGGTTGCACTTTACACAAGTTTTGCAGCGACCGTATGACTCTCCAAAACTAGGGAAATGGCCAATACTATCATAGCGGACACTGTCATCTGTTCGACAGCTGTTGTTTACAGATATACGAGATCTACCTTTATTCTGTAACTCTCTTGCTAATTGCCACCGAAAAGACTTCAAAGGCATGTGCTTCACTGCCCGATTACTACAATCTCTGCGATAAACTAACCATGCGTTGTTCACACAAATGTCGAGCATTTGAGCAAAGATTGCAGTATACCAACGACGGCTCTTATACGTAGTCCGGTACAACGCAACCAGCATATCTGCGAGATCGACGCCTCCCATGATTATTATAATGCTTTATAAGTTCCGGACAATCCACATCAACACGGGCTTTCATTTCCTTGCTGTACCTCTTTATTTTTCCTACAGGGTAAGCATCAGCGCACGTACCGATTAGAGTGACCACCTTATTGTCGTACCATTTAACTATTGCTATCTTATTGGTATTATCAACGACTTGGCAATAAGAACCTCTACCTTTCTTTTTAAAGATTTATTACTCATCAGTAGTTTGTCACAACCTTTGGCGTATAGTGCCTAAACTAAATATACCACATTCGTCTCTAAGGTATATTGCCAAATCTAGAGTCGAGAAATAATTGTCAAAATACACGACGCAGGCTCTCGTCTGTATTGTCTTGCATAAAGCAACGACAAGTTTAGCTCCTAAGGTTAAGGTTTCTTCGGCTTGTGAAAACTGGATATATCTAAATGTGTCTTCGCCTCCATAAAGCAGGAAGTCATATCCAATTCCCGACATACCTGCTCGGACAAAGTTTTTGAAACCCCATTTATTGGGTTTCATGGGATTGTACTGTCTCCTGTTACCCGCCTTTTTGCCTTTATACGGTATGGTCATCTCGTCAATACTAAATCTCATTTCCTCTTCGGTGGCCAAGCAGTTTCTCCTCACTTTCTCTACAAAAGGTCTTACTTTGAAGTAGCGATCTGAAATCTGGACAAGAGTTATCAGCAAAATGGATGTATCTGAGAGAATAACTTTGATGCACGTGATGTTTGCTTGAAGACCTGCAAATAATACAAATTGTTAGAAAAAAACATTACACATAATTACTAAATACGCATCTTAGTTACTTTTCTAACTAACTGGCAGTGTCCAATATACTACACATCCCAAAACCGCACTAAAACAGTACCTACTTGGCAATGGGAAATATACTGGACATGCTAATTTCATTGAAAATTACGATAAATCCATAACAGCTATTATAATTTTAGTTTGTGTACACATATACATAGGTCTTATAAAATATATTGAGAAAAAATGAGTAAGCATTGCAAAGTAAAATTAACAAATAAATCGGGACTTACCGAGAGCGGTCGCGGCACGTGCTTCCTTCCAGACATTTCGGCGGTGACTAACCAGCAATGAGCAGGCGCACCTTACGCGTAATTTTATTTACATTATATTAGTTTACAAATAAACTAATGAAATTAAAATAAATAATATATAGTTTAAAAAAATGATTGTATATTTTTTTTAAGTTGATGTTCAGTATATTGCACGTTATCGAATTAAGGGTTAAAACAAATATTTACAGTTTGAATTAATTTACAGAATGAACAAAAAATGCAGATAATAATAAATTATTAATCGATTAATTTATTTTTATAAACATTATTTCATTGGTAGAGTTTACTGTTAAAACATTATTAGAAGATTACTATGTGTGATTATTATTTTCAATATTATTATTATATTCAAGCGGTAGTTTTATTAAGTAACATTAAATGGATGTAGCACAACTATTATAAAAATAGCTTTCTCTTCTATTTTGTACTTAAAATAATTATGTTACCAGAAATATCTCAGTTATTTTAAGATATTATTAATTATTTATGATCCCACCTTTCCTCTGACATCATTATTATAGTTTTGTTACACAGAACATTAAAATTAATTAAAATTATCTTATATATAAGCATTATTTAATCGTTTAGCTTGAATTAGCCATAATTAAGATTAAGTTATTAAAATAAAAATTGTTGTACATAATCTGCCATGTTTTGTGATATTACATTAAATATTATATTGTTCAAAGCTTTAAATTAAAATCAATCTCTACTTGTGTCTAGTAAACGTGTTATGATTATTCCTAAATATTATTTATCATTGGTGTTTTGTTTTTCAAATTTATTTTTAATGATTAAAATATTATATTCGAAATTGTATTTGTAAAATACCTATATTCAAAATGTTATTCAATGTGAATTATGTGTAAATAATTATAATTATGAAAGTTTCGTTGGAGTATAACGTTTAGATTTTAGGTAATACGCAAGTGATGCATCAAACTGCAACAAAACACAAAGTGTAATGACAAATAAAGCTTGTTTTGTAATTTTGTTTTATTATAATTATACTAGCTGTTTCCCGCAGTTTCACCCGCATCCTGAGGGAACTACTACGCGCATCCAGATAAAAATTAGCATAAAACCATCTCTTGGGTCCCATGTATATTCATGCCAAATTTCATCCAAATCAGTTCAGCCGTTTTGCAGTAAAAGCGTAACAAACAAACTCACTTTCGCTTTTATATAGCTGTAACGATAATATTAGCTACTACGATAGTTAGGACACCAACCATATACATACTTTTTTTTTTTTTTTCGGGGGGAAATCCTCATGGACGAACCCGGCCTGGGGAGGCCGGGAACAGTGCCGGACTCTTACCGGCTAAAACCACCCCGGTGTCGCTTCTCGCACGTGCGCGCGGGGCCGCGGGAATCCTGATTCGTCCGCAACCATATACATACATAAGCCAACCAGTAATTGTTGACTAGACTAGCTAACTAAGAAAATCACTTTGTTTAAGAAATAACTTATTTTTCACTAGATGTTGTTGATGAACAAAATTTCATCATGATAGGCTCAACGATAATGTAAGAAACAGACAAAAATGAAAATAAGTTAACACAGAAGCGCACAGTGAGGAAATACTATCATTGATCAGGTTTTTATGATCATAATATTATTTACAACGAGAATCCTGACTAAAAGAAAATAATAAATAATGATGTAAATTCCAAATGAACATTCGGAGGCATCAGTCAGAGTGGTTTACATAATAAAATGTCATTTTATATTTATTTAAAACTAGCTTCTGCCAGCGATTTCGTCCGCGTGGAATAGTGGTGCTCCGCTGCTATTGGTCTTAGCGTGATGATATATAGCCTATAGCTTTCCTCGATAAATGGACTATCTAACACTGAAAGAATTTTTCAAATCGGACCTGCGGTTCCTGAGATTAGCGCGTTTAAACAAAATGACAACATTTCCCTTCACTGCTCTGCTCCTATTGATTGTAGCGTGATGAAAAGTATACTATAACCATCTCAGGAGTATGACAAATAACTGTACCAAGTTTCGTTAAAATCCGTCGAGTAGTTTTTGTTTCTATAGAGTTTATACAGACAGACAAACAAAAATTTTACTGATTGCATTTTTGGCATCAGTATCGATCCCTAATCACCCCCTGATAGTTATTTTGGAAATATATTTCATGTACAGAATTGACCTTTCTACAGATTTATTATAAGTATATAGATATATAGATATACTATTTAAAAAAAAAACTAACAGAAAAATACTTAAATGTGGATTCGAAAGGCCCGGGTGTTGTGGGAGAGGCCTACTAATGTCAATATATGCAAATGGATAAAAAGTAGCCTATATCCGTGCATTTAGAATCTTCTAAATGTCGTCCAAATCGATTTAGCCATTTTATACGAAAGCAAAACAAACATAGTCACTTAAGCATTGATATTAGTATTCGGAAGCCGTTTTTTGTTTGTTCATGGCTCGCAGTCTATTTATTTATTTATTTATTTAAGCTGATGATGATGACATACCTTTTTTTGGAGGAGCTCGTGGCTAAGTAACAGCCGCACGGTTCGATCGATCAAAGGTTAAGCTGCGCTTGGCGCGGTCGGTCCGTGGATGGGTGACCATCTATGTCATAGCGAGACTTCTCCGTGCCTCGGAAAGCACGTTAAGCTGTTGGTCCCGGTTGTCATTTGTACATCTTTGACAGTCGTTACGGGTAGTCAGAAGCCAGAAAGTCTGACAACCAGTCTTACCAAGGGGTACCGTGTTACCCGGTAACTGGGTTGTGGAGGTCAGATAGGCAGTCGCTCCATGTAAAACACTGGTACTCAGCTGCATCCGGTCTAGACTGGAAGCCGACCCCAACATAGTTGGGAAAAGGCTAGGCAGATGAGGCAGATGATGATGATGACATACCTTTCTAACTGGTATAAACCTTCACAAGCAGCTTTTTTACTACTAATAATGTGATTGAGCAGTACTTTATAATTAGCCTATCCATTTTTATGGTTCCGTAGTCGACAAGGAACCCTAAAAAGACCATTGTGTGAAGACCATGTTTCGTTTAAGTGAACCATTTGCAAAATACCTATGTAGCTTTTAAGTACAATTATTTGTTCGATACGAGCGTCTCCCTCTCTAACTTTTCGAGAAAGGCTGTCCCTAAAAGTGTGAAAAAAACACAAACATAGCACATGTAATGAACTTGCAAGGAAAACTATCACGGCTAAGCAGGCTTAACAGGTTATAGAGTTATAGTCGACTCACTAAGACCTACTACGAAACCCTACTGCGCGTGGCCCGATACGCACTTGGCCGATTTTTTTAGCCTTTCTCAATTGATTTTGCAAATCTGACTCTAATTTTGTAAACCATTACCAGAATCATGGAAATGACGCATTAGAACAGCCAATAGAAATCAAAGTACCTATTTAAATAATGTATTATATACGTAGTTAATTCAATATTTATTTCTCTAGATATACATCAAACAATTTACTCGTTTACCGGCCTAGGCAAAACTAGGCTTAATAAAAATGCTAGCCACGGATCAATAAAAAGTAATAATTTAGCACCTTAGCGTGTGGTGCACGGTAATAAGCGGAGCGAACTGTGTGACATTCTTTCAGTAATATTTAAGCCCCATTTAAATGGTGGCGAGCATTATTATATTAACCGGGCACAAAATTTGACGACACGTTTGGCGTAGTGGCTGCTGCGCTGCGTGTCGCGGATTCGTTTCCCGCACGGGACAAATACAATTGTTCCAGGTCTGGGTGTTTGTGCATGTGTAATATATATATATGTTTATAAACGCACCCACGATACAGGAGTAAGTCTAGTGTGTGCAAAGTTTATTTTTAATTCTAAAATTGTTCCGGGTCTGGGTGTTTGTGCATGTGTAATCATTTTGTTGTAGTTTGTAAACGCATCCACGATACAGGAGTAAGTCTAGTGTGTGCAAAGTTTTTTTTTAAGTCAGACTCTTGGGTACTATTGAGAAATATCTATAGCGAAATGAAAAAACTTTTCACTTTGCCTGATCGCGGGCAGTAAATTTTGATAAATACAGCCATATACCAAGGCTTTTATAAGGACCTTTTTTAGAACCAAGGCTTTTCCCGCTTCTACTGAGATATCTTCCCTTAGAGGCCTATGTTATCCTTTTTATTTATATCATATTCTCCATGCTAACAATATTGATGATGATCCTTTCTACATCGTTTCAAACTAGCCTTCATCGTACGCATTACGAAAATCCGCTAGTCGCCCCGCTTATTCACCAAAATCTAACCCGTAAACAGAATTGCCAGTATTCTAAAAGGGTTGAACGACCTCACATGGCACGGTACCTTGCGTTTCACTGCATTGCCGTGGGTCTACGTAACACCATCACATTATGTGGAAATATTCAGAACATACCCATACTAGTGTTGTGACAATTTTGGTCTATTTCCAGCAATATTTATGGAGACAGGCTTGAATATATAGAGTAGTATTCTTTATATATTAGTCACTAGCTTCTGCCAGCGACTTCGTCCGCGTGGAATAGTGGTGCTCCGCTCCTATTGGTCTTAGCGTGATGATATATAGCCTATAGCCTTCCTCGATAAATGGACTATCTAACACTTAAATAATTATTTAAATCGGACCAGCGGTTCCTGAGATTAGCGTGTTTAAACAAAATGACAACATTTCCCTTCACTGCTCTGCTCCTATTGATTGTAGCGTGATGAAAAGTATACTATAACCATCTCAGGAGTATGACAAATAATTGTACCAAGTTTCGTTAAAATCCGTCGAGTAGTTTTTGTTTCTATAGAGTTTATACAGACAGACAGACAGACAGACCGACAGACAGACAGACAGACAAAAATTTTACTGATTTCATTTTTGGCATCAGTATCGATCCCTAATCACCCCCTGATAGTTATTTTGGAAATATATCTCATGTACAGAATTGACCTCTCTACAGATTTATTATAAGTATAGATTTATTATAAGTATAGAAGAAGATAAGTACTGCTTTCAAATATGAGGTTCTGGGTCAAAGGCTGTGGGATTGCCAGAATGAGTTACCGCGGCCCTGGAATGGAATGGAATGGTCAATTGAACATGGATGGGTTATAGTCTGTAAGCGTCTTACTTATAGAGTCCGATTTTTTTTTCTGTTACTTATCAAAAATCTCCCTCATAAATGCTGTTTAGCTTTAGTCCAAACTTAGGTTAGTAGATTAATCCTGGATTACGACGTTAAGTAAAGATTAGGTGAGAAATGGGTAAACTTCAGATTACAGGTTTTTATAAGTAAGGGCGGATTCGACCAAACTGGAATAAATTTTATTCTCGGCGTAGATCTCTTATTACTCGAGAATAAATCAATTTCACGTTTAACCAACTACAATTCGAGGAATAACGATTCCATTCGGGAATAGTCACTATACCACCATTTTGCGTGGAATAAGAAGTTTATTCAAGGAATAATAAAATGGCGTCCTATTGACTTATGCTGTCATTTTAATTCACTGACATTTTAATTTTAATTTTTTTAATTTATTTAAAGGGCTTTGTCGCTTGGCAGTTACTTTTCCACGCTATAATACGACAAATTAGAGTTGACATGAGTAATGCTACTGCACCCTCCCGTTTGTAGAACAATTTTTTTTGGCCGCGTATTACATTCCTTCACATTCACTTCGCTATTCGTGAGTAGCTTATCCAAGTAAAGCTATACGCTAGATTGCATGGAAAAACGACTAATGATTTACTCAAGAATAAAATCGTGGTATATATTATTTTCCGCATAGTTATTCTTGTATAAATTCAGGTTTGGTCGAATCTACCCTAAGACGGTAAAACTCTCACTCCCGCCCCGCCTACCACGTGAGGATTTCCATCATTTGATGATTTTCGATAATCAAGTCCTGGTTAAGGTAATGTTATTAAGATTGACATAATTATGTAATTTAAGATTGTGGATGGTTGATGGCATTACGTACACCCTTCTTACTCCTCCGCATTTTTTTGATTAATTTTGTTGCGCATTCTAACACAATTTGAAATCGTAAAACGCTTGAAAGATTTGAATGAAATTTGGTACAGAGATAGATGGAACTTTGGATACGGTAATAGGCTACTTTTAAGTAGTTCCCTCAGGACGTGAGTGAAACCACAGGAAATAGTTAGTTTTCGTTAGTAATAAACACCGATATTATAGCCTAGAATAATCCCTTATTACGACACATCATAGCATTCAGAAATAATGAACTGAATTAGTAAGAAGAAACTAAAGATAGCACAAAAAATAGATCATTTCAACTATAAAATTGAAACCAATCTATGTTTCCTAAAAGTATTAAAACTAGATTAAATTCATAGGTTTCACAATGAGGGCGGCTTGGTAGCCCATACATATTTGATAAGATAGCCAGTGAATATGTGGCCTTGACAATTGAAAACGAAGGTTTTAACAAGTCATATTTAGAAGTATTTTATAGTATCGAAAATTGGAATGACTAAGGGATTTTTAGAAGACGTATCGATAGCTTAATGTTGCCTATAAGTAAAATGTAAATGTTAGGTTAGTTTGACAACCGAATGACTCGGTAAACAGGTAATGATTGGAAGAATGAAGTCGTGGTGGCTTAATGGTTAAGGCACCTGCCTCTCGTGTACGGGTTCGAATCCTCAAGTACAAATGTGACTTTTCTAGAGTCATATTTACTTTTTAAGTGTATCTTAGACGCCACTGACTAAGGGTGAAGGAAAACGTCGTGAGGAAACCGGGAACTAAAAAGTCTAAAATTAACAATCCGCTTCGAGCAAGCGTGCTCATGCCATCTCTTTATGAGAAAAAGCCTGTGCCCAGCAGTGGGATGATGCATCATTGGATGATGATAATGAAAGAACCCCCTACGGCCACGATGCTTAAAAAAACACCATAAAATAATAAGTGCAAAAACGCGAATGTAAACCGTATTTTTAATTTTCTATTTCCAGGATTTCATCCTTGTTCCAGTGGACATCCTACTAATAGTAAAAAGACGGAAGTTTGTGAGGATGTATGTATGTAAGTATATTACTATTTTGATAAACACATAGTATATATAACTTGGATTACATATGACTTTTTTTGGGAGTGCGAAGTGGTACCCTAAGGATGTGGCTGAGGAAAACGTTAGTTGTTACATAATTCTGGAATAAAAAGTAAAATTTGATCAAAATATCGTCGTACAGCTCATGGAAAGTCATGGAAAGTTTGCAGTTTTTCAATAACGTTAAGTTAATCGTAATTACCTTAAAGTCTAGGTACGAATTCCCTATGGGAATCTCTGAGGCACTACGCATTAATGAACATTGGCCGCGATTCTCTTGACACCATCTAAATTAAATTTAGTCTATAATTCTCTCATTCCATCAACAAATATAAGAAAGGGATAGCAAACTTTTAACACCTGTCAAATTAGGAAAAAATTGTTTTCCATACAAATTAAACATCGCAACGTAACATCTCGACTAAATTAACAAACCTGTACGAACAAAATGTCATCTGTCATTTAATTTGACAGCACTGAATTACTTGCTATCCTCTTCTTGTATTTCGCAATAGAAAAAGAGCATGATATTTTAAAATTAGTTTAGTCGTGTGTAAGTCAGAATCGGCACCATTATATGATAAGATCTATCATGCATTTTCTATTTTTAATGGTTGCTATTAAATATTTTAGCAAATTTTCTTCTTTTGCGATTCAAACCAACTTTAAAGTTTACAAAGAGAGCCTTATTCGAACCAAGAAAGATTCATATTTATAAATTCTTAACTAATTAATCTTGTTCTGCATAACGATAACCGTCTTACTTATAAAAAAACTGTAATCTGAAGTTTAACAATTTTCTCACCATAATCCAGGATTAGGCTACTAAGTTAAGTTCGGATTAACACTAAACAGCATTCATGAGTGAAATTTATTGCTAATCTTTTGCTAAGCAGTAGATTAAAAAATTATCGGACTTAATAAGTAACACGATAAGTTAGTATAGTGTGATTTTCATATGCAAGGAGCGTGTAGAGCGTATAGACCTCAAAAAGGTTGCCAAGATTAACCCTTGCGGGGTCAAACCGCATCATCCTCATCATCAGCCTATATATTGTCCCACTGCTGGGCATAGCCCTCTTCTCATACAGAGAAGGCATGAGCATTGATCACCACGCTTGGTCAAAGCGGATTGGCCGTATAAAACTTTTAAGTCCAGGTTTCCTGACGATGTGTGTGCGACTGAGATGCACTTGGAAAGTGCATACCTATGACTTTAGAAAAGTCTCATTGGCACTTGGCAGTATTTGAATCCGCACACTCATACACGAGATGTAAATGACTGCACGTTTAGGCCACTACGACTTTTTTACTTACGACCACGTATAAAATTGTCCTTTTATGGGGGGTGAGAAAAGTGGAAAAAACGCTAGTAGAATAGAAAACAAAATGTATGGGAATGACAGATAGCTAGTCGTAAACGAATGTCATTCCCAAACATTTTGTATTCTACTCTACTAGCGTTTTTGCCACTTGTCGAACCCCCATGGTATCCAAACTGAAGTTGTTTCTACGTCACTAATGAGACAGAAAATACCTTTTTTCTACCCCAAACATGAATAAGTCCGTACTTAGTGCTTGCTAAACGTTTTTCAGTTTTCAGTTGCATGTAATCCAGAAATGGGTCACAGGTATAATTACAGCTTTTCAGCAGTCACGGCAATGCAATTGCATTGCCGTGACTGCTGAAAAGCTGTCTGGACTGGAAACGGACTTTTCAGGTTGTTGAACTTATTTCACACTTAAACTTAGTGATGAAACTGGGGCTTAAATTAAATTATTTAGTCGGCTCACTTGCTGGATACACTGTGAAATGCATATCTGTTTTGACCATCAAATTCCTAGGTATACATAAAATATGTTATTGCCACAAACAAAAAAAGGTTTAATTTTGTTCTGGATATCATGATTTTTGATTCTTTGACAGGACGAGGTTTAAGAAAAACTATTCTAACCAACACTAAAAAAAATGTCTTACTTAATAACAGACATATTATGTACCTATATTATTGTTTTCTTAAATTCTTGTAAAAAAATATTAACTAACTGATTTTGAGCAATTCTCATTGCACGAAGACAATTTTGCGATTGATCCAAATTCAGAACACAGAAGTACAATTGATGCATTATCTGGGTGATTTCGAATTCTGACAAAAAATAATAACAATATTATATTTGACTAGCTTCTACCCACATTTTTTTATGCACTCTTTCCTTTGTTCTATGCACTGTCGAACCTGTAGAATCGATCTAGGTGTTCCGGAGACATTCTACATACAAACAAATTTTACCCCCTTATAAAATTAAAGATTTAACAAAGTCAAAGTTTTTCCATGTAATTCTTTCGTGAACTTTTCTACTTCTTTTTCATCAGGCTATATATTGTCCCACTGCTGGGCAGAGGCCTCTTCTCATATAGAGAAGGCATGAGCATTGATCACCACGCTTGTTCAAGGTGGATTGGCAATTTTAGGCTTTTAAAGTCCAGGTTTCCTCACGATGTTTTCCATCACCGTTAGTCAGTGATGCCTAAGATATACTTAGAAAGTACGTATGTTTTTAGAAAAGTCACATTGGTACTTGCCAGGTTTGGAACCCGCACACTCGTTCACGAGAGGCAGGTGCCTTAGCTACTAGGCCACCACGAAATTTTATACTTCGTGGACTTTTAAAAACATTCAACGGGCTAATAGCCAAGAACCACTACTAACATCTAAAGAGGCTATCGTATCAAGTGTTCATACTTGGATCAAGAGGTAAAGATAGAAAGCTCAATGGATACTCAGCGCAGCACTTAATGTTGGAAGATTCTTCTGTCTAGGGCCCTGACTAGTTGTAACTTCAAAATCTGTTATAGATACCGACCAAGTACCAATATTAACCAACTTAATAAAATAGGAGGTGGCGGAAATTGCGTTAGGAGTTTACTGATATAATTGATCACGTAAAAAACGGCTATATATATATAATGACTCTCTCTCTCTCTCTCTCTCACACACACACACACACACACATAAATAAACAAACAAATTATCTTTCGCATTTATAATATCAGTTAGGAATTTAGGATCTATTTAAATAATACAAAAAGATAAAAATATCGATTCACCGATACCGGGAATAGGGTCCAAGCTACCGGTGGATAGGACTCCAAAGACAAGAACCTCCACACTATAGGAGAACTGCTTCCTAAAGTATTGGTTGAGGCTCTTGGTCATCTATAAGCCGGTACAATAATCGGTACGCTGACAAATAACTAAAAAAAATAACACATGAAACTGATGATGTGATCCGACCGATTTCGGCCAAGGCGATTGCTTCAGCTCCGCTGCAGTTGTTATTCATGAGCTCGCATGTGGCTTTTATAACTAACTAGCTGTTGCCCGTGGTTTCTCCCGCGTCCGGGGAAACTACTTCACACACCCGGATAAAAAGTAGCCTAAAACCTTCTCCAAGGTCCTCTTTATCTCCGTGGCAAATTTCATACAAATCGGTTCAGTTGCGCTCGAGATTTGCGCTTAGCAACACATTCAGAGATTCATTTTTATATTATTAATCTTCTTTGTGAAGATCCTGGCACATTGCGGGCACGTGAGCACACCATCTAAGTAATTATAGTTAATTGCACATTAAACTATAACAAGTAACAACCTTCTTCAAATATACCTTCAAGAATTTGCATCCCTCAACAGAAAAAAAAGCAATTTGCTACAGCTGCATCTCGGAGCGTTCTGAGCGAAATTAATGCGCTTTACGAGCGATATAAAATAGCTCGTATTGGTTTTATGAAGCTATTCTGAATAAGGCTTATTTAGTGATGTCATAATAATAATAAAATAGGGTTTATTTACTGTCACAGCAATGATAATAAAATGATTTTTTTTTCTAATTTCGTGGCACCATTACTTTTCACAAATGATTAGGTAGAGGTGTTCATAAAAAAAACACTTGCATTTCACTAATTTATTCCCTTGCTGTTAAAAATAATTTTGTGCTTGATAGAGCAATACAAATTTCATCTAAATCACTTCAGCAATTTAAGTATGATACAGACAGCATTACAATTTTACTTTCGCATTTATTTTGGAGCATAGATTGATAATGTCTCTTAGTGAGAAAATTGACTTATTATACCCCAGCATTTGCAGGACTGCTAGCTTGTCTCCTGGTTAAAAAAAAGGCTAAATCTCCTGAAAACATTGCTAGATACATTCTGATATAGTCAAAATTTTCAGAAAACAAAGACACCATATACAGACAGACAGACATATGCCTATTAAAATTCCAATTGTCGTAAACCATAAAACGCTTGACCAATATTTTCATTGAAACAACTTGGCACAAAACCATAAGAATCTTAACTAATATTATAAAATGCGAATGTAAGTTTGTTTGTATGTTACGTTTTCACGGTAAAACTGCTGAACTGATTGCGATGAAATTTGGTATAGATATAGACCGAGCCCTGAAGACAGTCATAGGCTACTTTTCATACGGGCACGTGAAGTATTTCCTTCAGGTCGCGAGTGAAACCACGCGAAATAACTAGTCTCAGGATAAAGAAGAGCTTTCAAGTATTTTAGTAGGTCAGATTTTTCGAGAGGTTTCCATCTTAGAAATTGTGTTACAATTTTCGGTACAACGTTCAAGATTTTTGGTAATTAGAACATTGTTTCGGTTAATTAGACTAATCTGATTATAAAAATATACTATAATCCTATTAGAGTATTCTTTGCATAGACACAATAATAATAAGAACTTTATTATTTTCTTTTGATGATGTTTTATTTTCAATATTATTTTATGAACAACCTACCCCAAACAGGAGTCATTAACCCATAAAATGTGAAAGCATCATTCATTGCACCCAAAGCTCTATCATGAAGACAAAGTAACCGAACGAAACCAGCGCTGTTCTCAAAACACCCGGCTCTGAAAATAACAGCTATATTTGTATGACATAAACCCGCCTTTTCTCTTTAAAATTGTATAGAAATAGCAGTACAGGGTACAAGGAAAAGTAATCTTAATAACATTCAGCATTGGGACCTCAGAATTGTAAAACAAGACTGTCTGTCGCCGTACAACATTGGAACACATGATACCGCTGTATCGACCCGGCAAAGCGACGCGCGCACTGAAATAACTACATCTAAACATCAAAAACATTTGAAAAATGAATTATAAAACAAAAAATTAACATCAAATGAAATAAAAGTATAAAATAAAAATAGTTTTTTTTTATCCAATTATTTTTATTACTCATTTTAATTGCATTTGAAATATAACCGTGTTTTTTTATTTACGCAAAATGGTTGTATTTTTTTTTGTATTTTTAGTTCAATTTAGTGTATGTTCAATTGAGTTTTTTTATGGGATTTTTATGTGTTACGTAGAGTTTTGAGGTGGCTATGAGGCTGACGGGGACGGCCTGCGCCCAGTAGTAATCGAGTCGCGGGAACGCGTCGACGTCTGACTAAAAACAGACGTCACACCAAAAAGAAACCACAAAAATATACGTTTTTTTAAACCCAGAACATAATGATATAGTGTGAAAAGACTACAGTGTTTTTCAACATATTGTTTTCTTCAACGTGTTTTGTTTCAAATGGTAACAGTGAGACCTTAGCTTTAATGAGGCTGGTTAAATGAATATCTAGACCTTTATTTATAGTACACACGATACATTTAATTACCGTTCACATTTCATTAAGTGTTTTAGTCGATATTTCAATAAATAACTTCTTATTTCACAAGAAAAACGCTCAAAAAGTATCGTCAAGTCATTACTGCATTATGTCAATATGCGTAAGGTATTTTGTTCGCGTATTTTCTCATTTTAATTCCACATTTTTATTCAAAAAATCAGTTTCAATTAAAATTAATGTTTCAAACAAAATTATGTAACTGGAAATGTTTATGTCATTTGTGTTTTAATTGAATAATCATAACAGAAATATTTCAATACGTTTTCATTGCATGTTTGTTGTACATTTTCGTGTTTCTATTTCGTTGTTTTGCCCTTTTTTTAGTACAAAGTGACGTCAAAGCCTTATAGTTTGAGGTTAGGTTATGTAATAGTGCTTATAACGGTACAAAAAAGTCTAAGCTTTTCAGGGATCATGTTATTCTAGTTATTCATATATTAATTTTGATTGTCCAGTGAAAGTTGATGCGTACATTGACGATATTTATCGTAAATTATAGCAAAGAGTATATACGTTCAAATACCATAGTTTGATTAGCTTTTTATGCACGTTTTTTAAATTCTTGGTTAAGTTTTTATATAGTTAAAAATTATTCATGGAAATTATAGCCATTTTATCAGATTTTCATAACAAATATTTAGGTTTTTTTTACCATTTCTAATTTGAAACATTTAGATCTAGTGAACAAATTTTAGGGATATGCATTACGTTAACACAATATGTCATTATGTAATTTTCAAAAATATTTTTGTATAGTATGTATATAGGTATGTATTGAATATTAAGCCTTTAATATTCCCACTGTTGGGATTAAAGCTTGCTTTACGAACAGTACCACAAGGGCCCAATGTTGTCACATGTCTTCGAATTATTGGTTCTAGAACCAAATACATACATGGTTACCTCATTATGTTTCGTTTGACTGATTTTATTCAGTAGTAAGCAGTTCTGGCTCAATGATTATAGTTCTAAGAAAAGAAAAGAGTATTCATGGAGTTTCTTGCTAGTTCTTCTTCAAAGCACCCACTACTTGGAACCATGCAACTAATTTGACGCATGCCTTTCATTTGCTTATGTGGAGGCTTATCACTACATAGTATAAAACAAAGTCGCTTTCTCCGTCCCTATATCCCTATGTATGCTTAAATCTTTAAAACTACCCAACGGATTATGATGCGATTTTTTTAATAGATAGAGTGATTAATGAGGAAGGTTTTAGTATATAATTTGTCAAGTTTTTGTATCCATTAGCTAATATATCTCGGGCAAAACCGCTGGCGGGAAGCTAGTCTATAATATAAAAATTAATCGCTGAATGTGTTGCTAAGCGCAAATCTCGAGAGCAGCTGAACCGATTTGGATGAAATTTAGTACAGAGATAGAAGGTACCTTGGAGAACGTTTTAGGCTACTTATTATCCGAGTGTGTTAAGTAGTTTCCTAGGAACGCGGGTGAAACCGCGAGCAACAGCTAGTGTAAAATAAAAGTTTGAATTTGAATAATGAATTGTTGATCTTGAGTAGTAAGTGCAAATCAATCAGATCAGTACTAATTAGGACAATTACAATTCCCCCTTCGTCTGACTAATGGAGGGACTTCATATGAAATTTCAATGCTACCGGAGTAAAATTAAAGTCAAAAATCTACACAATACAAAATGACGACTAATTTGAAACTCATAAAGTATTCAAACTTTCGTACCAAAAGTACAAAACACAGTGCAACTTCTAGCAATAAACTTTGATATCGGAACAAAATATTAGCTAGTCCTACCTACCCATAAGCTCGTACGTCGCATGGTACAGTGTGCAATGAAAATAATTTAACGTTTTGAAATGCACAAATTATTACTTCTATTTCAAACCTAGATTTTCCGAAATTCTAATAAATAGTAATAAATAATCCTAGGAGCGTGAAAAAGGGGGAGAAATTTTGTATGAAACTCTGTCATTTTTTATTTGAATTTGTATTAGCCCACGCGGGCGAACTTACTACTCAAGATCAACAATTCATTATTCAAATTCAAACTTTTATTTTACACTAGCTGTTGCTCGCGGTTTTACCCGCGTTCCTAGGAAACTACTTAACACACTCGGATAATAAGTAGCCTAAAACGTTCTCCAAGGTACCTTCTATCTCTGTACCAAATTTCCGCCAAATTGATCTTGAAATAGGGATTCATTTTTATATGTATAGAAGATATTATCTAGGATAGCCCCTTCAGGTACTAGAAGGACAAAACTTTATCTTCGTAAAGATACTTCTACCCTGGTATAGTTCCCAGGAATACGGGCGAAATCGCGGCAAATAGCTCCTTATTAAAATCCTGTATGCCGAAACAAATCGAGTTTCCTGCACGGCTTGATCATCCTTCCTGCTTGCATGGTATATCTCAATACACTGCATATTCCATACCCATTATGTCGAGACAAGCTAATGGTACACATATGGTGATTGGCGGGAAATCGATATTGATTAACTCACGTACGTACCATCAGCAAAAAGATAAGTTAGGTATAAAAAAAAACATAATTTAACTTCAAATATATTGGATACCGGATAGTATAAGCTTATTTGTAAACAAACACAATATTAAGTAGACGAAGAAGAAAGAAAGAAGAAAGAAAGAAAGAAAAAGTGGTATAGGCACAAGCATCTTAGGTTCGAGTGTGCGTTCGAATCCTGGCAAGTACCAATGTGACTTTTGTTAAGTCATATCTACTTTGCAAGTGTATCTTTGACTAACGTAAAGGAAAATATCGTGAGGAAACCTAGATTTAAAAAGTCTGAAATCGCCAATCTGCCTTAAGCAAGGGTGGTGATTAATATTTATGCTTTATCCGTAAGAAACGAGGCCTGTGCCCAGCAGTGGGACAATATATAGGCCGATTATGAAATTATAAAATAAATAATAAACTACATTACTAAGATTATTCTCTCTAAGGCTTTCGTAATTCGTTTATAAAATCTCAATTTTCATATTTTAATTTCACCTCTTTTCTATAGAGTCCTACTATAATTTTTCATAGTTTTTTAAGTACTCAAAAGCTTGAAAGTTTAATAACAGCTGTATCAAATCCTTACCCTCTTATTCATACCTAGCTTTTCGCCAGCGGCTTTGCCCGCGAGGGCTATACGAATTCAAATAAAAAATGAAAGAGTTTCATACAAAATTTCTCCCCCTTTTTCACGCTCCTTGGATTAGAATTTCGGAAAATCTAGGGTTGAAATACAAGTAATAATTTGTGCATTTCAAAACGTTAAATTATTTCCATTGCACACTGTACCATGCGACGTATGAGCTAATGGGTAGGTAGAACTAGCTAATATTTTGTTCCTATATCAAAGTTTATTGCTAGAGGTTGCACTGTGTTTTGTACTTTTGGTACGAAAGTTTGAATACTTTATGAGTTTCAAGCTAGTTGTCATTTTGTTTGAGGAGCTCGTGGCTAAGTAACAGCCGCACGGTTCGACCGATCAAAGGTTAAGCTGCGCTTGGCGCGGTCGGTCCGTGGATGGGTGACCATCTATGTCATAGCGAGACTCCTTCGTGCCTCGGAAAGCACGTTAAGCTGTTGGTCCCGGTTGTCATTTGTACATCTTTGACAGTCGTTACGGGTAGTCAGAAGCCAGAAAGTTTGACAACCAGTCTTACCATGTTACCCGGTAACTGGGTTGTGGAGGTCAGATAGGCAGTCGCTCCATGTAAAACACTGGTACTCAGCTGCATCCGGTTTAGACTGGAAGCCGACCCCAACACAGTTGGGAAAAGGCTAGGCAGATGATGATGAAGCTAGTTGTCATTTTGTATAGTGTAGATTTTTAACTTTAATAAACTCTGGTAGCATTGAAATTTCATATGAAGTCCCTCCATTAGTCAGACGAAGGGGGTTCAAACACGAACTGAAAATATATTCATTATTAATATAATTAGTTTTGAGGGGTTTATCTTGAGGGGCTCGTAGTTAAGTGACAGCCATGCAGGTCGATAGATTAGCAAGGTTAAGCTGTGCTAGCCGCGGTCAGTCCATAGATGGGTGACCGTTTCCTTACCATAGCGGTGCCCTGCGCGGTCATGCGCCTGATATCTTCCTGGTAGTTTCAGATTGCCGACTTTGTCCGCGAGGAATAGTGGAACTCCGCTCCTCGTGATGATATGTAGCTTAAAGCTTTCCTCGATAAATGGATTATCTAACAATGAAATAATTTTTCAAATCGTACCAGTAGTTCCTGAGATTAGCGCGTTCAAGCAAACAAACTCTTCACCTTTATACATGACTAGCTTTTTTTACACCTTGGGTTACATTATTCAAATTTTAGTAGGGATCCCTAATTATTTCTGGAAATAAATATAGCCTATGACACTTCGTACAGATGTAGCTTTCTTACATTGAAAGAATTTTAAAAATCGGTATAGTAGTTTTTGAGTTAAAACGCTACAAACAAACCTTTCCTCTTTATAATATTAGTATATATAGATTCAATCTAAACAATACAACCAGCATGTCTGCCTACCCTCCAACAGATATAAAATACACAATAGACGACCACGGCTTCGTTCGCTTCAATGACGTGGTATGTCAGGCTGTTACGTCTTTGCCATACAAATACTGTCCCCGTTCCGTTTCCACGCTATTCTTAAGGCTTTCAGAACTTTTTGCTATCGGTGTAAAAATAGGTCTTGTATTCTTTGGTGTACAATTATCTACGGTTATTAGGCAAGTATGACTTTTTTATCACCCAAGAGCAAAGTAAGTCTAGTTAAAACAACTTTTTGTGTCTATTAGGCGATGATGATTCGACTATTTTCGCGTACAATTATCATTCAATAGCTACATCCATATAATAGGTAACGTAGGAAGTCTATTTGGTAGCTACATGGTATTCATATTTACATTTCTTTTTGTGTCGAAGATAAATCCAATTCTGAAGTCTCATATCTGTCGAAGAACCGATACCCGATTCACTTCACCAAAATATTTCCCCATTTAAAAAGTCAAACCTTCAGATTAAACTACATCTTGCAAGTATTAAAATAACAGAAATCCAAGGACTATGTTAATCACGAGTTTGTGAGCTTAAAGTGAAGCCTTAGATACTAAACCTCCCCCGACTTAACTTATCAGACCCTTCTTAGGGTAGTTTCAAACTGTCTATTTTAAGTCAGCACCTAAGAAATTATAATTTAATCCGCGATTATAAATATATCATTGGAGGAGCTCGTCGAGTAACAGCCGCGCGGATCGACCGATCATAGGTTAAGCTGCCCTTGGCGCGGCCGGTCCGTGGATGGGTGACCATTTATGTCACAGCGAGACTCCCCCGTGCCTCGGAAAGCACGATAAGCCGTAGATCCCAGTTTTCATTTTTACATCTTTTGACAATCGTTACGGGTAGTCAGAAGCCGGAAAATCTGACAATCAGTCTTACCAAGGTATATCGTGTTACTGTACTGAATTGTGGAGGTCAGATAGGCAGTCGCTCCATGTAAAACACTGGTACCCAGCTGCATCCGGTTTAGACTGGAAGCCAATCATATTTGGAAAAAGGCTAGGCAGATGATGACCTATGAAATTATAATTTTGTCCGCGATTATAAACATATTATCATTGAATTTCACTTATCTAAAGGACAAGACATTA
This sequence comes from Pyrrhia umbra, assembly GCA_963891755.1. NCBI lineage: Eukaryota > Metazoa > Arthropoda > Insecta > Lepidoptera > Noctuidae > Pyrrhia > Pyrrhia umbra. Next base: position 10,480,242 of record OY982937.1, on the reverse strand, counting down.
ATTAATTTATTAAAGTCTATTTGCAACCGACTTCATATTGTTACTTAATAATCTTAATACGTGAAACGAGTCAACTTCCATCTTACTTATAAAAAATCTGTAATCGAAGTTTAACCATTTCTCACCTATTCTTTACTTAACGTCGTAATCCAGGATTAAGCTACTAACTTAGCCTTAGATCTTATTTGTATAGAATGTGATATAATGATAACTAAAACAAAAATATCAAAATAAAAAAATCAAAAAAAAAAAAATACTAGCTGTTCCTTAAAGCTCCCCACCATTTGTTTCGTCCGGTTACCTAATACCAACTTCACCTAAAAGACTGAGCCGTACCGATTTGGATCAAGTTTAGTATGGAGATAGATGGGCCCTGGAGAAGGTTATACTACTTTTTATCCGGGTGCGTCAAGTATTCCCCTAGGAACGCTGGTCAAACCGCGAGAAATAGCTATCAGATATTTTTTGTTTCCAAATTAATTATAAATGATTTCCCACATTTAGCTTTTTATATTTTACACCAACAAATTACAACAATTTTTTATCCATGTTTTTCGTAGCTATCTGAAAAAATCTCCCCTAAAATATTTAACGTTTGACATGAATATACGCAGGCATGGGTAGTTTTTTTTCCATCAATATTCGAGAGTCTAATGTTTTCCGGTCGCGCCTAAGTGCCATCAATCAGCCTATCAAATTCCGTTTTTCGATATCTAAGCCTCTTCACGCAAACTAACTTTGGAATTACAATTTTCTAAAACAAGGAATAAATCCTCACCTAAACTGTAATTACAAAATATTATTTTCGTTCAACTATTTTTTAAATAAACATTAAATTTGTAAATTTATTTATTCGAATAAATATTATTTTATTCAAATTCGAATAATGGTCAAAGGTAAATGGATAATTATTTATGAATAATAAATTGTTATTATATCATTATAGCACACGAAATAAACCGTGAAAATGTTCAGAATTTTGACAGGCACTGACATGATATACAAAATTCATAATGTAATGGCCTGTGATAAGTTCATGATATCATGAATAATAAAGAAAATGCCTAAAGATATAATTTTATGTTAAAGGTCGTTGATTAAAAATGCATGATGCCTATTGTCGATTGAGTGTATACAAATTTTCATAACAGATAATAGACTACAAAATGCTTATAAATACCAAATATTTGTGCCTAGCTAGATAAATGATAAGGTACTTCGGACTCCAAAGTTGATCTATTGGGTCACCATTATTACTTAAAGCACTAATAATTATTAAATACGCTGATGAATTCATAATAGTCTTTTGATGAAGGTGATGAAGTGTTTGCATAATAATAATACATTGTTATCGTATATTATTTAAATTACATAAATATAATATTAAAATGCATTTACCTACCTACGCTATACGTGTTAAGGGAAAGTTTGAAACGATACAATTGGAATGGATATTAATGTTTTTGAGTCATTTGTTTCAGCTTTAACTCATTATTAGGCTTAGGTACTCTTTTGTTTTTTTTTTCAACCTGCTTTGGTTCAGCTTTTGGCCTTACACGATATGGTTGAACACACATTATGTCTGTATCTGAACTAAAAATCTTGAGCGACATGAAGTGCGACTTATGTGTATTCCTAGTATTTATCAGCTTTTTAATACCAGTCATGCCGTTGACCGAGTACATTAGATATGTTGCTGGGATTGGGTCAATGCGGAAGACTGAGGTCCGAAGGCGGAGGACCGGGTATTCTGGCGCAACTTGGGAGAGGCCTAGGTCTAGCAGTGGACTGCGATAGGCTGAATTCATTTCGTATAACAACGTGGCCTAAATTGACTTTAAAAACCAAACTCCTGGCAAGTTTGTTACACCACTTCTCACAATTATACACACTAGAAGTGGTGAAAAAAGAGGTAATTCGTATTTAACAGTTTTGACGTTCTAAAAAGTGTTCAATTTATTTATTTTTTAATTTAGGTATTCCCGTCAGTTTCTTTTCGGAATAGGTAGTAGGTATAAACTGACTACGAAAATCACACATTTACCTCTATGATTAATTGCACGATCACTTATTATGTAACTGTTTGTTTCTCTACTAGATAAAGTTATTAGTGTCAATGCTAATTCTAGCCCAAATCGATATTTGGATAGTGTATTGCTGGCCAGACAGTCTGGCGTCCGCGTCTGGTTTCATTATTTGTGTGGTGCCAGTTGTCGCGCTTCTCTTCAGTATAGCTCCTAGCTTCATACAGATTACGGAGTCATTTTTTCGTGTAGATCTGAGCTTTGAAGTAGCAGGTATACGTACCTACTTAAAATGATCATTTTTTTTCCATTTTGGTTTTCTTTTCCCATTCTTTATTAATCTCATAAAACCTTTATTTTAAGTTTAAAATACCTAGCCTGCCTAGCCTTTTTTCAACTATGGTGGGTTCGGCTTTCACTCTAAACCGGATGCAGCTGCAAGATGCAAAAAATATTGTTTTTTTAAGCTTTCAAATTAATAGTTTCATCGTCTCTAGTTTGTTGTAAAATGCGATTGCAACTGTCAGTCAGACCACCAAGATTCATGTATCAGACTAGACCGCAACGTAGTTATGCCTTTCGCTGTTCGGAATGTTCCACCAAATATGTCAAATGCCAATCGTATTATTTGGTCAGCGTACATTCTAGGAATGGCTCACTGAATGTTTTCGTTGTTTTACATAACTTGAGTTACATAACTGTTTGGTATTCAAAAAGGAATTTTAGCAGATTGTTGATAAAAGGTCTCAATTTGTTACAGTGCGTAGGTAAATGTAAAAAGGTTTAATTGGAATTATCTATATTCACACAAAAAATGGATCAGAGACACTGCATATTTTAGGTTAAGATACTGTAAAACTGATTAGTATGAATAATTCTAGGATATTTAATTAAAACCAAGCCTCATCAAAGCTTTATCAGTCATACCAGCAGATATGTAAATAAATATTTAAAAAAAAAATCAAAAACGTTCAAAGACTGAAATGGGATGTAAAATGATATGACACAAGCGAGCTGAGACAGCGCTATGGTCGCCCGTAGCGCTCCCGCACCATGACAGACGAAGAAATTGTACCCCCAACCTTCGCTGAGAAACTACTATTTTACACAACCGCCACTTTTGTTCTTCTGGGAACATTCAGCCTATTTGCGTTCCTCTTTCTCGTACCATTTGTCATAGAACCAGCGTTTACTACAATATTCATGCAATTCGATCCAGTCGCAGCACTATGCGTTACGACAGGGGTGCAGCATCTCGTTGGCGCCAGCAACTGCTCCTGGGCATCCTGCAGGGAAGGCTGCACCAAAGACCTGTTTGAGTGCACTCAAATTCGCGTCAACTACAAATTGGGCATTTACCCCAATGTTACTCCTACTGACATGGATACTTTAATCAGAGCCGAGAGAGCATTAAGGAAGGACTATGAATACGAGAATTATGAAGTAACAGCTGATAAATCGTATCCAGAAATGTTGGAAGAGGATCTACCTGATGCTATACCAACTGGATTGCAAGGCAACGACTCCGAATGGTACTTCACAGGTGCTCGACTGTTTCCAAACGTAAAAGGCTGTGGGTACCCGCCTATCTTGAACTGCACGGTATTTTACGCGAAGCACAAACCTATTGGCAACAATTACACTTGCTACTACAGCCGTGTTGACCCTGGGTTGGTGATCACTGAACTTGACATGTGGCAGAATACTTTAAACTTGGTGTATGCCATGGCAATACCAATACCATCATTCATAATTTCGGTGATATATTTGACATTTGCGTACTTTAAGATATATAATACTGAGGAAGAGTCTGAACAAGCGCCACTGAAGAGTGATGCAGAAGCAATGGCGACAGGTGATGATGAGAAGCCAACGACTCCAGGGTCTGATACGTTCAGGGAGGATCTGGCGTGTTTCGGACATCAGCTGAAGATGCAACTGGCTAATGAGAAGCCTAAAGAAGGCTTCGAATCCAATAGTCCGCCAATTTCCAATTCTGCTTCGTTGTCTGGGTGAGTTTACAATCATTTCTTTTTTGACATACAAAACTTTTTTATCGTTTTCTTTTTACTTTCATAATTTTATTTCAATTAAACTGTTTTGTTTTACATTAGAAAAAAAGCGTGCCAGATTGAATCTTATCAAATAAGACTTTTTATGTAAAAAAAAATATCAGGAGTTAGTATATGAATATTATTATCCAGAAATCTAGGCCTAGTCTATAAAAAATCTTCAAAGAAACATATTTTTTTTCTAAAATATCCTGAGAGTCCCGTATTATTCAAATTCTTACATGCATTCTCTGCACCCGACAGGACCAAGTCATCGTTCGTGAACGCCTAACGTGACTAACATCAATATAACACAGAGGTACGTCTCTGGTGGCTTGAGCTTTATTAATTTACGCTTAAGGCACAAAACCTGTGGCACAAATTAAATTGCACAAAAATATTTGAAAACAATTATACCTAATTGAAACAAAAAAATATATCAGTGCTTAATGCTTAGCGCCAAAACAGAAAAAAAAATTATATTACATAAATTATATTGTTATTCGAAACTGCGCTTTGTGATTTATTTATTCTAATAATTACGCTTAAATTTCATTAAAAACATATACTCAAGGTATGTGCGTCTGCGTACACACATTTTTTTTCCAGTGCAAGAAAGTTAAGGTTACGTTTTTATTTTTATTTTTCTAATAAATTATAATCTTGTTATTTATTATGTATTCTCCCTATCTCATACATAAATTAAAACGAAACTTGTATGAATAAGTGAAAAGTTTTGCCTGCGCCTTACTTATGACACTCCCTCATGAGGAAAATATCAAACTTTTTGAAGCTTACTCACAAGAGTCATTCGTCAACCCTAATGGCTTAAGTTAACACGATTTTTGATCAGAAAACTTACTGCTCGTATATTGTTTTATTCTTATAATTTTCAAGTCTGCACAATTTCCCCTAAAATAACTAAAAATATTACCAAATTATTAATATTTTATTTAATTACTTCTTAATTCTAAGAATTTTGCCAATCAATAATCGTAGCTTTATGCTTTATAATCCCATAAATAGTTGAAAGAATAATCCACTGCTTTCCACATTCACAGAAAATATTCTTCAAATATACAATAGTTGTAATTTTGCTTGCCAGCCCTGTCCTTTTATTCTATAATTTTACTAATAAAAATAAATAATTCAATCATCCCAATTTAAAATTGTCGACAGTTATTAATTATTTAAATTGTGTAAATTCTCTTTGCAGATGACAGGATTCCTGAAGAGGCGGCATCGGATACAGAGTGCATCACGAGATGAGCTGAACAATTTTGAACGAACTCTTTATGATCTATATTGTGCTCGACATGTGATTTATAACACGCTTGAGTATTGCTGTTCCTCTCATTCTATTCTGTAAGAGTGCAAGAGTGAGAAGGTAGGATATACACAGTATGAAAGCACGACTTTGAAAAGGTCGAAAACGGGCGAAAGATTTTTTTTATAACGCGTTGTGAAATAAAAAAATAATACTGAATATTTTGGCGGTGATATCTTCTGCTTTGGATTAATTATTATTCTTTAAAAATATAGTTACTTACCAACTTAACTATTCAAATAAATTAATTTTCCGAATCAAACTACCTTCATGATGACAATAATTGTTTTTATTATTTTTTTGAACATAATTTACGCAAAATTGTTTTACATCAATAATAATTGTTTATTTTGAAACTACCTTCCTCAGAGAATTATTGCTCAATACAGAAGGGTTTGTAAAAGGCAGAAGATATTACCACAAAAAAACATTTATATATTAGTAATATATTAAAAGAATTTTATCTCCTAATAGTAATTATAAATAAGGTTTTAATGCTCGTACGCTAATGTGTCAAAATGCACGCGTGCTGTTAAAATATATTGAAAATATAAAAAAAGTATTGTATATTATAAAAATATATATATAAAAAAGCAAGCTGTTCGAGAATAGTAAAATGATTTTATTAAATGTTGATTTTGAGATACATTAGTTACGACGAAAACAGTCGAGGAATAGAAAATATTTAGAACGAAAAGAATATATTGAAAGAAATACATGTTTAAATACATCGACTAATAATTATAAAATAGAGTTATCCCACCAGTACAATTCATTAATATCATTTTAATTGATAAGCTAAATTAGTTAATTTGAAAGTAATAATGCACTTCATATTTTGAATAATATAGTTGCGTTTTAGTTAGCTAAATTATCCCAAGCTTGACTGAACGTTTGATATCTGGTAATATAAAATTAATCTCGATTTAAATTAGGTCAAACGTGTATGTTTAAAACGATCATACATACATTGAGATTATCGAATTCCTTGCCACGCGCTACGCGATATCGATTCTCCGTCCCGTGCCTCGACTATTCAAAAATTCATTAACACTGTCCATACCGATCCGAACCGACATTATACCATTATACTCACAGAAATAGAATACATGAAACAATTATAACGAAATTAGTTCCACTATTTCATCACACAATAGTTTTATTTTTGACCAAAATAATGATCTAACCGAACAAAGCTATATTGTTTTACGAAAAATTTCGGAGTACAGTTTCGAATGTCCCATGGTTGTAAGTGAATCATAAGTTTTTTTCGTAATAATATACTATGAACAAAAAAAAAACAAAAAGGCTTGTGAATATTGCGTAAATTCTAGACTAATATGCCAGTCGAGTTCCATTCTCTTCAATTCTGATTCTTTATACTATGTAAAGTTTTTTTTTCCACTCAGAAAGTTGCAAAGCCACTTTTGGAATTTTTACCCATTATTTGAGATATCTTTGTGTCCCAGGCCTATTGCCAGGGTTAAATTTGTAAAGAGGAATTGATCGAGGCACTCATCACAAATGCACGACCATTTCCTCAACCAGTTTTTTTTAATAATATTATTTATACATATTTAAATTATATTTGAATAAATTCACGTAGACTGGATGAATATGTTAGATATCGCTAAAATCTACGCACATTATCTAGTATATTAAATTCGATGAATATTATCATAAGTGTTTGTTTGAGATCCGATTGTTAGATAAGTATGCCTTTATTGTTTTTTTATGTGTTGTGTGGTGGTTTTATCCCAAATAATTGTAAAAATAATAATATGAATAATTTATTGTCAAAGAAATAAATGGAACATGTTGTATTATTTCGTAATTTAAATAAAACACCAAAAATTTAAAGAAATTATAAATAACATGTAAAATTTAATAATATTTAAATTAATTTCACGATATAATAAATGTTTTTGTCAATTGAAATTGCAATTGTTTTACAGATAAAAATTACCGTAATAAATATGTTAAAATCAATATACTTTTATATTTATGTATTTTTAAAGAACCTTTTACGATATCTATGTTACATACAAAATAAAAATTACTTTCAAAATATTAACTCAATAAAATAAAATAATTGTAATATTACTAGTGTTAGTTAGCGCAAAAGCAATTTGGTAAAAATATCACAAAATGTAAACGGAGGTCAAATTATTTTTTAGCTGTAACTTTTTGCGTTTCCCCTGTGAACGTCTGAATTTCGGTTGTGTATAGTTTTTTAGTGATTTTAGTGTTAACATTATACGTATTTTTAATAATTCCAATGATATTGTTGTATTGCAATTGTATGTAAAATGCTTTAATGTGATCGTAAAGTTAATTAAGGCACCTTCGGATAGGTTCTCACGTCGATGCCCTTTCTTCCAATTATTGTAAAGATGAGGTTATATTTCTATTATTTTTGACATTAGTATTACACGAATATTTACCAAAATATTATGACTTAATATTGTATTACTGTTTACCATCTGATTCATAGTAAAGCCACTTGTTTAAAAAATCTATTTTAATCAAGAAACTATCAAGTAAAAATGACGTTTGTCAGAAAGGTATAAAACAGTTCGATGGCCAAAAGAGCTTTAATAGACAAATGACGTTTTTATGAATAAAAGGGTCAGGGATTAAAATAGTAACTGGCGTGACATGGGTTATTATTTTACAATTCGAATAATTGTTGACAATTATTATTATTCGACAAAATATAATTATGTTTTACGGCGTAGAAATATGACCTCGATCACATATTTCTCATATATAACACGTATATGACACTTTTGTAAAACTCTTACACTCTCATAATTACTTTCGAATATTTTTCCGTAAAACAATGCCTGTCTATGTCAAAATCGGGCAATATTATATTTATCACAAATCAAATGTTGATAAAATAAAATTGCTGGATGTTTTATGTATTGTGTTAAACTATTTAATGGGAGCGATCGCTATTTCAATGCTTTTTGGCTTGAAACAAAATACTTATATGTATATAAGAATGATATATTAATAATAAACATTATCATCAATCTATCGACACAGATGTAAGTCGTCAGCTGAATAGATGAAGTCCACCTAGAGGTATTTTGTAAAAAAAAAAACGATGAGATTGGTTTCAAAAATTTAGATCTTTGTTAAAGAATTAGGTCGTAAGAGCATAACTATTTGTAGTTACGCATTTAAGCCGGTTACACACGATGAAAATTTTATTGTTTCCTAGTGTTATATGTAATAAATTACTATAATTTGTTTTTTCGTGTGTAAAAAAAACTACGGGCGAAATGAAAGCACGAAATTGATTTTAGTTTAAAAAGAAGTTTTCAATATGGCGTCAGTTATAACAAAAATATATTTGAGGAGCATTAAGTTATTTCGACTTATAATTGACGGGGTCAATCATTCATTATTTATTTCTAATCATTTATAGATAAGTGTTTAAAGAGATGTCGCAAAATTTTACAGTTAAATATTCAAACACACCGGAAAATTATTATTCAAAGGCAGTATTATTCCAAAGGTTAATTGTTTCTGGCTGGTCTCCAGAAAACCTTGGATTTTGTCCAATTTCAAAGTTTTTAGCTTTTAATATGTTACCCAATAAATATCGAAATGGTTTCCGTTTTTTATTGTGTAACGAGGAATGTGATAAATTTCGAATAAGAAAAAAACCTTATTTGTAAATCTAACTTTAAGCTTACCTAACTTCCTGCTTTTTAAGCTTCAAAACTATGTACCTTTACATAAGTTACCAAAAGAACAACATAATTTATAGGTTCTACGCCGTGTCTGGCACTAAAACATCGAACTACTTAAAAACTTTGATAAGTTTTTCGAAAAACATTATCGATTGATGCAGTTCATGGTAGTTTCCTTCAATTTTATTTGAATAATTAATACAAATTTATTACAGTTATTAATATTTATTCGAATAAAATTATTATTATTCGAAATAATAGAGTTGGTTGGTATGTGTGTGTAGCCGGCTCAACATTTTGAAGTGTGGCGCAAAATTTTCTTGCTAAATATAAAAAAAACTAACAAATGCGAAATGTTTGAATTATTAATATTCATCGTAATGTGCGTTTTCATTCATTTGGAACTGTTGCCTTATAACCGTTTTGTACATAAAGAAATAAATAAAAAATCGTTAGTAGGAAATAAAGTACACTCATTGGCTTCAAACTGCGTGTTTTATTTATTTATACCTAATTGACCTTTTCGTGTTGTCCATAAATTTAAAAACAGTTATCGATAATTTGTCTTTCTATAAATCATAAATTAAATTTATAATAATTGGTTTCTTTGTGTAGAAAAAAAATAAACAATACAATTGAGGAGAAAAAGAAAATGCCAAAAAAGTATTTCCTACCCATTGTCAATTTTCATAAATAAAATTGTATATCATTGAAGAACTCCTAGATGTTTAATCCAATATTCCAATAGCGAAACGTAATATCCAATAGTTAAGGAATGAAAGAAAGAATTTTAGTATTTTTTTTCTAATTCTCTACCAAGAGAATTAGAAAAAAATTACTAAAATTCTTTATAAAATCCGTTTTAATAAATCATTATTTATATAAAAAAAAGATTAAATTCGAAATAGTTTTATTTTTAATAATATAAATAAAATATTTTATTTGAATTGCACATACATAATTGATATCAAGTTTAATTATTAATAAAAATAAAGTTTTTGATTGTTTGTCTTGGTTCACAAAAATACAACTCTATAAACTAATTTCACTATTAAGGGTCTTTAGTTACCAATCCAGCCGGTCCTTGACCTATAATTGGAGCTAAACCAGCCACAGCAACAGCTTTCAAAGGTCTGAAAAGAATAAAAACTCATTGCAGCGCCATCTTTGATTCACACATAGAAACTGTACGTACAAGCTTAGACGAAACTTCAAGTAAGTTTGCCTAGATGGCGTTGTCTACAAAACTGGTGTATTAGTACGACCAAATTTTGATAGATGGCATTAACTTAAATTATCTTACTTGAAACCAAGTTCCTCTTTCGGTACTCCGAGTCTTGCAAGTTTAGCTTCATAGGTAGCTAGAAGATCGTCGTGGGCTTTTCGCAGACGAGCCGCTTCGTAACGTAGATCATCTATTTGTGTGTCTTTCAGCTTCAGAAGTTCCTGTAAAAGTTTTGTTAGAGAATAATAAATTCTATAAAATGGTTATATTTGCATAGGCCCAAATCATGATTATATTGATTTTCTTACATGTATTTCTCTCGGGCCTGCATCTCGTCCCTCCATATTCTTCAGCTTGGCTTCCAGCAAAGCAGTCTTGAGTGATGCTTTCTGCTGTACTTCCAAAACAGCTCTAGAAAATCTGGCTTTGAGTTCATCTCTTTCTGCCTGGACTCGATCGAAACGAACTTGAAGTACTTCATACTCCCATTTTAGGACCTCGAATTGTTTTTCTAGCGAAGTTAGTTGTTTTGTTTTAGCCTGAAATAGATTGATTAAAATTAAAAATATTATTTCATCTTCTTTCATCTACAAGAAGGTTCAAAAGTATTTGTATGAAAGAGTTATAACGAATCCTAATTAAGATACTTACAGCTAATGCAGCTTTATCTCTGTCATAGTTAGACATTTGTCTCTTGAGTTCTTTATTATCTATGATCGCTGCTTCTAATGGCTCCCTGAGACTTTTGGTCTCGGCTACAGCGTCTCTCGAAATCTTCTCCGCTCTTTCTTTGACTTTTTGCATCTCTTCCATTTGTTGTTTCAGACTACTAATTAAACCTAAAAATATAGAAAAAAAAAAAAATTTTTTTATCTACACTTTTGAATCAAATTATAGACAAACTGAAAATTGAAAATCTCATTCGTAAATTTTTAACGTATGCTTTGTAAATACTCACCCAAATTATTCAAAGTGATATCATTATAATAGTTCTTCAAATCTGAAAAAGCTCTCTCATGATGATGAATTAATTCCGACAACTGCTTATTTTTCCTCTCTTCAACTTCTGCGATTTCTGTTCTATGTTTAACCGTTAACTCTACTTTAGTTTCATGTAGTTTTTTATCAGCTTTATCCTCTATCTGCCGAGCCCTTTCCTCAAATTCATCTCGAACCTTTGATACTTCTTCTGCATGTATTAATTTAGCTCTTCTCAGTTCATCTTGAGCTGCCAGCATTTTCTCTCTTATTTCTTGTCGTAATACTCTTTTGTCGTTAAGCAGTTCAAGCTCTTGTTCAGCATGCTCTTCCTTGGCAGCTTTTAAAGCAACTAAGTTTTCTGCTCTCAAAGCTGCTGCAGCCGCTTGTTGTTCATATTTTAAATGCTTAATCTTTTGCTTTTCTGTTTCCAAAAGCGCTTCATTTTCTTCTTGTGCTTCCTCTGTTGCTCTTTCTCTATTACGTAATTCTGCTTTTGCTTCTTCCAACTGTTGTCTTGTGATCTCCCAGAATGTTCTAATTTTGTCTCTTTCCAGTTGAAAGTAGTTACGTTCTTCTCTTTCTTTGTCCAGTTCCTCTTTAACTTTAAGAGTGAACTGCTCGAGTTTCTCTCGAGACATATCTGATGTGTCGACGCCATCGATGATGATTGCTAAAAATTTAAAATAGTTAATATTATTATGTAGGTATGGAGTAAATTATGCAGGATTCTGAATTAAATTGATAATATTATTTATATCTAAGTTCTAAGTATTTATCAATATATGTATGAAGAAAGAAGAAAGAAGTATAGGTACTTGGATTTCTCAGTTACGACAAGCTTTTTACACTGCGATACATACAAAGGTAATCAGTATCAATATGGCCTTGCCCATCTGAAGTGTTTGTCTCTTATCACAAACTGCAACTGCACTAATAATATCATGATCGACTCACCTGGCGCCTTTTTAGCTTTTTCCTTTCCCGCTTTTGGTGGCTAAAACAAATACAACACTGTTAACAAACTGTAAATATTCCTAATATAGCTGAAATGCTTTTTACTCACAAAATACAAGTACCGAAAAAATATAGAAGATTTTAAAATCACAATCACAAAGTATTTCAATGAAAGTATATTCACAGTTATGACAATACGTACCATATTCTATTTTTAGTATATAGGCAGCTGTAAATAAATATTAAATTGTATTTAAAAATGTTTACACGAACTGAAATGTTCGTTTGTTGATTCAATGAAGTTCAACAAGTATGTTGTCATGGTAACTATCGAAAGGAGGATTATTATTTTTCCGTTAGTTGGTTCGTTGCTGCGCCACTATTGTCGCCGTTGGCATTAATGGCCTAGAATTTTCAATAATTTCTCTTTGTTTTAGGTTTTCGAAACTATCGTCGTGAGTAATTTGTATAAAAATTACAATATATATTTTTTACAGTGTACTCAGGTAACAAAGAAATGAGTTTATTAATGTATAAAACTTTGACCTCTTCCATAACTTTATTTCCACGTGACAGAAAAAAAAAACAATCACAAAACCATCCGTCACGCAGATCAATCAACGGAAAATTTGAGAAATTGAACGTGTTACAATAAATAATGTGAATCAATACGACAAAACATTCACGGACCAACACGAACATGTTGCTGGAAGCGTTCAGTGCTGTGCTCTACGGAGCTGTGTTCCTAAGCCTGATCCTGATCGACTATATCCTAGGCCATGGGTTCGTGGACATGTTCCAGAAGATCTTCTGCAAGATCGCTTGCTTTGTAAAGAAGACTGTGAGGGAAGAGGCAAAGCAAGTGGTGGTGATCCCGGAGAATCCAATAAGTTTGCCAGTTCTGTTTATGGAGATATTGGTGCTGAGTTTGACCATCGCTGTGAGTATTTCTAACTCAGATTTAGTGATCAATATGATAATCTCAGAGATAAAAATGCTGATCGTTTTTAGTTTTGGTAATTGAACAAAAATATGTTTATCTCTTGTATACAATTTTTGTTGCAATAATTACGAAATGCTTTAGCTGTAAGGATCATATTTCTTTCTTATATCGGTTTAAATTATTTGCACCTTTTAAGATTTACCATTGTCTATATATATGTAGTATGTATGTATTGTCTATATAGATATAGTAGGTATGTAAAGAGTGTGGGATGTTAATTTAGCATCGTGGTTAGAGGATAGTTTTAGGGCAGCAGCACCTCTTGATAAATTCAAAGCACCCACGAGTAATGTGTTTGTATATGAGTTTACCTGTGATAAAAGATGATATAGGCTAACATCAACAGATTGTGTTCCAGTTCTTAAACAAATACAAGCAGTTCCGCAGCAAAGATCGTATTGATGACCTTCTCCATGAAAGCAAGGAGGCTTTGAGGCAGACCAACGAGTTTCTAGAGAAGTGGAGATTAAGACGGGTAAGATGGCAAGCGAAAATGTACCTTAAGTTTATATAAATTTAGTTTAGATTGCTTCTTCAATTTTGAAATTATTATTTGATGCAAAAGTGTAGACTGAATGTTAAGTAGACAAAGAATAGAATTTGCTTTTTTTCGTTATGTTTAAGACATTTATATGATTGACGGATGCAATTTTAACTTTTAGATAAATTGGCAGGTGCCCACTGAGTACTCCTACTTGGACGATGAGCCGCAGGAGATCAAACCCCTCAAATTAGAAGTGCCCATCTTACACATGGCTATTATTGACGTAAGTGAAACAATTGATAATCCTGCAGTGAGATCAACTCCTCAGCTGAAATTAAACCAAGATGGTTTAGATCTTCCAAATATCCTTCCAAGACATTCAGCTTTATACTGAAAATGAAATCGTTTTTCGAAATTTTATTGAATCAATAAGGATTGTTATTTATGTAGAAAATTTACAGGCGCTTATGAATAGTCAACAATGTGTTCCAAGGAGGGCTTCCAATGGAGACTCACTGGCAAGTATTATTGTAATATTGCTGAAAACATCGTTATTTATAGCAAAAGGCTTGTGAGAGCAATTTCCAATAAATTATCAACAACTTTTTCTTGTATTAGCACGCACTAGCAGTCAGCGAGCCTCATGCCGTTTTTAGACTTATTACACTATTACAAAATAATGAAATCAAATATTTAAATAAAATTGAGATTTTTCTCAAAAATGGAGCTCTGGGTTCTTAAAATTATGACTTACGCAAACTATCTATTTCAATATAGTGACTTTCGATGACGGAGACATCACACATTGTCATGTGTTATTAAAAATGCCAGCAGAAAAAATATTATAAAATGAGATGCCAAAGAAGACGACTCTTGAAAAATATATTCCATCTTTCCAGACCCTAGGAACAACAAGGAGTCAGCCAGAAAGGGGCGACGCTGGTGACACAGTCAACATCACAGACTCAACGCTACTCTCAGTGACATCACTCCTCGATGACGACCTAGAATCTATTCCCGAACCACCGGCTAGTGAAGAGAAAATAATCGAGGAGACTAAAAATATTGAGTTTAGGAATCGAACCTTATGGGACGTCATGGAAGAAGATGCGAATAATCTTGAAGATTAATTCATTCTTATGTGCAAATATGTAATAGTTTGGTTAACTAAAATGCCAGTTGTCTATTAAAGTGTGTTGTTCAGTATCATCTATACAATATACTTTTGTTTTACTTATAAAATTGGCCTTTCCATAAGTGACGTAAAAGACTAGCAAAGAATATTAAGTGTATAGATTTTTGGTTCCCATGAAACCAACGGAAAAAAATCAGAAGTGTCCAGTTGACTTGATGGTTTAATTTATTTAAACCATATATTATCATATACGGGTAGTAAATACTACATCTACAGTTTAAACTATATTGGCGAATATTAAATTCCTAAGTCTTACTAGAATATAATTTGAACCGCACAATAACTTACCTAAGTACGCAGTATATTGTCTCCCTAGCTCATTTGTCGTTTAATCCCTACAAAGGTCCTTCTTCATATCGCACACTTATAGTGTCAAATGCTCATAATACTGTTCAAAGAGCCTAAAAGCTGACAGATATTAATTCCAAACCTCAATACCATTTTATTTTTGCATTTAAAAATACTAGGACATCTTAATCTTGAACCTTATGTCATACATCAGAAGGTTGATATTGAAAAGAGGACGGTTTTATGAGTGATTAAATAAATTTGCCCAGGGGTGGCTATCCGCATTTGCTTTGATGTCATATTATCAGCAGGGTGTCTGAAATGATGGGATGTAATTAAAATTTGCAAATAGCATGGTAGTTCACAAGTAATCTAAAAAGTTATAGTACTTCTAATCCGCGAATCCTTGTAGTAATTAAAATCAATACAAATGCAGCATTTTTAGAATTATAATAACTACAAATATAGGCTAAAAACTAGCATCAGATTGCTAATTTAACGCTCGATCTTATTACAAAACAAAATAATTGATAATATGATAGAAAAAAAAAATCAAATTTAATTTCAAACTGTTTTCCACGATTTCACCCGCGTCCTGAGAGGACTATTAAACGCTTCCGGATAAAAAGTAGCCTATTAGCGTCTCCAGGATCTCATCTAACTCCGTATCAAATTTCATCCAAATCGATCCAGCCGGTTTACCATGAAAGCGTAACTTACAAACTCACTTTTGCATTTTGTAATAGTTAGGGTTTAATTCGTCATTAATGGAAGTCTGCAATGAATGACAAAGTTGCTAAGAACAAAGTGACTTATTCTTATCATTTTTAATTAATGCTACTTCTATCTATAAATCAGTGTGAAGTAAATACTATTAATAAAAACAAATCCCCCTTCTTTTCCCCTATAAGAGGGGAGAGAGAAGATTATTTCGAGTCTTCTTTGAGGGATCAAGGGCTTTTCGTACAGAATCATCCGGTTTATCGCGGCTGGTTGGGATTACTTGTGGAACAGTGATAATTAGTTATTTGCTTATTTTCTTTGCTTTGTTTATTTAAATTGATACATTTATTTTTATGTTCTACATTTTGTTTTCTCTCTTTTTTGATTTTCTGATCGGCTTTTAAACCGTCTTCGAAAAAGGAGCATCTCAATTAGTTGAAATCATTTGCTTGTTTTAGAATGTATCATATTTTTTATCCCTGTCACTTTTGATTTTTACTCACTGTTTAATTCCTGTGCATGTCCTGAAATAAAGGTATTTCTTTCTTTCTTTCCTAAGTTTTTTTTTACAAACCATCATGGTCTGTAACTTTTGTCTCACTTTAGCTTAATCTTTGGGATGGGATATAAAGCACCCTTCAAACCTTTTGTCTATAGGAATACTCCCTAATTATGTAAGCCAATATCTATGATCTCTTTTCTCTTAACTTCAATTGCAATATCTTTCATTTTGACAGTTCAATGATATACGTTGCTTCGTTGAAAGTATCAATAAAAATATCAAACATATGCAGCAATGTATAAAATTTCATCTAAGTCGCCTCAGCCGTATTACCGTACGAGAACAAATGAACTCATATTCGTATTTTTAATATTCGGTATATCACCACACATGATCAATTTCTAAACAAAACAACAATAAATCGTCTATGCCTAACACAAAATCATTGAAGTATACTTAAAACCGTAATTTGGTGAAAACCAAACAATGGTCACGTGTCGGATGCTCGGTGAATTTCAACCCTTGTCCTGATATAATTATGGTGTAATGATGGTATACTATGATGGATTGGGGCACGCCTTACGATTTTGTGGGATTTTTTTAGGGTTAGTTGACTATATATTATAGGGAACTAGCTTTTTCCCGCGGTTTTATCCGCGACCTGGAGGAACTACTTGACACACCCGGATAAAAGTAGCCTATTAACCGTCACCCAGGTCCCTACTATCTTATATCAAATTTCATCAAAATTGGAACTGCAATAGTCAAATAATTTCACTTTTGTTTTGATAACGTTTCCATACTTAGAATTGAAATATCTCTCCATAATAATCTTTGAAAAACATCGTCTTCGGCCTCTGACGGAATTTTAACAACAGATGCTATCAAGATAGCAGCCGAGGCGATGGCTTAACATCCCCAGCACGGGAGTATAGCACCACCAACTTCCCGACTCCGGGCTGCTTTGTGAAGTTATCTAAAATCCACAAAGTGATTTTGGCCCGATCAGGAATCAGTCAATATTAGCATCTATAATATCTATCTGCTATTCTATACTTATAATAAATCTGTAGAGAGGTCAATTCTGTACATGAAATATATTTCCAAAATAACTATCAGGGGGTGATTAGGGATCGATACTGATGCCAAAAATGCAATCAGTAAAATTTTTGTCTGTCTGTATAAACTCTATAGAAACAAAAACTACTCGACGGATTTTAACGAAATTTGGTACAATTATTTGTCATACTCCTGAGCTGGTTATAGCATACTTTTCATCACGCTACAATCAATAGGAGCAGAGCAGTGAAGGGAAATGTTGTCATTTTGTTTAAACGCGCTAATCTCAGGAACATTTCAGCGTTAGATAGTCCATTTATCGAGAAAGGCTATAGGCTATATATCATCACGCTAAGACCAATAGGAGCGGAGCACCACTATTCCACGCGGACGAAGTCGCTGGCAGAAGTTAGTTTGAAATTATAAAAAAACAGTGATAAATATATTACCTTTATTTGTTGTAAACTCGATTACCTTCAAAATCGTTTTCAATACCACTATCATGTTTCCAGTCCAGGAAGTCACAGTTCGTTCACAACACAGACTGAATTGACGGCGCCATCATTTATCAATATTGTGGATGGCTTCGATTTTGCAGTGTGAAGCTCTGATATCTTTGAGCTTGTTTGTAGTTCATTATGTTTGTTTCTCTTTTGGTTCTTAAAACTGCATGTATCTGTTTGTTGAGCTCTAATGATGCGTGTGTGTGTGTGTTAGTTTTTGCAATTATAAGAGTAATGATAGACTGTTGAAAAATAAACATGGCTGGTTTCATCATATCTAGATTTCTTGTAAAATACCAGCTGTTTTCTGTGGCCTGAAGGACCTATTTCAGGCACCCGGATATCTATGCCCATAAAAAACTTCATCTAAATCGGTTTAGTTGTTTAACCGTCAAATTGTTACCTACAGAGAGAGACTGATGATTTCCCATCCATAAAAAAGTAGGCATGTTATTTGATAGAAAGCTCACTGATCATAATTAAGAAATATAAAAACCGTGTTCATAAAAGTCTTACCATCTTACCACCTTTCAATCTTAAAGGAAATTAATTAGCAAATGCCCAAGAAACTAAAACCAAAACGCAAGGCGACGGTGATCAGCATCCATTTATCACTTCAAGCCTTTTTGTCCCGCTCTATTCAATACTTTTTGCGCGGAAGATTGAATTTCGCGTCTCACCCAAGGTCCAAAACCATTAATACTGCTCAACCAATTTTAGAAGGTCTTCCTTGTCCATCTTTACTAGACCAAAATCAGACGCTTCAAGGGTTTTTACTGAAAATTAAAGGGTCTAGTTATATTGGACATTGTTCGTCCCCATCTTGTCATTGAATTTTTTATTCTATTTGGTTCAACACGTCTGGTTGCTGTAACACTTTGATTATGATTTTTGCGTGATCCTAAATTACTGCAGGGATGAATTGATATTTGATGACATGCGACTAAGGTTTTTTAGTTGTTTATTTATTTATTTGTAGATTGAGGCAAAGTTGTTTGAGCATTGAAATTGTAACGGGTGGGCTTTCGTCTGCAGTTTTTCATATTGTCTTAGCCATGATAGCATTTTGATTTTAGCATTTTTGTCTTATATCAAATTATTGATTTCATTTTTTTCTACCCACAGACGGCATTAATGTGATATCCAATGGCGTAGGCTCTCTGAGATGTATCATTTATCCATCTTTTATTAACAATTCAATGCCTATCGATAATAGTAACTTAAACCCAAAATTGCCCATCATTAACACCTAAACAACAGACGCCACGCTCCTACCAAACAATAGAAAACAAAATAACTAGAATCATCACCCAGTAACCGCCTGAACATTTTACAACTACCGCACATATTTGTACTAGCTCCCATACAATCAAATTGCTTAAAACTATCCCAAGGAATAATGCGCTTAGCAAAACCTTTATTACAAAAACTTAACATCTATTCTTCAATAGCAGAAGCGCATAACCAAATTTACAATCGAATTCCTAATTCAAAAGGTTGAAATAATGACCGTTAATTCAACTTATATAGTAAGACCTACTATTACGATGACTTTCAAAATAATGAGGGATCAAAATATATTGGATTACTTTCCAAGATGGCGTCGGTTTAGGACGCCACGTGCAAGTCACGTGACCAGTAAGAAAAGCAAACGCGTTGGTTTGGAATAACAGCGTAAATGCCGTCATTAGCGATTTGATTATATTTTTTGTGTGTATTGCTTAAAATGATAGGATTATAATAGATAGGGGTATGACTGGAAATAGGATCTATGTGGTTCATTATACATATATATACTAAACGTAGAAGGGTAGAATTAGCGATAAAAAACTTATAAGCTCGCGAGTTTCGTCAGCCTGTACTTTTTTGGCCCACTATGTAAAATCTTTTAAAGATTTGTAATAATCTTCTTCTATATATAAAAATATATCCCTATTTCCCTTGGTCACGGCATCACGCGTGAACGGCTGAACCGATTTGTATGAAATTTGGTACGGAGATAGAGGGGACACTCGAGAAGGTTTTAGGCTACTTTTTATCTCAGTGCGTGTGAAGTAGTTTCCCTGGGACGCGGGTGAAACCGCGGGCATCAGCTAGTTCATCATAAAAATAAGTATGTTTTATTGTCAATTTTTTCTTGTCAAAAAATTATTTAACTGAGACCAAGTTCAAGAAAAAGGACCAAGAAGCGTGATACTGTATATCAACCCTTGGTTGGTACTACAAATAGTTTTGTCAAAGAAAATCTTCTGACCATATTTAATCACTTCAATTATGTTTTCCGTAAACAGAAAAAATATTCAACTGAACAGAAAATAACAGAAGATTTCAAAAATTACTTACCAAAGTTTTTTTTTTACTGGTACTTAACTATCACTATTCCTTTAATGACCACCTACTGAGAACCAACCCCTGTACCACCAAATTACTATCTCACCACCATATTCCCATAGCCAATGACTAAGTAGAAAGTTATTAAATATTTTTGACACGTGTCTAAAAATTAGCCCTTTTTATAATTTTACGAAATACAAAATGTTCGTGAACCGCACCTTTGTAGATCGCCATTGTGATTTTGTTAGGTGCGGAGTTGAAGGGATATTAATTTTAATATAGTAATCGGCATGTAATGGGATTAATCATTGATCTTTTTAGTGGAGTACGGGTGATTTATTAATGTTGGTAACCCCATGTAGTGTATGCTTCTTTTAATTATTTTGAACTAGTGGTGGCCCAATGCTCAAAATTCGACTATATTTTTTAAATTATGTTTTTGCACTTCTTCTTAATATAAACTTTACCTATGCCAAATATCTCACCCTTCAGTGCACGCAGTATTAGAAAAAAAAAACATTTACATGTTTCACTTACCTATATTTGCAAAATAAAAACTCGGACTACTCTGTAAAAAGTTATGGGTGGTCATACATCCTTACTAATATTATAAATACGAAAGTAACTCTGTCTGTCTGTCTGTTACGCTTTCACGCCAAAACTACTGGACCGATATAAATGAAATTTGGTACAGAGATAGAATAGACCCTGAGGAACAACATAGGCTACTTTTTACCCGGGTGCGCTAAGTAGTTCCCTCGGGATGCGGGTGAAACCGCGGGAAACAGCTAGTAAAGATAATAATTTAAAGTTTTTACTTCACGTACCTATTAATATTTATAGGTTCCCTTAGATCTTCAGATCTAGTAGACAAATAACTATGCATTCGATATTCCCATTAAACACACCTATTCTTTAAGACTACATTAGAAGTCTTATCTAGTAGTCTTATCTTTTGTTGAGAACCTTCACGGTCGTAAGCAAGACCTACCAAAGTTTAATCGCAATATCATGAATGGTTTATAGAAATAGAATACATTTTTATTTCTATAATACATCATGGTAACTTACAAAATACATGTTCATTTGTAAGTAAGGTTTATCAATTATGTATTTTCTTTTAGAAAATAGAAAGTACACCTATCCATTTAGTGGTTATTGTTTTTCTTACGTTGGTTTGGCTTTACATACATACATCAAGGATAGGTATTGTTGTGTTCATTCAAAAATAAAACATAATAGATATATAATATGAATAGCAAGTGCACCCCTTGCAAGCGAGACATTTGCATTGATATTGAATGTCCAGCCACCGCTGTCGACAATCAAGGGATGATTTTACTACGCAAAGACTAAAAACAAACAGACAAGCTCATTCTTTTTTTTTTCAGCTAAAGACTTAACTTCGGTAGGTTTCCAAATACTTTTTGATTAGGAACAACATTTGATCAATGGTGGGTGGGTAAAAATGACAATATTATAATTTTGTATGTTGAACCTGATGAGTATCTCGGAAAGCATGTTAAGCCGTTGCTCCTGGCTATCAAGATTTTTGACATTAGTTATCTACGCATGGTCAGAAGCCAGAAAGGCAGTCTCACAATCATTACCAAAGGGTAATCGTGTTACCCTGTTTGGAGACAAGAAATCGGATAGGCAGTCGCTCCGTGTAAGACATTGGCAATGAGCTGCAGCCGGTTAGACTGAAAGCCGACCGAAACAAAGTTAGGAAACGGCTAGGTAGATAATGATGGAGCCAATAATTATAATGATGAAGGCAGAAAGTGAATATTGGAGCTTTTCTATGGCTACTAGTAATCCTACCACGAGGCTCATAATGATTCGGTTAGACGACTCTAATAAGCTTAGTAACGAGGCATGATGATAGAACCAGGACGTGCAAAAAATGTGTCTTATTAAATATTTTCTTGATGTGATCCAGCTAGTCCCTAGTTGTCCTCCCCAGTGACGCCCTAGGCCGAGGTTCGGTCCCTACTAGGTGGGACCCTTAGCACGCAGTCACTATGTATTAAACTTAGTTGCAAGCCTTGGCTGGAGATCTTAATTTAATTAGGACCTCGCCACATTATCCAGTTAAGCAAGTCTAATGCTGCTAAAAAGACCCTGCAAGAGGTCATGTAGAAAAAAAAGAAGTAAAATATTTAATTTATAAAAAATGCAGAATACTAACTAACAATACAAACACATCCAAATTTCACCAGTGTACCATCCAACAACAAATACAGATACCTACTCTATGTCACACCACGAATATTATTAGGGCTTCCCATTTGTAACGCAGCGTGTTTAAGTGATATTAGACGTGAATGTCTGCGTGTCATGATTGATTCTGAACAGCGTCACGCAGGCGACTAGCGGTCTAGTGTTACACCGTGTTTTAGAGTTTGATTATGTTAGAGAGACAGTGACGTGATTAGTTTTGTTGGCACGTCAATGGCGTTAGTTTACCTACGTGATAATTTGGAATAGTTCATATCATTGAAGGTTATGGATATGTCATATTGTAACTTTGTTGTCAGAATAAACTATAAGACCCATTTTTTGGAACTGTGTTTTTTTTTGGATGGCAAATCATTAAATGACTCCTCCCGCGGTCCCGCCATGGGTAGGGTGAGAGGGAGTGTCTGGCTCTTACTGACTAAAACCCATCTATGTTCCTTCCTCAGCCCTTTTTTGAACATCCCGAAGTGAACTGTTTGCCTGAATTAGTTTAATATGTTTTTTTTATTTAATTTGAAATAAAACATTCGAAAATTATTAACTTTCACACAAAAAGCAATAACACGCCCTTAGAAAAATCGATCAATAAAATACCGTGCATAACCTCATCCTTTTTCGTGTGTCGGTGAACTACACCGACAAACCAGAATACAATAACCGACACAAAATAATAAAAAAATAGACTTTCGTTCTGCATATAATGGCATGTAATGAAGTAATACGACGCGGCAATGTTGGACACAACCCCTTTTTATTTTGACGGACGCTTATTCTGGAAAGGCTTAAAAAAGTATTGAATGTAAAAAAAAAAAATAGTATTTAATAACATTATTAAATTACTATTGTGTTTTCAAAAAGTATTTAACTAGAAAATTAAGCAAAAAAATATATTTCAAAAAATGCAAGACGTTTAGTACTAAAAAAACACATTTATTATTGTACCTACTATTTTTATATTTTTAAATGTTTTTTATATTACATTAAATATTTAAAAATGTAAATTAAATTTATATGTTGAATAAATGAATGTAGATACCTACTTTAAAAAAAACACTAGGTATTTATTCAACATTCTATTTTATTTTAATAGAAATATAATTATCTTAAATGCTTCTTAACTTACTGAAAAACCAGCCACCAAATGTATCAGTAAGTATAAGTTTTACATTTACACATTGTACCTACTGGCATTTTTATTCAATAAAACGTTAGAATAGAAATGTAAATAAAAACATAAAAAATGCTTTTAGAATACACCCGCCTCACCCAGTCGTCACCGAGTCAAAAAAGCAATATGTAACAAATTTGTTTTTCAATTTCGTACCAATTTTGCATACGGAACCCCGTCGTATCGAACAAATAAAACGCGGTATTGTGGTTTTTACGATGCGTAAATATTTTTTCTTCATTTTTTTTATTTTTATTGGCTGAGGTAGGAATAAAAAGCGGATTTCGTGTTATAACTGTGTGTTATTGTCGCCAAAATTTCAGTAATAACATGTCTGGGCTGCGTGTTATTCTTATTTGTGACCGCTTTGGTTAACTTGATACCCTTGATGAGCTTTCGCGGGACGTGCGATTAATTTATTATTCGAAGAGAAATATTCGAATACTCTTGCAAGCGTATATTTTCGAAATAAATGCGTATGCACGGCGCGAATATTACTGGTTTATGTTTAATTTATTTATAATGAATATATTAGTCTGGGAATGCTGTTTAATTTCTTCTTTGCTTCCTATACTATACGTATGCAAATTATTTTATAAAAAGACATCATATTTTTTTTTGTATGGCATCTCGCAGGTCAACCTAGACGGTTGTCGACTGCTTAACCGGGCTTGCCTGTGAAGTGCCTTAAATAAATTTAGGGCTTTCAGCCAGGGCTTAACTTACAAAACTAAGCGACTACACGCTAAGGGCACCCCCTAGTTTACGGGCCACGGGTTAGTGCGTCGCTGGGGGAGGACAGCAAAGGGCAGGCTAGATCATAATATATATGATTATTATAATCGGGAATTTAAAGCTATTACCTCAGCTCGCGGGGTGGCTTGTCGAGCTAGGGTCGGGAGGGCATGGACAAGGTCATCGCAATGGACCTCGGCGGCGAGGTCGATACGAACGCGGTCTGTGTTTGTATAGAGTGCCAGTGGACCTACTGCTCTGTTGGAAGAGGGTTATAGCGTCATCGGGTATGGACATCATACTTACACATACAAATTCATATACTAACATCAGTAAAATAACGACTTTTCACATGACCTTACGTTGAAAATACAAAGAAATAGTTTAAAGGTTTTGTAGATAATCTTTAAAATACTTACATGCATTCCAAAACATTAATTAATACACCACTGATGTTGATGGTGAGACCATTAAGTAATGAAAAGACTAAGCAAGTAAGGGTAAACGCCCCTTCTCATACAGAGAAGGCATAAGCATTGATCACCACGCTTGCTCAAAGCGGATTGGCGATTTTACATATTATTTTTTCGACTTTCGTTAATCACTGGTCCTCCATTATTAGTCAGTATCCTAACTATTATTATGGTTTTACGGTAAAACAATATCGGTCCGACCCCGTTTACAGCATTCGCGATATGCGACCACTGGACCAACGAGGCGGATTCTCTCCCAGGGCTATCACCTGCCGAGGCTGCGGGACGTTCGAAAGGGATACCGCGCCCCCGGAATACAAAGGGCTGAGGAAGGAACATGGATGGATTTTATTTAGTCAGTAAGAGTCTAACACGCTCCACCCACGGTGGGAGGGTCAGGGTCATTTGATGATTTTCCATCCGAAAAAAAAGACCAACGAGGCAGTCTCAGAGGAAAGAGAGAGGCAGTGTATAACGCAATACACTGACATGTATATTAATCCACAAAACGTATACTAGTCTCCTAATCGCTACCATTTGACATGTATTGACTGCCATAACGCATCTGCTTCGCACGTAATTGCGTTTCGATTAGCGCCGTGTCTGATAGTATGCAGTTATTGCTGGAAGCGACATTACTTATGTAATATGTAGAGTGATTAAGCTGGTTGTTGATGTTCGCTGTTGATTACGGAGTTTAGTATCTGTGTTTTGTGGTAATTAGTGTTTTGGCTTAGATATACATGTACAACACTGTAATTTGACCAAGTTAAAAATAGTAGTAGAGGCAAAAATACTTCCTATTTTGATAATTTCATGCTCTAATAATAATCAAATAATTACTAAATATATACCTACTCAATAATCGTAATAACTTCAGAGGGTATCAGCAAGCAGTTTGTGAAGCCATAAACCCTGTCTATAGCTTTACGGCTGAAACTTTTTAGATGAAATTTGGGTAAATTGATTGAAAATTCATGGTTCCATACCATTTTTTTTATTTAACCTATGTCCAGTAAAGATGTTTTCATTTTCATCATAGCTCTAACGACATTTTTTTTAATTGACATCGTTTTATCGGCAAATAAGATTACTTTATAAAAAAAAAGGTTAAAATAATTGATAAATATTTACTATTTTTCCTTTTTTTCATAATTGCGTACTTATATGCAGATATTTCTTTTATAATATAAGAAAGTCAATACTAATCTTGACAACCAGAACCAATAGATCGATCAACGGCCGCAGCTTTAACGCCATTCAAATCGAAACGACCAACATACATCCATTACAATATAAATTGCAAATCAAAAACTTTTTCATTGTTAAAATGTGTGAAAATAACAACCCCAAAGGATTTAATCATTTCGACAACCCTACTATTAATATTATCGGTGATCGACGATCGTTCTTGTCTATATGCAAATATGGAATCAAAAATTTGAATTTCAAATAAAACATATTATTTGTTTATTTTTCCGATACGATATCCCAATAGTGCGTGCCATTCGAATTCTATATTCAAAAAATGTAATTTGTGGGGTATGCTGCTTTGCGTATCGGCGAATTTAGGGTTCAACGCGATTTTTGACGGATGCCAATCATTGTCAGTTTTGTTGGTGACAAAATTGATTGTTGTATTGATATTAATTCTATTCGGGTTCTGTATGGTAATTTGCGTTTTGTATGCAGCTTATTAGCTGATGATCAATCAATCAGAGTTACAGAAAACTGCATTAGATTTTTTTGGTCATGCAATTTTTTTCGTAGTAAGTATTAAAATATTTTTTTTGCACTTTCTTATAGTCTAAGTAAAAATAAACTAAACTTTTTAAACTGACTATCCGCTATAAGCTTATACGTATGTATCACTAGGAATAGTCTCGCTTCCGATTAGTGAAAATATTTTTAGAATGAATTTACTAGTTTTATTGATACCCCACTATTTGAACACGGTATTAGGATACGTTATAGTAATCCAAATTCCTTTTTCGAAAAGGCATCACAGCTAACTATGATCTGTATGTGTATAGTCCCTCTAACCCGTCTGTCTATCTTAATTATTCTTTTATTATTACTATTGTTTTTTATTGACGCGAAGGAACTAATTAACGCACTCATATAAAAAGTCTAGCCTATAACCGTCTCCGGGGTCGGACTCTATACTTAATTTCATCTAAATCGGTTGAGCCATTTTACCGTGAAAGCGTAACAAATAAACAAACTCACTTTCGGATTCATCTTAAGACTCCCAAGAGACTATGAAGTTTTACATCTCATTCTAATAGTTTGAGAACGTGATAATCTATGTGAACAGCCAATAAATAATAACCACTCGAAGCCCTTATTATTAAAAAAAAACATTAATAGCTACAAAATTATGCTCACGCACAGCTATCTATTTTTTAAAGATGGCAACCCTTATTTCAAAATGGCAGCTCTGTGTTTAATCTACAATGAGATTTCAATCGACACGCTTGTGATACCTGCTGGGATTTAAATATTTCTCACGATTATTACTGATGTATTAATAAATAACTATCGTATTTATAAATACAGAAGTTTGTATGTATATACATATATGTGTGTTATTTTTTGCGCAAAAACTATTGGATGGATTTGGTACACATATATAGTTTACAATTTTTTGCCCGCGGCTTCGCTCGCGTTAAGAAGTATTATTATTAATTAGGTATATTTTTTGCGCCTTTACTTTTGTTTAGCGCATTAGTTCAAACTAATACATTTACATCCTCCATCATCCCTAGCTATATGCATGCAAAGTCTCAGCCCGATCGGTTTAAAATTGACAAAGTTTCATCCCCTACTTTATCCCCTTGGGGATAGAATTTATCAAAATCCTTTTTGAGCGGATGCCTATGTCATAACATCTACCTGTATGCCAAATTTCAGCCCGATCCCTCCAGTGGTTTGGGCTGTGCGTTGATAAATCACTATGTCAGTCAGTCAGTCAGTCACCTTTGAGTTTTAGATTTAGATGAGTTTTATATATATTTAGATTTAGATAACTTGGATAAATCCTACGTAGTCTAAGTGAAGTAGTTTCCTCAGGATGAGTGAAAGAACTGGTAACAGCTTATATTATAAATGCAAACGTTTTGTCAGGATGTATGTATTGTGTGTGTCACTCTTTCACGCAAAAACTAATGAATAAATTTGGATGAAAATTGGTAAACACATAGTTTCTAATCTAGTCTAACACAAGGATACTTTTTAACCGGGTGCGTAAAATAGATCTCTCGAGTTACCGCGCCCCCGGAATACAAAAGGCTGAGGAAGGAACATGGATGGGTTTTAGTCAGTAAGAGTCTGACACTAACGGCGAGAGGGGTCATTTGATGATTTCCCATCCGAAAAAAAAAAAGATAAGGATTAAACCGTGGGATGAGCTAGTTTAAAATATATCCATATCTCTTGCGTACCTACGCAAAATACTAGCTATCTAGATAGTCTTTTCCATTTAAGAAGAGAAGCATTATTAGGAAAAATAACAATACATATTATATA
Organism: Pyrrhia umbra; assembly: GCA_963891755.1. NCBI lineage: Eukaryota > Metazoa > Arthropoda > Insecta > Lepidoptera > Noctuidae > Pyrrhia > Pyrrhia umbra. The sequence goes on along the minus strand of OY982937.1, from coordinate 10,451,740 downwards.
TGAAACTTGATTTTCGCCAGGGGCTTCGCCCGCGTGGGCATTTTTTTTTAAAACCTAGGGTTACATTATTAAAATTTTAGTAGGGATCCCTAATTATTTTTGGAAATAAATATAGCCTATGACACTTCGTAAAGATGTGGCTTTCTAACGCTGAAAGATTTTTTTTAAATCGGTCCAGTAGTTTTTGAGTTAAAACCCTACAAACAAACAAACAAATCTTTCCTCTTTATAATAGAAGTATAGACAAATAATAGGGTGATTAATTTTCTCAAAATGTCCCCAAACTCCCACATAACAGAAATACTTAAGTTCTTGTTCAACGCGACACTATAAATCGCTTTAATTCTTTCTAACATCAATTAGTGGGTTATTTTCTAAACAAGCTGGTTCTAAAATTATGTGTTGTGCTTATTTAAGACAATTGTATTGTAAGGTAATAACTAACATGGGTGGTTTATTACATCAATGTCGTTTAAATGTAGTGTTATTGCTCTTTTGGGTGTAAAAGTTGAAGAGATTATTTTAATTTCCTTAAAAATAGGGTGAACTAGACTGACTTGAAAATGCGCAAGGTTGTGCGGATGTAGCATAATTATTACTTTATGTTTGTTAATCGTTCATATAAAAAATACTGAATGGATTTGAACGAAATTTAAAATTTGTTTTTTTTTTATCTGGATTTTGTTTAGGGGCTTTTATCAAAGATATGTCAGCCACATCGTACCATTTTACATTACTTGGCTTACTTATTTATCTATACTAATATTATAAAGCTGAAGAGTTTGTTTGTTTGAACGCGCTAATCTCAGGAACCGCTGGTCCGATTTGAAAAAAATATTTCAGTGTTGGATAGCCCATTTAATTTTATCGAGGAAAGCTATAGGCTATATAAAATCACGCTAAGACCAATAAGAGCGGAGCACCACTATTCCACGCGGACGAAGTCGCGAGCAGAAGCTAGTTAGTTTATAATATTACTTAATAGCTAATGAATTGGAGTTATTCGTTGAGGACAATAATTAATGAAAATTTGTTATAAACTCCGATTAATTTTTAAATTAATAAAATTAATCTGCTGATTAGCGACGGATTAGCAAATCTCACTCGTCTATATATGTATGCTTTTTAGCGTTAATTCGAACTTAAGTTAGTAGCTTAATTCTGCATTACCACGTTAAGTATGGATTAGATAAAAAAAAAACAAAAATTAAAAAATAAACATTTATTCAAATTAGGCTGAAAATCAGCACTTATTGAACGTAAAAAGACAGCCCCCAAAAACGGGTAAAACGGGATACGGGTAAAACCGCGGGTAATAGCTAGTAGCTAGAAATTATTATAAATGTAAATGTAATTCCGTCTTCTTTTTATCGTTTAGGCTGCAGATTTAGTAGGTAACCTAAAAAGCCTTAATTTCAGAGTTTTCTCAAATCTGCCTGACGGCCTTTGACATGGAATTTTTGTCTGTCTGTTTGTTATGTTTTCATGATTACACCAACTAAACCGATATAGATGAAATTCGGTATCGTTATAAATTGAAGCCTCGGCTAGAACATAGGATTTAGGTATGTATATATTTTAGGTTTCCCTATTAAACGCACTATTTTTACAGTTTGTTCAAACGATTTAAAGCTCTATTACCAAGGTGATATGAGAAAAACAAATGCAGAATATTTTTGTTATTGTAAACATTATTTTGCTTTCAACACCATCCTTATCAGTACGGAATAGAACTCAAAATCGGTTGAATAAGCTGCAAAAAGAGTTTGGAACTTTTTCTAATCTTATTGTAAATGAAGTATAGGTGTATTAAGTTCCTTTTGGTGATACCGGGATATAAATGATGAATCGACTCTATCCGTAAATTACGCTTTCGTGGTGGTACCGCAGAATCGATTTTGATGCAATTTAGTATGGAGATAGATTTGCACTCAGGGGAGAACATGCATGTAAAGAACACGACGTAGTTCATTCAAAATACGGGAGAAACCGAAGCTAACAGCTTGTCTATACTAATATTATAAAGAGGAATGATTTGTTCGTTTGGTTGTAGAGTTTTAACTCAAAAACTACTAGACCGATTTTCAAAATTCTTTCACCGTTAGAAAGCTAGATCTTTACGAAGTGTCATAGGCTATATTTATTTCCAGAAATAATTAGGGATCCTTACTAAAACTTGAATAATGTAACCCAAGGTATAAAAAAATGCCCACGCGGACGAAGCCGCGGGCGGAAACCTAGTATATTATAAATAGGAAACAAAATATAATAAATTCAAATTGCCTTTTACCTACTAAAGCCGTTCAAAACTTCAAACAAACTACTCACCGCCATTTTGTAAAATAAGTAACATTATCTAAAGTTGAAGTTATTAAACTCATGTGTTTGAACAGCATCCATCTAAGTTATGTACTTTAACTTAGAAAAACATTATCCGCTAGAGTTGCGGTTAACTTAATGCGGTCAGTTAAACTTGATGTATTTCACTTAGATGTAACTTTGGAAGGTTTATAGCTTCGATAAAAGTTAGATTTTAGAAGTGGTCGGAGCATAGAAGTTTCTTGCTAATGTGCTCCTATAAAAAATACATAAAAGTTGCTCTAGGAAATTGTAAGTAAGGAATAGATTGTGAAATATTCATTCGATAGCATTATTTTAAAAGGGATTATATAATTTGTAATATATTATAGTGAAAATGTTTAAATGATTGTTTTTAGCGTTTCAGAGGTGATCACCATTGTTACACCACAATCATCTGCCTAGCCTTTTCCCAACTGTGTTGGGGTCGGCTTCCAGTCTACACCGGATGCAGCTGAGTACCAGTGTTTTACATGGAGCGACTGCCTATCTGACCTCCACAACCCAGTTACCGGGTAACACGGTACCCCTTGGTAAGACTGGTTGTCAGACTTTCTGGCTTCTGACTACCCGTAACGACTGTCAAAGATGTACAAATGACAATCGGGACCAACAGCTTAACGTGCTTTCCGAGGCACGGAGGAGTCTCGCTATGACAAAGATGGTCACCCATCCACGGAGCAACCGCGCCAAGCGCAGCTTAACCTTTGATCGGTCGAACCGTGCAGCTGTTACTTAGCTACGAGCTCCTCACCATTGTTACACCACGGTACCATTAAAATATTAAGATTTATTATTAAAAAAGTAACAAGGGAGGTTACCTTACTTCTTTATAGAGTAGGGTAGTCAAGTGGATGTCATAAGAAATAAAAAGAAACGCAGAGATATTTATAAAAAAAGTATATTTTCAAATAAAGAAATATCAAAACACAGAATATAATAAATTGGCAGTTGATCTGAAAATAATTACAAAGAACTTAATTAAAGTCAATTGGTATGACTGTTATACGAAAACATGCTAAATAAAAATGTCTAAAAACTAAAAATCTAATTTACTAAAATCTTAAATTAGCTAAAATATACAGGCCATTTTTATACACAGTGTAGATCACACGATTTTCACTAAAAATAAACTACAAAAACAAAATTGTTATTTTAATTTAACAATTTTTTTATCTTTAATTTTTTGTTCGTAAAATAATTAAGAAAGGCTTGGTAGTGAGATAAATCTTATACACTATGAGTAAATTACAATTATATTGCTTACAATTGTATTATTATTAAAATATCATTACAGTTATAATTATAATGAGATTACAGCAGTAAGCATGTTTAGTTTTTGTAAAATCTGTGTGGAAGTTGCAAAAAAATACCGTATTTTGTTTATTTATTTATCGAGTAGTTTGACTACTTTTAATCGAAAATTATTTTATAAATTATTTTTTTAAGAATTTTAGGATACCGACTTTTTGTGCTAAAAATAACTATATTTTTGCATCTTCCATACAAATTTCGTTGTTTTCATGTTAAGCATTATTACTATGGAAATTTAGAAATTTTCGCAACTACAGATTATATTCTTACAAAAGGAGCATTAAGCATACCAATTTTAATTTATGTACAGAACTCTTAAATGCGTTTTTTCTGTTTGATTTTCAGTTTTTTTTTGCTGATAAATAGACTTAAAAATTCTTTTGGTGTTTATAAATTCTACTACTTATGTATTTTTTTCTAGTAGATTAACAATATATCCGTCAGCAAAAAAAAACTGAAAATGTGATCAGCAAATAAGAGTTTCCAAGAGATCATTAGGAAAACTTCTTTTTTTTTACTTTAATCGTTTCCTTAAATAAATACAATATCACATTTGAACACATTCTTCCGTATATTTTGTTATCTTAAAATAAAATTATTGTACCTAATAAAAAAAACCTGGGGGCAAAAAAGTAACTTACGAATTGTTCCCAAAATGTTTTTGTTCCCATTTTTGTGTACAAAAAAAATAGAATAAAATTTGCTTTCTGTTTTTTCGAGACAACAAAAAAAACTTTTTTTTTTATCAAAGCCTCGTTTGTAACTTATAGGTATGAGTTATCAACTAGCAGAACTAATGGAGTATTCTTATTTACAAATCTATTACGTAAAAGCTAAAAAATATCCATGTGAAATGCTCTTGTCATTTTTCATATTTTTTTTCCTTCGTCATATATTTAATATTAATAGCCTATTTTTATCAGCGTCATTAAAATAATACTTGATAGCATTTAGCAGTCAATGTCAAAGTTATTTTCTAATGTTAGCACAAGTCAAAGTTATTTGACTTTTTTCCTATTAAATGTGTTCAAATACTAAATTAATTTTACTAGCTTACCCAATCCGAATCATGAAAAACTCAATCATTCCCCTTTATCATCATTTTTTGAACAATTTACTTACAAATTGATTCTAAACAAAATGTCTTTTTCATTCCAAATAATTGAATAGATTTTAACAAATTGCTTTACGATCAGACGTGACAGAGCTTATCAATCAACCTTAACTAACTTATATACAATTAATGATAATTAATTATCAAAATATACCATCTCATAAAATCTCCATTGAAATAACTTGGCACTCACCATACAATGGTCTAACGCTACAATATTTAAAATAAACATTTTTATTACACAAAAAAATAAAAAAATGAGATCAATCGATAATAATTTTTAGGCTGCTCTCTTTGGAACAATTTATGGGAAAACGGACTTTATTAATGTTTTAAATAAAATCTATTTTTCTATAACATCGCTGGTCCATTCTTCTGAATACTTCGAAATTCCTTAAATAATTATGTATATATTATAACTAGGTATAGTAATGAAATATTTATGGATACATCAACATCGAAAGCGGAATGTAAATTGACACTTCAATAAACAATAATATTTTTTACAATATACGGTTATTTTCAACATATTTTGGGTGTTTTTTTAGTATTTTTTTTATTTTAGAATTATATCCAAATGTGTTTTTTCTACAACAGCAATATTTATTTAAATTTTGTGCATTTTTTTGCTAATTTTAAAATTGGTTACTTTGTTTTAACCTGAAAAACAGTTACACTATTATGAAAACGTATCTAACATGTTTTTAATTATTTTTCATGTTGGTTTTATACAAACAATATTTTAAATTACAAAAATATGTTCTCCTCTTAGTTATATTAAAATCAAAATCTTTCAAATTAATGTTCTTCTTCTTTCACTACTGAGATTTTTTTAAATATAAAAGTAGCAGCAAGTCTATATTTTGCCATGGACCAAACATTTTAATATATAAATATCACTACGTATTATAATAAAATATACATGTGTGCGTTCGACAGACGATACACCAACACACAACTTTACATTAAAGCCGTGTGTTATTACGTCTAATAATAATTATACAAAATTAGGATTATTTTAATAATCCACAATAAATGTACAAATTACAAAAAAGCGTAGCGCAGAGAATAACATGTTGATTTATTCATCGTACGCTTATAAATATAAGTGGAAAATGTTTTATTAAAATATGTACACGTCATTTAAGCAACTATGTTTAAAAAAATATTTATTATTTTTTTATTACTTCTGAGTTATAATTTTAAATTAATAATTGAATTAGTCAAATTTTACTAGTGCAATTACATTTTTAAATATGTAATTTAACTAGTTTAATCACAAATATTAAAATATCATTTTAGTAATATTTTTATCATCAACCATGATGACTACAGACTACCAGTAAATCTCACAGCAAAAAAAAACAAAAAAGACGGAAAAAAAATATGACGTCACATATTTTAATAAAACAATCTCCACTAAAAGTATCCCATTACAACACCTTTATTCGAAACAGTTCACCGTTTATTCGAGAACAACTTCCATCCCAGCATGAAGAGGACGGCAGTGCAGATGGATCCAGATAGCTTGTCAGGAATGATTGATGAGAATATTGAGCCTTCTGGTTCCTTCTCAGCTGATGATGGTGCGTCCGTCTGAAATGATTGAAAATTTTATGTTATTTTTATTTTTCACTAACTTCTGCCTTCAACTTTGTCGGCGTGGACTTAAAATTTAGTTCAGGTATCGAGATCCAAAAATCATATCGACCTCCGAATAAAAACCGGTTAAATTGAACTGTCAGATAATTTAATAGGTACTAATGTTTTTTCCATATATAAATTAATCTGGTACATAATTCTTATTCAGAGATGGTGAAAAAAAGCCCTTAAAAATGGATCTAGGTGTTTCAATTTTTTTTGGGATGTTCGAAAGAGTTACCGCGGCCCTGGAACACAAACGGTAGGAAGGAACATGGATGGATTTTAGTCAGTAAAGGTTTGACACTCTCTTCCGCCCCATCCACGGCTTGAGGAGTCATTTTCCCATTTCCCATCCAAAGAAAAAAAGGTTTATCAAATTGACCATCAATTTATTGATAGGTAAACAAACACAATCCCAATAATTATAAAAAAAAAAACAGTAATACCAACAACCCCTAAACAATAATAAACTTAGCGTGTTCATAAAGATTGCAAACACTGGAAGCTATAAGAAATTCCCAGTAAATCTAAAGTGGGAGTACTTTTTATAGATATTAATAAAACAATACTGCCATAAAGTTTAGTACGTAAGACATTTATATTATACGACACGACTACGATACGACTGCTGTATTAGAATTATTTTATCTATTTATTGAAGCTGTTGTGGTGTATGAATAAGGTTTTAATGTTTCCTACAATTAGGAATTTTGATTATTGGCAATAAAGCATTAGATTAGGTTTCTAATTATAGGAATTCTGGTGAATTGTTACAATAAAATAACTGTACTCTATATTCGTATTAGTACTGCGATTATGATAATAAATGTTTATGTTTATTTTATACTCCTTTCTGTCTATTACTGGGTGAACAAGATTTATCGTTTAGGAAAAAAAACTCCACAGTACTTACATGCAAAGTAATAAAAAGTATAATTTTAATTTTAATATTATTCTTTATTTTATTTTTTTACATTATTTTAATATTTACTTCGTAAATATAGATTATTGCCAACATAGAATAGAATAGAATAGAATAGAATAGAATATTCTTTATTATGTACACCACTTTTAAACTTAAAACTAAGAATATAATTAAGGTAGGTGACACAATGGGCGGTCTTATCGCTAAAAGCGATCTCTTACAGACAACCTTTGGATGGACTGAAGACAAGAGGAAAAACCAAACAGCAGGTAGTCCAAGGTGTACTCTTACTTATATATATATATATATAATAGTAATATAATATCTATACAACTAAATATAATATATAAACATAATATGTAAGATTTATTAAAAAAAAAACTCTATAATGCAAATGTAATTGTACAGATCGACAGTTATTCCTAACATTAGATGCGGTGAGTTTGTTTGTTTGTTACACTTTCACGGTAAAACGGCTAAATGGATTTTGATGAAATGTGGGTGAACCGTAGAGACGGTTAGGTATAGGCTACTTTTTATCCGGTTATATAAGTAGTTCCCAGTGTGGGTTGTAATGGCGAGCAAACAGCTAGTTTAAATTTTTTTTATCCCATAATATATGTGATATATGCGCAACAAAATATATCTTAACACACAATATAAATCGCATATTGTAAATAGCTCGAAGGTAATTCAAGTGAGTGATACACTTGGCTATTTTATTGTTAGGATAATTTGAATGGCATTTTTATTAGAGGGTAGAAGCGATGCATGTTATGACGGTATTAAACCGTGCCAATATCTGTTTTTCGATATTTTATTATAATGTTTTGTTTAAATTCACTTCAAATTTATCGATTAGGTATAAAAAAAATTGCCTCTATTTTTTTAATCTATATATATAAAAGAAAGTCGTGTTAGTTACACCACTTATAACTCGAGAACGGCCTAACCGATTTGGCTGAAAATTGGAGGGGAGGCAGCTTAGAACCAGGAAACGGACATAGGATACTTTTTATCCCGTTCGACCGCGTTCCCGTGTGATAAATGGGGTTTTAAGGAATATCGCCGTCCCGGCCTGTCATGTCGTCCTGGTACATGAACGCTTACTATGGACATTGAAAAAAAAAAACAACATTTGACACGTTGCGTCACGAAAAGTACTAAGACATCATGAAATGAAAGAGATCTCAACTTCAACTATAGTCCGACATGGTTATTTATGAACGTGGCTGACGAGTGAACTAACGGTAGCCACCATCTTGAAATGTCAATTTGGAGATACCGACCGGCCAAGGGAAAAATCTTACTAAAAATATAGCGCTATCAAGACTAGATTGGACATTGAAAAAAAAAATATTTGACGTGTTTTATGATGTCCTAGTACTTTTTATGACGCATCATAAAAAGTACTAGGACATCATAAAATGAAAAAGATCTCAACCTCAACTATATTAATTTTAAAAGATGTTTAATAAAAACTATATAGTCCGACATGGCTTTTTATGAACGTGGCTGAAAAGTGAACTAACGCTAGCCGCCATCTTGAAAAAAAACATTTGACGTGATGCGTCACAAAAAGTACTAGGACATCATAAAATGAAAGAGATCTCAACCTCAACTATATTAATTTTAAAAGATGTTTAATAAAAACTATATAGTCCGACATGGCTATTTATGAACGTGGCTGAAAAGTGAACTAACGCTAGCCGCCATCTTGAAATGTTAATTTGGAGATACTGACCGGCCAATGGAAAAATCTTACCCAATTATAAGTAAAAATATAGCGCTATCATGACTAGATTGGACATTGAAAAAAAAAACATTTGACGTGTTGCGTCACAAAAAGTACAAGGACATTATAAAATGAAAGAGATCTCAACTTCAACTATATAGTCCGAGATGGCTATTTATGAACGTGCCTGAAAAGTGAACTAACGCTAGCCACCATCTTGAAATGCAATTTTTAGTAATAATGATACCAATTAATAGAAATTTCCATTTTTTTGGTAAATCATGACATGATAAATAGCAATTTATTCATTCATCATTTACGTTTTAATAATAATCTTAAATTGGACAAAAAAAAATGCAATATTTAAACATTTAACACACATTTGGATGTTAGTAGGTGGCTCACAAGCCGAAACCCTCCAGATTATTAAGTAGTCACCGATATCTACAACACCAGAGGCATCGCAGATAATCATTGCCCCTTCTAAACTATTTTAAGGACAAAAACTATTCTTATTGAATAGCGCTATATTTTTACTTATAGTTGGGTAAGAATTTTCCCTTGGCCGGTATCACCAAAATGACATTTTAAGATGGTGGCTTGCGTTAGTTCACCTTTCAGCCACATTATAGTCCGACATGGTTATTTATGTCATTTTGGTGATACCGGCCAAGGGAAAATTCTTACCCAACTATTAGTAAAAATATAGCGCTATCAATAAGACTAGATTTTGTGCTTGAAATAGTTTAAAAAGGGCAATGATGATCTGCGATGCCTCTGGTGTTATAGATATCCATCGGCCGTTGTGACTACTTGATAATCAGGAGGGTTTCGGCTTATGAGCCACCTACTAACATCCAAATGTGTGTTAAATGTTTAAATATTGCATTTTATTGTTTCCAATTTAGAATTATTATTAAAAAGTAAAAAAAGTGAATTAATAAGTTGCTATTTATCATGTCATGATTTACTTAAAAAAATGGGAATTTCCAATTAATTGGTATCATTATCACTAAAAATGACATTTCAAGATGGTGGATAGCGTTAGTTCACCTGTCAGCCACGTTCATAAATCCGTAGTATAGAATCCATAATAGAGATACATAGCACAATAAATAATATTCATCAACATTTATTGGAAAAATCACTATAATTATAATTTTGATCATGAAAAGTAGGTATTAGGACATCATAAAATAAAGAGACACCGCTGTGATGTTTCAACTACCCACCAGTTAGACGGGGTAGTATACCGTATCTTTTCTTTTTTGTAGTATACGAAAGTACCAAGACATCATAAAATGAAAGAGACACCGCAACGTTGGTATTTGTAAAAGAGACATCGCTGTGATTTTTCAACTACCCATCCACCAGTTACTTTGTAATAATACCACGTAACATACCAGGGTTTCATAAAGTTGCAGAAGTCCTCACTGATATAGCGGAACAATTCTACCAAGTTTTGTGTGAAGGTTGCGCCTGATATCTAACATATGATCTCAGTATGCATATCATCTCATGTCCTGCCTAGCCTTTTCCCAACTATGTAGGGGTCGGCTTCCAGTTTAAACCGGCAGCTGAGTACCAGTGTTTAAAATGGAGCGACTGCCTATATGACTTTCACAACCCAGTTACTGGGTAACACGATACCCCTTGGTAAGACTGGCCTTCAGACTTTCTGGCTTCTGAACCAAGTTTTGTGTATAGGTTGCGCCTGTCTTTGTTCCCTTCCCACTGGCGATGATCTCATTGAAGATCTGCCTATCCTTTTCCCAATTATATTGGGGTCGGCTTCCAGTCTAAACCGGATGCAACTGAGTGCCAGTGTTTTACTTGGCCTAACGTGCTTTCCGAGGCACGGAGGAGTCTCGCTATGATATAGATGGTCACCCATCCACGGACGGACCGCGCCAAGCGCAGCTTAACCTTTGATCGGTAGAAACGTGCACCTGTTCCTTAGCCACGAGCTTCTCTCATTATGCATATCAAATTGGAAAAAACACTTAGCTTTAATTTGTGGTTGATTATTTTTTGTGCATGGAAGAGGGAAAACTTGGTGTCAAGGTTACAGAAATTGGTTTCTCACTATCACAAAATCTAGAAATAGATTATTTTTTATTTTTAGTTGTTGTAAATTGACTGTTTAGGCGGTACGAAGTTCGCCGGGACAGCTAGTTAAAAATAAAACGCATTATGAAAAGAATGGTTCATTGCGATTTATGTAACGCTTGAATGGTAATGATATTTGATAAAAAAAATATAATCTTTTTCAGTACTATTTTGACTATTAAAATACTATATTATAAAACCACTATATCAGTTTACTGTGTCGTTAAATCCTAAATAACTCTTTAAATTGAATTCGAGTATTCATTTGAAATTATTACGCTGCTACTTAGAAAAAAAGATAGGTACTACTAAAGGCTTTCGACTTCATCCTCATGTCCATATTTTTTTCAATAACTTAGGATTAATGAAAGATACCTATAATTGTAATGGGTTTCAAAATAGTCTTAAATGCTGTATTATAATATTGGCAGAAAAATGATACCAGAATAAAATCAACGGAGCTTTGTACAGAATACCCCAAGGTACTATTCTTGGCCCACTTAAGATTTGTCCACTGCTGGACATAGGCCTCGTCTTCCTTAAGTGACCAACCAGATATTCGCATTAGTTCAACACCCGCTTGATTCGTGTAGCTGAGTAAATGTACATTTATTTAAACTGCTTATTTGTTTAACCCTTTGATTTCAATTTAGATTACCTCATATAATTACAGGAATTATATCATAATACTTTTGAGCTCTTTGAAGCAAATTCTATAACAAATGTTAGACGGTTTAGTCCCCCTAATTTAATGAGATTACCAACCACAGGTAAAAGACACCCCTATGCATACAAAATTAGAAGAAAAAAAAATCCTCTTACAATACATTTATACGAAACGTTAGCGAAAATCTGTATAATTTTATTATACCTAATTTTGCTTTGCCAAATTGAATACGGGACCAACAAATTGCTTTCATTATTACGAGACCGCATAAAAGAGATGCAAATACAAATCCTTAAAAGAAAGAAAAGGATGAGTATACAGCCACCTGATAATCTAGCGACAAAGCATCAATCGCAAGGAATCATTTGAATTTGCATACATTTTAAGGAGTAAATAAAAAAATAAATTGCGATAGCGGGAAATGGTAGCTCCCTTCTTATTTGACTTGCAAACAACATTGATTTTTATCTTTTAACAAAGACGGTTCATATTACAATATTGATAGCACAGTCAGATTAAATAAAATGTCATCTAAAGAAACTGTAACTTATTTATTGGATTTTAGATTGAAATTCCGGTATCACGATTCTCATTTCTTGTTCAAATGTAAAAAAGGTATTATTTGTGAAACTATTTCATGTGTTTGTTATACAAATATTATTGTAGGATACGCGGAAGGGTTTTCTAATGGTATTGGTAATGTTGGATAAACATTTGACTATTGGAAGATGCTTTAGTTTTTCTTTGAACTTTGGTTTATCTTTCATGCTACTTATTTGTACTTCACGTATAGGTACTTCATATTTTATTATGTTTAGTTTTTTGAAAATCTTAGTATTGATAGGTTCGTAAGCGCTACAAGGCATGCTTTCTCTACCTTTAGGATCAATAGGACTGAATTTAATGATTTATTTCTGATACAATTTCTTAATATACATAAGTATGCATAATATTAGGGTTAAATTTAGTTTACGTACATCAGGGACATTAAAAGTCTCCTTTCTATGACTAAAATTGAACTCTCCAGGACGCTTAGTGGATCTCACATTTTTTGGATACTACGTACTGGTTCTACTAAAAAGATTCCTACCCTTTTTAAAAGTGGTGGCGGTGCCAAAATTTTTTTGTATAAAGTCCTTAACACCATAGACCAAAATATACTATTCGACTGCCCTAATGTCACTTGTAAGAACCTTCTTCCTTAAATATTCATCCAATATGCTTCCTTAATAACCAAAAATCCTATATAATCTATCTAAACACAAATAACAATCGTATTACAAGCTCCGTCTCGCGAAGCGTAATAATAAAGTAGAAAAAAAGTCCTTTGAAGATGAACAATACAATGGTTCACCATCTCACGACAAATCGGTTCAAAAGGATTCGAGCATATAATTTTCACTCGATACTGATCCTGCTACTTGGAAAGCCTCTTTTTATCACAGCATTATAAACTTTATCATCAAAAGAATAAAGTCGACGTTTAAGTGCGAAGCTCAGTCAGGATATCGATACAGCTACTGGAATTACGCTTCGTTATAACAAGCGAATTTCAACTTTGGGTGTGTAGAAATAAAATTTAATTCAGAATAATCATATTTCAGTAATCCATCAGGTTATTTACAATGTCGCATAAGAAAAGATTTTGTGAAAGGAGTTCTGAAATGAATTTTTATTTAATTTTTCTTTTTTTGTTTAGTTCGGGGATGCTCATTGATGTTTGCAAATTGGAAAGGGTGTGTCTGTTTGATTTGAGTTTTTAATATTGATGAATGAATTTCTAATAGATATGCCTTTTTTTCTAAAATAGTACATCAGGTATTATGTAGGATCAATTTATTAGTGGGTATAATCTTATGAGATTTTTTGCTGTATAACAATCATTTCGATCAGAACAGACTTTAAGCAAACTAGATAGCTACCTATAGCAGTGGTATACCTAAGCAGACAGACATTTCACGAGCTATATTCACGTCCCATGTAACAGAAACAAGGTTTTAGCCATCAACCACAAATCCATTCTGTCTACTACTAACTGAGAAATATCAGAAGAATAAACCAAAGTAGCTATTGTCCAACAACCGTCGGGAATTGAACACAGAACCTTGTGCTCAACAGTCACATTTGAGACCAACGAGATAGTTCAACTTTCGAGTGACCAATTATAGCCTGTACCAGTTGATTTTACGAAAAATGTAAACAAAATCATCTATTTTGCTCTAATTTTCCCACATAGATAAATAAAATGGCATTAAATGATGAATGATGATGTTTAGAGCACGAAATTGACATAAATGCGCCATCTTTACGCCATTTTGTTAATTTCTGTAACAGAATTAGAACAAAATAGGTACAGACTACCTATTAATACACAAATAGAACACAAACGCACTATTAAAAAAAACTCGGTTCTATTTTTCAAGGATCGGTTTGTAATTTATCTAAATTACAATATGTCTTGTGCTCATCATCTTTAATAAGAGTATACTCTATACCTCTGTTTTCTCCTTTAGAGCTTAGAGGCGTGATATTATGTTATGGAATAGTGAAAGTAATACACAGGCATGCGATTGCAGCAATCGCGGGTCCTTTGCTGTTAATAATTGAAGAGTTCCATTGCCTATCTCCGAAGAACTTAATCTGATCCAAATATACTATATACTAAAACCTTCCTTGCAAAATATGCATGTAACTAGCGAAGACCCCATCCAAATCGGATCTGTAGTTTTTGAGAAAATCGCGGACATACAAATATACATACACACGGGTCGAATATAGAACCTCCTTTTTTGAAGTCGGTTAAAAAGACAAGTCTATATCATCAACTTCATACAATAACACAATGAAACCCTACAATGTAATGGTGAATGGTCTGATACAAGTTTTCGAATAAAACTTTCATATCGATAAACGCGATCATAAGTATTTATATTGTTTTAAAGTCAAACGTTTGAAGTTATTACTTTTAAAGTTGGTGAGCTGTTAAATATTTTGCTTATTACAATTTTGTTGATAAAGTCTTATACAAAGCATATATATAAGAGTTACTAGATAATATCAACATAGTAATCTCTACCACATGATACGGGACTACAGAGTCCTGGTCCTGTACCACCACGTGTTTTTGCAATCACTATTCAAGTTTGAGAGCGTGACACAGCTACTAACGTCGTATAGCTCCGTCTCTATTTTATAACGAAAATAATCTTGTTTTGGCACGTCATGGTAAGGCCCCTGGGAGGTCCTTTGGGAGTGGTGGAAGAAAGTGGGACCGAAGTCATCAAGCAGAAGCTCTTTGAGACAACTTTAATTAAATGTAATGGTAACACAGAACCGGCGATTATCCCTGTACATACTTTAGAAATGCATCCAAGGACAATCCTCAGTTTGTGCAGGACTATTGCAAAATAAGGGAAGATACTTCTTGTGATATTTGTGTTGAGTTAGTGGATTACGCTTAGTAATAATTATAAAGTTGACTTTGAATTGTACAGATCTGAATACTTATTAAGAAAGTAATCAGTAAAAAACAAAAGTAATAAATAAAATTTATCGCAAAACTACCACTAGGTAGTTTACTCAAATATACCATTGTCACATTATATTATAATGCAGTATTTATTTTGCATTTTATGGTACGATGCAGAAGAAAATATATTATTATTATTCCGTTTATTTATTTTAACACATATTATTTACATTTTTAAATATTTTTACAAAATATAAAAAAAAAACATTTAAAAATATAAAAAACAGGGATCCACCGATATCGGGAACAGGGTCCAAGCTACCGGTGGTTAGGGCCCCAGAGACAGGAACCTCCTCACAATACGTGCAGTATCCAGGAGCACTGCCTTCTGAATCAGGCCCTTGACCCAGCCGCCTAACGAGAGCCTCCTGAGATGTTGGTCGAGGCTCTTGGCCATCAGGCCATTGGCCGTCACGACTATCGGCACAATGACTGCCGAGTCCACATTCCACATGTCGACAACCTCGTGCGCCAAGTCGAGATACTTTATTTGTTTTTCTTTCTCGGCTTTCACGAGATTCTCGTCATGGGGAATGGTGACATCGATGATCATTGTGCGGCGCGCTAATCGGTCTATCACCACTATGTCAGGTTTATTGGCTACAATAGTCCTGTCAGTGATGATAGACCGATCCCAGTACAACGTGATATGGTCATTTTCGAGAACTGGGTCGGGCGCATACTTGTAGTATGGTACCTCAAGATCCACAAGTTTGTACTGCAAAGCAAGCTGCTGGTGGATGATCTTGGCCACTTGGTTATGCCTGTGCAAGTATTCAACGTTAGCCAAACGAGAACAGCCAGAGATAATATGTCTGATAGATTCACCTGGACGATGACATGCCCGACATATGTCTATCGTCCCGTCCTTCATGATATATCTCCGGTAGTTGTTCGTCAACATAACTTCATCCATAATTGCGCAGACAAACCCTTCGGTTTCCCCGAACAGGTCGCCGAAACGTAGCCAAGATACGGACGCCATAAAGTCTACATCGGGCCCATGAAGAGCCCGGAAAAAGCGTCCGTGTAGCTCCTTGCCTTGCCATACCTCCTTGCGGTCATTGGTGGTAAGTACCACAGGTTTGCGCCAATTCTCTTTAGCCAGCGACAGCGGGGTGAGTCCCTTGTCCACTGCGACTACATCCTGATGCATACCCACGTCGGTTTTAAGAAAATATTCCCTGAGAACGCACACCTCACGGTTATGAAGGGTCTTAGCATTTAAATAGCCACGACCCCCGCATTTCCGTGGGATGTACAATCTCATCACCGATGATCGTGGGTGATGCATCCGATTTGCAGTCAACAGTGACCGAACTCTTCTGTCCAGGGCGTCAAGTTCAGACTGAGTCCACTTGAGTATGCCAAAGGAGTACATCAGGACTGGCATGACCCAACCGTTAAAGGCGCGGACCTTATTGCCACCTGATAAGGAACTTTTCAGAACCTTATTCAGGCGACCAAAGAACCGTTCCCGTAACGATTGTTTCACGTCAGCCGCGTTGATGCCTAACCCCTCCGACATACCCAGGTATTTGTAAGTATCAGTTGCGGAAAGTGATCTAAGGTTTATAGAATCTGAAAGTTGTAGTCCCTCAGATTCTACAATCCCTCCTCGCTTTACATACATAACTGCACATTTATCCACACCAAACTCCATCCTGATGGAGCTACTAAAAGTTTCAGTTACCTTTAGTAGCTTCATCAGTTGCAGTTTAGTAGGGGCAAATAGTTTCAAATCATCCATATAAAGCAAGTGGGATATAACCTGACCGCCTCTCCGCAAAGGATAGCCCAGCCTCGAACCCTCTAGTAGAGTGCTGAGAGGGTTCAAGGCTAAACAAAACCAAAGTGGACTCAAACTGTCACCCTGGAATATTCCCCGCTTAATTTTAATAGACTCGTCGTTCCCTTGAATCGTTCGACATCCTGGATAGCGAAGGACCGTCCTCCACTGCCCCATACATGACGCAAGGAAGGTGCGTAGAGTTGTATTTATTTTATACAGCTCCAGCACCCTCATGAGCCATGTATGAGGGACCGAGTCGTAGGCCTTATTGTAATCTATCCAACATGTCGACAGATTCTTTCGGGATCGACGAACCTGCTGGCTTATGACCATATCGATGAGGAGCAGCTCCTTAGTGCCACGGGACCCATTCCTACATCCATTTTGAGAGACTGACATGATAGAGTGTTTGTCAATATGTGAATTTATTTTAGCTCTCAAAATAGATGTAAGAAGTTTATAGACCGTCGGTAAACAAGTGATCGGTCTATAATTCTTATATTATTATTATTATTAGAAAGGAGACAATATTTATATACTACTCGAGACGAATCAAGAACAAAATGTGGGACGAAACAAGAATAAAATGAAAAAATATTTATTAATATTATTTTGGGACGAAACAGGAATAAAATGAGGGCCGAAACAAGATTTATTTGCGTGGGACGTAACTCGTAGCACGAATCAGGAACAAATCTATTTTATACTTCGCCGATAAGTCAACAAACTTTTGAGTCAGTGAAGAGTCAAACTAATATTTCAAACTATAAGTTGCATAATGCAATGACTCGAAAAGTGGACCTAAAATATTTTGAATACAGTAGGTATTTTTCCTTCCTGATCAGGTTCAAGAGTAAGAAACGTATATTTTATCTGAAATCACTTCTTATCTTAAACAACGTTGCACAGAACTAGGTAATAAAGTTACAATGTGTCTTCAATCGCACCATGCCTTTGAATCGGCACTAAAACCCGATGTCAAATGTCTACTGCCTCATTTTACCAACGTCATTGAAAATTTTATTGTTCAGCAGTGAAGGAGTTAATAGTTGTGATAGATTTTGCTGATATTGAGTTAATCTCTATAGTATTTTTACCTAACTTCTTGTCTGGTACTACCTTCTCTCTTGTTTCATTGTTACAACTGGTTTCAGATAGTTTTTTTCTTACCATCTATATTGGAAGTATAATTTTGATTTAATTTTCTAACATGCTTTACATTTTAAGAAATGTAATGATTGTTTTTCTATATTATATCACCATATATGGAATAACAATAATTAATGGCATTATTTTGTTATATTGTCTTTTTGTTATTTAAGATTTTTGACAATTTTAGTTAATCTGTAATTTATTATATTAGGAGGTAGTATTTTGTATTGTTCACTTTTTTGTATAAGTATTTGTAGTTTTTTTAAACATATTTCTATTTTGTAGTCCTAGCTATCACAATAGGTTTTAAAACCTGTAATGATAGTTTGAGAGTTTTAAATAAATAAATAAATATTTTCATATCGCCGTCGACTGCTTTCAAAGAGCGCTGACCATCTTGGGCTTGCGTAGCACGCAGTTTTGTGTCTATAGGGCGGCCATTATTAGAAACCGAGAAGCCTAAGTATATTAAAGAGGTCACGCATGAACATTATTCACACTAAACTTTAAAAACATCTTTGTTAAACCGTTCATGTCTGTCGAAAATATTTTTCCATTTTGCTAATAACTTCAAGTAAAAAGAAACATCCAAAAAATGCCATTTGCAATCAAGTAAGAGGGCCGTTAAAAACCGCGTGCGTATAATAATCTCGAACGTATACGTCAGTTGACATTTACGAGGACACAAATAAATTAGAGTCGATCATAAAAATACATATCGAACCGTATCGAAGCGTGGCGCGTCACTATTAAAATGTCTCTGCCAGGCGAGTTGGTTCTGTACAGAGATTTTTTGGGTATTGAAACAGTTTGAGTACAATATTAAAAAGGAATCATGAATAAAAATATGTTGAAAACTAATTAATATAACTAATAAATCTATAATTTGTCTGTCCCAATCATGACTGGAAAAATATACAGCATTTTACGAAGTACAACCCAACGCTATGCATTATTTGAGACAGAGTGAACGTCCGTGTCTGTGCTAGTATAAACTAAGTTACAGACACAGAACTATTCATTGCAAACGTGTTTATTATGTAGAATATGTGTTAGTAAAATAAAATCAGTGTACTTTGTTGATGTGAACAAAAAATCTCAAGTCAGAATTCTACAATATTTTGCATTATCAAAATTAAATCCTTACTAATATTATAAATGCGAAAGTAACTCTGTCTGTCTGTCTGTCTGTTACGCTTTCACGCCAAAACTACTGGACCAATATAAATGAAATTTGGTACAGAGATAGAATAGACCCTGAGGAACAACATAGGCTACTTTTTACCCGGGTGCGCTAAGTAGTTCCCTCGGAATGCGGGTGAAACCGCGGGAAACAGCTAGTGTTACATAAATATCAAACCCTACAGAACCACAAAATGAAATAAGTACAGTCGCACACATAAATGCGATACAATAAAAAAATAGCATCATTCTTTTTGTCAGATATAATTTTTACTCACATTATTTACGGTCAGTCGTAAGCATCCCGGCTAATCGCTTCGTTGTATCGAATCTTGTCATAAAATTAGAGTAGTAGAGTTGTTTGATTTGGCTATTAAAAATTATGTCATTTTTCGCTGTATATATGCTATTTCGAAATATTATGTCAAATTAATTTCTGAGTGGATCTAAGATATACTGTAGGGAATGCGTAATCAAAGGTTGAGGATTCGTTATTATAAATCAAAGAGGAACTTCTTCGAACTTTGGTTTTATTCGATGATCGGGAATCGACTAACATCTTAGCATATAAAATTCTGCTAATAACCACTTCATATTATTCCAATTTCAAATGATTGTGTGGCCAGTTCACACAATTAGGTTTAATGTCGTAGGTTTTCGTATAACCTCTACGCTACTGAGTAATGTCGTAGGTTTTCGTATAACCTCTACGCTACTGAGTAACAATGCAGGATAATATCTTGAGGAAACCTGGACTAAAAAGTCTCAAATCCCCAAATCACTTTGAGCAAGTGGGGTGATCAATGCCTTTAAAAAAAACTGCCTGTAAAAAGGCCGATGCTGAGCAAGTCAACTTCAGTGACTATTTTAAATTATGCTATTAACATAAAAATAATGGAATAAATTTGAAAAAAAAAACACAGCTGACATACATCGCCCATTGCGTAGAAC
Organism: Pyrrhia umbra; assembly: GCA_963891755.1. Taxonomy (NCBI): domain Eukaryota; kingdom Metazoa; phylum Arthropoda; class Insecta; order Lepidoptera; family Noctuidae; genus Pyrrhia; species Pyrrhia umbra. Next base: position 10,431,268 of record OY982937.1, on the reverse strand, counting down.
AATCATTATCGTCAGCTTATATATTGTACCACTGCTGGGCACAGGCCTCTTCTCACACAGAGAAGGCATCAGCATTTATAACCACACTCGCTCAAGGCGGATTGGCGATTTCAGACTTTTCAAGACCAGGTTTCTTCACGATGTTTTCCTTTACCGTTAGTCAGTGACCTAAGATATACTTAGAAAGTACGTATGACTTTAGAAAAGTCACATTGGTACTAGCCAGGTTTCGAACCCGCACACTCGTACATGAGAGGCAGGTACCTTAACCACTAGGGCACCACGACAAAGAACCATGCAATTGCACATTACAAACAGTCAAATGGTCAAAACAGACCCACAACCCTCCAACGTAAAATACAAGTACCTATAAAACTTAAATCTCATCCACTATAAACTATCGGGGAGTATCGTAAACTGTTTATAGATTGGAATACATTATCTGTTATGCCCTTATTCATGTCGCTCGCCTCGATATTGTTGTAAAATTTATGTACGGCGAACAATTGAGTTTTTCGAACGTTTTAATATTATGTTCTGAAATAAAAAGTGCGATTGGTAATATTGATCGTAAGATTCTTTATTTTTTTCAAGAAGTTTGTAGTAGGATATCAATATTGAGCGTTTTTTTACTGTTTTAATGGGCAATGAAAAGGTTAGAAAAATGCTTCCGTATGTAAAGTCTAGATAAAGCTATATATTTAAGTTTTAAAACTTAAAATAAAGACATCGGTTTTTGTACTACTCGTTTCAAGCTGTGACGTAACTATTTTGTAAATTAGAATTATTATTTTGAATTCAATCGGGATTTGAAAAATATTTTTCTTGTTCATACAGCGTGAAAAATCTAGTACGGACATAAAAGTACATAAAATTCTATATTTTCATGTAGATCAAAAAACACTGTGGACTTTTAGCTCACACAACATAACAATACGATCTTAACCCAACATAAAAATATTAAATACAAAATAAAACCGTCCATTAAACCAAATCGCCTGCAACGCCAATAAAAACTGTACGATTAGCATTAAACACCAAATAATACTTTATCACTAATTCCAGACTGACATTAAATTATTTACACCCTGTATGACATAAAAAGATGTCCCGATATGCGCACGCGACGACTATAAACGTCAAACTGAACTGTTAATCCCAGTAACGTTACAGAGAAATCACAGAAGATCCGCTGAACTCACATAACAACGATTTAATTTTACTATTTTTATGATTATGTATTTATGAAAGACCAAAGAAACGACGGATGGACTGTGTGAAAGATCATATGTATTATCGTCGTTGAGCGTGCAATACCGCGTAAGAGCAATTTGTAAATACCGCGTATCAGATTTTTCACTATATTGCAGGCGGCAGGGAAGACTTAATATTTTAGCCATTTTACTGTAATTTTATCGACTAAACTTTGTAGCAACTCCTTTGTGACAAATTAATTGTACTACTTATTTGGATACACATTGAAACCTGAGAACAAAATGGGATAGTTTTTATTTGTATGAGTGAAGTGTTCTTCTTTCTTTAGCACCAAAATTCTGTTCATGCATTGTAAAGTTTATCTCTCTCCTTCTTTCTCTCTCTATGTAAAGTGTAAAGTATAAAAGTAAATTATTTTAAAATTGAAAACTCTATTTTGAACATCCAAATATATGAAAAAAGTTTTCAATGGTCAACTCATTGCTCAAGTCCTAGTTTTGGCAGTAAATTAATTGGTGAATCTCGAGTAGATAGTGTTTGTAAAAAAAAACTAAAAACTTTTGGAATAAAATATATTTTTGACCATCAAAATAGCAAACACTCCCAACGCTTAACCATTTCCTATGTACATATTTTAGCTGGAAAAAATAGTAGCGCAACAAACTTCCAAAAAAAACTATCTACTTCTTTTTTTTCAGCAACATATTCAATATAATTGTTATATCTTTATTTACAGTTTACGTTTTGTACCGAGAGCGTGAGTTGCTGACGAGTCGGACACAGTGTCCGAATTGACACATTGATTGACACAATTTACTTAACACGTACTTATAAGTGCCTACCTAATAACCTCTGCCTAAGCCGAGGCCCGTGCCCGTAACCCACTAAGGGTTGCTTAGTTTTGTAAGTTAAGCCCTGGCTGGAGGCCCTAAATTTATTTAAGGCACTTCACAGGCAAGCCCGGTTAAGCAGTCGACAACCTTTTAGGTTGACCTGCGAGATGCCATAGAAAAAAATCTAATAACCTCTGGTACTTTTTAACCCCCATGAGTACCACCAATGACGTTATGACGTCATCATTCTAATTCTTTTTTTAAACAGTTAAAGCGTGTTTATTGACAGTTAAAATTGTGTAATGAGTTCGAATCCTAAAGAGGTATTAAATTTTCTTTATTTGACGTTAATTTTTATTATTTGACGGTGATAATTTCAATTGGTTACGGTAATAAAATTAAATGTTTATGTAACGAGGATTTGTAAAACTGCTTAAGGCAACTAATAATGTGAATGTCTGGATATTTTCTGTGAGTTTGTATGTTTGCTAGTTAATCGCTCGTCAGCAGTTGAACGGACAAACAGATCATGAGTTAATCTAATATAGAACATTGTTTTTATCTCGGAAATTATATTGTCTCCACTTACAGGAAATTGGTAGATATTTTTCTTTAAATTATTTTGTCAAATAAATTTAATTACCTATTATTTTTAAGTTTTTCAAGAAAAATGATACCCAATTTAATCGTGGAGCTTTAAAATAACAGGAACCTGTATTTGTAGGGCTCAAAATACAAAAATCAGTTATTGCTCTACGTAAAAATATAATTTTTATCATAATAATATTCTTCTTTAAAGCTCATCCCATCACTTTGCCAATAAAAAAAAGAATCCATTAAAATACTTTTTTACAACCGTTTTATTCCAACCTTTTTAAAATCCGAATTCTAAAACAAAATGGCGGGTGGAACAATAACACGAATTATATGATTACCCGACCGATAAGGGGGAGGTTCTGTATTTCTTAAGAGTTTAATTTTTATAACAAATCTTTTACAACCCGTTTAATGTTATCAGTAAACTTTCTATGGCGAATGTAAAAGGTACAATAAAATAGGTTACATTCGTAAGGGAATAATAATAAATAAAGTGCTTAAACAACGTCTATAAGAATGTAGGGCTGAATTTAATTCGTTTCAACCGTTATTTTTATTAATGGATTATTTTTAATGTTCCAAAACGGATACTCTGGAGCTTTCGGCAAGTGAACAAAACGTAGTTTTTTATATTATATTTTTTTGTTTGTTTTGACAACATAATCAAAAACTCTTACTATTGCGGGTATGGGCTAATGTATTTATCAGAAATTCATAATTGATAGGATATAATGTACCTACACTAACTTTCTGCTAGTGGCTTCGCCCGGGTGGGCTATTCGAATTCAAATTAAAAATGACAGAGTTTCATATAAACTTTCCCCCCCTTTTTCACCCCTTAGGGTATTTCGGAAAATGGTTTCTTATCGGATGCCTACGTCACACAAAGAACAAACCCTTCTAGTTACAGGTAGGTATATACAATCAGCGGCTGTGCGTTTATCCGTCAGTCGATCAGGATTTTATATAGATTTTCAATATTTCAGATTCAGAGCATTTTATATAATAGACTAGTGGCCCGCCCCGGCTTCGCACGGGTAGGCAGTCTTTGTTTTTAAACAGACTTCAAAAAAGTGGTTCTGTATATTTTTTTTATATATGTTTTTATGTCCGCGATTATCTCAAAAACTACTGAACCGAATTTGATAGGAGTTTTCGTTCTTCAAAAGCATAGTCAAGTCAGTTTCAAGGAAGGTTTTTAGTATAATACTTTATAGTATATTGGGATCTGATGAAGTTCTTCGGAGATAGCCAATGGAACTCTTCAATTACTAATAGTAAAGGAACAGCGATTACTGCAATCGTATGCAAGTGATTGTTTTCACTATTCTATAACATAACATCACACCTCTAAGCTTTAAAGGGGAAAACAGAGGTATAGAGTTCACCCTTATTCAAGGTGATTAACATTTGTCTGGACATTAGGATATTGTTATTTATTTAAATTACAAACTACTACACTCAAAAGCGAACTGAAAAACTTTTTTGCAAAAATAGAACTGGCATGGAAAATAAAATTGAAAAATAACTAATACATCGTTCCAGAAGTCGGTGTATCCAATTAGGTATTGTGTTGTGTATTTTTGATCTATTTTTGCAAAAAGTTTTTTTTTTTTAGGAATAGAAAATCATCACCCGACGCTTCCCGCTGTGGGCGGAGCGGGGGTAAGTGTCAGACTGACTTAAATCGATCCATTATGTTCTCTTCTTCGCTCTTTATTTTCTTAGGTCGCGGTAGCTCTTTCGAACAGCGCCCCCAGGCACTTTTCCTGGGGGTGGGCCCCGTCAACTATGCTACATCTCATTGAGGCATGCGTGGAACTCAAACGCGCCGTCTTCGCGGGCCTAATTCTTACCGGATGGCCACTTATTGCTTAAAGTCTGCAGGCCCGGGCCTGCAGTGGCCTGGAGTCGATTCCTGGCTCCAAATGCTGATGGCTAGGCTGGGGCGTGAGGTTTGTCTCTCCCTCACGCATCCTACTATCTCCTTCTCTAGCATGACTGTTTCGCATAAGGAGGCCACTGCTTCCTATTCCCACTCGCTTTGGACCATGGTTTGATCCAGGGCCGAACGTTAGAGGTCACCGCCACCCAAGCGGGGCAAATCACCACTGTATGCTCCACTGTATGATCCTCACAGTGTCAACACCCCGACGTTAAGGAACAGGACAGGAACCTCCCAAAATATCCGTGTCCGGTGAGAACCTGCGTCAGGCGTAGGCATAGGATCTGCGGTAGGGCAAGATGCCGTGGCGCCTTCCTAACCACTCTTCAAAGAACAGATTTATATTTATCGCCACAATTGTGGGGTGCCATGCACTGGGCGTACGGGTAATCTTGATGATTAGGAAAAGCTGGAGAACGGAGAATTATGTCCGAATGTATGTTTTATTGTTATATCTATACGACATCGCGTGCCAACATATTCGCTAACAGTTAGGTCTAATACAAACGATCCTTACTCAGGTTCATCAGAATACATTCAAATGTTTGGCCTTATGATCTGTTAATTAGCAAAGGGAATTCTAGATTCTTAAGTTCTGAAGTGTAGAATAGAATTAATTCAATGCAAAGCGCAATTTTTTTTGGCTTTTAATTATTCCACTGTTATGTATGAAAAGAGGTCATTTTTATACATAGAATGCATGATGATATACATAGAATCACCATGCTTTATAAAGTGGAATAACATCTACATAATATGATGACTTGAAACCGCTTACTTTTAACAAATTCGTAACTTAATTCTTGAAGCCGCTAAAGGTGAAAAATATTATGTGAAATTAACTAAAAGAAAAAGAAAATTGTGTATGCATCAAACTAAAAAAAAAAAACTAAATATATGTGGGATTCGAACTTGATGTAACCGATTCGCATGATCATTAATACAGCCCCTCTGCTACAGTGCTCGTTGACATAGAAGGTAAAATTGACGTTCTAATACAACGTCTTTTCAATTTTAATTACTGCTTATCTGCTTTAGAAACGGGCGTGATGATTTTCATGTCAAAGATTGTAATGATAGCGAAAATGCATAATTATAAAAACTTGTTAGGTCATCCCATTGCAAACTTATTTCAATGCCTCACTGCTCATTCCCCATCATAATCAGCGTGATGATTTGTAGCCTAAAACTTGACCCGATTCATAAGAAACATTTTTGGTGAATTTCAAGTAAAACTGTTCAGACGTTTTCGCGTAAAGTTAAAACATATTTTTAATCTTACAAACTTTAAATTTGAATTTTTCACCCTGGGGCTAAAATATTGATAAACTGTGAAACACGTGTTTAATTATTTTCATTTTACAGTGTTTCTACAAAATTTGAGTTTAATTGAATCAAAAATAAAACTTACTCCATACAAACTTTCAACCCTATTTTAGTATACTTAGGGTTGGAATTTTCAAAAATCCTTTCTTATTACTTGTCTAGGCAATAAAAGGCACCTCCTGTCCAAATTTCATTGCTCTAGGTCCAGCCGTTTCGGCTCTGCGTTGATGAGTCAGTCATTCAGTGTATGAGGTTGTCATTTTATATAATAGTATAGATCAGTGGTTCTCAAACTTTTTAAATGACGGAACCCTTTTGGGAAGCAAAATACTTGATGGAACCCTACAATAAAACAATTGTTTTTATAAGTGTATTTTTTATTAATCAGCATAATAAAAGTACAATCTAACAGTTACTAATTATTATTTACTTCACCACTTGGCAACGACAACAATAGAAAACATTAAAAAAGAAAAAATCTAACTAGTGGGAGGTATGAAACTGTTTTTTATTTTTCATCAATTGGTTGATATCAGGTTTGATGGAAGAAAGTTGGAGTCTCATATCAGCTTCGGCGTCCAGTCTATTGCGATATTTTGTTTTCGTGGCTGCGTAGGTAGAGAATCCTGTTTCGCACAAATATGTAGTTGGGAACGGGAGCAGAATATCCAGAGCCATTTGGCCAAGCATTGCATATTCATCTTGGATTCTGCACCAAAAATCATTGAGAGGCGTCGTTTTGAACAGTGACTCCATACTTGTGTCTGATGACATTTCTAAAAGAGATTCATATATCTCGTTTGACATGTTTTCAGGCTTTTCCAAGTTGGGTAAAAAAGGATTATGAATCCATGAATTCACTTTAATTTTTGTATTGTGTTCTTCGGGAAAATACTTTTCAAAAGATGCGCGCATCGAACTGAGATATTGGACCAATTCAAATACATCATCTTCAAACATTACTGAGTCGTTTTCGCTAACAAACTCACTGAGTAACGTAAAGCTTTCTATTTCTTTCTTACCAATGCAAATGATCCAAAAATCTAATTTTCTTTTAAAAGCAGTTATTTTATTATAGGCCTGAAACACTGTTGTCTGTTTACCTTGCAACGATAAATTCAATTCGTTAAGTTTTTGAAAGATATCCGCCATAAAAGACAATCGGAACAACCAAGTTTTATCATACAAACGGTCCTTCAAATTAAAAGAAGTATCTGCTGAAAGAAACATTTGTAACTCGGCTCTAAGTTCAAATAGCCTTGTTAAAGTTTTACCCCGAGACAGCCATCGCACTTCTGTATGGAGCAGCAGTGTTTTATGTTTGCTGCCATAATCTTCACACAATAATGAGAACAATCGGGATTGTAGTGGTCGTGATTTGATAAAATTAATTATTTTTACCGCTTCATCCATAACTAATTTTAGATTAGACGGCATTTGCTTCATCGCAAGTGCTTGTCTATGCAGAATACAATGACTGGAACTACAATTACGCGCTTTATTTTTAATTCGTGACACTGCTCCTGCTGTTTTACCTGTCATCGCCTTGGCCCCATCTGTACAAATGTCAATGCAATTGTTCCAACTGAGATTATTTTCTTCAAAAAATATATTTATTTTATTAAAAATTTCTTCCCCGGTAGTGTTTGTAAGCAGCGATGAACACATAAGCATGTCTTCTTCAAAAGAACTTTTATATGAATATCTCACAATAACCAGCAGGATAGCCAAACCAGCGACATCAGTCGACTCGTCCATTTGCAAGGCGAATCGTGTATTTTGTAGACGTGTAACTAGTTCTTGTTTGACGTAGCTTGCCAGATCATGGATTCGTCGTGAAACAGTATCGTTTGATAGCGGAACATTAGAAAGATGCTTTGCAGATTTTTCATCGAGCATACATTTTGTTATGTCTAATACACATGGTTTTATTAATTTCTCAGCGATAGTATGCGCTTCACCTGCTTGTGCAATGCGATAGCTAACTAAATATGATGCCTCCGTGGCCTTTTCGTTGATAGTTTGTGTTACATGCATAATATTTTTTTGACTTTCTAATAACTGATCTTTTTTGCGAACAAAAAATTCTTTATTCTTGTCTTTAGACTCGGGGTGTACAGTTTCTAAATGTCGGCGCAATTTGGCAGGTGCCATGGAACTATTAGGAAGCAGTTTACTACAGAGCATGCAGAGAGGTGAGCCGTTGGAATCAACAAATCCGAAACTGATATAAGATTCATCATACTTCCTTCTTTTCGTCTTTGAAACCGTCGAGCTTGACGTCGTGGCATCATCTTCTGAATCGGTGGTTGCTATATTCTCCGCGCGCACTGCTTTTGAACATTCAGCGTCATTAGAAGATGTTGTTGCAACACGTTTAACACCTTTAAGCCAACGTTCCATTCTTCTTTATTTATAATGTTACACGTCAGGATAGTGGGGTTTAAATAATCCACAATCGTTACTGCGTATAAGAGACTAAATTTAGTACCTACGGTGAAGAAATGTACAAAACTGAGACAACAGAATACAGCAGGCAGTAAAACAATGAACACTAGTTTCTCGCTAGCGAGCTTGTAAGTAGGCAGTAACTTATCGCTCCGAACGCTAATCGTCAACTGACGACGGGCGACGCTTTTATACTTAGTCCTAGACTCGATCTCAAATATTCTCGAAAATACTCGAGTCGGCACCTTTGATAAACAAAAAGCAAAAATAAAAACAGAAATTTAAAAATTGCGTTGTAAACAATATCGACTTTATCCTTTGAAGTTAGAGTCGAAAGTCGCTTGTTGACAACTATAGCGTCTAATTCAGAGGCGGCTTTTATCAAAGAGACTACGCGCTCACAAGTATACTACCCGCACGTTTTAAGTTTGCCGCTGGCGATAGGTATGACGTTCAAAAAGTAGCGTCACCAAACCTAATATAAAAATATTTTTTATTTAATTGTAACAATAAAAATTGTAATATTTGGGTAAAACTATGACACATTATAAGTTTTGTTGTCACGTGGGGGAGGGTACGCGCATTCCACAGAACGGCAAACTTAGAGCGAACGGGTTGTACAAGTATAAAATTGTTGATACCAAACTTATGATATATTGTACCAGCTATTGTAACACATGTTTCTACAAATACAAATAAATAAATAAGTAACGTTCATAGCGTTTTGTCTCCGCGCGGCCGCGGAGTCCGCGCAGCCGCGGAGCGACCAGAGAGAGGTGTTTTGATTTTTTTTTCTAAATTCTTACGGAACCCCGACAGAGGTATCACGGAACCCTAGGGTTCCGCGGAACACACTTAGAGTATAGCTGGTATAGATAATCATAATAAGCATTAGCGAAAGTAAGCCTTGGCAATATTGCTGAAATATTCGTCATCTATAGCTAAGCAGTAACTAAATCGCGTACGCAAGCATTATCAGCCTACGGGGTTGTTACAAAGATTTACCGGGACCCTGGAACGCAAAAGGTTTAGGAAGGAACATGGATTGGTATTAGTCAGTAAGAGTCTGACAGAGTCTTCCTCGCATTCCGCCCACAGTGCTGAAAAGTTTGCTGAGAGTTGCTGGGAAGTTTGTTCATCACTGCTTCTTCTTTCCAGTTATAACACTAGGAAGCAGTGAAAGGTGGGCGTTTTGGGGTGCTGTCATAATGTATTTTGACGTGAAAAAGTGCTAATTGAATTAGCCTAATTTCAATAAACTGTTTTTTTTTTTTGAGTTTTTTTTGAGTGGGAGGAGTCATATTTTGATGATTTCCTATTCCTAAAACAGGCATAATCACATTTATGCGTACCTATAAAGAAATATTATGTTAGTAGGCAGAGTGGAATATTTATTGCCCTACAAATTAAAAAATAATAGTTTAAAAAAACTAAAAAAACACGCTTTTATTGCTGACCGAACTAAAAAGTAGAAAATAATTTTTAAATAATTCAATTCAGAGTAAAAAGCGTGGGGTGCATTTTCCTATATTTTCATTCCTATAATATCAAGCACCCCACGCTTTTTACTCTGAATTGAATTATTTAAAAATTATTTTCTACTTTTTAGTTCGGTCAGCAATAAAAGCGTGTTTTTTTAAACTATTATTTATTTTCCATTTTTTAGTTCGGTCAGCAATAAAAGTGTGTTTTTTTAGTTTTTTTTTATCGGATTATTGCATTGTCATCGGCCCTTAACACGTGTGCAAAGTTCCAAGTTGATCAGACGTCTAGAAACCAGTGAAAATTAGGTTCAAAGATTCCGTTACATACATACATACATACATACAACCCGAGCTAATAAAAGCGTGTTAAAAAGTGTATAAAACAGGGACAACACTACACTTCCTGTTTTTGCACATTAATCCATTATTTTGTTACTCTTTCCATCAATTCGCTATTTCTAAACATACATTTAGTCTATATTATACGTAACTGCTACAATATTTTATAGATATATCGCAATGAAACGATTTTTATATACTCAGATATATTTTATACTACACACGTGCCGCGGCGTCGTCTAAATCCATCGTTTTATTTTAACAGCTGATATGAAATTCGCGTTTTCCATCTTCTGTTGTAAAAAGTCGAGTCTTAAATTTAATATCGTTTTTATTTCGTAGATTACAATAATGTCCCAATGGGGTAGCACTCGCTTTATTTTGTTACGTAGGTGGTTAGATTTATTTTGGTTGGCCATTTTCTTTTTATTTCAGGATGTTTGTTTTTTATTTAAATCTAGCTTTTTCATGCCAGCTGAATTTGGAGTATCCCACTTTACAATATTCAAGAGAAATTAGGCACTATAATTGGTAAAAAAATAGAACTTGCTTGAAAAAGATAGAGCTTGCTACTATTATAATGTAACTGTAACAACTGAACCAATAAGGTTCAGTTGTTACAGTTACATTACAATTTTTAAACATCAAAGAACCAAAAAAATATTCCATTGTTATACACAAATTTCAGTTTTTGAATAGACAGTAGGATCTACAGTTGCAAAAATACAAAAGAGTGTTTTTTCTATTATTTTCTAAAATACTGATCATTTTTGCCTTTTTCCATAGGCCTAGAGATAAAGCTCAATTGTACATGATGCTGAATATTATTTTATTAAAATTTTCATCATCATTGCTTTTACTAAAACTTTCTTGGATAACAATACTCATACCATGAAAGGAAATTTCAAAACCTTGCACATATCTTCCCTACTTCAGCTAACATCAACAATACAATATTATAGCAAGTAAAACGTGTTGATATGACAAATGGTGCCGTATGCAATTTATTGTTCATAATAACTCGGCGCCTAACGCATTTGTTATTAAAATATTTTACACAGTCGACGCCTTTAAAAGTTTTATTGTAGAGGTGTGGCGTGTGAGGATTTCTTGAGGGGGGGATTTCTTCCATCCAGCTACATATATATGATAATATATGTAGCTGGATGGAATGTTTATTATCCAAAAAAGCTTTTTTTAGTAATGCACAATGTTATTAAACCATCTAAACATATTGAGTTCTCAATAATTCCCTTTTCTTCATTTTTTTTTATCATGAACATCGGTTATGATTCTATGTCATATCGAGACTCCTCCGTGCCTAGAAAAGCATGTTAAGTCTTGGTCTCTGCTGAAATTTGTAGAACTTTGGAAATCGGTACAGGAAGTCAGTACCAAGAAATATCGTGTTACCCGGTACCTAACTCGGTTGTGGAGGTCAATTAGGCAGTCGCTCCATGTAAAACACTGGTACTCGAGAGCATCTGGTTAGATTGGAAGCCAACCTCAACATAGTTGGGAAAAGTCTAGATATACAATGATGATGAGTATTGATCAATAATTGATTCTAAACATTTATTTGTTTATAGAATCATATTGCGTAGATTTTATACATTCATATTATATTATATATGCGATGTAAGAAAAACTTTTCATATTAAAGTTATTCATAATAGCTTAGCTCGAGCTTTCTGGTAAAACCTAGAAGATTATTTCTCTTATAAATACAACAGAATATAACAGCATAAGAAGTAAAACACCCCATATAAATCGTCTCTATTCAAATGTAAGAAATTGATCTCGCATATTTTCCTTACAATAATTAAACTTTATTATGAAATTCATATGATTCCCACCCCCTTTTACTTATCTGATGGAAAACGTAATAAAAACACGGTGTACCGGGGGAAATCTCAATGGGTGTTTTTTTTATCTTTTTATTCTTTCTCGACTCCGAATTATGATGTCTCACCCGTGTTGAGATCTTTTTGTCGTTTTTAGATTTTTTTTCTGCTTTCTCTAAGTCGGTATTAAGGCGACGTGGTTTGTTTTCAGCTTCTGTTTTTGGGTTTTTAATTTCTACATTTTCTGTAAAATTATATGTAGGTACTATCTAATTATCTAAATCTTTCTGTTGCTCAACAGTATTTGTTAATATGTCCACTTGTATGACATTTATATTACGACTTAACTACTGGTACGTTTTTATAGACAATTTGAAAGATCCTAACTTAGAGACTACATCTCATCAATATTAAAAGTCCTTACATGTCTTTTTTGCTGTATTAAGATTTTTAGTAAAATAACTATGTATCCTTAAACAATTTTTACATTTCTTTTACACTATCCTTCAAATTCATCGTTAATAAGTATGACATCATGTATACTAGAGCCATCTTCATTTGATTCATCATCGCTTTTGCTTGCGTATTTTCAAAATTGAGTACCTATTTACCATAGGAGCACCTTCCCCTTCACAATCCCTCATCCAAGCAATTTCATTACGATACGTAAGAACTGCATGATTTATATTTGTTGGATTATTTGCTTCTGTCCTTGTGTCATCCAATATCTTATTATGAGCTTTGATCATATCTGCATATTGTTTGATTACCTGTTTTGGGTATATTTGAAATGTTACATTATATATTTCTTTATCAATTTTGGTATTTTTTGGGATCTTGTTATAATTTCTATTCAAGTTTACCATAAAATGCTCTAAAGTTTTTTTATAGAGTCGAAATTTTCGGCGCAAAAGCGTATACGCAACGTGTGATAATCCAGTATATTTTCAGATAGTCTGCCATATTTATACAAATTCTTGGAACTTTATAACACAAAAGCTTTCGATCATCATTAATCATTTCTGCTGAAACTATGATAAAACAGTATTCTGTAATAGTTGACTATGTACAAGTTTTAGAAAAATATTGTTTTCCATCCTACTTTTGACTCCCACGCTTCTTTATCAACTGTTTAAACAACAGCTTTCATTACAACAAACCAATGTGTTGCCTCATTTAATTTCAATAAACCCATGACACTTGATAATAATTGAAAACAATATGGAGAACAAAAGAAAATCGTCTCGGCTATAACCCTCTGCTCATTCCCATGAAATAAAACAGGTGTTGAAGGGTTAAGAGGCATTTTTTGTCCACTACAGTGTATTTGGTACTATTAATGAATATAAATAAATGTGTTGATGATTTTGCGTGTCAAATCGTAAATTATAAAATTTTGAACAAAAAGACAATCTAATAGGTGATGAAGTAGAATGCTTTGTATGGAATGAAATTAATTGCAGAAGTTCATGAAATATTACTTAGTCGTTTTAATAATGATAGTAATTGGGTATTTATTGCTTAATTTTAAATAATTAGATAAAATTTGATGAAGACAATACATTGAAGTAGAGGATACATTTATAACCTATTTGAGAGGAATTGTAATAAGCTTTTTTGATAATAAATACTAAAATGCATACCCAAAAATATTTCCTGAAACCCAGCACATCCAAACATAACATAATTTCACGCCAAGAAGCTGTCTCCCCAATTAATTCAGCCTAAGCGAATATTAAGCGCGTTGAGTTTACCTCTTCAGAATCTGCGCGGTGACACCACTCACTTTTTTCATAAATAAAGAAAAAAAGATTAACGTTAAAAAGTCGAAAAAATCCGCCATCCACTTCGAGTTAATGATACGGCACGCTGAGTGGAGAGAAACAAAGGTTTGGGAGCAGCTAACACCGGAGTGCAACTAAATAGGAGATGGATCACAATTTGAAAATGCACAAGATTTTCTAAAAGTAATTTAATTCCAACAAGCAAGCCTCTTATGACAAACAATCGATTGCATCTCTTAAGAATATGCAATTCATGGAATCATATCTATTATTTGTAGAATAAATTATGAAGAAAAGAGCGCAAGATATAATCCATCAGATTTCAATTATTATTAACAGCAGCATCAACTACATTCACAATATTTCTAATAGCTATTACCCTATTTTTTGAATTTATAATCTTGACTTTATCAATTAGGTGTACATTTCCATCTAATTGAATGATCCTATTATTCCTCGGTTCGGTGTGACACAATCCCTCTAAGACTTAAGGTTCGGCGCTTGAGACCTCGCTAGACATGTCTCGATTTTTTTCTCCTCTATTTTCGATCCGTTTCCCGAAGGTTTTCGAAAGCGTCTGGCGTTCCACTTCAGGGTATGACTTCAAGGCTCGCCTTGGACTGGCGACGGCTTTGTGTTGCCTTTTTGCTTGGTCTCAGTATGAATATTTATGGGTGTGAAGATCTTTTGGTTGTTTGGTATCTATTATGGTATTATGTTTGGCTGTGTCTCTGATGTCGATTTTAGCGTAGGTAATCAATTTTACATTTCTAAATATTTTTTGATAAAACTAGTACATTATTAAGGATCATACTATTAAGCATTCGGTATTGATAGGTGGCATATAGCGTTGATTTCATCAACAACAGTTTTAGTTTTGATAAACTGCAATTGGTACATTTTTTTGGCAAATGGGAATACGGATTTGCTAGCGATATCAGTCATAGATAATAAAAGCTACCCTAAAATGGTTAATAGCAGTCTGCTCAGACCTTATCTACCATTTAAAAATTCAGTCCAATCCAAAAATTCATTTCAACGTCTCTCTTGACTAATCCAAGATTTTGCATCTACCCCTCAAAATGAGTATTAAAAAGAAAATGTCATCCCATTGTAAGACCCACTTATACACAGAGCAATCATCCGAGACGCCGGCGAAACATAGGTAAAAGATATAAAAGAAAAGATATGGGGGTAAAAGATAAAGGGAAAGAAATGGCGACTTTTGAGGGAAGTAATGGAGATCGCAAAAGACGTGAGAGGTTGTTACTGTGTGACGAATTTCAATGATTTTAATGCGTTTGTAATGGTATAAGGTTTTTTGGTATTAAACTGGTTCTTACATGACAATTAAGATTAAAATATAGTAAGCCCAGTTCATTTCATGTGCTATTTGGGGCATAATTCGCAGAACAGTGGTCACTCAAACCATTTTCTTATGTATGTTTTTTCTCAGATTCCTTCTCAATTAGATTATAATATCAACTCATGTTAGCAATTCCACTAATTTTGAGTTCATGATAAGGCCGCAAGTCATATAATCTACAAAGATAAAATATAAGAGAAGGATTTATTAGATACTATCATTATTCTTAAATTCTTAACGTTTGCTACAGTAAATCTGATATTAATATTTTATACGATCCCTGTTCAAGTTCCCCGGAAAATTACTTAAAAAAATAAGTTTTTTTTTTCACCATTTCTTACGTACAGAAACCTTTTTCCGATTACTTTCCTCTTTCAAAATAAAAAGACGCTACGACACAAGCATCTCCGTACCACGATTGTCATTGAAATCCGATCCTTAAAGAGTAATTTACTTATGAATATTAATACAGATGATGCGAAAATAAAAAAGGAACCCGAGGACGTGGTTCACAAAAAGGACGAAGTACCCTTCAATGTTACCCAAAATATGAAAACACATTAGACGGATGACGAAACACAAAAGGTTATAGAAAATTGTCAAAGTAATTTTATGCATGTTTTAATATTTGTGAGTGGAGATTCGAAGTTTGGAGACGTTTGCCTAAGGATTATGTTTACTCAAGCTTTGTATAATATTTTCGTGTAATATTTAACAGGTACAGTTGACATTTTGTATGAGAAAAGTACTTTTTTGGGTGACGTAATAGGCTCAGTACATTTTGATAATTACTAAAAGTTTTTAGATTTTCAAGTACCTAGTCTATATTTTTTCTGGATAACTCAGAATCTGAAATTAAAAACGATGATGAATTTAATCTTTTTTTATTTAGTAGAAATCTGTTTATGACGTCATCGTAAAAAAGTCAGTTCACAATCAATTAGTAATGTTGTTGATAATAAGCAGTATTTAGTTGTAGGCTTTAATTTAATTAATTAAATTAGAAATTCGCCACATTGTCCGGTTAAGCAGGTCGAATGCTGTTAGAAGCACCCTGCAATAGGTCATTTAGAAGAATAAATATAAGAAGAGACATCACCTACCGATGCAGTGTAAATCAGGGCGTACCACCACGTGTTTTTGCAATCACTATGCAGGCGTCAGAGTGAGACAGGGTTACTAACGTTGTATACCACTGTCTCTTTTTCACAACGAAACTATTCTTGCTTTGTCACGTCATGGTAAGGCCCCTGTACTGTTATAGTATTTTAAAATGATGAATATACAATAGACGTATACGTTTATAATTTCCCCCCACTGTGATTCAGTGGAGACAAGAATAGCCAAGCGTGATACAATAATATTTGAGTTTATTTTGCTCTGTCAGCATGCAGCGAACTGGCCTAAATTATAATATGTCTAGGTACTTGTGTTTGTAATAATAATTTTAAATTCGCTGACTTATTGAAACCGGATAATATCTACGTGTTTATTTTCGTTAAGTGTAAAGTTTGGTGAATTTCCATATGAGAAATGTTCTACGCCATTTCTTGGGTGCAAAGTCAATTGTTTTACTGGAATTTTGTGTGGATTTATGCATCATCTCAATACCTACTTTATACAATATAATATTACGTAGCTGACGTCAGAAGTAACTTGAGAAATAAATCAAACAAAAAGTTAGCTTAAGTAGCCTTACTATCTATACGGAGTTTTTCTTACAAGACAATAGAATTTTGACATAAAGTCCACACAACTAATGTCAAAAACCTATCTCCTGTAAACCAATCTGAGGATAGATAAGTTATTGAAAATTGCCATTAATAAAAAAGAAAGAAATTGATTTGACGTCTCAAGAGTTCTTCGTCGAGTTGAAAATCCGAATTCGCTGACCTAAAAATTTCGATATTTTTTTCTCAATGGCCAATGCACTATTACCTTATAATACACCATATTAAAGGTTGGTCCGGATTTTAAGCACGCAGTAAAGCGCACCGGCCTCTGTTGTTACAGTTGGCTAAAGCTTTACGCCAGTTTATTGCCGTACAAACAGACGTATGACTATATTTGTTACTAGCAAGGTCATAAGTTTTGTGCGAGTGTGTGTAGTAGGAATATAATTATGACTGAGGTTTTTTAT
Source organism: Pyrrhia umbra (assembly GCA_963891755.1). NCBI lineage: Eukaryota > Metazoa > Arthropoda > Insecta > Lepidoptera > Noctuidae > Pyrrhia > Pyrrhia umbra. Next base: position 10,413,947 of record OY982937.1, on the reverse strand, counting down.
TTATAATTTATGACAGTTGATAATAATACTGATAATGATAATAATTGATATAAATAGTGGTGAGCTCGTGGTTAAGGCCAAGATATACTTAGAAAGTTATATAACTTTAGAAAAGTCACTTGGAACTTGCCTGGTTTCGAACCAAAACACTCGTACTTGAAATTCAGGTGCCTTATCAACTACTACTTAATAACGAATTACATAAAATAACATAGCCAATATTATTTGTTAATAAAGTTCTTTACGAAAGTAAATAATTAAAATAATTGATTCAGTAACTACTAAAAGATCACGAGTTTTATTAACAAGAAAGTTAGTTTGATAAAATAATGTGAGTAAAGTCCTATAACTAAATCTCAATCAGTTTCTTATTGCTTTCAATTGTCAATACAAATTTCTAAGTTAGGTTGACGCCTCACTATGTTCACCCACTAAATCCCCATCAAAACGACTCACAATAAAACAGATTTATTCATCACTCAATTGTTAAGAGTATCGTTAATTTTATTGGTACATTACTTTTTGACTCATCCTCTTTTAACGCTAAGCTAATAAAATTCATCGCTCATCGGCCAACCGTGCTATAATGTGAACACTTAATAATGTAATAAGTTACACTTTTACGTTCAACTTAAAGTGTAAAAGTGTTAGTAATGTAAAAGAGAGTCATGGAGTCTTTGTTCTGTTCGTCTCTAAATAATTAAATTTGAGAGAAAAACGATGACGCTGAAAGCTGCATCCTAATTACGTAAAAATGGATATCCAACTGACATACCCATCAATAGGAGTTTTACATACATTGCTGCATATATTTTGTGGGTTTATCTCATTATCATACTTTCAATGAAGCAATGTATATCATTGAACTTTCAAAATGCAAGGCATTGCACCTAAAATTAAAAGGTATCGCATTTGAAATTGAAAGATATTGGCTTACGTAATTAGGGTCTGACCATACTAACATTAAACTGAACTGAACTGTGGCCCTTTTGGCATAATTAAGAACAAGAATTATACCTATATTTTTAATGTTATTTTACACTGGCTGTGCCCCGTGTTTTCACTTGCATCTTGAAGTAACTACTTCACGCACCTGGATAAAAAATATTGTATGTGTTAATCCCGGTTTTAAACTATGTGTGTACTTAATTTCATTTTAATCCATTCAGCAGATTTTGCGTGAAAATATGATGTAAATAAATGAAAGTTTGTGCATATAATATGTACAAACTTTAATATTTATTATTAAAGGATATCCTTAACTAATTATAAAAATGTAAAAGTTAAAAAAAAAGTATTTTTAGAATTTATTAAACTAAAATAATTTCTTCAACAATGTTATAAAATATAAAAATGTTAAAGCTAGACAATTCTCCGAGACTGCTTTTATCTTTTCTTGTAGTTTGGAATAAATAAATTTTCTTTATGCAAACCAATTTACAGTCAAGCTGGTACTCTAGCAAGGAAGAATTATTACGAAATAAATCGTCACACAATATCTGTCAAGCTGCGACCCAATTGCGTCAAATAAACTAGCTTTATCGAAATGCAGCTTGAAAACAAGCTATAAATACGAAGCACCATTGCACAATATTAAGTAGGATTAACATTGGAGTATAGTTTCTAGTTTTTATTTTGAATTCGTTGTCGTCATTTGTTTACAATGTCGACACGCTGTTGTACTTGTTGTCATAATAATATTCCTTTTTTTATTTCGTAGGTCACATGTTAATTATATTTTTAAATATTTCTACAAAACATACATTTATTATTAACTGTATTCCGCATTATATTTTAAAATATTTCTATAAAGATACATTTATTATTAACTGTATTCCGCATTATATTTTAAAATATTTCTATAAAGATATCTACATTTATTATTAACTGTATTCCGCATTATATTTTAAAATATTTCTATAAAGATACATTTATTATTAACTGTATTCCGTGGATTCACCCGCATTATGAGGAAACTGCTTTGTGCACCCGGATAAAAAGTATCGTATGTGTTAATCTAGGAAATAATGTATTATCTACATATGTGTGTACCACATTTCATGCAAATCCATCCAAGAGTTTTTGCATGAACATTTCATCATTCAACAAACATACATCCACACAAACTTTCGCATTTATATTATTAGGTAGTAGGATAGAGTGGTATTGAAATCTGAGGAAACTAAAAGCAATTTTTATCTGGTGCATGAATAATTAGGGTAGTTCCCTCAGGATGTGAGCGAAGCCGAGTCGAAATAGCTAGTAAGGTTGCCTGGAAGAAATCGCAGTTAGCGATAAGGCCGCCCATTGTACCTTTACTTAAATTAACTTTTTTTGTTATCTTTTCATGTGTAGTGTACAATAAAGTATCTATATATATAGCTGTGTGAATAAATAAATAAGATATATAAAACAAAGACGGTTTTTTTACAACACTTATAACTCGAAAACTGCTGGAACAATTTTCAGGGTTTTTAATTGATTTGATTTGTCGCTAACTATTAACACATCGGGAAAACTCACGAAAAAAAAATAATTATGATGGGCGGTACGAAGTTCAGTTTCCAGCTAGTTTAAGAATGAAAACACAGTGTCATAATTAACCTTAGTTGGAAAACGTACCAAACGTGCACGTGGCGACTTGCCAAGAAGTGTCCATTGGAAGTATAAAATATGATCTGCATATATTTATTTTGGATTTTCTGTTACGAAATCAGCAAGTACTGGAACCAATTTAGTTTATTATTTATGATGTTCTAGTGTAAATAGTCATAAATACGAAGTGAATTCGAATATAAACATACCTAGTGGAATCGTCTGAATTCAATACATAAGTCAAACGGACTAGGTACCTAACTACTCGATACCTCTGCTTAGCCAAATTAAATTATTAAACCTTGAAGATTATCCGAGTATCTTACATATATAAGAATAGTTCCTTAACGCGGTATTAATTAGAAAACTTCGCTGACTCCAAACTTTATAACAAGAAAAGCTTACAAGCGCCTGACAGTTTTTAATAGCAACCTGCTGCGTTTATGCATCTTTCATTTTTTAATCAGGCGTCACGTACAAGTTTAATATCAGAGAAATGCACCAGAGAGTGTGTTTTGTTTTCGTAATACGTTGATTTACTTTAGTAACTGTAGCAGATAAAATTAATTTATATGTCACAAAATAGACGACCAATCTATTTGAATTAAGATAGGTACATATTGCACCATGGTATTTCATTGTTATTTTACCCAATTCCATAATGTTTATATACATTATCCTACTAATATTATAAATGCGAAAGTTTGTAAGAATGTATGGCTGTATGTTTGTTACTCGTTCACGCAAAAACTACTGAACGGATTTTGATGAAATTTGGTAGTACACACATAGTTTAAAACCTGGTTAAACATAAAGGATACCCTTACCTTTCGGGTTCGCGAAGTAGGTGAAAGCACGGGAAAAAAATATATTTACCTTATTATGTGAACAAAAATATTATCACATATTATAACCACCTATTGCAGTTATATGTCATAAATATTTTATTCCGTAAATTTTATGTAGTATTACTATAAATAGAAGTCTACTACGCTATATTAATGAATCATAATGAAAACAAAGCATCATTGAACACGTGTGGTATTTACAAAAACATTGTTAGTACTTACATACTTGTTTTTATTTTTAAACATTGTTTAAAACGTATTGCGCAATATATCATTACATTATTATATATTTTGTTATTTATTACGTTTTAATTAGTAGTTTGGTTGCCAAGTTACCTAATTACAATTTATTATCAGATTTATGATTAAAATGCACATGAAGGGCCATTGACTTTTGTTTATATGGATTGATACATCATTATTATTGCACTTTGGTTTACAAATAAATTTGCAAAGTTAAGCTGTGCTTGTCGCGGTTATTCCATGGATGGGTGATTGTAGCAAAACTCGGGATAAGCACAAGGTCCTAGCCCTAGACTAACAACCATAATTTATAGGTTATCATATTCAGCAATACTTACACTTTTCATAGAAAACAGACACAAAACATATTTTACATAATTATGCACATACTGCCAGACCCGGTAAAAATTTACTTATCCCTTGCGGGAATCGAACCTGTGATACTCAGCTTAATGCTCAGACCCTATGCCTAACTTGCCATCAAAAAGGAGTTATTACCAGCACGTTTGCCGAAGAGACTCTCTTTAACAAAATTAAAAAAAAATCTCACTCACCTCATCAGTATCTCTATCGCTATCCGTATCACTGATCCCATCATTCCTAGTCACACCATCAGCCACATCCGTCCCCCCCTTATCCCTCCAATGCTTCTCACTGGTCACCGAAAAGGTAAACGTCCTTTCTCTTCTAGGACTTAAGAGTACTCCTGCTGGAGTCCTAGGACTCCCATAGCCGAAGATATCCAGGTTCCTAGTCGCGAATAGATCGTTGGTCCTATCGGATCTTGGGGCGAAGACATCGTCTTCTAGGTCTGAGTCTAGGGTTAGAGTGAGGGGGGGCGATGATGCTGATCGTCTGCACTGCTGGGTTTGTGGCGCTGGTTGCGGGATGTCTGATTCGGAGTAGGGGCGTTCTGTAGACAAAAAATAACAATTAAAACACATATGATCATGTTCATCATCATCATCATCAGCCTATTTAATCTTAGTCCACTGCTGGACAATGGGCATAAGCCTCCCCAAACGTGTGCCATATCGCCCAGTCTTCAGCACATCCAACTTGTGCCTTTTTTTCGGATGGGAACTCATCAAATGACTTCTCCCGCCATGGTGGCGGGAGGGAGTGTCAGACTCTTACTGACTAAAACCCATCCATATTCCTTCCTTAGCCCTTTGTATTCTGGGGGTGCGGTAACTCTTTCGAACATCCCACAGCATCCAACTTCTGCCTGCAGTCTTTCACAGATCGTCGCTGCATTTTGCCGGAGAGTAATAAAGACAATGCTTTAATGATAATAGGTACATAATACATGGGAAGTTTTTATACTATTTTTTGTAGAACCAACTTAGGAGTACGCTCAATGCTGCATCAATTAGTTGCGACCTACAATAGGCAGTTTGGCTCAACTGATATTATTTTTCTCGGTAAGGCTATATTGAGAAAAAAAATGTTACTAATATGAATGTGACTTTGTTTGTTTGTTATCCCTTCACGGTAAAACGGCATAACTAATTGAGATGTTTGCTATAGAGATAGATGAGATGTAGTGTGAAAAAAAAAATAGTTAAATAATAAAACTAATTACATTCAGTCTTTAGTAAACTACACTATTAAAGTGTTAAAAATACACCATTAAAAGCAATATCTCTTGTAATAAATCAAAATGTTTATTAGCAATATCGCCTACGTTGCGCCTGCGCATAATGTTCACGGGGGCTTCGACACTGGCTTAGTTTTGGCCGTTTTATTTTTAGCCAGGTCTCCGACTTTTATGTCCGTTAGTATAGATTCTTTTTTAGAGGTCTATTCACCGTTATGAGACTGAAAAAAAAAACCCCTACCGAAAACCCCCTATATAATTTTGGAAAAGAGCTGATACTCTTACATCGCTGGACCAATATTAACCAAACATAGCTAAAAACCACTGCAAGGAAACTGGCTTTCAAATAAAAAATAACACGCATCGAAATCAGTCCATCCGTTTGAGAGCTACGAACTGCCACATACATACACAGACAGACATCGACGTCAATTATAGCACCCCTCTTTTTACTTTGGGTGTTAAAAAGTTTTTATTTAAAGTTCCCTGGCTAAGAATCTGTTTCTCCATATCCATATCTAGATAGGAATTATCTGCCAAATCGAAAGATGGATAGAATTTATCTTCCAGATTGATTCATAATTGGAATATGTATTGTTTGAAATTTTCTGTTATATAAGTTTATCCGGTAGTGTCCGGTACTCATCAGGCGCTGAAATTGGCCTTTTTAAAATGAGATTCGTGTGATGTTAGTTGTTTCACTTTTTTTTTTTTTTTACGTGAGGATATCCTCATGGACGAACCCGGCCCAATGGGGCGCCCGGGAACAGTGCCGGACTCTTACCGGCTAAAACCACCACGGTGTTCCTTACTTGTACCCAGTGCCGGGGGTACGGGTATCGCTCGCGCATTCTTCCGCGCCCCCGGCAGGTATTGGCCCGCCAGATGGAAAGGCGGGCCCCGTCACCCTCTGCGGCCGTCACCCAGCGGCCGCAGGAATCCTCCGACTGTGAGGCGCGCGCGGAACACTACGCCGCCGCCTCGAGGCATGTGTCTGGTCGGGCGACAGATGCCCCTGTTCTGTCGCCCGCAGGCCGCGCCCTACGGTGGCCGGAGATCGTCGGCCACCCTGCGACGCCCCGTTCGTCTGCTGCGGGCCGGGAGAGAGGTGACAGCCTCTCTCTCCCTTTCCGCCGCCTCCTTTGCAGACATGACGTCCTCGCAAAAGGAGGCGACGGCAGCCCACCCGCTGTCGCTCCCGACCATAGTTGTCACGACGGCCGGAAGCGAGAGATGGCCCGCAGCAAAGACTGCCGCGACCAAGTCACGGCGCTGCACCGCCCAAGCTGGGCACTCCTCCAAAGTGTGCCGCGCTGTATCGTCGCGGCAGTTGTCACAGTGGTGACATTGGGGCGTCGGCTCCCGGCCTATGCGACACAGGTACTTCCCGAAACACCCATGTCCGGTAAGCACCTGCGTCAGCCGGAAGCTGAGGGCGCCGTGGCGTCTCTCCAGCCACTCCCTCATCACGGGCCTTACCGCCGCCACTGCGGCGTGCCCTTTAGTTGTTTCACTTGCATTCTATTAAAACTACTTCATATAACCGGATAAAAATAATTTCCCTTACCCATGCTCTTTTTAATTTGTTTTCTTATTTATTACTCAAGTTTGCAGTTATTTACACTATAAACATTCATAACAATATAAAAAAATACTCTATAATATTTAAATTTATTAACGGTTAATCCATTAACCGGGAGTGAACCCCTGAGACTGGCGGCATTGCCACGGATGGCATGCCCATGCTCTCACCATCCAAAATTCATTTAAATAGATGGAAAGCGTAACAGAGAGACATACAGATAGACAGACATTGCATTTATAATATTGATCGTACATAAAATAGATTTTACTGATGGACGAATTAAATTCGTCTAGAAGCAACAATTCTTTTCAACTCAATCGTAAACCAACATCACATTCAAGAACACAATGACAACTCAAAATTTACAACTTCTTAAAATGTTCGGAAGCTGTCATTTTCTCCAAAAAACAATTGTGGTCATTCCGTAAGACAAAGTCTCTTTGTTCGTACGTGTGGTCGAAACAATAGGGTTTTGACCACAGAAATGTGCAGTAGCTAATGATTTTGTTGGCCAATAACTTTTTATGTGGCTCAGAAATGGAAGGAAAGTATTGCTTGTATCAAGGGAATTTAGTGTAAGTTTTGTTTTTTTGAGTCAAGTTTAAAATACTCCACTTGACTCTCTACTTGTACCTTCGGGTAATACAGGTGCGGTGTAAAATTTAGTTGGCAATAGTTTCATTTTACTATGATGTTTGCTAAAGCATCTTGTCTTCAAATGACTCAGAACTGTCTGCCTTGTGGGCCTAGTGGTTGCAAACACAACTGCTTTGATCAGGGTCTCTGGGTCCGATTCCCGAGTCAGGCCGACATCGCTTTATGGGTTTTAAAAAAAATCGAAAGCAGTCCGTAGTCAGGCAGTCGCCCGTCGTCCCCGGCCGCTATCTTAATAGCAGTTGCAGATACAGTTCCATGTCAGAGGCCATCAGGCAGATTTGAAAAAACTCGGACACTGAGATGTAGAATATTACTTAAAACACTTTTTTTTAAGGGAATCCTTAAAATACAGACAAGAAATTAGAGATTAGATGAAGAATAAATCGCTATAAAAGTAACAATACCTAATTGCAAAACGAAAGCCTATTCTAGTTTTCATTTATACGACGTGCAGAAACATGGCATCCCCTATTAAGATTTAGTAAAAGTATTTATTGGTAAGAAATTGCTTTTAGCAATAACACCGTCTAAAGCTCTGCTGTATATTCGCTTGTATATTACTTTATTGTTAAACAGTACAATAAAGAATACTCACTATTATTCTGCTATTTGACTATCTTCTACTTTTTGTCACTTCAGACTTTCAAGTCAAGACCCAGTCTATAAAATATCTGTGTCCCAAATATCATCTAGATTATGTTTATCAGTTTTTGCGTTATTAAGATAAATTAACTCACATATATAAGTATTAGTTTAGTACAATCATGATGACCCTCAAAATATCCTTTAGTTTCTGTACAAAACATTTTAATTTCATCAATTAAAGTTTCAAAAGATATCATTTCATTCTCCAATATGATTCATATTCCAAAGAACAAATTTGTCGAAAAATAAAAGAATTTCTTAGGCAAGTTCACCGATAGATGGTTACCTAATCGGCCCGTTAAATAAAAACGTTTTTAACCACGAAGCGGGAATTTTCGTGTTATCCACTTCTTGTCCAACCCCGAATTGGGAATTGACCGTTTTAGGAATAAAAAACCCAAATGATAAGGTATCTATCGTAAGACAGAAGTTTGACTTTATGTTAAACAGCTGTTTTCAGTTAATCGGACTGTTATCTTCTTGGTGAACTTGGGCCTTAATTGCTGTACGAAGTCGTTTAAGTTGATTAAAGGGATCATCATAAATATTGGAAACAAAATGCCTGGAGCTACGTTCTGATGTGCTCGATTTGAGATTAATAATTCGTATACTTGGCTTTTGTATCTGTAATTTAATTTCACGGATGTTTTTATTGTGTTATTGAAGGATATATGCGAGAAAAGTTTGTTTACGAATCGCATTGGGTTGGTAGACGAATTAAAAAAATATTAATTATTATCAAATAATAAAAAAGGCTAGTTGATAAGTCTAAAATCATTGACGCTTTGTAAAATTGATATGTCAGTGTCCACGACTAAAACAAGGATGTGCGGACCAATTTTTTTCATTGACCTTTTGATTGAAAATTTAATAAAATTAAAAAGGACTCAGCATCATTTAATACGTAGTTTTTATTGTCGCCATACCACATAATCTGAAGAGTGCTTGAGAACTTCATTGTTTTACTTTTTCTAGCGGCTTTTAGATAAAAAATTAAGACGCAACCATAGACATGTATGGCATTATGGTACAGTCAAAAAATAAAGTTGTTGTTGTCTATTTAATTAACTACCTCAAATTATTCACACTCCATCGTCATCGCAAAAACCTAGACCAATAAATTCAAAACAGTCGCTATACAATTTATCACATCAGGTAGCATTCAGAACTAGCTTTATTTGACCTTATTTTTAAACAAAACAAAGACGCCATGACAGAACAAAGAAAAGCAATTTGTTATCAACAATATCGATGGAGCGGGTACCAGGCGAACAGGAGCGACGAAGAAGTAATATACAAAATATATAAGAAACACAAATTAATAAAATCTTGGGTCCGTCCGCGAGCGAAACCCGTTTCCATGACACACGTGCAGCGAGCGACCGCTGGGGGAAAGGGAAGTCAATATAGCTGCCTCGCTCTAGTGCAACGGTAAGAATTGTGTGGACCTTGCAACTAGTGAATATTGTTAGTTCACTGGGATTGAAAGTTTTGTTCGGTTCAAGAAAACTTTTGACAGTATTTAGACATCCGATAAATTTAAAAGTTGCCATTTTATTCAAAGAAATGTAGTTAGTAAGTAAACTAATTTAATTTACTCCTGTAAATTTACCTATTACAATACAATTCATTATCACTATAAAATTTCAGTCATAACGCTCGTTTATCAAAATGCTTAATTTGTCTACTGCTTGCCGTAGTGTACAAAATCCAAAACAAAACTCAAGCACGCCTTGGCTTGATAGCTCAATGTACGTGTTAAAAATAAATGGTCAAAAATCCACACTAAGCTAACACAATGCTCCGATAGGCGAGTCGGTCGTTTTTTTGTCTTATGCACTCTAGATGCGTAACACAGGTGTCCCTGGCTTACGCCTATTTACAATATCACAGATATATCCGTATTATTATTACCTAGTACCCTAGTACATAAGGTGGGGTGGATTATACAGGGGCTTAGTAGGGTAGGTACTTGTACCTGCAACTAGGCGCAGTGTTTTTGAAGGTTGAGGCTGGTTATTAAAAGAACTTAGCTAAGTTTTCTAATTCCAGGATTAAAGTGAAGATTACAAAAGGGTTGTTTTGGACTTAGGTATCGAAAAGAGCCATTAGGATCATCAAAAAAAAATAGAGATTAACATTTGCAACATAGCTCAGACATTTGTTAAGACAAAGCAGATCATTGATCTTTAATATAAAAAATAAGAGAAAATTAGTTATTCAGGGCTAAATTCGCAGAATAAACTATACCATAAGGTAACGTCGAGAGTGACGTACAAGCTTAGTAAAAATATTGAAAATTAAATGTTGTTAAAAATATTTTTCTCAAAAATTCTTCACTACTTTAAATTATTGATTAAACTGTGTGATAATACGCATCGTTTCATACCTAGAAAATTCCTCACAAAACTCAATTCGCCACTAGAGATTGTTCATTGTTCAAAAGATATATTCTAATCATAAATCAAAGTACCACCCAACACTTATCAAGCAAAACAATTTGCAACAGAACCACCCATCAATTTACAAACCGTGTTGACAATTGCTTAACCTCTTCTTCTAACACCCACATTTAATATTTCACTTAAAGACAATAATTATTTGTCTACAAACTAGTAATACTTGTTTCTGAAACGACTTAAGCTGTGGTTTCACTACGACGACTTTGACGACCGATAGAGTATCGATACTTGATTTATGTCTGTCGTAAAACTGACCGTTTTATTGGCTTTAGCGTTTGATGCTACTCCTATGTTTACTTTTGAACAAAGTATTTATACTTATATATCGTTATAGTAGTTTTAAATGTTTTATTTTTCCGCAAGATTGTGTGAAGTTTTACTGTGGTGAGGTATTGGTGAGTATTTTAGGCACGGAAGTTTAGATTTAAATTGTTTTGTGATAAAAATAAATTTAACGGATCGGATATTTTATTTTTCTTAAAAAGATAACTTTGTACTCTTATGAGAAAAACATTTTGTAAGTAATAGTAAATAAACATTTATTGTTCCACAAATTTAACGCGGAAGTATTATATAGGCGAATATGATATTATGGTCTAATTAGAGCAGATGATATCGTCATAAACCCTATAATAAAACTTAAAAATAAGCGCTTCTTTTTCTGCAATCTTCAATTCATACAAGAAATCCCTTCAACTTTTTCCAGTCGCAACCTGCCTCATTAAACATTTAGTCGCCTTAATGAAATCCCCCTCGCTCTGGCGAACGAAGACTTGCACAAACCCGACATTAAGCGTTTCCAGCAAACGCTGTTAGCTGTCATTAGTAAGAATTACATACGAATTAGCGAATTTATGTACCGCAAGACTGAACGAGTGATGAAATTAGAACCGTTTGGATGTGCTGGGTTAGCTTTTTCATCATTAAATTGTTCCTTTACTTGCAACCTCAAGTGACCTCCTAAAACAAATCCTAATTTATTTAAAAATAACATTTTGGGTGCCAAATTGCCAATCGAACCCTACGTAATATAAAAAAATATTGGCTAAATTACATTATTATTAGTGCAGGATTACTCTTATCTAGCATTTTTTTCTGGGAAGGATTAGAGTCCAAAAAATGAATCATTCTGAAATGGTAGTACAAAACTGTCATCATAACTTTTTGACTTAGCGGGTCTAATAAGAAAAGCTTAGTAATTGATCATTCATAGAAAATACAATAAATATTTAATTTACTTGACTAAAACATGCAACTGGTTCTATCAATCTCGTCATACAACATCCAATCATACACACACTAACGAACTTCAACAGATATTCCCACAAAATCATGTTTCAATTCCACACATCACTGACCAGTGACCAAAACATTCAAAAAGTTTCTTATTCGTCATTTCTTCCCAGTCTCACAATGATTTTGTCCCACAACTATTTGTCTCACAATAGTTTAAAGGATTATAATACAAAAAGGACGCAATGATTTGACACAAATGACCATCACCAGTTCAATGATTAATCGTTTGTTGATTTCGAATTTGGAATCACGTTTCAGACTTGGGGTTCAATACGTGATTGAAACGTTGAGTTTTTTGGGTGTTAAGAAAAAGTTTGAAGCTGATAAGTTAAGGGGTCTGCGCGAGAAAAAACCATATATGTTTGTAAAAGAGATTGTGTTGAGTAACTTAAAATGTTTGGACAAATAGATGATAACAGGTATTGGTAGAAGTATTTTGAATGGATTCACTGTTAATAAAGATATGTGCATTAAAAAGTAAGACCGAAATCTGACTTTGATGGACCGTTTTGTTTCATACCAATATGTCTTGACAAAAATAACAGACGTCAGGTAAGAAGAATATTTTCATGATGAACATGGTCTTGCAATCATTCTACATCACATTGAAGGAAATATTATTAGTATCTATAGAAGAAGAATAATAGAATAAAAAATACACAAAATATTTAACCCAAGGTAAAAGGACGTCAAACACATTTAAATACAGAACAGACCAGATCCAAAACAATAAACGAAATCTTACTATGTAATGATACATACACTACGCACAAAACTGTTCTAGTTATTATACTACAGCAAGCTTCCTCAAACCTTCAAACGGTCCTATATGACGCAGAAATCCCGCGGGCAAAAGCAATCATCCATAAAATGTTAAGCGAACCGCAAACAGAAGTTGGTAAGACTGGTAAACTGCCTGTACCTATTCGAATCACTGTTATTAAAGGAACAGGTTCTTTTAACAGTTATATCGGAGCATAGGATTAAGTACTTAACAATAATTATTACGTATAATGAATAATTTCTAGTAAGCAAGCTATTGCAAGTAATGATAGTGACGCGTATCTGAGTCCCATGATTTTGAATAGAAAAAAATATTCTCACCGTATTAATTTTGTATACTTGTATCAGAAGTATGACAATTTTGTATTCTAAAAATTCTTTGAGAAATTCTTTATTTTAATCTTGTACTGATATATGAATATCTGTATATTTACCGCCTACCAGAGCATCTGCTATATCTTAGTTGCGTAAGCAAGGTTTGTAACTTGCAATTTATTTTAGTCTGACAAGAAATAAAAAAAATGCGTTTGCTATTACGTGCTCTATGAACTCTATAAACATAATCTCCCAATTTTTTCAACTGCCTTAATTATGACTTATAGTGATTATTGCCCTGGAACATAGCAGATGTTTGACAAGTAGGCATAACTCAAAAAAAGAAATCCATTAAACATTGTCTAAGAATAGAAGATAAACTATATCAAACTAAGTCAAAAAAACTATAGGAACTATCATATCTCTTACAATGGTAGGGGAGCCCACGATGCTAAATGGGGATTTACTCGAGCGTCATAGAGACCTATTGGGATGCAAAGCTTAGATGATAAGAAGAAAAAAATGTTATATAATGTATCTTTTTCATCGGTGGGGGGAGCAGCTATAGATTTTCAAAAATGTAAAAAAAATCTGTTGCATGGACATAATCGAGCGCGTCAGATATTGATAGCATCAATGTCCTACGTATTTTTAAGAATGTATGTATGTTAATCTGATCGTTTGCATGATGGGGGTGGTCGTACGTAAGGGTTGAAAATGAAAAAAAAAATAATTTAATCGAGCGCGTCAGATTTTCTAAGGGGGTGTTAAGTGAACCTAAAAAAACGCTCTCAATCAATAATCTGACGATTTCGATGTGACGCAAACTCGTGGCCATTATTATAATGTGCAAAAAAAAATCGCCATTTTGAAATACTCGAGCGCGTCAGATTAAGATATATATGGTTCATCTTTATGTCCTAGACGTGCTGTCTCATAATCTGACGATTATCTAGAGGGATTCGCCTAATCTGACAAAAAAACATTTTTATTCAAACCATTGGACTTAATTAATTGAAAAGCTCAGGAAATAGCATGCAAATAAAAACGTGTACGTTTGTTAAGTAGAATACTACAAGTATTCTCGTATTTATAAGAATTTTTTTTTTTTAAATGCTCAAAAAAATATATTTTTTTTATAATTAATTGATTAATTAATCATCATCTTCATCAGTAGAATCATCTTCATCTTTTTCGTGCTCGAACAAAAAAAAAACGTAAACGAAAAGCCAAAACGTTGGAAATACTGTTAATAATATTATGCCACGAACGAGTCTGTTCTGTGTCATCAGCTGTGAAGGCGTCATAGCAACCGAAACCAGAGTAGGGACGGAGTGAGATAGTAATAGATAGAGAAAGAGTGAGAGGGGAATAGAAACGCGGAGAGGATAATCATCATCACGCAGCTTTACGCATTAAACTTTATCGACGAATTTTTGTTACTTCGGCTTGTGGAAATGGTCAGATTATATATTTTTCGTTATCCTTGAATAATTTACTACAAAATAAAAAAAAAATCAGCCACGCTCGAGAATGTCGAGATGACGTTTTTTTTTACAACTTTTCCGCCCTCCCCTTTCTTTGCGTCTCTCTCAAATTGTCAGATTAGTGGAATATACACTTTTTAGCATGTAATTAACTCACCCTACCTTAATCTGACGCGCTCGAGATTGTCTGATGATCGATTTTTTTTTACTAATCTGATCCTTTATCCTGGACGCGCGTCCTTATATATGGGGCTCATATTTGGTGGAGGTACTCAAACGGGTACAAGGAATCCCCCTGTATATTAATCTGCCGCGCTTTAGTAAATCCCGAAATCCCTTCTAGGGCTCCCCTACCACAAGATGATGATACAATAACTGACCCATTAATCAGTATTATAGTACTAACTATAGTAAGACAATTTTATTCCCATCATAATCCTTGTGGCTATCAGCAACTGTACTCCACTTGAAACAGAAGCGGCCTTGTAAAGCCTTCAAAGATAGATTACCTTGAATTACATCCAACCTTATGATGTACCAGAACTTAGTTCATACCATTTCCTCTCAATTAAACATAATTAAATAATTGATTTACAGCAACACAAATAATTTTCTAAATGGCTCCAAATAAGAAATAAAGCTGTACAGTAAACGGTTATACGATTACCTATTATTAAAGTTAATTGTTGATCCTATTACTGTGATACACCAAATGATATAGAACGCACGATTAGATCCATACAACCATCACTTCGACCATAACATTCAACATTAATATTTTACTTAATGACTACCAAAGGTGTAATTTCTTCTATCGAATGTGTTTCGGAGTTACCTACTACTTTTATTTGTATCAATTTCGAGTGTGCCCCCAAAATTTTCGAATCAATTATTTTAATGGCAATAATTTTATTGTTTAAAATTAAGATCTGTAATTAGAATTTGATTTAGGTTTGACAGCTATAAGCAGAGAATTTACCTATTTTGATTTTAACATAACATTTATTGCTTGGCAGGGTGTTGTTTATAAAATATGAACAAATGATCAGATATCTTATAGATTTTTCCGTTAGTAGCTTGAGTATAAATCCAGACTCAGTCTTAACTTTAAATAACAATATGGACTTCAAAAAACAAACAAAAGAAACTGAAAAATTGGCAGGACTCCAAAAGACGAAGCAAAAACGTTCTAATTCATAAACCCTTCATCGTTTATAAAAACAGAAAAACAAAAATAAACATAATATGACTTGTATAGCAAAATGATGCGTATTTGAGAACACGCTCGCGTCCAGACGTACCATTGTATGCAGATTCGAGTCAAACCTCAAACTTATTAATTATCATGGGTGAGCACAGCAGTGAATAGCAATTAGTTTTCTACGATCTGTCAATGCAGACGAGCGATTGGTTCGTGACGATTTGTAGGACTGGACTTACATGTAATTGGGTCTGTTTTATTTATTAGGTCACAGCTACTGTCTTCACCTTTACTCTTTAATGTAGTGATGTTGTCAGATTACCGAGAAGTTTTATAGATAAAGTGTAAAAAGTATAAACGAGTATTTATTACACAGAAAACTTTATCATTTTTAGTTTCAAAACGTCAGATTACATGACTTCTATCATCAGTAAAGATGATAAATAAATAAATAAATATATCTTTGGTCAATTTCACACAGCGCCATCTAGCCCCAAAGTAAGCAATGCAAGCATGCTTGTGTTATGGGTGCTAGCTTAACGGATATACTACTTATATATATTTTTATAAATACATACATATTATACATAGTAACACCCAGACCCGTTACAGAAATTCGTCAAAAAATTCATCATTTCAATTTCTGCCCGGCCGGGAATCGAACCCGGGACCTCTTGCGTGGCATTCCGTTGACCACTCAGGTCGTCAAAAATGGATTTTATGTATAGAAGGACCAAATTTATAGCCCTGGTCCTTCGTGTGAGATGACTACGTAGATCAACTTGACCAAAACGGTAACCTGTATAACCACCTAAAAAATATTAGTCACTCATTATTCTCTCCACTTTTGCATTACACATCCACTTACTCACTTCAACAATCCCTTTCTTATTTCCAAACAGACACAAGATTAATGATTTCAAATTTAAAGCCAGTTCACGGTTGCCGATAAAAAATCGCTGGTCTGTATTCACATTTTACTTAAAGGAGTAAAAACGTCTGGCTACTGTACTACGCTTGCCTTTCATATGTTAATTTGTTCAGCTATTGTTGGTCTGATGTATGCCAAAGATGAAACTTTAAGCATTGTTTGACTTGTACTTATTGTTAGCACTTTTTTCTGGTTATAAGTAGAGTGCTGGTGAGTCTATTACTTTGGGAGGCTTGAGTAAGTTTTTTTTGGCCTCCTCATATTTTTGATATTTATAAAATAAAATTCTGGATTTTTTTACAATTAATTTAGTAAAAGAAAAGAAAAGTAAAAGAAAAATATTTTACTCATCTAGTACCTCTAGTCTACATCTAGTCTTTTACTAGTCAATTAAATTTAAAGCAATTGTTATAAACTTCAATTACCTATCAAGATTAATTCCTTATTTCTTTTTAACTTTAATTTACTTTAAATTCCAAGGTTACAATATTAAATCTGCTTCCTGACCATATGTTAGGATCGCTTTCATATTCAATATTTGGCAAAAGGGTTAGTAATCGCCTACCATCTGACGGTAAACATAACTGTGGGAATTATTAAAATTAAAACCCTCTCTCCTACACGACCCTTAGTAAAATCTAGATCGCTGATAAATTAGATACAAATATTTTAGCTAAATATATATAATTTCAATTATGCCTACAATAATAAGGAACTCTTCAAATTGGACTGCAGTAAATGACGTATATTCTTTTTGGTCCTTCCACCCTGTTGTGGATTTGTATTACCAAATTCATTTATTTAGATACTAAAAGTCTCTAGACTAACCACAGTTTACCCAAAATATTGGCCCGTCTGAATTATATCAATTCAAGTAGCTGCGGTTACTGCAACCAATACAATATTTTAATACTCACCCTTCATACAAAATTATCCCAAATGTCAATCACCTGTATTCCAGGAGATATTTTGTTTATTGATTGCTTTCATTTTTAAAAATTACTTTTTGGCGAAGCTTTATGGACCATATTTTAAACCCGTATCCGAAATTCAATACAGGGAGCTGCGGTTTTTAAAATTTGGTAAGCACTAAATCTTTGGATACTTTTTGGCTTTATTATTGTTGTGGTTTAAAAATTACGAATTACTGAATTTGCGCTTTCTTCAGTCTTGCTTTTGTTCAGGTGCTACTACCTGGTTTTGAAAGCAAACGATTTTATTTTCAAGTTGGCTTCATTGTATACTCATCATCCTTCTGCCCTTTATCCCAATTAATTTTGGATCAGCACGCACATCACATGTTTTTTGTTCCTTATTATGTTCTTTATTACATAATTATTTTCATCAATATCGAGTACTTTACTGTACTAAAGTTGTAAAATAAAGGCCTTCTGCCTCTAATACTTGTTGTCGTGTTCTTTTGGTTTTATTTCCCAATTTTTAAATTTAATTGATATTAAGGATTTGATACCTGGCCTTAGGGAGTTGATTCTATATCTTATCTTGACTATACTATAAATGTTACCTTTTTCTACTTAGTCTAAGATTTTTTTAAATCTATATAAAATTTATTTTTCAGTGCTTTAATCTTTTGCAGTGTATCGTTGCAGTTTCGTTTTACGAGTGTTATAAACTTTAAAAGGGAGAGTCTATGTCGTGATTTGTGTTGACGGTGATCGCGTAGGCGTTGGACTGGCTACCGTGCTTCGGCGTAGTGTTGTGAACACTCAGAGGTCTAATATCGATAATCAGATCAAAGGTAAAGAAAGGACAATTCTGAGACAGTTTATAGATTTACTGCCTAAAAATCTGACAAAAAATTAAGTTCGGGTCACAGGGACATGGAGGAAGACAGCAAAATAAGACGAACATTAGAATGAAGAAGTACCCAAATGATACAAAAGCTTAGTTGATACTTTAAAAGACACATTTTGGTTTTTTGGAGCCTTGGAGGCGATTTAGTATTGAATAAAAAAATACCTTTATACTAGCATTTGCTAATGTGAGATTACTTGAAAAAAAAAACGAACAAAAACAAATTTTCAATTCGCTGTACCCTTTAAGTGTATTTTCTACTCGATGTTGACAGCGGTGATAAAGTTTCGGAAACCTGGTCCTTCCACTTTCACATGAACACCTGTTTCGTTATTAATCATCAAGCGTCTTCATTATCGATAAATTAACGATGTCTCTGCTTTATGGATGGGCATGGTGTATGGATACAGGTTATGGACAATAACATGTCTGTTACAGAGCTTTAGACGTAAGTGTTTATTATTTTAGTGAAAAGGAACGTAAAATGTCTTCTCATGAAGCTTATTTTTTTAAATAATTTCGTACAGCAATAAAATACTATAATTATAATACGAATTTATTGCCAAACAGTAGTAGTTACGATTATTTAGGAGCGTGAAAAAATATGAGATCATGTGTTTGATATAACAGTAAAAAACGGCTAAATAATAGTGTCATTATATATACATCGACCCCTGTCTACTTTTTTAAGAAATAAAGAGCTTGATATGAAAAGCTTCAAAATTAACTACAGTATCAATTGAACACACAAATTATGTTACCCCGATCCAATAGACCAAGCCACTGAATAAACATTAATTCATAAAGCTCAATTAATTATACCTAATAAATTATTTAAACATAATGAATAAATCAAGAAACTAGATTGCGCTAAACTTAATTAATAAATGATAAGACATCATAATTTTGCTTAAGTCAAAGAAAGAGAAAAAAGCCATTCAACACATCAGACAAACGTCATCGTCTCAAAGAAAGAAAGAAATAAAACAAAAAGCATCGATATCAGCACAGCACATCTCTAAAGGCCAGTGACCCAAAAAAGGTACGGAGTGAAAAAAAAGATTATATTTTATTTTCAAGATACAAGCACTATCAAGGCATAAATTAAAGGTTTTATTATTTTCTCTTTTTCTTGCACCACGTGTATCGATGTAAGCACGGAGGCTTGGCGACTTGTATGGTCAGCAGAAAAACTTGTTTTTGTTTTTTATTTTAGTAGGACAAGGTAAAGCCTTGTGGAGGTTTACGCTGCTTTTAGGTATACATAAAGTGTATGATAACTTGTTCACTGAAAGTGGATCGCAATTGAATTGAAAGAATTTTTAAATGAAAATACAAAAATAAGGTTCAATCGATAATTTTTTTTTAGATTAAGTGTATAAACATTACCGGAGTTATTCTAATACGTTCATGTAAAAATCCATCTATTTACCATTTTTTCTTAATAAAAAACTATCTACATTTTTTACTCTTTATTTGAATTACCAATTAATTTAAAACAGCAGCTACATTAGATATATGACTAAATCTATAAAAACTAAATACAAAACAGCAATAACCTCGTTTTTTAACAAACAAACAAACTGCTGTCTCTACACAACAATAATACGATTATTACCGTTGACTTACGTATAAACTGGCCCACTACTGGCTTTACGCATTACGCGTGTGTGCGTGTACGATTACAGGCGCGCGCGTGTGTGCGTGACAAGAAACTCGTTGTCCGCTGCGCAAGAGCATGCGTACGTTGTTTTTAATTTTCTATTAGATTTATTTGATGTCAGATATTTTATGGGTTCGGGTTTATATTGGTGAGGGAGTTTAGCAGTTACTGATAAATAATTTTGAATTAAATTAGTTTTAATTATTTGTTTAGTAAAGTAAGTTATTATTGTAAATTACTGGTTGACCATATATGTTAAAATCAAACTTCCTATAACCCCTGATTTTAATAAAAAATATATAATGATCTTACAAATTAGAGAAAAATTAAGCCGAGTTTTTTTTTAGAAGCTACCTACTATTTTTTGTATAAAACTTTTTCTATTTCCTGCAAGTGTTGTGCTTTGTTGCAGATTTTAAATCATAAAATCATCCTATTTTTTTATCCAAGAGTACTATATAGAGATAACACACCTCTCCAACAATAATCCTACTACACAATAAAAAAACACAAACAAACATATCTAAATATATCACAGCACACAATTTTACTGCGACCTGTACCGTTAGCAAAAACAAAAGAAACGAAACAAACTTAAAAAAAATACTGTCACACAATTTTATTTTATTGCATAACATGCTTTATCTTCATAAATATAAGTGTCATATTTCAATTGTATGATAGTAAAAATAATGGTTTTTAAAGTACAACCTTAAAACGAGAGTGTGGCAATACAAAAATAATTTAATGACAGTTGATAGTGGATCGTTGTGATTATCTTGTATTGTGCGGTTGTTGTATAGTTCTAACTCTTATATGATTGTTTTCAAGTAGGGGCATTAGTGATCTGAATTATTATATATTAGTGATCTTTTTTGTGTAGAGAAATGGGATAAGCAGAGATGAAGGTGACATTGGAGTAGCTATGACTTTTTATTCGTATATTTTGTTGGGTTTTGTGAGTCCGTTTGGGCATCGTAAAATCTGAGTGGGTATTAAATTTAATCAGAAGCAGGTTATTTATTATTATATAGCTTGTAATTTTTTTTTGTTGTAAAATTAATATATTATTTCTCTATAAACAAGAAGTTCCTAAAATTATCGAGAAGTCAGTAAAACTAAAAATAACATATTTTTTAAAAATTAATGCAAAAAATATTCTGACAAAATAAAATATTTTTTCACAACAACAAACTATTTAATTATCGTGATTAGCTTTTAAATCTATTATTTATAATCTATTATAAAAGAATAAAGTCACAAACACAGAAAGAAAAGCCTCATAATCTTGAATAAGTAATACATTTTTACGCCAAAGTATCATTAGGATGATGTAATTCTATTCTATCCCCAAATAATAGTCGATAATACCTACTGTGTCAATTATTTTACACTGCAGTGAACAGGCCTTGTGTAATCAGCTTACTGTTTATTTTTAGTAATGAGAGGTACAATATTGCTGACATGTAAGTGCAAAATAAAGAAAAAAAACAATGTTTAATATGCATTAATATTTACTTTTTAATAAAAAATTTAAACCTTTTTAGTAGTAAAGTAAAATAATAGTATTTATTAAAAGTAAATAAATAGATTTATTATTAAAAATAAATGTTATCCAAATAACAATAATTATTCAAATCAAAATGCAATTTTGATTAAAAAAACTGCAACTTTAATAACAAAACTGACAACATTCAGAAAATAGCCCGAATAAAAAAACAAAACTGCGCAGACGCATCATAACATTCGTAACCTACGAAAACCAAAAATAACAACTAACCTAATAACTTTAATTGGTAAGCTGGTCTAAAATATAGCTAAAAGCAACGAAATAAGCCAAAAAGGTTGTTCAAGAGCAACAAAACGAAATAAAAAAAAAGATCCGTCACGAACATAGGCGAGGGAGAGCAAAAAGAAAAAAAAAACACAACATAAGTTCAACGTTTATTTTCGTTGCGTCCTTTTCGCGCGCTTACAGTTACTATACCTCCGTCTCTTTCTATCAGGCCGAGCGTTGGACACCTGTGCTTTAGTTTCCCCTGAGTACCAACGACCTCTGAGAGACAGCGAGACAAAACGTCATATGTAGACGGGCCGTGGCACACAATATTGCGTTCTAACTTTTTTACTGACGTTACATTATAAATGTAAGTCGTCATAATTACAGATGCGTCGTATTCCGAAGTAAAGCAATCATTGTCGTATACCGATTTGATTCGTAGCAAGATGGAGTATTATTTTTTTTTAGTTTAATACGTTATACTAATGTATCGTCACAATAATGAAAGTGGCACACCTGTTTACTAATCCTATTGTTAGTAGCTGAAAGGAAGTAAATTACGGACGTTTTTGGTGCAAAATTATACATTTTTTTCTGATGATTTTTGTGAAGCACAAATAGGGCGTGATGGTTTTTTTGCGTTGTATTGAAAAAAAGGTTCCGTGTGTCAGATGTTGTTTGCGTATTGAAGGGTAAACTTTTGTCAAATTAAGGGCGAATTTTGTTTTTGTGATTTTTACTACAGAATATATATTTCACACACAGGTACAGGAATACAAACCTTTTAAAACAGTGTCGTGACAGACTAACTGACTAATAATCAATTTACAGCTACCACCATTGGTTTTAGAGAATATATTCTTTAGGTGTTCTACCAATACTGCAGGAGAAAAAAATACAATTATGTCAGCTACAATCAAGTTCCATTGAACTGACACATGCCATGCTAGCTGACAGAAACAATCACGTGGTAACAGGAGACTATTTAGTTACTGATAGTCCATAAAACAAAATCTTGAAAGATCTCTAAAATAATGGAACTAAGAAAGAGTTTCTTTAAAGGATGTCTTTTGAATCCTTAACATGGATGATAGCAATAAATGAGTGAAAAAGACCTGCTCACCCATGCATTGGCAGCCATAGAAATACTATAAAGTTTTAATCAGGAATAATCTTACGAAAAACATCAATACTCAAATTTAAGTCTACTAATCTCTGAAGACTTCCACTTTACAAAAAGTAAGTCCTTACCACGGATAGAAGGACCAAAGTCGCGGTTAAAAGCTAGTATCCGCATATAAGATTTTCTGCGCAAGCGCACGACCAGTTGCTCAGTTGATACGACGAGTTCTGGTTTTACGCGAGACGAATGGCGTTTGACCTCCATAGCCCTTGCCCTTGGGCAACCAGGTTTTAGCTGCTTAGTGATACTATAAAGCTTTGTACACCTTCCCTTACAAATAAAATATAGGTCCTAAAATTCACATAAAAGAAGCAGACTCAAAACTGAATGTCAGGTGGCGACCGAGAATACAACTA
The DNA here is from genome assembly GCA_963891755.1 of Pyrrhia umbra. Lineage (NCBI taxonomy): Eukaryota > Metazoa > Arthropoda > Insecta > Lepidoptera > Noctuidae > Pyrrhia > Pyrrhia umbra. The sequence continues at coordinate 10,390,502 of OY982937.1, read as the reverse complement.
TAAAATGGTCATTATGTCCAAAAATAATTTTCAAAAACGAAACAGAAATATCACTGAACATATACGATTGCCCGACCTAATGAAACAAGTCATTGTTTATTGTTGCACAGTCAGGAATAGAACCGACAAGCTGTCACTGTAACGCGACCGATTTAGACATGGCGCTATAGTGGTTAGCGTACAGTTTCATAAATAAAAAAGAAATGTATAAACTGGGTTATTTCCTATTTTTATATATCTAATATAGTCCTGCTGGAGTCATTTTACATATGTGAAATATTAATTCACACTATAGAGTCACTTTTATTAAAAACAAAGAGAAAATTGAATTTATTTTCCACAATTATGAAGCTTAATAAATAAAAAACACAACAGAGAAAATAAACTAACGTCTCAAAACTTAAAACTATGTGTCTCAATTCTGTTTTAAACAGTACCAGTTTAACGAAGGTGCTAGAAGCTTAGAGTAAAAATCTTTGTACCAGTAAAACTTTAAGTTGAGTGGAAGAAGTTAACTTACTTTTAGCGTCAAAAAAAATAAACATAACACCTTATACTCCATTTACAATAAGATTAGACATTTAAACGCACCCCATTTACCGTTCGTTCAAACGATTTTGAGTTCTATTCCTAATAGATAAGGATGGTGTTGAAAGCAAAATAATATTTATAATACAAAATATATTCTGCATTTGTTTTTTGTTATGTCACCTTAGCAATAGAGCCTAAAATCGTTTGAACGAACGGTAAATGGGGTGCATTTAAATGTCTAATCTTACTGTAAATGGAGTATAGTAACATTGTAAGAAAATAAATACGCACAAACTATTACCGTTCTAAACAAAACCAAACGAAACATATTTCTACTTGCCACATAAAAAGTAACAAAATATTATTATGAAAAAATAAAACACCATCTGTTACTTGGCTGACAAACATGATCAGTTTTATCACCTATTCTTATTCTAAAAGTCGAAGTTAAAGCTAATTTCTTTGCCGTTGACATTTATTTGTGCAGAACATAAACTTTTGTATTTTTAAACAATAATTTTGTCACCGGGACGTTTACGAGCATCTCCGACAGTGATGAGCAATCAATTTATTTAATGACACTGAGTGAACCTGTCACTACGCGGGTGATAAATTTGAAGGAGTCTAGTTATACGTCTGTGGGCTAAAAACATGATTAGTATACGTTGATGCATTTTATAGATTTTTTCTATATTGATTTCTTAAGGAGGTTCTGTAGTTTAATGAATTTTTAGTTTATTATTTTGATTGTACAAAATTTGTATTGAATAAGTAAGATATTTTTATTAATAACTTATATTGTTTTTGTGTCAGAAAACAGTTCATTAGGTCAATATTTATTATTTATAACTTCAAAAAAGTCAAAGCCAACCGTTGCTTGTTGATTTTATCATTTTAATATTAAAGCTATTCTTCCCTTCTAATATACCTTCAGAAACTTTACGTTGTACCTACATTAATTTCTGATTTTCATGTTTTTGAAATCAATGTTTGCAGTCATTTGACATGACACATGAATTTAAAACTTTTCGGCAATTTGTGATTTCATTAAACTCAGACTAAACTGAAATCACTTTATTTTTATCTCAGTGCTTACTACGTAAATGAATGGTTATAGGTATTAACATCATTCAAGGTTCAAAGAATACAAATCCTTTGATCTTATTGGCATGTTAGCGCGAAAAGCGTAATAAATCCTCTCTTATACACTTAAACAGTTATTGACAGGAGGGCACTGAAATGGGAGAGCTGTAAACAGTCAATGTTGTACCCAAACAAACATACGTATGGTTTAACTGAAATAGCCTGTAAGACCTATGTTCAGGAACATTATGAAAGAAGTGATCATTCTCACCAAAATCGCAAAGACCATTAACTTTATCTATAAAAAAAGGCCGACCGGCCCAAGTTTTTTTGCGGCAATTATAATGATGTGCGATTTGCTTGCTCGACGAGCCAGCCCTCGCGCTGAGCCAGTAGCATAAAAAGTCCCCTAATAATAATATTGTTATGATCCAGCTAGTCCCTATTTGTCCTCCCCCTAGGCCGAGGCCCGTAGTGACGCCCTAAGCCGAGGTTCGTTCCCCACTAGGGGGAGCCTTTAGCGCGCTGTCACTTAGTGACAGAAGTTAAGCAAGTCGAATGCTGTTAGAAGCACCCTGCAAGAGTGCATGTAAAAAAGTGCGATTTTCTAATTCATTCATTCATTCATTAATAAGCTTAATCTCACATGCCTATCAATAACATCGTCATTTAAACCAGTATACAATCCTGCCGAAAAAAGTAAATTTCGCTCGGTAGAGTCCTTCCACAAGGAACTGAAATACTTTACATAATATATTAAATAAGTATATGCGATTATTTGCGATTGCTCGAGAGGTATTTGAAGGAAATATTATAATAATACGCCCCAGTATTCTTATATAATCTAATATTATAGACAACCAGCTGCCGATAGTGTCAAATTCTGCTGCTACAGATGAGCTGCAGTCAACTCATTTAATATTGCTATCTGATGCAAATGATCTTTGACAGCACTCACGTATCGATGGTATTGTGTTTAATCGATAATCGAATATACTTATAACCTATTCGATTTAAGACCAATTTCTTTAGTAAATGTCTGTTCTTCTTCAATGTGATATCAATTATTTTAAAAATAACATCCCATCCAAATAAAAACAGACCCGGTATGATTGCAAAAAAAATGAATACGCAGTATTATGTTGTACGAAAATCTTTACTGCACTAATCATGTTCTACTTAAAATAAATACGAGAGATAAGCACAGATAAGTCAGTATTGAAATTCAAATCAAACTGGTGACTTGTCGATATTATTGTTTTAAAATGTTATCCGTAAATTCCCCTTTACACAAACATACATACAGCTACGTCATAACAAAACGTAAGCTAATTATGTTCCGCTGAGTGATACGGCTTGCTAATGCCACGGTTTTGACACGAGTCACAGTGATTTATGTTCGCGTTGAAAGTGTGGCCGTTTGTACGATTTTATATGCAAAATGTTTATGGACACAAAATTAGATTGATATCGAAGGGTCAAGACACGATTTTGATACTTTGTTCGAATAATAAGTGACCAATACGTATTGCTAATCGCCTATCACCAATATCTTAATTATAATTAAAACGTGCTTTGTTTTGTTTTTCATTATTTTCTAGGGTTCACACATGTCCTGGGGGAAACGCACCCGGATAAAAACTATTCTCTGTCTTTCCCCAGGGTTTAGGCTATAGCTATAAAATTTTTCATCCAGATTGGTTCAGCTGTTTAACCGTGAAAGTGTAAGAGACAGACTGACAGAAAGACAGTCATGTTTATGATATTAGTAAAGAATGACTAAATATTTATTGACAGTATCAAATCTTTATTTGGTAGGATTTTTAATATTTTATTTCATGACTTAGCAGCCTAGGGTGTCCAAAAATGTTTCGTATTTTTTTGGGGTATTTATAAAGATCCATTTATTGGTTTTAGTGGGATAAAAAGTACATCCAATTTCTTTGATCTCCAGTTCATATTAAATTCAGAATACAAGGATGTGACTACTGTTTGGAACATTATTTGAAATCACCTGCATTATAAAATATAATCCTTATATTAAAATAACTCCCAACATAAAATCATAACTTCATAGCTCCTGAATAATAAACTTAAAGTTTTTTATACCAAAAAAATCTTATCACCCGAGACTTATGGGAATAATGTCCTAACAAAAACCCGTGACCCTTAGGCTCGAATACAAAATTACTTTTTTTTTTCATTTTCGAATAAAATTTGAATAAATTTCCTGATACTTACTATGATTATTTTCACTGCATTTTGATTAATGATAGGCTACCGATAGCCGTATCGTTGACATACCGAGTGTTAAGTCTAATTGATTGTTTTCTAAAGATATTTTTTATTCGAATTTGAATTTGTATGGCGTGAATATGGGAACTTTTGACGTATTAAATTTCAATTGTGAATTATGAATATATTACGAATATTGAAATAAGAGAACAGGTTGATATAGTAGGTAAGATTTTCTGTCAAAGCATGTTCTTGACATTGATTTTGAATAATGGGGTGAGACGGTCTTCTGAATAATTTAACAATGGACAACTCATAGCATAATTTTACCAGTTACATAATACCTTTTATCGAGTAGGTATAACTACCTATTAATTTAATATTTTTAAGTATCAGAAGTAGATTGAGAGATAAATAGCAGAGTTTTCTAGTTCGATCCTTAATAAGAATTTCAATCAGAAAAAATGGGTACAAATTTTAAATTCCGGTGCATTGGGGAAAAATTAGTACATTTATAAAGCTATATAGAAAATGATTGGTCTAAAATTTCAGTTCGGAATTTGGTGTATGGGACAATTATGTACGTAAAACTTACTTGATCATTGCATTCACTGCTATTTTCTATTTAATCATAAGTATATTTTATTATAAGCTGATTTATGATTTCTCTTAACTTAAAAAAATAAATTAAAATTAATATTGTCTACGTCTATTCTATTCGAAATTCAATTAACAATTTCAATCCAATAACGAATTATCGGAATCAACAACAATATTGAAAATGTAATAGCGATCCAAATCATAGATTAAAAATAAAGATCGAAAAAGATAACTTTAGGATTATTTATACTGTATTAAAAAGATAAGTGTATCATTATTTATATTGTATTAAAAAGTTGTATGGCTACCGGGCAAAGTTGATTGACCCGCCGGTCACTCGGCGCTGCGCAAGCGCATCTCTTTTAGTTTTTTATGCCACGACACATGAGACCTATTGTATGATAGTTTTTGATGAGATATAATTTTATGGTGTCTGATTCAAATGGGCTATCAATGTGTTGAATGTATGAAATTTAAAACGATATTTTGTGTTGTTTGGTTTGATATTATGTATTTTTCATTAGATTCATCGTAAAAATTACATATCATACAACATAATTTGTGAATATAGATTCATGTTCACTCGAAATATGATTAACATTTTTTAAATGGCAACGTAAGCTACATTAGTTGTCAGTTGTCATTTGTAGATCTTTGACAGTCGTAACGGGTAGTCTGAAGCCAGAAAATCTGACAACCAGTCTTACCATGGGGTAGAGATCAGATAGGCAGTCGCTCCGTGTAAAACATTGGTTCTCAGCTGCATCCGATTTAGACTGGAAGCCGACCCCAACATAGTTAGGAAAAGGCTAGGCAGCTGATGATGGTATTTGAGAAAATTATGTAGTAGGCAGGTAATTGTTTTTTAATAAAGCCAGCCAGTCGCATGAACTTCCGAAGGATCAAATGTTATTATAGGAAAGAGGAGTTACATTTATAATCAGCTTTTTCTATGCGATTTGGAGATGTAAGCCTTTGTAAATTCAGAGTATCCTCATGAAATTTTGCATGAATAATGGGGTTTAAAATAAGATCATTGAGTACTAACCAAGTACCTATTCCAAGATAATATCCTTAAAGTAATTTACACGTACTCAAAAATTACTTATTTAATTTCAAAAGTTCATGAAAGGATTAAAAATAAAATTATATTATTCTCTTACAAACCACGTGTCCCGTTTTCATTATGTTTTGTATAAAAACAAACCGTAAAGTTGGCGCCTGATAAATTGTTCGACGTAAGTGCGACGTATTGTAGGTCGGGTGGTCCAAGATAAAGGCGGAACGATTATGATAAATATACTAGGTGTTTCCCGCAGTTTCACTTATTGAAAGACGTAATTACTTCGTGTACCCAGTTAAAAATAGCCTTTATCAGTCTTCAGGGGGGTAAGAAAAGTGGCAAACACGCTAGTAGAATAGAAAACAAAATGTATGGGAATGACAGATAGCTAGTCGTAAACGAATGTCATTCCCATACATTTTGTTTTCTATTCTACTAGCGTTTTTGCCACTTGTCTAATCCCCCAGGATCCTATTTATCTCCATGCCAAAAGGACATGGTCATAAGATGCCTAAAATAGACAAAAAATCGAATCCTAATAAATGCGATCCATATCAATACCAGGCTTAGTGTAAACGTCTAGTCGACATTGGCCACTTAGCATCAGGACCCCCGAACTCAAACCATCTTCTAGTCGTGACCTTCGAGAAAAATAAAAAAAGGGATTTAATTTTAATTTTAAACAAATATAATAAGTAAATCTTCCCTTTCTCCTGACAAAAATTAAATTGTTGTTTCTTATAAATTGTACCACACAAAACTCGGTTAACTAAAAAACCGGTAGCAATACAATTTGCAATCAATTCACATGAGATATTAGTAATTTTATCACGCAATGTTTGTCCATTAACATTGTCTGAATTATGGTCGTAAAAGTTATAAGGGTTTTCTTAAACTGGGTGATAGGTATATAATTAACCTTATTTCGTGAACAAAAATAATCTGAATAATTATGTTCGAAAATGCCTACTTTCCAACTGTAGTAATACATACGTAAGTCCTGTTATAATTATCTCAAGCGACATCATAGATGTGGCAGACAGATGAGATAGATGTATAAATGAGATTTTAATTTAAGATGAAAATGACATCATCAAATGATTCCTCCTACTATGGGTGGAGCGCGATGAAGTATCAGACTCTTTCTGACCAAAACCCATCCATGCTCCTTCCTTCGCAACGGTAACTCTTTCGAACAAGCCCGCAGCGAACGTAGGCACATACATTAAGCTTTGTTACAATACTGCCATTACACACGCTGACAGAACCAGTCACAGTATCTGCGTAATATCATCGATAAGTTATAATTAGGTATTCTGTTATCAGTGGACTTGTTGTAATGTTTATCTGACTTAATACAATAGTTTACACGGAACAATGATGTCTGTTTTCCGCAGTTTCTCCCGAGCCTATAAGGAACTACTAACACACCCGGATCTAAAGCCTAGCCTATAATCGTCTTCACAGTCCCATCTCGAATTTCATCTTAACCGGTAGTTCTTTTATGATGAAAGCGTAAAAACCAAACAAACTGACTTTTGCATTGACTTTAATATTAGTTAGGGTTCATGGATAGTTCTGAGTAATGAGCCTCTTCTCATACATCTTTGGAAATCATATTAATAATGAAGGTTATGAATCTGCATACCTAATAAGCGGGCTACTAACATCACACCCGACACCCTATAGAAACATAAATGTATGCATAAAAGGATTTAACCCTAACCTATATCACTCCACCGCGTCCAACTATTCTAGAAATAGCAGCAGCAATTATAAATTTTACGACAATACATTCAGACACTGCGCAGACCATACCGAGTGGAGCCGAGCATGCCCGAACATTACCGAGGGCGGTAGAAAAAGTGACGCCAGATGTTCATGACCTGCGTCAACGTGTTACGAACTTACATTTCTCATAACACTAGATTTAGTTACCATATTTGGAAGGAAATTTGGGACAGAATTGGGTTTAAAATTCACAAGCTCCACCAGAATTCTAACAATAAAGATATGCTTTGAAGGGTTTCATTCTTACAATTACGGATATTTGAAATTGAATTCTAATATAATTGAATAACAAAATAAATGCATTTATAAATACAGTTACTTTTAGATCGAATATTCCATCATTATTGTCCAAATAACTTGTATCAGAAACCCAATCAGTCCCTCAAAGTGCCAAAAAGATTTAACATACACTGCCAGGGATGGCAGGGACAGTGAAAGGTATGATAAAATAATGAACACGATTGTAAATATCTCTTCATCTATTTCCCAGGCTGAAATTTCAGGACTTATCCTACAATACGGAACTATGCAGCCACCCGTCATAAACAACTGAACATCAGGGCCAAAGAAATGGCCGCTGTATTTATCAAACTGGAAATAACTTGTGTATTGTAAACAGAAATATTTTTGTTTACTACGAACGTTCGCTCCGTTGAAAGTTGACGCGTAAATTAGACGGTGCCTTTATTTTGAAGTTTGATGCAAATTGAGTTGTTGTTGAAAATGTTGGGGGAAGTGTTGTTTTAGTTGTTGTAAATGTTGTTGAAAGTGTTGGCGATCTTATAGTTACAGACAAAGAAGAGGGTGAAATTCACTCTTCTTATAATAAAGTACATGATATTGATAAGGTGACGTATTAAGAAAATTGAAAACTCAATCTATTAGCTATGCATATAACCTGATATGATGTGGGCGAATAATATGATAAACTTGGAATTAATTAACCATAGTTCGATATGGTCGGGTTCGCATATGAACTATAATTTAAGAGTGAAGTAATATAACATACTTAGCAAGCCACAATTTTAACATTATTAATTTGAGAGTGTGCACAAATGTAGCTAATTATTCCATTATAATATTATTTCCTGCGGCGTCTCTCGAATTCTATATATAAAAAGTCTACTCTCGGTTTCTTAATTTCACATCACATCTATCTACTAGTATGCCGAATATCTAAATCTACAAGTTCTCAATTTATGAAAAGATTTAAAAATCGTAAGTAAACACCGCTTTAGTTTCAAACAAAGCAATCAGCTCAATAACGAAGATACAGCCAAAGTTAATTTTAAACAAATTGCTCACAACATTGTCATAAAGGACCAGTATAATAACACCCATAACCACAAATACAAACTTCGGAGCTAAAGACCAAATTGTAATGGATATATTACTTGGGAACACCAATTTTAGAAGACCCGTAGCGTCAAATTCGTCAGTTGATAGCCAAAGGTCAAATTATGCTGGTGGTATTAAAATATTTTATTCACGTTTTGACACAATCGGTCATTCGCCTTACGACCATGTACGTGGTAGGACGTGCGTATGCATGCATATGAGACATATAAAATGAGAAAGCCAATATTTTGCTTTGTTTAACAAAAGGTACTATAGTTAAAATAGTAGTTTATTGCGTCTTATGTTGTTGCAATGTAACTGTTTCGTCTGTGTAAACAGAATCGCTATTTACATATTTTAACATTAACTTGCCGATGTAAGTGTTTCGCTCTTTGTATATTATAATGTCTGGTCTTCCGTTGTTTATAGATATTACGTTTTGTTAATTGTTTATGTAATAGTAAGATTTTTGTTTTACTTTGGATAAAGTAAGTATATCTTCTACATCATGCGCGTCATGTTGCATATGACATCCAACAACACTCAGGCACAGAAAACTATATCCATCATCACGACGACACTGATTTTTGCTAGGATGATACCTCTTTTCATAGTATTTAAGTTTTATACACTTCTCTTAACGTCGTCATGGTTATCAATCTCACCAAATTCTAACAAGTACTTTAAATGCGATAGTGTATATTTATTTTGTTTGTTATGCATGCACAGCCCTGAAGACGGTTATAGGCTACTTTTTATCTGGGTGCCTGAAGTAGTCTCCTTAGGATGCGGGTGAAACTGCGGAAAACAGCTAGAACAGTATAAGTACTATCAACATTAAAGTGGATTATGACTACATAATTATTATAATATAAAGTCTCAAACTCCATTAACGTCGCTATCTCTACAGTCTAGTTAAAAACATCATCGCCCTCAGTTTATCTGGAAGACACGTTAACAGTTACAGGTGACTTAATAACCACTTATTAACTCCTTCCAATCGTTTTGTTTTAAATACGTGTCATCTGCATGTCGTCTGCTGTCATCTTAACTACTAGACCAGTAATATCAGACTTGGTATCTTTAGAATCATCCACTCCAGGCGATCCCTGTATGTATAAGTGTCTGAGATTTTCTTTGCGAACCTGTTTTGAGTATATCAATTTATTGGCTTATTATTTCTGTTCTAGATTACAGAAAAATGCAACTAGACGAAAGATTTTCTGAAAAATGAAAATACAGGCCATTAAAATAATGATTAATTCTTAGATTTTTGTTGCAAAAACATCCATACTTTAGAAGCAAAATTTTTAGCTTAGAAAAATATCGATAATGCACATATGTGCACAGTAAAATATATGAAAATTAGTAAAGCGCCATCCCAAATTTTATACCATCCTTAATTTAATCAGAACCATAAGCTCATAACTTTTATAAGTCTCTTAATATCACAAGATCCAATGAAAACTCAGTCCGAATAATAAACATTTCGCTATCATCATTTTGTACGATTTAAAAAACATTGCCATGTTTGACAAAAAACCGATAAGTTTTATTGGGACAATCAAAATGTAATTTAGTAAGTATACTTCAGGGGGTATTGCTAAAAATAAACAGTAAACAATCGTAAAGGTCGCTAATATAGAACCTGTTTAAGGAACCAGTACTTGGTTTAATTCATGAGAGGAAAGCGGTCTGAAAAGCTTTAAGTTGTTTTAAAAAAAGTAAAGAACAATGTAGAATAAAAAGTCTTTTGAGTAATATTATTTTTTACCCACACTGTATTTAAGCTCACATGGAATATAGGAAGTACAACCACAAAAACTTAATGATATAACTGTATGCAAATGACGAAACATGGTAAGATTTTTCAATTTCTCATAACAATGCAAAACGAATAATTTATTGGGGATGAGAATTAGTTCGTCATACAGAAATAACCAAGGGCATCCATTTTCAATATTTTAATATCTGCTAGTATTAGATTTTCAGAATACCCATCCATTATATTAACCAAATGGACTCATGGATAGGTCACCAGTATGTGTTCCTATTGTACGCTGCTTGCATGTATCTTACACCACAAAACCTGACCAGACTGGCAAAGATCCCGTTAATATTACAGACCCTACACAAATAACATATTACGATTCGGCCTGGGTCGCCGAATTCGATGGCCGATAATCCATAAATGGCACTCAGAGACAGTTAGGTTATTGTCCAAATAACACTTTCAAAATTAATGGTGAAGCTTCTGAGTGTATAAGTTTCTATGAATGATAAGGCTTGAGCTTCATAGTGCTAATGAACTTGATAGAGCAATTTGGGGATCAAGATTAAAACCATCAAGATTGGAAATCTACAGGACAATAAGCTCTAGTAGGATATAAAAAATAGTATACAACTCGTATATTTTTTTCATAAAATAGAAATTACTTAATTTGTTTTCGAATTATTATAAAATACTGAGAAGGACTAAGTCCAGTATATGCTTTATTTATAGGTAATGTAATATGAACTAGTTGGGTAGAAACACCCACCTGTACACCGATACTATCGTACTGTGAAAACCTGATTAATCTAAGGGTGAAGGAGGTTAGACGGCAGACGGTGTGCGTAAAACAAGTACGTCTAAAAGATAAAGGAACCGGTCAGGCGCGTGCTGAGATCAGCTCAAGACCAGTTTACGCTCTTCAAAATGACCATACTTAAAGACAAGATGTGATATTAACTGTACACAAACCAACGTTTGGCAAATAAAACATTGCAAAAGCTAAAAAAACTTGATTAAATGAAGACACCGTACAGACGACAAATTTTTAATCTATACAGGTTATCACATCAAAGTGCCAACAGACGATACCAATAAAATTGATAACGTACTATAAAAATAATATGCTTGCACATGTAGAAATGTAAACAAAATGTTGACATTCAACTTGTGGCGACTTGTAGACCTTGATTACTATAGCCCTACGCAACGCTGCTAGTGCAGAAAAAAATACAACACTCGCAGCCTTTATGGAAAATGAAACCTTATCTCCATGACGACAAGTTTCCAATTCAATAAAGCCTGCAGTGGTGGTTGAGACTTAACAGATTGTAGATCCAAGTGCACATGTGTGACTTGAGTGTATCAAGGCATGTTTTTACTGAAAATGGAAACTGGAAAATCGTTTGTCAATACAACTGCCCTTGGCATTACTTGAGGCGACTTTATTTAAACGTATATAGATAAATATGATAAAATATCCTTATACGCACGGTCAAACAGTATTACAATAATACATTGTGTATGTTTTATTGCATTAGTCATATTTGCAAATATTGCGCAATATGATTGAGAACATAGAAATGTGACAAATGAAATCATTGACTACATTGAGGAAAACAATACTTAAAAGTTCAGTTTAGTCAAAGTATATAGATTCTGTGGGTCACGGAAAAATCGTCACTAATTTTATAAAATGTTAAAGTAATTCTGTCTCTCTCTGTTATGTTTTCACGGGAAACAGTAGGACCGATTGACATGAAATTTGGTATGGGCTTGGTACACTTTTTTATTCGTAGATCAAAAGATTTCTGAAGACAATCTATTAATTTTAAAGGAATTAAGCTTTAATAATTGCTTATTAAGTAGTTATGTATGTTAGGGCAATGTTATGGGAAATAAAGGGTGTCAATAAGACTCATGAAAGAAAAAGTGGAATAAAGAAAAATTATGGACAATAATCACTCAGTCATAAGAATATGACAAAGACAAAGCAGGAGAACATTCTTAAAATACCAACACTTTTTCTAGAAAGAACTGAACTGATTTAATACTTGCAGCCACTTCACACCATTACTCATAAACACGTGTAGCAGACAGCTTGGCGTCTGAACTCTTTGTTTGCCATAACCTCACGTTCAGCTTATGAATAACAGCTTTTATACTCCAAGGCCCGAACGCGGCCTTTGCAAATAATATTGAAAACAGTTGCATCGAATTGCGTTTTCTTGAAAATCGCGCGTAATTTCTTCGGGCTACTCTGACGCAAATGATATCACTAATACAGTTATTTATATCCTTACAATTATTATAAATGCGATAGTAACTCTGTCTCTCTGTCTGTTATACTTCTATGGTAAAATGAGTGAACCGATTGAGATGAAATTCTGTATGGAGATAGATTGAAATCTGGGAAAAGACATAGACTAGATTTTATCTAGGTGCAAGAAATATTTTCCCTTGACAACAGCTAACTAGTCTCATCTCGATGTCCTGGTTATGATTTAAGATACCATACAGGCACTTTTTCAAACAAATTTGAAATTCATATTTATCGTCCCGAACCATAATTTAAGACCAAACTTGGTGGCCTACACAGACAGCCTTTTTTGTCATATTAATCACTGCCCATTTGCGAGCATACTTCAACAACATTCAAAACGACCTCAACAGGGTGTTCATAAATCTCCATTTCAGTAACCAAGCCACCATTAGTGGTGAATTCCATTACGACAGATCACGACCACCAGCTGCGTGTGCGCATGTGTCACTGTACCACAGAAATAACTGGACTAATCTTGCTAGACTTTACGGCGTCGACGACCAAAATGGTCAACGAGAGTACCAAACTTAGGCATGGAATTTTCCACTTAGCTGATGTAAAAATAGGGGCTATAATCCTGTGTAGTGCTGTTATTGAAGGGTCCAATGTAAATTGAGATCTAAGACTTATGGATTATGGTATATATTCCAATGGATTTAGAATAAGTGTAGCCTGTATTGTCATTGATGCTGTTAAAGTTGCAGCAAAAAGAACAATGCGTACAGTTCTGTTTGAATTTGTATGGTTGTAACGTTTTGCGAAGTAAATTGAAGAAAATGTTGGACATTTGTAAGCTAATACTAAATTGTATTATTTTGTAGCCTTCAATGTTAACCGGGTTTACTTAGAATTCAATTTAACAAAGGTTTGCGACTATTTCCAAACCCACTATTACTACTAGTACTTGTTGAAAATGTTCAAATATAAACCCAAAAGCATCTTGATCGAATATTAAGCCAGTCACAAAAGTTTTTCAAGGCAAATAAACTTTTGAAAATTATGTTGGAGTGGCACACTCTATTACAGCTGATTAGCCATACCTATCTACATATCAGTTGTTAGGGTGCTATGTGCTGCAAAATTATCAGGTTCTGTAGGTATTGCTTCACAAATGCCATGATTAAGGTAAGAATTACTTTCCTTTTTGTTACATACTATTTAAGCTGAACTTGGTTACAGTATTGTCGTGATAAGTTTAATACCTTTTCTTTATTAAAAGTAATTCTTATCTTAAGATCTACTTGTATTTGTATCTGGCTGAACATGAATCCTCAAAAACAGAGCCTTCAATTTCCTATTTCTAAAGGAACTCGCAATTTGCATATTCGATTAATTATCCTACCATTACCAAGAGCTCCGTACCTTTATATGGATAAACAAGATTTACTTAGAAACGCAATACTGTCATTGCATATCTGCGTTCACGACGCGCATTCGTACAATTTTGATAGCAATTAGGTATGTTTTCAAAATTTATCGTCGCCATTGTCATTTGTGTTTTGTTTATTACCTATTGAGATAATAATCGTAATTGTTTCATACTCTAGCGTATTTAATTGTAGTTTTATTGAATCTATTGTTATTTAATGTTGCAATTTTGTCAGGTGGTTGTAAGCATTTGAATGGATCTAGAAATTATTTGTATGGTTTACTGCTGTCCTTATGGGACCAACATTTATATTGGACTATGATAGAGAAATTAGCTTTAATTACGATTTTATTTCACGTATGGGACCTATGGGTCTATGTTTGAGATCCAGAAAGTACCAACCGAGTATGTCAATTAAATCATTTATATCTTCAGAAACTGCAAATTCCAAATTTCCATAAGAATATTTTAAGCTAATAGTTAATTGTAAATTAACTTCTACTTCCAAAAACAATTTAAAAGCACGTGTCATGTCAAGATCTTGACAAATACGTGGCATTCCTGACTGAACCTCGCTACTTTGAGAGTGATCCCGAATTTCTAACAAAAATACTTTAGGGGACTTCTGTCATTTAACCTGAAATTAAAGTGTCCAAAATCGATGTCTCCGTCATTCTGTCGGGGGGTAGAATGTAAATCATGTTCTGGATTTTTTCCCTCGATTTTGGGACATTACTCTATTTTTTTTTCTGTTTCGTCTTTGGGGAGTCTCGCGTCTGTAGTTCTTTAAATAGTTGTTGAAAGGTGATGACTATTGACATGCTAATTGAGTTCTAATTTTATACTTAAAACTTAGCTTTAATGTTTATGTTTGAGTAATTGGAGATTGTATTTGATTTATCACTTTTTTGTATGTTTCTTTTAACATATAGTTTTTGGATCATTTACAGTTAAAATAACATAGCTACATTTTTATAGTCAACATCTCATGCATTATAATCCACAACTACATATTTGTTCACATTATTAGTAAAGTTATCAAGATTTTAATATTCAATCATAAATAAAACATGTCTCTAATTAAAACACTCAAACTCATTAGTAATTCTAAACAACATAGTCTCAATTATACAAAAATAATTGCAATAATTTATCAAACTAATATTAAACACAGTTTCTATGACAAAGATTTTATTATTAACCCTCAAAATAGTACAAAAGAATTAATCTCGACAATCTTCACAATTTAAAATGAATATTAATTGGGTGGGGACAAAAACACCCTTGAAGATGTTAGGGGAGAAATAGGGTGGAGTAACCAAATGCTTAGCTTCAAGTATGAGGTGATTAACAATAAATATTATAGGTTTACTTACACTAATATTTTTTCTGCTTATTTTTTTTTCTTTTATGTTTTCTATCAGGATATGACTTTAATTAATACTTAATTATTCACAATAATAACTCCGTTAAATACACTGAATATTCTGCAAGAGGTGCACCACGCAAAACATAATTGTTCTACGTAAACTATTTGTGAACTTTTAAAAGTATATTTTACGGTACCACCACCGACTTAAGCACAATGAAAATCCATCAAACCAATAATAACCTCAAACAATCGGTGCAGCCACCCTGTTTAGTAAAAAATAGAAAGTCAAAGGACAAAACACTACTTAAGTCCGACACCCGACATTTAGATTAATGTTTCTCTTTTTGCCGCGTATTTTTTTTCTCCCAACTTTTTTTTTTTTTAGTTTTGACAAAAGACTCCTTGGTACTGCCAGACAGTTAATAAATTTGTGTGTAATTATACTCTGTAGTATTTTGTTGAAAGCTCATTTGAAGGTTTTGCTTCGATTTATTAGTGTGATTCTGTTACACTGAAGATTGATTGCTTTTAAATATTTTGTCTGTGGGGAGATCGTCATTAGGGTATGTTAAAAAATGGGGAATTACGTAAAGTAGAAACGTTTTATCATGTGTCAATTAGGTTTTTTAATTCGAGTATAGATGTAATTCAAAATAAGATAGACATATTTGAGTATTATTTCAACAAATTAAGTATCTTAGTATAATTGTATTTAGTGCTTATTTAAGTAAAAGATATTGTTTTAATCAAAATTAATGCAGTCAAAATCTGTCCTGTAAGTATAATACACGTGAATACAATGGACGTTCTTATCTTTAGGAGAGTTTATAATGAACAAAATAAAACAACATTAATAAAAAAAAAGAAAATATTTATACTAAATAACCACCTTACTTAATATCCAATGGCATAATGATAAAGTTCAAAAACTTATTCCAAATGAAACTCTTCTTTATAAAGCCATAACATTTGATAGCAACATTACAAGCATTAAGTCTAGTTATTAACAAAATTAATGAGCTCTTAAAAGAAGTTTCAAGTTAGCTCATATACCCAGGCTTTGCTTGATAGTCTAAAGCACCAATTTCACAAAGTTGACTTCTCATAGATAGACAATTTACCATCTTTGGCCATAACATAAAATGTTACGATGGAACTTGAGTTGAGTCTGATAGGAACTCAATGGGAAAGGATTTTAGAAGGGTATTTTTATGGGTAATTTTTGGGTGGAAGTGATCCTCTGATTTTTACTTAATCCGTGGAAGGTGATGATATTTTTCATGAGCAATTAATGGGTAAAGCTAAAGATTTTTTTTTTCTTTCGCCAATTTTGGAAAATTCTATAGGTAAAAATCATAGTAGTTATAATGAATCTGTTTGATCCCAAAAAAAAATAGGATGAATTTTGTTAAGCCATCAGTAATAAAAGGTACAGTACAGTACGTTATAGTAAAGGTACAGTACAGTACGTTATATATGACAGTTAGTCCTTAATTATATCTTTTTAGTACCTATAGAAAATCGACATGGATATCATCTATAGTCTGGCGTAGGTGAAGGGTCATGCTCTTTCCTGCTAAGACCATCCCATATCCTAGCCTATAATCAGGATCGGTTCTGCTTTAGCATGCAAGTTTTTAAGAAGTAAGAACATCTTTTAAGCACAAACCTACTTCTACACCCGCAATCATAACATTTTTTCAGATTTACATACATCCATTTAATTTCAAAATATCTTTAAAGTGTACGGAATCTTCACTCGTGTTAAAAACAGTTCATCCGTGTATGTTCTTACAGCATGAACTTATCTCAATTGAACGGTAACTCAGACTCAACAGCTTACTTTGTTTCATCCAAGCTGTTTCGTGCTATGAGCTGGAAAGCAGTGTTAATTAATACTTCAGCATCATAAACAGCATCGTTTGCTTCAATATCTATACCATTTAGATTTACCAAGAAATTGTTTGCTGTTATGTGATACTGGACTGCATTGGATTATGGTTTAAGTTTGAAAATACAGCTTCCAACCACAGTTATGTTTTTCTCGTCTAAATTCTGAAAATTGGTATTACATAGGTTTTGCCATGGACCATGATTAATGTTCTAATTTATTAAAAATGGTTAAAACTGGCCATTTTATTCAACATACTCATCCTCATTATGCTTAAAATACTTTGCTACCGTTATATTTCCATCGTACTTCATCATTGTCATCCCTACTTGTATTAATTTAGGTAAATGTTTTTTTCTTAAAATATTAAGATCTATTCACAAAACTCGAAACTATTTATTTTCTAATTTAAAAAATATTTCAATTAGTTAACAACGTACCTATTTACAAAAAATCCGCTCCTTCATAAACAAAATAACCAAGTACACCCAAACAAAACAATTGTTACTCACAATTTTAACTGCAATCAAAATCGAAATATCCACTTCAAAATTTTCGGCTACCAAAACATTCCCACAGTACAGAAATAAATTAAACTTATGTCCAGTATAAAACACAATTATAGTTCTAAGGGCTGCTTGTAATGCGTAAGAGCGTACAAGACGGCCACTTATCAAATGTCGAGTGGCTAGAAAAGTTCCCATGTTGCCAAAAATAGATGAATGCCTGTCTGAATTAATGTTTTTATTGTCCAGTATGGTGATGGCCAAAGAAAACTTAATGAATATGTACGTGCGTATACATCAACAGTCTTAATGTGACTTGAATTATTTATTAGCTAAAACTTACGAATTTTTATTCCTTCTAATTCAATACAAACATTATGATACGATGTTTTTTGCGTATTTTCGGCAATGTGAGTAAATAGGTTATGTGTAAAAATAAAATTGTCCAATAAGTTTCTAAAATATGATAGCTCAATCGGAATTATTTGATGACATCATTTCAGGAAGTATACCACAGTATGAATGATAAATATCTATACTAATATATAAAGCTAAAGAGTTTGTTTGTTTGAACGCGCTAATCTCAGGAACTACTGGTACGATTTGAAAAAATCTTTCAGTGTTAGATAGCCCATTTATTGAGGAAGGCTATAGGCTATATATCATCACGCTAAAACCAATAGGAGCGAAGCACCACTATTCCATGTGGACGAAGTCGCGGGCAGAAGCTAGTGTATTATAGAATTTAAATGGCAATTTGCCATTAAAATTTCTATTAGGTACTGACATTATAACAAGCTAAAAGCAAAGATAAATTATGTATGTGAAACGGAAGAACTGTCATTCAAGATCTGTGAAAATGAAGTATGAAATTGATTAATTTTGCTATTATTTTTCGTCTACATATTTATGATATGTAATGATTTACAAACATACATCTTACATGCACTCTCAAACTTGTACCTATATCCTAGATCATAAACCCAATCGTGCTTAACCATCAAAGTTGACAGCGTAGCAAATGACTGATTAATCCCGTATTTAGTTGACGCCACGCGCCGCGTTCATAATGTCAGCCACTTCAAGCTCATTACCAGACGCGTGACTAGTTTCCCCAGCCAAGATAGTAGGAACAGTCTAGATAGGCGTAAGGACTGTTGATATTGTAATAGTAATTTTGATTCTAAGTTTATAATATTTACTACTAGGCTCTTGCTGTTTCAACCGCGTCCTGAGTCTACTTCGTGTTACTAGATAAAAATAATCCAATATCCTTTTATAGGTTTTAATCTATCTCTATGGCAAATTTCATCTAAATAGGTTCAACCATTTTGGGATGATAGTGTAACAGACAAACAGATAACGTTACGTTCGCATTTATAATATATGTATGATGTATTTTCTCAAGCGAGATCCTTCTCTATACACACCAACTACTTGAACTCTCAAAGTAACTTTTTTCTTTAGAATATTAAGCATATATTTCACAAAATTCCTACATCAAATAAACCACAAAGAACTTTCCGGAAGTACCAATCGTTATTTTAAGATGGCATTAAAAATAAATTTCCCTGAGCTCAAGTAAGCCGGTGGCAAAGATACCTCATTATAACGGCTTAGAGGCTTAAAGAAAATCTCTCGCATACATCTAAAAAATCACCTTGTAAAGCTTAATAATGAGATTTTTAATCCCTGTTAAGAGATTGGGCGATTTATCCCTTATTTGTCTTATGAATCTTTAAACGTAGAAACGGGTTTTAGAGATTGAGGCTATAGGTTCCTCATTTGATTAGTTGAGATCTTAGAGCGATAATCATCATCATCATGGCCTTTTCCCAACTATGTTGGGGTCGGCTTCCAGTCTAAACCGGATGCAGCTAGTGTTTTACATGGAGCGACTGCCTATCGGACCTCCACAACCCAGTTACCGGGTAACACAATACCCCTTGGTAAGACTGCAGGTTGTCAGACTTTCTGGCTTCTGACTACCCGTAACGACTGTCAAAGATGTACAAATGACAACCGGGACCAACGGCTTAACGTGCTTTCCCATGAGATGGTCACCCATCCACGGACCGACCGCGCCAAGCGCAGCTTAACCTTTGATCGGTCGAACCGTGCGGCTGTTACTTAGCCACGAGCTTAGAGCGATAAAAGAACAGGAAAATATATTTACATAGCTATTCAAAATATCATAGCTTTTTTTATCGGATTGTAAATCCTCCAGCCATGGGTGAGGTGGGGAGTGTTAGACTCTCACCGTCTTACTTATAAAAAACCTGTAATCTAAAGTTTAATAATTTCTCATCTAATCCTTACTTAACGCCGTAATCCAGGATTAAGCAACTAACTTAAGTTCGGATTAACGCTAAACAGCATTTATGAGTGAGATTTTTGCTAATCTATTGCTAAATAATAGATTAAAAATTAATCGAACTTTATAAGTAAGACGGTTATACATAGTCTAAATAGATAAGGAGTGCAGTAGGTAATTAAAAAATAAATTATTAAAAAAAAAATATGTTCGAAATTCGACATCTAGTGGTAATAATAAATGCTAAAGTTTCTAAGTACCTGTATTTGTATGTACGATGGATTAAGATAAAATTTGGTCCCTACACATATCGTATATAACCTGGATTTACACATAGAGTACCTTTCATTGTCCGGTTAAGCAGGTCGAATGCTGTTAGAAGCACCCTGCAAGAGGTCATGTAGAAAAAAAAAATAGAGTACCTTTTATCCGATTGCGCGAAGTAAGTTTCACAGGACCTCGTGAAACAGAGAGTACATTATATAAAGGGATAAATAAAATGGTATACTCACGACTGCTCATTTAAATTGCAATAATCATCATCATCAGCTTATATATTGTCCCACTGCTGGGCACAGGCCTCTTCTCATACAGAGAAGGCATGAGCATTAATCACCACGCTTGCTCAAGGCGGATTGGCGATTTCAGACATTTTAAGTCCAGGTTTCCTCACGATGTTTTCCAGTCAGTGACGTCTAAGATATACTTAGAAAGTACACATGACTTCAGAAAAGTCACATTGGTACTTGCCAGGTTTCGAACCCGCACACTCGTTCACGAGAGGCAGGTGCCTTAACCACTAGGCCACCACGACTTGCAATAATATCATCTTGAAATAATGTCTTCTATAGATTGTACATGTTATTTTCGGCCATTTTGTATCCAGAAACAATAAACAAACAGCAACTACGAACTACCAGGAAACCATAACAGTGTTGGAAACAAAAAACATCTCAATTACAACTAAACCTGTCATTTTGTAACTGATAATGTTGTCTCTTTCACTCGTATTGCAATTGGAGATGTAGAAAGGGACAGCACGCGGTAGAAACACCAGGGCAATAATTTTCCCGCACTCATCGTGGTAATTGGTGAGTCCGTATGTTTTACTATATGTTTATCGATGACTTTTCTATTTCAGTAGTATTGCGGACCGGTTTAAGAGATAAGTCTAAAATACTGGATATGACAATTTTATTTTTCAATATGTACTTTTAAATTAATTTTATGATGGAAATGTATATATAGGTATATATTCTAACAATGTTTTTTTTGTAGCGATTTTAAAAAAGGGAATTTTTAAATAAAAATTCTTGAGTACATTTTCTATTTCAGTAGAAATATATTGAAAAAGTTATGCAAATCAGAAAGTATTGTTTGTTTATTTTTTTAAATCAATTGACATGAGTTTTTACGAAACTAAATATTATTATTTTTCGGTAAATCAATTCTAAATACTCATTACATAATCCTTACTAATATTATAAATGCGAAAGTAACTCTGTCTGTCTGTCTGTCTGTTACGCTTTCACGCCAAAACTACTGGATCGATATAAATGAAATTTGGTACAGAGATAGAATAGACCCTGAGGAACAACATAGGCTACTTTTTACCCGGGTGCTCTAAGTAGTTCCCTGGGGATGCGGGTGAAACCGCGGGAAACAGCTAGTAACATATAACTCATTTTCGCTTTTATATTATTAAGTTAGGATTAGAATAATTTATTATCTAATATTGGGTAAAATAAATCAATACCGGTAATGGACCCAATATTTTATTTACTAAGATTATTTTCGCATTCATTAAATGAAAATGATATAGTATTTATTTGAAATAGATTCAAATCATAGTTTATTATTTCGAAATTGTATGTCAATAGTAATAACAATAAATTTTATTTTAAAGCCGCCGGGTGCAAGGTTAGCGCGAGCGCACGAAACCGAAATAACTTTTGTAAAAACATACATAACCATGTAGAAAAATTGGTATAGTGAATTTTGAATGACGATTTTAACTATGGGTTAATTTATGGATTACGTATTATTTATAAATGTTAAGAGCTATTACTGTATTTACTTTAATAAAAAAAACAATCATGTCATACTATATCAAAATTGGGCACCCTTACACTATGAAAAATACCTGAACAAAAATAAATGTGGACTAATATCTATCGTTCAATTTTTTTTACATTTCATGCATAAATAATAGAATATCTTTTTTGTATTAATCCAAATCTGTATAAGCTATAATATGCTATACTGTACTGCATATATAATATAATATGCAGTACAGTATAGCATAGCTAATTGGTGAGCCTTAAAAATAAGATTGGGGATATAAACAACAGTTTTATTCAACAAATCTCAGCCGTATGAAATTTTAGCTACACGAAGACAACATTTAAATAAGATACCTTAGCGAACAAACTGGCTATACCTATAAATTTTACAAAGCTTATATAAAAGCCGCCGGTGCAAGGTTAGCGCGGTGCGACGCCGACATTATCTAGCGATTAGCGAATCAGCTAACTTTGTGGTACTCAAAGTTTATATTATAAGCTTTGCTTTGCTAGGATTTATATAAGAACTTTAGATATGTTTCAATGGTCTATTATTACATTATTTTTTGTTGTTGTTTTGACCTTAGTAACAACACTAACAGCCGGTTGCATAAAAAAAAGCGTTACTTATACGTGAAACGGAAGATCTGTCATCCAAGATGCATGCAAAATGGAGCATAAAATAGAATGATTTTGATATTATTTTGTTTTTCATCTAAATATGTATAATATACGTTTACTTATATATTATATATATGTATTGACATCATAAAAAATATTAAAAGTATGCTAATTATTGATATCATGTTTTATGATATTCGTAAGAGTATAAAGTATAAATGATAAAAAGTCTGATGCGACCGGCTGTAACAGTTAGAGAACGATTCATTTACAGGATTATGCATAACTAGGTTCTATCGTAACGTGACGTCATCCGACGTTACCTCATAGCACTCAGAACTAATATAGTGATTCAATGAAAGAAATAATTTTAGTAGCTTCAGATTTTTTTTCATTACATTCAAACATATGTTTTTTTTTCTACATGACCTCTTGCGGGGTGCTTCTAACAGCATTCGACCTGCTTAACCGAATAATGTGGTAAGGTCCTAATTTAATTAATTACATAAATATTTGTAGAAATAATATTACTTACACTATCGCAAAAAGCGAGTAAATTAGATAAATATTGTTCAGTTACTTCACTTACTCTTTGCTAGTTTTTTTTTGTGACAAAGATCATTAAAAAATTTCAATAATCCATCAACTTGACTCCAATATCTTAAAGTCTTCAACCACTACGTCGTAAGTTCATAAACGGACATAAACTTTCAGCACCACTGTCACAAACAAACCATAAACAGATCCAGTATCTATCTGCACACCAATCTATCGTAACACGAGAAACGTTCATTTTTCATTGCGCATGTGTGCGGGTTTAAGTATGTGTGTGTTCGTCGCATGCGCAGCGGTTGTGTGCAAATTGTTTTATGCATAAGTTTTGTGTTCAATTATTTTGTTGGGTTTTCGTTTATTCTATAAGTTAGATGACATTAATTTGTCGTTTAAAATTGTGAGGTCAGATTATGGTTTCAATTACATCAAATACTAGCTTTCCGCCTACGGCTACGCCCGAATGGTCTATACAAATTCAAATTAAAAATGACAGAGTTTTATACATACTTTGTCCCTGACCTGAGTGGTTTAGTGGTCAACATGCCGGAATACCACGCAAGAGGTTCCGGGTTCGATTCCCGGCCGGGCAGATATTAAAATGATGAATTTTAATTTCTGTGACGGGTCTGGGTGTTACTATGTATATATTTAAAAAGTATATGAGTAGTATATCCGTTAATCTAGCATCCATAACACAAGCATATTAATTGCTTACTTTGGGGCTAGATGGTGCTGTGTGAAATTGTCCAAAAAAGATATAAAACTATATTTGTCCCCCTTTTCACTCCTTTAGGGCTAGAATTTCGGAAAATCTTTTCTTATCCGATGCCTACGTCCTATAAAGAACCCACCCTCCAAGTTTCAAGTCTCTACGAACAGCTGCTTAGGCTGTGTATTGATCCTTCAGTCATTCAGGACAAACCATTTTATAAAATGTATGTAGATAGATTTCGATATTTCAAAAAATGTATGTTTTCCTAAGTGTTTAATAATAGAGGTAGAGAGAGAAAAACTACAACATATATCTAGGTAATTAACTAGCAGAGATAACTTGATTCTTATTAAAGCGCGTCTAATTTCCCTTTTTTGTGTGTTTTTTTAATTTTGGGTTTTTTCTTTTGTTAAAACCGTCAAACTCCTACGAAAATTGCAGTTAGCTCAAGTGTTCATATTATGTTTAGACGATAATTTATCATCACAACAGCCTAAAAATAAAGTATCCTATTAAATTTTAATTAGCACGACTGTGTATAATGTACCCAGCCATAAAATCATTATTAATTACATTTTTATACCAAAAAATTACACGTTTTAGCTATTTAAGTATAATTTTATTGCACATAAAACACAACCCACCTGAACTCTATAAATCAATATTAAACTATTAAAAGTTCGTGACAAACAAACATACAGTTTTACTTCAATCTATTTTCTTAGCATTTTTACGCTCATCTTGTTTAAGCTGGTGTACGCTAACCACACCAGATGCGCAAGTTCCAAAAAATTTTATGACAGTGTAACACGTGCCTGTATTATTTTGTTTATAAATAAATATCGCGCGAGCGGCGCTTTAGTGTAAACACACCCTTAGTTAGGGGGTTTTTTGGGTACCGTGATTTGAAACTGAAAGAAGAATTTCAGGATAACAAAAGCTTGAAATAAAAAAAAATGTAGAATTTACAATTAATTAATAAATTGTTTTTTTTTGTGATATAGATATAAGATCATGTATTTCGTGAAATTCAAATTATGTAATCAAAAATCATTTGATGTGTGTATTAAGTCCTAACTAATATTATAAATGCGAAAGTAACTCTGTCTGTCTGTCTGTCTGTTACGCTTTCACGCCAAAACTACTGGACCGATATAAATGAAATTTGGTACAGAGATAGAATAGACCCTGAGGAGCAACATAGGCTACCCGGCTTACCCGGGTGCGCTAAGTAGTTCCCTCGGGATGCGGGTGAAACCGCGGGAAACAGCTAGTACAATATAAATTGTGATCATGTTAACTTAACGCCTTGTTCTATTTCATATAATAGAATAAACGGATGAAGTACTATTAAATCCTGATGGCTTGTTCTTTTGTTTATATATTTATTAAAATTAATACACAATAATTAATTAAACAACATAATATTCCAAACTATCCGGAACCATCCTCCCACCACCCAATTTAAAGAAACAACTTCTAAACGTGTGGGGCGCACTTTGATGTTCAACTGTTTATATTTTTTTACAGAAAAAAAAATGACAAGGTAAAGCAAGGGAACACACATGAAAGACTCTCAGCAGCTTTGGGATAAATATTTAAGCGAAGATATGTGGGGTTGAACAGCTGGTATAGGTGGCTGGTTGAACATGATTGGTTTGAAGTCACTGTTTAGGATTTTGACCTTGCAGTTGGATGGTATTCTAGAGCATTCTTGCCATTAACGGATTTGAAGCTATTCTATTTGACTGGTTACATCAATATTCATTATTTGAGTATCTTTCTAGAACACAAACCAGCTCCATGTATACACAGAAATGGAAATACATACTTATAAAAACTATGAAAAAAAATACTTAAAACTTTTCATTCGAGAATGTGTTTTTTAAACTTTGAGAAGGAAGCCTCCAACATAACTATTGTATGACTTCAAAAACAAGGATATTTTTTGCTTTCTGTCAGAGTTACAAATTTTTAAAACATGTTTATTGTTTTGGCAGAGCAAAAATAATAGAGATTAAACAGCCGATTTTATGAAAATAATACAATAATTTATTTCATAATTTATGTATCTACACAAAAGAATACAACAGAAATATACATGTATGAATATATTGATGTATAAAGGTTAAAAATTGAAAATTGAAATGTCTGCCAGCAAACCTACGATCTAAAACAAGCCTATTTCTTCATCAAATTTTTTGTATCACCATCTTTGAAGCTGTTAGTAGGATTGAAACGAATAGCTAACAACTTCATAAGTAGAAGCTAATACCACTATACGTCTCTCAAACAACAACATTTTATTGCTCAACTTAATTTGTGACCTAAATATTATATTTTGACAGCAAGAATTTATAGGTGTAGTTACTACTGTTTACGTCTAATGAACTTGTTGTAAAACAGGTTAAAAAGATCGGCCACTATGGCCCATAGTGTGAAGGACCCAGTAGCTGTAAGATGAATGTTGCAATATACAAGTGGCAGGAATTAACAATTTAGTGGTGAGCGTAGGCGATGTACTAACAACCTGTACTAAATTATTGTGAAATACTAAAATCTGATAGTTCGTTTTCGTTGAAGAATAATGTAGAATAGTGTTAATGATATAATATAAGAAATCATTACAAATCACCGTTTAGTTGCTTCAAATTTGAAAAGCGATAGAAATCGATACAGTCTTCGAATACGATAACTCGATCCAGGTAAATAATCATGAATCGAATGGTCGATCGATTACTGAACAACTTTGTGCTTGGACTTCAGGAGTAAATTAAGTGGACGTGGGTGTTTTTATCAGATCTAATCAAAGTACACCTTCACGCAACCAGATAATAACTATTCTACGTCCTAATCCAAGGTTCAAGCTATCTCCTTACCAAATTTAATCGGTTCAGTTATTTTACCATAAACGCATGACTGATAGACAGAATCTTTACAATATTATTAAGGATTCAGTTGTTCTTGTAATGTTAGTGGATTCGTTTCAAGTAATGACTAGCTCTATTAATATAACTTAACAACTACAACCAAATATTATTAAAACTCCTTTTTGTTCAAACAAATCCTAATTTAGCTGAACTGTTGTGAAAGTATTGGCATATCACGATAATGTATGAGCCTCAGGAGAGCTCGTCACGACATCTGTGGCATTTGATCAAACGTGTCGGGACCTGGATCGAAGATTACAATGCCTTAATTGTGTTCATCTTCTTACTCTTTTTGGTAAGGAAGATGTTTAAAATGGGACAGACAAAGCTGCAGAAGTAATTAAGCAAAAGTAATCTTAGAATAATTTAGTCATCGTTGTAGGGTCTGATGATATTAATGCCGATTTAGGTGAGTTCAGTGAAGATTTTTTTGTTACCAAAAGTCTTAAAATTCAATTTGATTTTATGAGAACTTTAAATATCATTCCAAAATTTTCGACGCTTTGACCTTACCATTTTCGTCACTTTCGAGATCTGGGCCAGTCCCAAACTTAGTATGAATTTTTATATTTAACCAGGACTTCAAAGATAAGATAACAATAAACAAAGCAATATCAGAAATGAAAAATACAGTGATAAAGAATAATATAGCGTAAAATAATTGTTGACGTCTAAAATGATGCTGCGAATTAAATGCTAGCAAAAATAAAAAATGAAGAATTCAAAATATGAAGGCCAACTATAATAAATGATCCCAGAAATCTGATGTCCTAATGTAGGTATGATCTCATACTAAAGGCAACATTATCTACACAATAAACTATAGTAACTGAACCTATAACTCTTGCATCACAAAGCATACCCTTGAAATCACAAAACACTTCAACGATCAATCTCAGACACGCCAGTCGCCTAACAGTCTACACTGGCACAGTCCTAGTATTTTCCTAAAGCCAACAAAAACATAATCTAATCGAAGCGCTATTAGACACAGGTGTGCAGTAATATCTGTTGGTATACGTGTCAAGGGCTAGCAAAGGACATGGTGGAAAATTGGTTTCGTTAGTCATTTGCATTTGTCTAGATTGTTCGAAGCTTGGTAGGGTCATGGTAAGTAGGTGATTGGGAGTTGTTTTGGGTTGATATTTTATCGCTCTTATCATATTTTTATCAGATTTATTTTAATGAGAAGGTTCTCAATTTGGGTGTTTATATAATAATTAGGATTTGGAAGATTCGTTTTTTTGTGCGTAAAAGGTTTATTCCGAAATAGTCCGATTAAAATTTTATTTAATTCGGTTGAGTAGTTTTTGTCAAACAAAATATTATTATCACTGATCTGTATAGTTTCTGTGTAATTTTAAATTGAAAAGAAGCTTTTAACCTCGACAATATCATCATTATCTTCTTATCTGGTCTTCTTCTGTTTTATAGTCAGAGAATTAAATTAAGTTTTGTTTAAATCTATTTAATCTGAGTTTTAATTATTGGCCTATTTGTTATCAGTAAGCATTAGTTTATTTTTATCATCATCACTGTCATTTACATTATACACAGGCACGTACACAGTGTCAAACTTTATATCAACTATTGCTTCAACTTTATTAGCTATGTTAACATAAGCTAATTATTGAACACTAGTCTGTGACCAAAAGATTAAAAAAGTATTGGTTAAAGTTGTTTCACTTGTGTTTCAATAAGTATTTTTGGATCATATTAAAACGTTATCTCAAGTTTATAATTACGTCTCGTACAGTCAGGCCGACGCCTCTTGGTGTCAGGTTGCACCTCAAAGAGCCCGTCTGTTGCACCAGCAACAAGTGTGTGGTACAAGTTATAAGATTGATGTATGAAAAAAATATAAAAAAAATATTTAATATAAGATGTTGCTGTTTCTCACAGTTTCACTCCTATCCTGAGGGAATTTATTATTACATACCCGGATAAAAAATAGCCTTTAAACTACTATAAGGTTTCCTTTGTCTCCATATTAAATTTCATCCAAATTCAACTGTTTTACTGTGAAAGCGAAACAAACTCACTTTCAAATTTATTATATTAGGATTACGATACACTAGGTGTCTCTCGCAGTTTCACATATATCTTGAGGAAAACACTTTATGCACTTGGAATAAAAAATATTCTATATGCTTCCTCAGGATCTATATCTATACCAAACAGATTTCATTTTCAGCACTTTTAATGTCAAAGCGACAGTCATATTTGCTATCTTTCAAGATCATAGCAAAATGCTGTCCAAATAATATTTTGAATGACCTTCATTGCATCTTTGCCATGAAATAATAGAGTTTAGTATTTGTTTCTTTAATTCTGAAGTATGTCTATTTTTGATAAACATTTCTAAGATTTTATCGAGATAAAAGAGAGATGATTATGATTAATTAGAAAATTAAAGTCGATAACGGTCAGCAAAGTTAATGCATAGTCAATTAAAAAACATGATCAGAATTTAAATTTTTTTGAGACTTTTGTCGTCATTCTGAGACTCGCTATAAGCTTATAACTTAGGCCACACTCCCACTAAACCACGGACTGGGAACGTTTAATTCGTCTGTAATTAACTGTAAAACGCCAGGTTCTAAGAGTTTAGTGTTTTACGAGATTCTATCTCCGGTAATTCGATATGGCTACTAAGTTGTAAATAAATATTTTGTAAACATATTTTTATGCACTTACACCTATTCTATATTCTATACATATAAAAATTGAAACAGGCCGATGTCTGTATATTAAAATACTAAAATCTAAAACGACAATTTTACAATTTTTGTCTGTATGTTTGTACATGAATCACACAAAATCTACTGAATGAAATTTGGAACACAAATAGATGACCTGGATTTTATCCTAGTGTGTAAGACACGCAGACAAAATCGCGAGCAAAAGCTAGTATAACATACAACATTACAAAGTATTTGTTTGTTGGTCTGTTTTTCCTACCCACAGCAATGGATCGCCATGATGTTTTGCAAAGAGATACCTAATAAGCCGTACAAAAACGACATGCAGGAGTTTTTTACTTTTTGGTTTATTTGCGGTTCCTATTGGAAAAATCAAACAGAGTCCCAAAAAACTTATTATTAATTACATGATTAATTGAAAACAGAAGATTAATTAAAGATAGGTACGACCCTGACTTGCGTGTCGTAGGTCATGGATTCGAGCCTGCACAGAATCAAGTACAGTTACTTGATTCTGTTCTGTTTCATCATCGATTTAAAGTGATGAAGAAAAACATCCTGATGACTTAGAGAACTTAGAAAAAGCATTTGTCCTCTTACTTATAAATGTCTGATTAATCTTTGAAGCATGTAGCTTAAAAAAACTTTGTACACTGATTCCTAATGGGATTAAACACTTTCCAATTAAGATTAAAAACTTTTTCCTTCCTACCCAAAGTGCCCACAAAATAGCGTCAATCACTTTCAAACAAAAAATCTACAGAAGCCAAAAACTTCTTAAAGATTTTGTCGAGTTTATCAGAAAAAACTTAAGTTAAAGACTGTTATAGTATAGTTTTGTATAGCTATGTATAGTACACGTTCGCTATCGACGATCGTTCGTGGCTCGTGACTGGCTCTTGAACTATACGGTAGCTCTAGTGTTATTGAGAGGTAGGGTTGGCACGACAAGATTGTAGAAAATAATATGAATTTATTTTTATTACTGTTTTTGTTTGGTCTTTATTATTTCATTTTAAATGTATATTTTATAGTAATTAGTTCTTAATTAATTTAAATGTTTAAACAAAAAAATAGGTACAAAGTATTTATTTTTTTAACTGACTTACACAAATAAGTGATCAGTAAATACAGAAATTGTAATAGATGAGGCCAATAACAATTTAATGATTCTTAAATCGCTGTAACAAAAGGTCATAATTTTAAATTTAGTATTTGAGTAGTATTCGATATTTACATACTTCTTTAAAGTTTATAGTAAATATATTATACACTACCGATCCCGATCTCTGTACTTGTACATATTTAGTTTTATATATTGATTACATTTACATAGTACTATTTTAAATGTATACCTTGACTTAATATTCATCTCTCGGGCTGGCAGATAGCTAAGATCAATTACAAAATTTCAGTAAAATCTTTAATTCCTATCTTCGCTTCGTCGTTAGAAGTCATTGATCGTCTAATATATTTTATTGAATACTTTTCAGCTTTTAGCTTTTTGATCTGACATCACTTGATTTTAAATTAGCTTGACATTTGTTTTAGCTATAATAAGCTTAGTAATGTGTCCTTAATCAAATTTTAAATTAATTAGGGCTCACGCCTATTCAATACCTGAAATAACTTACTAAGCTGTACAACACATCTATTTTGTAAAACCAAATAAATATTTTGAGTTTGAATTTGAGCATAAAAATAAATATTATAATAACATATATTATCTGTGCCAACCCTAAAACCTGCCCTAAGCTCCGACACTTTTTGCCTCCGATATCTAATGACAAAGGCATCATTATCTAATCATGGGTTGTCGGTTTTTTACCGACAACCAACTGCTACTCATAGACTAGACGTACTCTATGCTACAGTGATCAATCTTTGGCTATTTTAAAATGGTTTATAAATATGCTTACTTGCATGTTACCTACAGGCAGCTAGCTATTTGGTTTCATCCGTGTCTTGACGGTCCGCTACTTCATGCACTTGGATATAAACTACCCTGTGTACTTTCTCAGATTGCAATCTAACTCAGTACAAAATTTCATTGGAAACGGTTCACTCACTTTCCCTTGAAATCGTAAAGTATGAATTAATTAATTTATTAACCAAATAAAAAAATGGAGGAGATTCTCAAGTTGACGCGTATACTTTTTATAAGGTTACTTTTTAGAGAGAAGCCTGATTTTGATAATTCTTCTTTTTTTATTTACCAATATAAACGTATTCAACAGACGGTTAAACAAAATAAAAACTATATCGAAATGTTTTTCTTATTGGTTCATTTTGCAATCATAGAATTAAAAAATGTTTAATACGATATAGTAATACATGCATAGAGATACAGTACGTCATAAGATAAACCACAGATTATTAAGCAATTTAAATATTAGTATATTAGCATAAAATTATTAGTTGCTAAAGCTTTTGAAGCACGACTCGACAATCTATACTTATAATAAATCTGTAGAGAGGTCAATTCTGTACATGAAATATATTTCTAAAATAACTATCAGGGGGTGATTAGGGATCGATACTGATGCCAAAAATGCAATCAGTAAATTTTTTGTCTGTCTGTCTATCTGTCTGTCTGTCTGTCTGTATAAACTCTATAGAAACAAAAACTACTCGACGGATTTTAACGAAATTTGGTACAATTATTTGTCATACTTCTGAGCCGGTTATAGTATACTTTTCATCACGCTACAATCAATAGGAGCAGAGCAGTGAAGGGAAATGTTGTCATTTTGTTTAAACGCGCTAATCTCAGGAACCGCTGGTCCGATTTGAAAAATTCTTTCAGTG
The DNA here is from genome assembly GCA_963891755.1 of Pyrrhia umbra. Lineage (NCBI taxonomy): Eukaryota > Metazoa > Arthropoda > Insecta > Lepidoptera > Noctuidae > Pyrrhia > Pyrrhia umbra. The sequence goes on along the minus strand of OY982937.1, from coordinate 10,357,924 downwards.
TTAGATAGTCCATTTATCGAGGAAGGCTATAGGCTATATATCATCACGCTAAGACTAATAAGAGCGGAGCACCACTATTCCACGCGGACGAAGTCGCTGGCAGAAGCTAGTAGATAATAACTCGATATGTACAGTCGACAGAAATGCGAGCTGAATCGTTTCGAAGAAAAGGTACTCGTGTTTGTTTATTCGATTTTTTATCGATTTCTTAGACGTATGAAGCTACGTAGGCGGTGTCATCTTCTGATGACGTTGTTGTATTGGGTTGGTTATTGACATTGGCGATGACATTATGGTTTAACTCACTTTATAATAAGTAGGTAATCTGTTATAAACGTCCGTTTTTGTTTATACCTAGATAAATTTATATGTAAAAGAAGCTTTTTACCATTACAAAAAAAAAACAATTTTTACTTGTAGCTGTTTAAATTCAATTACGTTTTATTTTATTTTTGATTCAGATTTTTCTTTTGTTTAATTCACCAAAAATTTAGAAAATTTAGACACTACGGCTTATTAGATTAGTAAACCTGCAGCTCACATGAAAAGAAGGCTGAAAATCCATAACAAAACTAGTCAGACAAAATATATTTTTTTAAGGTTTTATTGTTTAAAAAATCCAAAGCTCTTCTAACAAATCCCTTCTAACATGTCAGTATATAAAAATGCACACACAATTATTTATCAATTTGACGTAATGATAGCTGCACTTACGTACGCATACTCGTCGGTAATGACTTCAATTAGGATTACTACCAACGGATCGTTACAGCAGAAAATCATATCTGACACATAAATTGTATAGTACATTGTATTATTGCTGTAGCATTTGAAAGATTAATTCGATTGGCTGCTGGGCATATTCTTTTTTTGTCGATTGTACTTACGTCGTATTTGAATTTCGAATTGTAATTTTATAATGATTTGTATTGTAATGTCTTTAATATTTTTTAGACTAATCTTAAAGCATCAATCAGTTCATTATACAATTGATTAGGTGAATTATCAGAAAATAGTTTTACAACTGTTTCGTTGTTACATTTCAATGTGTTCAATTTTCAGGTCGGGTAATCGCTCCGTGGATTTTTTAATTCACAAAGTAGCTCGGAGTCAGACAGTTGGCAGTGTTACACCCCCGTGCCTGAGACGGTAAGGGTGCGGCAGTTTGGTGTTAAAATTCGATGTCAAAGATAGTCTGGCTGATTTGAGCCGGGTTTTGCGGGATGTTCGAAAGAGTTACCGCGCCCCCGAATAAAAAGGGCTGAGTAAGGAACAGGGATGGGTTGATGGTTAATGGGATGGGGTACCCATCCCTGTTCCTTACTTAGCCAGTAAGGAATTTCAGTCAGTAAGAGTCTGACACTCCCTCCGACGGCGGGAGGAGTCATTTATTGATTTCTCATCCGAAAAAAAGGCAGATTTGAGAGATCTCTCACACTGTATGTTAGATTAGTAAACCTCTAGCCCACACGAGAAGAGAAAGAAGATGTAAAACTCTAATCCCCACAGTAAATTAGTGGCGTTTATAACAAACGGACCTACCTGCCTACAGACAACTACGTACAAAGCTGATTAGGTATACCTACGCTTCCTAGTCATTCTATTTCCCACACCAAAATATAGGTCACACAATCCATTACACATATTACCTCTACTATTTACAAATATTATTCCCCTCAGCACCCGAAACAAGTCAGCTCATCACGACACATAACGGTTACATTGCTATTCTAGGCTAGTATCATAGACACGGCCTAGGTGAGCTGTTTGAATATCTGATTCTGTCACGAATACAGCTGGATATGGTTAGAATGCTATTTTCTTTGATTGGTAAAAAACAGGTAATTGATGGTAATTGGATACCCTTCCGAAAGGAGTTTTATATACATTGCTTCAAATGTTTGGTCAAGCGTAAAGATATTGAATTACGTAATTAGGGGTAACACATCCTTTCAAACTTTAACATTTATGATATTAATAAGATAAATGATTGTATGATGAATATTAATGAACTTAAATAAATCATACAATAACACTAGTCAGCGGGATGTTCGAAAGAGTTACCGCGCCCCTGGATTAAAAAGGGCTGAGGAAGGAACATGGATCGGTTTTAGTCAGTGAGAGTCTGACACTCCTTCTCGCCCCATGGCAGGAGGATGGATTTGATGATTTACCATCCAAAAAAAGGCAGCAACCACTACTACTACCACTACAGTATATAAATACGAAAGTTTATGAGGATGTATGTATGTTTGTTACACTATCACGCAAAAACTACAGAATGGATTTGTATGAAATTTGGTACACGCATAGATAGTGACCTAGATTACCACCTATGAATTTTAAATATAGGTGCGCGAAGTAATTCTCTTAGAATGCAAGTGAAACTGTGGGAAACAGCTAGTCATGTATATAAAAACAATGTAGGTATGAACATCGCAAATAAAATGACCATAGTCGTAACAAAGCAAGTAAATACGTCATTACCTAAGCCATCTTATGATGATCGCAGAAAAATGATTCACATCGCTCGTTCTTGACCCACATGCATTCACGCGCATGCGCAAATGCGCATGCAGTAGGAAATCGTTGGGCTTGCATGTTTCCTTAAGCGTGTATTAAATCATTAACATAATATATATATAATGTTTTTTTTTTATAAATATAGTCTAAATTAAAAATACATGTTTTGGTTTTTAAGGCAAACTTTTTTTTTTGATTTTCAAGAAGTTAGCGATATATATTTAGGAACATGAATTATACCATTAAAATGTATCCTTTCATAAAGAATAATTATGTAAAAATTTAAAAATAATCGTTCAAAATAATAAAGAGATTTTGATGTTTTTAATATCAGTATATTTTATTAAAAAGCTTTGAAAAAATGGGTTATAATTATGGTGTATTACAAGTAAATAATTATTGAAAATATATATTTTTTGTTATCGTTATACCCCGTACTTTTGTGTTTATGTCTTGTTTGTATCAGTATAAATGTGTATTTCTTTATTTTTCAAGAAGAAGAAAATAATATTATATCAGCGGGGAAGACTGCCAAAAAAACTCAAGGAAGCTTTGTAATATTCTTAACACTAGCCATATGATGACCCCATAGTTATTATGTATGAAAATGAACGACAAGAGTTTAATTCTGGTAGATACTCTGCAGCATCCACAACACTTTATTACCATTCGCACCATACTCCGTACTCAAACCATGCCTAGCTTAGCAAAGAGCTCTTCCTACAACGTTCCCATACCCCAACACATGCCCAGAATGTATTATTAAGGTTTTCCCATACTATTTTCTATCACCGTTTGAACCTAATATAAATTCAGATTTAAATTGCAAAGGCGTTTGTTGTTTCGCTGCATGCTTAGACTTGGTAGATAGAAATTGAGGGTCTGTTTGTAAGTAAATTGGTTGTATCGCAAATTGTGCTTTGGTTACGTTATTTTTTGGTTGGTTTTTCTGCATATTGGTTTATGGGAATGGAGCTTCAGAAATTATTGGATTTCAAGGTCAAAACGGTTTCTTATCACTTGAGATTATTACTTGTTATTGAAATTTCGCCACCACCGAGTAGGTGAATGCTAAGAACATGCACTATCTTCGTTCATTCATCATTATATTTCAAGGAATCACTGCCACATGATCTCCTAAACTGAACACAATCCAAATACACTTTAGAAATTTTGATATTCAGACACTTGATCACATGATTCAGATACATGCTAATCAATAATGATGCCTTATCAATGAAATTATTACCGAAATTTTGATTAATCAGGGCTTCCATGTCCTTTGGTTGGGTCTGCAGATTGACCAACCATGAGTTGAGTTCTTGAGTTGAGTGAGTCCTTTATTAAGAAAATATAATGCTAAGAATTTTAATGTCTGGATAAGACAGAAAGAAAGTTCTTTATTGTGATCCCATCATTCATTAATATATACCTACTATTCTACGTAGTTAGTCTCAAAAAGAAGAAGAAGAAGACATCGATATACCTTCATAAAATAAAGTCTTTCTATATTTACCTCCAGACCAGAAACCCTTTCAACTAAAACACAGCAACATGTTGGCATATTTTTGCGATGGAAGGCCAGTCCAGACGTGTTTACGAACGTTGCGCCTACGTGAGCGTGGGGGGACCGGTTGCAGGTTGCCAATTCATATGACTTGTTGGCTTTATATCAATTGGTATGGAAGGTAATGAAGTTATGGTTTTATAGTGTTTCTGGTTTGTATAATTGGCATGTTTTCACTTAAGATATATTTTGATTAAAGTGGATAACACGATGCAGCTCTTGTCTATTCTGTTGTATCATTTTTCATGGTTTTATTTGTGTTGTTGATAGTTTGATGTCTTTTATTTTATTACTAAGGTTAGTAAAAATTCTCATGGCTAAGTAACAGCTGTACGAGTCTGTGGATAAAAAGGAGGCCCGTGGATGAGTGACCCATCTATGTCATACCGTAACTCGGAAAGCATTACCCCGGTTATTATGCGTAGATCTTTGACAGGTAATTAGAAGCCAGAAAGAGCTGCCGGTTAGACTGAAAGCCAACCCCGATATAGTTGGGAAAAGGCTAGGCAGATGGATTGGTGTTGTAGGGACGGCAAGCACAAAATAGACTTTGGGCTGCTAGTGAGTGAGACATTCCAAATGAAAAATCCCAATATTTTTTTGTTCAAATTAGGAATCAAACTATATTGTTACTCAGTAGTAGCGATGTTTGTGACGTCTGACGGTTAATATTTTTTTTATACTAGCCACATCGTACGTGCTTCTTGTTCAAATCAAAAACATTGAATTGCTCAAATTATCGTCAAATCCTAACTGCGCCATTTATATTTAAATGTCACTAGGCAAGAACCGCACGTACAGTATTCAGCACGAGTTAACTGCAAAATTATAACAATTTGTGTTTATAATCAATGCGAAATTGTCACTTTCCTACGCATGATCCCGTTGGTGGGTGTTGTGAAACACCTGCGGTCGGGGACACGCTGTAATACAAAATGAATAACAGCAGTTTAGATATGAATTCCATCATAGATAATAATTATGATAATTTACACAATATAATTACTTTTTCTCTGAGGAGTTAGGCAAAAGTGTCTGCAGCAGAAGCACATTCTAATAATGGATTTGATTCTAGCTTAATGAAATGAAGTTGATGTTCCTAAAATAATCGTTTGTTTTTCAGCCCTAAACAGGAAAAAGGTCCTTTAAATACCAATATAATGTTTTATTGAAGAGTAAGAATAAGTAACGTACGTCAATAGAAGGAAAAAATATTTCCAGCTACAAAATTTTCAATAACAAAAATTCACGCTAGATATCCATGGATGATTCCAGATCCAAAATTAAGATACGTATAGTGTTCGTTACCTGTCTGACAGATCTCCAACATTCTCATATAAATTAATTTAAAAATTGACTTTTAGGGCTAAGCTCTACTATAGTTACCAATTAACACTTCAACCTCATCTCATTTGTCATCACCAATCAGAAGAGCGACAGTCTATATTTAGCCAAGTCTGCGACGCATATTAAAATGATCTGTCTATTTCTCCACTGAACCAATTTGAACTCAGTTGTTCAAATTGGTCAAGCGTGAGTACAACAAAACTGGGTCACCCTTGATAGATGACCATTCTAGACCAACTTTAATTAGAGCTTTAACACCACTATTTAGACCTTTTGGAAGGATAGCTTGAATATATTATGGAGTAATTTATTATGGAATATTACGGATTCGAGTTATACGCAGTTTGAATTTAATTCTCTTGGTCGCAAATTCTAAAATAGGAGGCTCTTGTTTAAGTTAGACAGTGAAGGTAAACAAGTCGAAGACAATTGAGAATTTGGAATATAATTATGCTGCAATAAGATATTATGCAAACTAGTACCTATAGATGTAATTGCTGGATTTTAAAACATTTTGTCAAAGAAAAGACACAATTTGTAAATCCCATTGACGAATAAGTGCTATATGCACAAAAAACATTTACAACCAATCAATCATTCCTTAAACAAATTAACATAGCCAATTATTACAACAACAATTAAAATTTAATAAGAGATCACGAACCCATTTTCAATTACACCAACACTTAACATACATAATACAAAACAGTACATCAAGTATTACGCAAACCAAACACCACTGACAAACATACAGACGAACACCCAAAGACAGAAAAGGAACCTTACAATAAGGGTACAGAGTTCAAAATTGATGAATTTGAAGATCAAGATAATGTTGTAGATGTAAAACAGCTTTATGTCATTGCAATCGCCTCAGAACTGATATTTAACGACTATTCCATTATTTATTCATAGAAGATTAGAATTACGTTGGTACTCTGATGAAAGTCATTTTGACGGATATTTTAGATGGGCAAAAGCAAGTCCAGTTAGGGAATAATTCCGATTTTGGATACTTAGATTCATCTTAAGAATCTGGTAAATCTTACAGTAAGAGATTTAATTAGCAGTAGGTCTTAGGCCTTTACTTTGGCCAAGGGCATTGCCATCAAACGTGGCAATGCTGACAGCCTCTTGGGTACGCTTCTAGTTGACGGCGATGAAGAAGATTTTTTTGACGCTGTATTATTAAATGAACATGTATTGTAAGCTACTGAAGATTAGCAGCAAGTACACTTGTAGGAAAACAATAGAAATTAGAAATGATTAGATTCTAAAGAATCCACGGAAGCAAAGTTTACAACACAAAGACACTACGTATGATGTTCAAACATTTTAGTGATAGTCCAGAGCCAATCGGTGAATTACTGACAATACCAGCACATAGAGCTAATGAAGACTTACTAAGATGAAACAATAAATTAAAAATGATCGTGCAACCTGAAACATATAATTCTAAACTTCATGAAATAACAAATTCTCCAAACAATACAAAAGTAACAACTTCAACAATACTAGTAGAACTAAACAGAAACATAAAAGCAAGAGAACAATGTAAGAAACGTGTTTTATTTGAACCAGGAAACAGTATGGACACAATATAGTTATAGTAAGTGATTGTAGGCAGTACGATACTATCTTAGTACAAGAAGTAATAAAGACGCCTCACAGTTAAATCTAGCCTTAGAACAAAGAAACTGTGGAGTTTATTTTTATGCTTTTGTAAGGTAAAAAAAAAAACAGAATAAAAAAAACCTATGAATGAATGTACATGAAGAACCATAGTCAGGGAGCAAAAGTGACGAATTGTGAAGCTTGCCACCACTTCTGTTATGACGATCACAAGAGAAAAAATACTTTATACAATCGTAAATTCTAGGGCATATAATTATACATTCTAGTGTAAGAAAATTAATTATCAATGAAGAATAACAGTCAGCCAATGGGGCAATTTGAAATATGATGTAGCGTTAGTAGTACCGAATCCTGATTGACTACAAGACCACAACATGAAATGTGACCAAAACATATTCTATAAAGATAAGTGCAATACTACAAATGAGACTTCGTGTCTTGAACTTGGCCTTAGCATTTGTTACTTCTTGTTTAGCTCTTATATAATTTAATACCATGTCAATATCAATAGGAGTTAATACGATAATCCTAGTTCAATTCTAATGGAGTCTCGACAACTCTGTTCGAGTCAAGTCGCAGTACATTGCAGTATTGGAACCGGTTTCAGAACCGCTTCTGCCGTTGCCCACTGCGAAAGTTCATACGTGTATACTACACTATAATGTTGTAGGTAATACTATAGTTTAAGTGAGGTTCAAGTTATAGGCTTTTGAAGGAAATTTTGTATTATATTTACTACCTTCTCAATTACAGTTGTGATTTTTTATATCAAAATTTAAGATTATTTTGAATTGACAAAAAAATATGCATCAGTCAGTCCAACTTTTGTTGAAGCTTCTCCTTCTTTTTCCGTCCCAAAGCATATAATATAGTTTCCTATCAACAAGAACGGGCAAGAAACTATAAGGTAACTTCTTTTCAACAAGTTTTTATTTTAGTTCCTGTTTTATCATAACAGTTACTCAACTATAATGCTTTATTTACAGATCTCGGAGGAGAAAAAAAAATACATTTCTGTACCATTATAGTATTAAAGTAAGGATACCCTAGGCTACATTTTTTTCAATTAGGACTTCCCATCTTTGAAACATTGGTGACACTATGTTTGTCACTTGCTTAAAAAAAACCAAAAAAAAGTTTTTTTAAAAGTCACGCTACTACATCGCAACGTTACGACGTTGACTTAAATCGCTTTTCGCTCATCGCTTGCGTCCCTACGTCAGACAGTAGCTAACCCTCAAGCTAGCTATTGCTTAGCGAATTATGTTCGATCTCGGTTAAGCCCGCCTTAGGTTTATAGGTTACAAACGCAAAAATACTATTGTAAGCGTTCTTTTTGTCAGGATTTATTAAACAAGTACAAACAACTTTAACATAAAATCGATATGATATATTAGAGGCTAGAATATCAGAAAATGATAATCTATTAAATGAAGTAAACACAAATTTACCTTAACTTATCTTTGACCGTCGTTATGGGTAATCAGAAACCAGACTGTCTGGCAACTAGTCTTACAAAAGAGTATCGTGGATGTGGAGGTCAGATAGGCAGTCGCTCCATGTAAAACACTGGTCCAGTTACACTGGAAGCTGACCCAATCATAATGAGGAAAAGGCTAGGCAGACAGAATGCGTCACCAGTGCTCAACGAACAAAGTAGTGTTATATCAGTGATGCATATGTCTTCCATTTTCGATTAATAGGTCAAAAATGATGCAATAAAATAATTATCAATAGCAAACAACTACGATTCCCACACTATGATTGCTAAGGTAAGTGCACCAGTTGTTGACTTAGATAAAATATTTCATATTGCAAAATATTTAAGTGGATTATCAATACACTTGACATGTTCATATCAGTTTCACTGACTCAGATCTTGGAGTGTTGAATTATTAATATTATTGTGGAGATTCTATTATTTATAATATTATGTATTTTTTTTTTTCTATCTAAACCAGCCAGGAACTTTTTTTTTTCTTTACGAAAACGTTGACAGGCTTTTTTAACTTATGCCCAGCCATGGGACATTTCCAACTGCAAACAGTTGACACAAATAAGGCATGAGCATTGATCACAATACTTGTTCAGGCCTGTTCTGGATCGTTGGTGATTCCTAACTCCCATAAAGACTGAGGCTGATGAGAGTGAATGCACAGGCAACAGCTAGTATGTAATAAGTTAAAAAATGAATATTATAATTTCCAAATCCGGAAAGAATTTTATAAAAATGATTGATTTTTATAAAATGATTTTGAATTTTATAAAATATAAAATGATTCTACAAAATGTGTGCATGGAATTACGTTATTGTTATTAAAATATTTTGTAATTGCAATACATTAAACATAGATAAATAAAATATACTACGTGCTAAAAACAGATGCATCATTTATAATTACCTAAATGTGTCAATATAATCATCTGTTTAATAATACGTCGAGAACTATTGACATTCAAACAATGGAAACTTGACCTTTATAACAAAATTGCGGATAAATAATTACTGTTATAGTAAACGAAGCGCAACAATTAATCAATGTTATACTAATTATAAACTAAAGATAAGAAACACTTGTAATTTCATTAACAAGAACAATATAATATGTAACATTAAAGATTTAGCGAAGCGGCTTATTACAACTTCCTGTTATCCAAAGGCTGGCTTTTACTTTGGCCAAAAGCTAAGCATTGCCATCCAACGTGGCAATGCTGCCAGCCTCTTGGGTACACTTCCAGTTGAGGGCGATGAGGAAGAATTTTTTGACGCTTAATTTTAGTTAGATTTTTATTAGAATACCTATAATTGTTTTCTTTTACATGTAACATATGAATCCTATTTGAACCATCCTGCGTAGCCTTTACCAAATTGTGTTGGAGTCTGTTTCCAGTCTAACTGGATGCAGCTAAGTAACAGTGTTTTAAGATTCCGACGTCAACCCCAACACCGACACCGACACCGTTGCCAACATCGTTGCCGACGTCAACTCCAGCATTGATGCCGATACTGACTTTAACTTCGACGCTTACGCCAAATCTAACACCAATACCGACGTCAACTCCAGTAGTTTTTGACACACTCGTGGATATATAAATATATATATGGGTTGTAGGATCTCCTTGTTTGATTTAGATTAAAAAAAGCTCTTATGGCGCGACGCGACTTCTTCTGTCAGACTGTTCATCTGTCACGACTGATAATTTCAGGAACTATCTATAAGAATTGCAAATGTAAGGAGTTGATTTTTATTGAATACTCAAACTCATTTAAAAAAAATATCTTGGTAGGCTATGAAACGTCAACCACTGGTTGCTTTTATGATTAAATTTGGGGTTTTGAAGTTTCAAAGTGGTGATTGAAACCGTCACGTGGAATGAAAGGACTTGAACTGCACGTTCTAACATATTTTTTCATTTGAAAGCCAGTTTCCTTGCGGTGGTTCTTAGCTTTGTTTGGTTAATTTCGGTCGAGCAGGGTAAGAGTATCAGCTCTTTTCCAAAATGATGTAAGGCATTTGTATGTAAAGGTTTTTTCAAATTTAAATTTATCTTTGGTTTTAAATATGTATTAAAATTTTTAAATTATTATTAATTATTATATTACTCGTAAACAAAATACCTCATCCTTATCTCCGAAGTATTTCATCAATGTGTTTTCAATTATTATTTAAACATATAATTTAAAATTTAGAATAATAATAAAGAGAAACGTAGATAGTAATTATATTTATAAACAAAACGCGGAACATATTAAGGAAAACAATAATATTTATTGCAACTAAAATACGCAGCATTTCATTGAACTCGAATTATGTCTAGATAATTCTATATAATTTATATGTTATATACCTATTTTATTGCGGTTATGTGGTTTTCGAACCTTTACAGCGTAAATATTTACGTTTTATTGTTTTTATTTAGGTACCTATATAGGTTTTTAAATCATTACTTTTCTGGGACATGTTTGATACTGATATTAGGTACTGGTATTATCAAATCATTATTTGGCTAGTATTTTTTGCTGCATTTTACAAGTGCACTGGTATATAGTCGGAGCAGTGCAGAGTTTTTCATGAATCTATGCAATTGCATGTTTGGCCGTATTCTAAAGTTTGTTGGCAAAACTATCGGTTATATAACCTACCAGCAATGATCAAATACCACTTCTATTCTTTGATAGGTTTTAAAAAGAACCCAATACATGGTCACCCCATCCGACATTACCTTCGCCTATCGTTCAGATTTTTGTTAACTAGGAACAGTTATATCATAGTGGTGAGACGCTATTGTTGAGGATAGGGTCGTAAGTTCGTTTCCTAGATTAGGTAAAATCCGGGGTACGGGAAAGTCCATACAGGTTGTTTGAAAGAGTTACCGTGATTCTAAACGCAACGGGTAATGGAAGGATCATGGGTGGGTTTTAGTTCCAGACTTGACAGTCTGACACTTTCAGTGGGGAGGAGGGTTTTTTTGATGATTTTCTGACCTGTAGAATACATCAAGTGTTTCTCAGGTACGCAAGTTTATCAATAAACACGCTCTTATTGCATAAAAATTTCATCATTCACGTGTTATATTATACTAGGGCTAGTTTAAACTGGTATTAATTTATAATTATTTAGCAATGAATTCTAGTTGTAACACACTTAGTGAAAACTAGTTTTAACTAACTACATGTTTTAACTAAAAACGGCAAAATACAACAATACTACTGACGCACACTTCGAAAGAACAGTAGTAATATTATTATATGTTAATGTTAGGTATATGTAGGTATGTTTATATGATGTACAATAACACGACACGTTTCTAAATACGTATAAACAGTTGTATAGAAGATAATTTTACAACTGAGTACTACGCACGCGCAAGTCGCCGAGATAAGAAAATGTTGCGCCCGCGCTACTACGCTTAAGGGTAAGCGTTGTGATGGGTATGACTAATGTTTAGCTTTTTATGTATATGGCATCTCGCAGATCTACTTAGAAGGTTGTCGACTGTTTAACCGGGCTTGCCTGTGAAGTGGCTTAAATGAATTTAGGGTCTCCAACCAGGGCTAAGGGCACCCCCTAGTGGGGTACGGGCCTCGACTTAGGGCGTCGCTGGGGGGGGGGGACAGCAAGGGACAGGCTGGATCAGAATATAGTATTTGATTATTATAGTCGGGAATTACTAATGTTTAGCAATTATACACTCAGTAGGTTGGCACGAAAAATGCGTAATAACATTAATGTTTTCTATTTAATAAATATAGTAACAAACAATAAAAAAGCAGATTTTTTTATTACGCAGGCAGTGCTTTTTGGGATGAAAAAGAGTGTATGTGAATGGCTTAATTTAATTATTATATTTCATATTTATCCATCTGTGGTAAATGCATTGTATTAGTGTGTAGTATTTATTTTAAAATTCGACTAGAGGTACTTTAAAATAAAGGCTATTTTAAGGAACGTACTTTTTCAGTCTGGTAATATTTTTTTTCGATAATTTAAAATAGAGCTTTAAGCGGTTAAGTTTATCGAGGTCATATATAGCTTATCGATAAATTACATCGAATAAATTAATATTTTTTTAAACCGACTATAATCAATGGCTGCTGAATATAAATATTGTTATTTTTTCAACAGCTGAAATAAATAAATTAAAAATAATGGTTCATCGTAAAATTTCAAATTATTTCACAACAATATTAAAATTTAATTTATTTAACACGCACAGACAGACACTTCCTATTACAAATACAATGATTCACTAGCCCATACTAATAAGTGATAATTGCTGCAATTATAGTAGAAATGCTTTATGTTAGTAAATAACTAAGTATTGAATAATATTATTTATAACAAAGATATGAAAACAATAACAATGTTAAAAGAAGGTTTATTTTATGTTCAACTTAATGACTTAAGAACGTGGTATGTGTCAGAAAATAGGATAGTTTGACAGGATAATAGGTGAATTGTCAGTAATAATGTGTCATAGATGTTATTTAAATCTTGATATATACCTACATGTAATACCATTTATTTCCCGTAGTTTTACCCGTATCCTGAGGAAACTACTACGCACACCCGGTTTAAAAGTTATCCAAATTATAAACTATTAAATTCAAGTTACAAACTTTGCCCCCTTTTTCACCCCCTTAGGGATAGAATTTCGGAAAACCCTTTCTTATTAGATGCCTACGTTATACAAAGAACACACCCTCCAAGTTTCAGGTCTCTACGATCAGCGGTTTAGGCTGTGCGTTGATCCGTCAGTCATTCAGGACAAAGCATTTTATATGTATAGACGTTTGTACCAAATGTAATTAAAATTCATTGAGTAGGTAGTGTTTCCGTGAAAGAGTAACAAACATACATCCTCACAAAATTTCTATTTTTTTTGGATATAATTATGTATTTATAATATCGAGTTAGCGATAGTATATGCGTGATAGCTGCGCCTTAATAAAAAAAAATATAAACAAAGTGTAAAGTGACACTACAGTTATCAGAGGAAACCAAACGGTGGTCCGCGATAATAATAATTATATATAGTAATTTTATTCGAGTTACATTGACCGATAAAAGTGTACCTACAAAATAATGTACCTACCTACTTTATCAGGCTTATTCCGAACGCTGGTTTTAAGGCCTCACTTTGAAAGGGTTATAAAACTACACTGAAATTCTGCCTAGCCTTTTCCCAACTATATATTGGGGCCGGCTTCCAGTCTGACGGATGCAGCTGAGTACCAGTGTCTTATATGGAGCGACTGGCTATCTGACCTCCACAACCCAGTTACCGGGTAACACAATACCCCATGTGAGACTGGTTGGCAGACTTTCTGGCTTTTGAGTACCTGTAACGACTGTCAAAAAATCTACCAATAACAGCCGAGACCAACAGCTTAACATGCTTTCCGAGGCACGGAGTAGTTTCACTATGACATAGATGTTTACCCATCCAAGAACCGACCGCGTGAAGTGTAGTGTGTGAACCTTTGATCGTTTGACCCGTGCACAACATGTTATTTAATCTGTACGCTCCTTAAAATAACCTTTAAAGAGAGGCTAATTTTTCTATACCAGCCTAATGCAAGTGGATGAATGTTCCGTTACCGTTTTGTTAGGCAAAAATTGCTTTATGAAGCGATTGCATTATTAGATTATTGGCAAATAATATTATCATTATCCGTGAGCTCGACCCACGGATAACTAGAAGACGCAAGTATCAAAAAGTAAGTGCAGCGCACCTACTTTTGAATTAGTCCGCGGTTCACTTTTTGGCACCAGACGTCACCCGAAAGCTAGAAAAATATAAAATTGTGTCGGATTGAGCTGCAAACACTACTAAAAATATTTATGGGGATTAAAAAAATACTCAAGTCCTTTGTGACGTCACAGAAAGTAGTCATAAAGTGACGCGCTTTGTTTTCATACAAATGACGGAATTTACGTTATCTATTTAAAAACATATTTTTTTGTGGATTATCCTTATCTGGGGGCCTTAATCTAATTTGGCTGGAGGCCTTAATTTAACTTGCTAGGAGGCCTTTATTAAATCAATTAAATTTTCTCGCTAAGAAGCCACATTTTCCAGCTAAGCAGGTCGAACTGCTGTTAGAAGCACCCTGCAAGAGGTCATGTAGAAAAAAAGTGGATGATTGGGGTAGGGGTGGCAGTGATCACCTGCTTGAAAAATGGACATACTAATAAAAACAAAATACAGTCAAAACGCAATCGTATCTCATCAAATTATTATAGCAAAGAAAATAACACTACAAAATACCACATTGTTTTCTAACACTAATGACATGAATATTAATTTAAATTAGAAATTTCGACAACAGAGCCAACCTCTTGCATAACCATTTTAAATAAAAATAAATTGAATAAAATTAGGAAAAATACAAATAATATCAATCTGGTGCACCAAAATATTCAAGGGTTTTTAAATAAAGAATTAGAAATAGAGTTATTTTTGAATTGTAATGAAGTTCATATTCTTTGTATCACTGAACATTGGCTAAAAAGCCACCAATTCATGTTCAATTTTAGTAATCACCAGGTTGGTAGCTCGTTCAGCAGAGTAAATGCTATACATGGTGGTTCATTAATTCTCTTACATAACCAGCTAAAATTCAAGGACCGTAAGGACATAGTGGACCTGTCTGTTGAACGGTCAATTGAAATAGCCTGTGTAGAGTTGGAACAGTTTATTGTATTAAGTGTGTACAGACCACCTTCTGGATTGTATGATTGTTTTGAACGAGTTATGGATGAAGTGTTGCACAAAGTCTCAAATTCCAACAAGTATATCATTGCTTGTGGTGATTTTAATATTAACTTATTAGAAATTTCAGGGTTATCTATTAAAATTCAAAGTTTATTTCAGTCTTACAATCTGTTAAACTTATTTCTGGAGCCCACAAGAATAACTTCTTCTACGGCCACATGCCTAGATAATATTTACACAGATTTTATACCTAGCCACAAAGAAATTATAAATTTACTAGACTCTGATCATTGTGGACAGTTGATCACCATACATAATCAACATGATAAAGTGGCTACAAAGGATATCACGGTTAACCCTAAAACTCAAGGTCGCTTGGAAACTTTTAAGAAGAAACTCTTAACTAATCTACCTTTTTTATCTTTAAATAATGATCCTAATAGATTATATGATGATTTTTTCAATATGTACTGTACACAATTTAGTACCACTTTTATCCCTAAGACTATCACAATGAATAGCAGCGCTTCTTTTAGTGAATGGGCTACCAGTGGTATTCATAAGAGTAGAAAGCGGCTTTATGAGCTGTACAATGAGCGTACATTCATTAATACCCCTGAATTCAATAATTATGTTAAAAACTATTCCAAATTATTTAAAAAAGTTTGTAGTTTAGCCAAATCACAGTATTTGAGTGCCAAGATTAAAAATAGTAGTAATATTATCAAAATGACATGGGATGTTATAAATAGTGAAACGGGAAAGTCCCGTACTAGGAATAATGATTACAGCCTTATTATTGATGACAAAATAGTTAACTCTGACTTGAATGTCGCTACGGCCTTTGAGAAATTCTTTGCGGATATTCCCGTTTCCACTACTAAATATCTAAACTCGTCACCTACTGTTGCAGAATCCTTACTTACGGATAATTTAAAAATTTGTGATTCGGAATTTTGTTTTCAGCCCGTTCATTGTGGAGATATAATTAAAACGTTTAAAACTTTAAATGTTAAAAAAACCGCCGATCTTTGGGGTAACTCGGTGGACGTTGCCAAGTCTATTATTGACATTGTAGCACCCACCTTAGCTATTATTTTTAATAATTGTATTGAGAGTGGTAAGTTTCCTGATCTTATGAAAAACAGTAAAATAATACCTTTATTTAAGTCGGGTAGCACAACAGACCCCACGAATTATCGGCCTATTTCTGTGCTTCCTACATTCAGTAAAATTTTTGAAAAACTTATTTTAGATCAGATGCAGAAATTTTTTAATAAACATAAATTGTTGCATAATAAACAGTTTGGTTTTACAAGGGGTCGTTCAACAACCGATGCTGGTGTTGAACTTTTAGGTCATATTTTTGATGCATGGGAGAACTCATATGATGCTTTGGGTATATTTTGTGATTTGTCCAAGGCATTTGATTGCGTTCTTCATGAAACATTGATCAGGAAGTTATACCAATACGGTATAAGAAACTCCTCTCTGGACCTTATTGCTTCATACTTGAGTAATAGGATTCAGAAAGTTGACGTTAATGGGAAAAGATCTCCTGGCTCTGTAGTCACGATGGGAGTCCCTCAGGGTTCAATCCTTGGTCCATTCTTGTTTCTTGTTTATATAAATGACTTACCTTACCTCGTAAGGGACAATCATGAGATAGTACTATTTGCAGATGACACTTCGCTTCTATTTAAACTTAAACGTCAGCAGCTGGTTACTGACGATATAAATAGCGCTCTCTCGAAAATTGTACACTGGTTTAATGCTAATAACTTATTACTAAATGAAAAAAAAACCAAATGCATTAAATTTACAACAAATAACGTTAAGCAAGTAAAAACCGGTGTGCTGATAAAGGGCGAAGAGTTGAGCCCTGTGGATACCACAGTATTCTTAGGCATAACTTTGGATGCCAAGCTTCAGTGGGGCCCACACATAGAAAAATTGTCGAAAAAGCTCAGCTCTGCAGCTTACGCAGTGAGAAAAATTCGTAATTTAACAGATATTGAGACCGCGCGCTTAGTTTATTTCAGTTATTTTCATAGTGTGATGTCTTACGGCATTCTGTTGTGGGGGAATGCCGCTGATATTCAAACTATTTTTGTTCTGCAGAAAAGAGCTATTCGATCAATCTATAAGTTAAATCCCAGATACTCGCTTAGAGAAATGTTTAAAGAAATTAATATAATGACTGTTTCATCCCAGTACATTTATGAAAATCTATTGTATGCTCATAAAAATATTAGTCTATTTACAAAATACAGTGATGTCCATAATATTAATACAAGGAACAAACATAGACTAGTTGTTCCTGCTACCAGGCTCCAGAAAATAAGTAGGTCATTTAGATGTCAATGTATACGCTTTTACAATAAAATTCCTAGCGACATTCAAAACTTAAGCCTTAATAAATTTAAATCTTTTATAAAGCAAAAATTATGTCATAAAGCTTATTATACTGTTAAGGATTACCTTGAAGACAAAAAAGCATGGGAATAAGCTGTTTCAATATTTACACCTACACAGCAATATACACATGGACATGTAATGATTCCTAATGATTATTAACTTATTTTTTTTTATTATTATTTTTTATACACAATGACATTATTTACCTACTGTTTAAAGTAGATGAAATTATTTGTATTGTAAATGTGAGAACAATGTGGACCTTTTGTTATTTTTTTTATTTTATTTCATTTAATATATTAATTGCGTCTGGCAGTTTGAGTAATTAGTGCGGCCTACCCAAATGTCCTCTCTGATGGTATCGTTCGTTGGATTGTTAAGCTCCTAAGTTGCTGTTGAGTTAAACGAAGACCAACACTTGCGTGTCATTGATTGGACAGGTCCACTCAAATTTGTATGGCTCTTTCTTTAAAAGGTCATTTCAGACATGAGTCCACATTGTTCTCCCATATTGCAATGGTTATTAAATGTCTGGACGTTAAAAGAGACTGTGACCCTTGAGTTTGTTTCGGTGTTTCTTCTCAAGGTAGTCGGATAGGAAACACCGGCCTCACCTAGCTATAAACAAAAATATGTTTGACGTGTAAAAGTGTTATTTTATAACCAACTTGCAAAAATAAATATCATTTATCATTTATCATTTATCACTATCTTAACCTTCTATTACAAAATTCAATATTACTACGCTACTGTTAAATTACTATTTACGTATACCAATACGATTGAATAGAAAAAAAACTTGGATGTTATTTCAATATTAGATTAACTCTGCGCGGTTATGTTACGTTCACCATGGCTTAACCGCATAATATTATATTTAACATAGGTACACCGCAACACCGTTTGCTCGATAGGACAAACTGGTAACGTGTAGTGATGTACCGGAGGTGAGATAGTGAAATAATATTATCGATAGTTGCATTTTTTAACAAATAGTTTTAGTAGCAAATAGGTATTACTAAGGCTCAAAGTAACCTTCAGATTAAATTTAGTGTTTAAGTACATGCAATATAAGTCACGAAATTGATGTTCAGTATTTCTAGTAAGCATATTTTATTAGTTATGTTTAAGACCACGAATAGTAAAAATAATGATTGAAGAGGCTGTTCCAAAAACTAATTGACGATTTTTCTTTACATTTTTTTCAGTTATAGGATTAACTTATATATTTTTGCTAGAATGCTTAAGTCAAATAAAAAGTAACTTCATTTCAGTTATATTAGACAATTAAAAAAATGAAATTTTTAAGCGAAGTACCTATAGTAAAAAGCTAACATGTACAATATCGATATCGACAATCCCGTCTCTACCCGTTGAGAGGATGCATTAAAACCGATGGTAGATTTGATGTGCGCACGCGCGTCGAAATACAAGTTGTAATATAATACGCGCGTATTTATTGCGTTTGTGCTGCGACGAGACAGTTGTCGGACCACCGGGTACTGTGATTAGTGCGGTTTTCTTTAGAACTTTACGTATTACGAATCATGTATAACTTTATTATTGATAGACCAAAGTCTATCAATTAATAGTATTATCATATTTTCTTAATACAGCAAACACTGCTGATTCCGATGGTTTCACTCGAATTCTGAGTAAGCTACTTCGCGCACCCGGATGAAAATATTTTATGACTTGCAGCATGTTCGGCAAGTCACTAAAATTGGCAGAAACCAACTTGCACGAGCGTTTACACGTTGCAAGTCACTTGCGCAAGTCAACTTTCGCTTGCCAGTAGACACTTCGCTTGCCAGTGGACACTTCGCTTGCCAGTGGACACTTCGCTTGCCAGACACTTCGCTTAAGAGTAGTTCTAAACGATGTTTTGGTTTTTTTCATCGCTCCGATTTCTTAGTTAGATCGGACAATACAAAACCAGGAAGCGAATAAAACCAATTAAAATAACTTTTTCATCCACCAATAATTCAATTGACGGCGCCATTAACTAACGCAATCTACGCACGACAGTTAACCCCATGACGTCACGTACCGTTAGTTAAGCGATGGTTTAATAAATCAAAAGTTAAACGCTGGTTAACTTGTTGTTCCTGCACGTTATGCGGCCACTTAGCGGGTTTGTGTTTACACCGCGGTGGAGCAATGAATGTTATGACTATGATATTAGAGTAGATTATCTTTTTTCTCTGAAACAAACGACTATCGCACATTTGTTAATTTACTACCTTTTTTTTCGCTACCTTCTTTTTAAAAAAAACTATAACTAACTGGGTCACATCTATGTCTGTACATTTTATCCAAACTAGCTTTCCGCCAGCGACTTCGCCCGCTTCGTCTATACGCATTCAAATTAAAAGTGACAGAGTCTCAAAAACAAACTTTGACCCCATTTTTCACCCCCTTATGGTAAGAATTCCGGAAAATTCTTTCACAACGGATGCCTACGTCATACAAAAAATACATCCTCCAAGCTTCAGGTCTCTACGATCAGCGGTTTAGGTTGTGCGTTGATCCGTCAGTCATTCAGGACAAAGCATTTTATATGTATAGAATATAGGAGACCCCCTCTATTTCTATGCACAAGGTGTTCCCGCGGTTTCACCCGCATCCTGAAAGAACTACTTTGCACATACGGATAAATAATATGCTATATTTTAAATGAGGTTATAAACTATGTGTCTACCAAATTTCATCCAAATCTAATCAGCAGTTTTAGCGTGAAAGAGTAACAAACATACATCCATCATCGCGAACTGTTGCGTTTATAATATTATTAGTGTAATGTATGCGTATGTTACGCTACGGTGTAATACGAGGCTTAGCTTCACTGCTATGCTCGCTACCGTCTTTACGAGCGCATTTTAGAGCAGTTAAGTTGACTAGACTTTGTGTTTAGCAATTCTAGACGATTTAGCTGACCTAAACCTAACTACTTAGCTATGATTTATTTAAGTATAGTCCTTTTATGTAGAACTTGTGTAAGTTATGGTTTAAGAGATAAAACATGACTTTGTGTTACATTAGTTGTAGGTGAATTTTCAAGATTTTTGATGTTACTGATAACGCACTAATGTATATATATAATGTAACCTACTAGTAGTCTAGTGGTTACAGCACTCGACTGATGTAAACGGCGTCTCGGGTCCGATTCCCGAGTTGAGCCGAAAAAAATTTTAGGTTTTTCAAAATATCACTAAGCTGGCCGGAGTCAAGGAGTTGGTGGTGTTACACCCCGTGCCTGGGTACGTCAAATCATCATCCCTTGCTGCTCCCGTGACAGCTGTCATTGTTACAATTCCATTTCAGAGACTATCAGGTGGATTTGAGAAAACTCTGGTACTAGGGTGTTAGGTTAGTAAAAACCTGGAGCCTACACAATAAGAAGAAACTAATTTATTAGATCAAGTTTTAAGCTGACCTTAAGTTTAACACAGAAATGAAATAATTATGAATTCAAGAATTAAAAAAATACAGATCCCGCTCCTCTATCAAAAGGTAACCAATACACTTTCATTGTTAGAATGTATCAATCCAGTGGATATACATAATATACGAGATTATAAAACATCAATATCAGCAACCACAGATTTATCCAATACAATAAAAAAGTTCACTCAAACAAAGAAATCCACAATAAACGAATCAAATAAGTTTTGCACTTAATTTTCCTCAAACAAAATAATCCTCGACTCAACTGAATGCACCATCATTTATAACATAGTTGAGTGCAACAAAAACTGCATTAAAGCTAAGAAAAAGCTCAGTTAATAATTAACTGAAGATCGTTATAGACGTCATCGCATCGCGGTTATTGCGTAGTTGACGGTGATGTGACATACGGACGGAAAGATTAGCCAACTTGTTGGGGCACATGTTGGTTTGGAATTTACGACATTGTTTTTGATTGTACTGACAGTCATTTCAAGAGGAGTGGCATTCAATGATTGGTGTTATAATTGAAGATAATTCATGAATTGTTTTTTATTTGGTCTACTTCATGGAATGGTTATCGTAGCCTACGTACGCATGCAATACCAGAAATATTGCATATGTACTTGCTACTGAATAATAAATAATGCCAATAGTAGTAGGTATGTATGTGCAAGGAAAATAAGTTGCTCAGCGTCTCCTACAGAATTTCATTTATAAAAAAAAACTAGATTATTATCTAACCAATGTCTTTCATCCAGCCTATAAATTGTTCGACACAATGAAGATTGTTACATAAACAAAATATAAATTTGCCGAGACACTCACTTTCACTGCCAGGAAAAAAATACATGTCGACTTGAGACCTTCGTTTTCTTTTCGTGGCATGAAAAAAGTTATCTATATCAATACTAAAAAAAAAACTTTGTCCTGAATGACTGACGGAACCTAAACCGCTGATCGTAGATACCTGAAAATTGGAGGGTATGTTCTTTGTATAACGAAGACATCTGATAAGAAAGGATTTCCCTAAAGGGGTGAAAAGGGGGGCAAAATTTGTATAAAACTGTCTGTTATTTTTAATTTGAATTTGGTTAACCCACGCGGGCGATGCCGCTGGCAGAAAACTAGTTTTATACAATATTCAAATTAATAAAACCCAGTAAAACTGTGAAAGTTTTATTTTTCAATGATAAAAAATATCACCCAACAGCTAGTCATCCTTCGAAACCGTGAACCACACCACCGGTCCATTAAGTAGATATAAAAATTATTTCTTATTTTACAATCAAACGCAGTTATTGCTGTGTGTCACGATGACGCTGCGCAGGCGACGCGTGTGGTTGTCCATACTAATGTCATACTATTATTTTATTGTGGTTTCCAACTGGAGACACAGTGTGCTTTTTATTTTGGATTGAGGTTAAAGTTTGAGCGGACGTGGGCTTTAGCAGGTCCGTTTGCTTTTGTTCAAAACGCTTTATGATTGGCGAGATTTAAATAAAGTTCCATGTCATTAACTGCGTTGAATTCATCTCCTGGTAGTACTTCCAGGTACAGATTAATTTTGTAATTTATTTGATTCTCCATCTGCTTAATTTTATAAGTTCTGTAATGAAGTGGTGTAGTGTTATAACTTGCTTATTAATACATTGATCCAGAACAAAAAATAACCAACCTAAAAGTACCTCTAAATATAGAAACAAAATCACAGTGTCTGTCAGTGTCAATTAACAAAATGTTGAGTATGGCCACGTGCTGTATTTTATGAGAGTAATCAATTAATGTTTTAACAAACCCATGAAGGAGTGATTTACAAGAGCGGGCCTATGAGTGCCATGATGTCATGTTAGATAAGGCTTGAGCAATAAAAAGATGTAAAATAAAGCTATTTAGTTGGCTGTTATGGTCTTTTAGGCACGTGTTGAGTGTAAAGTGTAGGCACTTATACATTTACAAAACACAACGGCGAACCAATAATCCAAACATTAATCAATGATGGAAAGTAAATTCAGTATTCAAAGAGTCTATACTCTTCAAACTGACAGTAGTGGAGATAGCTCCACTCGAAGCTTAGCTTAAGATCCTACATTCATATGAACCACATGACGATAAGTCAGCAACATTACTTACAGCCAATAAGCCGACATATTCACCTTATATTCCAGATTAGCTCCTATCAAACCACTTTCATACCACTAAAAGCTCAACACAACGCATAGATATGAAAAATCGCTAATTACCTATGATATATTACGACCATAACATCAGTAACCACAAAAAGAAGTGTCATATTTTAAATCGGAACGCTAAAAGCACCATAAGTAGCCAGCCATCAACGTCATAATATCATGTCGATAATGTGTCACTAAAACATAATGCAGAGTCGTGACTATTTGTAAATGTTGCGTCCATTACTCGTGTATAATGAGCCTGGAGGGAGATAAGCATTTTGACAAAGCAATAGATGCTATTAATATTGCAGGAGCGGTATGAATAGCTGTGACAAAGTACGTAGATGGTTAATGTAAAATATGCAAGGCACGTCGGGAAATAAAGAAGGGCAATTTATATTGGCCAGGTTGTTAATATTTATAACCTGCAATTACTTACTGGCTAATAAATATCTGTGCTCGATTACATGAACTTTAATTAGGTTAATTTCATTCCTCGTTTAATCATAGATTGGATCAAACGTCTAACACAAAAAATAGCCTAAGCTTTAATATCATGTCAAATATAAGGCTATTGAATAAAATCTATGCCAAGCCCTATCCAAGTACTAAGAAATGAAATTTCATTCGGATTTCAGAAAAACAATAAAGAAAATTGTATACAGAGACAAAATAAAACTAACTCATAAATCAAATCCAACAAAAACATCAGACCTAATCACGGTTGGTCACAATTCATATTTCCTTGAAAGCGCTTAGCAACATTATAACAAACTCCAAGTATCGGAGCGTATGCCATCAACTTTAAACGACGTCGTAGTCCCATTACGTCGTACAATTTTTAATAAAAACATACACAACACAGACGTTACACATGATGAATTCGATATACTTTTGCTAAATGAAGCGCAACGCCCATAAGCCTTTGGTACTAGACAATTTCTTACTACCATTCCTTCTTATTTTGTTGGTGCATCGCCAACATCTATATGCTGTTCTACAACTTGATCTGCTTAAGATTTTGAACCTTATAACCGTGTACTAAAGATTTCATTATTCCAATTTCGGTATACGTTGGTGGTAAATTTATCATTGTCAAGTGCAACATCAGATATTGTCTATCGGAGTTTGCTTATGGTGTTACTTGCTATGATTTATGGTTTTGTTCCGGTTATATCTATGTTTTATTGTGCTAAACTTTGTTTGTGCCGATAAAGCAAATCACCATCATTATCACAAATGGTTTTAAAGTATTGATAGCTTATGTTCGTTGAAACTGGATGAATCATAAATACATTAGGAAATGTCACACTAAGTATTGCTTTTATAGAAGTATACCAAGCGATTAATAAAAACCTTTTGTTACTAATTTTCAATAACTATTCTCGTAATTCAGAATCTTTACTTCTCTGATAAAAACATAGATAGTAGAAGATTCTTTGAAGCCTAGTTTCTCAATCTATATTTTCTAGATTTTTATCAACCCTTTGTGAATAATATTCTAAAAAGAAAAAATGAAAAAGGTCGGATCAAACCACCATTGATTACATTAGGTACACATTAATAGCTCGTTATTTTTGCAGATAACATTGAGTGAGCACAAAATTAAATCACATTAGTACGTAATTGAAAAAAAATTACAACCGGACGCATTATCAAATTGTTCAACCTCATTTAATGCTGGTTGTTTTTGACATACAATCATATCAACTTAATCCTATTTTCTTGTAACACTTTCTTCCTGAACGTGTATTATCTCATCATCTAATAAGGGTTGTG
This sequence comes from Pyrrhia umbra, assembly GCA_963891755.1. NCBI lineage: Eukaryota > Metazoa > Arthropoda > Insecta > Lepidoptera > Noctuidae > Pyrrhia > Pyrrhia umbra. The sequence continues at coordinate 10,332,814 of OY982937.1, read as the reverse complement.
TCACCTTACCAACCTCAAGTTGAAAGTTAATCTGACGCTTAATAAACTTTGTATGATTGATCGGTCTGGTAAACACTTTGTTATCTTTACCGTTAACATCAACATCATCTTCTTTATTTACGACTTTATATTTAAAGACGTAAAGATCAGTTTTAAGATGAACCCGCTTAAGGACATTGACGACCTTATTCTGTAAAGGATAAAGTTCAATGTCTTGAGGTTTCTTTTTGAGAATCGTAAATAAAATTTGGTCATTGGTTACGGTCAGTGTCACAGTTTTTAGGGTTCCGTAGCCAAATGGCAAAAACGGAACCCTTATAGATTCGTCATGTCTGTCTGTCTGTCTGTCTGTCTGTCTGTCTGTCCGTCCGTATGTCACAGCCATTTTTTTCAGAAACTATAAGAACAATTCTGTTGAAATTTGGCACGTAGATGTATTCTGTGAACCGCTTTTAGATTTTGACACAAAAATAGAAAAAAAGCAATAAATTTTGGGGGTCCCCATACTTAGAACTGAAACTCAAAAATTTTTTTTTCGTCAAACCCATACGTGTGGGGTATCTATGGATAGGTCTTCAAAAATTATATTGAGGTTTCTAATATCATTTTTTTCTAAACTGAATAGTTTGCGCGAGAGGCACTTCCAAAGTGGTAAAAATTGTGTCCCCCCCCTGTAACTTCTAAAATAAGAGAATGATAAAACTAAAAAAAATATATGATGTAGATTACCATGCAAACTTCCATTGAAAATTGGTTTGAACGAGATCTAGCAGGTAGTTTTTAAGTAATCAGCAATTTTCCTCTAAAAACAAACTTAATTATGCGGTCGGAAAAAAACAAGATAATTGCGACTTTATTGCGTATTTTTCTTTGCAATGGTCGGAACCCTCGGTGCGCGAGTCCGACTCGCACTTGGCCGGTTTTTTTTAAGGTTAAGTTTGGGTGTAACAAAAGTGCTTGAACTTTATGGTTGAATTGATCCAAAAGTTCCGTATCGGCTGTTAGAAAGTTGAATGTGTATCTTGATGTTAAAGAATCGTGTGAAACAAATATTAATTTTGATTGTCACGTAAAATTAATTTGTAGGTACTTACCATGTCCTGGATATACCAGCAACGTTATTTAGTAATGAAATTAATTTACCTGAAACAAAATAATATAAAACTTTAAAAAAGTAAAATTAACAAGTTTTACTAAAAACCAATAGGAAAATAAATAAGTTCTTTGTTTATGATAAAGAAAAAACCAGTCTACTATGAAGTGTTTATGCCATCATCGAAAGTGAAACAAAGCTATATACTCGACAAATACTACCATTCCTTTTTCGAAACAAATCAATAAAAGCTTTAACACTAAACTTTATGTAGCTCCAGAAAACTATCATACCTTCCTGTTTTCCTTAATTCTTCTACGCTCTTTTTTTATTAAAATTTCTGGAACTCCATCCCGGTCTTGGAAACTTGATTATCACAAAGATGCTTGCCAAGAAAGGATAGGCAATCTAAAACAATTCTGAGAAAAATATCAAAACAATGAAATCGTTTTCCTCGTGGTTGAGGCGATTCCAGGACACCTTTACTTGCGGTTTTATTAGTAACTGGTGTATCTTGGGTTTTAATGAGTTTGACTGTAGGTATGAATATTGTTATCGGTAATAGGCAGTTGTTAGAGCAATCAAAAGTACCTATAGGTGACTGTTGTTTTTATTATTATATTTTTAGTTTTCTTTGTTGATGTCTAGTCATTTTTGTACAATGAACCAATTTACTGTTTACACCCATGTCACTTTTTCTAGCGAACCGTTTGCTTACAAGCTGACTGAAGACTGAATGACTGACTGAATTAAACTTAGAGGCAGTTGCTTCCAAATTCTCAATCTTAAAGCTCTGAATCTAAAAGTTTCTATCTTCATAATGATTGGTATTTAAATTCTCATAATCTACGCATTGTCTCAGCTCATCCCCAAGTAAAACACTAACACCATGCAACAAAAGGCACTGCTGCTCGAATTTATAGCATCGTAAAAAAAACAGGTTCCTGATTGGCCCCAAAACCTTCGTTAATGACGGGTTTACGTATCATAACTGTGTTTACAGTAATTTCTCAACAGGGATCTTGTCACGACTCTGTTAATACCCCAAAATGATGGGAACTCCGAGTTTGTTTGGTCGTGTTAATCTTGAAAATTATTGCGCCGATTTGTATGTGTTTTAGTAGTGGATTTGGTTGCATAAGATGCGTAGCTTTGGTTTTTAGATGAATTTTCCTATAAGGTATAAAGCCTACTTAGAATATTTTTGATTAATGATTTTGCTGTGTACAAAAAATCTAATTATACCTACATAGAAAAAAAAACAGCTTTATAAAACTATTTTTAATTCTTTAAAATCACCAGAATCATCTATTTACTAACTCCACTATTGGGCAAAGGCCTATTCTCACACTACCATTATCAAATCGCGTCTAGCATCTAAACCTTTGTTAAATCTGAAAAAGACATTTCAGAAGTTTTATAAAGATGTCTTTATTTTTCTGTGTATGAGACATAAGAATTTCAGTGAATCTCATTGCAACTTTTCACTTAAACACTCTCTAGTCCGTTTAAATGAAATATGATAATCATTTGAAAGGCAGAAAGAAGTCATTAACTTTGAAATAATGACTCTAAGATCTCAAGCAACACATGACAACAATTCTTGTAATGTAACATCCAAGCAATTTTAATAGTTCATAAATAATAATAAAAACAAAAAGATTTTTATTACATTAAAGTGCAATGAGCTGTAAAATTCCCACGTTTATGTTTGTGATTATAATAAACTTATTATACTTTGTGTGTAATGTTGTTATGCTTACTATGAAGCTATTAAAGAAATTAAGCATTGTTACGGGATAGTTTTTCTTGTGAATTAATAAACGTTTGTCGTATTACCAGTTCACTATTGCACACTACTTTCTCATGTTATAATAGTAGGCTTTGTTTTATCACTTAACTAGCCGTTACCAGCATCTTGTGTAAACTACTTTAGGCACCCGGATGAAAATCTATCTTACCAAATTTCATCCAAATCAGGTTCAGTGCCTTTACCGTGAAAGCGTCATAAACAAACACATTTTCTTTTTTATCATATTAGGATTATGGTTTAGCAATTAAGTACTAGGTATGTCTGATAGATTACAATTATGGCTTCCTCTCACTGTGGAGAGGACACAACATAGGCAGACAGGCATGTTTCTTCAAATTCATCATCATCATCATCATCTGCATGCTTATGTACGACATTATGTGAATTCGCCAAGCATCTATTTCTTCTATCAAGTAAAGTTCTTTTAGCTATCATCTACCTACTATCATTATCGCCATTGTTTTGTACATTATTTATCACTAAGAAATTCTCATCGTCTAAGTGTTAGTTCAGTGTATTGCTGAAAATGATCTCAATAATCTATACAGCGAGTATCATTCACTTCGTTGAAAACCTCATTCGCTCTAGACACTTAATTTAATCTCTACACGAAAATGACAGTCAAATACAAAATTTGACATGAAACTCAATCCAATTTTCAACCCGTCACTGTTCAACACAGTTATGTTAGGACACAATGGGTCAAACAGGCCCTTTGTCTCACTATAATTACTAACACGTGGCCGCTACGCTACTTGAGACTTGTTTTATCACAGCAAATAGAGGCAATTATGGCTCTGATGACTTTTATGTCCATACATTTACTGTTATTATTATTATTTTTATGGAGCGTCTGATCTTCGTAGAATATGACCTTAAATGAAGTGTTTTCATTTTCAATATTTTTGAAATCATCTACTGCGTTATTGGGCAATAATGTAGTAGATGATTTTCTTTTTTGTTTGTTATTCCTTAAATTTGACTGTGCTATATTCAGTTTTATGAGTTTTGGGTCTAGACTTAGCATTTGGCCACCATTTTGTCATCAACTGTCTTCTGCATTTTTGGGTATGCTCTTGACTCTAGTCTAGATCAGAGTTGACAGAAACAAAGTCGACGATGGAGCAAGCTCACCCAGAAGAAGCGTGTTCACTCTAAGTTTGAAGAGATTAGGGTTGAAAGCGTTCGGGAACACAGATGCTGTTTTTTAAATATGAATTAATCATTTGATAAATTCAAGTTATTTTTCGTAATGGCATAAATCTTGTGAGTTGTGGCAGGGTGCGACTTTCAACAAAGGGTTATTCAAATCAAATCTTTTGAAATGGCGTCCAATGATCACACCTGAAAATAAAATCTGCTTAAAAACCCAAGCACTAATCTAAAACTGCTCTAAAGATGCTAAAAGTATTTTGGACGTCTATAATAATTAATCTGCATCGTAAAATTCGATACGGAAATTTGGGATCGCCGAAAAACACAATCAAAATGCTATAAAATGGGCTTTAGCCTCGTAATACGAAGGTAGCAACGGGTTTGAGGTCAAAAAGGTTAAACCAGTATAACTTGACCCCCTTGTTAGCACCAGCTGTTGTTGTGTTGATAAACTTGACGGGTTCTAAGTAAACTGGAAACTTGTAAATGATGTGATGCAGCCAAATTATGTATTTTATGATTAAAACAATATCAGTTTTCATTATAAAGTTTCTTTAAATGTCAGAGAAATTTATTGTGAACGGGATTTTGGTTAGTCGTGATGGAGAAATGAGGAGAGATATATATGTAGTATGGGGATTATTAGGTATTAAAATTATGAGTTAAATGAGCCATTATTATTCTTGTAGATGATGAGCTAGGGTACGTATTTCATAATATACTAGTCATAGTGTAATCGAATCATTCAGTTTTATGTTTATGATTTTATTACTTTTTTTATTATATTATGAGGGTTACTCTCCACAATCTCAAAATGTCTATTGAAAATAACTTTGTACATCTAAGTATAATTTCTGATAAATTGCCAACCAATAGTGAACTGTGAATCACCAGTCATCATTGTAATATACATTATTATTCTTTTCTGTTCTAGTATTTTCATTACCATTATCCGTAAGAATAGCATTGACTAAATTAATGACTAGAACTCTGTTTTTTTCTTTCAAAATAAAGGGGAATGATTTTATCTCACTAATTAAAAAAAATCACACAATATTTTTTCGTACTTCATGTAATCCTAAAATGACCACAACAGTGAAATTGAGTATAACCTGTTTACAGGTATTATCATACTAATCACATTGCATCTTATATGCATTTCTATGAATCTGATTACACGAGCAATAAAATTTGTATAAAGATATCATGTTCGCCATATTATGCTTTATAAAAAGGGTCCTTGCATCTCGATTTGCGGTTAAAGATTTATCAACGATTGTCCAACCCTGTTGAGCAGGTGCTTCGAATTTTAAAATGTTAAGGGCTGCTCTGTAGCAGCCCTTTAAACAGCAGATAAGTAGTAGCACTATATTTTATACAATAATTAAAAAAAAGTCTGTTTCTGCTCATATCAGATTTTTTTTTTGTGATCGAAAATTTCATAATAGAAAAATTACGATAAATATTGAGCCAAATGTATCATTCTATGAATAAGAAATAAAGTTGAGATATTTAATTATTCATAAATAAAATACTAGTTTAAACAAAGTTAAAGAAATCTACAAAATTACTATTCACGAAATATGAAAAATAAAATTCAAACAACCAACCCTATTAAACCGCTACTGGTATAAACGTCCCAAAAAAAAAAAACAAATCACATAAAACTCTTTAAAATTCAGAGTCCGTTGCAATAACTTATCATTCGTTCCACGGTTCCTCCATAAAATATAGTGAAAAAAAACCATCAAAATATACCAAATCAGGGCTAGGAGCGAACTCAGACAAAGCTCTATTGAACTTGTCTGAACTTGTCCTTAAAAAAAAAGAAAAAAAAGCAGGCACCTGTTTGGGACACCACCTGTGGAATATATTAAGGCTCTTTATAGAGAGACTTTGAAAAAAAAAAAGATTGTAGTACAGTTTTGTACGGAACAGTTTTTTTAGTAGTAAAAGTATTGATTTACTCTCGTTTAGGCTTATTGTTATTGCCCATTTTTGTGTTAAAATATATTGTGGAAGGTTTTTGTTTTGAAACTGTTAGTGGAGAATAGTTGATGAGTTGGAAGTCAACAAACACATGCTTAGGTGTGTAGTGTAGTAGGAAAGCTATGTTCCGTTTGTGTTATTGTTATTTTTTTAGAAAAAAATAATATCTATACAAATCCTATGTAGGATTAATGTTACAAATCTGAACCAAAAACTATTTTATTAAATTAGGAATTATGAATAGCAATAAAATTGGTATTAATACCCTATAATTTATTTCGATTTTTTTTTACAATAAATTAGAATATCACAATTTTTAAGGATTTGCAAAATTTTGGGGTGATAGCCTCGTGAGTGGCCATTTTTTGTATACATAACGTAATTCAGTATTGCAAGTAAAGCACTAAACAATATTTTAATAGCCATACGTAGCCATACCTTATTTATAGTTAAAATGAAAAGTTTAGGTCAGATATTCTAGAATTTGCACTTTTAGCACTACCGTACTAGTCATGTTAGTATTTAGATAGTTTGCATAGATAAAAATCGAAATAAATCATAATTAGCTCATTCCAATAAAGAAACAAAGACGGCTAAAATCACTAGATATAATCTAAAAGCAGATAAACTCAATGAACCAGAAACAACTGAAGTCAGTTTTAATATGAACAAATTAGAATCTAAAGCGACTCTAATCTAATCAGTTTGAATAATTTATTCAAATCTCTGTACTGTTTGAATTTCAATGTATCATTTTGTGTATTATTATGAATAGTGATTGCGAAACAAAATTATTTTATTGAACACAAAATAATGTATTATGTTGGTGTAATTTCAAAATTGCTACTTACGTGCTTGAAAATTGTGCATAAAATTGCTGTTTGACTGTTTAGATTCTCGCATAGATAATAAACGAAATCATTAGGTAGTTATTGCTCGTAGGAGGTGGATTTGAAACCTGTTACTACTGGAGTTGAAGAAAATTGATGGAGTAGTAGAAGATGATAAAATAAACAAGGGTGTATAAGTGTGAAACTGATTACATTCTCTTTTTACTAAGAGTTGTGATGACCTAGTGGTTAAGTGCACCTGCATCTCGTGTACGAGTTCGAAAACAGGCAAGTATCAATATGACTTTTCTAAAATCATGTGTTATTTCTAACTGTGGCTTGGCACCCTGAACTAAAAAGTCTGAAATCGCAGTGTGGTGATTAATGCGATTTCAGACTTTTTACCTTATCTGTGTGAGAAGAGGCCTTTATCTGTGGTATAGAAACAGGCCGATGATAATGATGACTGAGCTAACGATTATGTAAATCAAGAGTTAGTAGTTAGTAGAGTAGAGAAAAAATTATAAGATGAACATTTTCCATATAATGGCTCAACAGAGGTAGAAAGCTATCAAGAATAAGTCAAACCAGTAACTGTTTAATTCAATGTATCTTCTAAGATAAGGGGGAACGCCTTTTTCAATAAAGTAGAAGGTAAAATAGTATAAGTGGATATAAAGAATTTCCACCTTAAAAATTCACAAAAGGCATAACAGTACGCCAATAATCAGATAACGTTTTACAATTAAAGCCTGATTTATTTCAAGCTGATAATAATTACATTTTGATTGGAACAAACTAAATGAGCAGTAACATCTATCTAAAAGTTATTGTATCTTAAATGATCGTAAATATAAGCCCTTATAAGTAACTGAACCTATCTACATAATGTGTGAGCATTACTGCTACAATCTTTAGTAATACTACGGCAGTTACTGTAGCTGTGAGCCATGCTCATTTAAGTAGCCATACCAGTCCTGTCGGATTCAAGAGAGTTATAATTTCCATAACGATGTTTTAAGTAGTACTATCTGATTCCATGGTGTTGCTTTTAAATGTTATTATGGTGATATTGAGATTTTAGAAGACGTAAGCAAGTTGTCTTTTGATGATGACTAATAAAAAAAGTGTAGGGCCAGGGGACTCCCGACAAGAATGAAGTCACATATTAAGGGTACCTATACAAGCGCGCGTACAATGCTCGTTTGCTCGAATCTCGATACTTCCACGCACACACATACAATTGTATTTCTAAAAAAGAGACGAAGAGAAATGAGTAGAATATCTAACAGAGGAAGCATAAGGCTAATTCCTTACGTGACAATATCTAACATTTAAGTCCTACCACAAATGATGATAGCGAACTTCTCCCCATAAGAATTTGATGCTGTAGCATCAAGTTGATAAATTGATAAGGAAACATCAACAATAGAAAAACTTATTCCCACTATTGATATTATATTGACTTTACCCTGGTTTATAGCAAAATCGAACTTCATACTATAAACAGAACCTCAAATTATGTTCATGTTCAGAAACTGTGGTACAACATTAAGTACAACAATTATACATTTATTATTAGTTTCCAATGCTGACGATATTAGCACGGAGGAGGGTAATAAATCTTACTTAAACAGAATTCGACCACTGAGCACAAGTATCGGTGACAAAGTGCTAATTTTGAACATAAATAGACTAAAATTAACATACAGACAGAGCTATAAATTAGATGTATTAAACCGTTCGGTTGTTTTGATATATGTATTTGAAGTGTAATAATTTTATAATCGTTTGTGATGCTTATTACCTACTAGACTATCAATTCTAACTAGTGATATACATGTTTCTAACAGTTCAAGAAATTATGAGAGAATATGAATTAGAATGATTAATTTAGCTTATTAGAGTACTAGGAAGCAATTTCTTTGTGAGACATTGACACCACTCTATCAGTCTCATTATCTCAGTCATTACATCTGAATATTTTTCTATTTTAGTATCAATCATTTCATTGAATTTAATCAGATGTTCATCGACGTAGTGAGTCTATCAATGAACATTGGAAACATTTTACTCAATAACATGATCATCATTAACGTGCTCAGTGAAAGCTAACGGTAATTCATGAGTTTTTTCTTTTACTTTTTAATGACGGCTACTGGATTTATCATCAGCCTTCAATGAGACATCGATACTATTTCTTGATTACTTATCCAATTGCTCCACAATAAAAAGTAGGAGCCATCGAAACCAACAAAAGCCGCCAGCATTATCGTTAAAAAATAAAATAAAAACTTCAAAAACTGGTGAACCGTCTCTTTCCACTTCAATAGGAATTGAAAAATAAGAGACTTCTTCAAAACCGTGACTTACTTTCTTTACAAAATTGTACTTACCGTTTTGGAAATGCACGGCGACAGCCATTTCTAAAGCTTTGGAAAGGAAAACATAGAAATTTTGTCTCAGCAACAAGCAGAACATAATTTTGTTTCTGCTGTTCAGAAGACCACACAGATTAAATATGAATTTTGCTTTTTATTCCTTTAAAATAGTGAAGTCCGACATTGTTTTAATTTGAATTCGATCGCTTCTAAGAAAACTTCCTAAAAATTTTAGGACCTTTTTAATTTTTTCTTTCAAGACCTATTAGTTGAATTATTAATTTGAACATTCTTTGTGTGGAATTATCTGACAGATAAGTTTAAAGAGGTGGCGAAACTGGCTATAGTAATTATAATTCCTATATATTCTTAACTTGTGATTAAATTCTTGTTAAGCTAGTTATGACTACTTTTGTGGATTCCGTCGGGTTTGTATCACGGTGACGATAATGCGAATACAGTATTAGGTATATCCAACTGATTTAATAAATACGAAAGTTTTTGGTGATGTTTGTTACTCTTTCACGCAAAAAGTACTACATGGATTTTGATGAAATTTTGTGCATACATAGTTTACAACTTATATTAATACATAGGATACTTTTTATCTAGGTACGCAAAAAAATGCCCTCAGGATACGGGTGATACCACGGGAAACAGCACATATATATAGTTTTCGATTGTTTCGTCCGCAATCGGTACAATTGCTATCGATTTTCGCTTTCGATAGTCGATCGAGTCCATTGCCAACGCTTAGTTATGGATTAATGTATGAAATGTTAGCGATAATGTTGTTGTATTATTTTCCAAGTCATTTATTTTATAGCAGTCTTATAGTTCACCAAGCTTCGATAAACTTTGATGGATAGTGTTCTGTAAGAATTGTCTTTTAAGATACTGTTTGAAATACAATTCCAGGTGGAATATTTTAATGTATTAATTCGTGACATTGAATATGGTAAATCCTTATTTTTCTTAGAAGAAAATTGTCTTATAAGTTACTCAACTGTTGAACTGAAATTATATAACAAAGGTCGCGTTAATATTATTCTGATCAAAATTCTAGTGTCGGAAAGTAGAAGTATTATATATATAATATATGTTGTTGAATCAAATAACTTAGATTTTTTTCATCAAGATATTTTTAAATATTTTATATGTACTTAATTTGCATTGAATTAGTGTCTTATTGTTTATTCCCTTTTAAAATCTTATACGATTAATATGTTTTGTGATAAGAGCTAGTTCTTATTTCATATACGAGCTGTATCCCGTGGTTTCACTCGCGTTCTCTGAGAATGGATACACGCACCCGGATAAAAAGTAGCCTATAACCGTCTTCACCTATCTCCGTACCAAATTTCACATACATCGTTTTAGCCATTTTACCGTGATAACATAACAAACAAACACACAACCGCATTTATTATATTAGTATGTATTTTGTAAGTAACAAGTCTGTAACTTAGACCGAGCCGCTTCGTGACTGCAACCACGATTTAGAGCGTGCCAAGTTTACGTCCCGCCAAGCTTGAACTAGTTCATGTTTCTCCTAACGTTAGGAACTTGCATAGTTTTGTGACTTGAATTTTAAGTACGAGTGCATTTACAGATGTATAAACAACATCAAAACGGACAAGTATACTTTTAACACTAATGAATCAAGGAACTTTGTGATTTTATTAGCGTAAATTTATTTTATTGCAATAAAACACATATTTTATTAGTGACAAAAAATCTAAAGTTAATTCATTTTTTTTTTTAAACTAGCGAAGTTGCGATTTTAACACTTTTATTTCTGGCTGTACCTATAATTTATACTGTAAAATAAGTAATTATTTTAATAGAAAAAGAAAACATAGCACTCGACAGCATCGAGATATATTAGTAATATATCTATGCTCGACAGTTTGAAAATAAATGATGCAGAACTTTTTTTTTTTGAAAAAAATAATCTCGTTAGCAAAAAAATATTTTACTAAATAATTTCAATAAAACCATTGTGTAGTTTACTCTCGTGTTATTTATCCTGTCCCTACAATTCAGAACTAGTCGGAACATGTCCCACCGCTGACAGCGATGAAGCGTAAACAGTGGATATTTTCGACTTGATTGACGAGTAACTCCGACCGCTGAGTCCAAACACAGCCTTATGAGTTGTGTTAGCATTTTGTAGGAATTAGATTTACACTGATATATTTTAGTCTATGTCCTTTTTTAGATAATAGTTTTTTTTGCAAAAAAAATATTTTTTTTTATGTCAGTTTAGTTCCACATCGCACCTTTTTTTTCAGTAAATTTTGAGACTCGTGTAATATTCAAATGTTTTTCTATTTCTTTTCTTGTCCTGTCATTAAATATATTTTTTTGTGAAATTCGGAAAGCAAAATTAATTTTCAATAATAGCACTTTTTCTTTCGACATTACCTCGGGCTTAGGTTGTATAACAGAAAAAACATATTTAAGTTTTTACAAAATAATATTTATTTCACAATATTATTAACCCCATAGAATGTCAGGGCGACAAAAATTAACACAATCCAGGTTATACAAGTCGATTACATGCTGTACTTAACTAGAATAGGTACTTGGAAATAATTATGAATGCTTATTAAGAATGAAAAAAAAATCACAAACATTTAAATGCAATATTTACAGGTCAATTAATATTTAATTCTATATCATTTATACAAATTAGGAAACATTATATTTTTTGTCAAAATTTTTACACTTTTTTGAAAACAGAACATATTCTGAAACAAATTATTTTAACAAAATTATATTCACCTGATAATAATTATATTACGATGAAATATTTACAGTTATACTAAAATTAAAATTTAATTAAACACATAGAAATAAGGAGACATTTCATTATTATTTTAATGTCTTCCTTAAATGATGTCAACATCTTTTAGGCTTCCATAATTCTTTACGTTTTCGTAAATTTAACTAATATTTGGTGTCTAATCGATTCAAATGAAAATAATTAAATGAAAATGAAACTATTTATGACTATCGAAATTATTTGGAACTAAAATAATAATTGAGATCTAGATACGTGTTTCTTATAAAAAACGTAAGTTACTCTACGTTTAAATTTTATTTTTATAGTCAAATTAAATGGAATAAATTAAACTAGAATTAAATGAATCTAAAATTGATAAACAAGAGATCAAATGGAAAATGTAACTAAATCAAAAACTTAACAACACTAAAATAATATTAAAGTCGTAATCAATTACATTCATCATAATTATTTGTAATTGCAATCACTGGTAAAATAATTATTTTGTAAAATGCAGCGGATATAATGGCGAAAGCACTTACGAACATATTTATAGAAAAATATTTCCGTACGATAATAAACATTTTATTAAATGCACGACATAAAAAATATAATTATTACGTTTTTTTAGAATTCCTGAGGCGTTTTGTCGAACTTCACTCAAATTTGAAAAAAAGCAAAATTCATTTTAAAAAAGCGGAATAAATGTTAGAATTGCAATGTCGAATTAAATTGAGTCGCGGTGACCACTCGATTTAATTCAGACTTAACCACCATTTACAAATTAAGTGCAGTTAGACACAACATCTCTTCCAGAACAAATAGGCACAAAATAAAATACGGAGGGACTTAAAAATACGTAACAACAGTCCAGATCTGCTTTGCAGTATTACTGTCAACAATACTTATCTAGTACAATCTTCATTTTATCTGATGGTATTGAAGAGAGACGACGCAAGGGATACCTTTATGATTGCCACTACCATCACTAGGTTGACGATGTAGGTCGAATTGCATCTTAAATGGTAAGGTGGTGTGTTATGCTCACGAGGACACTCACCTCGCCTATTGTCCTGGACTTCTTGGCCAGGCTGTCGTGATACCAAGATGTGGCACAGAACTTCGTACAGCTCGGCTAGGAGCCGGTTCAGCCGCGAAAAGTTCTCCTCAGATGCCTCTCTCTCACTCGGTAAGTTGAATGCTATAGCCATCTTTGTCTTTCACAACGTCTTTTTCTACGGAAGAAGCGTGGACAGATAGCTGTTTGTTTGTTATGCATAAATGCTGTGTGCCTGTTTGTGTTGAGTCCCTCTCCGCTTTTGAATCCACTTCTTCGTTTTTATAGAAAAATTGTATCAATCAAAAATTATCCTCCAAAATTTCCAAACACGGTTCTCCAAAAATTTTATATGCTCAAAAATTCTCTCTCGTGTAAATCAGAAAAAGTTTTCAAGTGGTACAAAAGATTTCTCGGCGAAAAATTCTCAAAAGTCAATTTTGCGAAAATATCACTCAAAAAGTTCACTTTGACACACCAAATGGCACAGAGTCCGAAATAAAATTAAACACAGTTCAATTTGGCGATAATGAGATCACAGGTAAAGTTCCGACCTCAAAAGTTCACAAGATCACAAAAAGTTTTGGCCGCAAAAAACTCTTGCGGTACATTGTCCGTAAATCACTCGCAATTTAGGTGTAACCAGCGCACGGTCGATGACACAATCGCGCTAACTAACGCACTATGCATCGCTGCGGCTAACCGATGTAAACAAACTGACTTCGCACGCCGCGCTCTACAAAAGAGGTCGACAGACGACTATTGCACGTGCGGCCGGCGCGGAAGCGAATCGTGTAATAAGGGATAATACTTCGTGCACATCATTGCCTCGCTCGACGCGTCCCCCTGTGTTGGTGCGGTGCATAACGTGTGCACACACGCACACTAACGAAACCCATTTGATTATAAATAGTGGAACGCACGGTAGCACGCTCCCTTCGCACTCCACTACTACAATCAACGTCCACACCGCTGTCCCCGTCCCTTTCCCCCTCTCTAATCGTAGATGCATCTATCTCTTTTCAATCAGGTTACATCATGTTACAACAGCAATCGACAAAGTGTGTCTCTCTCGTTTCGATGATACAAAACCTTCCCTTTGTGGAAGGGGAAGAGATGATAGTGTGTATTTTGAATTTTGGATGTAGAAAGCGCGCCAAAGCGAACTGGCCAATCAGGGGTCTTGATTTGTATGGGGTGAGGTGACGTAAGAATGGTGGACTCGACACAACGGGGTTGTTAAACGGAAAGCGTTCACTCGACCACTGGCTCTTGCCGCAAACCTACTATATTTTGTTTCGCGATATTTTAACAGCTCTTTGTTTAGGAGATAGACGTAAACTTGATTCGGATAGACCGGGTCTCGGTACTGTGACAGGAGTTGGCGCGTGTGTTTTATTATTAGTAATTCGGTATATATAACGTTCGTAAAAGCAATATAAAACGGTTTTAATGATCGTGGTTTTGCCATACGCGTTGGTTTGTGAAATCGGAGGTGTTTTTTAGGTTTATTAGCGTTTAGGGTCGAGTGGGAACCTTTGTTTAGATTGAATACCGGCAGTAAAATTGATAACCGAAGTTGAACATAAAACGGTAAATAAAATACTCGTTTGCGTGATTTTGTAATTCTTTTGTGTTTGTTTTTAAAGTGGTTATAGAATTTTGCTTATTTTTTATCGGAGTACAAATGTTTTAACGGCAAAACCTATTTAAATTAAATTTCCTTTAAAAAAACAATAAACAGATTATATCAGTTAGTTTTACAAACTTGCTATTTTAGTGATAATTGTTGATGATACTTTTATAATTCGAAAATTTAATGTAACATTAAAAATCAAACTACAAAATTAATATCAGATTAAGATATATAATTATAGAAAAACTAATATTAAACTAAAAAATGATTTTGTGACAATTATAAAAACACCGTAAATGTAAATTGCGTAAGTCCAGGAGGTCGAGTTTATGTTTAAAAAAAGGCATGAATTATTTTCAGGTTTCATAGACGCAGTGAATAAGGCTAAGTATACACACAAAACGTGCAATTTAAATAGCCATGAGTAACGTTAAATTCAACTTTAGTTATGAAATAGCTCTAGGCTAACAATAACAATGATAATATTTGATATCAAAAAGTTCAATAAGCACTTTATTTTTTATATGAAAGTAAATAAAAGTTCATAATTTTTCTACACATAAATTATTTAGTATTATTTGTTTTGTTTAATTAATTTTATCACTCAATAAAACATTTTGATTTTTATTTACTCACATTTTCATTAGCACCTCACTGTCACTAGCTTCAAGAACTCAATGCTGATCTAACACCACTGACTTCTTCAGACACCAAATAAGTACTAAAACGGCATAATATCATAAGGTTTTTGACTCTGCCGTAATATTAGTCATAGCAAACAAAGTCAGACCAAGGACTGCTCCGATGATTCCTGACTCATTTTTGATAAATTAATTAAATAACACGACCGCATCTTGGGAAAATAAAAGTTCACGCGAACTTAACAAAGAACTTTTTTAATTTTTGTTTTTGAAATAAGTAGTTCAAACACATGAGTTCAAAATAAATAACGAACCATGACCATTGATCTATTTGATTGATAAATAATATGTTTTTACTAAAATTAAATCTCAATAAAATTGGGGTTTTCAATAATTTACTATTTTAATCAAATGAACAACGGAGTCTTGACCTCAAACACGCCTGGTGAAAATTGATAAAAAAAACAGGAAATAGAATATAAAAAAAAATTAAGCCTTACTTCAAATCTCTTTGTCTTATGATTAACATTCAAAAATTACATGAGCCAAGTAAAATGACTTAAGTAGGCATCTTGTAGTTAAGTCATCGAAAACTTGCATTACTCTAAATTGTATCCTATCTTTTAAGTTTTCATGGATTTTTAATTACCTTTGATAATGGCCGCGATTCTCTTGAAACTAACTAAATTAAATTTAGTCTATAATTCTCTCTTTCCATCAACAAATATAAGAAAGGGATAGCAAACTAGTAACACCTGTCAAATTAGAAAAAAATAGTTTTCCATACAAATTTAAACATCACGACGTAACATCTCGACTAAATTAACAAACCTGTACGAACAAAATGTCATATGTCATTTAATTTGACAGCACTGAATTACTTGCTATCCTCTTCTTGTATTTCGAAATAGAAAAAGAGCATGATATTTTAAAGTTAGTTTAGTCGTGTGTAAGTCAGAATAGGCACCAATATCTACATATATATTGTAAATACTCATGTCAGTGATGTCAACTGGTATTTATCTCTATTAATATCAGTAATCTTTAATTTTATTTATTTATTTATCACCACATATACACTATCATTACAGTTTCCTAATACAATAGTGTAGTTACATTATTAGTTACATACTACAATAAAAGATTAAAAAAAAATTACAAAAACAGGTAAGTATTCAGATAAAGAATTTAAAAGTTATAACAATTATGTGCTTCAAGTATAGCCACTAGAAGCAACTCAATAAGCAGTCTTGGTTTATATGCTATGATAATTTTAACAAGCAATGTGTCATCATTTGTCTCTAGTCTTGTTCTTGATATTATGGCAGTGGCTATCAACCTAACTACTACGTAGGTCAGATACCTACCTATTTCTCAAACCTAGTTAGTTTTTTAAGTTTCAGCTTTACCAAACATGATTATAAATGATATTGACGATGACGATTTTAATGGTTGATGACGGCAGAGTTACAAATTAATGGATTTGTAATTTTGCCGTCGTGAAAAGAAAGGCCGTAACTAAAATTTTATTTCGATATTGAGTTAAATACATATATTAGTAATCACGTATTTTCCTGATCCCAAATACGTACTTAACTCAATATTGGAAAATTAGTAAAATAGTCCTAACTCTTGTTGTACTACAGACCTTCTCATGCATAGTTTTGGTATAATATCCCCAGAAAATCTTTATTATTTCACTATAATTAACAGCAATATGCAATCAGTTTTATTATTTTATAATCGTCCATTAGCAGTCAAACCAGTAAGCACGCACAACCAAATAAATATTGAGTAAGGCTGCGGCCAAAATAAATATTTTATAAGCTACCAACTGTGAGCAAATAAAAAAAATACTTTAAATTCTTCTTATTATGGGGACACTCACGAAAACATTTTTTTGAGATTCAGTATTAATGATCCCCTAGGGTATAAAAATTATGTGAATTTGGAAATACTTAAAAAGATCCACGAAAAATTTCAACGCGTTCCCGCCTAGAATCATGAAAATCGTCTTTTTAACCGACTTCAAAAAAGGAGGAGGTTTCTCAATTCGACTGTTTGTTTTTAAAATGTTCCTTCCAGCCAATAATGAGACTCCTAAGTCCTAAGTCTGCATTATAGAACAGTATTCAAACACTAGTTAATTAAAATAAGATTTAACCGAATCGCTCTAAATTTAAATACAAGGCAAAATCTATGAGTATCTATTATTTAGAATACCTACGTGCCTTAGAGAGCTACAAATGGAGGCAGGTGGATTTGAGAGAAGTCTGATACTTGTGCTTGCTAGGTTAGTAAACCTACAGCCCACATGATAAGAAGAAGTGAGCTAGCTCATTGTAAGCGTAATTACAGCTTTTTTTTCGGATGGAAAATTATCAAATGATCCCTCCCGCTGTAGGTGGGAGTATCAGACTCTTACTGACTAAAACCCATCCATGTTCCTTCCTCAACCCTTTGCATTCCGGGAGCGCGGTAACTCTTTGGAACATCCTGTAGCTTCGGATGTAAATACGGCCTAAGAACGAAGTGCTATAGGATTAAATTATACGTGTTAAAACATTAGTAATGTACAAATAGCGTCTGGTTAGACAAGTCATTAGACTTATTAACTGTGAGCATAGATATAAATATGATTGAGTTTGTGAAACAAGCGTAATTGATTACCTACTCTTTTCTATTTCTCGGAATATAATCAAGGTGTTTTAAAATAATACTGACTAGACTGATTTTAATACTTTTCCTTGCGTTGAAATATTGATGGTAAATGATTGTTTTACAATGACGATTATCTTATTTCTTTGATCCAAAATTAATTAATTAATAAATAGTATTCTATATCCTAATCCAAACCATGGTTTTTGTCCTAAATAACAATTGTAATTCGTTCAGTATAATAGCGAAATTAACAAAGCCAAATCAAGTAATATGTAGCGCCACAATATTGAAACAAGTTACATAAGTTTAAATGAACCTATATTTTTATTTGATGTGATCCAAATTTTTGCTAATCTGAGTCATAAAAGTTACGCGCAATCTCCCAAGAACTGGACAAAATTATTAAAAAAACAACATTTATTTGTATTATTAAAAAAATATCCTGATAATGATATACAATCAACTAAACATATTCAGAAAGGTTTTACTATCGACACAACAAGTTCAAACGTGCTCCCTGAAGCGATCGAATGACTTAACGTATTGAAAGTAGGTCATACGAGAGATGACTAAGTGAGTTGCTATGAAACACTACGTGATACAAGATACGATTCGAGCTCATCTTTTGACGAGTAATTTTGTTGAATAAATCAGTTTTTTTGAAATAGGAATTGTTATTATTTTATTTATAGCATTTGGTTTAAAGGTGTTTGTAGACAAAAATTGTATTTTATTTTTATTTTTCATGTTTTACCTTACTATGATGATCACACAATTTTAATTATTGTATTAAAATGGACACTGTTATTTTTTTAATTTCTGCATTACATTGTCATTTTTGTTCAAATAAAACTATAGCCTGCAAGATTGCAAATCTATCTTATCTTTTTTTCTCAATAGATGGCGCTACTGGTCTCTGAGTAAGCAATTCAGCCCTAAAGTAGGGCAAAATTATTGTTTGACACAAAAATAATATTACCACTGATGTATTGTATACAAAATACACGATAGGATAAAGTTTAAATATGAAATAGAATAGGCTGAAGACGTATCGTCTTCCAATAAAGAAAATATTTTAATGGAAACAAATTCCATATTTCTGCCATTCAACGTTGCTACGGATGAATATTTTCTGATAAACACGAGCTACACAAACAAAATAAAAGCGGCCACAGATAAATAATTCAAAATATTAAATAATCAGACATAATGCACATTAAGTTTTACAACGCAAAGGTAGAGCTTGGCGTAATAAATATTAAAATTGATATGAATGCATAATGCGGTAATGGGAAAGAGGTATAAATTCGTGTTAATGCGATTGACAACCGCTACTGTAATGGTCAACAGTCCAAATGCAACGTTATTTTGAGATATGGTTCAAACTACAGCTTTGAGCGATGATGAAAGTGCTCAATTTTGTTTTAAAACTATATACTTCAACTGAATACAACACGAGTAGGTTCATTTGAGCGTCATGAACGATAGTCTCTAACACGGCGTTAGTCAGTATTTGGCTTTCGGTTATCCATTTTCTACTTTATTTCATGTAACTGTTTTGTATTTCTTCTGTTTTGAATTTAGTTTAACAAAATACGGTTATGTTTGTTTTGGTTTCAAGATTGTATTTCTCAATATCGATGTTAGTATACCTGTTTGTTACAATTCATATTATTCCAGTCACTTTACTTTTATTATCGCTTGTGTATTATTCCTCGTATTTTTTTATCTTTAAAAATAGATATTTTTATTATTCTTGTTTTGGGTGTTATCTCATGTTGAATGGTTTTAGTTTGTCTTAATTTAGTAAAGTCAAAGGGCTACCTTTGACTTTCCTATTTGTATTTTTTTTAAACATTGTTCCCCATTTTCTTCGTCATTTCATCTTGTTATTATTGAATGTCGCTTCTTCCTCAATCTTATACCACTCGAAAACCGCCACAAAGGGCAATCAGAACGAGCCCAAAGCCGTGAAATCGGACAGTAGCTGCCACGGCGGATTACGATTTAAGTCCAAATCGGGACTCCTTGGTCAAAGTGTAAAAGTGAAGATAACACAATCAATCTTTTTTTTTGTTGACCAAAAAGGTTTTGGATTTATTTTGTTTTGTATTGTTATTTTGGTCGATGAATAGAACACCGAGGAAAATGTAGACAACTTTTTTTAGTTAGTGTTTTTTAGTCTTATAGGCTAGGTTCATTTGACTTGCGTTGCAATGTCTTTGTAAGCAGATATTATTATTTTCAAGATCTTTCACGTGAGGAAATTCAACCAAAACTTTGTCATACTAATCTTAATTTGTTATCAATATCACTTGCTTGCTTAGGGAATTCTTTATATATCCTGAATAACTTTTGTTCTACAAATAATTCTAGACTTGTTTTTTGCCTCTGTGCAAAATTAGTTTCACGTGAAAATAAAGCCCAAGAAAAGTTTTCGCTTTAGTAATATTTGTAAGAATTCATTATACTTATTTAATTACATCTTGTAGCATAGTTTCTTCATAGACAGTTTAATAGGCAACAAAGTGAACAATTGTATTTCCTTGAAAAGAAAATAATCTGTTTAATCTACGGCTACGCGGAAGCTATCATATCAAATAAAAATATTAATTACATTATCTGTTTTACACTTGTTTCATGTCTCTTTGATGGTCTGAAACAATTCATTTCTTTTGTAGTTGGTATTTTTAAGTGGCAATCTTTGTTATTAATTAATAAATTGATATCTTTTTGACTTTCCATGACATAGGCTCCTAGATTGTTTTTTTTATAACCCTGGGAGGTTTTCTTCTAACGGGATATCAATGAAACATTTTTGTTCTTTATCTTTAAGTTTTGTGTTATCATGTAAGACAAACTTGTCTACGTTAGACAATACAACTGCTTTTGAATCAGGAGCATCCATTTAATTAACACAATCGATCCATTTTCTAATTAAATCAACCCCATGAACTTTGATGGTCAGATACACTCCAACCATAACGCCAATAATGACACTATTAGCCACACTATCAGCAGCCAATACGGACTCATGGGCAAAACCTCTTGTAATCATAAATTCCTTTGCACCAGCAATTTGTTCTTTAACTTCAAGTTTTGTGTTATCAAGTAAGACAAACTAGTCTCAATTAGACAATATAGGTGCTTTTGAATTAGGAGCATCCATTTTATGAATACAATCGATGCATTTTCTAATTAAATCAACCCCATCAACTTTGATGATCAGATACACTCCAACCATAACGCCAATAATGACACTATTAGCCACACTATCAGCAGCCAATACGGACTCATCGGCAAAACCTCTTGTAATCATAAATTCCTTTGCATCAGCAATTTGTTCTGTTAATAGATTGAGTGCATATTGATTGACGTTGCGGTGAGGGTGCATAGGCGTGTAATAGTTGCAGTGTAGAAGGGGTTGATGGTTGGTTTTGCTTAAAGTTATATGAAAACCTAACCTAACCAACTAATTATGAACCGTTTGTTTCAGTATTATAGCATTGTATAAATTCTCTACTATCTGCTGTAATACTGGAGACAATAAACGCTTATTCTATTCTATTCAAAATAAAACTAGCTGTTTAACCGCATCCCGAGAGTACCTACTAGTTAATGCACCCGGATAAGAAGTAGCGTATAGTCGTCTCCTGGATTCCATCTATCTCCATACCAATTTTCTACCATATCAGTCGTTTTAGCGTGACAGGGTAATAAGCAAATATACAAACTCACTTTGGCATTTATAATATTGATAAAGATAACTACCGAACAATAATTACCTTTGTTTTTTGATAGTAAAGAATATTATGGTTTTCTTCTGTGCTTTTTCGTTTCAGATCTATCTTTATTTTGGGGAGTTTCAATTGCTTTTGTAGTGGTGCCTTTGTGAACTGGTGGTTGAGAATTGAGTCATGCGCTTGTCCCGAAAAAAAACAAAATTAGATAGGACGGGGTTTATGTTAACCATCATTTGCTGTTTTTTTATTTAAAGACTATGGGTCTCGGTTTTCTTGCAGACCTTTTTGCTATTGTAAATTTTAATGCACAATGGTAATCAGTTAAATCTTCTTCTTCATTAACCGCTATTAAAATGATTATACCATAGTTAACTGGTTAAACGGTTAACTAATTAACTATCCATCAACTATGTACCCTACTCCGAACAATGGTATATACATATTACGGACTGACATCAGGTGTCCTGTTGAGTGAGTTACTGCCAAAATATATTGCCATTAAAATTAATTGTATCCCAATGTACGGGCAATAGCTTGGTCGCCGGTGTTGACTTATTGCCAATTAATTGTTCCCGCCAAAGACTTATTGCTAGATTGTCATTGTAAAGTGTAGGTTTTTTCATTTGTGTTTCTTTTAAAGAGTCATTTATTACATAGAGGTAGTTTTGTGTAAAAAAAATCTTTCGCAAAATTACATGTCTGATCTCAGTCAAGTTGACAGGTTCGCTAAAACTTTTTGTGAAAATTATTAATGTATTTTTTAATCTACAATTTTAAAAAAATAATCGTGATAATTATAACCGACAGCAAAAGCTAGCATACCTAGTTATCACCAACCATTTTGCTACCGCACATCAACAGGGGTGACTCCAAAACTATTAAATATGGGTCCAGGATTAAACTATGCATGTTAAACTGTAACCACCCCTTTTTCAATCATGGGGGCTTACAGCTGATGGATATGAAATAGTTTCAGCAGACATAGTGTAAACACGTGACAGTGTTGTACATATTGCAATTTTGGGAGATAGAGTTTAGGGGTGGTGCATATAGAAAATAAAGTTTCATCTTATTAAAAGTATTAAATGACAAATTTATAAAGCTGCCTACGTATCAAAGGACCAAAAAGTGACTCTTTTAAAATGTAGAATTGGATCGCATGAGAGATTAAGCATAGGAATTTATTTGATAGAACATTTTATGGAACACTTTTTTGCACATTTTTTTGCAGTTATGCTAAACCTCCACAGTTACATAAAATGTTTAGACATCAAAGGTAATCTGCAACTATTATTACACACCAAAACTCAGTTAATTTATTATTATGTATACCCATACCGACTTTAAACATCTCCCAAAAAATACCTAAGTAACTCAACCAACGGACATAAGGACCAACAAATCCCTTCTACATTTTAAAATTGAATCAGCAAAAAAGCGCAGCGGTCAATCTGACCAGCCGGACACATGTCTACTGTGCAGTTAATAAATTGCAATCCGAGTGATGCGCACAGATTAGCGAGCACCACGGAAAGTTCAATGCACTTACTTTTATAGAGCTGTTTGTACGATGCGCGATGTTAGTGGAATTAAAGCGTGGGTATTGGTTTGTGTTGTATTTGTTAAATTTCGATTGGATGCTTCATTGAATCAACGAGCTGCTAAGTGATAATTTATACGTTTCTAGTGACTAATTTTATTAAACTCAAGAGTCGAGAATTATAAGGTTAGATAAGATTAATCTAATTATAGGTAAATGCAGGTAGGTATGTGTGTCCAATTCTAAATTATTACCGCGTGATTTTATTACAACTTATCTCACCATTTATTAAACTATCAACAATGAACAATGATACCCTGCGTAATCTTTTAAATATGTTATTAACCATGTATTTTTTAGAAAATATCACATCAAAACCAACACAATCAGACTGCCACAATCATCTCTCTATCCTCCACTTTAATCTGCCACATTAAGTTCGAAGGGATATTGCGCCATAGCACCTGTTATTTGAAATACATATTATTTACCATGGGCTTACCATGGGTTATCTACCATGGTGTTTCATTAACAACTTTTGCTCAGCTCTTTGTTACGGCAGAGTGAGTTTGAGCTAGAAAGCCGTGGGAAATAGAAAATGAAAGTTTTTGATACTGAGTTGTACAGGAGTTTCATAGATACCGTAGCCAATGATCATATTCACTTCTATACTAATATTATCAAGAGGAAAACTTTGTTTGTTTGTTTGTAATGAATAGGCTCAAAAACTACTGGACCGATTTTAAAAATTCTTTCACCATTCGGAAGCTACATTATCCACGAGTAACGTAGGCTACCCGTGCGAAGCCAGGACGGGCCGCTATTATTGATAAAGAAATTATATCCCATTTCTTTGACTTTGAGAGAATAGACCTTTGAATTGGTGACGCAGTAATTTGTTGCCTTACATGGTTAACGAACAATACAGATCAAAAATATAATTAACTAGATTCTGCCCGCGACTTCGTCCGCGTGGAATAGTAACTTTGGGCTATCGCTAACTTTAACCCCCGATTTTTAAACATTTTTCATTGATGCTCCGCTCCTATTGATTTTAGCGTGATGATATAATAGCATATAATCTTCCTCGATAAATGAGCTATCTAACACTGAAAAATTTATTTAAATCGGTCCAGTAGTTTCTGAGATTAGCGCGTTCAAACAAACTCTTCAGCTTTATTATATTAGTATAGATATGGAATACTAGAAAATGCTGTGAGATATAGTGCCTAACACTTTAATTAAAGAAGATCTACTATTGTTTCAAAGGCAATGTAAAAATATTCAGGAGATGTGCTGGATAGAAAAATAAATTAATTTGCTAGAAACATGGTATTTTATGAAAAGTTTCATAAATTATATTAACATAGAGTAGACAAGAGCAAGTTTGAAAATATCTAACAGATCTCATCAGCTTCTGTGGTCGATAAAATAGCTTCCAGTCCTCTATTTCAATGAAAGTTTGAATCTCAATAGAAATAACTATAAGCCGCATCTTAAGAGATTCTTGTTCCATTTTTAACATTTAAATTGCTTACTGCCCCAACCTTCTTCGACAAAAAACACTGGTCCTTCCACCCTTAAAAAAGGACCTTGTCCGAAAAGGGTCAGGAGATAATGTTAAAACCTCGACTAGTAGTAACTTGTTGACACAGATCGTAACAGGTTAGCAGCTTATTAGCCCTGGACCATGTAAAAAATATTTCCTATGGTTTTACGTATTACTGTGTAGTTTTCAAACATTAACAAAATCTTATCTTTAGGTTAATGTAAAATTAACCTATACTTGTTCAATATTGCCTTCAGACTAAATAGTAACAGGTAAAAACTTATGGTAGCTATTTAAGCAGCTATTAGTGCTGTCTTTTCTCGACATGTTTTCAATTAGGTATAGCGAAATGTTTTTAAATTCTAAAAATATATTTTTTTATTTCTTCTCATTGTTATTCTAAATTTTTACACCTCAGAAACATTACTTTACAACTAGGTAACATGTAGGTGAAAAACCTTAATTATTATACCTACTCATAGTTTTGCTATACGCATTTAAAATCTATTACTTACTAACACCAACCAACCATGTTACCTACTATACTTGCTTAGGCAAACAACTCAAAGTTAACTAATGTTCAAATAAACAAAACACTACGAAATATACCCAACCGGCTTCGGTTTCTGCCTACCTACTTTTGAGCAAAAAACTCATCTACAGCTGAGGGCCACAAAAAATGTAAACAAAACTTTTTTTGACACATCTTCGGACATGTTGTGGACTAGCTGATAACCTTTTTGGGGTGGACGGACCAATTGTGGTCTAAAATATTAAAGGTTGAGACGTTTTGTTCAGAGCATTTGCAAAAGCATAGAAAGGCTAACTTATGAAGGCTGACAGACTTTACACAAAAAAAAGTTTTTATATAAATATGATAAATATTTATCTTCGAATAAACGTTGCCCCACACTAGGAATTACTCCTGTATCGTGGGTGCGTTTATAAACATACATTATACATGCACAAACACCCAGACCCAGGACAATTTTAGTTGTCCCATGCGGGAATCGAACCCGCGACACGCAGCGCAGCAGCCAATTGCTCAACAACTACGCCAAACGTGCCGTCGAAAATATCCTCTGTGACTTCAGAAATATTATGAGTTGAGACAATTACTTTTCGGGCAAAATAAAAATGTTTGTGACCGCCAACATGTAACTCAAAATAGCAGTTTACAATCCAATTCACATTTCTAATTTACATAAGTAAGATTTTTTTTAATAACAAACATAATTCACAGACATTAACAGCCCTTTTCACCCTACACTCACAAAACTACAACGCAAAAGATTACTCGTAAAATCGACCTCGCGGTTAGTGTAAAAACCGGCCAAGTGCGAGTCGGACTCGCGCACCGAGGGTTCCGACCATTGGAAAGAAAAAATACGCAATAAAGTCGCAATTATCTTGTTTTTTTTCCGACCGCATAATTAAGTTTGTTTATAGAGGAAAATTGCTGATTACTTAAAAACTACGTGCTAGATCTCGTTCAAACCAATTTTCAATGGAAGTTTGCATGATAATCTACATCATATATTTTTTTTAGTTTTATCATTCTCTTATTTTAGAAGTTACAGGGGGGGGGACACACATTTTACCCCTTTGGAAGTGCCTCTCGCGTAAACTATCCAGTTTAGAAAAAAATGATATTAGAAACCTCAATATCATTTTTGAAGACCTATCCATAGATACCCCACACGTATGGGTTTGATGAAAAAAAATTTTTTGAGTTTCAGTTCTATGTATGGGGACCCCCAAAATTTATTGCTTTTTTTTCTATTTTTGTGTCAAAATCTTAAAGCGGTTCACAAAATACATCTACTTACCAAATTTCAAGAGTATAGTTCTTATAGTTTCGGAAAAAAATGGTTGTGACATACGGACGGACAGACAGACAGACAGACAGACAGACAGACAGACAGACATGACGAATCTATAAGGGTTCCGTTTTTGCCATTTGGCTACGGAACCCTAAAAATGGCTTAAAAAATACAAGTTTGTAAAAGTTAAAGCCATTAACTGATAACATAACCATTAGGTTTGGGAAGATAAAATGAGTTATTGTTATTGAAATAAACAATTAAGTAATAGAGATAACGCGTAATGAAATTATTTCACTTGGCAGTGATTGTGTCAGCATGAGGGATGTACTTTGTAGTTTTTTTTTGTACTTTGTAGGTAAAATTTTAGTATTTTGTAATGGAATTAAAAAAAATATGTATTTTTACTATTAAAATTTATAAAGCTACCAGAGCTTTTTAATCAAGTTTAGGTATAATATGTGTACTATCTACTTATTTTGTACAAAATTTTCCACTTAGGTCTTATAAATATGAAACTAGTAAACCATCTAAACGAATCAATTAAGTACTATAAAATATTAGCTAAGTTACGCTTTTGTTAAGTTGATATTAAAAGTTATAGTCCTTTAGTAAGACCAAAAGGACCAGATTTTTGCATAAGTCGTGACAGGTACACCATTTTGCGTAACAAAGACATCATAAATTTGAATGACAATACATACGTAATAAAAGTAAAATAAAAAAGGGATTCTACTAAAAGAAATGATCCCAAACCCTTAAGGCTGGCACCAAACCTACTCCCACGCTGATCTTACTACTAATCCGACGAACAATAACCCACAGCTGTGTAAATACAGAGGTCACACTAACACGGTGATGTGCGAGCCTTCTAGAGAGATGGCTATGAATATACTGGAAGAAATCTTTGCTTTTCGTTTCTGTTACACATATACACATATTTTCTTTACAATTATTGTGATAAGAAATGTTTTAAAGAAAAGTGCTTCGTAAATAAGTTACTCTAAGACGAGCTTCGTCAATAATAAAAAATCTTTTCTGACCAATGTTAAACATTCTTTTGATCTGGGGCTGTACCACCACGTGTTTTTGCAATCACTATTCAAGTTTGAGAGCGTGACACAGCTACTAACGTCGTATAGCTCCGTCTCTTTTTCATAACGAAAATAATCTTGTTTTGGCACGTCATGGTAAGGCCCCTGATCGATAATAACATCAACGCAATGCACTTTTCTGAGGCAGATTATTGTTTTGACTTGTGCTTTTACTTAAGTACCAAAGAATATGAATTTAATAATAATGTTAAGGCACCGGTAATAACTGATAGAATTATTTACATTTTAGATCCGATTTTGTTATGTAGTTATATTGTATGTTAGCTAGTTATTCCACATCTTGATAGAACAGACAACTTATTACTAACGTGTAACGCAATAAATAAAAGCTTGAATAAGAATGAAAATTTAAAACATTTCGGGGTTGTCATGACTTCAAGCTCTAAAAATACCCCTAAACCTACTTCACAACCATAAAACCTTACTATAAAGCACAGCTGTTCAACGTAAACAATTCTAAGACCTAGATTGCAGGATAAGGCCTAAATTGTCGTTCAATCAACCTAGTTTCGCTCAAACAGATTCCTTTGTTCTATAACCGGTTATAACCGGTATTATAACTTTTAACACGAAGTTTGATGTTAAGGTTGCTAAGTTTGGTTTATTTTATCTGCTAGTACTTAATCGTAATGCTAATGTGTTTGATAGAGTTGTTGGATTTGGAATGAATAATTTGATGGTCGAAGGTATTGTAGACACTGATGTAGATGTACTATGAGAGATGATTGGAGCTTAGATAGCTGTTTCCTATGGTTCCATCTGCATTTTAAGTGTACTACCTAACACACCCTGATAAAAAAATATTTTCTTGAAAAATATTGTCTAAATTGCATTTTTTGGGAGCAAAGTGATGCTGCTGGTAACAGCTGTATTAGAATTTAGTAATTTAGACAATATTTTTTCCAGAAAACCAACAAGAATTTTCAATGGAACTGTGATGATTATTTGTAATCTGAATAGAAAATTTACCAAAAGCTCATTTAAGGTCAGAAACGTAGGTGCTTTAACATGAACCGCAAATTCTGTACAAAGCTACCAAATTCATCCAAACGTGTAGATAACAGGAAAGTTGAAAGCTGCAACAGTTTGCAACCCTACCCTTGACCATTCAACATCAGGTGGATCACTCCAAAGAAAAAAAAAACTAACAAAACATTAACAAAAGCACTTTCGAACAATAACTTTCAATCCTAAACACGTGCAAGCAATACAAAACTTTTTTTTTGCAAAAGTTGCTAGTAGGTCAAAATTGGTTAAAAAAATAGGAACTTATTTTGTTTTTGGGTATTGTGCACACCTTATTTTAAAAGGCATAGAGTTCAATTTAAAATTCGCAGTTGTAGTTATAAAATTGTTGTATGAAAGAAAGAGTGATAGTTGCAAAGCTAATATTGATATCTTTGGGAATCTTAATGCTCTAAACTTAAAGGTGAGTATTGTTTGTACCTTATTCGGTTAAGTTTGTTAAAATATACTACCTGTTACGCAAAACAGGGGTGGTATAGAAATTAGTTACGGTACAAACTACGGTGTTTTTGTTAAACAAAATTGGCTTTGTAGTTTGTGGACCAAGTTTGTACGTGTCTACCAATTGATTAGTCAGTATACAAGTGTTTACTTCTGCTAAGGTTTATATTGATCTGTTATCTTTTGTAGCAGCTTGTAAGTGAAACCGTTCCTTTCACGGTCATGCATGGGTTTTTTGATGTAGGTAATCGATTTTCAACTTGTGTCCAGCGCCCAGATTGATCATGATCATCTTCATCGTAGTTCCAAATCATTTAAGTCGATAGTGACAAGATTTTCTTTTCCATGCATTACTTTAAATCCTCACTCTCTTTTACCAGTGTATCTTGGTATAGGTAATTAAAATTTAAATACAAATTATTCCAAAATGGAGCCTTAATTATTTTCACACATTGAATCACCGACGGTACACATCGTTTCAATTTGCACTGATAACAATCATCCCAAATCACCCAAAAATAAACAGGGACACACGAATTTTGACAAAAAAACACTTTGGTCAACCAAATTTTTATTAAGTGTCGCCACACCAGTATGTGCAGACTATGTTTCTTTTAATTTATTTCTCTTACTGTTTCCTAGAGATAATGATTCCTACTGATTAATAGTTTCTTAAACCAATATAAGGTAAATTGATAATAGAAAAAAAATAATTAATTAAAGCTTTATTTACATCATCAAAAACGCAATTTAAAGCAGGAATACAAAATGCTTCATTTAACTTTTCTGCTTTCAAGCCTTGTTACACTTAATCACAAAATCTTTTCATCCTAATTTTTATTA
This sequence comes from Pyrrhia umbra, assembly GCA_963891755.1. Classification (NCBI taxonomy): domain Eukaryota; kingdom Metazoa; phylum Arthropoda; class Insecta; order Lepidoptera; family Noctuidae; genus Pyrrhia; species Pyrrhia umbra. The sequence goes on along the minus strand of OY982937.1, from coordinate 10,302,690 downwards.
TTCACTTTCTTTTTGGCCCTTATATTTTTTGCCTTTACCATTGCAGCCTTTAAAACTTTAGTCTGTACGCTCACTAATGCCCAAATTGCGTGTTCCACCAAAACTCGACAGATAGCAGGGTGTTAACATAACAGATTATTGTTTAAACTAATTTATTGATTCGCCTGCAACCAACTTTTTAGTTACGCCTTGATGACGGTATCAATCTTCATTTGTCTTTTATACTACATGAGATTTTTCATCAGTCTTTTGTTTTGGCTCCTCCTCTCTTAGTATGCCGTGGTATAATCTCGTATCATAATAGACACATCTTGGTTATCACTTCCAGCAAAATTAGCAAGCATTAACTTGCTTTCTACAGTACGATGGACCTACGGTTTAAAGGAGTTGGTAGCCAGAGAATGGATGCAGGGTGCCTAAAACAGGAGTGGTTGGCGCTCTTTGAAGGAGGCCTATGTTCACCAGAGAAATGTAAACAAAATTATGATTATGTTCTCTCTTTCATATTGAATAGCTCTTAATATGTAGGCCCGTACCTTAGGATTGGAGAAATTTAAATGTAAATTCTGATAAAACGCGTTCTTTCAAAGCATCAGAATTGGTTACTACAATTATTCCTGATTAAAAGCTTTACCACACAAAAACAATTAAGTTCATTTTTAAATAACGATCGCAACAGGAAATTGTAATATACAGTCGGTTAACATTCATTTTTGTGTTCATAATGAGTCACATTTAGTGGCATTAGACTAATACGCGTCATATCCTGTGCACTGTTTGTTATAGATAAGTGATTGAGTGGATGAACCTGTTTTATTTTAGTTTTTTTATTGTGAGAACTGAATGAAATATAATTTTAAAAAGCAGCTTATTATGTAATGAGTAAACTGAAGTTATTATTTATTTTAATATTTAATTATGAATTCAGAAATTTTAGTTCCTATCTTCCTTGACAAGAAGTCAAAAAATGTCTTGCAGTAAATTACTTATGTTTATAAGACACTAGCTATTTCGCGCAGTTTCTCTCGCATTAGGCGAATTTCTTTACGGCTAGCCTAGGTTTCTATCCATCTACATTATCATCATCTGAATTGGTTCAGGTAGAACAAGCAGACAGAGTTACTTCTGGAAGGATATGCATGGTTAAGTACTGGACATTTCATGAATATGATGTAAATAGATGAATCATAGTAAAAAAAGCAAGCATAAAAAAATTAGTATCCAAGCTTTCGCTTTCCAGGGAAAAGTAACGACACTGAACTTAATAATAGTATTGCATGGGACAATCAATTATGGGGACATCATTAATCTAATGAACCATAGCTATGGATTCCTATTTAGATTTTCCCATGCAGGTATCTGGCATTACCCATGAAATTGGTTAATAACTGTCAAACAAGTAAGCTATATGGTGTAATTAGGGGGTTAAACAGCGGATCGAAAGACCAAAACGAAAAATTGCTATTATCATCAATATTTTTGTGACTTGAACCTTATGAAAAAGATTAGCATATTCTGAGTTTAAACTGGGTTTAGGCCAGTTCAGTTCAGATAGTTCAGTTGTCTAACTTTTAAGATTAGTCATTCCTTATACCTAGTTTTAAATACTAACCTATGAGAGCATTCGCAGAACTACACGCATGCATAAACTAAACTATGACTGTCTTCAGAGATAGTTTATGCATGCGTGTACCCTGGAGGATACCCTGAAGGGTATCATCTATCTTCATTCCAAATTAAATCCTGAACTCAATTTCACATTTGTAATATTAGTTTGGATTTATTAGAACAATCTAGAAAATGTTCTTGTAGATGTTTAAAAAGTAAGTATTGGAAAAGTTAAAAAAAAAATCTTTTCTTTTTTTAGAATAGACTTATTGCTTGGGTTTGCTTACGCAAGCAATAAGTAAATTCCCACCTGGTATTACCTACCGCGGTATTACCCAAAATAAGTTGAACATAAGTACCATCCATCTATTCAAAGACAAAGAGAACTTTATTACTAACTAATAAAACAGACTCAATAACTCACTGAAAACCCATTACGAGGTTTAAAACTGACAATTATACATGGTGTGTCTTTAACCATTCTTTATTGGGCTCACACTTGACATGTTGTACACAGGGTGTTTTATTTTGAGCGTTTTATGTGTTTTCACAGCAGTCGGTTCTGGATTTGTTTAGGTATCTCTTGATTTTAGAATAGGGTAGTTATTTTTTAGCACATAGGTACTCGACTCGTAGGGTTATGATTGGCAATTTGTATTGGCAAAATACATAAATTACTGGAATGGTTTGGAGATAAAATAGATGGGCTGGAGAATAATTAATCCAATTCTTTACAATATTGTTAATGATGAACATCAAAGGTAACTTAATCACATTTTTACAGTACCTATAACAGTTTTCCATTCCAAAACATGGCACCAGCTGATCACCTCATAAACAATGTGCTTTATCTCCCTTTTACGGTTCGCCATTTGAATAATACCTGAAAATCCTCCCATCAACGTCTTTTACTAACAGTAGTTATCACCGCACATAATTAAAACCATTGTCTTGCACCAAAAATTACGGTCTCCATAAATAAAAGCCGAGCTTCGTTTAAGATGCCATATTTAAAATAGTGCCATAAAAACATCTTGTGTTATTACACCAAAAAAAGTGAACCTTCGAGGCGTAATATGGGCTGAGAAAGACGGCTCAAATTATTCTGGTCCTTTGGTCCCAAAAAACGTGAAGAACCATCGATCTAGCTTCCTTGGGTACATGTCGGTACTAAATATTTTATAGGTACTTAAAGTCTCTTTATTATTCAACTGAGAGATTAGTGTAATAGGTATGATCATTAGGGTGACAAAGACTAAGGACTTTCTGTGTTAGAGTGTTAATTTTATCGCAGAAGATGCTACAATGTTGCAGAATAAAACATTGGCATCGTTGAAATAGTGATTACACTGAGGTCAGAGCTTTTACAAACAGGTTTTCTTCGTGTTAGATGTAATTAATTCGCATTAAATTATGATCAATCTTTAACAGGTAAACGGTAGTTAACATAATGACAAAATGTAGCTAGTAGTGTTATTGAATATTCCATAGCTGTGGGGTGGTCAGATATATGTATCGTTTATCGAAGATCTCTTACAAAACATAAGACTAAAAATATCTCTATACTTAAAACTAACTGTACTATGATTTGGATGTTGAAATATAGCACTGCATTATTGGATCTGCTTTGGTAGACAGGCACTTTCGTATACTAAAATATTATACAGGAACATTTCTCCTTAACAAATCTTACATGCACAAACATTCAGAACAATTAATTTGCCTTGGAATCGATCCCGCATCACAACAGACGATTACTCAGCCACTGCTGTCAAAATTCCAAATAAACTCCCAATTAAGATATTAGAAAAGTAGTCGTTCTTATTTTAATTACCAAAAAATTCTTCAAATATTCCAACTCAGACTACAGGATCTATCAATAATCTTGTTTATACCAATCAAAATTAATGTTCTCGTAAATATTGGATGCCTTTGTCAAATCTCAAGGGGTTCAGTAGCTAAGATGTTTGAACATAAAATCAATCACATGTGGTATTGACGTAAATACAGTGATATTGGGACAGTTATTGGGCTGTTAAATGTGTGAAGTCCCTTGACAGTTTGTGTGTTTGATTGTTTTTAAACATGTATGTTGGAAATGTTGTGGTCTTTTCACTCGCATTCATCATCATTTTTTTTACGATTGTCTGTTTGAAATGTGATTGGAAGAGACAAATAAACCTTTCATCCTGTGGCTAAAATACAATATTGCCCACTTGAAATTAGATAGTTGCGGGACAATTTTTGATAGTTTGGTCATTGAAATTCTGTGGAATGAGTCCGTTTTTTGTCGGATGGTAAATCATCAAATGACTCCTCCCGCCATGGGTGGGGCGGGGGAGTTTTAGACTCTTACTGACTAAAACCCAGCTATGTTTATTACTCAGCATTTTCTTCGATTTGCAGGTCAGGCAGTGTTATTTAGTTTCCATAATGGGAATTAAAGCCCTCCAACATGGGACTAAAACATAAAACTAAATGGAAACGCGAAATGCCTCGATTCTTTCCTAACCCTTTTCTTGCATGAGAAATCATCGAATGACCTCCTTCCACTAGTGTATTAAACTCTTATTAAATAAAACCGTGTTCCTTCAATTGGTTTTTGCGTTCGAGGGCCGCTTTCTGCTATCTTTGCATATCCCTCTTAGTAAAATTATTTTATTTTCAGTGTTATTTCAAAATTAAAAATTACAGCAAAACGTAGAGCCGCTTACTACAACCCACAATTAAATTCAAATTCACAAACAAATTGCGAACAGCAAAATTGAAATATCAAATCTGAAACTGTGTTTCGATACAAATCGTATTGAGACAAAGACAATAGGCAGTAAACAGGTCTAAAACCTTGACAGTGTAATTATAAAGAGCCATTTGCGTTGTAATCACGAAGCGAAGGGACCGCTTTTAAAGGTTTAGGAAGGCGTTTGTTTTACGCGAACGTTTACTTTATTTATTAGATATTTTATTTTTGGTCCTACGATACGGTATGATTAGACTAGACAAAGAGGAAATACTGAAACTGCCTTGTTGGTCTACTGGTCATATTTATGAGCAATTGGTGGTTATGAAGTTCTGGGTACTATTTCCAGATCAGGCAATATGAAGTGCGAAAAAATGAAAAACCTGCGGGCAAAATAAATAGGTGTGTGGTTTAGTTTGTAAATACTGAGATGACTACTAGCTGTTATGTGTGTAATAAGAAGACATGAAGCTCTGACATCAAAAAGAGATGGTTATGGTAATTGTCATCGAATCTGCTAATTTTGAAGGAAGACTTACCTAAGGTTTATTCAATGTAAATAATAACAATAATTCATTTATTTGCATTAAACATGGTAATATTATAAGTTAGGTTAAAATGTCGGAATAAAAAAAAAACATGAATGATTTAGAAATACGTTATACAAACGCGACCCTAATGGATTTGTCGCCGGCGGGTGTGGCTCAAACTCAGTTTTTACTCATAAATTTATTGTTACAGTCTATACAGCTGTTCAGTTGCGTGCGCCAGCGCAGCCTGGACAATAGCTGTCATCGATATACTCCAATTATGGTTTATTGAGAGTTAGGTTGTAAGACCTTTACTTAAGATTAGGTATTGCATACCTAAGTAACGATTTCTTTAGGAATTTTACAAAGTTTTTTTAAAGTAATCTACTACTTTCTATTATTATAGGTACCTACAAGCTGCCATATTTTTATGATAAACTAAAAACTAAATATAAATATTTTTTTTACAATATTGTCCAACAGCTAACGTTGTCATCCTTCAGGTCCTATACCTAAATCATTATACCTGATATACATATCAAATTACTTAGTCCTTGGTTACGCCAAGAGATAACTCGGTCTCTATAAATTAAGATGGTTGTTTTCACGCCGATAAACATAAATACCTATTCCCATCTAACCTTTTTTCACTTCAGAAAAATACAAATTAGCTTTCTAGAGAAAATATACATGCTTTGAAAAATAATTTATCTGACAAGGAGTCACTAAAAAAAAAACATTGCAGCGTGGATCAGCCACTCTAATAACATCAGGTTTAAAGACAAAAAACTTAAAACATAAAATGCTCAACCCGCTATTAATATTGCTCATAATTTGAACAAAAAATCAATTGAAATTGATCAACAGTTAGCCTCGTTAATGACCTAGGATATCACGCTCGAATTGTCTGCCTGTCTGAACTTGACCTGAACAATATATCTGTAAAAAATTGCTCATTCTTGAACAACATCTATTGTAGTCTGCTGAAAAACAAATGCTGGTGTATTCGACTTTAAGGCGAAAATAATAAAGTTGAAATTGGATTGTTCTGATGTAAGATGTGTGTTGGTAAGTAGAGGCGTGTGCCGTTACAGATTATGCGCACGCGACTGCAGCCCGTAAAGCAAATGTGGTAAGTATGGAATGTGGTGTATATTATATCTATTTTTTTGGTTGATTAATATTTATTTAAGTTGTTATTTTGAAGTTTTCACATTTTTATTTGATCTTTATACCAGAGGAGGCTAAACGAACGGCATCGGAAGATGTATCAAAGGTTACGCTATGCTTGGCGCGGTCGGTCCGTGGATGGATGAAAGCACGTTAAGCCGTTAGTCCATTTGTAGATCTTTAACAACTTTTAAGGGTAGAAGCCAGAATGTCTGTCATGTTATCCGGTTACTGGGTTGTGGAGGTCAGATAAACAGTCGCTCCATGTAAAACACTGCTCCGGTCAGACTGGAAACCGACTCCAAGATAGTTGGGAAAAGGCTATAGATGATGCCAGACTATGAATCTTTTCTCTATCAAGGGCACGCTTACAAACATATACCTAATTCTACATGTACGTTAATGGGTGATTCTCTAAAAATGTGCGGTTGGTTTTACAATGCTGCGTTCGCTTCCTTACACGAATTTCATCATTGCCAGCTGTTTAAAATTCCATATTTACCTACATTAAGAGGCTATATCTATTTAATTTTTTAATATATTACTTTTAAGCTTGTAAATTAAACAATTTAAACGACAGTCGGTGATGATGGTAATGACGATTCGGAAACCAAACAGCAAAATATTGAAGATTCACCCTAATCCATCTAAAATTGTTCCGGACCCAATGTTTACCCCGAAAAATAATTATGTGCATTTTGTATTTGGTATATTGCAGAAAAAAAACGAACCATTTACTTTATTTTATTCCCTGTAGTTTTTTGTAAGTGACATTAGGATTTTTCTGCAGTAAATTGAAGATATCAATATCCTTACTATCCTTACTAATATTATAAATGCGAAAGTAACTCTGTCTGTCTGTCTGTCTGTTACGCTTTCACGCCAAAACTACTGGACCGATATAAATGAAATTTGGTACAGAGATAGAATAGACCCTGAGGAACAACATAGGCTACTTTTTGCCCGGGTGCGCTAAGTAGTTCCCACGGAATGCGGGTGAAACCGCGGGAAACAGCTAGTGATCCTATATTCATAATTATTACATTTTTTTAAATGATGTCTAATATTGAAATAAAAAAAAATAAGGTTGTATAACTTCTGTACCGGGACGCAATTCTGAATACAATCGATGGCTTTTTGCTTTCTCGCTACAGTTATTGAGATATTTTCCCACGATCATTGTTTCTAATAAAAACGTACTGGAAAGCTTACGATAGCCATATTGTTATTAACTTGAGCAATATTGAACTCTGTTCGACTTGCAATAGAGACTACAAAGATTATAAGAAATCTAAATTGGTATTGGGTTAATTACTGCAATACTTGGTTTTTGTAAAACGCATCCGCATTCTTTAAATCTTGAATTTCTTTTTCAGTGTTTTTTTTTTCACTTATAAATAAATTCGAGATTTCTAGAACTTTATATTTAGCTATCATTTACACAAGACTGAAAATTTATATTAAAAATATAACTCGTATCAAAATCTTATTACACAAGATTTAAATCGCATTTATGGCGATGGTACACCCAAATAATACTTTATTTCATATTCAAAATATTTAAGGCCCTTAAAAATACAAAAATCTTTACACCATCTACCGTATTGCAAGATATAATTCCTAAAAAACCAATTTAACCGTCAAATTACAGGAGAAATTACATTTTTTCCAAAAGAATTACAATTATTGCTTTTTTTATAGCGGCAATACCAAATACTTAGTACATTTTTTATGACAGCAACATTTGAATAGACGCAGGCTCTTTAGGGGACCCTTTGCCAAGTGTAAAAATACGCGGTTTTTATCATTAAAATTAATGTTATTATTCAGGAAGATATTTGTTGAATCGCCGACGTTTTTTGTAGTTGGGTGTAACTTATCTTTGTGAAATTATAACAGAAACTTTAAAGTGGAAAACATAGTTCAATGAAGTTCAAATTAAAAAATAAATTCTAATTGTGTAAATGTTATTTAAATAAATTCAATAAAACTTAAATCGGTAAATCGTGGTAAGGTACCTTTAAAAACCAACATAAAACACCTACACTGATTTCCTAAAAATAAATATATATAACAAGGAAAATAAACCCAACTTGAAGCTTACAGTGCTTATCTATTAGATCGGGCGTCATGGCGTTAAAACCAGAGTCAATATAATACACAAGTCAGCAAAAATACTATCATATATCTAATAGTCCTTACATAAAATAATACGAACATTAAAACTTATAACTTTATGAATCGTCATAATAAATACGGAATACCCATTTACTACCAGCAAAGTAATTACCGAATGTAATTTTTTTACCCAAATAATGATAAGAACTCATCATAATAAAACTCGTCAAATCTCGACGTTTCACTCAACCCTCAACCGCTTACAGGTTATTTATACCCCCTCACTCTTCCCCCTAAATCGAAACCATAGCTCGTTCAAATGACCGAAAATAATGACCTAACTATTGTCCTCGCCCCAATGTTTGCGAAGCCTCATTTATTTTTATAACTCTACGGGATTTTTAACAGAAAAAAGTAGAAAAAAAAATGGTGGACATCGCCGATGATGGGCAGAATTGATGTGTCGTGACTCGTGACGGTATTCGAAATTTAAATGTCTCGGTCATTTTTTTTGGCTTTAAATGTGACCCTTTTGGCAGTTAGTGTTGTGTGTTGGAAATGGTTTGTTTATGTTCTGTTATCTTTTTGGGAGTCTGATGCTATGATAACATGCCTGTATTTAATAGATTTTGACAATATTTTAACATTTATTATAGTTACGGAATTAATAGAAAGATTTTTTTATGAATCTTTTACTCTTCATTAACAAAATCATTCAAAACAACGTTGGCATCATTAGGGTACATAGTTACTATATAATATCATTTAAAAACAAAACATTAATCCCGAACAAACTGCCATCTTTAAAAAAGGGATTGGTCAAACAAAGCCAAATTAACCACTACTCATCTGCAAGCCCACTCGTGGGGTACGTAGCCCAATTATTTTCTACAGACGGTGTTTGCGGAGATCTTCACAGAGTGCGCCAGACTTGGATGGCCACTCGAATTTTGCATAACCAATTAGTTTTGCACAAACTAAAACAGACGTCTTTCGGGTGACACGGTCGGACAGATAGTGACGTGGAATTGGTAGGGTTAATAGTTTTTAATTTTTTGTGTCATTTTCTAAATTAATTAATAGCAATAAAAAATAACCTAGAATAGGATCACTTCATTGTCCGTTTATCTGTCTGTCAAAAATATAGAGTTAATCGTTGACCTAGAATCATGTAATTTTGGAATAAGGTTTCTTAGAACAAGTTAAAGAAAAGTTCTAAAATCGTGCATTTTTAGTTACTTCATAGGTCTATATTTTCAAAATATACACATTGAGATCTTGAGTATCTTTATATATATTAATACAATTATCGGAAGTATAAACTAAGAATAGTAATTTAAAATGCCATTCGTATTTATGCAATAGTTTTATATTATCCTCTGATTTTTTTAGTTATTTTTTTATTAATAAATCAGCTCCATAGATTTCATGACCTCTCTCAGCTAATTAGATCTATTTGAAAAGGTCGTATATGCTTAAATCGTGTTTAAATTAAGTCATGCAAAAGTATACTTTATAACGTTTCGAATATGGTATTTTATGTATTGACACTTCAAAGATAATAAATACATACACTGAAATTAACGCTTATCATACAATATTTTAACAGTAAATACTAAACTTTAATTAATTTACATATTATCAACATCACTTATATCAGTTGGGTAAATAACAAATTTAGTTACTGATGGAAAAATCCTATTACCCATTCGTCCATAGATAGGTAAGTAGTATACATAGCTAATTGTAAAAATAAGTCATTCCAAAAAATGACTATTTAAAAATAGATTTCCTAAAGCAAATCAAATTAAATATTTCCTGTGACAACATGTCACAAAAATATCTCTATCAAATATCTATTTAATTATCCATTCCCTTTGCAAACGACTACCACATAACACCTCCACAATGCCACGCAAATATCAACCCTAACGACTTCAATATTCCATTAACACTAAGGGCTAATTTCACATAAGGAGATAATGCCAGTAGCAGTGTTTGCTTATGCAAAAGGGGTACTTAAGAGTTGTTTTTGCTACTGATTAAGTTGACGGGACAGACGATAGCAGACTATGTTAGGTGATAATATTAGCTTTATCATTATTATTATCATATCTATGAAAGTATAGGAAGCTGCTTATACGAGGTTAAGTTAAGCAGACGTTGTCAAGACCATTTCTTGGATGGTAGATCACTTTACACATATAGATTTATCTGGCTTGAAGAGGACAAAATACTTCTAATTTAGATATAGACCAATATTATGGTATTATTGTGAGTATACTTGAAAGTTCGTGGAGGCCCTTAATTCATTTAAGGCACTTCACAGGCAAGCCCGGTTAAGCAGACGACAACCTTCTAGGTTGACCTGCGAGATGCCATACAAAAAAAAAACTAAAGTTCGTAAGTTTGTCAACTGGCTTAACGTTTACCTATGTTGTGGAAGCCAAGAATGGTTGCCACTGTATGCGTAAAATATCGCTCTTAGTTGCACTTTGATGTCAAAAACCATCAGATGGATTTGAGAAGACTGTGACACTAGGGCTTGTTAAACCTGCTACCCACAAGATAATAAGATTTGGCACTTTTGTGAAATAATGACAACAGAAATCTTGAATTCTTTGTCGTGTTTAAAATCCATTCGAAATCTTAGTCATTTATCAAACCATTTTCAATCGTAGGTATTCCAAATTATTTTATATTTGACATCACGTAAAATTCTAGGAGACATTCCATTTCATAATTTTTGTGACACGAAATCTAGAAAGAAAAAAATAGCTTAAAAAATAAAAACTATTTCTCCCTCAAACAGTTTTCTCACCGCCTGTACTCAAATTACCAAATATTTTGTTAACAGCATGTATTTATTCAAATCGCCAAAACTATCGGACTATAACAACTTCGGATTGTCAATTAGCCGACTGTCCGGAGTTGGGGTAATGTGTTACAGTCCTTTCCATACATAGGCTGTTTATACAAGACCTCGTGCGGATCTAAGGTGTTGTTTCACTAAATAGTGGGTGTTTAGATTTGGTGAGCTATATTACGACTGTGTAATTCAGCTTATATTATGTGTTTTAGGTAGGTATGTTACATTAGTGGCACTGTGACATCTACAATAGTACATTTAGTTAGATTTTTTTTCCTGATCCCAAATATGTACTTAATTCAATATCGAAAAAAAATGGTAGTTACGGCCTTTCTTCTTATAACGGCAGTATTGTATAGCCTTGTTTTGTTCTAGTTGTGACGTAGGCATTATTCAAGATCAATTTCAATAAGAGTTTCTTTTTCATTCTTTTTAAGACCTACTAAAGACCCAAAAACTTTTTTAACTCTATTGTTATTTATATTTTTAATATTAATATTTATTATTCACATTGTATTTCAGACAATTCTCATCTTATTTAAATAAATATCAACATAATAAAAATAATCCTAAAATATTTCAAAACAGTAACTTTCATCATCAAACATTTAGCTTTAAATACTGAAATCCACCACTTAATCATAAATGTATATTGGAATCTCAACAATACTATTAACCCGTCTAATGCTGCACACATTATATTTACGACTCATTATAAACATAATACACCATCAGCATACTTCAAGGTAATGCATGAAAACACATAAAACTGACTCACGAACAATATTTTCAATCGTAGCCAATAAATTCTGTGTGTAATCCTAAAGTTGGAGGACAAGTCACAGGAGTTTTGTAAAATGTACCTACCTGCAGTATTTTTCATTATACATCACAAAATAAATATTATATTAGAATTTCTACTGTGGAAAAATTAGCAAGTCAGCAGATTGGTTGGTCTGAATATCCATAGTAAAACAGAGGAGAGTTATACCGGCACTCATGAAGTTCCTTTTTATGTGTCCTACAAAATTATTCACTTTACTTAACACATAATCAGCACTGTTTCATCATCATCATCTTCAGCCTGTATATTATCCCACTGCTGGGCACAGGCCTCTTCTCATACAGAGAAAGCATGAGCATTGATCACCACGCTTGCTCAAGACGGATTTTAGAAAAGTCACATTGGTACTTGCCAGGTTTCGTACCTACGCACTCGTACACGAGAGGCAGGTGCGTTAACTACTAGGCCACCACGACTTCAACTTCACTATTTGAATGCAGACAAAAAAAATACCAACATTAATCCGCCTGGCTCTCTTTTCTGGATTTACCTTTTTTGAAAGATGATGAATAACCGCTTCAACTTATGACTTACACCGGGTGTCGTTAACTTTGAACCAACTGACGCATATGTAAATGAGTGTCCATGTTTATTATTCCTAGTTTTAATTGAAGCCGGCACAGCCACCATACTGCCATCACAACACCAACACCTGTGCTCCGTATTGTTTAACGTTTATGAAGATATTGGGTTACCAGAGTTTTTCGTTTTATTATTTTTTCTTACATTGCTCGTCATTAGGGTCTTTTCTTTTTATGTATACCCATATCCATACCCATGTATGTTCTACATCATTATTACCATGTTGGAGCTGGTTACCAGTCTTTCTAGGTGCTGAATATAAGTGTATGTATCCAGATCTACTTACATCATTCAATGCGTGAGAGAACTAGAAGAGTATTCACGGTCATACCACGTAGAGCTCAGAAAAGAGTTCAGCCACTGAAGGTTGCTGCGGGACGTTAGAAAGAGTTACCGCGCCCCCGGAATACAAAGGGTTGAGGAAGGAACATGGATGGCTTTTAGTTAGTAAGAGTGTGACACTGAAGCCATTGAAGGTTGAACTCACAGCTTTCAAGCTCTCAAGCGTACTTTTGCATTAAGGTCTAGGATATTATATAGAATGAATCTTTTAGTAAAGGAAATAATTGTGTTACATGTAAGCGATGACAAGCGTGCAAGACGTGTTCTATAAAGTGACCAGTGGGGTTAGACAAGTGGCAAAAACGCTAGTAGAATAGAAAACAAAATGTATGGGAATGACAGATAGCTAGTCGTAAACGAATGTCATTCCCATACATTTTGTTTGCTATTCTACTAGTGTTTTTGCCACTTGTCTAACCCCCCAGTTTTAGGGTAATTATAGGTAGAATTTGGAGTAACTTAAATAGGTCCTATAATTTCAACGTAACTTTATAAAAACTTTGAATGAAAAGCATTTACCAATTTATGGTAATAATATAGAAAACGACAAAGAATTTAAAAATGGTGTCAAAACTTTTAACCAAAATTATCTTTTTTGTATACCATATAAAGTATCAGATTAAAAACTTCACACTTTTAATTCCACTTTTTATTAAGTTTCTAATAGACGATCACTCATAAGTTATTAACTTAGAAAAAGTTGAAAACTTTTTGATACCCCAAGGATATTCAAGTCATCAATTTTACTTTAAACTTCTAATAAGGTGTTATTAACAGATAGAATATTGACAGATATTTTAACGTATTTTCTGTAGAAAATGTAAAACAAAAAAATCATAATTTTTTTGAATAGCTTTATTAGTAACTACCAAATATGGGATTATATAATCGGGGATACTTGGCATTGAAAAAAAATAAAAAAGGATTTGATTCCAGATGGTGGAAATAGACTTTCCAGATTACCAATTTAAATTAGTTATAATACATATTATATTCTGCCTAGTCTTTTAATTTTATGAATGTGAAAGTTTAGTAAAGATTTTCACGCAAAATTTCTCTATGAATCAGTAAACCTTAGTGCACGTATAGACCATGTTCTGGACTAATACAGAGCACACCTTTGTTCAAAAATATTAATTTCTTACACGAGAAGCCACGAAAGTCGTGGTGGTCTAGTGATTAAGGCACCTGCTTCTCGTGTTCGAGTGTTTACTTCGGGGGTTCGGAACTTGACAAGAACCAATGTGATTTATTTAAAGTCATATTTTATGTACTTTCTAAGTATATCTTAGATGTCACTCATTAACGGTGAAGGAAAACATCGTGAGGAAACCTGGGCTTGAAAAGTCTAAAATCGCCAATCCGCCTTGAGCAAGCGTGGGGATCATTGCTCATGCCTTCTCTGTATGAGAAGAGGCTTGTACCCAGCAGTGGGACGACAATGATAGGTTGATGATGATGACACGAGAAGTGGGTAAAACCACGTGGAAACTCATTACCTACTATAGTTTTTAAGTGGAATTATCATCTTTTGTACAATCCACATTTCCAGGGTTTGAAGATATCTGTCTGAAATATGATAGGCTCAACGATGTTCCCGCTGACGGAGTATTAACACAACCGTGACGTATCGTGCTTACGTCACGGTTCTATTCTTCTGTAAGATTAGAAGAAAACGATATCCTATCCGAGGCTGTGGTTAACCTTAACATGGTAGATATTATTGCGTTTGCGTAATATTATGAACTTTTTTCTATATTTACTTCGGTTGGATATAGGTTTAAATCATTTGTTCTCAAAAAAGACAAAGTAAAAGTCACTTACATGAGAATACAAAAGAAAAACATTTGCTTCAATTTTTAAAGTAGGTCGCCAAAACAAGATAATATTTGATTAATTTTAGCTCATTTTAGCCCCGTCCAGCAGTTCTATTAAAAAATGTTATAAGTAGTATTAAGTAAACTTTAATCATAATAATTTTCAAGTACATATTTTGACAGCAAGGATTTAAACCGCTGAACGAGTTTACATTTTTTATATTTGAAGGTAGATTATTAAACAGTTGTGCTCCTTCATATGAGATATTGTTTTAAGCATAGTTTGTACGGGTTTTAGGTAAAACAAGTAAACTTATTTTACCTAAATCGATATATTTTGTATTTATTTCCAGTGTGCTTGATATTATTAATACTAGTTTTTTTTTGCGGAATAAATAATAGTCTATGACCGATTCCAGGGACTTCTCTATCTCCGTACCAAATTTCATTCAAATCGATTAAGTCGTTCTCAAATAATGGCGTGACCGAGAGAAATATACTCATTTTTGGTTTCCGTAGGTAACAAGGAACCTTTATAGTTTCGCCATGTCCGTCTGTCTGTCTGTCCGCGGGATAGCTCAGAGATTCTTAGTACTAGAAAGATGAAATTTGGTATGCATATCAAGCTAAAAAAGTGGTATTTTTTTAACAGGGCTTAGCTATTTTGCAGCTCAGTGGCCATCTTAAACTTATTTCAATGTTTAACTGGCACAGAGATTTCTTCAAGAAGCCATTTCAGAAACGAATCTTTAGTTTGTCTGTCAGTCTGTACTTGAAACTCTGTTAGTTCCTTTCGGTGTTTCTTCAAAAGAGTACAAATACTGAGTTGAAAAAAGAATTAAATGTAAAAAGAGTAAATAAAAAACAAAATTAAACAACCCAGACATATGCGCAATATGCTTTGTGTAATCTGTTGATTAACCAATGCTAAAAATACAGACAAGTCACATATTTATAAGTATTATATTTATAGTTTTTTTTAATAAGGATTAGCTGTTACCCGGATTTATTTATCCTAAGGGAACTGGTGGAACCGGATATAAAGTATTATTATTATATTATATTATTATTCTATGTGTTAATCCAGGTTATAAGCCTTGTGTGTACCGAATTTCTTCTAAATTCGTTCAGTATTTTTTGCGTGAAATAATAACAAAGGTACACACATACATCCTCATAAACTTTTGCATTTATTATATTGGTAGTCTCTATATTTAGATTTATCATCTACATAATATATAGCAATACCCCACGGGCTACCTGCCTCCTGATTAAATATTCTGTATTTCTTGTTAGATAAAACCGCTGTTGTACTCTCACCTTTTTATGTTAATTTAATAGTATCTTTCTAGATTAATTTTTGGTGCATATTAAAGTATTATTCTATGTGTTGATGACCTCTACTAAGCCCATGTGCCTAGTTCATTGACCTAGGTCTGGTCCTTTTTAAAAGTTAGTCCTTTTTAAGGCCTTACACCCAATACCCGAACATGGTATCATTATAGACTAATACAGAATTTATTCAAAAACTATGACTGTTAAACGTCATAACACAGTAAAGGACATTGCTCTAGAATTTAAAGTAAACAACTATTCATCATATTCTAAATACGATTTACGTGGTTTTAACCTTCAACAGTTACAAGCGTCAGATTTGATTGACGATCTTAGTCATCAGTGATGTGGATTCACAATGTAAATAATGAGTAACACACAAACGGCTTTAATATAATTTATAAATGATAACAATATCGAATTGATCGTGTTGAGTGAATTGTGGATTTTAGATAAAGTAAACAATGTAGTTATTTGTAAAATTTTCTGACGCAATCTTTGGGTCAACAAGTTTTATTAAGTAGGTTTAAAAAATTGTTTTTGGCCCTTCATTAAACGCTGAACATAAAGCATAAGAAAAAAAGCCGTAAATAACATTTTTATTTTTTCGATATTTTGAATCTTTCCCTGATTCCATATATGTACCTAGTTACTTAAGTCAATTTCGAAAAACAATGGTAGTTACAGCCTTTCTTCTTATGACGTCAGAATAGTTGTTCGCTATTTACTGCTTGCATTAAATGGAGGTCTAATTTTAGTTTGCTCATTGACTGTTTCTTAGTCTGAAGGTTTCGATGTGTAAATCGTTACTCGTTGTTATAATCGCTAATCATCAATCTGTAATTTGATTAGTTACCAACTAGAATAATCCTTCTGATTTCTTACCAAAAGCTCATTTAAGATTTCTGATACAATCGTGTCTAGATCGTCTTGATGAAACAATTCTATAAGTACAAAAACATAGTAATATGGTACTTGTAACAAAAGTTATGTTTTTGGAAAATCAACTTTTTCCCTTAAGTATAGAGTTGCTTTTTGCAGAAGACTTTATGTATACCTTTTAACCGTTTAACATCATACACACAAGCATTAAATTTGATGTTTATCAAGTTAATTTACTAAACTGTAGTATCGTGCTTATTAATAAAGTCCTTAATAACAATGAAATACCCAACTCGACCACACCATTACAAACATTAGAACGTCTACAGCATTAGAAATAAAACAAAATCCTGTAGTACCGCTAGTCGCACGTGCGCACGCGCATAACGCGCTAAGCGTTCACTTGACTGAGCATATCTCTTTGATGCATACGTTTGTATATTATGTTCATGTGGTCTCCACGAATAGAACACCCAATCAATTGATGTGGTGAAACATTGGTTAGAGATGAAACCAGGAGGATAGATTTCGCTAAGGTAAGCTTTGTAGCAGGAGAATGGGTATGTTGTATAGAGTTTAGTACCAACTCCAAAAAAACAAATGATATGTTGAATAATAATAAAAACGGTAGAGTTTGTCCCATTAGTTGAACGATCAGAGTCAAAACCGCGAAGATTGGCTAGAGATGAAACCAGGAGGATGAATTACGCTAAGCTTTGTAGCAGAGTTCATTAAAGGAGAATGGGTAAGTTCTATGGAGTCTGGTACCAACTCCAACAAAAGCAAATGACATGACGTAAGAAAAGTCTTAAGGAATAATAAAAACCGTAGAGTTTGTCCCAATGAGTTGTAGGTACGATCGGAGTAAACACCACAAACATTGGCTAGAGATGAAACCAGGAGGATGAATTACGCTAAGGTTAGCTTTGTAGCAGAGTTCATTAAAGGAGAATGGGCAAGGAGTCTAGTACCAACTCCAACGAAAACATGTAATTAAAAATCGTAATGTGTGTTTGCCTCAGCTTTTGCGAAAGTTTGATAAATATACATATGTAAAAATTGTAATTTAATTTCTAAGTTTATACTTTGTTTTTTTTGTTAATTTTTAATTTCACATATTTTTGTTTTGTTTTTGTCAATTGATTTTAATTTTATATGTTTTACGTCTTGTTTCTATGTTAATGTAATTGGTCTGTAAACCGTTTTAACATAATAAATAAATAAATAATAAATGTCATTGGAATAATAAAAACGATAGGGTGCTATATCCATTAGTAGTCCGATAGGAGTAAATTCAATATTGAATTTATATAAAAAAAAACGTGTATGTCATCAAAATTCCCAAATTCATTAACGTCTTGTCATACTACCGTTTCCTTTGACCGTTTTTTGACAATATCTTTTGTTTTTATCCTTGAAATAAAGTTGACTGCCTCGTTGGTTTAGTATTCACAAACGCGACTGCTGACAGGGTCTCGGATACGATTCCCTGGTCGGACCTAATTTCTAGTTAACAGTTATGCATCTGTATGTATAAATATACGTAGGTACATAATTAACGGTGAAATAGACATGCTCATGATATCATAAAAGATAACACGTCAGTACAAATACTCACTTTACAATTATCTGGAATAAAAATAGCCACCATCCATAAACCAGTTATTTTTAATCGTATCATATCAGCTTTGAAACTGGAGTACAACAAAAATAAACTCGCCAAGAACTCGACGCCAATCTATAAATGTACCGTATGCGTCTGGCGACATCATGATGCATACTAGCTGTTCCCTGTGGTTTCACTCGCATCTTGATAAAACTTCTTTAAGCATCTGAATAATATCCCAGTCTTTTCTAGGTTTCTATCTCTCTCCATAACAAATTGCATCAACATCAGTTGAACGTTATGACAGTAAAGACATAGTAAATAAACATACATTTTTAATATTAATAAGGATTATTAAGTACTGTACTTGCATTGTATTCATCCAAACATATCACAAATACTGACGGTAGAAGTCCTTGTATAGGTTTTTGTTTCCTTAGATGATAATAATATTTATGATAATACCTGATTTGATTTGATTGGACAGCTTTTCATCCATTTTGATTCATTATGATTTTATTTGTTATTCTGCTGATTATAAAAATGATACTGATTAAAAATTTACCATTTTTATTTTTTATTTACTCCTGCATTATGCAATCTACCATCACCATCTGCTGCTTTAACAACAATTAAATCAGTACATACCGTCATTGCTTCCTTAAATTGTTCTATTTCATGTAATGCCTTGTTTTCATTTAAATGTTATTCTTTAACAGTTTTAAATCCTCGTCAGCAACATTAACATCATCATTCATATCTTTATTTGTAGTTGTATCTCTAACTTCAATAATACTACATAAATCTATTAACTACTTATGACTTTTTGTATCTAACATAATGTTAACTATAGTCATGACCTCGATACGATTGAATAATACTACTTATGTATAATTTACTATACGACAGTGCAGTACACAGTCGCCGTATACTACGATATACATAGTATACAATTTATATGCTATAATTATGGTTGTGTTGTTAGTATAGTGTAAGTTGCACGTACGCTGTGCCACTATACTACTTGTATGAGCGAGATGATTGGTAAAGACGTGTTCACAATGTTTGTTAGATTATAATTATTATTGTGGTTTTGTGTTTACCTCTTGATTGTATCGTGTATTATATATATATTCCTAACTATGTTGGGGTCGGCTTGCAGTCCACCCGGAAGCAGTTGAGTAGATATCAGTGTTTTACATGGAGCAACTGCTTATATGATCTTCACAACCCATTTACCGGGTACCACGATAATCCTTTATAAGACTGGTTGTCAAGCTTTTCAAGTTTTCCGGTGCCACCGAATAAAATTTTCGTATCTCTGCGGATGTCCAAATGTCTGTTAAAGTAGCAGAAATCATGATAATCATTGCTGAAAAACAGTTTGGTAGCATCATTGAACATAAGCCTCAAAAGATTAGCTCTTTGAAGTTTCCTATGAAATGTGTTGTATTTCTTTATCTGATAACGTATATTTTTTTAATTTAAGTAATAAAGATTATTCCTGTTGTGTTGAGTTGATACTATTTGTTGCAAATCACCCAGACTTTTGGGAGAATTAGAATCCGTAGTCTTATAATTTCAGCTGACATTATTAAATAGATTAACTATCCACTTTGCATTGGGACATAACAAGACACACTTTGAACACAATAATCTTGTCACTCCCCTTTCGATCGATACACTAGAAACTAACCTAGACCGTGGTCACATCAAATATTAATCCCAATTTCATCGTGTGACACATTGTATTAGTACTTACATAGAACTGCAGTGAATCATTTACCAAGAAAATGCATTGAATTAGTAATTTGAAACACTTACATCAACCGTTGGATGTCCATTTGAATTGGGGAAAGGTGTTCGAAAATCAAAATGCTTTGTTATATGGGATTGCCAAGCCCTTTTCAATTAAAGATTCATTTATTATGAAGACAGGTGTAGACGACTTTAGTCACAGACGATATTATTATAAAGCATTTTTTAAGAGTATCTTAAATGGCTGAAGTTGGTATACCTACCGTAAAAATATTTTGTAAAATAAATTGCTCTTTTCATCGCCAATGTCTAAGTAGTTAAGATATATACCTACCCAAGGTCAACTGTTATTTCTTAAAAATTAGATGAGGCATCTACAGAATCTAGTAACATGCAACTATCAGATCTGTTAAACAAATCGTTAATATCTCCCGAGTTAACTAAACTTTTGTTTTGTTGAAGTTTCTAAAATCACCATCAACCTCGGCTATATCAACATTTGATATAAAATCCAACACGTACAAATCCTTTTCCTCTATAAACGTGCCTTTATCAGTCGCAGGCGCAGCTGCACGATGCGCACACGCTACCGGTTCTGCGGGCTAACGACCCCCCCGCCTCGCCCCGCCATCGATACTACTACCAAACGGAAAATTTTATAACCACAATATTAGATTTACGTTTTCATTTTATAGCAGTAAATAGTGGTGTTGTCATAGAAATAGACAATTTGTTTGGTTGTAATTGCTTATTAGCTGTAAATAATTTACTAATATAGGTAGAAGATATAGAAAATCGTAATCTAAACGCTGATTATGTAAATGAAATTGGAGATGTGACTGAAAATCGATATGAATTAAACAATATAGTTAATAGTTACACAATACGGTAAACTTATGAGGAAAAAGATGGACAAGTTTGTAATGTTGATCATATTATTGAATTAACTTCCTTACAATTGAACGATGATTTTTAAATAGTACCTAACACCTATTTTCTTGAAGTATTGTGTATTGCATTTCTGTCTTGTAGTCATTTAACGTACAGCTACCATCTGACACCAACAGTAAAATTCTAGCTTAGGAATATTGATTGAGGATTTACAATTTGATACACATCAAAGTCAACACAGTCAAGTTATTCTATAACCTCTTCAATGACAATTACATTATGCACAATAAAGACATAGAAAAGAACAAAATCTGTGTCTTTTAAACCTGTCACGTTGGTATGGTCAAGTATATCTACTAGAGATCACCTACCCATAACTGGCGAGTACACGTTGCCTTTTACCATAAAAGCTAGACCTACTACTGAATTAAGCGATCCCTTTCCAAGATCATGTTAACATAGTTGCTATTTCGCAATATCTAAGATTTTGATCTGACTAGGTAGTCCGGTTGGTTGTCTATCAGACTGGTCGATCTTATTCAGTCAGTCTGCAAAGCTATCAATTAATTGTTCTACGTCGATGTAATGTTTACAAACTTGTTTCGGGAGTTAGGTTTTTTCCTGTTTAGTGTTGGTGGCTCTTTTTGTTAGGCTATAGTATTTTTTTCCGTTTTCATGGTAAACCTTTTGGTTATTGATAAACTGGACTATTATTTTTTGGCTTCACTCTTCGCTCACATCTCGATTAAAGTTAGAGGTCTGGATCTTCCTCTGCATCACTGAGCCAAATTTTCGAATCTTTTCGGTTGTTCAAAACTCTATAAAGAGGAAGATGCTTATATTGATGATCATTAACAAACAAACTCTTTTGAAAGCCTCATTAAACAGGATACCCTTAAAAGAGGAGTACTTTTGTGGTTCCCTATCAAATATAAGTATTGTATTTTTTATTTAACTGTTTTATGTAAAGTTAAAGGTATTAATTTTATTTTCATTATTCTTACTATAATGTAAAAATATATATAAAAAATATACTTGATGACGAATACGTCATATTTTTAACTAATAATGGAGTGTGAAGTAGCGGAGCATTATGGGCAGCGATAGAGGTGCTTGAGCTTTTTTCTATGAATATACTACTCACGGCGTGTCTGTGAATTTTCCTTACAACTTCCGAAACATGTCTTCAGTTCTCAATACTATAGCAATCTGTCAATATTGTAACGTTTTTGAATCTTGACAGATATTAAAGGCAATAACTTCCCGATCATTTACGATCTTTGCTGGCATTAAGAGTAAACCTGAACGATTTACGCTGGAACGTCGGCCGCATCAAACTACTGTGTACATTGCGAATCGTATAACGTACAAACGCTATTCTAAATTTAAATATCGACGAGAGAGTGAGACGGAGAGCATGCTCGTGCACATGCACTGGATTGTAATAAAGCTGGATACGAAACTAAATGATTCTCTAGAATTATCGTTGATCAATCAAAAAATTTAGAAGCTTGTGGCTAAGTAGCACACCGTGGTTGTTTTGTGACCATCTATCTTGTACAAGAGACTCTTCCATGCCTCAGAATGCACGTGAAGCTGTCTGCCCAAAGCGGCTGTCAAAGATCAACAAATATATAGCTATCATTTGTATATCAATGACAGTCGATATAGTCAAGCCAGGAGGTCTGAAAACCAGTCCTCCAAAGGGTTAAGGTTCTACCTGATATCTGGTTTATGGACGTTAGATAGGCAGTCGCTCTATGTAAAACTGGTATTCAGCTGCATCCTGACATAATGGAAGCCGAACCCAACATAGCTGGGAAAGAGCTAGCCAGATAATGAATCAAGACATGAAAAGAAATAAAAGTTTGTCTTTATTATTTGTAATAAATGACATTAAAGAATCACTGTACAATGAGTAAGAACTCTTTGAAGCTTCACCTTGAACACAAATGGTGACATGACTATGATTCATACCATCTAAACATGCATATTTAATTAGTTTCATGGTGGTTTCTAAAGAAATTCTATAATCGATATACAAAAATTGCCTTAGTCACTTTTGCTTGGCAGACAGACAATTGCTCGGAGTTGGTGGTGGTGCCAAGTGCTGCTTAAAAAAACTACTTCATCTGCAACCAGAATTCCTCTCACATATTTTTAGAACTAATATTTCTATCTATTATATTTCATATAGTAAATCCAAGGATCCTTATTCTTCTAACAGCCATCCTGATATAGAAATTCTCCAATTTTTCACCTGGATCTGCAAATTAAATCAAAAAACAAAATGTATTACTCACCCATCCTGCTTCAACCTAATCCACGTTAAACAGACTTGTCTTGCGCTCGCGCACCGCCCTCCCCGTTCCCCTGTAATACCCCCGTGCGTAAACGTGACCCCGAGACGTGAACTCTAACTACGCTCTTTGTATTTTTTTGTTTGTATCTCCTCTCCGATGGAGGATCATTATTGTATCGATGTTGGTCACTTTTTCGTTAAGTGCTGAAGGAAATTTGTTTGGGCGTTTGTAATTAGGTGTGCGTTTTGTTAAGGTTTGATGATAATGACTCCAGTTTTTGGAATTGTATTGATTTTGGGGCCACATTATGGAGAAAGAAATACAAAATACATAATATTAAATTGTAACATTTATTGAGTTTGTCACGATATTTTAAAAACTTTAATGTCCGCAAAGGATAATTTTTCCAATGCCGTGATACTTTAGTAATGCAGATTTGTTAATTTATAGTTTTTTCATGTATTTTATTTGGCTCCTCAGCAATGAGTACATTATTACGTATACGCTTTATAGTTCCAAATTTCTTTTGATATTAAATGTTCTTCAAATCGTTGCATACAAAGCAGAATGAAAAATTACATACTTTAAAACTTTTTCAATTGGAACTTATCAAATCATGAAAAAAATATTTTGATATAAGCTGTCAAATTTTCATTAATCAGTATGGTCTGAAACGTCAAATTGTCAAGTACCGATTGTAAACCCAAGCCGTTAGCGAACACCAAAATTATGTGTAAAAATTAACAGACTCACTACACCCATACCGAAATGTACCAAAATAACATCGTTTTATGGAAAATTATATTGTTGCCATTCCGCAAAGGGAGATAAAACTAATGTGAGTTCAATGATCTTAAAATATTGAGTTTTATTGTGTGATGAAGGCCAATATTGTTGATGTTGTCTCTATAATGTTTAAGTATATATATTAGAGATAAAGATGAGTTTTTCTGTAAAGTAAGGTTTGAACTGCCAGATGAAAATCGTTGCAACTAAAGTTGTAAGTTTAAAAAAACACGATGTATTGAAAAAGTTTTTTTTAAAGATTGTTTTATCTTTGATCCAAGACTACTTTACCATGGAACTTGTATTTGGATAAATAATTTTTAAATCAATGTATGTTTTAATTTTTGTAACTATTTCTATTAAAATATTGATTGTTCACTTGAATATATTCTTACAGCGGCTACAATGGAGCAAATCTTCATGATCGAGGTATTTGTCAAAAAGATCATTTTAAAGATAGAACCACCAGAGAAAGATGAATACGAATTGCAAATGGAGGAGGAGGAGAGGAGGAGGGAAGCAGAACGACTTGCTGCTCTTGAAGCTGCTATGAAAGGCAAAAAAGGCAAAAAGGGCAAGAAAGGTGGAGGTGCGAAGAAAGGCAAGAAAGGTAAAAAAGGAAAGAAGGGAAAAGAACCTCCGGGACCATCAGAAGAAGAAATGAAGTTTATGCAAACTTGCACAATGCAGATGAACTGTTTACCCATTTTCGATTTC
Source organism: Pyrrhia umbra (assembly GCA_963891755.1). Taxonomy (NCBI): domain Eukaryota; kingdom Metazoa; phylum Arthropoda; class Insecta; order Lepidoptera; family Noctuidae; genus Pyrrhia; species Pyrrhia umbra. The sequence goes on along the minus strand of OY982937.1, from coordinate 10,277,792 downwards.
TACGTGGCGCATGACAACTTCGTTCCACCACCACCACCTCCCCCTCCACCTAAAAAAGGTAAGAAAGGCAAAAAAGCTAAACCTAAAAAAGGGAAGAAGGGCAAAAAAGGTAAAGTGGTGCCTCGAAAGATTGTGCTCCCATCCGAACCATTACCGCAACCACCATACTTTGGCGTCGGTAACTCAGTCATGTTTCTTTCAAGGCCTTCAAAATTAGAAGATGTGTTACGGAAAACTCCAATTTATATCACTGTATGGAACAGAGATCAGGATATGGGTTGCATAGGTTTCTGTGTCGTAGAATGGCACGAATCATTTTTCGAAAGCCTTCAGAGAGCTGCGGATCTGAACCCAATAAATTTCGATCAAGCCGAATTTCGAGATACAAGCAAACCAGAAATGGTCACAAATACAGTTGAAATGGTACGACCACTGCAGTGCGAAGAAGATTTGAAAGCATCGGGCGAAATCGAATTTTACGTTAGACTTTCGTGTTTAGGCAACAGAGTGATCAGTTACTTCGTGTCTTTACCAGAGATGGACCGTGTGCCTGGAAGAAAGTACCTATACGATGACTTGAAACTAAAGGACATCGAGGTTGTTAGGCACTGGGACGGTACTTTTATAGATGAAGTACCACCTGTAGCATATTTCTTCAGTGCTCCAGATATAACAAGAGAGCCGATAAAACCAGTCGAAGAGATTGTACAGTATGAAGAGTTTGTTGCTCCGTTTTCGCAGAGTGAATTAGCAATTCTATCTATGGGCTTCCCTAAAGGTCCTTGTGGTGGTACTAATTGCTTGAAGAGGATGGAATATAGAGGTAGCCAACATCAATTTATTCCTGGTGAGGTTGTTAAAGGGAAGTACCAGCACGGTCAGTTTGTTAATAAGCGGGATGTGCACGGTCCATGTGGTAGGCTTGACTGTCCTCTTGCTAAAAAGGTTCGTGCTTACCTCTGTTCTGAAGGCAGTTATAAACCTTGTAAAAAACCTTGCTGCAAAGACTATTATTAGTTTCGGTAACAATTTAATGGAAGTATTTTGGAAACAAGCTATTTTTAGTAGGTTTAGGGTGACGTACAAATTTGATATAGTTAGTAATAAGATTATAATAATGATAAAATAACAGACAAAACATTAAAATCATACCATATGACTGTGGGTTTTATCTTTTTTTGCTTCCTTTGTTCTATAATGCATGGATTTTGTACAATAACTACAGATAAAAAAGATTTTGCCATTTTGTTCACCGGTTTTTACTTGCTTTTTAAGCAAGTAAAAACCGGTGTGCTGATAAAGGGCGAAGAGTTGAGCCCTGTGGATACCACAGTATTCTTAGGCATAACTTTGGATGCCAAGCTTCAGTGGGGCCCACACATAGAAAAATTGTCGAAAAAGCTCAGCTCTGCAGCTTACGCAGTGAGAAAAATTCGTCATTTAACAGATATTGAGACCGCGCGCTTAGTTTATTTCAGTTATTTTCATAGTGTGATGTCTTACGGCATTCTGTTGTGGGGGAATGCCGCTGATATTCAAACTATTTTTGTTCTGCAGAAAAGAGCTATTCGATCAATCTATAAGTTAAATCCCAGATACTCGCTTAGAGAAATGTTTAAAGAAATTAATATAATGACTGTTTCATCCCAGTACATTTATGAAAATCTATTGTATGCTCATAAAAATATTAGTCTATTTACAAAATACAGTGATGTCCATAATATTAATACAAGGAACAAACATAGACTAGTTGTTCCTGCTACCAGGCTCCAGAAAATAAGTAGGTCATTTAGATGTCAATGTATACGCTTTTACAATAAAATTCCTAGCGACATTCAAAACTTAAGCCTTAATAAATTTAAATCTTTTATAAAGCAAAAATTATGTCATAAAGCTTATTATACTGTTAAGGATTACCTTGAAGACAAAAAAGCATGGGAATAAGCTGTTTCAATATTTACACCTACACAGCAATATACACATGGACATGTAATGATTCCTAATGATTATTAACTTATTTTTTTTATTATTATTTTTTATACACAATGACATTATTTACCTACTGTTTAAAGTAGATGAAATTATTTGTATTGTAAATGTGAGAACAATGTGGACCTTTTGTTATTTTTTTTATTTTATTTCATTTAATATATTAATTGCGTCTGGCAGTTTGAGTAATTAGTGCGGCCTACCCAAATGTCCTCTCTGATGGTATCGTTCGTTGGATTGTTAAGCTCCTAAGTTGCTGTTGAGTTAAACGAAGACCAACACTTGCGTGTCATTGATTGGACAGGTCCACTCAAATTTGTATGGCTCTTTCTTTAAAAGGTCATTTCAGACATGAGTCCACATTGTTCTCCCATATTGCAATGGTTATTAAATGTCTGGACGTTAAAAGAGACTGTGACCCTTGAGTTTGTTTCGGTGTTTCTTCTCAAGGTAGTCGGATAGGAAACACCGGCCTCACCTAGCTATAAACAAAAATATGTTTGACGTGTAAAAGTGTTATTTTATAACCAACTTGCAAAAATAAATATCATTTATCATTTATCATTTATCATCATCACGCAATACGAATAACTCCAATGGGCGAATCTTTTAAGGACTTTTTATTTCAAAACATACAGTCTCGGTCACAGGTCTCGGTGGACAAAAACAAGAAACATAATGATTCATTTAGTACACTTTCTCTTGACTTCGCACCCAAGGCTAATGGGGGCAAAACAATTATTGCATGAGATCATCGCTTATCGTCAGGTCATTATTCTGAATTGAAATTTAATAAAATAATTATATCAATGTTTTGTGTTTACTAAAGATTTGTTATTTTTTTACGCAGAGGGGTTGTCAAATAGGGTCTGGCTGATAATAAGTGGTTATAATACTATGAGCTTAATATGGTCCCGGAGCTATATTTTGTCACATCATATTCATCCAAATTTCAATACAAGAGAAAGATGTGAGTTATATTACAATTGATACAACCGTTATTTTTTGCACTAGAATCGAATTCATTGTTACGTTTTGTAATAAGGCCCTAGACTACTACAGATGATTAGTACAATTGACTACAGTAGCTGATATACCTTACCATCACCTCCATCTACATCAGAACAAATTCGCGAACAAAACGCAGTGAAACATTCGTAATAACACGTTTTTAACAACAATGGCCATTTAAAATACCATAAAAAATCCTTCATGTCCTAATTGCGTTTTTATCTTCATCCGCGAAGCGTGACGCTGTCCAAATCTCACTAATGATGACAATGATTGTGAAAACCAAATTCAATTTACCACCCCCCAAATCCATAAAAGACTTTATGTCTATCGCGTTAAGGTCTATCGTAGTAAGAATAGAGTCAAACGTAACTTGGTAAAAATGACATGATATAGGCCAAGGAAATTAAGTTTGTAAATCTTGCGTGCTGATGATTTTCTTGGAAACTGATTTTCTGAGTGTATTAAGGATTGTGTTGTAATTTGTAACTGTTAGTATGTAGTTTTGCATTTTTTCAGTTAGAGTTAAAAGATTCACGTGCAATAAACTCATCTTGATCTTTCATAAGACCGTAGAATGAGATATTAGCCAGAATGTGCATATAATCTAGGCTTATCATCACCAGCCCGTGTCAATCTACTATTGAACATACATAGGCTTTTCCCATGGCACGCCACTGAGCTCAATCTTCAGCTCTCCTCCTCGAATCCCTACCCGCTGCCTTACGTATCATCATCGCCCCCTCTCATACAGGTTACCACGCGGTCTTTACTGTCAATCACAACCTCTGCCTATTTTTATGGCACAAATAGCTAAGAAATTATTTGAATTCTCTTCTAAAGCTCAGTAACTTTTGAAAATAATCTTTTCTGTAATGTCGAGCAATATTGTTATTGTGCATTTATTTGTATTTTCTGCCTTATTTTCCACATAGGTAACAAAGGTTATGACGAGACATTCAAATAACAATTATTTTTTATCAAAAAGACCTTGCAACTATTGTTGCATACAAAAGCGCATAATGTAGCATTGTTTATGCCAATTTGAATGCATTAGACTAATCGTCGCAGTTGTTTGGGACAATGATTCTTAAACTGCTTGTTATGTACCAAGAGTCAGAGCTGAAGCACACTGGCTATGGGATGTAGCCTCTGAGAAAGAAAATAGTCATGTTTTACTTTGATGCAAAATGTTAAAGCTCAAAAAAGTTAAGCTCTTTGCCTAATTCTAGTGTTGATTTGTCTTTTTTGCTTATAGATCTAGTCTGATTTTAAACTCGGAAGTTTTAAACTAGGCCCATACTATCCTGGTCTTTTAATAAATCCTACCTATCCTGGATAGATGGTTGTTACTCTTTCACGCGAAAACTAAAACAGATTTAGATGTAATTTCTAACACTCATCCTAACAAATATCACAAATACGAAAGTGACTTTGTTACGCTTTCACAGTAAAACGGCTGAACCGATATGGATGAAATTTGGTATGGAGATAGAAAGGACCTAGGAGATGGTTATAGGCTAGTTTTTATCCAGGTGTGTTAAGTAGTTTCTTCAGGATGAGCGCGGGAAACAGCGAGTAGTTTATATACTGGATTAACACTGGGAATATTTTTAACTCGATATAGACAGACTAATAGATCGATAGACCTAATTCGAAGAGCAAACAGATGAAGACGCCTACAGACACTAGTATGGACTATATTGTATAATAGCTTACCTTCTAAATACGCATAGACTTAGCAGTTCATATAGAACTTTGACTAACACTGGCTGTACTACAAACTCAATTATGTTGAGTTGTGATGTATGGTAATTAAAGTCGTCGTGGAAACTTCCTATGTAAAAACCTATGTATATAGCTTTTATTACATTAGAGGGCTTCCACACGACGACTTTTCGCAGCGACATAAATGACGTTAGACATCGCAATTGCACTTAATTCACGTGCATCTGTTTACGTACAAACCTATCTATCTATGACAGTGTTTTGAACTTCTACACGTCAGTCAAAAACCCAAAATAAAAACTCTAACAGTAACTCCATTCACTTTCAATTGTGTATATTTATATTTTCTTTTTTTTTTTGGGTTTCCCGCCAGTTTCTATTGCCTGTGACGTCATTGAGTAAGCCAAATAATTACACGTCTGTTTTTTGTACAGACGATGAGACATTATGATTCTTTTTATATATGCATAGCTAAGACTTATAATTTATTTGATATTTCCACACTTCAAAATTGGTAGATTTTTGACGGTAGAAATATTTGAGTAAATCGCGACAAAAAAAAAATTACACTAATCTATATATCTATTCTATATCTATACTTATAATAAATCTGTAGAGAGGTCAATTCTGTACATGAAATATATTTCCAAAATAACTATCAGGGGGTGATTAGGGATCGATACTGATGCCAAAAATGCAATCAGTAAAATTTTTGTCTGTCTGTCTGTCCGTCTGTCTGTCTGTCTGTCTGTCTGTATAAACTCTATAGAAACAAAAACTACTCGACGGATTTTAACGAAACTTGGTACTATTATTTATCATACTCCTGAGCTGGTTATAGTATACTTTTCATCACGATACAATCAATAGGAGCAGAGCAGTGAAGGGAAATGTTGTCATTTTGTTTAAAGGCGCTAATCTCAGGAACCGCTGGTCCGATTTAAATAATTCTTTCAGTGTTAGATAGTCCATTTATCGCGGAAGGCTATAGGCTATATATCATCACGCTAAGATCAATAGGAGCGGAGCACCACTATTCCACGCGGACGAAGTCGCTGGCAGAAGCTAGTTGATCATAAATCTTAAAATCGCAGCATAAAACTCTTCGTCTGTAACCGCCTTTAGTAATTGAGTTATGAATTATTAGTTGCTAGAATAATAATCACAGTGATAATGTGTGTCAATGAAGATAATATTGTACTCGATTTAAATTACGAGTCGATGTGTTTAACAGATGTATGTAATAACACTAATAACCTATTTATATAAAAGATTTTAATGTAATTTTATAAAGGTTTCTTTAGAAATATTAATAATGAAAGAAACTCTTTGTTTAACATATTATCTTAAGTTTAATGTGTGTCTCTTTGTGAGATGTAGTAATTATTATACAAATCACATGCATGGACTTCATTGATACTGCTATCAGATATTGTGATGTTTTTGTTGCGTCAAGTATGGCTATGGTAATAATTTAAAGCTGTTTATCTTACCATATTCAGAAGAAAATTGGTTAAAAAACGAAGGTATTGCATTTTGACAGTTTTGTTTTGGACGACTGCCTGATTAACTTATGTATCTAGAAGATTTTAAAATATCTGTTGAAGTACCATTTAAGAAATGCTTTAATTAATAAAATATTGTCATCTACATACATAATAGGTATATACCTACATTTCTTACGAAACTACCTATGCTATATAAAAAATTATTTGTGTAGGTATTCTACTTAATACATGCGTGGTATATAACCACAAATAATGTATTTGTTTTCTTCATATTTCTAGTCCTTAAAAAGCCACATAATAATCATGTACAGGCACACACTCTTTTGTGTTGTAATAAAAACGTTTGAACAGGGGATGATAATGATCACCACGCCTGAAGAAATTAAATAGCAAGAACCTTCCTTGCGTAAAAGCCTTCTCGGTTTGTACGGTTAGTAACAAGAGCTTTACTCTTCCACTGTGAAAAGATGCCTTAAAGTTTTCAAGCTGTAACTTAGGGTCAAGTTCACCAACAGATGGTTATATAATCGGCCCGTTAAACGAAAACATTTTTTAACCACGATGCTGGAATTTTCGTGGTGTCAACTTATTGTTCAACTCCAGCTTGGTGATCGACCGTTTTAGGAACAAAAACTCAAATGATAGATTATCCATGGTAAGGTAGAAGTTTGAATTTATGCTATAAATAGTTGTTTTTAGTTGATCGGACCGTTATCTTGTCGATGAACTTGAAATTAACTAGTATGTTAATTTATATATTGGATGAGAAGCGGCCTTTATTAAGCAGTGTTAAAGTCTTCCCCGTGGTTTTAACCAGTGTTTCTGAGGGCTTATTAACGCACGCAAATAAAAAATACCTATTACTTTTTCCAGGATCTTATCTAACTCTGTACAATTTTTTATACATATCAGTTAAGCAGTTTTAGCGTCAAAACGTAACAAACAAAAAAACTAATTTTCGCATTTAGAATATAGTTAAGTTCTGATTGGGTTTCCCGGGTTTTTATCGTCTACTTATTTATTTTAGCTTTTCCTTCGTTACTCGTCAAAATAACTGCGAATATAATATATCTAATATCACGGGTTCGCTTGTTTCCTACAGGCTTTTGTCTCCCTTCTAAGAGCATGACTCAACGTAGGGGAATTGGATACTCAATAACGTTTATAGATGTGAACAACCTGTCATTAGCTGTATAGTTTATTTCAAGCCCTTTGGTTGTTCTTTAGGTTGAGAGAGACCTTTGCTATTTAGCCATAGTTCACCCTCATCGACAGTAATTTTTAGTCCCATGTAGGCGAGCGATATTCAGACTCCGAGAAAAAAACATGAAAAAATCCTTTTGCTTCAACCAATCCTAAATTTTACCTATTATAAATGCAAATGTGTGTTTGTTTGTTTGTTACGCTTTCATGGTTAAAAGTTTGATCAGGTTTAGATGGAATTCTGCTGCATATAGGTATCCCGATGGAACGCTGATGACATTATAGGCTAGCGAATTATTAGAATTTTTTTCTTGCTGCGTGAAGTTCTATTAAAACCCGGGAATATATTTTTACAGTATGAAAGCCACAATATTTAATACTACTTATCAAGTTAATCACATAACTTATATCACAGACAAGGAGCATGACTCAATAGCTTAGCTTTTCAAGCTGATGAAATTTTCGAAACGATGTCACTGCCCATACCCTACTTTGTAACTACTGCAATAAGGTTGGTTTTCTTTCAGCAAATAAAATACTGATGAAACGAACTTGTTCTTTTGCGTTGATGATTCATCACTGATCATTGTGGGTGTGGCTTTAATGAGTTGAATTTTGATATAAGAATTGGCAATGGAAGTGTGATTCTTAGAAGTAATATTGTTTGCGGTTACATAAATTATATAACTAGGAGATCAAAATTAATAGTTTATTTTAATTAAATTGCTTTATAATTGAGTAGCTGTTTCCCGCAGTTTCTAGCATATCTGCTTTAAGTAACCTATGTGTTAATCAATCATTCAATGCTCATACCTTCTCTGTGTGAGAAGAGGCCTGTGCCCAGCAGTGGGACAATATATAGGCTGATGATGATGATGTGTTAATCCAGGTCATAATTTATATTCTAGGGGCTGCGGGACGTTCGAAAGAGATACAGCGCCCCCCGGAATACAAAGGACTGAGGAAGGAACATGGATGGGTTTTAGTCAGTAAGATTCTGATAAACCCACCCGCTCCACCTACGGCGGGAGGGGTCAATTGATGATTTCCCATACGAAAAAAAAGGTCATAAACTAGTAATAAATATCTGAAAAACGAGTAGGGAAAAATCCCTTAAAAAAATATAGTTTTTCACAAGTGGTTCAAGCTAGATCAACTGGTCCTGTGCTCGTTAAATTATTCGAAATGTCATATGCACGTAAAAAAAAACTAGTTTCATCATTTAGGCATAGAAATTAACACTACAACACTAAATTGGCAAACAGGTTAATGAATCATAGAGTGATATTGAATTTGGCGGACGTGACCCGAATACTAATGTGACCGTTGGCACTGACATAACCGGTATGGTTGTAAAAAAAGGTAAACAATGACTCATTTTAGCATTAGTTGGGTTGGCAACAAGATTTCGGATGGAATGAGCAAACACTATGCAATATCGTTGAGATTTATGCCTATTTTAATCGCTGGATACATATTGAGACTCAGCTGCTATTTCTTCTTATCGTGTGGACTGCAGGTGTTACTAACCTAACAAGCACTAGTGTCAGAGTTTTCTCAAATCCGCCTGACGGACTCTGACATAGAATTGTAACAACTGCTGTCAAGATAGCAGCCGGGGCGACGGCTTAGCGTGTCCTCCCAGGCACGTCAAACTCCACCAACTTCCTGACTCTGAGCTGCTTATTGTGAAAAAATTACAAAGCAATTTCGGCCCGACCCAGGAAAAATCCGAGACCCCGTTTACAGCAATCGAGTTATACGACCACAAGACCAACGAGGCAGTCTCAGGTGCTAATGGAAAATCTAAAAAAAAAAATACAGAGAAATATTTTGATCGCCTGCATAAATTATCACTAATATTATAAATGTTCAACTAATTGAGCTGAAATTGGGTATGGTGATAATGGGACCCTGGAGATTTACCCCTCTTTTCTGTGAAGTAGTTTCCTAAAGATACAATAAGTAATTAGTAAATTGTTTAAAATAAAAAAAAAAACATAATGATCTCTTCTATGATACCCATATTAAGTAAATGAGACTTCAAAGCATATGTCAACGTCCGATGTCTTGTTTAAATATACTTAAAAAGAGAGAGAGAGGACCACTTTTTGTCTGTTTGTCATGATATATTTGTTCGGTAACTGCGCTGTTTGATGGGGACATACTAAATTGTTTAATTAAGGCTCCATTTGTCCACCTGTTACAATTTGTTGTATTTATTTGGATAGTTTCAATATCGTAAAGGGCCATCAGAAATCATTTTATATTTGTGATTGGTATAGTTGATGTCATTAGTCAAAATTATTGAGATATCAAACAAGATTGATACTACGGTCAGTCTTGCTTGATAATAGTCAAATCCGAGGTCAGAACCATCTCTTTGCTCGGAATTAAACCCCATTTTGGGCACAGGTATGAATTTGTCAGAAAGAAATTCCAGTTTAGCAATCAATTGCTGATAAAAACTACTTCAAAATTACAGCTACACCTTTGCCTATTTTATTCAGTAAATACAGGCGGCATTGATACTATATTAAGATAGTTATAATTTAATTTGCAATGGGTATTCTATTTAGAAATAATAATCATAAGACAAAGCTGTAATGTACAAAATTTCAGCTATTTCTATTTATTAATAACAACACTGTCAAAGGGTATAATTTAAACAATAAAATACAATATTTTACCTAACTTTGACAAAGCTCTAATTTCACAATAAACCTCTAAAAAGGCCACCAAACAATTTCATCAAACGCAACACTAATAAAAGTATGATTAAAATTTAGAGCAACACAGAGCAAAATAATTGGGATGCATTATGAAATATTTTGTTCACAAAATTAATTATTAATTAACGTTTGTCAACCACAATGTTTGGGACAAAAAGGTGTATTTGGAGTTTTAATTGTTTTCACCATGTGGGGTTTCATTAGGGACTAATTGTGTGAAGTATGTATGTCCTTATTTGAGGCTCTTTTTGTATTACATTCGTACCTTTAAGAGTACCCTTGCAGTTTTAATTTATTGGATAGCATCAAAGAAATGTTGGAGAAAAAAAAACCCGTTGTAATTTGATTAAAGTACCTAATTTAAGTCTAATTCGTTTTCTTTTTTCAAACACAGGAACTTCTTAGTTGTTCTCGCAAATGGTATGGCTACTCAGTGAATGTCTGAGGTAGTACAATGCCAAGGATACCGTGGCGAAGGTTGTTTATGATTTGGTTATATTTTCAAACCAGACAAAGCAAAAACTTGAAAGTATGACATATATTCAGATTCAAGAAACGAATCAATAACATAGGACTTAGACTATATAAGTTAAAACTCCAAAAAAATTGTTTCTATAGATCAAATTTTAATCCAATAATTGTTAGACACGCTATCTTTCAAATCAGTATCATGTGAACATGACTCACTCGCAAGTTCCGCTAGAAGATTTTTTGATGAGATGAATGAGAGCGTAAAGTCTGAAGAAAGAATAACGCACTGCGCAAGCGTGATGATCAATGATTGCTTCCTTTGTATTTGAAAAGCCTTTGTCATATATAATCAGAAACAGTACAGCTTCATCTTGAAAAATATAATATGGTAAGGGTGTTGAAGAGGTAAAATTGTATGTGTGAGGAAAGCCAAGGAACTATTTATCCAATTCTTAAGACTAACGGCCGTTTTCTATATTCAATCGCAATCCTTAATTTTCTATCCGAAATGGATATTTCAATCCATTTCTTACTATTAGCATTTCAATAACCAACCGTCGGCACGGTATAGCGATCTATTTTTAAATCCATCTTTGGGAGGACGGATTGGCATATTTAGATTGATATTTGTATGAAAGTGACAGATATGCGTTTTCTATAACCTATCTTCGAATTTGACAAATATATTTTTGACATTACCGATTGTTGTGCTAAGCATAGTGTGAAGTATTGTAAAAATGGTATTCACACGACCGAGTCGACGTCGATATTTTTATTATTACAATAAGTTTAGGCAACAATAGTACCTAACGAAATAAAATACCTAACAATTCTAAAACATTTCAACACAGCAGTTCCAGTTCAAACTGTACCCATACAATTCGCCCAATAGATACCAAACTCGATAACTGAACAGTTAAACTAACCAGATGCAATCAACTGTACTGCAGTTTCATTGCAGCCGAAGTTTCGGTTCGCTGATTAAATTTGCAGTTTGAAGTAAGGTGAACCGTGCGAGTTAGTAATTAGAGTAGTCCCAGTAGGGGGACTGGATGAAGACAGCTCGTGTAGTACTGTATGATAATCAGAAAGTTTGGAAGAGGATAATAAAGTGTATGAAATATAAGGAGACTGAAGGAGCTCGTGGCTAAGTAACAGCCGCACGGGTCGATCAATCAAAGGTTGCAACACTTGGAGCGGTCGGTTTGTGGATGGGGCCGGATGACCATTTGTGACATAACGAAACTCTTCCGTGCCTCGGAAAGCACGTTTAGCTATTGGTCCCGGCTGTCATTTATATACCTTTGACAGTCATTACGGGTATTTAGAAGCCAGAAACTCTGACCACCAGTCTTACCAAGGGGTATTGTGTCATCCGGTAAATCTGTGTTGTGGAGGTCAGGTAAGCAGTCGCTCCATATAAAAAAAAATACTTGGCACTCAGCTACATCCGGTTGGCTGGACGCCGACCCCACCATAGTTAGGAAAAGGCTTGGCAGATAACGATGATGGAAGTTGAGGAAACTGCTGCTTGAGCAAGATGATGCTGACTTGTAACCTGGCATGTACTGGGTAATAATAATCTCTCCAGACCGACTTCGATCACAGCAGCCAATCTGAGTGAAGACTAGCCAGGTACGCAGGAGATATTATAACACAAGCACTTGCGCAGACACAAGTGCACTCTCTATTCCCTCACTATCATAGTCCGGACGCGGACCGGGGGACCGGACCGGACGACCGGGGACAAATCAGACGCAGGACCGACTGCCTTACGTTGCCTCCGAGGCACGGAGGGGTCTCGCTATGTTCAGAAAACGGTTACCCGTCCATGGACTCACCGCGGCTTTAACCTTGCTAATCTATCCATTCGCATGACTGTTACTTAACTACGTACCCCTAATTATTTTTTTATTATATTTATTAGCTGTTTCCCGCGGTTTCACCCACATCCCGAGGGAACTACTTAGCGCACCCGGGTAAAAAGTAGTCCATCATAGTATCGGTCCAGTAGTTTTGGCGTGAAAGCGTAACAGACAGACAGACAGAGTTACTTTCGCATTTATAATATTAGTAAGGATAGTAAGGATTGAAAAAAGAGTTCCTTGAAATAAAAAAATATGCCTTAATGGTCGTAAAACGTTTTCTATATCTATCGATGTAGACAATGTAATTTCATATTTTTTTCTTCTGAAGTCCCAATAAAAGTCCAATCAATAAAAGTCTCGATACGCTTAATGACGATTCAATTAACAGTGATATTAAAACTTCTTAACTTTAATTCCCGACCTACCACAAAGCCAAGCCAACCGTGTCATTGTAACAAAAAGTGTAATTAATTCAAATTCATCATTGTCACAGCCACACGCATTATGACAGTCATCTAAGAATTGGTCAAGTGTGAATTGGGTCTGAATTAAATCCATCTTTTATTATTTGATTGCATAAAGATGACAGATAATGTCCTAAAGGTTAAAATAATATAAAAGACTAGTCAGATGACAATAAAAAGGTATATATATATCTTAGTGGTTTTTGGCTGCTATTTAATATAAATAATCTTGTATTTATTGTAAAAATGGTAAATAAATAAATAAAAAAAAATATAAAAATAAATTAACAGACCTGTCTGTACATTGTACGAGTACATATTGAAGAAAAACCAAAATATGGAGGTCTTTATTAGACCAACAGAAGCGAAAACTACAATCATTAGATTTATTGTTTGTCTGTCTATTAGTATGTTTGTACATGCATCACGCAAAAACGTCTAAATAGATCAAAGGATTTTTTAATCATGGTATATAAGACCACGCAGCCAGAGTCGCTGGCACGACTAGTGTAGGAATATTCAAGAATCTAAGTATAAGCCTCCAAATTAAAGTTTTTTTTTAATGAACAAAACTCCAACTTGACAAACCAATTCAATACAGTTAATAAATAAAGAAAATCATAGATTACAGCATAAAGCAATCACAATCACAATAGACGACATTTCAAGATTAATACTGGTCATTTTGACCATATTAACTATACTAGTCAACCTTAAAATGTAAAACCAACATACATTATACCATCACAAAACAAAATGATCAATACAAAATGTTTGAAAGAAATACTTTTACAGCCGCAAAATGTAATTGTAGGTTCTCACAATTCAAAGGTCCTAATTATAATTTGAATCGTTTAGGAGTTAAATATTTTCGGCGTTAAATAGACAAAAAAATGTTTGAAGACATCGTCTCGTGTTTGGTCAACAGAGCGGAAGAATAGGAAATCTATTGACTGGTGTGTTCTGTGAGATATTTTCAGAACGATTGTTAAGAAAATTAAGTACCTACAATCATTATCTATTTATTCAATAATATGCTTTGTCCTGAATGACTGACTGACTTTCAAAGCCTAAACCACTGATCGTAGAGACCTGAAATTTGGAGGATGTGTTCTTTATATGACGCAAGCATCCGATAAGGAAGGATTTTCTAAATTCTATCCCTTAGGGGTGAAAAAGGAGGGCAAAGTTTATATGAAACTCTACCATTTTTAATTTGAATTCGTATAGGCCACGCGGACGAAGCCACTGGCGGAAAGCTAGTTACAATATAAACGACAAAAAAGGTAACCGTCGCATTTAAATTGCTCTTCCACAATATTGCCAAAACGTGCGTTGAACCCGTTGAAAAATTCTATAATGACTATACCTAAAAATAATGAACTTCATAAATTTTAAAGAGGCTCTCTTAAAACAGAAAGTAAGCAGAGATCGAAGTATTTTTATTATTAACAAAGTAATACACTTGGTATATCTTATTGTAAGCCTCAATGGAATTCTAATGGCAACACGCTTACAAAATTAATATTCAAAGCGCATCCTTTACTTCCTATCCGATTCTTGCGAATGAATCACTCCAAGATGAAGGACATCATGATAGAGAAAACAAAAGCTCTTTAATTTAAATAAAAATCATTTTGACATATTCTCATGTAGCAAGACAGAAAAAAATAAAACTTAAAATAGCTAAAAAAAAACATAAATAGAAAACTACTAACTAATACAGGATGTTTTCCTTCACCATTAGTGGTATCTAAAGTACATAATAATATGACTTTAGAAAAGTCACTTGCCATTATTCAACTCCATGCTCTCGTAAATGAGATGCCTTAATCACTAGGCCTCTCCGACTTTCCTAGCATAAACAATTCAGTTACAAAGTCATGTTTATATTTTAAAAAATATCCAGGTACCATTACCTACCATACCTTCTTCCAGATCTTCATACCATGGAGGTATGAAGATCATACCTCCATGGTATGATCTTCATAGGTTACTAAACCAATTTCAGAAATTAAGAGAATCGTAAGTAGTTTTTCTCTTTTCTCTAACTATCTTCTACATATAAAATTTATATGTAAACATTTAATGTTTAAAAGTAAATTAATACAAAAGACAGTAGTGTAATGACAAGCATTGAAAGTTACTCTTGGATTGCACTGGGTGTACATGCGCGAACTTGTTTCAACTACTTTAAAATCTTGTCAAGGTATGTACCCGGCGACTATAGGTACCAAAATACTTAACAACCATGTGTAGAATAATTTTAAAATTTAATCTAGTTACATCAGTTCTGATCTAGCAAGATAAAGCTAGAAAAATAATTATACATTCACAAGGCGTCTCCATGGTTTCCCTAGCTCGTTCGCGCGGATGACTCACTCGCAGAAGTAGGACGGTGGTGGCCACCGCTTTAGAAAAAAACGTACACCTTATCTGTTGCATCAGATTGTATACAGGCTGTTCCTGTCTGGAGGTTTATACTATTTCCGTATTATTATTTTGATTAAATTTTGTGAGCTTCACAAAATAAATAATTTAAATTTATCTATATTTAAGCACTAGCTTTTTCCCGCGGTTTCACCCGCGTTCCTTGGAAACTACTTTAAGCACCCGGATAAAAAGTACCCTTAAACCTTCTCCAGTATACCCTGTATCTTCGTACCAAATTATATCTAATAGCTTCTGCCCGCGACTTTGTCCGCGTGGAATAGTGGTGCTCCGCTCCTATTGGTTTTAGCGTGATGAAATATAGCCTATAGCCTTCTTCAATAAATGGGCTATCTAACACTGAAAGAATTTTCAAATCGGACCAGTAGTTCCTGAGATTAGTAGCGTACGCAAAAAAAGTTGATTGATGAATTGAAAAGATGGTTGATTTCTTACACCTTGTGTCCGAAAAACCCAAATATCTTACGGAACCCTATTTTTTTTCAAAATAAAATTAGCCTATGTTACTCGTGGATAATGTAGCTTTCGAATGGTGAAAGAATTTTTTAATCGGTCCAGTAGTTTTTGAGCCTATTCATTACAAACAAACAAAGTTTTCCTCTTTATAATATTACTAGCTTTCGTCCGCGGCTTCGCCCGCGTGGACAATTTTTTTACACTTTGGGTTACTTTATTCAAGTTTTAGTAGGGAACCCTAGTTATTTCTAGAAATAAATATAGCCTATGTTACTCGTGGATAATGTAGCTTTCGAATGGTGAAAGAATTTTTTAAATCGGTCCAGTAGTTTTTGAGCCTATTCATTACAAACAAACAAACAAACAAAGTTTTCCTCTTTATAATATTAGTGTAGATTAGTGTAGATGATGCATCATTAGTAGTCACAATCAGTTCTGGATAGCGATTATCTGTTACCTACGTATCGGTAATTATCGGTAACTTATCTGTAGCCAGTGAAACTGGATATTAGAATATTTTAATTTTTATGCTGTCCGTGCCTGAGATATAGACCATTAAAGACTATTGGTGTTTAACCACATCCATTATGCTGTAAAATGGCATCTTCGGAGAAAACGATTTTTTTCTAAATTTCCCTCATATTTGAACATTGTTTTCGGCAACTGGGAACACACCCAGATCGCGAGATACTACTAAATAAAAAATTACACATGGACGAATCTAAAAGCACAAAATATACTTAAATAACCAATAAAATCTCAAATTAAAATAGAGAAGAGCAATGCTTGCACCTTGATTGAACTGTTTTATTTTTCTTAAACTAACATGTACATCGCTACACAAGCCCTAATAGTTGTATTGATACCCCAGACAGCTTCAATAAAGCTAACAGCTCAACACATACAGTATCTGAGCTAATCTAAAGCCCCGTACACATTGTCTAGACACAAGTCTGTCTGTGTCAACTTTGTGTGTTGTGTTTGACAACCTCGTAAAGATCTGTGCTAGAAATGTTGATTTAAGAACTAATCATGTTTAAGTTTTAGGATTGAAGAAGTTAATTTGATCGTTTATCGATAAATTTGAGGTCAACTGAACTTTTGCGTTTTTATAATTTGTCACTTCTACATGTTATCGCAGCATTCACAGTACTCAAATACAAAGCACAGTTTTCTTTTATTATATATTTTTTTCTTTCCCTTTAAGCCATCCCTTGTTAAATTCATTACTTGCCTACTTATTATAACAAAAAAAAGGGACCCAAATATAAAAATAACACCTGTTTTTTTGTTTGCTCATATTTTTAAATATCTGATAAATTTTATACTAAGTACATAGATGAATTAGTTAAAAATATAAAGATTAAAAAAATTAAGAATTTCACATAAAAAATAATGTCTGATCGAAATTTGAAACACCCCTGTAAAGCCGGTGCGCCTGCGCCGATGACTCACATCCCGATCGTCAAACACTCTCACGACAAAAGCATAGTGAAAAATAAATACCAACGAATTTGAACGGCAACTTACGAGCATGTTTGAGTACTGACATTTATAATATGAGTATGTTAATAAGATAAATATTACCTTTGTATTTGTATAAATGAGGTTGTAAAGAAATAATTTATAGAAGGTTCTATTATAATTATAGATGACGGCTTTCTTTTTTTTTCGGATGGGAAATCATCAAATGACTCCCGCCGTGAGTGGGGCGGGAGTATCAGACTCTTACTGACTAAAACCCATCCTTGTACTTTCCTCTCTTTGTATTCCGGGGGCGCGGTATCTCTTTCGAACGTCCCGCAGCGACGGATACCGGCTTCCTGATAAAACATTTTTACGCATCCAAATAAAAACTATCCCATGTCATTCCGCAAGTTTCTGTCTATCTCTATACCAAATTTTATCCTTATTGTTTTAGCCGTGTGAAAGAGTAACAGACAGACAAACAGACAGTATCCGGCAACTCTTACGAAATCCAACGGCCCTTGGCAAGAGGCCTGCCCCTATTACATAGAATTTAAACAATACTGAGGAAATGTGGATAAGCTATGTATGGGTACATCCAGGCGATATGAGGTGAATGTATGCTGAATTATAAATATGACTTCAAAAATGAAAACATAATTCGATACTAAATCTTCGATCTATACATATAAAATCGTATGGCCAAGAGTCGTGGTGGCCAAGTGGTTAAGGCACATGCCTCTCGTGTACGAGTATGCCGGTTCGGAACCTGGCAAGTACCAATGTGACTTTTCTAAAGTCATATGATCTCCTGTAAATGAAATTAATTCTATTTTATTATACAGAAATATTAAGCTTTTTTGTAAATGCTGTGTACTTCTATAAGTGGCAAGTCTACCATAATCCATAAAATTGTTAATATAATTATAATGTGTATGTTTAGTAGATAAGTCGTTGAAGTACCTTAAATAAATAAATAAATAAATAAATAAATATGTTTTTTCTAAGTATATCTTAGACGTCACTGACTAACGGTGAAGGAAAACATCGTGAGGAAACCTGGACTTAAAAAGTCTGAAATCGCCAATCCGCCTTGAGCAAGCGTGGTGATCAATGCTCATCCCTTCTCTGTATGAGAAGAGGCCTGTGCCCAGCAGTGGTGATGATACATATACAATGCTTTGTCCTGAATGACTGATGGATCAACACACAGCCTAAACCGCTGATCGTAGAGACCTGAAACTTGGAGGGTGTTCTTTGTATGACGTAGGCACCCGATAAGAAAGGATTTTCTGATTTTTTTTCTCTAAGGGGATGAAAATGGGGGCAAAGTTTGTATGAAATTCTGTCATTTTTAATTTGAATTCGTATAGCCCACGTAGGCGAAGCTGTTGGTGGAAAGCTAGTCATCCTGTTATAAATCTTAACTAATATTATAAATGTTTGAGGTGAGTTTGTTTAGATCTATTTATTTGTTTGTTACGCTTTCACGTTTCGCGGTAAAACGACTAAATCGATTTGGATGAAATTTGGAGATGCTTATAAGCTCTTTATCCGCGAGCTCTCGAGACGTGGATAAAAACGCGGGAAACAGCTAGTAGGTCAAAATTTACTCACTTTTTTGCTAGCTTTAAAAATGGTAGCTTTTATAGTCAGTGAGACGTCATTTTCAATTTTATTTTCGTCACTAAAAGTTCTTACTATAGCTTCCATTATTGTCTAAAAAACATTAACTTTTTAATCGTCAATTTCACAGTAAAACCCATTGATTCTAACATTGTATTTTATTTATCTTCATAGTCCAAAAAAATACGATACAGTAATACATCATTACAAAATTTTATTTGAAACTAGCTGCCCCGCGCGACTTCGTTCCCGTGGTATGCAACTCCTACCCAACTCCTACCCAACTCCTACCCAACTCCTACCCAACTCCTACCCAACTCCTACCCAACTCCTACCCAACTCCTACCCAACTCCTACCCAACTCCTACCCAACTCCTACCCAACTCCTACCCAACTCCTACCCAACTCCTACCCAACTCCTACCCAACTCCTACCCAACTCCTACCCAACTCCTACCCAACTCCTACCCAACTCCTACCCAACTCCTACCCAACTCCTACCCAACTCCTACCCAACTCCTACCCAACTCCTACCCAACTCCTACCCAACTCCTACCCAACTCCTACCCAACTCCTACCCAACTCCTACCCAACTCCTACCCAACTCCTACCCAACTCCTACCCAACTCCTACCCAACTCCTACCCAACTCCTACCCAACTCCTACCCAACTCCTACCCAACTCCTACCCAACTCCTACCCAACTCCTACCCAACTCCTACCCAACTCCTACCCAACTCCTACCCAACTCCTACCCAACTCCTACCCAACTCCTACCCAACTCCTACCCAACTCCTACCCAACTCCTACCCAACTCCTACCCAACTCCTACCCAACTCCTACCCAACTCCTACCCAACTCCTACCCAACTCCTACCCAACTCCTACCCAACTCCTACCCAACTCCTACCCAACTCCTACCCAACTCCTACCCAACTCCTACCTTTTTTCTTTTTTTTTATCCTATGTCCTTTTCCTGGTTCCAAGCTGCCTCCCCTCCAATTTTCAGCCAAATCGGTTCAGCCGTTCTCGAGTTATAAGTGGTGTAACTAACACGACTTTCTTTTATATATATAGATAACGGTTTAGACCGTGACGTTTAGAATGTTGCCCTATTTAACGATTCAAAATGTCAACGGACAATAGTGTTTCCAGTTTTATGTGTTGTAAATCAAAAGCGCCATAAATTTAGTTTCGACTCGTTATTTATTAGCGTTTTATGATGAGAAAACGTTTAAAGATTGTACTTTTTGTGTCAATTATTGAATTTTAAAAGGGCTTAAGTGAATGAATGGTTGAACAAGTGAGTAGGGTACCTGGGCCCCCTAGAGAAGGCATGAGCTTTGATCACCACGCTTGCTTGAGGCGGATTAGCGATTTCAACTTTTAATCTAGGATTTTTTTCCTTTACCGTTAGTCAGTTGTGTCTAAGATATACGTGTCAAAGAGATACATCACCTTAACTACTAGGCCATCATGAACCATTTCAGATTTGCTGATAAATAAATAATCTAAAACTATCTACTAAAGCTTCTTAACAAGAACATAAATACATATAATGGAGCTTGCAGATCCTATTACCCAGAACTTAATCGATAAGCGTATACCAACCCTCTTATCGAGTAAGTCTAAATATTGACAATAAAAATCGATATGTTATTCTCATTAGCCCAGTTCGTTGGCCACGCTCTAAAACAAAGATCACACTGGATACGTTACGAAACACTTAGTTTACAAATGAGTTGAAATATACCTACTGTTTGCTGAAGATAACAGGGGTGGGTGGTTTGAGTTATAGACGTTAGCGATTAAATACTGCAGTTGGATGAGATTGGAGTACCTTTGAGATAGATAAGCAAAGACCTGTATATTTCTAGAAGTGGGAGAATTTGGCTATAAATAGACGTTAATGGAGTTAAAATAAAAGCAGTTTAATTCAAGAGCTTTGATTGATTTTGTCTGGGTATTTTTATTGTTAAATACAATTTGAAGACAATATGTCTAATTTTTTATTGGATATAATGTAATATTGTTGCTGTCGTTTATCTGTATTTCTTATTTAAAATGATATTTCCGGTAAAGAAAACTGCGTTATGATCATCGAACCTAAAATTTGTAATACAAGATTAGATTCATCCAATACAATAATATTATATAAATTTATTTTTAAATTGTACGTCAATTAAATTCGAGACATAATAACTAAGGGGGTTGTTCGAAAGAGTTACCCTGGAACGCAAAGAGCGAAGAAAGTAAGATGGATGGTCAGTAAGAGTCTCACAGTTCCTCCCACTCCATCCACAGTGGGAGGAGTCATTTGATGTTAACCCATCCATAAAAAAATTTAAAAAAAAAAGTTTCATGAAAATAAAATTCAACTCAACTATTTTTTTTTTCATTTCAAATACGTAGGTCTTTGCAGGCGCTTATGATACGTCAAACTAGTTGCACGGTTCCAAGGAGTGGGTCTTATGGAGAAGAACCGGCAAGAAACTCCATAGACACTCTTTTCAAAAAGAAATGTTTCCAATAGCCTTTTTACAGATTAATAAATAAATTAAATAGTTTGTGACTTGTACCACAACACCTCAGATAAAAAGTATGAGCCAACACGAAATTTTAATAATAACTTCTTTGTACAAGTTAACAGCTTTTGAGCTTTTATGGCAACATCTATCCGTGTTAATCGTGTTGTAAATGATAAGGGACCAGTTGGGGTCTTTGTTCTATGGTTTATTGACACATCGATGTATGGTGATGATTCATTAGTTGCATTGAACTTGGTTTCAAGAATGGAAGAAAATTGTAGCTATTAGTTGTACGTGGAATTAAGGGGTTACGGTTGAAATGGGGAAAAAGTGGTGTGTTTTGTTTCTAGTGGTACAGTTCCTTTGTAAAGCTGCTCTCAGACTAGGAAATAATATATAGCATATATAGCTCATAGAACAACAATATCGCGCACCATACATAGCCAATCTGAGTGCGCGAAGTAGTTCTCTCAGGATATAAATATGCAGTATTTCTTCTTAAATAACTGAAACAACATGAAATAAGTAGTCAATGGCCGCGATTCTCGTGACACCATCTAAATTAAATTTAGTCTATAATTCTCTCTTTCCATCAACAAATATAAGAAAGGGATAGCAAACTTTTAACACCTGTCAAATTAGAAAAAAATAGTTTTCCATACACAAATTAAACATCACGACGTAACATCTCGACAAAATTAACAAACCTGTACGAACAAAATGTCATCTGTCATTTAATTTGACAGCACTGAATTACTTGCTATCCTCTTCTTGTATTTCGCATTAGAAAAAGAGCATGATATTTTAAAATTAGTTTAGTCGTGTGTAAGTCAGAATCGGCACCAATATTACTTATCTACAGATACACACGCAAATCGAGGAGCTCGTGGCTAAGTAATAGCCGCACGGTTCGACCGATCAAAGGTTAAGCTGCGCTTGGCGCGGTCGGTCCGTGGATGGGTGACCATCTTTGTCATAGCGAGACTCCTCCGTGCCTCGGAAAGCACGTTAAGCTGTTGGTCCCGGTTGTCATTTGTAGATCTTTGACAGCCGTTACGGGTAGTCAGAAGCCAGAAAGTCTGACAACCAGTCTTACCAAACGGTATCATGTTACCCGGTAACTGGGTTGTGGACGTCAGATAGGCAGTCGCTCCATGTAAAACACTGGTACTCAGCTGCATCCGGTTTAGACTGGAAGCCGACCCCAACATAGTTGGGAAAAAGCTAGGCAGATGATGATGACACACGCAATTTATCCACATCGTTCAATTCAAAGTTCACCATCAAAATGCCTCTTTACCATAATTTGCTCGTGATAGATTAATCTTGACCTTTCCATTCCTTCGGTTTTGCATTCCGCATCTGGTTAGTCATCCTTTCCTTTGGTATTAACTCTGATTCATAGGAGTTTAACCTCTTTGATTTTTCATTGAAACCAATAGCTAGATGCCGAAGATCTCAGGACTTGTATGTTGCGTAAGTATGTCTTACACAATATTTAGTTTAATAAATTAATTAAATATGTAACGATGATAAAAATTGAACATAATTGTTCCGGGTCTAAGTTTCTATTACAAAAGCTGAATAAAGATTATAACACTATGTTACTTAGGTAATGGATTAGTGTATATCCTAACAAATATACCGTCTTAAGTACTTATAAAAAAACTGAAGTTAAACAATTTCTTACCTAATCCTTTCTTAATGTCGTAATCCAGGATTAAGCTACTAACTTAAGTTCGGATTAACGCTAAACAGCGTTAGTGAGTGAGATTTTGGATAAATCTGCTAAGCAGCAGAATAAAAATTAATCCGACTTTATAATTATGTAAGACGGATGTGTAAGTATAGTTTTATTTAGTCTCACGGTAAAACAGCAAAACTGATTCAGATGAAATTAAGTATAGAGATAGATGAGACCTTGGAGACGGTTGTAGGTTTTTAGGGTTCCGTAGTCCGACAAGGAACTCTTATAGTTTCGCCATGTCCGTCTGTCTGTCTGTCTGTCCGCGGCATAGCTCCGAGGTTCTTGTTACTAGGAAGCTGAAATTTAGTATGGATATGTATATTGATCACTCCAAAAAAGTGGTAAAATAAAATATTGAAAAATATTTTTTTTGAGGGTAGCTCCCAAACACGTAAAGTGGGGATGAATATTTTTTTTCTCGCGTACCCCTCCGTGTGGGGTATCGTTAGATAGGTCTTCTAAAAATATTATGGGTGTGTCCAGACCATTTTTCGGTTAAGCGAGCCATTTGCGAAATATCTAGATTTTAAGTGAAAATTTTTGTTCGATACGAGTTACCCCCCTTATAACTTTTGAATGGCTGTACCTAGAAATGTGAAAAATACCACAGACGTACCACATGTAATGAACTTACAAGGAAATTTATCACGGCTAAGTAGGCTTAACCGTTTACAGAGTTATAGTCAACTAACTAAGACCTACTACGGAACCCTACTGCGCGTGGCCCGACACGCACTTGGCCGATTTTTATTCCATTGCGATAAGTAGTTCCATTGGGACGCAGGTGAAGCCGCGGTAAACAGCTTATATGAGAATATTTAAAGTCATTTTTTGAACCGATAAGGAAGTCTTTAAGTATCCTAAAATATCTTGTTGAAAATACATAAAAATACAAACATAATTACTAAAAGTGTTTTGAAAGTCTAATTACGAAATCTAATAGATCATTTGGGTACATTATTTATGATTCATAATAGCCTATTGTTTCATTTTACTAGTAATTAGCATATATTATTATGCCATTATGGGAATGAGTGTTAGCACAGTGATCATAATTTTAAAAGATTGTTCAAGTTTAAAATTACAGGTTTTTGTCTAAAACTTGTTTTAATTAGTGTTAAAAGTGATTGGCAGATTAACAAACATCATGAACATTAATTAACCTATTAGTAAACTGTAAAATCTATATCATCATTATCTGCTTAGTCTTTTCCCGACATTTTTGTAGTCGGTTTTAATATTTTATTTTCAGAAATTCATTTTAAATTGAAATAAATAAACCATTAAAATAAGGACTTGATTTTTGTCACAATGGTCGTTTAAGTATATTTTGTGTATTGGGTTCTATGTGAAAGGTGTTAGTCAAAAGCTTAAAATAGTAATAAATTTTAGAATTATAAAAAAAATAAGAATCTGCCTATTCTTTGTGAGAAGAGGGTATTGTCTAGAAGTGTTTGTTATAGGCGATGATTGCGATACATCATTATCTGCCTAGCCTTTTCCCAACTATGTTGGGGTCAGCTTCCAGTCTAAACCGGATGCAGCTGAATTCCAGTGGTTTACATGGAGCGTCTACCTATCTGAACTCCACAACCCAGTTACCGGGTAACACGATACCGCTTGGTAAGACTGGTTGTCAGACTTTCTGGCTTCTGACTACCTGTAACGACTGAATAACCGGGACCAATAGTTTAACGTGCTTTCCGAGGCACGGAGGAGTCTCACTATGATATGGATGGTCACCCATCCCGGGACCGACCGCGCCAAGCGCAGCTTAAACTTTGATCGGTCGAACCGTGCGGCCGTTACTTAGCCATGAGCTCTTCCGTTACATAATGATGCGATATATTGTTTTTTCTTTCTTTTACACATAAAATAAAGGTTACTTAAATATTATTGTTTCTTGAACATAATATAAGTACATAAATTTTCCATGTAACATGCCCGCATCCGCATGACTGATTCACGTAGAATGACCTTCATGAAAAACAATGACGAGCACTGACATGGTTCCTATATATTTATGGAAATTATGTCTACACTTATGCGACCTCGTCACATTGTGCGGGATCACAACTTGTAATAACTGATGTAGAAATGTGATGTACGACCGTGTATCTTTGACCTAACTGTTCGTAAGCAATAGTAAAAATAAAAAATATGAAATCTAATGAAACACTCTTTATAAAGTTACAAAAGATAATTCCTAAAACATTCATACTTATTTCACCATCTTTTAATTAATTTTAATGAAATTGGTAAAACTATCTTCCCTACCACACTTTCCTATTTGTTAAATAGCAAAGTACCTTATAGACTAGTACCAGTATCAATACACACTCCAGATAAGTACTGGTTAAACTTAACTGTTAGATGTCGAATATAGATGTCGGTGTAATTAGCTTTGTCTTTAGGATAGCACTAAATCGGTAATGTATTTTTTTAAATTACACTTTACGACTGTGGTCAAATCAAATCACGCCCCACATTTGCTTGTTGGTTGCTACTAATAATGTAAAAGCGAAATTTGTGAGGTCAATCCCGATAAGAGCCAGGCCGTTCTCTTCTCGAGACGCACTCGCAATACCGGCTCCACCCCACCCCTCAAACAGATCGAAATGTTCAATCGCCCCATCCCATGGGGTGACAAGGCCAAATACCTGGGTGTAACCCTCGATAAGAATCTCACGTTCGGTGAACACATAAGGACGGTGCGTTCGCGCGCCGCCTTCGTTCTCGGACGCCTCCATCCCATTCTTAATTCACGCAGCAAATTGCCTCTCAAGTGCAAATTGCGCATCTATACAGCGTGCATCCGCCCCATCATGACCTATGCCAGCGTAGTGTTCGCACACGCCAAATCTTACCGCCTCCATAGGATGCAAACCCTCCAGAACCGTTTCATGCGCAGGGCCACAGGATCCCCGTGGTACCTTAGAAACGAGAATCTCCACCTCGACCTCAAACTGCCTACCATAAAGCAGTTTATGAAACGCGCTTCGAAGCGCTACTTCGACTCTGCCGAAAAGCACACCAACCCCCTGATCGTATCGGCTTCCCGTTACACTCCCTCCCAGATTAGCTCAATTCGCCGTCCGCGGCATACTCTCACGTTCCCCGACGACGAAATCACCCTCCTCCAAGAGAGTAATAGGGAAACCAGAACAATACACAAACACAGACCGCCGTCATACCGTCCTCGCCGCCGAGGCCCGTCGCGACGTCCCCGTCCATGCCCTCCCCGACCCTTGCTCGACGAGCCAGCCCGCGCGCTGAGCCAGTAGCATAAAAAGTCCCGTAATAATAATATTGTTATGATCCAGCTAGTCCCTAGTTGTCCTCCCCAGTGACGCCCTAAGCCGAGGTTCGTTCCCCACTAGGGGGAGCCCTTAGCGCGCTGTCACTTAGTTTTAAATTTAGTTGTAAGCCTTGGCTGGAGGCCTTAATTTAATTAATTAAATTAGGACCTCGCCACACTGTCCGGTTAAGCAGGTCGAATGCTGTTAAAAGCACCCTGCAAGAGGTCATGTAGAAAAGAAAAAATTGTGAGGATGTATATTATAATATAATTCTGTATTATGTTTGTTACTCATTCACGCAAAAAATATTGCTATTGCTACATCCGCATAGGTCGTCCGATCAAAGGTTAAGCTGCGCTTGGCGCGGTCGGTCCGTGGATGGTCGACCATCTATGTCATAGCGAGACACCTCCGTGCCTCGGAAAGCAAGTTAAGCTGTTGGTCCCGGTTGTCTTTTGTAGATCTTTGACAGTATTTAGAACCCAGAAAGTCTGACAACCAGTTTTACCAATGGGTATTTGTGTTACCCGGTAACTGGGTTGTGGAGGTCAGATAGGCAGTCGCTCCATGTAAAACACTGGTACTCAGCTGCATCCAGTTTAGACTGGAAGCCGACCACAACATAGTTGGGAAAAGGCTAGGCAGATGATGTGCGCGAAGAAGTGCCCTTAGGATGCGGGTGAAAACGCAGGAAATTACTGGTAAAAATATTTATAAAACTTGTAGGAGGAGTCACCTATTGATGACAGATGTATGGAAAATGCATTTTTTTTTAGTTGGAACATGTCACAATTGCGAAGTAAGCAGTGAATATTTATGTCGAGTCACATTAAGAATTGATATTCAAATAAAGTCATTATTGAAACTATAGGACGCAACCCTTAACAGCATAAATTTATTACATTCTTTTATCGATCGTATTTCTACAGGTATAAAGTTGAAATTCGTGTAGCAAGTTTTAAAAAGGAATTGGAACCAATCGATCAATGATGGATGTATTGAAAATCGCAGGTGTGAACGTGATTCGACTTTTTTGTCGCACGTTTGTCGATCCATTATACTGTGACTACAGTATTGTCATCGTATTCATTTGAATACGTGCCTTATGTGGTTTTTTTATTTTGATCTCTATTGTTTGCATTTAGATGTGAATTTTGAATGGTTCGTACGGAAAAGGTTGTCTGATGATATGACGTAGTGGCTGGCATCCTAATATGTATTTAAGAATATTTTTTAAACTTGTTTGATATTGCCGATTTCGTCTATAAAAGATTTGCTTTATTTTTATAATAAACTCATTAATAAATGCCTTCTAATTAGTAGGTATGTGTACCTTCTATACTATGTGTGTTGATTACTTAAAGATGATAACGCAGATAAATTGATTTAAATACTAACTCTTTTCCGCGGTCTCACCTCCATCTTGAGGTAACTTCTTCATGCATCCAGAAAACTATCTTCATACTAAATTTCATCCAAATCTGTTCAGTCGTTTTACCTTGAAAGCGTAGCAGACATACATAAATAGTTTCAGATTTATAATAAGTATGCGTCACGTATAGATATCGTCAAATACTGCATGAATTGCAGGAATTTTACTGAACTACCATAAATTAATGCTTCCAAGTGTGTCCATATTAAAAGGAATGAATCACTACATAGTATAAAACAAAGTCGCTTTCTCTGTCCCTATATCCCTATGTACGCTTAAATCTTTAAAACTACGCAACGAATTTTGATTCGGTTTTTTTTAATAGATAAAGTGATTAATGAGGAAGGTTTTAGTATATAACTTGTCAAGTTTTGTATCCATTAGCTAAAATATCGCAGGCGAAGCCGCTGGCGGGAAGCCAGTAGCTTATAAATATTATAACCGACATTACTATTACCTAACTTGCGAGCGCCACCGTACACGACTCCATACAAATTCAAAACAAAGCATTACAGTGCACCGCGCAGTTCTAATTAAATAGCTTGTAAGTGAGAATCATATTTCAGCAGTCGCTTCTGCGTTGAGACGTAAGCTGACGAGCAAATATTATGCTTGCTAAACAATAGTCGGGTCTGTACAGTCGGTTGATAAAGTGTACGGGTTTTATCTGTTTATTTTCTATACATATAAAATGCTTTGTCCTAAATGACTGACGGATCAACGCACAGCCTAAACTGCTGACCGTAGCGATCTGAAAGTTAGAGGATGTATCCTTTGTATAACATAGGCATCCGATAAGAAAGGATTTTCCTAAATTCTATCCCTAAGGGGGTGGAAAAGGGGAGCAAAATTTGTTTGAAACTCTGTCATTTTGAATTTGAATTCGTATCCACGCGGAGGATGCCGCTGGCGGAAAGCTAGTGTAAAACAATAAAATAAAAGATTCCGACGAATAGATAACCATTTCCATTTTTGATGACGGTTAATACAAACCATGGATGGGTTTTAGTCAGTAAGAGTCTGACTTACTCTCGCTCTGCCCATAACGACGAAACTACGGTTTTCTAAATTCTAGTATCTAAATTGGTCTACTTATCAAAATTTTGAGCTTCTGACTGCCCTTAAAGTCATAGGTATGACAGTCGCGACTAGTCCTTTATTATTCTCGTCAAGTCCTAAAAGGTCTGGGGTCAAATCTGAAGATTTACCGTGGAAAATGCTTTTCACGTTACCAACTTTTCCGTCAATACTCTTTGTCACTACACTACATCGCAAAATAAAGTACCTAGTTAAAAATACACGTCATTTATTTTGTTCGCTGTACACTGCGAGTCAATATAACTGTGGTATCAGTCACCTCGAGTTTGGCTGCAATATTCATTAAGCGCGGTACTGCTGGCTATTAATTCGCCAACACTGATGCACGCCATTGTACTAAGGTGGGCACTGATGTTTGTTTATAGGGTTGCTAGTATTTGTAACGTTTAAAAAAGTATCCCACCAAAAAGTTTCAATTTTAGTGCATTCTCTTATTTATTGTAATGAACAGGGCACAAAATCTTGGGTTGTTATAAAAAACGTATATGGAAAATTTAATAAAACTTTGCCTAGTTCATGCGCATCTCTCGTTCGGTGATATCGGTATAAAATATATGACCCAGCTAGTCCTTAGTTGTCCGCCCCAGTGATGCTCTAAGCCGAAGTTCGTTCCCCACTAGGGGGAGCCCTTAGCGCAGTGTCACGTAGTTTTAAATTTAGTTGTAAACCTTGATGTAATTAATTAAATTAGAACCACGCCACAGTCCGGTTTAGCAGGTCGAATACTGTTAGAAGGACCCTGCAAGAGGCCATGTAGTTTTTTTTTATTAAATAAATGTTGTAGGAACAACAAAACAAAAACACCAACACTTAAGCACAGAATATAAGACGACATAACACGAAATCGACACCAAGTATCTCATTTCGTTTTCATATGATTCATCTGACATTCTGATCTTGACCCACTTATACGACTTTTACAAACAAACAGTCTCGCAAACTTCTGACTAAGTTCGAAAGTATGTGTGCGTAATAGTTTGGCGTAAGATATGTTAAGGATTTCGACATTGGAATTATGATATTGACACATCGACTTATTTATGATAGTAAAGTGTCATTTTTTTACCGACTTCCAAAAAGGAGGTTGTTTTTTTCTACATAATCTCTTGCAGGGTGCTTCTAACAACATTCGACCTGCATAGACAATATGGCGAGGTCCTAATTTAATTAATTGAATTAAGGCCTCCAGCCAACAAGAAAAAATATATAAAAAAGGAGGATGTACTCAATTCGGATTTACACACATAATATATTTTTTTCTTTTTTTATACACTTTCTCGGTTAGAAGTTAATCCAACCATTTTACAAATAAATTACCTTCCTTTGGTTTTCACCGCAGTCGAATAAACCTCTTCTTATCCATGGCGAAAATAAAGCAGACATATTTTTATATTTTCCGTACCAACCATACACCATTGAACCCTACAAAGTGCACCACCCATTGTTCAACCCTGCCAATGATTAATAGCATCTATGAAGCCCCGGTAATTACCGCGAACAATTGTATCGCGTGAAAAACTATCTGAAACCACCGCTGTAGCTGAAAACTTTCATTAAATTAACACGTCACCGACACGGAATGGCTTTTAGATAGTTTTTCGTATATTTTTTACATTTCTACTGATTCCGTTTGTTTGTAAAATAATTGTTATTATTTTAGCTATAGCCTATAAAATTTATAAGATTATAGGCTTGTAGTGGATTTCATTAGACTTTGAGCATTGCTAGTCTAGATCAAAAAAATTACTACGCAATACCTACGAAATCTATCAATGTACCTAACGCTATCATTATTCATACATAGGTCAAATCTATTAACTATCTCATTGGATGCCGAAAATAATAAACAAAATGTTCGAATAAATAACAATGATTTTGTGTTCATTTTATATGTTTACCTTAAAATTCACTTGAAAGTATCCATCACTCATCCCTTTATTTTTATGAAAAAAAATTAACGGTCACATTTTTTATAAAAAAAAACATACGTACCCATAACTAACAAGTAGCGTTAAAAAGTTTCACCAACTATTTACATAAACTAATCTACCCATTCACGTTCATCCGTTAGGGGATCTAACTAACCATCATTTGACTCATCATTTACAAATATGCCAAACCTGTATCCTAGATCATTTGGGAAAGACCAACGAACAAAATTCACACACTTGTACTCATTTGAATACGTCGATACTTCAATATTTGCATACACATGTTCATTTTCGAATATTACAACCACCTTGCAAAACCCAAATTGCTGAAGAATACAAACAAATTTACTCTCACGGTCAATTAGACATTCGCCCATGGATAAAAAATTGCATTATTCTAATGCACCGACATTTGTTATAAACGAATTATTTAAATTGCAACCGATGTGAGAGAATGCAAGGGACGGATGCAAATTTGCGGATCCTACAATCTCAGTTGATCAGGAACTAAATGAGGATTTTATACAAAAATTCCGCTGCGGAATCCCTCGTGTTTGAAATTTTTGTCTCTGTTTTGGGAATTTTGGGCGGTACCACAGAAGGATATAAGGAATATCTTGAGAATAAAATTTAAAGTTTCGCTTCTGAATATTTTAATTGCAAATAATTTTGAGATAGTTTTTTGTAGATACGATCAGCAATACAATATTCCTTAAATGGATATATAAATTGTATCTCATGAAGTAAAATATGAATATAGGGCAAAAGTAATGTAAACAAATGAGAAGATTAATACAGACCTCTTAGAACTGAAACGTATTTACAATGTCAATACACATTGTTGTGTAGTTCATTGCATATCAATTAATTGTTAATTGTAATTCACGTGCTATTGTATTGGATTTAAAATTAAGAATTAACAATAGACAACCATGATGCTGAGGAGTTTGTCGATCTACTTTCTTTGAATGCGGCAGGAGGAGATGAAGTGTAGGCGTTTGGACACTGGTTTGTTTTTTCATTTAAACGTGCTGATTTTCAACCAAATATGAGCATTTTATTTTTGACGCTATTTTGTTATTAGAAAAAAATAAAACAAAAACTAAAAACAAACTATATTCAACACTATCCACAACACAAAGCAAAAAACTCCAACTCGTCAATCAACAAACAAAAAACATCTTAACCACACCGAACTATGCAAACGACAAGTATCAAGTGTAAATTCACACAAAGGAACAATCGCTAACAAAATAAATAAAGAAAAGCAAGAATAATATCGAAATAACTTGAATACATTTCATGGTCAATTTGATAAGTAACCACATTGAAAATAAGTAGATGCAATCCATTTTGCTATATTGATATTTGATTCAAATCATCTAGGGAAGAAAGAGACAAACACAAATAACAATAAAACGTAAAAAGGTGAGAAAGAGATGGAAGATATTTAAATTGTCAAAGCAGACAGGTAAAAAGGGATGAAGGATAATGTGATGATAGTTCGAAATGATTGACTGATACAATATTATGTAGATGAGAAATAAGTGCAAATGATGTTTTGTGATTTGTTGAAGACAATAATTGTATACATTTGAATAAAAATATTCCCATAGATGAGTCTTTTTCCTATTTTAACATTTATACCTAAGCATAACTTTGAGATTAAGAAATAATTCTTTTCAATTCTATATTAACAACAGCAAACATGTTGATTGTGATTTTATTCCGTGATGGGTACTGTACTCTAATATAGAGCGATTGTAAAAGAGAATAACTTATCTTTAAAAAAATCCAAGGTTTATTATAATTATGTATGTAGATAGACTATGGTTACTCTCATAAAAAAAAAAAAAACTCCAAATCGATCCCTAGTTTCAAGTAAACATCAACTCGATTTTTATCAAAATCGATTCAAGAACTGAACTTTGGTAGAGTAACAGACAGACAAACAGATTCAAATAAACAATAACCAAAGAAGTATTGTAATAACAATATACTTTCTAGATCGAGGCCCTAAGAATATATTGACACATTTATTCAGAAGGTAACGGCATGAATATGGGTTGTTGATCGAATATTTATTACATAGGAGTTTTAAAACGAGACCTAACCTTGAAATAGTTACTGAAGGGCAAGGAAACACGTGTAGGAACATGCTATGAGAACTGTTTTGCTTTCATTTATTGCAATAAAATACATTTCTGATTCTCCTTAAGTACTTATGATGGATCTTTATCAAAATGTATCTCAGGAAGAGTTTGCATTCTATCGACAGGTTTGAGTCGAAGTTATGAACCTTTGATGACGATAGGCATTGTCTATGACGACGGGTGCTGCAGCGGCCCGGAACCTCGACTTGGCCTACTGTGCTTTGACTGTTCAATGAACTGTATACAATAAAACTTGATTCTGATTTACTTGTCTTTTATTTACACTTTATTCTTATTCTATATTTACATCTGTTCACTTAATCACACAATGTCAATGACCTCTACTGGTCATGCACAAAGTCAATGACCTCTACTGGTCACACACACAAAGGGGTCAATGACCTCGACATACTGGGTCAATGACCTACGGATACTTGAGCACTAACTTTACCGAAAAACTGAACACTACAAACTTTAACTTTAACGCAAACACTTTAAAAGAACTAGAGGAAATATCGGTGTCATGCGTCTATTTGTCAGAGCGACCGTCTCACCGGAAGCTGGGAGCATTCTTACAACGCTGATATGTTCCTTTTGCTGCTATCAAGTGTAATATATTGCAGGTTATTTTAAAGTTAATAGTTATGATTATTGCGACCCAGTGTGTTGAGGTCATTGACCCCTTTGTATGTGTGACCAGTAGAGGTCATTGACATTGTGTGATTAAGTGAACAGATGTAAATATAGAATAAGAATAAAGTGTAAATAAAAGAAAAGTAAATCAGAATCAAGTTTTATTGTATACAGTCCATTGAACAGTCAAAGCACAGTAAGCCAAGTCGAGGTTACGGGCCGCTGCAGAACCCGTCGTCAAAGATCATAGACAACCTTCTAGCACAACAAAAACATCTTCAGTTGCACTTCAAAACACTGCAACACCGACATCCAGTAAACAAAAACAAAAACCGGACTTTTGAGACAAAAATAAAGTATCCGTACATTATGCGCGCAAGAAACCGTCTCACCGGAAGCTGGGAGCATTCTTACAACGCTGATATGTTCCTTATGTTGCTCTCAAGTGTAGCGAATATTTCGCAGATTATGTTAAAAGTAAAGCTTATTTTCTGAGCATGAATATGGATTTAGGACTAGAGGAAGCCAAAATGCACTGCATGGACTTTGTAAAAGATGAAATGGCTAGAAAGAGTGTGAATGATGCAATGTTTGCTGATAGATATATGGAAAAAAGACATACTACTGCGCCGGTATCAAATAATTTGGGATAAGGACAGGAGGATGAACATTTAAAAGGTAAAGGTAAAAAAGCCTTTGATCATCATCATCAGCCAATTTAATGTTAACCCACTTTTGGACGTAGGCCTCCTCCAACGTGTGGCATTTCGCCCGATCTTCAGCTTGGGAAAGTCCTTTTGTAGAAATAACACCACGTAGACCACGCCGAGGACGAAAGCTAGTGACTTTATAAATACAATATTCCTGGGATCCTCTTGCTCTGCGCGATTTGGTTGTGACTTGTGACCACATTAGCCATCGTATATGACATTGTGAGTCGGGGTTTTGCATAAGCACTGCTATTTTGAAGAAATTTTCAAGTAAATGAGATTTTTCCGTGGTGAATCCTAACCGAATATCATTAATGCGAAGGTGAGTTTGTTTTTTATTATGCCATAGTAAAACGGCTGATGGATTTTAACGAACATTTTTATACAGAAAGATGGGACCCTGGAAGCAATTATAAGCCCCAGGTGCTCTAAAAAGTTCTCTCAGGAAGCAGGTTAGCGGGTCCGCGAGAACAGCTTGCAGATGATATGAATGGAAAATTTCCGTCTATCAGTGGACTTGTGTCACTAAAATATAATTTTCCCCATCATCTTAGTGTACCGGAGGGTCACTATATTTTTTTTTACTATCGGCCATAGCTATATAACGATTACAGATAATCATCGTCAGTCGGAAGTATTAGGTACAAAATGATTGTAATATATTCATACAAACAAACAAAGAGAGTATTTGTTTATGATATCCACACATTATACTCGTTGTATAATTTCAGGAATGTCTGTAATATCGTGACCTTTCAACATCTTCAAGGAAATTATTGTTATGTATTCTTGTGAGAGTTATTTATTTATTATGATTTAATTGTGATTTATTCTTGACTAAAGGCCATTAGATCTATCGTTAAGGAAAAAAATGTGTACTGCTAGGGATCACTGTCACCAAAAGACCCTCGTTCCAATATCAGGCAGGAGAATTATACAAGTCTCTTTCTTATAGGCTGCAGGTTTTGCCTAACCTAACAAGCATTAGTCAGTGATTTTTCCGGGAGGACAATCCACCCCGCCATTCCTGGCAACTTGACTCTTTGTTGCTTTTTGTATTTTTTTTTAAAAACCTACAGAGTGATTTTGGCCCGAATCGGGAATCGAGACCCAATACTAGACCGACAAGGCAGTCAATATACAAGTTACAAATTAAGAAAAAAATGTGCATTATTTTTAAATAGTAGGTGCTTTAAACTAAGTACAGTTCGGAACAAACCGACGACTTTTTCCTGTAACTCTGCAGTCTCGGACCAGTTCTCAAATTACATACTTTTTATTTTATTGTATCACCGAGTTGCTCAGGGTCAGTAATGTTTTGGTTTTTTGCCCCCAAACATATCGCCCGGACGATCGCTAATCGTAAATCAGCGAAACTTTTAGGGATCTTCAGAAGTTACCACAAAAACAAAATCAGTTTTAATTGCCATATATTTGGTGATACTGGTGTAAACGTAGACGATGAATAATTGTCATGATTAATCATTATTATAATTATATGCTTAGCATCACCCACCGCCTCGTACCTACAGTAGGCCTAGCTCGACGAACCAGCCCGCGAGCTGAGCTAATAGCTTTAAAATTCCCGATTATAATAATCATCATATATTCTCATCCAGCCTGTCCCTTGCTGTCCTCCCCCAGCGACGCCCTAAGCCGAGGCCCGTACCCCACTAGGGGGTGCCCTTAGCGTGTAGTCGCTTAGTTTTGTAAGCCCTGGCTGGAGGCCCTAAATTTATTTAAGGCACTTCACAGGCAAGCCCGGTTTAGCAGTCGACAACCTTCTAGGGTGACCTGCGAGATGCCATAGACAAAAAAAAAACGTAGGTACGAGCATGAGGTGCCCCCGTACCTGGGAGTTACGCGTCCACGACTGCTACCTTCATTTCAGTTGTTACAATTCCATGTCAGAGACCGTCAGGCGAATTTGTGAAAACTGTGACACTGGAGCTTATTATGTTAGTAAACCTAAGCCCACAAGATAAGAAGCATAAGGCTATGAGTTCAGCTTCCGGGTTGCGCAGAGTATTTTCCTTTTGCAATACTAGCTGTTTCCCGCGGTTTCACCCGCATCCCGAAGGAGCTACTTCACGTACCCGGGTAAAAAGCCTAGCCTATGTTGTTCCTCAGGGTCTATTCTATGTCTGTACCAAATTTCATCAAAATCGGCTCACTGGTTTAGGCGTGAAAGCGTAACAGACAGACAGACAGACAGACAGAGTTACTTTCGCATTTATAATATTAGTAAGGATTCAGTATCAGCCCAAAGTCTGGGATTGTGAACAATTGATGGCAATAGCCCGTAATTATTGGGACTGAAACAAAACTGGTAAAATCTGGATACACTGGCAGATATACTTTTGCCTGACCCTTAGAAAACAACAGGTGTATTAATAAGCTAATGTTTAACAATAAAATCATTTTTAACTAGCAGTTAGATTCACTCGCATCATAAGGGCACTACTTGACGCACCCAGATAAAAAGTAGTATATATTCTTTATCAGAAGTCAATCTATCTTCATACTAGATTCCGTCTAAATTGATTAAGCAGTTTTATCGTGAAAGCGCAGCAAACGAACAAATGCATTTTGCACCTTCAATTTCTTATTTGCATTAAGTCTGTATAAAAATAATCTTTCACATTTTTAACCTTAGTTAGAATTACGTTACAAGTATTTAAAACAATTTAAGTATTATTATAAATACCTACAGCTCCACAGCATAACAAATGTTTGTCTTCCATCTTTTTTTCTGAGTCATCAATGACGCAACGTTAATCAGTAGGTAGGGGCAATCTGAACATAATGGGCGGGGCTTATCGACTTTGTTGGAGGTGATCGTGATCTCGAAAACTGGAGGTAATTTAAGATCGATAATCGTAGTCTAACTTTATAATACCCGTATATGATTATTTTTATAGTTGCGAATCTTCTTTAAGTATTTCAGTTCTAGAACTTTCCGTTTATCGAAATAGTATTTAATCGATTTTGATACAGTTGTCTCTTTCCTAATGAGAAGTGTGACCTCTTTGAAGCCCTTTTTGACCGTTGATCTCCGGCCGTATACATTCTACGCACCATGAGTATCCTGGGTCGAGACCTGGTCTAGTCAGGGATCCACAAGGACTTTTGCCTTTCCTTTTCAGAGATCATCAAACCCTCTTGACTGTCGGAGTTTTAGCGAACTCTATAGCCAAAAAACTCTAGGTATTTACCGATAAATTTACCGTTAAAATTAAAATAGCGCCAAGATTTACAAGAGGGAACTGAAGAGTGATGACTCAAAACAACTCATTGTTCCCTCTCAATTTACACGTAAAAATTCGCGTTACCTAACGAAGACAGTGCTTAGAAACTAAAGCCGGTCATCAACAACTAAAAGTATACCTTACACAACGGTATTAACGTTGAAGTTGGTGTACAAAACCACGTGGATGTAAGACCTTGTTCTGTCTGTAACCGTGTAAAGAGCACCCATGGCTCAATGGTGCAGGTGTCCTCCAAACAAAAGGGCTTAGGTTCGACCCCAGTTCGGTCGCGATGCACAGCGATTTGTGAAAAAAAATATACAAAGAGGGATATTTTGCTGTCTTTTTTATGTGAAGGGTTCCGTATTCCAGTTGACTTTTTTTCTCTGTTCGAGTGTCACCTCATTCGAATCTGTCGTTTGAAATAATCGGATAGAAGCTTTCTAATTCTCAATATGGGGAAAAAGTCTGGGAAAAATAATTTACAGCACTCATTGAAAGGTATTAAATTTAGTATATTTTTTTTTTGGTTTATGCTATACTTTTTATGACTACAGGTTTGCAAACATTTCTTTTTTATATCTCGAATTTACGCATAAGTAAAATATTTTGATTGAACCCTGGTCTTTTAATCCTTAATCTAGGTTTTAAATATTAGAAATATAATTATTTTCAATACTAGCCAGCGCCAGCGGCTTCGCCCGCGATTTTTAAGCCAATGAATACAAAAACTTGACAAATTATATACTAAAACCTTATCTTATCTACACAGCAAAATCCGTTGCGTAGTTTTAAAGATCTAAGCATACATAGGGACAGACAGACAGCGGGAACCGACTTAATTTTATACTATGTAGTAATTTCCACAAAACTGATATTTTGTTACACTCACCAGTAACTATAAAATCACGACCTTAACGACCATTCCATCCGCACATCAATTTCAAAATAAATCTACAGTGCGCTAAAAGCTAAAAAGTTAGAGGGAACCCTAAAAAAAGGCACAAAGTTGGCTCGCGCACGGCACAAAACTGTGTAGTCATTGTAATCAATCAGTCCGTAATGGCGCACCTCTAGTATAGCACGACTTTTTTATATCTTGGCAATGATATAAACTTGATATAGTTGTTCATATATGAGGAGCTCGGTTCGACCGATGAAAGGTTAAGCTGCGCTTGGCGCGGTCGGTCCTTGGATGGGTGACCTTTTATGTCATAGCGAGACTCCTCCGTACCTCGGAAAGCACGTTAAGCAGTTGGTCCCAGCTGTCATTAGTACATCTTTGACAGTCGTTACGGGTAGTAATTACCCAGAAAATCTGACAGCCAGTCTTACCAAGGGGTATTGTGTTGCCCGGTAACTGGGTTGTGGAGGTCCGGTAGGCAATCGCTCCATGTAAAACACTGGTACTCAGCTGCATCCGGTTTAGACTTGAAGCCGACCTCAACATAGTTGGGAAAAGGCTAGGCAGATGATAAGTTGTTCATTATACTATACTGTTATTTTCTACTAGCTGTTTCCCGTGGTATCACCTGCATCCCGAGGGAACTACCTGGCGCACCTGGGTAAAAAGTAGCCTATATTCTCTCTCAGGCTCTAGACTATCTGTGTACCAAATTTAATTTAAATCGGTTTTGTAGTTTTGACGTGAGAGCGCGACAGACGGACAGAGTTACTTTCGCATTTATAATATTAGTAAGATTGATCTTCTGGATATTTGTTACTATCTTTTTCTGTGTCTCACCCGTTTCCCGAGGACTTAACGCATCTAGATAAAAAGTAATCTAAAACCGTCTCGAGGGACTTTTCAATCTTCATACCTTTCATCCAAAAAGGATCAATTGTTTTACTCTGAAAGCGTAAAAAACAAACACACTTTTGCATTTATAAAATTAGTTAAGATTGTTTGATTGTTTCAAACAGTCTCAAAACACAGCTTTGTTAATCATAACTAATAATTTAAATGCATAATTAACTCATTTTGTCTGTCGCACTTTCGTGATAAAACGTCTGAAATGTAAGATTTAACATATATTTTTATTTACCCGGACGCAGAAGTAAATTCGATTTAAATCGAATCGGAAAACTACCTACTATGTTCTATAAAATTAAAATAAATTTTTGATCAATGACTTTTTTTAACGCAAAAACCGTATGAGTTTTATTAAAAGTTTATTATTTGCACTGTTTAGCATTTCATTAGTGTAAAAATATTCAATCAGAAGCTGCATACCAACAGACTCTTTGTTTTTTTGGCTGACATGACAAAAACTTTGATGACAAATATTTTTAACTAGCGGCCCGTCCCGGCTTCGCAAAGGTAGTTGGGGGTTCGCAAGGGTCTATGTTACTTAGGGTGAAAGTAGCTTTCCAATAGTGAAAGAATTTTTGAAATCGGCACAGTAGTTTTTGAGTCTATTCATTACAAACATACACAAAAAAATACAAATCTTTCCTCTTTATAACAGTAGTATAGATTTACAAAACATATTTTGTAAAAAAATAACAAATGTCAATGTTCCTTAGTTATTAAATAATTACAAACACCTCGAGGTTACAAAGCGTATTGTTCTATTAAATCGATATGCCGCGACTTAAACTGATCGATTCATACAAAGCTCATTTTTTATCACATTTTAATCGTCCACCGTATTGCAATTTACATACACACAGACAGGTCGGCCTTAATTTGAAAATAATAACGTCTGGACAGGGTAGGTATAAAAGGGTGACGTGGCTTTGGGTTAGTAATTTTAGGACAAACAATAAACATAAAATAGGCGATTTGCCTTCTTGTCCCTCACAAAGAAGGTGTTAGCTGTATTGTTAAGACGATTTTAATGTAAGTAATTACACGTTTGTTTAATCCAACTACATATTATTTTATAAGTGCATAGTTTTTCTTAATCTTTTACTCAATAACTAATAAATGAATTTTGATTAAATTTGGTAAACACCTTACCTAATATAATTTTATATCAGGGCGTGCGATGTAAGTAGTTCTAGCTAGTATGTATAATTAAATTGGTCTCTTATTAGCCATACTCTGTAACAACTCAATTTTTTATTGTTATCTTTACCAATATAATAAAGCTGAAGAGTTTGTTTGTTTGAACGCGCTAATCTCAAGAACTACTGGACCGATTTAGGAAATTCTTTCAGTGCTAGATAGCCCATTTATCGAGGAAGGCTATAGGCTATATGTCATCACGTTAAAATCAATAGGAGCGGAGCATCAATGAAGAATGTTTCAAAATCAGGGGTTAAAGTTAGCGATAGCCCAAAGTTACTATTCCACGCGGACGAAGTGGCGGGCAGAAGCTAGTGTTTGATAATAATAAATTAGGTATTATCCATAAGAAATGAGAACGTAACCAAATAACTACCAGATTTGTAAACAAAAACTTGCATAATTTACAATTCAATCAATAAAAAAAATATGGGACTATCCGTCGAAGTACAAAAAGCATGGCCACCGCGCGGTCACATCACGATCACTTTCCGATACGATGAAATACTGAGAATCCGATTGTGGTTTCAAAATGGCCGTCAAATGTTTTGCGAACTCTTTGTGTGATTACGGGAAATGTTTTAGAACACACATAAATGGAGGAAAATGGTATTTATTTTGTATAGAAATATAAGTTAAACTATTGATTTAGTATGTCGTTTGTGGTTGGTGTTTTGGTGATGAGTACCTAG
Source organism: Pyrrhia umbra (assembly GCA_963891755.1). Lineage (NCBI taxonomy): Eukaryota > Metazoa > Arthropoda > Insecta > Lepidoptera > Noctuidae > Pyrrhia > Pyrrhia umbra. The sequence goes on along the minus strand of OY982937.1, from coordinate 10,236,340 downwards.
AGGTACGTCGCGTAGGTAGTAACCTCTACTAATAGTTTTAATACCTTTTGTTGTAAGCTTTTGAATGCCATAGAGCAGCCATCCATCCTGCTCTGTTTGCATTAAGTGCCTTCTATTTAGGGCCAAGTTCATCGACAAGAGCGATCGGATCGGACAAATAGGTACCCATCTTTAAAATAACCGAGGCAAGTTCTGCTTCATCAGCCTATATATTGTCCCACTGCTGGGCACAGGCCTCTTCTCATACAGAGAAGGCATGAGCATTGATCACTATGCTTGCTCAAGGGCGGATTGAAGATTTCGAAATTTTCAAGTCTAGGATTCCCCACGAAGTTTTCCTACACCGTTAGTCAGTAGTGTCTAAGATATACTTAGAAAGTACATATGCATTTAGAAAGTCACATTGGTCCTTACCAGGATTAGACGCGCCCACTCGTACATGAGATGCAGATGCCTTAACCACTAGGCCACCGCGACCGCTCTTCTGCTTCACCTAGCCAATATTAGCTGTCACTTACACACATAAGCTTTAAATTAAGAAAAAAAACTCTGATGTTAACATTCGCACCTATAATTAACCAGTAACCCTCTTCCTTAAGAAATTAATAATTAAGTACCAACCATACAATTTCCTTCACATAAGGATATGTGTAATAACGAAATTTTATACAAACAAGTTTCCTTTTACGTTGAGAACTTTTTAAAAAGGTAAAGATAATAACCCTTTATTACCTTGTTTATTGCGAATTACACTTCGCAAAGTGATGAAACAAACTTGTTGACAACAAACAATGAGAGCACAATAAACATAAACAATTGGTGCTTCTGCATTCGCTAAGTGTTGGCTTTGTGGCCATGAGAACAGCGTGGATGGTGTGACGTCATGCAGTTATTCTACTCATATTATAAATTGGCCGTTTTCCGCGGTTTCGCCTGTATCCCGAACTTCTTAATGCACCTCCATATAAAAGCCTATAATCGTGTCCAGGATCCCCTCTACCTCCATATAAAGTTCATCCAAATCAGCTCAGTCGTTTTACCGTAAAAGCGTAACAAACAAACACACAACCAAACTCACTTTCACATTATATAATAAGAAAGTTTATGTGAATGTCTATGTGTGAATAATGCTAAAACTGGTGAATGGTTTTGGATGAAGTTTTGTATGAAGAGTTTCAAGTAATGAGAGTTTTGAGCTTTTTTGTGATGGCTTTTAGAACTGTAGACTGTAGTTCAAGTGACCGAGACCACTTACCAGTAGGAGGACCCTTTGGCTGTTATTATATCTTAGATGCACAGGGTAAGTTACAACAATCAGCATGGGGCAAGTTGATATAGACTATTGATACCAAAGCCAGGATTTTGGTAAGCAAAAGATCTTTTTTTTTCCAAAAAAAAATCATATTGCTGATGTTTTTAATTAAATTTATTTTAATCCAATTTTTGAGCAATAGAATACAATTTACGAATCAAAGGGTTTCTTCTTTTTTGACGTCGATTTGCCGCTGTTTTTAGTGGCCACAATCCTACAGAGGCGCCATCTCTAATTGAAGTTTATTCACGTTTCCTCGTACTGAAATTAACACCTTCGCGTCTTTGTGTCTCTTTGTCTAATAAATTGTCTAGTCTTTCTTATAACCGTGAAGACAGCGAGGTATCTCGAATATTTGCTAATAATCTTAAAAATAAATAGCTATTGTTTCCACTAGTTGGCTATTTCAAAATTGTATACGTTGAACTGAAAATATGATACCTAGTTGTAATATGAGTGATTATCTCAAAATAACATGAGAAAAACCACTTTCTATCAGACTATACTTCATTTACAATAACATTAGAAAAACTGTTGGAAGGTTGGTGTTGAAAGCAAAATAATGTTTACACTAACAAATATATTGTGCATTCTGTTTTTGTCATGTTGCCTTAGCAATAGAGCTCAAAATCGTTTGAACAAACGGTAAATAGGGTGCGTTTAAATGTCTGATCTCATAGTATATAGAGTATAGGTATTTCAGTTAAACAATGAAGACTATACATCTTTGATGATATTATGTTATGTGACTAAGGTCCCTAACCTATCCTAACTTAATATTATAAATGCCAAAGTGAGTTTGTTAATCTTTCACGATAAAGCCGCTGAACAGATTTAGATGAAATCTGGTATGGAGACAGACTGGTCCTTGGATATGGTTACAGGCTTGTTTCACGGTTTCACGTGACATCCTGGTACTTCCTGAAGGAAGTATACTTCGCGCTCCTGAATAAAAGTATCCTATCTGTTAATCTAACTTTTAAACTATGCGTGTACTGAATTTCATCTGAATCCAATCAGGTTTTTTTGCGTAAAAGCGACTGCGACTTTGTCGAATAAGTTTGCAGACTAAGTTGCAATCAAATACACATACATATACTCTCAGTAGCTCCGTTAGTTCTCAAGAAATGTTATAGAAACTTTAATTCAACACTACTAACATTAAAATAACTCCTTAATTCAACTTCTCGGAGTTCAAGAGCTAAAATAACAAATTACCTCGCAGACTTCTGGATATTATTACAAGAGCAGGTGTAAGGAGGAGCTAGCTAGCGTAATTGTGAAAACTGTTAGCTCAATAAACGTCTTTTATTGAAGACGAATATTAAGATTGAAATAAGTTTTCGCTGTTTTCGAAGGTTATTTTTTGCTTTAAAATTATTTGTGTTGCTTGAATTAAGAAAGTTGAAGAAAAACATGGTTCTATAATAAAATAAATTTTCTTGTGTCCCACAATAAAATTAATGAACTAATAATTATTTGGCCAGAAAATCATCATCTACCTAGCCCTATCTTAGTTAGGGTCGACTTCTAGTCTAGTTGGATGCAGCTGAGTATCTGTGTTTTGCATGGAGCGACTGACTATCTGACCTTCACAAACTAGTTACCAGGTAATAGATACCCTTAGGTTTTTAGACTTTCTGGCTTCTGATTACCCATAATGACTGACAAATATCTATAAATGACAGTCGGAACCAATGAAGGATTCTCGGTACCTACGACATAGATGATCACCCACGATTAAAGGATACGCTGCGCTTATCCACGGACGCGTAGATAAGCGCAGCGTAACTTTTAATTGATCGACCCGTACGGCTGTTACGTACCCAAAATCTCACTGCCGACCAGAAAAATAAAATTTAAAAATAGTAAGAATAATGATAAGAGGTAACTTAAACGCGAAAATACAATACATACTTGTCTACCATCATCCCTGGCACAAAAACTACATACCAAACAGATAAGTAAAGTCCTATTCTCACATATTAAATTATTATCTGCATTAGCATAGTAATACGTAGTTGTAACAAAGAAACAGCGTCCATGATAAATGTACCGCGCTGATATCGAACGGGGCACAGTGAGTCACACTACCCGTTATTTTGTTTTGCTCCATCGACCTGTTGGAAAGAAAGTGAGGTATTGTGTAGTTGTATTCTTGATTTTTACCTACTTAACGCCCCTTATTAATAAGTAACTACCTTGTGAGTAACTGTTGTTAGGAGGTAAACGGGTTCTAGATTGGAGACTACGGCTAGGCAAAATGGACGGACATATGTGAAAGTCTGCAGGCAGAAGCTGACTGCAGACTTTTGCCACAGACTGAGCGCTACAGACTTTCTGCCAGATTTTCAGATTGACGCATCCAGCTGGATGTTCAGATGGTCAGATCTGGCGATATGTCATACGTTATACATATGTCTGTAGCGAGACCTATCTCGCTACATGAGAATCCTGAGTTGCGTAAGCAGAGTTGCCAAGCTAATTGACACATAAAATAGTGCTTGAGATCTCTTAAACTTGCGTGCACTGACTATGTTTAGCAATTAGCTGCCGCGCTGCCGTGCACGAAATTCAGTTTTGCGACATCAATATTAAAGACTAGCTGTTTCCCGCGGTTTCGCCCGCGTCCTCAAGGAACTACTGGACAAAACCGAATAAAAAGTATCCTATGTGTTAATCTAGGTTGTAAGCTCTATGTGTATCCAATTTCATCCAAATCTGTTAAGTAGTTTCTACGTGAAAGAGTAACAAAAATCTATACACCCAATCTCATGAACTTTCTAATTTCTTAATATTAGTAGGATTGTGGTGTCCTCAGGTAGGTCACTGCTCCGGGGCTGCGGGACGTTCGAAAGAGATACCGCGCCCCCGGAATACAAAGGGCTGAGGAAGGAACATGGATGGGTTTTAGTTAGTGAGAGTCTGACACTCCGGCGGAATGGCTGGGAGGGGTCATTTGATGATTTTCCATCCGAAAAAAAAGAAAAGGTGGTAGGTCACTGCCGTTAAATTACATAGAAATAAACAGAAGTCCGTAAGACGGTTAAAGCCATGTGCAAGAAAAGATCCCTTAAATTTTGATATTAAGTAACCATAAAACGATGAAACACGACGACTTAAATTTGAAACTGACTTTTAATACCTTATAAAATCCCAATCACCATTTATTATATTTTGAAAACAACTTAGACAATCTTCCTTTACACTTGACAAACTTACGTTTACAGTCACAAAAACTTTTTTACCACGAACTCAGGGAACAAGTTGTGTATTTTGGACAGCAGATATAAAATTGCAATCTCTCTTCATTTCCTATCCTTCTTGAACTTCAATTTAATAGTCGTAAAACAGACTTGTATTTGAGGAATAGGGTGAAGGTGTAAATTAGAATGGGTTTTATTACTTCCGGATATTTTATTAAGAATTTGGGTAGTTAATTTTTGAATTTATTGGAAATAATAAAAAAATAAGGCTCTTTGTTAAATCATAATTCGATTTATTTACAGGATCAAGTAGCTTTATTTATGACCAGATTAGTTTACCTATGTTACGATCACTTTGACTATAAACTATGACATAAAGTTCTAGGCACCATTGTTCCTGCCAAGGATTCGTCAGAGATCGAGTGATCGTCAGCTCGGAGTCCAGAAAAGCTACAACCTTAGATATTTAAGACTTAAATAAATTGATATATTTTCTTTTTAAAAAAAAACGTTGCCTCACACTAGGATTTACTCCTGTGTCGTGGGTGCGTTTACAAACATTCATTACACATGCACAAACACCCAGACCCGGAACAATTTTAGTTGTCCCGTGCGGGAATCGAACCCGCGACACGCAGCGCAGCAGCCAATTGCTCAGCCACTACGCCAAACGTGCCGTCAAAATGTGGTAATATTTTTAATTTTGGAAAAAAAATGATATTTTGTTATTTTTTAGTGGTTTTTTAAGTTTATACGGAGAAGTGTAGTAAGCTAATTTAAAAATATATTATAATATGGCCGTTTCCCGCGGTTTCACCCGTATCTCTATGAAAGTACCCAAAAGTCCACTCTTCGCTTCTTCGTACCAAATTTCATCCAAATCGGTTCAGCCATTTTGCCGTGAAAGCGTAACAAATAAACAAACTCACTTTCGCATTTATAATACTAGCCATGATGGTCGATTTTGACCAGAACTCTAGATATATTAAAATAAACAAACAGAAAGTCACTATTTCTAACATTCACGTTTGTTTCAGTCTGACTCATGAAATCTTTGCATAAATAATACACCACCCATTGTAAGCCAGTCTAGTCGTATGTCTAAGTACTATAGTCTATCTCATATATCTAGGTGGCACTACTTTGTGGTAACTCGCTACTTTTCCGAATACATTAATTTCCACACACGTTAAAAGCGACTTTAATTATGAAAGTCTTGTGGGGCTATGAAAACCGCGTTTGTTATGGATATGTATTTAAGTAGGTATAGTAATACTTAATTTTTTTGTTGGCTAAATTAAATTATTTCTACTACGTGTGTACGTAGGTTTTAAAATTTTTTTTTACAAGTCCCGGAATTCTTACTTGTGGACTTTTGAGAAAAAAATGCAAGAAATTTGTTATTTTTTAAGAAAAAATATAAGCTCGTAGGACGCAATGTGAGAGAAAAACATGTGTTTTTTTTGTCCTTTTAGGCATCATGAAAGCGAGTAATCAATGCGGCTTCAATCGGAAAACTTAAGATCTATATGTGCTTGCCAAAATCGTACTTTTGCTAAATGATCTTGTATTTTATACAATTATCTTCAGAAAACAGTAATTTTCAGTACCTGTTATCGTACGTACGTACGTACGTATAATATATCTATGCCAATAATAGTCTGAAAACTAACCCATTCTTAGAATAACAGACATCAGAATAGAAGTTTTATTCTATATCTCCAAAGACGCTTTTTCAGTGGCCACATCAACTTCAGTGCCAAGGATTAAGATAAGCGGATTCGCGGCCATTTCCGTCAAATGTTCATATTTGAAGGAGACACATACATTATGATGTACTTGGGAGATTATGAGGCAATTAGTCTAGGAGGAAATGCTTGGCGAAATAATATTAGTTAGTTGTTGCCCCATTAAAAAATATTAATATTGTAGAGGCCTAAATCGACGCAGCAAAGGGAAGCCTTTGGCCCACAGTAAGGGACTTATAAAGTTGAGTAATTTTAATATTTATTTTCTCAGTATTCAGTAATTTTTCTACCATAAAAGACACATTCTCAAATAATGTAATTAAAATGTACCTACCTACGATATGGCGTCAAAAATTTTTAGGTACCTCAATACGGTCAACTGGAAGTGTACCCAATTATTTATTAATTATATTACAAAGATTTATTTCTTTATGGAATAACATACCAGAAAAATATTTAAGCCACTTTTAGTCACGGTACTATAGACCACATGGTAGCGAAGCCACCTTGCTAATCTAAAAATCTATACACACAATATATTCAAATTCTACTTATTACAATGTACATTACCATACTACCATCACACACCCAGAAACAAACTCATATGCAAAAAGGAAATCCATTTCATACGATAATAGTCATTACCACTCAAAGTTTATGGTTTAATTTCCTGAAAGCGCACATTTCATTTGTCTGTGCAGCTCAGATACTGCTGGTATTAGCTTTTTATGGTGTCAGCATACCCATAAAAGTAATTCTCTTACTTGTCTTCAAATGTGATAAGTTTTGATTAAATTATAGGGTGTCTTATGATGTATGTACTCTTTGCTTAGTTTATGTAAACGTTGTATGGGAATTGAAGTATATGATCATAAGCTACGCTAGATATTAAGTACACCTTAATAGCATCATATTTGTATTGTATAATTTTCTCAGAAAACTATTGTAACCATAATATTGTAAACACAACTTTTGAAAAGAGTATCCATGGAGTTTCTTGCCGGTTCTTCTCCATAGGACCTACTTGAAACCGTGCAACTAATTTGACCTTTCATAAGCTTTATATGTGAAATATTTTTTTGACTTTGAGCTATGTTTCTAAACTCGTTTTCGTAATTATAAATGGTGAGTTATTGATATGAAAACCGGGGAATAAGGTGGCTTAAAGTTGAATAAATACTGTTTTTATTTCTTTCTTTTTTATATTAGTTACATAGTGCAAATATTGTAGTACCGGTACATGTGACTGAACCAGTAAACGAGGTCCGCTTTGCTAAGTTGACAATTATCTATCTATTCGGCAAAATATCTCTTTATAGGCTTGGCCGCACACGTGCAAACGACAAATTTGTGCTTGCCCACGGATACAACTTAATCATCTTAGTAAAAAATATTTACAATCTTTAAAACATAATCCAATGACTTATTACACTAATTTGTAGGCGCCGGCGACGAATTCCTTACCCCTTTTAATTAACAAAGCAAAGCAAAGCCCGCCAAATTAAATTAAAAAAAAAACATTTCATTCAGTATTTCTCACTAACAACTTACTTTAATAAGTAGTAATCCGTTCTTAGAAAATGGCACGAATGTAGGCATTTCTTTTTAATTCCCATACGATGGGACCCTTGATTGAAATAGTTGGCGTACAAAAGACTTGGCTCCAACAATTTTCTGTCATTACACTACCGACGCACAAAAGGGAACGAGATACTGAGATGAAAAGTATTGCATATTTTGTTAAGGGGAATAGCTAACTAATCTTCATGTTTTAAAAGGATAAAATTCAGTAATATTCAGAGTTAGTTTGTAAAGGATATCTTTGAAACTTCTGAACTGTTTTAAAAAAATATTTTGCCAATAGAAATATATGAGCTCATATATTATCCTTGAGCATTTCATGTACTACACATAGGGCTGCCATCACCCAAATCGTCGACCCTGGACTAAAACTATAAAAACCCCGGAATTTTTTAATGAGTGTGATATTTCCCGGACACTTTTTCATTATTTGTTTTAATTTAATGCTTACATTTCAATCAAGAGGAATCGGATATCAGGTAAAAAGTCCGGGATTTTTCCGGACGCTCTTTGATAACCCGCCCGGACGCACCCCGGACGCCCTCTAAACTAGGGAAACCCGGACGAATGGCAGCCCTAACTACACAGGAGAGTGTGCAACTAAAAGTGGGCAACTAAATTCTTTTTTTTTGTTGACTTTCAAAAGTGCTTGTTATTAGACCTAATTGAAATAAATAAAAAAAAAAGTCCTCATCAAAATTATTGAATGGATTTGGTATAGTGGCATTTGATACACACATAGTTTATAATCTAGATTAACACATAGGGTAGTTTTTAACCTTCAGGGTGAGGGGTATCAAAACAAAAACCCACATTCCGAGCAAATAAATAAATAAATATTCTATTATATTCTAAAAACCCAAGGTATATCTGTCTTCCACTTAAGTATGTTCGCAATTACCTCCTAGCGTATGCTGAACGTAACGACCACAATTACAAAGACTATTTAATTTCGTATCTTACTCCAAAATGGGAAAAATAAACTTAACACAGTGTACGTTTTACTTTCAATTATTTTATTTAGACCGTACCGACAGACAGACAGACAGACAGAGTTACTTTCGCATTTATAATATTAGTAAGGATTAGACCGTACCTTTATATTATGACTAGCTGTTTCCCGCGGTTTCACCCGCATCCCGAGGGAACTACTTAGCGCACCCGGGTAAAAAGTAGCCTATGTTGTTCCTCAGGGTCTATTCTATCTCTGTACCAAATTTCATTTATATCGGTCCAGTAGTTTTGGCGTGAAAGCGTAACAGACAGACAGACAGACAGACAGACAGAGTTACTTTCGCATTTATAATATTAGTAAGGAAAGTAAGGAATAAGGAATTAGTAAGGATATACTTTCAATGGTGTATAGAAAAACAGGGCACGAGAAAAAAGGAAGATTCGAAAAATAGATTGTTTACAGCATAAAATTGTTTGGAATATTCTGGTCTGAAAATTAATAATGCTTTGTCAGTAGATCAATTGATTTTTATAAGAATTTTAATCCTGAATATTTTAGGCAATACTTTTCAAATTTAAAGATTATTAATTAATAAATATTTACTAAGTTGATTAAATTGTATCAGAGGGCGTAACACAAGTCAAAAGATTTTCTAAAACAGTTCTTTTTTATTTGTCGTTTGCATGTTGACGGCCAAGATCAAATACAGAGATATTTTGGCAAGTAGATAGACAATTATGTCTATTTTAAATAAATAAATAATGATTACAAATCACACACTTGAAATCTCATAACATGTTTTACATAAACTAAGCAAAGACATATTTTTTGTCGGACATAGCTTTCAATCTTGCTTCAGGATTTCATTGACAGGACCTGACAATATACAAACTATTAATAGAGATTGTTTTTTATTTCTAAAAATCCTACAAAAACTATAGATCTCAAAGAAGATATTGATCTTAAAATCTTAACAAAAAATCATGAATGAACATCTTTTTAATGAACTCAAAGTAACCACTACTTGAACTACTAAGAACCACATTAACTCGGAGAGGTCATTAATTAATTTACATGTAATAACCGTTGTTAAAATCTCATTTTTTGGATCCGGATTTTAAATGAACCCTTTGTAATTCAAAGATGTATTGTTAATGGATGGGTGTAGTTGCGTTAGAAATGTAGTATTTTTCTTTTAAGAAAGTTGAATTATACAAATTCACGCATATAATCATGGTAGTACTGTAAAAAAAAATGTTGGTTAATAAAAATAAATAGTCCCAAATTTTTGATTAATTAATTTACAATCAAATAAAAGTTTGAAATTATGGTGTTATTTAGGTTTTAACAGAAAACTTTTATTAGGTTCCGAAAAATATTTTTCTTGAGTTTACGATAGTGAAATTGGTCTGTGATATATTATTTTTTATAAAAATGGGATAAACTTACGCATGTAGTTAGAATTATTTTCTTTCTTTTTATTGGCTCTTCCATCCAAAGAACTTTAAATCTATGTTACCCAGAAACATGGGCGTCACTTCCGTGCCTAACCTCCATAAATTAGTTTAAAAAACAAATCGTGCTATTGAATACATAAACTCTAATGTTTTGATGTGCAGTTATGTCAGTTTGTATCACCAGACTTGTTATTATATTGTTAAATGTGAGCCTAAATTGTTTTTGATGGGCTGCGGGTAGTATGAAGCTTATTAATGGGTATTATCTGATGTTAGGGCGTGTTTCTATGCTAATAGAATTGGTGTGTGGTATCATACGTGAGCACTGACTAAGTATCCTTAAGCGGCAATATTATTGTGAAGGACTACGCGTCACAGTCGTAATAAGTAGCAGTGGCAATAATAAGTCCGTTGCAAAAAAGATATGTCACTATACGTCGCTTCTAATTCTTGAGCAGTTATTGCAAAAAAACATCTTAGTACGGTCCTAGAATTGCCTTATCTTACATTCTCGCTCGCTCGCTCGCTCGGTCTCGGACCCCAGAATCGAAACCGAGGCCCCGTTTATAGCAGTAGCGTTTGGCAACCATTAGACCAACTAAACTCGGACACCAGGGCTTGTTAGGCTATTAAACCACAGCCCACACTGATACTGATAGTTTTGGAGAATTAGTAACTCCATTAAATGGATCCAGATGAAGAAAATCAATGTGAGTCATGTCTACATTATAACATATCGACGGTCCCTACGTACAAAAGGACATGGTCGTAAATGGCAGTTCTTTTTTATTGCACAATTGGCTTTAGATCGTCCGTGTTGTTGATTGTGAATAAAAAATAAACTGCCATTCTCGACATGTCCTTTTGTACGTAGGGACCGTCATTATATTCTGTGAGTCTTTAGACTATATGAGAGGTATATGAATACGAATACAAACGAAAGTACCGTATTTAATATTTATAGTGAAATTACAAGTATGTTAGTTTTGAATAAACTACACCTACATCTGAATTTTCCTAAGTCATAATGTCGTCAACTAAATACATAAAAACGTTTAGAAGCTCGTCCCTTCTCTTTGATTATGCATCACCCAAAAACTAAAGGCTTTTAACACTTTTAATGTATAATTTATTCAATATAGCAGCTGTGCCACCCGTTCTCACGCAATAACGCCAAAATACTGTCGTAAAAAGTTCCAAAATCGATCGTAAAAATCGCAAAATCATCTTAAAAATTCATCGATCGATCACAATGGAACATTACCTTTTTATTGCCACTAATGAATATCTTTTTAGAACGCACCCTTTACAATACCTCTGCAGTGTATCAAATAATAAAGTTTTAAATTTTAGAACATAAAAATTTGTAAACGGCGTTTTGTATTTTTTTTGTAACCTTTTTTTTTGTATTTAAAGAACGAGGGGTGTCGAAAAATGTTTGTCATTCTATTTGAACTTGCCCCCTTTTCGGTTGCGATAACCCTTGATTTTGACACGGTTAACCGGTAAACGCTGGGTGTGCAAAAAATACCTGACAATGTTTCATTTATGTTTTTTGACAACGAAAATGAACTTTATTTTGTGACGAATAAGGCATATTCTTACCCCCATTATTTACCCCACATTGACATTTTAAGATGAAGTAGGTCATAATTGGGTTCACAATGTGAATTAAACCGTCGCTAATAGGTAGAAAGTGTATCATTGTATTTAGTATTTTGACTTACATTGTAGATTAATTTCAAGGGTTACAGTTCATTTTTTTTTCAGCATTATTTTGTTGATTCTAAATGTAGCGTGTACAGATCACTTATATTGTGACATGCGTGTCAAACGGGTATAAGACAGAGGTGCCCGAAACATGAAGTACCGTTTTTTTTCTTCATAATGTGACCATAATCAGGTCACGCAACGTTTAAATGATCTGTTATGCAGTGGTTATAGATTTCTTTGTTCAATATACCTAATTTGTAGTATGGAAGTGATGCTTTCAAAATATGAAGATATATATCTAGTATCTATTACTACATCTATATTTCGCTAGCTACACTAAAATATCGGTGTACTAAGATACAAGTCAATTAGAAAATCAAAAATTCAGACTCCACATTGGTACTAAGAAAATTTTGGCGAAAAACAGAATAACTGTTATTCGGACTTCAGAAATAGAATTCAGGTCTTTATAATCAGCAGTAATGCTTGTTAACACTAGACAGGCAAGGTCGTTAATGAAGACAGTAATTTCTCGCTTTTAACTTTTAATATTTGTTAGAACTTACAAAATATAGAAATCCATCGAGAGCAAAAATATTCACTGATAAAACACTCTACCCAAACACATTAAAACCACACACAAATAACCTCATTTCAATACAAAACACCTCAATTAGCTGTCATCACCAATCAGCGAACAAGCATTTAATCAATCCGTGTTCACAATCATAATATTCATAACTCTGTATTCAGAAGGTAATTTGGATGCAAAACTGATAATTAACGCATTAACATCCAAATAACGGGGACAAAAGGTGTGCTTCGAGTTTGAATTGGGTTACCGCGAGTGCCGCGGCGGTGGAGGGTTGGATGTCATGCGATAGAAGATAGTGCAATATTTTCTAATAACACTTTGTATTAAGCTAAATTGTAAAAATTTTGCTCATACAAATCATGGTTGTTTTTAATCACAATATACCTTAAGAAATGAATTATAGGTACAACAAGTGTTACATAATTATATCAAAATTTTACTTACAATTAATTTACTGCTATTCATATGTCATACTTCTCATTTTTAAAAGCCCACCAACGATTTGAATAAAGATAATAGCAAAAAAAAATTTACCTACATAAATCTCTCTCTAGCCATAGATATTATTATCTTCTTTCACATATAGACTATCCATCACTTTTTTGTTTCTTTTCTATTGTTTTGAAAAATCTTCTTCCTGAAATATTGTTCAATATAGCATTAGCACAAGTAACAAAATTCACATACAAAACTCGCCTGATCCCATATTGCATTCTATACCTACATAAATCTGTCTCTAGCCATTATCTTCTTTCACATAAAATATCCATCACTTTTTTGTCCTTTAAAACAATGGTCTTTTACAAAATCTTCTTCCTGAAAAATTGACCAAAATAGCATTAGCAAAAAGTAACAAAATTCGAAAGACCGAGACGAAACTCGCCTGATACCATATTGCATAACCCTCACCAACCTCGTCCACACTGAAGTGTTCTGATTACCCTATTTATTCTATTACGTTGGTAATTGTTTACTGAATGAGTTGCGTTGAATCTCGTCCGTAGCGGCCATTAGAGCTATTGTGTGCCTTTGTGAATATTGTGCCAAAGTGAATATGTTTTGCGGAACGACGTAGCGAGATTAGGGTTAGAATTTCGTATAGAGACGTAAGACAATGCGTTTGAATTTTGGTTAGGTATTGTTAATATACAAATATTATAATGTATTAATATTATTGTAAAGATTTAAAAGTAGCTGATGTACGATATTGGATTATAAAATTGAGGTAAAAATATTAGCTAAATTATATTTATCTTAAATAATATATTATATTTTTTTATAATATAATATAATACAATTTATATTTTACTTTGGGTAAGATGCAAAAAGCAGTAAATATATTAAATTAATTGCATTTTTATTGTATTAGATAACAAAAATTACATTTTTTTTTTTGTCAAGAATATGACATGCCGCTTTCATACCTACAGTAAAACCAACATTCTCCCAGAAATCCCCAGAGAGAAAGGATTGAAAGAAAGAAAGAAAAGAAAACCTTTTTTACCAATTTCACCCCGACCTGTGAAATTTTGCAATAAACCGTTCAACGGATCAATAAAAAAGTCAACGTCATCATTACCGACCGAATTCAACAAAAAAATTAAAGTAAAAAAAAGATAGTTCCCACGATGCACGGTAATCATTCCAATCAATAAAAACATAAAATACTTTGACATTTAATGACAAACTTACCCATAGATCAAAGAGGAAATAAATAATAGCACACCCGATATTTACGAGTTCAAACCTCTGGCAAAAAACCAGACGGACAGACAGTTTGGGGGAAAAAGAAGAAAAAAAATTGTAACCGCGAAATCGAAAATTATTTGGAAACCTTTTTTTATGTGTATTTAAGTTTGGTATACATGGATACAATTTAGCTGTATCCGGTTTAGACTGGAAGAAGACCTCAACATAGTTGGGAAAAGGCTAGGCAGATGATGATACATGGATAGAATTTGTTTTATTTGCTGTTTTAGTGCAACTAGTGCTTGACGTTTCATGAGAGCCCACAAAGACCTATTTAAAAAAAATGAGTTTGAATTTGATGTCATACATTTATTTTTACTAATTAAATGGAAATGTGAGTTTATTTATTTTATACGGTAAAACGGTTAAACCAATTTAGATGGAATTTGATACGGAGATAGATGGGACCCTGCAGATGATTAAAGGATACTTTTTATTTCGGTGCGTAAAGTTGTACCCTGAGGACGCGAGTGACTGCGAAAAATAGCCAGCTAATAAAAAAAGGAATTTATCTCATTTTTTTTTTAATGTGAATATTAATCATCATTATAGGGTTTTTTCGTTCAATAAAAGTTGGCGATCATCTGAAGAAGTATTTTACGGTCTCTTGCCGCGTGTTTGTGGGTATTCCCTCTTTTAAATACCTGTTAATAAACAATGAAAACTTTATTAGGTTTTTCATTTCTATTTATAAAATATAGATCCATGTTAATGCTCTCCTATACATTTGCAGGGTTTTCCAACCCTCATATAGAATTAGAAAAAACTCACCCAAACACAAAAAAAAAGTTTTTTTTGGACCCCTCAACTGCACGGTTGAGCGTTGGACCATGTCTTGTTATGGCAATATGATTATGTATTTAGATTATGATTATTTAATGATGTCTTTAATTTTTTAACAGGTGCAATTTGAGAGAAAAAAATAAAATAGTTTATTGGCAAAATATTAAAAAAAAAGTTTACATTTAAAAATGAACATAATATTTTAATAAAATAAGAAAAAAACATTTTATTGTAATTATTAAGTTTTATTGTAAATATGTAAAAATAATAATGTAAATTCTTCTTTGGAAACAAAAAAATAAGACTACTTTTAATTCAAAAGTTCTATATTTATAAATAAAAAATACGAATCCAAATAAATATTTTTTATTAACAAACTATAAGTTTAAAATTACAAACATTAATCACTATTCACTAAAAATATACACAAAACAGCAGACAATAATAATTTCATATTTATTTAAAAATAGGGCGTAGTTATTCAAATATTTATTAAATTCAAATGTTTTGTTGACAAATGTCCACATTGTCCGGTCATTACAAATAATGCGTAAAAGCTCGGTCCAAATAGACAACAAAGAAAGGCAGAAGTAGTTAATAAGTGGCACAAGTGAACACAGTTACAGTTAATCTGAACTATGATAAATGACGATCCTACGCTCTTGATTTAACTTTTATATACAGGATGGGCAGAAAACTGAGACTAACTTAAAAGTAATTTGAAAATGCTTGCGCATCCATTTTAACTTACTTTAAGTTCTTTTTAATGCACACCACTAATGATTCCGGTTATAAAAAGTATAAGTACTTTAGTTTACTCGATGACAATGTGTAATCTATCTATACTTATAATAAATCTGTAGAGAGGTCAATTCTGTACATGAAATATATTTCCAAAATAACTATCAGGGGGTGATTAGGGATCGATACTGATGCCAAAAATGCAATCAGTAACATTTTTGTCTGTCTGTCTGTCTGTCCGTCTGTCTGTCTGTCTGTCTGTATAAACTCTATAGAAACAAAAACTACTCGACGGATTTTAACGAAACTTGGTACAATTATTTGTCATACTCCTGAGATGGTTATAGTATACTTTTCATCACGCTACAACCAATAGGAGCAGTGCAGTGAAGGGAAATGTTGTCATTTTGTTTAAACGCGCTAATCTCAGGAACCGCAGGTCCGATTTGAAAAATTCTTTCGGTGTTAGATAGTCCATTTATCGAGGAAGGCTTTAGGCTATATATCATCACGCTAAGACCAATAGGAGCGGAGCACCACTATTCCACGCGGACGAAGTCGCTGGCAGAAGCTAGTAAATAATATTGTTAGTGAATATTCAGTAGATATTTTTAAATCACGGTTTAAAGCAAGATGAAATGCGCTACATGGTGCAGTATCTAAGCTTGTTCATACAAATATAATTAAAAAGATACACCATTTGATGTCAAAAACGAAAATGGAAGCATTATAGAGTACCATAGTACACCATAGGCGGACTTTTCACACAAGGCAATGATTAACTTATTAATTAATCTATAAAATTGTCACAAAACTTTAAACTCACTTTCAAACAGCCCGTATACACAAGAGGCGTGACCACACGACTGCACTACAGATTACGTGCGTAGCATCGCACAGCGCACAGATTGCACTAAACAATTATGTTTATGACTGTACTTGTGTGTGTGGACATCGGTTGCAGAAGAAAGTACTGCTAGGCGTTCAATTTCATTACCTAGTATCTATAAATATAACCACCATCTGCCTAGACTTTTTTTAAAGTCCAGTCTAAAACGATGCTCGAAATACAAGCTATTTTACGGAAATTAGGTTAGTCATTCAATACAGCTATCGGATTCAGAATCGAATACCTATCCACAATGACTGTTTTTGATATGTAGAAGAAAAACCTGGTAAAGAACAGCATCCTAATTACGTAAATAAAATGGATATCCAATTGACATACCCATCAAAAGGAGTTTAACATACATTGTTGCATGTTTTTGGACGTTTATCTCATTGATACTCTCAACGAAGCAATGTATATTATCGAACTGCCAAAATGATAGGTATTGCAACTGCAATTGAAAGGTATTGGAACTGAAATTTAAAGAAGGGGATATTCTGTATGAAACTGTCGGAAATAGCTATTGATGTATTAATTATATGCTACTAATATTATTAACGCGAAAGATTTTCATGCTGTATGTGTGTATTTTTGTTACACTTTCACGCAAAAACTGCTGAAAGGATTTGAATGAAATGAGGTACACATATAGTTTATAGCCTGAATTAACATATAGGATACTTTTTATCTGAGTGTGCGAAGTAGTTCTCTCAGAATGCGGGTGAAACCGCGGGTAACAGCTAGTATTAATTTCGTCTAATCTTTAAGGGGAAATCCATGACTATAGCAGGTATATTCCATAATACTAATGATTTATAACCCAAGGGTAATAGTAATAATGATCTTTTGATGTGCAAAGCGATTACTAAAGGGAAATTGTGCCCTTATTCTATAAGTTCCGGGTTTGATTTCCAGTTAATGTTTTTATGATTCAACGGATATCGGTCTTATAGGTAATTTGTAGGTAATATTTAGTGCAATAATATTGTGGGTAAGTAAGTTCATGTTACACGATAACTACTGAATAGATTTGATGAAATTTGGTGTATCAAAGAAGAAAAACTACTAAAGAGTAGGTTACTACCAAAACTAACATTATTCATTTACTTAAAATAAATATATAACAATTTCACAAAACTATTTCGGGCCGAATCGGAAATTTAACTCGAGACCCTAGCAGCAGTCGCATTTAGCGACCACTAGGTAATCAACCAACGAGGTAGTCAAAAAATTAAACAATGCAAAATAAATTATGCACCTGCTTATCTTCGAACTAAAACAAATCAGACTCACAGTTGTGCACATCCAACCCAATATCTCCAATCAAACAAAGCCACAAATTAACTGACGTAATCAGCTTAGTCGCTGACCATTAATATCGTCTCAAATCAACCCTTTGACTGCGTAATACCTGCAGGCAAACACCGGAGCGTAACCTATGCTAAGCTCCGGCGCAAATATAGTAAGCAAACGGATATTAAGCTGGGTTTATGTACTGGTACGCTGTGTAGTCCTAGCTGGTTAGATTTTGGAATATTGGCGTATTGGGACAGAAGGATATTCCTTCTAATATTATGTATAAATGCAAAAAATTATGAGGGTACAGTAGTCGACACGTAACTTGGCAAGAATCGTAGTTTTTTCTCTTTTTTTTAACTATCTTCTACATATAAATGTTTAAAAGTAAATTAATACAGTGGATGATAGTGTAATGAAAAGCATTGAAAGTGTTACTCTTGGATTGCACTGGGTGCACATGCGCAAACTTGTTCCAACTACTTTAAAATCTTGCCAAGTTATGTGCAGGTGACTATGTGTATCTTTGTCACTCTTTCAAGCAAAACTACGGAATGGATTTGGATAAAATTTTATATAAACATTGTTTATAACCTTTAAACCCTTTATTAGTTAGTAGTTTTCCATTTTTGTTTTTTAGTTAATGTAAGTTTTATTGTAAATGTTTAAAATATTAAAAGCTAATAAACAACTTCGTTGAAAAAAAAACGAGTTCATAACCTCTAATATTATAAATGCGAAAGATTGTGAGGATAGATGTGTGTTTGTTGCCCTTTTGAGCACAAACTACTAAATGGATTTGGAAGAAATTTGGTACACACATAGTTTATAGCCCGGATGACCGCATGGAATACTTTTTATCCAGATCCACGAAGTAGTTCTCTCAGGATGCGGGTGAAACCGCAGGAAACGGCTAGTTCTCAGATATAAATGTCATTCCTAATAATTTTCTAACGAATACTTTGCTGTCTACTCTTCGTTACACATAGGACAGGACACCATGCGAAATAGCTATCAACAAAAGGCTTAAATTATTTATTTCATCTTAAATTATTTACTCATCGTATTCCCACAATCATTATTGTAATAAGTCTTCTTTCACAGACTTTTAGAACTGCTAAAGTATCTAGGTATAAAATGCATAAAAATCAATTAAGTACATATTTGTGATAATAAAATAAAATCATGACCATTTTATTTTGTTAAAAAAATATTACAGGGCATTTTTAAACCATTACTTATCTAGTCCGCATTAAAGAAAAGCTAATATAGTTTTTCTTATCCAGCAATAATCCTCGACGCTAGAAGAACAAAATTCAATTTCCTCCATTGCACTTTTTGCTCCCACTGTACATTACACAGACAAGCACTTATCTGCACAGTGTACGCTCGATTGAAGGTTGCACTATCCATAACTTTAGCCTTGCCACCGTATTCCAACTAACTACTGTGTCCGTCTTTACTCTCCAACACGTACCAAAGTCTGTAGTGTGTGTCTCACAGTGTAACTTGTGTTTGGTTTTTGAATCATGTGTGTTTGCCAAAATTGGCCAACATTTGACTAGCAACTGGCAAATCCTCTTTCTTCATCTATTTGGGATGATATTTGCTTACTGAGACGATCCATGTTGATGCTGTACTTGACGTGTAGATTTAAATATTGTCTGCAAAAAGGTAATAACTTGTTTGAAGAGTTTTGTGCTTTCAAAAGAGTTAAATTGTTACTTTGATTTATTATGTCTACAAAAATCTATACAAACTATTAAAACACTTTTGAATTAAAGCACATTATACTAACAGATGCGTCGCTATACGCATACATAATTTTCTTTGCCTCACAGTTTCTATTCGTTTTCAACACCACGAAATGAAAAGTAAAAAAATATGAATTTTACTTCCTTATTTTTCTTTAGCTTAGCTTCGGCGGTGGGAACGGTTTATTAAACAAATAGGTTCACCATTATTTAAATCTAATATAATAACTTAAAATTTGGAACTTGATTTATATAATTATGTAAGGACAAATAAAATTTAAAAAACTATACATGAGTCAATCATTAGGTATTACTTATACGCAAATAATCAATATTCATTATAATATCATATATTTTTTAGATATTTTATTTAGACAGTAATTAATGTAAAACTTAAATTTGATAAAAATGGTATTATATTGACATTAACGGTACCGGTACCGGTATACCTATTGACACAATATACTTTCGATTTTAGGCACCTGAATTACATGTATAAAGGCCACCCCTTTTCCCTACTACATCGCTTTATTTTTCACTCCATTCTATTTCTATTTAAAAATATACAATATCCTTAGCATATAAATCTTCAATTTCTATCGTCTATCAAAATCCGTAATAGCAATCAGCGACGTATCGCTATATAAGGGAGCTTCGGATTAGGCCAGGCAGCACTGTTTACTTAACTAATGCACGCCATCTAGCCGCGGGCTTAGTAAACAGTTGCTAGTGCGCATGATCTATTGTTTTTGTCTGTAGGATTATTGGGGAGGCAATTAAAAAGTACTTGAATAGAGCATGGAATTTTAAGGGATATTTTATAAGCTGTTTTGTGTGAAGAAAGATGAGCTTACATATTTCACTATTTTTTTTTGTATTGACCTCTCTTTCACAAATGTTTTTTTTCGACATGGAAATCGAACTCATGCTTAGTGTTGGCGTTCACTAGAACAACGATGTAAAAATAGACAAAAAAAAATCATCATCATAACCACTGGCCTAAATATTTACTGCCCTACTTCTGGACAAAAGCTTCTTCTCATAAGCAGAAGAAAGCATGACCAACCAGCTCAGCCAATATCTTTCAAATTCAATACCTTCAATGTTGACAGTACAATGATATAGTTTGCTTCGTTGAAAGTTTCAATTAGATAAACAACCGAAAAATGGAGCAATGTAAATATTGAGTTAAACTCCTTTTGATGGGTATGACAATTAGATATCCGTTTTTACGTAATCTACGATTCCAAATTACAATTCAGCTCTCCGAGTTTTCTTAGATTCACGACTTACTTCTTTTTCTCTATATAAATCAATGATATGACAATATAATATATCTATATAAAGATATATCTTTCAAAGACAGTGTCCGAGCATTATATCCCATGACTTGTAAAACTACCCCCATAGAGTGAGCTGACAAATAAATCATTGCTAATACGATTTTCTTTTAACATATTTTTGCCACTAGCCTTAGGGGTGAATATGGCTGTGAGTTAAATGTAGGGAAAATATA
The DNA here is from genome assembly GCA_963891755.1 of Pyrrhia umbra. Taxonomy (NCBI): domain Eukaryota; kingdom Metazoa; phylum Arthropoda; class Insecta; order Lepidoptera; family Noctuidae; genus Pyrrhia; species Pyrrhia umbra. The sequence goes on along the minus strand of OY982937.1, from coordinate 10,215,045 downwards.
TTATGTTGCATCTTAAAAAAAACTAGAAATAGATTATTTTGTTTAATTATTGTATAGTGAGTAGATACTAAAATATCGATTAATGAAAAAAAACTGCATTTTTGTGAGCCTAATATTATTTAATTATAGTTATTAGTTTACTTGTTATATAATACTTTGGTTTATGTAATTGTGTTCATAAGCTGTGTAAATTAAATAAATAGGTATTAGACTATCTAAGTATAGACATTTTTTTCTGTTTTAGCAAATACAACTTTTTTTTAATCTATCCGACATTAGTCATACTATCCGCCTCATAGTTGTGATTCAACATAAGTGAAGTAGGCGGTAGTTTTTTTAGTCATGGTATAAAAAAACAATCGCACCATACTTGGTTCATAAGGGCCCTCGCCCACGGCGAATTTTTGTAGCGATGCTGTAGCAATGCTGTCGCGCGTCCGCATCGATACAGTCGCGAAGCGGTCGCTAGCTGTGTGCCATCGCCCACGAGCTCAGCTTCAGTCGCGATGCAAACGCAATACTGTCGCGCGTCTGTCTCGCTGCAAACGCGATTCAGTAAGGGAGCATTCAAGTATAACGTAACGCAATTTTTGAAGATTTTAGAAATGTAACGCACAGTAATCTTTTTCTGTACCCACCTAAACGTTACGTAATATTTAAGTGACCATTGAAGTCACAATTATGTTGAACAAAGTATACCTTTGTTATTGTATTAATTGCGTTTGCAGTAGTAATAAACAAAATAAGAGATTTTTAAGTTATATGTTTTTATTTAGTCATAAATCAAATAAGTGTAGGTACGTAAAAACACAATTCAATTGTAATTACTGCTACTCTGTCCACGGGTTTGCCAGCCACTCAGAGTCTTTCATTGGTATTTGGAGAGCAGACGAAGAAGGTTCCGGTATTGTTAAAACACTTGCATCAACTTCGTATTTGAGCCAATCGGCATCTTCAGACAATGCCTCACTATGGCGCACAATGCAGAGCAGCTAATTTGCCCTTCTTCTTCGAGGGATTCCCCGTAAAACATAAACGAAAAGGGTTGCCGATTTGGAAGATTCTAATTCCCTAGTTTTTTTATTAAAATAAAAAAATGTTACGTAACGCGTTGTTTAAATACCTTTTCTCCCGCCCTTGTAACGTTTTACAAGAATCCTCCCCTCAAATTGCGTTACGTAATACTTGAATGCTCCCTAACAGCACAAAAATACCTACGATCGCTACAGTTGCAAGATGGACTCCGTTGAGGTAACATTAGTCACGTTGTCTTTGGTGCTGCTTTTACGTAAGCAGTTCTTCACCCAATGTCGTCCAACACGGTCGCGCGTTTGCATCGATACAGTCGCGATGCAGTAGCGCGTTGCAATCGCGACTAACACACGTTAGTAGCGATACTGACGCGCGTTTACCAAACGCGCGACAGCATCGCTACAAAAAGTCGTCGTGGGCGAGGGGCCTAACGATCTCTGAATAAAAATTAAATTATTTTTGTTGGTAAGCGCATCACTTGATAACAGCTGAACGATTCGAAACAGCTGAATAATTGGCTAATTTAATTAAAAAATGTTTGAAGGAATTAAAAGTTGGAAATAACAAAAATTTAGAAAGTTGTGAAAAGTTTAATTTAATAGTACCTATAGATTTTTCTTCTCTGAACATAAAATAAGTACAATAAATCTTTACCTACATAACTTTTAAGTTGTGATTTTATCACACATCTGATTGAACACTTGCTGCCAAAAAAAGTGACACCTACAAAAACAAGGGACAAGTGCAAACGTGTTAGCTCAAAGACCGTGGAGACTTATAGAAAAGAAATCCTTAAACAAAACACTGGAGTGTAACGTCGAAAACAATAATTCTTCATTACTGCTTCGTGTTGGGGTAAATAATAGTCATTCGGATGAAAGAAGTGCGTGTTTCTTTTAACAGACTTACTTAACCGTCTTGAAAAAAGGAGGTTTTGTGTTAGATTTATATTAATATGTATATTGTACCTGTGTCTGCAATTTTCTGAATAACTCAAAGTCGATGAAGTCGTTTTTTTTGTATTTTTTTTTACTGCGATCACTTTATCGCTGGTGTAAAAAAGAATACCTACTACTACTAGGCCTTAACTAAACCGCTCAGTTTAAAACCTACTTAATTTCTAATTATTCTTAAAATAATAAAATATCATAAAACTGTCCTTACGTTTTATATTTTTTTTACAAAAACAGTTTCTAAAACTAAAATTTATGAGCAGTAAACCGAAAAATCCTCCCCCCTAATTCCGCGTACAAACTGTAGCACAAGTGGCACATTCAACTTATCGGCATATTGTCCAAGTTTCGAGGGAACGTGCAGGTGCACGAGGGTGGCACTTTTTGTGGCCGCCACTGTAAGCGTAAAATAGGAGCCGACTTAATAAGTGGTTATTTAGCAGGATAATGCTTTGAAATTTGGATTAATTTGGGTGGAGTATTTATTTTTGGTCGTTAGTGTAAGTAGATTATGGTAATTCTTGGGAGGTTTTTGTTACGTATGTCTAAACAATTAGGATCGATGTAACTATTGTTATAGAAAACCATGGCTAAACATCTCCAATGTCTTTGTATTTTTCCTAGACAAAAAAAGTAGCGATCATCAAAAAGAATATACATATATTTATGAAGAAAATAATAAAAAGACTACCTTTATTTAACCTAATTCAAAAAAGAGGTTCTGTATTTATAAACATAAAATATTTATTTATTTATTTCAAGTATTTTTCTTTTCTTTTTTATTATTTTCTCAAGATATAACAAAATACTCGTACTGCTAAAATAAGGAACACAGATTGTATCTTTTAAACAATCAATTTCTAAAAGCACAAAACTGTGCCATAAGGTTTTTGAATAACATTACCACACATAATTAGGTTGCATAAATAATTAGGTTTGCCATATTGACCACTTTCACCCTTCATCGTGTCTTATCACTATTCAATCTAGTATCGAAAATTTTTAGCAGTTGTTTGTATATTCGTTTTTGAAAATGCAAAATAAATGTTTACTGTTAAATGTTATTAGGTGTGTGTCATATTACCTTACTGAATAATTTAATTATTCAGGTCTTGTGTCAATTGCATGCAAGCATGTAAAATATAGCATTTAGCGGTAATGTAGCCTTCTAGTGAAAGGATAATTCATTAAGTATAAGATAATAAAAATATTTTTTGGAAATATTTCCCTTAATAGTAAAAAAAGATTTTTTGAAATCGAATGAGCAGTTTCGAAGATTACCTTCTAATAAGTTTAAATAAGTTGTTCGAGTGTACATACATTTCTACTTACAAATAAATTTATGTCTAATGTACATTTTTTATCTCTAAAATACATCATCATCTGCCTAGCCTTTTCCCAACTATCTTGGGGTCGGCTTCCAGTCTTTAACCGGACGCAGCTGAGTACCAGTGTTTTACATGGAGCGACTGCCTATCTGACCTCCACAACCCAGTTACCGGGAAACACGGTACCCCTTGGTAAGACTGGTTGTCAGACTTTCTGGCTTCTGACTACCCGTAACGACTGTCAAAGATGTACAAATAACAACCGGGACCAACAGCTTAACGTGCTTTCCGAGGCGCGGAGGAGTCTCGCTTTGACAAAGATGGTCACCCATCCACGGACCGACCGCGCCAAGCGCAGTTTAACCTTTGATCGGTCGAACCGTGCGGCTGTTACTTAGCCACGAGCTCCTCCTAAATACATAATCTCTAAAATACATAATGAATCAAAATAAATGTAAATAATATTTCCATCCACTGGATTTCCATTAAAACAATAGCTCCTCCACATACAAAATAACATCGCTATAAGAGCATAAACAGCATACCTATTAAACCGTCTGTCTATCCCTACTTTATGTTCATTCATCACGAACGAACCGTCACTTCCTACACACGAAAGCACTCAGAAACGTAACAATCATCGTTTAGAAACATCGCCATATGTGCAAGACAACTGCATACGCCCACCGGTCAAATTTGATTTACGCGTGAATTACATGTCATAACCTGTGCGCTCATATTACCCCGACCTCCCTTTTAAATCGCACCACAGTCTAAAAACTACTCAAACCATAAATTGGTTAGCTGTTTTTTTTATAAAATTTTGTTGGTGTTCTTTTAGGCTGTGACGTTAAAAGGGGAGGTGAGGGCAAAATGTGTAACACACGGAGGTGTCATAAAAAACTCCCTTTTCCAGTCAAGTGCACCTTTGTTCGTATCGATAATGCATTAATTTGAATATTCGCGGTGTCATATGTCAAATGGTGCGTAATTTTCTGTTTGTCTTTTTTTTATTATTTAATGTGATTTTCCACGGAAGTGTAATAAAGGTGTACGTTTGTCACGATTGATTACTTTGTTAAATTATGTAAGTGGGCCAGGTTCAAATATTGCATTATGATAATGGTTTTTGCACCTGTGAATTTTAATATATCGTCCCCGTAGGTGGAAAATTAAATAAGTCCGATTTTGGCGATTTTGACTTTTCCCTATTTTCTAATCACCTAAAACATGCCGCATATTTGAGCCTAACAGGCATTTTCGTATCTTATTCCGTTCCAAAATTATAGCCATTTTTGTCGGACAGATGGAATAATAAATATCTCCAGACAAACACTATTTTTTTTAAGGAAAAATAAATAACTCAGTAAATAAATCAATAACTGTGGTCAATGATAAGTTGAATATCAAATAAATTAAATAACATGAGTTGTTGAATTTTTCCTCAACTTAAAAATTCTTTCACAAAACTAACTAAGTTCTAGGAAAACTAAATAACTCTATTTATTTAATTCTGCTATTCAGAATTGTGATTATAACGTACCTAATTTAGAAATACTTGATGTTATCTATTTCTTCTACAACTAGATAATGATTAATTATAAGATGCTAGGCAAATAAAATTAAATAAATTAAGTTGTTTATAATTGCCATAAAACGAAATGCACCTGAGGAAAGTTATCATTATTTTTTAAAGAGAATTTGGCCGAAATATTGTCAGTATCCACCATCTAGGCAATGACTGATCGAGAACGACGGCGACGAGAACGACGATGGGGGAATAAGGGATACTAAAGTCACGGAAAAGACAGGATTGTGACTCTAGCAGCTCGAGCAGTCCGGGGTCGCACACCCGTAGTGGCTTTAGTCAGTTAACGGAAAGATAACTGAAGAGTCCACCCTCTGTCGTGCGTTTTACTGTGTGATACGTGACCTTCAATTGCGTTGACGTCTGAGTGACCAATAATGGATTCGCGAGGTTTATTCAGCGACTCACAAATCGTTCTTGCATGGCTAAACACTGAGCTAACAAAACTTCAAGCTTATGTATCGAACAGAGTAAGTGTAATTCGTCAAAATACCGCTGGATGCAGTTGACAATATGTCAATACACATGACAATCCTGCTGATCTCATTAGCCGAGGCGTCATCCCGAAAGAGCTGAGTAGCTGCGACATTTGGTGGAACGGCCCAAAGTTTCTGCAAAACAGTGAGTACGAGTTCCTGCTTACAGCTCACCTGCTCATTCACTCTCTGTGGAGCCCTGCTTAGCTCCTTCCAGCAACTTGGTATGCCAAAACCCCAATCCGCTTGACTATGTGTTCAAGCGCTTGTATAATTACTCTAACATAAATAAAATAGTTAGGCTATTAGCATTCATATTGCGATTTTTAAACAACATTAACAAAAATAATACAAAAATTAATACAAACTATTTGCAAAGTTCTGAGTTAGATAATGCATTAATGTCAATAATTAAACATGAACAAAATACATATTTTAAATCTGAAATTAAAGCAATAAGCAATAACAACAGCTTGAAAGGGAATCTGGCTGAGTTGCATCCCTTTCTTGACAATCGGGGTCTATTGCGCGTTGGTGGCAAACTGCATTATGCTGATAATAGCTTATTCACCAAACGATCCTGTCATACTGCCCAGAGGCTCTTCAATTACTAGCTTGCTTATAAGGTGCACATGAAAGGCTACTGCACGCAGGGCCTAAGCTTTTACTCTCACATCTTAATCAAAGGTTTTGGATTTTCAATGGCTTATTAGAAGTTAAGAAAGTAACTCACAAATGTATTGTATGTTTCAGACAAAAGGCCTTAGCAGCCAAGCAACTAATGGGCTCTTTGCCGGCTGCACGTGTAACAGCTACCAGCCGCCCATTTGAGAAGGTCGGCGTGGATTTCGCTGGGCCAATTGATGTGAAACTCTCTCGCGTAAGACGATCTTTAATAGGTAAAGGGTATATCTGTGTATTCGTATGTTTCGCGACAAAAGCCGTTCACTTAGAACTCGCATCAGATTTGACCACGGAAACCTTCCTTGCGTGCTTGAGGAGATTTATCTCCAGACGAGGTTTGCCCACCGAAATTCACTGCGACAATGCAAGTACATTTAAATGTGCAAGGAGTCACTTGGTCGAGCTCTACAAGCTGCAAGCTTCTCAGAGCCACTAAATGCAGGTTCAAAAATTTACCGCCGAGCGTGGGATACAATTTCACTTTATACTATGTTACTCACCTACATTTGGTGGGCTCTGGGAGGTGGCAGTTAAGAGCACAAAGTTTCACTTAAAAAGAATATTACAAAAAACTGTTCTAACTTATGAACAGCTTAATACTGTTTTAACTGAAATCGAAGCAGTGCTTACTTCTCCGCCACTCTTACCTTTATCTTTGAACTCCGATGATTATTGTTATTTGACACCTGGTCACTTTATTATAGGTAGTGCTTTGTCAACGTATCCTCAAGGAAATGAATGTAACATTCCACAAAATAGACTTAAGTTTTGGCAACTATGTAATTCTTTAAAAAAATCCTTTTGGAAAGTGTGGTATCAATGTTATTTAAATTTATTACAAAACAGACCTAAATGGAAATATGCAAATTGTAATGTAAAATTAAATAGTTTAGTAATTTTAAAGGAAGATAATCTTCCAATAATGTCATCGCCAATGGCTAGGGTTGTGAAATTATTTGATGGTCATGATAACAAGGTTAGGGCTGTAGAAGTAAGAACTCCTAATCATAAAACCCATGTACGGAGTATTCATAAAATATGTGTCTTACTCATAGATGATAATGAATAAATTTATGTATTGTATTGTATTGTATTTGATACAAACTTATATTTTTTAGTTCTAATACTTATTATTAGTTTTGCTCACTACTGAGTATGTCTTTTGTAATTAGGTCTCTGATTTTAGAGCCATAATGTTATTTTTTGAGTTCAAAAATTATTTTCTGTTTTGATTTGAAAGAATACTTTAAGTTCACTTGTTATAATTAGTGTAATTCTGTTTATTTTTTTAAGTTTGTAGCAAGATAGTATCTAATTACAATACACTTTTTCTGATTTTTATTGTACTTTTCTATTTCTTTCTTACTATAACTTTATTAATATCATAATACAGCTTTTATTTTATATGAGACCAATAATAGTTAAAAAAATATCAAAGTAATAATAACGTACAAAGCTACTAAATTTTACATTTAAAAATATTTCGAGTTTGATAAATTCAATAACTGCATTTATTTAACCAAATTTTACTCTACCAAATGTATTTAGCTCGTAGGAAAACTAAATAAATAGCCGAAATAAGTAGCTAATTGTAGTTACGTTACAAATAACAGTTGTGGCAAAACTAAACAACTTGATTTTTTATGTGTTATTTAGTTATAGTTAAAGATAGAGTTCAGTTTGTTAAAACATAATGTAAAAGGTAATCAGGTCCACAATATATAAAATTACCGACAATAAAATTGTCTCACATTTTTTAACAAATGTACATTAACTGAAAAAAAAACACTAAATCGCGTTTATCTCAAAACTACAAAATCAGAGTTATTTAATTTTCCATCTACGGGGACGATATTTCACTTGCATTTGATAAAATTACTGATCAATATTAAGAAAATATGTATCTTTTTTTCAATGTTTTTTTTTTATTTTTATTATGAATAATTGCTTAATCTTATAAGTATATTTAAAAAAATACATGAATATTATGTAAAAATAATATTAATAAAATAAAATTTACAAATAAATCAGCAAAAAAAAATATTAATTGCCATACGGTATTTAGCTTTCATTTTAGCAATTTATCGCTTACACAAATAATTAAAATTCTAAATCATAATTCACTGTTTCTATCCTATTTATAACACACCCTTGTATCATTAATAAGCATAACTTACCTTCAACAAACAGGTGAGTTCATTAGAGATTACTTACGGTAATTTGCAATCGCTACACCATACACAGCGCCATCTGTTGACTGTGTCGATAACAATCGGAGCACGCTCAGCCAATCACATTGTCCAGTTTTGTGCAAGTGACGTGTGGAATAATTATAGAATTAAGAGGATTTATTTTTAGTAAAGGGCTTGGTTTTATTGTTGTATTATTTTGTTTAATATTTAGTAAGAGATATTTTGAGAAGCATTTGTTGGTTAAATTTTATCATTATCTAATTTTATAATATATACAATTTTTTTTTTAATTTTACCCCTAAGTGAATGAAAAAGGCGGGCAAAATTTGTTTAAAACTCTGTCATTTTTAATTTGAATTCGTATAACTCACGCGGGCGAAGACGCGGGCGGAAAGCTAGTGTAACATAATATGCAAATATCTATTTGCTTCATGTATTCTTATTACATATTTTATAACAAGTTTAATCGTCGAATTGCATGTTGTTGTTACCGTTTTGAAGAACTTGAAAGCAATTCTTTTTAAATTGCAGCAAAATTACCTGAATTTTGGAATTGAATTATAAAGATTTCGGTAATATTTTTTTTTCGGAATAGACTTCAACAACATTTTTTTGATCTATTTCGTAGTAAGCTTTATTTATTTGAAGATATAATAACAAAAATCAAAATTGCTAATAACTTAAGCCTCAAAAATACACATGTGCTCCATTTAACGGATCACTTACCCCGAACTCACCCTAAGATGCGGATTTCAAAATCGAAACTAAAAATCCGCATTTGATATTTAAATCCGCAAGTATAGTGTTTGTAGCCCAACCCCATATTTCACCCCTCGATGAGCGGGTTGAGTTCAAATGTTTGAACTTTAAAAGTGAATCTATTGTAAATAGCGAGCGATAAAATGAGTTTGAGGTACATCGAGAGAGTTTTTTTATTCTCGATTTTTTAAAGCGCACTATTGACTTTTTTTATTTACTTTTACCATAAAACTCAACACACACAGGTAATATTTCTATTTATAGGGGAATAATTTTATTATTTAAATGCATTATGAACACATGCATGTTTATTTTAGAAATGGTTTTAAAAATAATTTTATAAGTTACTAATATTTATACATATTTCTTATTTTATTATTTATCAAATTTACTTTAAATATTAAATAATATTTATTTTGCAAGTAGGTTATAAAATAACTCTTTTACACGTCAAAAAAATCTTTTAAGGCTTGGCTGGAGGCACTATATTAATTCAGTTAATTAGAACCTCGTCATCTTGCCCAATTAAGCAGGTCTAATACTGTTAGAAGTCCCTGCAAGAATAGAAAAAAAAAATCATCCTTTGATCATACATTCTCTTATTGTATTAAAATAACATCTAATTTCCCGTTTCCTCATGATGTCCATTATATCTCCCTATCTTTTTCTATTTCTATATTTTGCAGTAACATGCTAGCATGAAACAATAAAAAAAAGTTATTTTAAGTCTTCGGTTTTTTGTCCTAGTTGTTGTATCCTCATCTCCCGGTGTGCCTCCACCGCACTTACCAACTTAATACCGATGGATAGCTAGCAAATGTTATAGACGTTGCAGTCACCATGACTCCACAGATGTATGCTAGGGGATGAGCACAAACAGACAGTCATCATACCGTTACACTGAGATTATAGTTTATGGGAGGCGGAAAGTCATGAGCGAGAGTAGTTTTATATGTTTGTTGGCAAAAATTACAACCATAAAAATAAAAGGGAATTTTGTGAGAATATTATGTACCTATGTTTGGTATTTGGGTGAATTTTAGCACACACATAGATTATAATCTGGAGTAAAACTTAAAATACTTTTTATTTGGATGCGCGAAGTAACTTCTTCCTAATGCGTGTGAAAAAGATCAGAAGCTAGTACCAAATAAAATTTAGGGCAGATTTTTCAATAGTGAGAAACTTTTATTCAAAGAATAAATAATCACAATAGTTTGATATTTATTCATCAGATAAAATTTATCTGAAAAATTGGCCTTTAATCAAACCTTCTTATTTTTCCGTACCAATAATTTCTTTTCTCATTCGATTATACCATTATAACATTAGCGTATTGCCAGTCAGCGTGCGAACCATTTTTCTTGTACGTACTTAAGGAACCCCAAAAATTCACTTTGGCGGAATTAGTCTTCATAATCCCGAGGCTAATTCATCACCGTTATCCGAATGAGTGGGGAGTGATGAAGCGAAATAAATATTATTATGTAGTAAAGAATGTTTGGAGGAGCTCGTGGCTAAGTAACAGCCGCACGGGTCGATCGATGAAAAGTTTAAACTACGCTTGGAGCGGTCGATCCATGAGTGGGTGACCATCTATGTCATACCGAGACTTCGTGCCTTGGAAAGCACGTTAAGCCATTGTTCCTTCTAGATCTTTAACAGTCGTTGCAGGTACTCAGAAGCCAGCATTTCTGAAAACCAGTTTCACCAAGAGTATCATAATAACTCGGTAACTGGGTTGTGGAGGTCAGAGCAGTCGCTCCATGTAAAATATTGGTACTCAGCTGCATCCGATTTAGACTGGAAACCGACCCCAATATAGTTGGGAAAAGTCTAGGCAGATGCAGATGAAGATAAGTAAAGAATATTTGGAAGAAGTGCTTCCTAATGGCACTTGTACCAGTTCTCTGTGTAGCCTAGGTTAAGAGATTGGTATCCGAAGTATTTAATGCTACTCAATTATAAAAATAAATTATCATTTTACTAACCTAATTAATAATTAATGCAATAAATAAGAAAAGAAGAAAAAAAAACCGGTTTGTCCTTTTTTCCCTTTTATACTATAACAAGAAATGCATAATGATATGCCGTATACATTTCTATTTTGTAATAAATACATTCGGTGTCTACAAAAGCTTTCTAAAGGTAAAAGATTGACATGTTTCAAACTCACACCGATTTAAAAAGGGCGGGAATCAATATCTACTAAAATTCAAAACATTTAGCAACACTCAGATACCTTATAATAACCATAACATAAAAAAATACCACCCATACACCGTACTAATAAATATCAACAAAAAAAAACAAACGAATGTGCCTCACGAAAGTTGTAAAAAAAAAGTCAACCCCCAATTAGCCACGGTGTTTTAGACCACACACAATCCGTAATTGGTCTTTTAGTCCTGACAAAGAAATTTACGCAAAAATCGGTGCGTGTCACATTGACCGATAAAGTTATAAAATATAAAGGCATCGAAGTACAATGGGGGTTGTAAATTTCAATATTGAGTGTGACTGGACGCTAGCGTACAATGTTGCAAGAAACGGTCTCTAATGGTGTCAGAAGATGATGGTTTTATTTACTTTATTGTGACATGTTGATGACTTTATGATTCATTGTCGCTTGTCTAGATTTTTGACTCTTACGAGACTCTGAATATGACTATGACTCTGACTACTCTGACTGTCTTACGAGATAAAATGTGCCCACACAGAAAATGCCTTGTGTATTGAGCTTGCTACGACAATTTTCAAAAAAATATTTTTATTGAAAGTAAAAAAATTAAACGTAGAGCTGATCATAACAACTGAGAAACGATGTAGATTGTTTATGTGTGATGTAGATGTGATTGTCATCACCTGATATCTAAAATGGTCCAACCCTAAAATACCGAGGGGTTTACCGTATTTTAGGGTTGGGCCGGAAGCTTAAAAATATTTTCCTAGCTTCTTCAGTAGAAGAATATCTTATTTTTAGTAATTTCATACATTTTTTTTTCTAAAGACACTGTAATTTATTTTAAGGCCAACTACGAAAACCTCTGTTTGTTACCCTACTTCATAAAAATCGAAAAATTGTGAGGATGCGTATATGGATGTTTATTACTCTTTCAAGCAAAAACTACTGAATATATTTGGATGAAATTTGGTAGACATATAGTTTATAACCTGTATTAAAACATAGGATACTTTTTATCTGCGTGGGTTAAGTAGCTCTCTCAGGATGCGGGTGAAACTGCGGGAAATTACTAGTTAGAAATAAAATTTATTTGTAACCAAGATAGTTCCTATGTAGCGAGCCCCACGTCCACTCGGCACGTGCGCGTTTACGGTCCGAGACTTCAAATTAACGCAATAAAATTAAAGCCTAACGTACGACACCGTAAATTTTCTGTGACGACATTTGCGTATAGTGTCGTTGTACGCGCTAATGGAAAACACATAAACTTTATGTTATGAAGTAATAATGTTGGCGCAAATCTTAGTTTAAATGTATTGTGAAATGTTAGTTGACATATGTATATCCATGTGGTTCGTGCGTGCCAAAAAATAATTCTTAAGATATTTATTAATATGAAAATAGCTATGTCTGTCTGTTACGTTTTCAAGGGAAAACACCTGAACCGTTTTGCATGAAATTTGAGAAGGTAGATTTAAAGCTTTGGAAGTTCATATGATAGCTTTTATCCGGGAGTGAGAAAAAAAATGTACCTATGTACCTACAAAAAAAAAACGTTTTATTTTTTGTTTATATAACATGCGTGACTCACTTTTATATTTATTTTAAACTAGATGACTCGGTGAACTTCGTATTACCTACATCTATCTTAACTTTTTCTTACCGTGCAACCTTTCCTGGACTACGACAAACATTTCAAAACCAAAATCAACTAAATCGGCCAAGCCGTTCTCGAGTTTTTGCGAGACTTACAAATATCAATTCATTATTATACTTATATAAATTATAACAAAATAAAATACTGTGTTTATTGCATGCAAAAATTGTTGACAGTTAAAATTATTTTTTCATTTCTGTAATGTGTATTTAATCTAATATAAAATAAGTGTACAATAACAAAAAACATAGGTAATGTTACCAAAAATCGCATGTGTCACTTAAATAAATGCGTGGAAATTGACACATGTTTATATCGTCAAAATTAACATAATACTAACATTGATAAATATGCTAATTTGAACTGTTTAGTGCTACAAAAATCTCGAACATATGGACAGTCGCACGACAATTGAATTGTAATGAGCACAATTTTGTGAGTTCATATTATGAGGCTTGTTTTGAGTAGAGATATTAAGATATGTAGGTCCCTAACGATTGTTAAAAATAAACTGAAGAATATTAAAATATCTTTCAAGAAAACACGACCAATTAATTGTATACGGTAACCACAAATATTTTAATTAAATAGCAAACAGCTTTTCACCTTACCACAGTTTGTTTTCACACTAAAAAAATAAATAAATAGCGATTATAATTTATTAAAACTCTTGAAGTCGTTGTGGCCTAGTGGTTAAAGCACCTGCATCTCGTGTACAAATATGTAGGTTCGAAACTTGGTGAGTACCAATGACTTTTCTAACGTTTCTACCTATGTACTGTAACGTCTTTTTATATACTTTCTTAGTCTCTATTAGACACCTTTTTTAGTCAGTTCCAATGGTAAAGGCAAACATCGTGAGGAAACCTGGACTAAAAAGTCTGACATCTTCAATCCTGGGATCAAATTTAATGCCTTCTATGTGTGAGAAGAGGCCCTTACCCAACAGTCGGATAGTAAATAAGCCAATGATGAAGTTCTAAATAAATTAATCGCCCAATTAGCACTCCCACCAATACAAAATGTATTCAAATTGTATTCACCTTTGTATCAGTAACATCGATCTGTGCTTGCGCACAAATGTCCACTTGATATACGGCCATAATGGCCGTGTTCCTAATGCCCCTCTTTTTATGGTCAATTTGTTATTTTATTACAACCATAAAATCAGGTGTTATAGTTTACACCAGATAATTAGAACTCTTTTGTTTCCGTTATATTTTAAATAAATGTTAATTTATCATTAAAATATAAATTATGTTTTATAGCTTTAGGATATTAGCTTTAATTATCTTTAACGACAATTAATTTGCTTGCATAAAAACGTCCTCTATATGTTATTTGTGAACTCTAATATATAAAGCGAAAGAATTTCTTTGTTTTACATATAGTTCCACTCCACTAACTTTTACTCATATTCCTTCACAGTGCAAGCGGTACGACTGTGGTATTCACTTCCGCCTGAACTAAGGAACTGCCAAACTGTTGCTTCTTTTAAACGTAAAGTTAAAGATCACTATTTTTCCTCATCTTCATAGACGCATATAATATGTATAGTATATTTATATATTGAGTAGGTATTTATTTATTGTTGTTTATGGTTTATTCTATTTATACATGTATTATTTATGTAAAGTTTATGTTATATGTTGTAAATAATATTATTACTTTCTTTTTCTACACAGTCTGTCTACATCTCTAATTTTAACTCTCCTATCGCAGGTTTACTGGAAGAGATTTCTTAAGAAATAAGTAGTGCCTTTGTACAATGCTTTCCTATTCCTTCTTCTTTTCTTATATTCTGTGTACATAAATTGTTAAATAAAAATAAATAAAATAAATAATTTTTAGAAGTAATGATCCACTTGAAAAAAAAAAGTTTTTTTTCCATTCTTGTGAAGGTATATAGTCTATTTAATACACGCTATGTCCATAACATTTTAACACCTAGTTGCACCAAAAATGAGAGTTTACATATAGGTGAAACGGAAAAACTGAAGTCTTTCAAGATGTATGTTAAAATTGAATTATTATAGGTAATTCTTGATAAAAGTAGTTAAAGCATGTGTGATTATATTTTTTCTGCAATAATTGATTACAAAATAATATAGTTCCCATAAATGAGGTAAGAATACCAAAATTATTTTAACTGTAACATAAGAACACATGTTACAACATCACCAACAAAAACTACAGCAATCAACAACAAAACCGACAACAATCAATCAACAATTATGTCTGAAAGTTCAACCACACATTAGAAGTGTAAACATTAGTTTCGTTGACAATGATCATTTGTTTACTTGTTAAGACTAACGTTGCAGTGACAAAAATAGCAACTGTGATTTTGTAAAATTGCTTGATGGATGGTTAAGATTTCTCATCTATTTTCAGGATATTATGGACTCTCTTTATTATCTGTACGTTTTGACAATCGCAGAAGATGCCTAATTATAAAAAAAACCGTTCAAGTGCGTGTCGGGTAATACATTTTAATTGGTCAACTATAACTTTGTAACCGGTAAAGCCTACTTAGCCTAAAAAAATATAATATTGACATTTTATTTTATTTTTATTTATTAATACAGGTACACCAACAGTATTTTATTACTTTGTTGGGGTGTTTATTATCCATACCATTTTTTTTTACTTAGAGCCTCTAGTGAGCTTTGGCAGAAACATATAGACAGACGGACATGGCAAAACATAAGGGTTGTTGACTACTGAATCTAAAAACGCAGTTTGGATTATTATAATCATGGAATAAATAGGTAATTGAAAGTAAATCGTCTTATGGCATCGTTCCTAAACAAATTTAAGCTTTGTGTTTTTTTTTTAATGTTTTCTAAATACAGTCATACTATCATTATAATCCCTTCTCCATTATATCATCTTTCTCGCAATTAAATCATATATACCTTGAAAATAATACCTATCCAAAAAAACTATCAAACAGTCTACAAAAAAAAAATGCAAGAATCTACAACAATATTAAAACTGTCAGTATGACATTTTTTTTTCTTTTGTGAAATTGTACACCACACATTAGTTAGCGATAAAATTGCATACAAGGGTGTCAAAATCTACGCCATTACCTAACGCTAGCCGACATTTCTTAGAACTAAGCTTACGCGAAAAGAACGACAATCACAATTTGAAAAATGCAAAAGATTGCATCAATATCGTTCGCAATTTACCTGTCACGATACCGTAAGTAAATTATTACCTATTACTCAGTAAAATAACAAAGGCGGCGCATTTTAATTCCAAGTAAATCTCACGGGCGAACGATTAAGGAGGCCGGTGCAAGGATGACACACAATTTAATTATAATGAATGGATCATGCAGTGTGATGAGTAGGTAGCAAAGAGGGAAAGTTTTTGTTAGGTTAGGTTCAAATTACGAGGTGATGTGTTGTAAGGATTAGTTAGTCAAAACTTTAGAATCCCTCAATGACTCAAAATAGCCTCCGTCTCCTAAGTTTTATTCAACATCGGATTAGTCGTTTTACTGTGGAAGAGTGACAAATGAACAAACTCACTTTCGCTTTTATTATATTCCTAACCACAACTTTGTTTACGCGTATTTAGTATTAAGTCCAGCTACCTAGATAAAAAATATCATAAAAATATGTGTTAATTCAAGTTATAAGCTCACATAGCTTTTCCATCAAAAATCATTGAGTAATTCTTCCGACCATCATAACACATTTTCACCAACTATCGCTTTTATATTATTATTAGGATTTAGGACTATCTGTTTTCCACAGTCTCACTAAGATAACTACTTCAAGCAATCTACTTCCATTTCAATTTATATTTACAGCCGTCCAACGGTTTAATCACGAGGCCTTCAAATACATATAGACAGAAAGACAGATTTATTTTGGCATTTGTGATATTAGTAGCTATGGACGTGTAAAATGTCAGATATGTGATTCATAATTATGAATCTCTTCTTCTCATGTTAGGGTTCATAATTTGGATATCTGAATCAATAAAAGCTATGATAATAGTGTTTATATCTTTTGAACTAAGTAGTTAAATAAAAAGGAATTCAGAAGCGCGGACGGAAAGACCACAAAAGAATATTTTATTAACAGTTTAAGTTAATTGTAACTTTCACAAATGTTATTACTCTCGTAACAGCACGCACCAATTACGAAACTTCAAATTTTTCACTCACTCCATTATTTTAACACAAAGAATGTACTAATACGACGTGGATTGATGCAAATGACACCTCCTTACAGCAAAAACCCGATACTTTATTTTACTCTTACTACAAAAAAAGACACTGAATTTTCAACCTTATGTCTCAGACATTAAAACTCCACGTATGCTTTTTAGAACAGAAATACAATAAAATATTGAACAAATATAATTTTGCTGCCACCAAAAAATATTTTATCTAAATTGAACTTTATTTTTAAGTAGGAAAAGTCTATCAATCATTTTGCCTTTGTAATAATTAATTTGTAAATGGCCGGTGACATGTTACTATTGATTTAAGAAAGTTTATTCTAGGGGTGGGCACAGATATTTCCTTTGAAGAAATTATACAATTTACGGGGTTTAAACTTCATAGGGGTGAGAATAAAAGGAATGCTTAAAAAAATAAACTGAGAACGTTTTGTTTTTCATTGATATTTAACTGTGACATTTTAGAAGGGTAACTCAGCTAGGATTAATAAGTAATCTCTTGAAATTAAGACAATGCATAAGGTTTTAATAATTGTGAATGATAGTAATATTAGAGACAAAGGTATTCAATTATTTTTATACTCATTACACTTGAAATAACAACCAATTCATTGTAAGGCGCTAAGGCGTAAATAGTCAACGGTAGTATATCTTTCAATAAGTGAAACTTTTTTTCTAATTGATTCAGTAGTTTCAAGGATTACTGCCTACATACAAACTAACAATGTCTATTCATTATTTTAGTAGCATTTGCATAGGAAGTAATTCGCATGTTATAATTGGGTACTTTTTTATTGTTTTTTTTTAACTCTTCGGCAACAATTATAATTAATATGAAACATTTTATATTTTTTTTCTTTTGAAAAAATCTTTCCATCCCTAAGCCTGTCAGGGGAGGCAATTAACTGATATCGGCTGAGTGTTCACGTAATGCGTCTTGTATAAATATTGAACTGTGAGCCAGACGTTTGTGTATCTACAGCTTTATAATATTGTTTGCATTAAGCATTTCCAATGTTTTGTTATGACAGGTTTTTTTCGTGTTTTCATCAGCTATCTATTAATATTTGACTTTATTTTCCCCAATGAGTCTCAAAGGACCAAAATGATATTAATACAATATCATATATTAATATCATTATAATAAGCATTTATAAAAAGTCATCATCATCTGCCTAGCCTTTTCCCAACTATGTTGGGGTTGGCTTCCAGTCTAAACCGGATGCAGCTGAGTACCAGTGCTTTACATGGAGCGCCTGCCTATCTGACCTCCACAACCCAGTTACCAGGTAACACGGTACCCCTTGGTAAGACTGGTTATCAGACTTTCTGGCTTCTGTTTACCCGTAACGACTGTCAAAGATCTACAAATGACAACCGGGACCAACAGCTTAACGTGCTTTCCGAAGCACGGAGGAGTCACGCTATGACAAAGATGGTCATTCATTCACGGACCGACCACGCCAAGCGCAGCTTAACCTTTGATCGGTCGAACCGTGCGGCTGTTTTTTAGCCACTACCTCACCATTTATAAAAAAGTATGTTTACTTAATAGAATTAAAACCATCGAAATCATCAGCCCACTTGTACTGTCCCACTGCCGGATCTTTCCCATTCTGTCACCAACACTGATCATCACGCCTGTTCGCTTGCTTGATCAAACTTTGAAAGAGTTACCTTAGCCCTAGAACCCAAAGGGCAAATGAAAGAACAAGTTTTACCTCACCTTTCAAAAATAGAGATAAATTTGGATAGTGCTCGTGACAATAATAAAACATATTGGTTACAAAGATATATTAGCACTTGTCAAAGCTTAAAAACTTCGTGCTTGAGAAGAAGCTTCAATAATATCCAGGCCACCACGATATAAATGCAGAATGGTGATTCAAATCTCACTGTATTTGTATTGATGATATAACAAGAGTATATAATCTTTAAAATTCCCACATTACAACGGAAGTTACAAAATATCACAGACGCGTCCGTTCTTTCGGTACTGTAAGCTTGTTACAATGATCCAATCAAATGATTTTCCCTGAACCACGTGTAACTGTGATTAATATCTGTAATACGGTATTATTGTCCGTCGCCTGCGCCGTTATCGTGATCGACAGTTTTGAATCATGCGGGTTGGGTGCGGATTCAGTATGACGAATGTTGTGGTAGCGACCATTGTATTATTTTGTTGGTTTGTGTTTAGTTTCATAGTGTTACTACACAGACTCAATTCTATTATAATTGAGTCTCCCTATACGTAGTATGACCTTAAAGAGAAAAAAGCATAAGTTTTTCTATATTTAACGATTTCAGTATTAAAGAGAAGGGAATACATTTCTTAAGTCATTATATTGAGGTTTTGCTAGAAAGGTCCTAAAATATTTATTATTTTACTATGGTTAATGTTTTCCTAATTTTGCTGTATAAAATATTAGCCGAAGTCACACATATCACATTCTAACAAACTATAAAATATTAGCATAAGTGAAAAAAATATAAATTAGTCATAGAGAGCCCGCACGTATAAGGGAAGTGTTTTATTATTGCCTCTATCTTTTTAGATCTATTTTTTCGTTGGTTTTGTTGCTCGTCATTTATATCGCATGAGCTAACTATTAATTTAATTAATACCATATCCATTTGGGGCTACTTTTGCGCTGTTTTAGATGTAATCGTTAATTGCCTTTATTTGTTACAGGTTGTTTTGTTGTAGGAAACTTAATATTTTGGAAAAGTAATAATGGATTAAGTAAAGTATTTTTAAGCATTCAGTGCAATACAATGAAGACATTCTCGGTTGCCCTTAAAAAAAGTGAAAATGGTTGTAGGTTGGAAACCAGTATTTTATTTTTTTATATAGTACACGCTAGGAAAGGCCTAGCTACCTATAACTAAGTAAAATAATGTTTTAGATTGTTGATTTTTCAATCAACTAACAGTAAATCATTATCGGAACATCGTTTTTTAAACGTTTACTCTTCCCCATCACTAAATATTAATGAATCATCATTTTGCGCTTTTTTTCGTTTTTCAAACTCCGTGGGAATGCACGTAAGCATGGGGTGAAAACGTTTTGCGGTTAATATATATATTTTCCATTTTAAAAAAAAGGGGCGTTTTATTTTTTATTTCTCGTATTTTTGGCCAGTTATGATTTTTTTATTATTTGTGGGAGAATCAATTTGCCATCTAATTGTGTTGGAAAGTATTTATTGGAGTTTAAAAGGTCATGGATCATTGAAAATAATGGTATAATAATGATGACTAAATTCTTTTATAGAAATACGAGTTTACTGAATTATGCTCTTGACGATAGACTTGTTAATTGAGCTTTATATTAATAATAATCTTTATTGTAATAGCCGGCCTCAAAGGACCAAATTATTTTTTGTGATATTTTGGTTATACAAAACAGCCTTAGTTTTGTTTAAAAATATAACATTTATACATGCAAGTAGTAACATACTATTAATCCATTTATGAGATATTGCTAGACGATTTCCAAAGAAAATTTTATCCTTTTGTTTTGTTATTATATTGTAAGATTAAAGTCCGAAAGTCTGACAACAATATGGTCTAAAGCCAGTCATCACCAGTTTCTAGCTTCTATATTCATAGGTGTTATATGCAAATAATGTATATTATATATTGCAAAATATGTATGTATATGCATTCAACCGTAGTACATTAGGAACCAAAGTTACTTGAAAGAAGTTTAGGCTAAAGTAAGACTGTTTCATGCTTTCAGTGAAAAATATAACTGCCAAAAATGTTGTGTACTTGACCAACCATGACCAATAACCATACCTTTATTTTTCCGTTCAACAACAAGCCATAAGCGGTCAGTGGGTAGGCAGAGTAATTACTGGATATAATAATAAACGAGCTATCATAAAGGCGCGTCGTGTGAATCGACGACACCTGTGTTAGGGTGTTAGCAGACCTAGTGATTCGGTAGAGGTGACTCGGTGGAAAAAATGATGATAACTCTGATGTATTACTTGTTTTATAAACCACAACAATATAATGGTCATATTTTTTGAGAAATTTAAATGCCATTGTGTTGTGCAAGTTGTGTTTTATGGAATAAACTCTTTTTAAGTTAATCTTCCTCTTTGGACTGCAGATTTTACAAACTTAAAGCCAAGTTCACCGACTGATATTTTTGTAATCGGTCCGTTAAACGAAAAGGTTTTTTTAACGAGGTAGCGGGAATTTACGTGTTCTACCCACTTCTAGTTCAACCCTGGTTTAGTAATCAACCGCTTCAAGAATAAAAATCTCAAGTTATACGTTTCCCATCGAAAGTTGGAAGTTTGAATTTATGGTAAACAGCTGTTTTGAGTTAATCGATCCCTTGTCTTATCGGTAAATTTGGGCCTTAATAAAACCCAGTGACGGAGTTTCCTCAAATTCGAACGTGGAATTGTTAACTAGGTACAGTTTTGACTTTTTTAATAAAAATATTTAAACATAATTTAATTTATTTTTAATAGTTATCATATACTAACTAATTATGTCAATTTTAGGCTTTATTTACTAATCACAACGGTTAAGGCCGGGTCCTTTTTTTTCTACATGACCTCTTGCAGGGTGCTTCTAACAGCATTCGACCTGCTTAACCGGACTAATAAGGCCGGGTCCGGAAAAAATGATTCTTTTACATCAAATCTATTGACTCTTTTCCCTGTGGTTGTCACTTTTTATTCAAACCCCACGAAATAGAATTAAATTGAAATCTACGCCTATCTATATCTTGTTCACACTACACAATAATGAAGCATTACTAACAAAAAGCAGGAAACGTGGACGTGACGGATAAAATTTCTTAGCGATTTCTCATTTACACCCCACACTGGTGTACACTACAAACCATTTGATTTGTTTAATCAAATGCGGGCTTTCAAATTAATTAGTTTGTTACGCACCTGAGCGTACCTTTATTGTGTGTAAAACAAAGTTTAATTTGCAGTTCATAAAATAAAATTTTATCGATTTTAAACCTTGTATAGTTGACTTAAGATTTGTAACTAAATCTGTGTATTTACTCGTAAGTTTGTCAAAACAAATGTATCATTATTTCGATTGAATTTGGTAATCAATTTTAAAACTAAAATTGTACATGCTTAGGTTTAAATTCCGTTAAATTTGTAGAATTTATAAAAGATTTTTGTTGATTTAATTTTTTAATGTTTCAATACTTAATTATATGGTGACAGCGAGTTGATGAGTAGGTGTGCAATGATACTTTACGTTTCAATGGGTAATGAATTTGATTTCGATTTTAAATTCTAGGAATAAACACATTGTTTGCGTTCCAAATTGATGGTTGTCAAAAAATCAAAATTCATACAACAAGTAATGATCAGGTTGATAGCAATTAGGTTTTTGTGATAAATTAATATATCTATTCAACAATGATTTTAATGCCTTCCTATTGTGACAAGAATTGAACAATAGTTTTTATTAATCATAAAATTGGTAGGTAAAGTTACTGTCGATGGTAATTATGAAGCATTCCCTTGCGGATACTAGGAACTGAGGAAGTAATCATATTTTATGGTCCTTGTATACGGGATAGAGGGGGCTTTTACCCAGCTGTGGGGTAGTAAAATAGGCCAATGATGCTGATGACATAGAGGAGCCTGTGGCCAGGCTATATAAGAGCAAGCTGCACTTCTTGCATTCAATTATTGTTGTCCGGTTAAGCAGGTCGATTGCTGTTACAAGCACCCTGCAAGAGATCACGTAGAAAAAAAATGTTGCAGTCATATTATGGTGGGATGACGACCATATCAAGACTTCTGCAAATCTTGGACGCTTCTATTACTTTGAATGATATTTAATACATTTAATGATCATTCCAACATGAAAAAGCTATTGCATCTGCATCGCGGACAATAAAATATTTTAATAAAATAATGTTTATTTCTTTTTTTATACACGATATTAAAAATAAAAGAGGAGCTCGTGGCTAAGTAACAGCCGCACGAGTCGATCGATCAAAAGGTTAAGCTACGCTTGGCGCGGTCAGTCCGTGGATGGGTGACCATCTATGACATAACGAAACTCCTCCGTGCCTCGGAAAACACGTTAAGCTGTTGGTCCCGGCTGTCATTTGTAGATCTTTGACAGTCGTTACGGGTAGTCAGAAGCCAGAAAGTCTGACAAGCATTCTTACCAAAGGGTATCGTGTTACTCAGTAAACTGGGTTGTGGAGGTCAGATAGGCAGTTGCTCCATGTAAAACACTAATACTCAGCTGCATCCGGTTAGACTGTAAGCCGACCCCAACATAGTTGGGAAAAGGCTAGGCAGATGATGACACGACAATAAATTAAATTATACCTAATTGAAAGTCATGGACTTTGCTGTATGTTTACAAAAATGGAAGATATTTTTTTACAATCTCAATTTCTTTTTTATGCTTTTTCCTCTGCAAAATTCTTTCTCAGCTTGGCATCCAACTAAAAGACCGACTGTAACTCTAAACCGTATTGTAATTCACCCCATCTCATAAAGACTTAAGCCCCTAATTACTAACACCATGCAGATAATTGACGTCACAAAACCCACGACCTAAGATTACAAGGAATCCGTATCAGTCGTAAAATGAGCAAATCCTATGTAAAGGTTTGAGCACACTAAATAGGGGCTGATAGCGGTGTTGTGAAGATTGTGTGAAAATGGGTAGTACTGTTATGTGTCAGAGTGTAGTATTCCGAGTTTTCGATGTCTGTGGTAAAAACGTAATTTTTTTTTCAGATGGGATATCATCAAATGACCCCCGGGTGAATTTTCAACATTTTGCTGTTTGGTTTCCGAATCGTCATTACCCTCATCACCGACTGTCGTTTAAATTGTATAATTTACAAGCTTAAAATTATTATGTTAAATAATGAAATAGATATAGCCTCTTAATGTGGGTAAATATTGAATTTTATACGACTGGTAATGATGAAATTCGTGTGAGAAAGCGAACAGCGTCGAAAAACCAACCGCACATTTTTGAAGAATCACCCCCCGCTCCCGCCGTGGGTGGGGCGGTTGGGAGTGATATCATGGCCACGCGGTTGTTCGAAAGAGTTACCAAAGCCCTGGAATGCAAAAGGCGAAGGAAGGAACATGGATGGATTTTAGTCTGGAAGAGTCTGACACTTTCTCCCGCTCCGCCCACAGCGGGAGGAGTCATTTGATGACTTCCTAGCCCAAAAAAAAAGCAGTTGTTTATGCAGTTAAATCATCTTATGGTGACATAGTCATCTGCCCAGCCTTATCCTTACTATGTTGGAGTCTTCTTCCAGTTTAACCAGAAGAAGCCTAGTACCTACCGGTGTTTTAAATGGAGCGACTGTGACGGTAACGCGTTCGCAATAGTATACAATGTACTCTTTTACCAGAATTTTATTTAATTATTAATATTTAATGACAATTGGAGGTGTAGGTATACGTACGTCGCTTGATGTAGGTGAAGTGGCTTGACCTTTCACCGATTTACTTATAAAGTCAGATTATTTTTTAATCTGCTGCTTAGCAAAGGATTAGCATAAATCTCACTCATAAATGCTGTTTAGCGTTAATCCGAACTTAATTTAGCAGCCTAATCCTGGATTACGACGTTAAGTAAGGATCAGATGAGAAATGGTTAAACTTCACATTACAGGTTTTTTTATAAGTAAGATGTTAGAGACGATCACACACATCTTTTTAAGCAAAAAAAACTTGTAAACCGCACTGTCGCTTACTTCGAAATTAATTAATTATATTATGTATCTATGATAATTCGAAAATTAAGTTTCTTTCGCTCAAAAGTCAAGTAGGTATAAAGATTAATACCTATCATCACTTAAACAAATCATGTTTGTCCCCTCTAGTCATACTTACAGTAAGTATGCCCGCGCCCTTATCCAGGTTTTACGATCAAATTTTTAATCCTGTTGACATAAAGGAGTTTATCTTGCATCAGTTTTATTGGCAGTTACACATTGTTGTTGGTTATGTCCATGCGTCTGTCTTTATTGGGTGAAAAGAAATTGCGCTGTCTTGTTCTGCAGAATCTGATACAGTGGTTTAGAAGGTTTATGTAATACGTCACAGATGTATTGCAGAAAACATTCCTACCAATATTATTATAAATGTGAAAGTCTGTGTATGTGTTTGACACTCTTTCTCACAAAAACTGCTTAATGAATTTGGATAAAATTTGGTAAACACAAAGTTTATAAACCTGGATTAACATATAGGATACTTTTTATTTATGTGCGCGAAATAGTTTCTTCAGGATACCGGTGAACATTATTAAAAAAAAAACTAAAAATTAATTTGGACAAAACTTATTAGGTTAGGTTAGAATTGCAGTCATAAAAAAGTGATAGAGAAAAGACCATATTTTTAACTCATAGAATTTATCAGCAATAGTGTTCCATTTTAATTAAACAAATTTATTTATATATGTATGTATATTATTTAATCTAATCAGCAAACAAAATAAACTTCACTTTATATGTTACAAACAATACTATCGTAAAAAATCTTATTACAACAGTCTTAAATGCATAACATCTTACTGCATACATCCCTTATTACTATAAAAGGAACTAATAAAAATCAAAAATCTTTACGATCTTAAAAATGTTCCTCGTGTTTAATATTGCCATCCACGCCTGACATATCAGGGCTTAGATTTTACTGTCCGATACGGTATTACATTTGCATAGCCGTAAAATTTACTACCTATGCATTTTGTCTTCTAATCCGAGCATTTTAGCACACTGTGCGCCCTTCAAATTACTACCACATTAAATACGACGCTCACAAACTTTTTTATAGATCTTAGTGTCCAAAAAATAGAGGTTATTTTTGTATTTTTTGTTGGATAATATAAAGTTGTTTTGTAAGTAATTCGGCGATTTTATCGTCGATCTTTCAGGTTAGGTTAAAGATAAGTTTTTATTGTGTTTGTTTTATTTTATTATTTCGTATGCAGCTTGGGTATGTGTTGTATGACGTGACAATTGTAGTGCAATGCAATATAATATTATGTAAGAGAGGAAAAGTAGACGAAATCCTACTGCGATCTAATAAATAAATGCGAAAGTACCTAAGTTTTTTTCGCTCTTAAAACGGCGGCACTGATTTAGATGAAGTGTGTTACGGAGATAGATGGAACCCTGGAGACGGTTATAGGCTATCTTTTTATCCTGGTGTGTTTAGTAGCTCCCTCAGGACACGGGTTTAACTGCGAGAACCTACTAGTTGGTTTATAATTTTAATTATCATTTTACTTTAGTTAATGTGTCTACAAAAAAAATCTAAACATTGGCCCACACTAATAATTACTCCTATATTGTTGGTGCATTTACAAACATTCATTACACATACAGAAACAGCCAAACCCGAAACAGTTGTAGTTGTACCGTGCGGGAATCAAACCCGAGACATGCAGCGCCGCAGCTAATTGCTCAACCACTACACCAAACAATAAATGACTAGCTTTCCGCCAGCGGTATCACGCGCGTGGGCTATACGAATTCAAATTAAAAATGACAGAGTTTCATACAAACTTTGCCCCCCTTTTTCACTCCTTTGGGGGTAGAATTTCGAAAAATCCTTTCTGATCGGATGCCTCCGTCATACAAAGAACAAATCCTCCAAATTTCAGGCCTCTACGATCAGCGGTATAGGCTGTGCGTTGATCCGTCAGTCATTCAGGAAAAAGCATTTTATATGTATAACTAGCTCCTGCCCGCGACTTTGTCCGCGTGGAATAGTGGTGCTCCGCTTCTATTGGTTTTAGCGTGATGATATATAGCCTATAATTTCCTCAATAAATGGACTATCTAAAACGAAATAAATTTTTGAAATCGTACCAGTTACCAGTTCCTGAGATTAGCGGGTTCAAACAAACAAACTCTCCAGCTTTATTATACCAGTATAGATTATAAAGTTTGATGCAACCGGCCATCATCGTGGACCATTGTGGACCGACATACATACTTCAGCAAGATATTAATCCGGGCTACGTGCCACTTACAATCAGACCATTCATACCAGGACAGGGCACTTCAGACTTTACAGTCGTCAAAATTTGCATGAAACTCATCAGGGCGAGTTTACGAGGGCGCTCGTCGGTTCATATGCATTTATTGTTAGAGGATGAACAATTAAAGTTATGATTGATCCATTTTGTGTTACGTTTGAAGGGTAAATAGAGGTCGGGTTAGGGTATTGTAGAAGTTTTTTTTTTGTATTTTTTGATGTTTATAATCTATGCA
Source organism: Pyrrhia umbra (assembly GCA_963891755.1). NCBI lineage: Eukaryota > Metazoa > Arthropoda > Insecta > Lepidoptera > Noctuidae > Pyrrhia > Pyrrhia umbra. The sequence goes on along the minus strand of OY982937.1, from coordinate 10,187,718 downwards.
ATAATTATCAGTTTTTTTTTATTATTGATAGGTTCGCGTTTGACCACTATCTCACCTGATGGTAAGCGACGATGTGGTCGACGATGAAGCACGCTTACCTAGAAGTAACCTAGTTTCGTGTAGTTTACCCTGCGTCCCGAAGGTAATACTGAACACATCCGGATAAAAACTACCCTATGTACATCCCCAAGTTTCAAGCTATCCCCTATACCAAATTTCATCTAAATTAGTTCAGGGGTTTAAGCGTGAAGAGGTAACAGAGAGACGGATAGGCAGGCTCACTTTCGTGTTTATAAATATTTAACATTAGTACGAGTAAGTGTGTCTTATCTATACAATTTTGAGAATTACCACTATCATAATAGTGTTATTTTGTTATGTTTTCGTTTTTTGATGTTTGTGTGTACGAAATTACATCCAAATTCGTTCAGTAGTTTTTGCGTGAAAGAGTAACAAACATACCTACATACATCCTCACAAACTTTCACATTTATAATATTAGTAAGACAAAAGTTTCTCCCATTTAAGCCATCCCTAAATAAGCCATTAATCACCAAAAACATCACATTAGTTCACAACAGAACGCTAATTTTAACCCAACTTCCCACATCCTCACGTGCTCACAATTATTCGGTACATTTAGCGATACGGTGCTGCAAACGGTATTGATGTCTAAATTAGGAATATGCAAACATAACAACAATATAAGAGACTTTTGTCTTTGGGATTCAGGGTGGGTGGCTAATTGCGGTTTCTTCGAGTTTGAGATATAAATATACTTATATTTGGGGCTTTGATGGTGTTAAAAGAAGGGGTTAGTGTAATATTATTGTCTCTCCCCGCTCCAAATGCCAAGCAACTTGATGATCAGCTGGGTTAAGCTGAACTAGTCGCGGTCAGTTCATGACTGGGTGACCATTTTCTTAATATATTTGGATCTACTTTGAGTATACTTAAAGCTATTCATTCTGCGCGTGATCTCTTTCTGGTCATGTCAATTACCGTCTCATTAAACTATGAAAGTGAGGGAATAAAGAGTGCACTTGTGTTTGGATATAATTAAATACTGCTAATCTCTTAAATATTGGCTGTCTCACAATTTTGGCTACTTATGAACAAAAGCCGGCCCAAAATAAGGGAAATCTCTCATTAGGACCTCTAGCAATTTTACTTAAAACAAACTGAACAAAAAAGCTTCAATAAGTAAATCAACCAATCACCGTGAATGAACTAATCAAAGGCTATAAAATTAAGGCAACTATAAAACTTGGCTCAACCGGGTATCGAACCTCGTAAACGAAATGAGCACATTCGTAAGCATCGCGGCGATGATATAAATCTTACAATTTGGTGTCGTAACTTTGTGACAATGAATGAGGAATTTGTTCTGAGCAATCTTGCTAGTGACGTCATAAGCCTGATTGTTGGGGCGGAAGGGACTCTTGAAATAAAGCTTAAAAGGTAAGAAACAGCCATGCATTTCCATAATTTAGCTAGGTTAAGCAGAACTAGTCATAGTTAGCCCATGGGTGGGTGACCAGTTCGACGAGAGAGCTCGAGACGAGACGAGAGAGCTCTTTTCTCTTTCCCCGCTGTCCTTACAGCTATTAACCCTAGGGGTTCCCATTAATAATGCTGACGTATCTATGAGGTGCGCGTGGAACACAAACGCACTGTCACCACGGGCTTGTCGTTACTGGACGGCGAGGTACCTACGCATTGCTTAGAGAGCATAAGGCCGTGGGCCCTGCGCCTGATGTCCCTGATTATGTCACATTGCTGTCTCTTTAGAGAATGATTGTAAGGCAATTGAGAGTACATCGGTTTAGGCGCACATGCTTGTTCACTTTTTTTTTCTGAAGATACCCTTTTTACTACTCGATCTCTTATCAATTCATTGTAACCGCATTTCAAAAATGGATGAAATTCTATTTTTTTTATTTAAACAACTTTTTTTTTATTAATTATCAAGATAAATTCCACTGTAACCAGTGGAGTTACCATCACTGAACTTAAAACAATAATTTTGCAAAAAGCTCACTCAGCCTAAGGTTAAAAGCATTAAGTTTACTAAACATAACAATATTATCAAAGTCACTAATCCTATATTATGCACAAAATGTTTAAAAGCTCAGAATTAATTACGTCATCATCCCTTATAAATAGTCTTTGATGAAAATATGCCTTGGAGGCAGGGAGTTGAAACATTTGCATATTAAACACTTAGTATTTGCCTCTGGTTTCATTCTCACCCTAGGGGGAAATATTTAACATTTGATACGTCATCATCTGCCTAGCCTTTTGGCAACTATATTGGGGTCGGTTCCAGTGTAACCAGATGCAGGCGATACCAGTGACTTACATGAAGCGACTGCCTATCTGACCGCCACAACCCAGTTACCGGGTAACACGATACTATACCCTTTGGTACGACTAGTTGTCAGACTTTCTGGCTTCTGACTACCCGTAACGACAGTCAAAGACCCTTTGCAAGCGTGGCAATGCGTCTCCGCCGTGGGCGTAAGCAAGTTGTTTACATTACTCAACGTTTAGAGGATACTGCAAATAAGAATTGTAAACAGCCCGGGGCCTATTTGACAATTAGACAAATTATACTGTCAAAGCTTTTTGACATTTGCATAATTGTGCACTAACATTATGAGGGGGAATAAAGTGTTAATAAACAAGTTAAAAAAACGCTGAAGAAAAACATCATAAGGAGACTGGCAATCTGACAGACTAGCAAACCGGCTTCGATGTGTTAAGTTTGACCTTCCCTATTTAGGTGGCAATCTCTATATTATTCATAGCAAATTTCATCTCAGTTGTTGGAGCCAGATTACCATAGACGTGTAACAGACAGACAGATAGGATGACAAACAGAGTTAATCTCGAATATATTAAATCAAAGAACGCTCTGCTCTATTACATTTAACTAGCTGTTTTCCGCGTTTTCACCCATATCAGAAATGAACTTCTTCGCATGCCCGGAAAAAAAATATCTTATGTGTTAATCTACGTTATGAACTATGTCTATACACACATACATACATTCGGTAGTTTTTGCACAAAAATACCTATATCTTAAAAAACTCTTGCATTACCTCCTGATCGCATCGCAGGATTAGAAGGCTGCAGTCATAGATATATATGGTACTGAAGTAACTAGATCTGCAATCACCGAACACAATGCATGTCATAAAGGTTGAGCCCACAGACATAATTCACGTCATCTGTCAGCTTGAATTCAACTGAATGTCTAGAAAAACTGACTGTCGCCGTCTTTATCGAACAGATGTCATGTACCGACATAATGTTTTGGTTAGTATGAAAGAGATAAATGGAAGTTTGCGTTAAAGTGGTTACTATAGTTTGAAAGCTTCGTCTACATACCAAAAAATTGGTTACGTTTTTTTTGACGCGTAATGTTCGGGATTGCATCTCTATTGTATACTCGTATATCTCGATGGCTGCAGTATATAAATATGATTATGACATACACCGTAATGGACGGTCAGGACGGGTCAGGACAGATGGCGCTGCGCCGTCAAGTAAACATTGAGCTCCGTATTTTTTTGTTTTAAAAATAATATAATAGTAAATAATGTACAAATTTTATAATATAAGTGCATAGCGTAGTGTAAATCACCAATGACAATGTTATCCACACGCTAACATAGTGTTGTGAGATATTATAAACGTTTATATGGGAACAACAATTTAGTGAAACAAAATCATTCAATTCTTTGTTAAAAAACTCAACTTTGTGAATAACATATCAATAACTGCAGGCTATTACAATACTTTGTGTCTATTTTAATAAAAAAACCATTAATAACAAAGTTTGTGAAAAAAGTGAACACCGTTTAAATTTTAAAAATTCAAACATATTATTTCAAAACTGCCATAAAGTAACGAAAAAACAAATTGTCATTGAGAATTGAAATTTCACTATAAAATATAATTGCTATATAGCCAAGTTCAGGAAGCATCGGACTGCCAGTACGAAGTGCCCCAGGATCGAATCCAGCCCGCAATTTCACTTTTTGTGAATGTTTAAACAATTATAAATATTACTACGTTTAATAAAACTCAAAGAGAATGAATTTCCTAAAGAACATAACGCTTCGTAGAAAACGAACATATTCCGATCCAAATAAAAGTAATATTAGTGAAGTATCTTCCAATACCTTCGAAGATAGTGTGACTGACCTAACAAATGATACATTTCTTAACGAGGATATGAACAAATTCAAACAAAAAATTGATACACTTGAACTACAACTAAAGAGTGCTCTTCAAGAAATTGATAAACTTACCTTGGAGAATTCGGCTCTAAAACAGTCAAATGCTGAACTGAATAAGAAAAAAGTTATATCGAGCTCTGCAAGTAAATCGAAACTAAAGAATACAAGGAAAAAAACTACACCTTTTAAAAATAATTCAATGGTTGTACACAAAGATACACATACCCTTGATAATCTACATTATGAGAATAATATTCTAGAGAAGCTGCCTATACTACATACCAATATTCAGTCGAAGAACAGCCAGACTCAGTCTATTAAACGTAAAATAAATATATTAAGTACCAATACAAATAATAAAATACTATCCATCTCTGAGAAAACCTTCTCCGATGATTATAAAATATGTCATTACTTGATGCCAAATTGTAACACTGACCGCCTTCTTTCCAATCTAGAAGCAAAAATACAAGACTTTACATTACGCGACTTCTGCGTTATTATGATTGGTGAAGAGGACTTTAAAAATACTCGCGATTACTTCACCTTAATTTTATACCTAAGAGAAACCTTGAAGAAAGTTAATCATACCAATATAATTATCTGTTCTCCAACTTTTAAATATGGTCTTTATTCAAATATGTATAATGCGAGAGTAGAATACTTCAACAATTTACTATACTTAGATATTTTAGAACATGAACATGCTTACCTCCTTGATTCTAATAAAAATTTGGAATGCAGTTATGAAATCACTGTGAATAATTATGGCATGAATGTGATTTTTAAGGATATTAAACAATACATCGAAGAAATATTACTATATGAAGCTCAAATAATGGACGATGAGATGAAACACTGTTATCAGCATTCCCTTCATGAAAATAATGCTCAATCACAACCTAATGAAACTGAAGAAAATATTTTTTTTCGTCTATAACCGGATTAACATAATCCATCAAAATATTAGTGGACTGATTTCTAAGTCAGGTTTATTTACTGTTTGTTTAGATAATTTGTTTGATAAAGGCACAAATATTGATGTTGTATGTTTCTCTGAGCACAATATTGTAAATGATGATACTGACCTTCTTCATATTCGATAATCGTAGAGGTGGAACTTGTATTCTTGTTAAAAATAAACTTAAATTCACTGTAATTAAAGCAATTGAAAAGTACAACATCCCAAACGTTATTGAAACTTGCGCTATTGAGTTATTAGACCATAATATGTTTATTTTATGTGTATATCGAGTACCGAAGAGCCAAAACTGTAACAAATATCTTGATATGTTTTTTAATAATTTAAATGAAATTCTAATTCTCTTTACAAAAAATGTCAATAAAAAAGTAGTCGTTTGTGGCGATTTTAATATTGATATGCTAAAAAATAACAAAAATACGTCTGAATTTGAGCAATTGATTAATGGTTTCAACTTAAAACAAGCAATTAAAGAACCTACGCGACCTAGTAGTGGCTCTTGCATCGATAACATTTTTCATAACATACGTGGTGCTCAGTCCGATCTCTTTGAACTTTGTTTATCTGATCACAAAGCTCAATATTTGTCCTGTCTAGTAAAAAAGACGTGCTTATTTTACTTCTGGTATTCATTTAAACGTGATTATTCAAATGATAATTTAAGAAAATTCAAAGAATGCATAAAAGAAATTAAATTTACTGAAGTTTTCGAAACAAGTGATACTGATCAAGCATTTACTTCATTCTATAATGAATTTAAAATGTTTTATGATATGTGCTTTCCTATAATAAGGTTAAAAAATAAGATCAAAATGCGCCCAAAATGGCTCTCCAACGGTATTAAAAGATGTAGTAGACACAAACGTTCCCTTCTATGGAGATATCGACTAACCAAGAGCCTAGCAGACAAAAATAATTTTAAAATATACTCCACGCGATATAGAAAAATTATCAAACTTACACAAAAATCGCAAAATAATTATTTTATACTTAATTCTACTAATAAGTCTAAAGCATCTTGGTCCATAATTAATAGCAATAAACCAAAATTCCCCGCTGAAGATATTAAAGAACTGATAACAGACGGCCTTAAAATAACTGATCCTTCACAAATAGCAGAATCATTCAATAATTACTATGTTGACTTAGTTCAACTAGAGAATACTAATTGTAAACCGAAAAATCAAACTTGCACTTATAATTCACCATTTTCATTCTTTCTTGGTCCCATTGACCCGACTAACATTTATTCTATAATAACTAATTTAAAAATACCAAAAGTACTGGTTATGATAATATTTGCGTGTCAATAATAAAACTAGTCAATTGTTTTATTGCACCCATACTTAGTTACATTATTAATCTCTGTTTTGAACAAGGTACTTTTCCATCATTGCTAAAAACTACAATAAATAAACCAATTTATAAAAGAGATACTAAATCAGATATGAAAAATTACAGACCGATAGCCTTGGCCCCTACATTTTCAAAAATATTTGAAAAAGCTATATATATTAACTTATATAACTATTTTGATAAGAACCGTATTTTTTCTTATAGCCAAAAAGGTTTTAGAAAGAATATGTCCATAAACTTAGCTATTTATGAATTTTTAAGTATGATTTACCCTAGAGTAGATGCTAGACAGACATCTTTTGCTTTATATATGGATATGTCAAAGGCTTTTGATTTTGTGAACCACACTATATTATTGAATAAGCTAGAGATATATGGCATTAGAGGTAATGCTCTTGAATTAATAAAATCTTATCTCAATAACAGAACTCAAATCACAATTATAAACAAAATTTGTTCTAAGACTAAAAATGAAGTAGAATATAGATCAAGTCCCAGAATAGTTAAATTTGGAGTTCCTCAAGGCAGTGTTCTGGGTCCATTGCTCTTTCTTATTTATATTAACGACCTTCCCAAATCAACCAATAATAGAATGGTGCTATTTGCAGATGATTGTACAATGGTATATAATGATGAAAGTGATATCAATAATAGCTTATGTTCAATAGTAGAATGGTTAGAAAACAATAATTTATTAATTAATATAGATAAAACTAAACTAATGCAATTTAAGCAAAAAACAAATTATAAACTTAATACCAAAATACAATGTTCAGGAAAAGAAGTTCAATTGACCGCAACAACAAAATTTCTTGGAGTTCATATAGACAATAACTTAAAATGGCAAAGTCACATAGATTTCATATGCAAAAAAATATCACAATCATCCTATAGCCTATACCACCTCTCTAAAAAAGTAAGCCTCCCCACACTACTTTTAAATGTTTTTAAATGTCAAAAGAAATGCATCCGTGCTATGTGTGGCTTAAAAAAGACTGATAGTTGTAAAGAATATTTCAAAAACTTGGGATTGCTTACAGTTCCATCAATTTACATACTTGAATTAGCTTTATTCATAAAACAATATCCTACTTTGTTTAAATTAGAATCTGGATCTCGCAATAGAAGTAGATTATGCAATAACATTAGTATTAGATTTAAAACCACTTTGTATGAGAAAAGTGTTTTTAATATGGCACCTAGGATATATAATAAAATACCAAGTAATATAAGGGAATATAATAATGTTAATATTTTCAAACATAAATTGTTTAATTTTTTGTTAGAAAACTGTTATTACTCTGTTGGTGACTTTCTGTCAACATGATTAGTTGTAGTAGTCATTTATAGTTTTTTGCTTAATTTTTGTTTAATTATTATGTTAATTAGTATAATTCTATTATTATTTTTTTTTTTATATTTTGTATGCCCCATGCGGCTGATCACGGAATGAACACATTTGTATTAAGACCTTTGTAACCTATGTATCACAAATAAACGATTTGATTTGATTTGATGGACATTAGAATCCTCATAATTCAATCTGTCATTGGACGTCTTCCCGTACACATCGCACATTCAATCAGGGTTGTCAATTTCGCTTCGTTACGCAGAAGCCGCTTTGATAAGACATGCAGATAGGATTATGGACGGTGGCATCCCTGCTCGGGCAATCATTAGGCTTGCAGCTTGTTTAGCACTAAATCCTTTGTCTATTACTAGTAGGGATGGGAATGGTGGATATTTTGCGGATATTTGGTGAATTTGGGTATACATTTTGTATAATTGAGAGAGTGCTATAGTTATTTGAAATTTAATTCAGTTTTAACATAAAAATAAAATGTTTTTTTTTTTTTTTATTAAAATCTTATCTATATCTATCTTCTATACTTATAATAAATCTGTAGAGTGGTCAATTCTGTACATGAAATATATTTCCAAAATAATTATCAGGGGGTGATTAAGGATCGATACTGATGCCAAAAATGCAATCAGTAAAATTTTTGTCTGTCTGTCTGTCTGTCTGTATAAACTCTATAGAAACAAAAACTACTCGACGGATTTTAACGAAACTTGGTTCAATTATTTGTCATACTCGTGAGATGGTTATAGTATACTTTTTATCACGCTACAATCAATAGGAGCAGAGCAGTGAAGGGAAATGTTGTCATTTTGTTTAAACGCGCTAATCTCAGGAACCGCTGGTCCGATTTAAATAATTCTTTCAGTGTTAGATAGTCCATTTATCGAGGAAGGCTATAGGCTATATATCATCACGCTAAGACCAATAGGAGCGGAGCACCACTATTCCACGCGGACGAAGTCGCTGGCAGAAGCTATTATGAATAAATGCATTTTATTCATTATGAAAAAAATGTAAAATCTGCAGTTGACTATTACTAGTATAGAAAGAAAGAAATATTTATTGATACAAGAAAAAATTAACACAGTATACTAGCTTCTTCTATCTTTAGTATCTATCTTCATACTAAAACGTTCGACCCCGTTAATTAGTCATTACAAACCAATCTTCGGATATTATCTTGAGCAACAAACATCACTATTCCTGGTTTGCTTCGGATCAATTATGTGTGATTTGGTTTAAATTGAATGTGCCTTGTGTTTAGATTGAATGACTGTTTAGTGAACACACTGTATATGTAAGTTTAGTTTAGACTTAGATGTTGGAGCTAAGAATAAGACGTGCTATTTCTTAGTTTTAAGCTGCGTTTGGAATGTACTTATTTATTGATGTTTAGGTATACTAGCTTATCCTACTAATATTAAAACCGGCCAAGTGCGTGTCGGACCACTAACGGATAGCCATTTAAAAGTTAGAGGGGGGAGGGGTGCTCATATCGAACAATTTTTTTCACTTTAAAGCTATATATTTCGCAAACGGATCCCTAAATCGAAAAATGTTCTTCGCAAACCTGTTATACATATTTTTATTCTTCACAGACCTATCCATTGATACCCTACACGATGGGATACATGAGAAAAAAATTCATCCCCACTTTACGTGTACGGGAGCAAGCCCATAAAAAATATTTTTCACTATTTTATATTACCACATTGTCGATGTAACTAATATACATATGCATACGAAATTTCAGCTTTCTAGTACCAAGAACCTCTGAGCTATCCTGCGGACAGACAGACAGACAGATATACAGACGAACATGGCGAAACTATAAGAGTCCCTTGTCGGACTACGGGACCCTAAAAACGTGAAAGTTTGTAAGAATGTATGTTTGTTACCCTTTCACGCAAAAACTACTGAACGGATTTGGATGAAATTTGGTACATACATAGTTTATAACCTGGATTAACATATAGGATACTTTTTACCCGGGTGCGCGAAGTAGTTCCCTCTGAATGCGGGTGAAACCGCGGGAAAAAGCTAGTTTATTATATATTTGCTTCAGCCCTTGACTTCAAAGCGTAGTCCTCGAAGCTTCCAGAAAAAAGGATTGAAAGTATCCTGTAAGCTAATCAAGATTATAAAGTATATGTGTCCTAAATTTTATTCAAATCCGTTGAGCCATTTTTCCGTGATTGAGTGACAAAAACTTCTACCCTAACTTTCACATTTAGGTTTAATAATCATTAAGATAGGATTGTCAGAAGGTTTCTCTGTCTGGTAACCTGGACCATTTTCCCGATGCCGGTGGATAACTATTTTTTTTAAATATTTTTTTTATTGAATATTTAGAAAAGTAAATACCCATATAATATATAAATTAAATAAATTGAGAAAAAACTTTAGGATATTAATATGAGAGTTGAAAGTTCAGTAAATGAAAAAGAAACATTGATAATATCTAGGAGTATTTAATTGAGAGTGATTTTCTCCGCGCCTTTACAAACGGACATCGCAAGATGCTCGACGCTCCAAGCTTAGCATCTTAGCGCAGGCGTTAGGTATCTACCAATTTGAATAATCGTCATCATATAAATAAACCAAGAACAATACAATGTCCCATACAATGTTTTAAAATGCCAATTCAAGCCAATTCTTTTTTTTTTGCAACTTTAAAGTTACTTGAGTACTAAATTCATTTAACCATGTCACGCATTATTGAATTATTTGATACTTTAGAACTTACTAATAAAAAGCACGACTTCAAGATATGACAAAATACAGGTTTGCTAGGATATATTGTGAGCTAACGAGTAAAATAGTTTTATCCTGGAAAATTCATTCATTTTTATTATGAACTAGCTGTTTCCTATGGTTTCACCCGCATCTTGAGGAAACTTTTTCGCGTACACAGATAAAACATATCGTATATTTTAATCCATGCTATAAACTATGTGTGTACCAAATTTCATCGAAATCCATTCCGTAGTTTTTGCGTGAAAGATTAACAAACATACCTACATTCATCTTCACAATCTTTTACATTAAGTAGGATAATATTCATTTAGTGTGCTACAAACTACGAGAGTTAGTAGCTATATAATATACACATACGCATATCACACCTAATTATAATTATTATTTAACTAATTAACCATAAATCAAGGCCTAATTAAATCAATTTACTAAATCAAGCAAATCAAATCAACATTACGATGGTGATTGAAAGCATAATAACCATATTAATTGTGTTCAGGGTCTTAGTGATAATCCCCCTAATACAACGGGGCTTACAGTGTGGTCTGTGCTCTTAATTGGTTACCTAGCCACGCGGATTTGAGTGGAAAATCGGATGTTGATACAAGTGGCTGCAATGTTACTCGATAGTAAGCGTTTTTGAAATCGATTTATTCGATTTTCAGGGTTACATCGAATGAAAGTAGTGTTAGTACGAATAATCTTAATTATTGTATTTACTGACTAGCTTTTCACCCGTGTGCCGAAGGAACTATTTAACGCAGTCATATAAAAAGTAGCCTATAATTCTAGGCTAGGGTGTATTATAACGTCTATCTCTATACCAAATTTTATCGAAATCGGTTAAGCCGTTTCACCGTAAAAGCGCAACAAACAAACAAACCCGCTTTTGCATTTTTTCATATTACTTTTGTTAGTATGTGAGATTCAGTGAGGGAAGAGTCATTTGGACCCATTTTTGCAAACAAGAACCAACCCACAGTTTGAGTGAAATTGAGTTTAGTACATAGATGGCGCTCAAATCACGCATTCTAGCTTCTCTAAAAAAATGGTTCCTTTTCACCGACTAACAACAGAGATACAACACTGTCACTTGCGGAACCAACCCACTTTGGCCACCTTTTAATAAACTGTAAAGAACTATACGGCATGGTCCCCTAAACACTTATTAAAACTAATTGTTAAACAGACCCATGATCCTTGGTACCTTTTCAACTTAAGCATTTTAATTATGCAAACCAGAACCAATGTTCGTTGGTTCCATCTAGCATAAAAAGTTATAATATTTTTATAACTAAATAGAACCAAGAGAGTTTGGTTCTTGTTTGCATAATGCAAATTATGTTAGTCTTGAAGGAACCATGTAGCATAGTTCTTAATGGTGTTAAAATTCAGCAGTATTTAAACAAAAATAAAAGATCCATGTAGCATAGTTCTTAATGGTGTTAAAATTCAGCATTACTTAATCAAAAATAAAAGAACCATTCTAATCGCGGGTATCGTTAATACAGATAATAATAAAAAATAACAAAATGTGATTTTACTTTTGTAGTATTTTTTTTTCACGTGTACATAATAAGTTTTTTTTTTGTATTGGACACACTAAAAATAACACTGGCAACACTAACATTACACAATATTTCTGTTTGCGACTTGCGTCTTCATTTTGTTAAATGTTCGTTCGATATTTAAAATGTTTAGAAAAAATGCTAGTGCTAGAACAAAGGCCCTACTTAGTGCCTGCTTGTTACAAAGTTCAGATGAAGAAGATAGTGACAGTAATGGTAAGTGATTATAAAATTAACCTGTTCCTAAACTTTTGTTTTGTTTTTTAACCTCAAAATGTAGTAGATTTTAACTTTAAACTAACATGATTATGGTAAAATAAGACAGAATGGTATGATGAACTTCTACCCATATATTATTTAAAGTTCCCCATGTATCTATGTAGGTTCTTATCTGTGGTTTAATTTTGTGAAACCTTATTTCTGTGTTGGGTTAATTTTGGTAAGTACCTACATATTTTTGATCTTATGCCTCGCGGCCTGTCAATCAGGGCAAGTCAACACAATACACACTAATGACTTCAGTAGCTACATGCTTCATATTGTTTAGGTTCGTCCCTATGTAAATACATGTAAACAGGAACAAAACCTACTTAGCTACCTAAACATGCACATTACATTACACACATCATTTATTTAATTATATTGCAGATGTTATAGAAGCAACTCCGGAAAGCAGTCCCACGAAGGTGAATAAAGGTAAGTACTTTCTAAACTCTGACTAACGGTTATACAGATTGGATCAGTCTATAAAACTAAATTAACTCTACCTATTGAAAGCTTATATAATTTCCATTGCATTGTTTAGACAGGGTTATTTATAATGAAAATTTTTACATGGATAAAGTAAAACCGTATTGACGTATTTTTTGACGTATTTTTTTGCTTATTGTTTTTAAGTACATTTTTTAGGGTTGCGTACCCGTAGGTTGCCATACGGAACCCTACTAAGCCTCCGCTATCAGTCCGTTGCCGCTATAACAACATATTAAAAGTAAAATAATGAATGATAGGTTATACGGGGTGGAAGGGACACCGACGCGAAAACGATTACCATGAATTCAGTACACATCATTCTTAGCCCCCTACACAGAAATTTTTCAGCGGTTTAAAAAAAAAGCTGTTCCATACATTTCGACCGTGTAGGTATATTTGTCGCCACGAGTCGTGAGCACAAATGACAAGTAAATTTTTCGGTTTTTGGGTTCCTTTCGGGGTTTTTTGGGGGGATGACTCTGACGGACCAATCACGTGCAGCGTCGGCGGCCCAAAAATACTCGGAAAGAAACCCGAAAACCCGAAAATTAACTTGACCTTTGTGCTCACGACTCATGGCGAATACTACTTATATTGCACTTTTGTTGAAATCAGCTGTTTTTTTTTTAATAACCGATTAAAAAATTCTATGTAGGGGGGGCTCAGGATGATGTGTACTGAATACGAGGTAATCGTTTTTGCATCGGTGTCCTTCCACCCCGTATAGCTTTACGAAAAACAAAATGTCAGAAGATAACATTTTTCTTTCTTCCGCAGCTTTGCCTGTTGCTAATGCCGAGCCGCTTTTAATTGCTTCGGCCATTAATATTGATGATGAGAAATCTGGTGAAAGCAGCATAGAACCTCCCGCTTATTCCCCCTTAACTCCTCGACTACTGAATGTACCTGGTGAAAGGAGCATAGAACCTCCCGCTTATTCCCCCCTAACTCCTCGACCACCGAATGAGGTTCAACCTGTTGAAAGGAGCATAGAACCTCCAGCTTGTTCCCCCCTTACTCCTCGACCACCGAATGTACAAATGCTTATGTCTCCGAAACCACATTGTTCAACAAAAGAAAACATCTCAAACATTCAATTTTTATCTTCACCATTGCAACCAATGTCGCCAGAGACAACAGAATTATTTAATATTCTAGCTGATTCCCTTGACAATGAAGAATCCAACATTAATAGCAATGAAAACGCTGCACTAGGTTCACCGATTCCTTCGGACATAACAAACATCATGAATAGTGATGACTCCGTACAGGACCCAGACTTCGTTTGTCATAATGAAACCGGAATATCTAGTGATAAAAGCTCTGAAGATTCCGTATCTTTGTTAGCGACAATAGAAGAAGGACCTCAAACTGCGATAGAAATACGGGATGAAACTAATACATCAAACCATAACTCAAGCAGTCTAATTTTGCAAGAAGAAGATATTGAAACTGAAGCATCATTCCAAGGAAGACCAAAAAGGGGTAGAAAAAGATTATATGGTGGAGACCTAAGAGAAGACAGAAAGAAGAAAAAATATAATAATCTAAGCTATGTGAACACTAAAAAGCAGGTAGTCGAAAGTAAGGTATTCATTGACTATAGCTGTAATTGTCCAAAACAATGTCAAGAAAAGGTATCATCTGAACAAAAACTAGAAGAATTTAATAAGTTCTATTCGTTTGGTTCATATGTTGCACAAAATATGTATTTGATAGCTTGCATTAAGGAAAAACCTAAGAAACGAGCATACGTCACGACTGCGCGACATAATTTAAAAAGAAACAACAAAACATATACTCGGGAATATTATTTGAAAAATATCTTAGTCTGCAAACAAATGTTCTTGAATACACTTCAAACGTCATCTAAAAGAATAAACACAGCTCTTTGTAAAATGCGGAATAATTGCCTGAAAGATATGCGAGGACTACAAGCGGGTCAAAATGCGGCTTCAACAGACAGTGAATTGTTTCTGGAAAACATAATTAGGAAATTACCAACTTATATATCACATTATCGCCGAGCTAAAAGTAACGACGCAAAGTTTCTCACATCGGACATGACTTTACCCAAAATATATAATCTCTATAGTGAAGAAGCTAAATCAGCTGGTCAAAAAGTTCTTTCTTACTCTAAAGTAAGACATGTGTTCGTCACAAAATTTAACTTGCGTACCAAACCCCTTAAAAAAGACACTTGCAACAGATGTGACTTCTATGAAAGTAAAAAGAATCAGGCATCGGAAGAAGAAAAAAGGAAAATCGAAGAAGACCACAAAAAGCATATCGACAAAGCTAAATTTTTGCAACAAGAACTCAAAAAAGATATGAAACTGGCAAAAAATGACCCAACTATAGAAACTATTACTTTTGATCTTCAAAAAACGTTGCCTCTTCCGAGGATACCCACAAATATTGTTTTTTATAAAAGACAGCTATGGGTATATAATCTGGGTATCCATACAGGCAGTAATGACCAAGCACATTGTAATGTGTGGGTGGAAGGGGAGGCAGGCAGAGGGTCGCAGGAAGTCGGTTCGTGTTTAATAAAACATATCACAGAAAGATTAAAAGATGGTGTTGAGAGTTTATTCCTCTGGAGTGACTCATGTGGGGGTCAAAATAGAAATATTAAACTGACCCTAATGTTGAAAGCATTATTGAATGATCATCCCACTCTAAAAGAAATACATCATCGATTTTTAGAATCTGGCCACAGTTTTTTACCAAATGACACGGATTTTGGCCGGATAGAGTGCTCTCTTAAACACCAGCAACGATTGTACACCCCAGATGATTACATAGAGATCATGAAAAACTGTAGAAAAATTAAACCAATGATTGTAGACAGGCTTACCAAAGAAGACTTTTTGTCGTCACGCAATTTAGAGACAAAAATCACAAACAGAAAAAAGGCAGTAGATGGATCTAAAATAAGTTGGCTGGATACCAAAGAAATAGTGCTTAAAAAAGAAGAAATGTACTCTATTTTTATGAGAAACAATCTGGACGATGAGTTGAAGGAAGTTAGTATAAAGAAAAATATCAGAAGCAGGACCGTGATAACCAAAAGTGATATGCACTTACTTTGGCCTACAGGCAAAGCCATATCTGAGGCTAAGCTATCAGATATAAAAAGTATTCTGCATCTAATACCAAACGACGCAAAAGATTTCTACAAAACCTTGACAAGTTCAGACATAGAAGACGATATCGATGGCTTTACCGGGCCTATCGATTTTGAGGTAGAAGGCGATGATGATAATACTGATGTTTAGTTTTAAGGGTTCTTGCTTCCATTGTTCTGTAATATTGTATTGAAAATGATTAAAAAGTATATTTTATAAGTAATTACTTTTATTTTTAGAAATATCACAACAATTGAATCTTACGTCCATTTTGCAAGTAGGAACTAAGCAACAAAATATGTTTTTGCTAGAAAGAACCAACCGGGTTTTTAACGATTTACTTTATACCATAACTTCATAAAATGTATAAATCTGATATTCCTAGATAGCCTACAGTATGCCACATATGGTCAACAAGTAATCATTTATTAATATACTAAGTATGCATTTTGCACACTTTGTTTACAAAAGTTTCATTTTCTCGAAAGTAATCTGCTGTGTGTTGGTTCTTGTTTGCAAAAATGGGTCCATTTTTAAATTGTATTTATTGTCACCATAAAGTTTGCCAGTTTTTGAGTAAAATAAAAGTCCTAAAACTCCGCATCTAAGTAACTAGCTTTTCAAAATTATAATAAATACTCTTTTCAACAATAAACTTTTTAATACAGGCACAAAATAAACATCAAAACCAAACTTTTTCGCGCACGTCACTGTCAAAGTATTGTCAACGTTCAAAATTTGTTTTGTGTTTCGTTCAGTGATGAAATATTCTTAAAAAACGGACAATTAAAACTAAGTATTTTAATTTTAATAAGTGTTTTGTTGGCAGAATGTATTTTTCTAATATGAAGTTGTTATTCGTTACTTAGTATAAGGTATGAGTGCAGCGGACGTAAGGGACTTTGAGGAAAGATATTCGGCATGCTTCATTGATTTCGGCCTAAAAACTGGTGAATAAGTTTTGAAATAGTTTCTTGTGATGTATGAAATGTTGTGGTTTTTATATCAAAGGTGTGTTTGACAGGTAATGTATGGTTGTCAAACTGTTAAGCGCTTTAAGGATTAGTGGGTTACCAGAGAAGAATCTTCCAAATTATGTAATAATATTTAATTTCCTTGCTAGAGAGATCTCTATTATATAGTTATGTTGCCCAATTATTATTTTTGCTTCGACATAAAGTCACTCATAATTGAGGGAAAGAGCTCTTGTATCCAAAAACTAGAGCATTTTAGGAAAAGTCTTTATGTGATAAAGAAATGCATCATCAATAAGGTATTTGTTAGTATTAGTTGTATTAGTAAATGATGCCTCCAATGTTATAAGTTAAACTTTTGCGCAATATCCATCAGCGGGTATTAATCCTAACTAATATTATAAATGCAAAAGTGAGTTTGTTTGTTTATTTCATTATTACACTTTCACAGTTAACTGCTGAAGCTATTTGGATGAAGTCGGTATGGGGATAGATGGGACCCGGGAGATGGATAGGCTTTTTACCTAGGTGCGTTAAGTATTTCCCTCGAGCCGCGGGTGAAACCGCGGGAAACAGCTAGTCTTTTTATAAAATAATTATGTCCAAACTCTAAAGTTCTTCATTTGGATTAGAATGTATGAAATGATCATCCATTTTCTGATACTGCACATAACATTCTTCTATTGTTTCATAAATTATGGATTTCTGTACTGGGTAGAATTTTTTTCTTCTTCCTAGTCGTTTCCTCATTACTGAGGGTCGTGGCCACCATGCATGTGGCTCTCCCGTACACTTTGTACCACCTTCCTCCAGGCATTCCTATTCTGTGCCATAATTTTTTTATCTCCCATAAATTACTGGCTGAGATCTCCAAATATTCTAGAGAAGCTTGAAAACTAACACAATAATTAATTCTGTTTCAAATTGCTCTTGGACTGCACTACAGCCGCCGGCCTCCTAATCGGAAGCATGATGGGCAGCTTCTTCTTACGAGGCTTCAAGAAATGGCCAATGTACATCGGCGGCGGCCTCGGCTTCGGGATGGCCTACACCAACTGCGAAAACAGCCTGAACAACTTCTTGTTGTCTATGGACCCGAAGGCTTGCGTTATAAAGTTTGTATCCTTCATTTTTGTTATTCAGTCTGACATTATTATCATCAATTTTGTTATTGTCATCGTGTTACTTTCTCATTCATTTATTCGACTAATTAATCATTATTCTTGAATATTTCATTAAAAATACAAAAACAAAAAGAAAGTACTCCACTGGCGTAAATAACAAGGTTCAAGCTACCGGCGTGGCAGTTAGCACTCCAGAGAGAGAAACCTCCTAACATTGCGTGCCTTATCTAAAATACTGCTTTCTATATCAAGTTCTTTATCCAATTGAATCTTTAATATTGACTTTTTTTTAAGTTGTGTATTGTTCTTTAAGATGTTGATCATCATTGCTATTTGCAGTTCTGTTGAAGCTGTTTTTGTTTCTAATAGTATTGAAGTTTAGTGCATTTTCATCTGTAGCCTCAAGTGACATAATATTGGAAACAATGAAAGCTAGTTATTGCCACATACATTTCTTGTAGGTACATACTCAATTTTATAAGCAATTCAATTATCTCGTGCAAAAATTGACAGTTCGTTATGCTATCATGCATTCGGTTATTAGAAACTTTGAATCATTATCACAACTAGTAAAAAACTGTAGCAAAAACATCCCAATTAGTAGCGGCTTCCTTACCAAACAAAACTATCTACCTCAACATAAAAACATCAATATTATGCAAACTCTCTCCTTTGTCGCCATCAAAGGCAATAATTGTTTCCTAACAATTATCTAGGAAACCGTTTGTATTGAAAACTGAAGCCAATACTAAATGAACAACAGTCTGCGAGGACCAAATTGCTTTTGAAATTGCAGACGGAACTAATTATGGCCATAAAAATATTGAAAAGCAACTAAAAAGGTCTATTTTTGGCCATTGAAGAGTAGTCATACATTGTGTCGAAGATAATAAAGAAGTTAGTGGACATTGAACGCAAGCTGCTATAAATATTGAGGGTTGTAAAATTAGGGTTGTTACTGTTAATTGGGTTGTAAAATTATTTTAAAGCGGCTAATTATCACATGGTAACTGGTTTAAATAATCATTGCTTATTGTTCTGTTTAGTTTTGGTAATAAGCTAATAATAATAAAATGAGATAAAAAAAAACGCGAGACAAAAATCAGTTTATTTAATCGTTTCCTATTACCTAAGAAAGCTATGTTAAATGGTTTATGTTAGAGGGTTTTAATATTGAACCATTTAAATTATTGATTAAGGAAATCCTATAAATGGTTTATATACTTATCATTTTATATTATTCCAATATTTGTGTACGCATTACAAACAAATATACATAATATATTTTTTCTTATACCCAGATGTTATAGTTTTACATCTGTATCTATTTAGAGACAGCCCTATACAAAATCCCATCAAATCAGCAAACGGTCAACAGTAAAGACGTTATACCTTGCTTTCTGCACAGCAGGGCATTTCCCTTCACCATTCACCTCTTTGTTTCCACATAAAGGTCACTTACTGTCGCATATTCTATTCAAGTTTTAGCCGCCTCACCCGCATCCATATTTGTAAAGAATTCGGCACCGCCTTCTTTTATTTAGTAGATGTTTGCAAACCTGCCGCCTATTCACCACCCACAGAGTCTTTCAACAAAATTTGGTTTATCAACTTCAATTATGCTGTTAGCCTCTTCTGCTTTATCATAAGGTTCAAAATTGAGTTTTTTGTTGGCAAAAACATGTTTGTTATTCGACAAATCATCACTTGTTTTTCCGTTTTAAACATTTTTATTTGTTACGTTCCGATCGTTTGTGAGTCATGCCCGTTGTAGCTTTGAGGCTGGCCGCATGGGCGTTTCTATGGCTTTTTTTGTAGGTAAACGCATGTCAATTACATTTCGGATTGCGTTTGGTTCAGGATAATGGCTACCAAAGTATTTGTGATAGCTTTACAGTATTCAAAGCTCGTATCATACCATTTTTTTCTACAAATGTTATTAAGATTTTTTACGACATTGGTATCTACTTTCATTATTAAAAAGTAAACAAAGTCTTTGAACATATTTTAATCGACATCAATCTACCTATATTTTCCAGCAGGATAAGTTTCATTTTACCTAACTCTCCTTGAGTTACTTGAAAGAAAGCATATTCATGAAATGTTTTAAATAGTACTGCAAACACCGGATAACTTTTTCTTTCTTTCCTTGGTTACCGTTACCTTTATCTTATGGGATCTATTTTTTTTTCTATTTACAGAAGTCAAATAATAATCTCCAGCACTAAGTTTCATTATTATCTTTTACTATTACGTTTATTATTGTACTTATTTACTATCATTGTTCATCTGGTTCATCATCTGCACTATTATTGTTTTGTCAACCATCTTTGTTGTTGAACAACAAACAAACAGAACCATGTTGAGAAACATTGCCACATTCATCTGGTTTGAATAGATTGTTAGACAATATGGCCGGAGGCTGCACAGAGTTTCAATTGATCATGCAGACAATCGGACAGTCGACCAGTATTATATCCATCCTTTTTCATAAAAAGAAAAAAGTTTGTGATTAGAAAATATAACTTTTTATAGCTTTTGTTTGGGGAATGGAAAAATATTCAGTATTTTTTTATGGAAACATAGCAATTTTAGTATCAAGTATGACTTATGAAAACCGTTAAAGATTTAAAAGGGTAAATAACTACAATCATGATTTATTAATGGTTTACATTTAACTTCCCTGTCTGAACCACCTCTTATAGAAAGCATGCTTCATTCCGGAATAGAAAAAATCTTACGTCTTAATCTAGAATTTGGTCTGTCTGTAGCCAAAGTTTTAACTAAACATCGTCTAGGGGGTTTTGATGAAAACTAACATCCATACATCTATTGACTTTCCTTACAAACTTGAGAATATTATTATATAATAATATGAGTTATGTCCCATAGTTTCACTGGCGTCCTGAATAAATTATTTCAAGTACCCAGATAAAACCTATCCTATCTATGTCCCTACCAAATTTAATCTAAATCGGTCAAGCTGATCTGCCATGAAAACGTGACAGACAGAAAGACTGATCAAAATCATAATTCTGATGTTTGGTCTTTAGACACAGGAGCGTTTTTATCTCAGAAATTATCATTAATACATTATTGTTTGTTTTCAGAAAAACGCCGTAAATAGGATTCACCTGGATATCCAACATTGGTCCTGTACAGTAGTATTTTTATTTAACGTAAATTATAATATTCTTTAAAAATAAATATTTCGGTTGATTTTATATTAATTTGTTGTTTCACTCTACATGCAACCTTTCCGCTTCTGAATCAAATGGTGAAATCAAAATAACAAACCAGATTTTTTTAATTAAAAGTAAGCAGCAAAAAAAAAACCTTTCTGGATTTATTTTCTGAAACTTTTAAAATAGGACTTTTTCATAATATTATTGCAATTGTTTTAGTAATTATAACTAAGGTACTACATGAAACAAAAATTAGGAAAATTTCCTTTCAGGAAGACAAGCCAAAAATCTTTAACTGAGAAAGCAACATACTGCACCCTCATTTTCGGTTGGGACACCATCAAATGATTCCTCCCGCCGTGGTTGGGGCGATAGCTCCCCGCCGCCACTAGTATTAGTCTCCACTATTACTGACTAAAACCTATTAATGTTCCCTCCTTAGCCTATTGTGTTCCTAGGCCGCGGTAACTCTTTCTAATACCATCCTAATTGCAATTGAAATCGAAATTTATTGAATGCTATTAAAATTGGTATCTTTCGACTACATATCAATTTTTGTTTGCAATATATGCCCGTTATGTAATGGTCTAAGGTACACACAGTAATATACAGCATTAATGAACTCACTATATTCAATGATGACTCACTTTTCACATCAATAAGCACATTTCTACATTCTGTAATCGCAGAAATAACTCTACAGCATGCCTGCCTAAGGCAACGGAGCATGACACCTATGGTCTAGGTCGATGACCCATGATTTCATCAGGTGCACTCTTCCTAGTACGTGAGTCAACCGGTGAATCATCGCTGAAGTGGACCTAACAATGTGGGGTGGAGGTGTGTTAGAACTATTTTTTTTGTTTGGAAATTATCTGAAGTTTTTACAGCGAAGTCAAGATTCGTAGACAAAATTATAATTCATAATTCACAAAGCAGTAACCTAGTCATGGGAGCCGGGAGGGGGTGGGATGCAAGGAGGTGTACATGCACCTTAATGATCACCATGATAGACTATTTTTTTAACGTATGAAAAAATGCTTAGGCACCAAAGGGACAATTTATAAGCCATAATAACTATGCGGGCTTAGAAACCCATAACATAGCTGCATTTAAGAAATAATTACATAAACCACCCTGAAAATATTCATGCCGGCGCCCATGATGGAATACCTATTCTTAGAACAATTTATTATCAACAAGCTTTTCAGTAGGCGAGCTAAATAATGTTTGTTTTTTCAGTAATTTTGAAGGCTATTTAAGTGATGCAGAGCATGAGCATTGATCACCACGTTTGCTCAGGGCGAATTGGCGATTTCAGACTCTTTAAGTCCCGTTTCCTCAAGCTGTTTTCCTTGTCTAAGATATACTTAGAAAGTACATATATATGACTTCAGAAAAGTGACATTGTTACTTGCCAGGTTTTGAACTCACACACTGGTACACAAGAGCCAGGTGCCTTAGCCACTAGGCCACCACGACAATCGACAATCTTGACCCACAAAAGAATAAAAATAATTCGTCTCCACGGATTTCCTCGGCATTCTGAAGTATACAGTTTTAAAAGTTGCAGTTCGTGACATATAATAGGCCGCACAGAGTCGACTGTTTGAAATAAAATAAAGTTTAGTGTAAGAGAACCTTTATTGCTCTTTGTTGTTATAATTGAAGTTTTTATTGCAGTACCTCATAATTTTGTGGACGTGATAAATAAAGTTTACTTACTTTGAAATTTTATTTATTTGAGTTTTAATGTTTGAGAAATAAATGTTGTGTTGTATTTTCAATTTAGATATTTTTAATATGTTTTTCATTATCATTGCCATTTAACGTGGCAATGCTGCCAGTCTTCTGGGCACGTTTCTGGATGAAGATGAGTACGTAATTGACGCCTAATAATATAATCTCACTGACGTACATGTCTGTATAGTGTTGTTTTTTTTATTTTATTTGTATCCTTTATTTTAAGTTCATATTTTTAAGTTGCTAGATTATTAAAAATGCCAATGAATATAATTTAATGATTCCTTAATTCCAATGATGATTTTTGGCTTTATGATCCTTATACGTTTCTCTAAAGAATAAAGTTTTACATACCAGTAAGCATCAAGCATAATGGGCGTCTATAATGACGCTCGTACTTTTTTAACACTCATTTGGACAACCAATTATTTAATAGATTTTTTATAAATAAATCTTATTTTTTTTCTATAATTGTTGATCTACTCACAGCCAAAAATTTTCACTACATCATCCTACCCAATCTAACTTTATAACTGACTAACTCTTAATCGATTTATCAAATCGATTTTCCATTACTCAAAGATACTTAGCACGCTGATTGCACACCACACATGCAATCTAAAGTTGCGATTGAAAGCATCGATATAACGACCGGAAAAATATATGAAAACTTACGCGGAAACCATATATCTGATGTCACGCAATCAGTGTGATAAAAACGCTTAGTGCACGCATTTCCTACGCCATTTTGTATGATGTGCTGACCAATGTTGGTTGATGATACCAATAAACTATCGGATGTGGAAAACCAATGCAATATTGAAATAGAATCTTTTGCGAGAGGTTTTTCGCCGAAAGAATATAGAAAAATAGCACGTTTACTTAAATTTTAACGTGAAATCATTACAGACAAACAGTATAATTTTAAAATTTATAATATAAGTACCTAATGTCGACCAAGGTCTCACCTACTGGTGGTTAGCCTTTCAGGTGTATTGACGAGAACTGACTTCTGAATCAGGCTCTTGATCCAGCCACCTAAGGAAAGCTTCTTAAGATGTTGGACGAGTCTCTAGACTAAAAGTCTATTGTCTGTTACTCCAACTGACACGATTGTGAATGCTTATTTCCCTTGATTACGGCATCACGCGTGAACGGTGGATCAATTTGGCTGAAATTTGGTACGAAGATAGAAGGGATTCTGGAGAAGCTAATTTTTATCTGGGTACGTGAAGTAACTCCCTCGAGACGCGAGTGAACCGCGGGAAATACCTAGTATCAGATGAAATTAATTACCGTACCTACCTACAAAAAACATTGGGCCTGTTAATTCATTCTATCTTTAACCAAAACATGAAGTCGATAAACATTGGGTACAATCGATGGGTCCAATACTTGGTCACCAATACTTGGATCAAACATTGTCAATGCTGATGAGTTTTTTACATGGTTAGAGTGGGCGTGTCTCGCTTAAACCGATGTAGTCAGTCCACCACGCCATTCTGATATTAGCGTGATTATCCAACGGTAAAGCTGTTTGATTTGTATGAATTATAGCGAAATTACAGGCGTCTGGGGAATTTAAACCCTTCATAAAACTAAAAAAAACATCTACCTACACACCACCTTTTATTAGGTTGCAATAAGCTTAAATCACCAAATCATCTAAGTTCGTGGCATATGCGCAGATAGAGATAAACCGTTATTTTTAATATAGGTATTTACAAAACAACTAAACCGATGTTGATAAAATCAATCAGGGACCACCTCTGAAGTATGACTTACCGAACTAAATAATAATCATCAAAATCCATTCATAATTAGCGGAGTAGGTAATTACGTAACAAACATACAAAAAAATCTTCATCCTTTTAGAAGTCGGTTGAAAAATATTTCAATGTAATTTTTTTGGATGTTTGGGTAAAACCGCTAAAAACAGCTAGTATGCTATAATATTTCAATGTATTTAGTATGACTTCTATAGTTTTGAAACGATAATTAAGTCATACAATATTCTTATTACCAAATAAAGACAATTTCCCATCTTATTTCTACGCAATATAATATTCCTAAATATTATTTTCAATTAACTATTTAGTTCAACGTTAGATATTAAAAAGTTTACGCGACAGTGTTTAGCCGTCGCGTCGTTCAGTCTCATTTTAACAGATACTGCCATGTCGTAGGTAATGAAAATATTTTCCATCTCTCCTTTATTACCTTGGATATTAAATCCAGGTTCAGTAAACATGCAGCCCTTACTAAGTGTACTCAATGTATCTAAAGAGTTAGTGAACCAATTTAGAAAATATAAGGTTCACTATTCCTGATATTTTAAACTACAAGTTTCCCGCGGTTTCACTCGCATCTTGAGAGAACTACTTCGAGCACTAGGATAAAAAGTATCTTATGTGTTAATCCAGGTATGTGTCTACCAAATTTCATTCAAATTCATTCAGCAGTTTTTACGTGAAAGAGTAACAAACATCCATGTATACATTTTCACAAACTATTAACATGCTATCACCAACTTCTAAAGTAATGTTTTCAAGCGTTTTAGTAGAAAGTGTATTATTTTTCTCTTTTCAGTATTTTTGGTATTTGTCGTAGTATGTTGTACCTTTTTCGTAAAAGTTTTATTGTTCGCTTTTCAGTGTCTCGATCTTATTATTATAACAAACATACAAGAAACATAGTCCAATTGAGAACCTCCTCCTTTTTAGAAATCGTTTAAAAAAACAATTGATTTATCCACCGACCCCAATAAGCAAACTCAGTATAGCCAAGCACGTATATCACTCATCACTTTATCACTCAACCAATTAAGCTCGTGGTATCAACAAAATAATATTGTAGTTACAATGTAATCTGCTTTTCGCCACTACCTAACTGCACAATGGATTAACGACATAAGTCAAACAGCAGCATTTTATTACCGTCACTGTTAAAAGTTGAGTATATATTCCAAGACTTGGCGTAGGTCAGTTACTGCGTTTATGGTTTTACGTAAATGCTGAGAGCATTGGCTGGATTTATTTTACGCAAGGGAGCCTCAGAGCTTTATTACTTTGTATTGTATTTAGGAGAATTACTAGATAGTTCATCGTTCAGAGGAGCTCGTAGCTAAGTAACAGCCGCACGGGTCGACCGATCAAAGGTTAAGCTGCGCTTAGCACGGTCGGTCCGTGCCGATCATCTATGTCATAGCGAGACTCCTCCGAGCCTCGGAAAGCACGTTAAGCAGTTGGTACCGATTGTTATTTTTAGATCTTTGACAATCGTAACGGGTAGTCAGACGCCAGAAAGTCTGACAACCAGTCTTACCAAAGGGTATCGTGTTATCGTAACCCGGTACCTGGGTTGTGGAGGTCAGATAGGCAGTCGCTCCATGTAAAACACTACCCAGCTGCATCCGGTTTAGACTGAAAGCCAACCCCAATATAGTTGGGAAAAGGCTAGGCAGATGACCAGATAGTTCATCGTGCTTATTTACAGTAGGTAAGCAGAGCTGTAACTAAACGCCTTCTTCTTCTTATCGTGTGGGTTGTAAGTTTGCTATCATAATATCAGGGTTTTCTCAAATCCATCTGACGGTATCTGACATGGAATTGTAACAATAATCCAGATAGCAGCCGGGGACGACTTAACATCCCTCCAAAGCACAGGGGTTTGCCACCGCCATCACCACGCTAGCTGCACTCGGTCCGTAAATGAATAACCATGTTTGTCATACAAATACACCTCTTTTTTTTCGGATGGGAAATCATCAATTAATGACTCCTCCCACTGTAGGTGGGGCGGGTGAGAGTGTCAGACTCTTACTGACTAAAACCCATCCATGTTCCTTCCTCACCCCTTTGCGTTCCAGGAGCGCGGTAACTCTTTCGAACATCATGTAGCACAAGACACCTCTGCGTCATTTAAACTGTTGGTTCGCAGCTGTGAAAAGTAAATCTTTGACATTCGCTACGAGTACCTATAGTAAGACATGGCTATTTATGAACGTGACTGAAAAGTGAACTAACGCTAGCCACCATCTTGAAATGTCATTTTGGTGATACCGGCCAAGGGAAAATTCTTACCCAACTATTAGTAAAAATATAGCGCTATTCATTATGACTAGATTTTGTCCTTGAAATAGTTTAGAAAAGGCAATGATGATCTGCGATGCCTCTGGTGTTGTAGATATCCATCGGCCGTGGTGACTACTTAATAATCAGGAGGGTTTCGGCTTGTGAGCCACCTACTAACATTCAAATGTGTGTTAAATGTTTAAATATTCCATTTTATTGTTTCCAATTTAAAATTATTATTAAAACGTTAATGATAAAATAATAAATTGCTATTTAACATGTCATGATTTACTTAAAAAAATGGAAATTTCCATTAATTGAAATCATTATCGCTAAAATTGACATTTCAAGATGGTGGATAGCGTTAGTTCATCTTTCAGCCACGTTCATAAATAGCCATGTCGGACTATATCTAAACATAAGCCGAATCTCTGACAACTAGTATTCTGCAAACAGTTACATCATAAAACGACGCTAATATACATAGTTGGGAAACGGCTAGGCGGTGAATGATAAAAAAAGGAAATACAATATTTTTTTTAAATAATAAATCAAAATTTATAAGCATTAAATATAAATATCAATTTAATAGGACAACAAATATAATATTTGAAAATATCACAATATTTTTGTCACACCTATCATGTCAGAGCACCGAACCTGTCAACGTTTCTTTACGGTCTACATATGCAGTTTATTGCACAAATTCATTGGCAGTGTAAATATCGGAAGCGCCATACTAGATACAAGTTTTTATTATCGCCAAGTGATTTTTGTTTTTATATTGTATTTTTCTTCTTTTGTCTGTTGGACATAATCCTTTGTATTCATCGTGTCTGGTGTAACTGCTATAGTGTCGTTAAACTATTTTACGTCAGCCAGCAACTTAAATTTCTTAATAAATTGAAAACCCAGACTGCATTGTCGTAGGTCAGGCGGGACAGCTTTTGTTTAGAGTTATAAATGAAGGGACATTTGATCTTCAGACGGAGAAGACCATTTTTGAATAAAAACTGTTGTTAAAATCATAAAAATCTTTTAAGTGAAAACTTGGCTTAAAAATTAAATTATCATTTACAATACTATAGAATAAATAATTAATTTCCAGATATAATATAACATCTATTTAAAGGTAAAATATAAATTACAAAAATAATGATCTAAAAAAACCGGAAGAAAATACAAAAACCGTAAATTAAAATTACAATTTTTGGGGTTATTACCTAACGTTGATGACGTAGACATATCCAGTACATACACAATGTTTCAATATATCTCTTCGTCAGTTTAATTTAATTTTTCTCCGTCAACGTACGCCAACATTGTTGTGGAAATGTCCCAAAATGTGCGGTTTCACATATTAACTGTGACGTGGACAGATTTTATTGCAGCGCCGCTAGTTTTAATCAGAGCTTCGTAGTGGATTGTTGGTTATCTGATTACTTCTGTTTTATGGCCCCAAGTGTGAGTGAGTGGCAGTAACCGACCATTCCCTGACCTGCGAATGTAATTAAAAATTTCAGCTTCAGTTTTAATTTGAAGAAATGGTTTTTCTATCTTGCTTTGTTTGTAGTTTATTCGAATACTAGCTGTTTTCCGCGGCTTCACCCGCATCCTGAGGGTACTAATTTACCCACCTGTGGGCCTAGCATGAATCACTTTCGAAAAAGTATTCGTATCGAAAGCGATTTTCGAATCATAAATACAACCATACTAGAGCAAAATTTAAGTTTAAAATGTGTAAATAACAATTTACAGCATCCAAAGATATGATTAAAGTTATAAATTTAAATAAATTGTTCGTAAAATAAGAGTATATTTCATTTGAAAATCGCTGTCGATATGAATACTTTTTCGAAAGTGATTCGTGATAGGCCCACTGATTAAATTTTATCCTATATGGTAATCCAAGTTATGATGTGAGTACCAAATTTTATCTGAATCTATACAGTAGATTTTGCATGATGTGTGCAGAAATACTCAGAAAGATAGACAAAAATACTTTAATTGTTATTTTGGCTTCTGTTGCCCTATTAAAGATTATTAGTTTTTCTTCAATATATATATACATATATATATATACATCGGCCTGTTACAGATTTATATTTATGTATAGGTTAACCTATACGTACATTGAACTAGTGGTTTTTAGATTTTTTTTTATTTTAGGGATGGGAAATCGTCTAATAACTTCTCAGACCTTATTCTGACGGTTAAAATACAACATAGATAATAGAAAAATATTCTAATCAGTCGAGCATTCATCATTCAAGCATCGTTGAGCAATTTTTTTAAGGTAGAAGATAGTAGCGCAGTATTATTATAACCATACAATACAAATATATACTATATAATATAATTATCTATATATAAGGACAAACATGACTCAAACGCATTTTGAACACACATTTTTATTTATGTCTGACATATCCTACGAATTCGTACGAGAATTCTTTAATATCGAGTCCACACAATCGTATGCCATTAACAAGCTTTTACAAGACACAATTTATGTTGACATCCTGTGCACAGAACGTAGAAATTTTTACTCTCAGCTCAATATTACCTTCAACTTTTAGTGATGTCACACGCTGTCGGATTAGTTTGTGTGGTGAATGACTAGGTAGTAAGGTTTTTTTTCTTCAAAACATTTTTTAAGGAAAATATTCAAGAATATGATTGAAATATCTTCAAGTGTTTTCTAGCTGTTTTCAGCGGTTTTACCCGCATCTGTAGGGAATACTTCACACATCCAGACAAAATTTATCCTATATATTCCTTCCCAAGCTAACTCTATACCAATTTTCTACTAAAACGATCCTTTGTGCAAAGCGTAACAGCCAGACAGACGGTTTCTTTAACATTTTTATTATATTAGAAAAGGTATAAGTATAATAAAACTAGTACCTAGCCCGTTCTAAAACCTATAATGAATTTATAATAATAGGAGAGAAAAAACTGAAGACATTTGGTTTTTTTTCACAATAATCATTACAGTATTTCAAGAAAATATTTACCTTTTATTTCAATTAGAAATGCAATAAAAAATCAACTAATTCTAAGAATAATATTAATCCTTAGAATACTTTACTAACCACCATCCCATCCCTACTCGCCCACTACCCATAAATAATATTCTTTTCAAGGCACCATATTGCACAGTACGTATGGGGATGAAACAAATAGTGGACGTAAGAACCGTCGTAATGTACGTGAATACGGCGCATATACAGTGGATAGTGGCTCCCATTGTCCGGCACGGTTAGCTGACCAGGGGAATTACTGCTAAGAAAATATTAAAAGGAAAACCTGTATTGTGGACGAAGAAAATCGTGCTTCTAGAAAATGTGATGTTTCAGAATATTTTGTTAAAGATGGTAAACCTCATTACTTGCGCGTATTATTGACCTTAGTACTTGAAGGTAGTGAGGATTTTTAGGCTAACATATTCATGCATAGACAAGTTTTATTTTATTTTATTTTATTTTATTTGATAGGAATAACAAACAGCAGTATATTACAAAGTAGGCATACAATATAAAACTTGGAATAAAAGTAAAAAATACACTACTCAAGACGTTATCCACAGATTACCATACAAAATAGCTAGCTGTTATCAGACCAGGTTAAAATAGCACTTATTCTACTAGTTTACTATATATTAGGGCTATGATCTCTTAAAATAGTCGTAATTTCACTCTTAAATACAGCTTTGCTGAGAAACATAATATCAGTAGAGCCAAACTGTTTATTATAGGTGTCAACCAAACGATATAATGGCGAGCGAACGCCTGAGTTAGTTCGACAAAATGAAGTAGCAAATAAGCGTCTCGAACGAACCTCTCGACCGCTTACAGTACGAGGGATCAGGTAGCACAGACTGTTCACAAGATCAGTACAATGAAATTTATCGTGGCATACACTAAACAGAGTCATCATTTCAAGTAAGGTGCGACGGGATTGTAGGGTCATGAGGTTATATTTTTCAAGCAATACTTTATATGACCTTTTAGTTTTACAGCATCTGTAATGCATGGAACGAAGGTACTTACGTTGAACCAACTCAATGATCTCAACGTACTTTTTGTAATAAGGGTTCCAAATGGGAACTGCGTATTCAAGTTGTGGCCTTATTATTGTTTTGTATAGATGCAGGTAGGTAGAAGGCCGATGAAAGTCTCTAGACGCTCTCATTACGAAACCAAACATTTTATAGGCCTTATTGACTATATTGTCTACATGGGTGTCAAGATGGAGCTTTGAGTCAAGATTTACGCCTAGGTCACGGAGGGATGAAACCTTGTTTAGAGCAGTGTTTACGAGAAAATAATTGAAATTCAACACATTTTTTTTCTTAGTAAACGTTATGCAGTAACATTTAGAGACACTAAGGTGAAGCTTATTAATAGTGCAATATTCCGAGAAATAGTCAAGATCCTTCTGAAATTCTAAACAGTCGGTTTGAGAAGTGATATTTTTATAAATTTTTAAGTCATCCGCGTATAGTAGGAACTTTGAACTCATAGTTCATAAGTTCTGTAAAGAGTCAGCATGATTTTTATGTGGATCTTCCCGACTGATCTTCAAAATACTATAACTTATAGTCAGCCTAAACTCTTAAATATTAACATAAGAAACTGAAGATAACTTTCATCCCAAAAATATCTGAGGTTCTTTCAAAAAACAGATTAAACTACAAGGAAGGATTTACATGAATTCATGAAAAAATTAGTTGCAAAACACTTTAATTTAATTGAATGCTCCAAACAGTACCTATACTCCATTATATTTGTAAGACTAATGTTAATGACGGTTACATCATAATATATTTAAAATTTATTATTTCTTTGTTCCATCTCAAGGATGAATGACAACTGTACCAAATTCACATGTGAAAATAATTTCATCATCACAAATCTTAATCCTACCAAAAAACTTAATTACATCACCGATCTTATCAGCTTAATGATCCGTTTCAAAATTATTGTCCATCACTTCTTCATTGAAAAGGGACCAATATTTTTTGTCTTCATAAAAAGGTCCTTCAAGATCATTGTTTAAATACCATTGAAAAGGCACCACACACAATGCATATTTTGAATACATTATGACCTGTGAACTGGTGGCATTCGTCTTTTGTCGTGGCTCTAAAAAACGAACGCATCATAGGGTCATGGGATAAGGGATTAAAATTATCGTGATTGTGAGTCATCTTGATTTTGTTTGTCATGGTTTTCTTTGATCTATTTAGGCCACATGTCAGTCCAATTTCTATAGCTGACATATTGTCAGGTTGAAATTATTTAAGAAATGTTTTTTAAGCAAACGAATTACTATCACTTACTGTACTTTATTTAACGTGATTAATTACTGTTTTCAATATTTATATGCCTTTGGAATTAACAAATTCTTAACCTCAGTTACGTTAGTCTGTTAGTTAGATTATTTGAGCTATTATAAGAAAATAATTGCTCGCAATTCTCTCGTATACTTTGGAAAAAACATGCTTACCCATTCTCAATTTCAAAAGGCACACTAAATTTTATGAAAATCAACTCAGTCGTTTAATCGTCAGTAATTACAGAGTTACTTTTACATTTAACATTTATTTGAATATTGCAGATGTAATGTATACATCATAATTTCCTTAAATTATTTAGAACGCAATTTATCAACACAATCTTCTATTTTAAAGGACCTACAAAAATATCCCCTCAAGAGCTCAATCCTCAAAAAAACTTTATTCCTTTCAGTTTCTAATGACAATCATCAGACAGTATCACAATATAACACATCAATCTACAGCCATATTGTGATACAGTTTCGTCACGTATAATTAATATAATAGTGGTCCAAAATAGTCTCCTTGTGGAACACCTTAGGGGTCCCTTTGTGTGAGACCCTTATCTGAGCATATCATTTATTCATGGTCATTATTTGACCATTTCTGTGTTAATGATGTGAGATCATTGTTCTACTCCGTTAAAATGTCGTTTAATGTTTGGTGGAACGTGTAATATGATATCAAATGGATATAACGGATCTTCTTTGTCATCTAACACGTGTGTAAAAGGTGACCCTATTTTTTCTTCCTATGTGCAAAGTGTAAATACATTTGCAAATAGTATCTCATACTGCGGAAAGGTTAACATTTGCTCATTCTTATTTAGATTATTATTTTACTTCTATCAGATTATAACATAGTACCGTACTTTTAGATATTTGAAGCAAAGTTAGGTTTATGTTTTCAAAAAAATAACCTTGTACATTCTGACGTAATTTTTGTTTTTATCACCTGTCGTACTTTCTATAAAACTAACCATTAATAAATTTTACAGCTTTACAACAATAGCAAAAATACAAGTTACACTTGAATCCATAACAATTATAATATAATGAAAAACAAGAACTATCAGTTTCTGAACGTAATCACTCGCTTAACTCGCTCATCAAGAAACTAAAAATTATATAGCAAAATTTCTCACAATGACAAAGCGAATCATCAAAGTCGTTACATATTAAAAATTTGTCTAAATTAATAACTTTCTCATCGAGTACCATAATAGCCATAGGATATTTATCGACCATTATAAATGTAACTGATTCAAGAGCCATTGTAGCAAGGATATTAAAATGTACTTCTGGTTGTCTTTCATTGTTAGTTTTGATTTTTTGCACATTTGTCACTTGTTTTGGGGCTGCAGTTTTATAAGGAGCTTAAACAGGTTTTGGACTATAATCAACAGTGTTGCAATGTTTATTAAACAAGGTAATAAGCGTGATCTCTTCAATAGATAGTTGCGTTTTGTTATTTTCTCAAACCGGTTCACTTGATGTGTTGCCTTTGATAAAATCTTTATTGTGTGAAATGTTCGCTTGGAATATTTTGTGTTTTATGTCACATTTTTATGGAAGTACGTGCGCATGGTTAGTATTAAATCTTATTACTATGTTAAGTGTAGGTTTATAAAATTACATATTTCATAGATCGATTTTCTGTTATCAAACTATTAAGTCTTTTTCAGCTATTTTGTCCCTATTTTTGTAAATATCCATGAATGTTACTTTTTCAAAACAAAACAATTCATACTACATTATTTTCATTAAGAGCAAAACCGTTATTGTTTTCTAAATCATTCTTAAGATTAATATAATTCTTAAACCCTTTGACATCGGTACCTGAAATCTTAATCCCATTGAACAAAAACTAAGCCCCATCAGTTCCCCCATGCAATTCACACCATAACTCTTTCTTGACCCATACAAACACCCTTCCTAAAATCAGAATATAAGAATACCCAGTAATGAGGTTGATGCATTAATTCTAGATCATAAACTATAGAATTTATGACCTCAGACTAGTCCTATAAAATGCGATATGGTCTCTTTTTGGTACCACCTTTATGTTGTTAAGTTACTGGGACAAATTTTTACTAAGTTATGACATAGTATTGTTTGAGAAAGATGTAGAGTCGGCAGGGTTTTTTGCTGCCTTGATTTTTGCGACTTGAGTTATTAAAATTATATTCAGGTATTGCGAGACATGAGAACCATTCATTTGATAAATAATTATCATTTATCAAAACGCATTTACTGGACGAGATATACATAATCATTTTAGCAGTATAAAAGAAAAAGTTTGTTCTGTCATTAGCCCGAACGATATACATGTTATACCACTAGATAAAAATTAATAAATAATCGTATTTATTTTTATTTTTGTTAAGAAATGCTTGTTATAATTCTGCCGTCATAGAAACAAAGGCCGTAACTAACACCTTTTCAATATTAAGTTAAATACATATTCGTAATCAGAATCTTTTCCTGATTCCAAATATGTACAGAAAAAATGGCTGAATTGATTAAACAGCATAATATAGAACAAAAAACTCCACAAAAAAACTCAAAACTATTCCAAATTAGCAACGGCATGAACACAAAAAAAAGAACACAAACCGTCTGTATTAGAACAAAGTAAGAGCAAGACAAGTAAATCAAAAACCGTCCATAGAAAACAGTAATAGTTCTAATACCCCAACATAATTCAGTAGGTCCGTTTGCAGGACATAATTGACCATAAATAAAGCAGATTACACATGTTTATTTCAACCCTTTTGAAGAAAAGGGGTCAGTTACAGACGGCCCTTTATTTAAAACTAGACAACTTACTAGTGTTAACAAATGGGTATAGCCGAAATGGCAATAAATATCTTTGTATTGTTTGATGTTCTAATAAATATGTTGTTTTCTTTGTCACAACGTGTAATAGTTTGCGTATTATGTCTATGGGAATTTGCAAGCGTTTTGGTAATATTTTTTCATGGTGCACATTATGTAGCTTGCATTATAATTGTGGGGACAAATGCAACATTTTTTAGCCAACTCTGTCAGTCAAAAGCTTTCCTCCTTCCAGTTCTCTCTCTCTGACTGACTCTTCAATACTTTGCTTCTCCTTATCACATTTCAATGAATCCAAGGCATTCCGCCATTTACTTTTAAGTTCATCAGATTTGCTTTACTTTAGAAAATAAATCAGTAGGCATATACTACTATCCATTTTTTTTATTGAGAAACTAGTCACAGACCAGGATAACAAAAATAAACATGTCGATGATACTTTTATTATTTTTAACTAAAAAAAAATGTTTTACTTCAACACAAATATTTCACGTCATTTTAAGTTATCTATATAGATATTTTTGTTTGATTGCTTATCTGGCCCAACTTCTTCTTTATAAAATTAATTAATTAGTACCTATTTAACAACTTGGTCCATCCAAAAAAAGAAAGTTAAAATAAAATGAAATTATCATTGTCTACAATGTAATTATTAATAATAGCCTCAACAATTGGAGGTTTTAAACAATTATTTGGAACCCCTTTCTAATTGTTTACCCCACTTTGAACTTTGGCATCTCGTGATGGAAATATATCAGATCGCCTTTGACCTAATATAACGTGATTTTTGTCAAAAAGCTCTTTATTTATATGTGAAGATCAAACACAGGTGTAGGAGATAATATAATTCAATTTAGATTTTATTTGATTTGCAACGGCTTTTTGAAACTTTGTGTTTATAAAAATATTAGGTAGGTATGTTTAATAAAACTTGCCTAGCACCATCCTAGTCAACCTTGTAACCCAAAATACGATAATTAGAATATAATTGTAACATTTATAATGCAAAACAAAAAAAAACATACCTAACCATTTCTTTCTGGCAAAACATTTTAATGAATACTGGGATATCGAAATTGTATTTATTTATAAAAATATGTGATAAATTCAAATTAGGCTGAAATCACCAACTTTTGGATCACTAATTTACAAAAGAGAGCCCCCAAAACGCCCGGCCTTCACCACTTCCTATGTGTTTTTGCTGGGAAGACAAAATCCTTGGCAACTAGAGAACTAACCTCAGATACTAGACATTACTAACGAATATCTCGTCTATTTCGTTTAGGGTAGTAACAGTTACAGGTTTAATCATAATACCTCAAAATATTATGTCTATTTCTTTCTTATTTCAGCTGAGCTTTACGTATGTTGATATCGGCCTAGTCAACAAACAACAATGTAACACGATATATTTCAGCAAACAACTCTATTTACTGTCATTCACAACCTGACAACGAACCATTGATCTTTATAATCACGTGATCAAGCAAAGAAATGGCTACAATAACCGAATTATGCCGAATAAGAGCCCACGAATACGATAGATGTACATCATTGATATTCAACGTTGATATATTGCCGTCTCTTGGACAATAGCTCCCCTCTAGTAAGTCGCATATTTCTGCCACCCCTACCCCCCATAGTAGGGCTGTCGCAGACAGTGTCATCAATTTAGTTTCTGATTCTGTTGTGATTTTAAATTTAAGTTTTTGTGTCGATTTTAGGTGATAGAATGCGTGAGAATAATATTTGTAAAATTGTAAAAACTATGTAGCACATATTATTATTTAAATAACTGAATTTTCATCTGACTAAAAATATTTTAGATAAGTAATTAATATAAGTGTTTGTGTAGGTACTTAAATAATAAAGAACAGCTTTTAACGACATTTTTCAGTAACGATAATTCTGTTGTTTTATGTCATTGATACAAATTCGAGGAGCTCGTGGCTAAGTAACAGCCGCACGGTTCGACCGATCAAAGGTTAAGCTGCGCTTGGCGCGGTCGGTCCGTAGATGGGTGACCATCTTTGTCATAGCGAGACTTTACCGTGCCTCGGAAAGCACGTTAAGCTGTTAGTTCCGGTTGTCATTTGTGGATCTTTGACAGTCGTTATGGGTAGTTAGAAGCCAGAAAGTCTGACATCCAGTTTTACCAAGGGGTACCGTGTTACCCGGTAACTGGATTGTGGAGGTCAGATAGGCAGTCATTCTATGTAAAACACTGGTACTCAGGTGCATCCGGTTTAGACTGGAAGCCGACACCAATATAGTTGGGAAAAAGCTAGGCAGATGATGATATGTCATTGATACAAAAAAAATACCAATATGTGGTTTATACCTACTGTTAAGACCTCCTGTGCTCATACTCGTAATTCGACTCTTTGCCTTCAAATCAATATAATATCTGGATATTCTACCGTAAAATATCTACTAATTATGACAATATATCTTTACTATAAAATAATTAGTAAAAGTGCCAACCCTAGCTAGTAACGCCCTCGTTACCGCGGCGACACGCCGCCGGTCACCCTTTACTGCTAGTGATGCGCACCTCGGTAACACATCGATATTATGAATTATTTATTTTATTTTATTGGTCGATGGGGCATTTGATAAAGTTGTGGCTATCGTTGTGACTTTTGACCAATCGCTTTGGCGTAGTATTTGACACCTGACTTAAGTTGATATATTTCAAGAAAACTGTTTTTGTTTCATTTTTATTAACAGTTATTGTAAAATAGTGGTAAAAGAAGATGACTTATTAAAAAAACTTCAATACTGAAATTAAATTTTGTTTAAATTTTCATTGGCTATACAAGTCTTAAGTTAACACGGCACAAAAATAAAAAAAAAACTTAATTAATGTTGCAAGTCGGCTATTTACAGTAATAACTGTAACACTATAGAATTATCCCATTACCTCTTTAAAGGAAAAAACTTGTAATTACAGAAAACACGACATTTTCTTGTTCAGATATGCCAACACTTGTCCGCATAATTGGCAATAATTATTCAATCATACGGTGACAATAGTGGTTAGGATTTAAATAACTTATGTGAAAATGTACCAGTCACTGAAATAAAACCCGTTTTTAAATTGAAGCGGGGTTTTAATGCCAGCTTTGTAGATTTTCTTTGTTTTGATTGTGCATAGTTTGTAATACCTACAAGGTTTTATATGTAACTCATTTTAAGTTTCAGTAAGACTTGCAACCACTGAAAATCGACATAGTTAAGGAAAAGTAAGGTAAGGGATGATACCTAAATTATTTCTCTAAAAAATCCCATGTAATAGGTTCGAGACGTTTCGGAAGTTTTTTAGCTGTTATTTCATGAATTTTAAAACCATTCATACATAAACACATATTACAATAATTCTCCTAATAATTGTCTCGTAATCTGTTTAGTTATAAATTAATGTAACTAGATATTAGTCTATAATAATAAAAATTTTCTTAACTGACATTATCTTAACAAAACAATGATAAAACAATAACTGTTCCATAAATAAAAACATTATGTAACGCATATTGCATGGCGTACCTCCACATGAAAATAAAAAAATAAAAAGCTGAAAAAAAAAATGAATAATTAATTGTCCGTGTCGCATCACTAAACGGCTAGTGTTGCGATGAGTCACCAAAGGCGGGCTGCGGTTACCGCGCATGTGTTGTTTAACTTTTTTTTTATTTAGGTATTACCGTACGATGTGTCTGTATAATTTACTTCTATTAGTATTAAAAACAAAGGTTTGTAATTGGAAAGGTATTTTTATTTTTGTAATAGGTTCAAGAAGGGTATCATTTTGAAATTGATTGCTAAGTCTTTGCGAGTGAAAGACTTTTTGGCGGCAGCCATTTTGTTTTTATACTAGCCTCTGCCCGCGACTTTGTCGGCATGGACTTTATAATTATGTCCAAATATCGATATTTAATCTAGGTTATAATTATCTTTGTGCCAAATAATCAAATTCATTCAACCGTTTTTGCGTGATTGAGTAATAAACATACAAACTTCCACATTTTATTTTATTCAAGTCATTAGTATGATTTTAATAGGATATAACATCATCATTATCATCTGCCTAGCCTTTTCCCAACTATGTTGGGGTCGGCTTCCAGTCTAAACCGGATGCAGCTGAGTACCAGTGTTTTACATGGAGCGACTGCCTATCTGACCTCCACAACCCAGTTACCGGGTAACACGGTACCCCTTGGTAAGACTGGTTGTCAGACTTTCTGGCTTCTGACTACCTGTAACGACTGTCAAAGATGTACAAATGACAACCGGGACCAACAGCTTAACGTGCTTTCCGAGGCACGGAGGAGTGTCGCTATGAGACTCTGCAGCGTGCATGGTAGAGACATGCATAATTTAAATAATTAAATACCGTCTAGATATTCCAGAACAAAAAATAATTAATATTGCATAATAATTGAAAAGAACTTAAAAAAAATGATGTTGTTTCATTATGCTGGTTGCACCCGATGCACTTTGAATTGAATGTAGGAAATAGGTCAGCGTGATTCATACGACCGCACCGCGGGAGTTGAGTGCATTATGTTTTGCATGCACTATGCATTTTCAATTTGTCACTGTTTTCACATAGGTTTGGAATGGAACTATTTAAAACTATTGTTGAAATAGTTTAAATATAGGTGGACTCTGGACTAATATTTAGAAGAATGAAAATAGAAATAAGTTTTATTATTACATGACGTATGAATCGAAATAGGTGTATAAAATATTGCTTACTGAAGTAAAAATGGTTACCATTGAAAATTTTCAAGAAAAAATATCATTAAGTAAAAAAATAAATATAAGTTTCATTATCCAATTGTCTTTGCTAAATATACTAAATAAAATAGGAAAATAATTATTTTCAAGTAGGTGATAAATATGTGGGACTGCTCAAAAGAGATACTGCGACCCTGAAATGCAAATGTTAATTGAAGGAAGAAACACGGATCAGTTTTAGTTAGCAAGAGTCTGACACTCCCTCCTACTCCACTTAAAGCTTATTTCAGGATTTTCCAACTCATTTGTTAGCTTCCCATCTATAAAAAGGTCTAGTTATAGATTGGTCCAATTAGAACAAAAACTGTAGCTATCTTCATCCAAAAACTCTATTAAAATATTTAGGGGGCTAACAGAAAAATACTCTCCCTTACAAAAACACATTTATTACTCAACTAATTGCTTACAATTTCGGTATATTTACGGTTTTAATGAAATTGCTTTGTCCATCACTAGAGTCCAGTGACAAGAATAATGTCTCTAATTGAAATGCCGTCGACCAGTGGCTGTCGTAGATGCATTCTTTTGTATCATAGTGAAGATTTTAGTGGTAGTTGGCATACCAGGGTGTCAGATGTCTTTGGACTTCGTTTTTGTTTTCTTTTCGGGGTAGAATAGGTGGACACTTGGCCTTATTAATTATGTTCAGTTTACTGCATTTTGTGTTTTTATTTTGAGACAAAAGAGTAAATTCTGTAGACCAGCCAGTCACACAAAAATACATTAAAGAGTTCGTAACCAATTTTAAAACAAGTTCGTAATCGTAACCATGATTGCTAACTCTAAAAGCGGGTGTTTTTGCTTTTATGGCCTAATAGTAAAGTCTGCCTATTGATTTACGTTCGTTATTTAGTTACTTTATTTATAAATGTGATGAAAGAAACATCATAAAAATAAAAGATGTAAGCCCAAATGCATGAAAAATTTAACCCACAATTGGTTGTCAGCGTATAATACATAAGTGTGTTTATTTATTTTCTATTTTCTTGCTGCAATTTCCAAAGAATTTATATTTTTAAATTGCCTTTATCTTTAGGTTTTTGTCAACGATTATAATAAAATGCGACTATTTTAATAACATTATTTTTATTAATTAAAAATTGTTTGTTAAATAATGCTAATACTGAGAACTAAATAATCACAAACTACTCACAAACTGCACTGTATTTCGTTGCTATCAATATCTACCAGCTATCGCCGTAGACATTAATCATCCCCGTCAGCTTTGCGGTCATGTCCAACATAGAAACACACATGTATGTATGTGAAGTGCTGTG
The DNA here is from genome assembly GCA_963891755.1 of Pyrrhia umbra. Taxonomy (NCBI): domain Eukaryota; kingdom Metazoa; phylum Arthropoda; class Insecta; order Lepidoptera; family Noctuidae; genus Pyrrhia; species Pyrrhia umbra. Next base: position 10,146,207 of record OY982937.1, on the reverse strand, counting down.
ATTGTGTGGGATTAGTTCATCAAAATGTTAAGGTTCTGATTAGGTTTGATAGGCTCCGGAATTGTTCGAAAGGGTTTTTGCGGCCCTGGAATATAAAGAGAAGGAAGAGACATGGATGGGTTTTAGTCAGTATGCGCCTGCTCCCTCCTACTCCACTTACAGAGGGAGGAGTCATTTGATGGTTCAATAAATATTGATCGAAATACTACAAATTTCAAAATGAATCTTTATGAATGAGCCGCGAGACGACTCCTGCCACCATAGGCGCGGGGCTGCGGACGGTGAGCTATGGATGGCTCACCGTCCGGCAAGGACCAGACCCGCGTCGACTCATGTTCCACGCGTGCTTCAAAGAGCCGTCATCAGCATCGTTGACGGGGCCCTCCCTCAGTTCCATAGCCTGCCGGGGCTGCGGGACGTTCAAAAGAGATACCGCGCTCCCAGAATATAAAGGGCTGAGAAAGGAACATGAATGGGTTTTAGTCATTAAGAGTCTGGCACACTGGTGGAAGGGATTCCACCCCACCCACAGCTGGAGGGGTCATTTGATGATTTCCTATCAGAAAAGAAAAACCCATGCTGGAAATTGCTTTTATCATCGCTAAAATACTAAAAAATAGTTACCCGGATAAAACAAAAGAACAACTCTACAGGGACCGATAAAGCTACGTTTATTTATTTCTTTGTATTCTCAAAACGTTACGCCATTATTTTTATTGAGATAATCCGTATGATTCATATACTTTAACTCTGTGATTTATTACTAGAGTTCGCGATTGGAATTTCCTTTTTATCAATAAGGCTTTCGAGGATTTGTTTTGGTTTGCGAGCCTCTATTGACGATAATACGGTCAGTAAAAAAAGTTGGTGAATTACATAAAAAACTAGCTACTGCCCGCGGTTTCACCCGCGTCCCGACGGAACTATTTCACGCACCCGGATAAAAAGTACTCTAAAACCTTTTCCAGGGTCTCCTCTATCTCTATACTAAATTTCATCCAAATCGGTCTAGCGGTTTACGCATGATGCCGTGACCAAGGGAAATAGGGATTAATTTTTATATATACAGATGCGACTCAAATGTCAGATATAAATATCTATTATGTTCACGCTTCAACAGTTTTGTGATGCCGCTGTCGCGACACTTTTTTTGTGTCGCAATAAATGTCACCCACACTTTTACATTCGCTGTATACATCTCTCTCATTGATATTAAATTGATGCGTCTAATCAGCCTATCTTATCCATCGAACTGTTTCTTCTCTTTTAGTCAAACTTCATTTTAATTGTTGTATAAAAGCTCAAGCTGGTAACCGACTTAAATCTAATAAGATTCTGTAACTGTAATTTCTATTTAGTCTGAAATCCAATCATTGTTAGAATCAGATTAATGATTGAATATGATAGCCTGAGCTCTTCAAAATTAATTAGCCTTTGTGGACGGGGAAGGATGAAGTTATTGTCTTTAATTTCCTGATGACTAATTATAATATACATATTTATAAAATTACAGAAAATCTAGATGCTAGGTACACAGTCTCAACTGGATACTATGAAAAAAAACAGCAAAACACTCCATGAGTCCTCTTTTTAAAATCATTTCTGATCATGTTCGTTTTTATTACTGCTAAAAAAGTAACGGACGACGTTATTCATAAATATTTTTTTTATAAAAATACTACACCATTTTTTTCTTTTTTTCTACATGACCTCTTGCAGAGTAACTTTCACAACAGGGTAACCTTCTAACAACATTCAACCTGCTTAACCGGACAATAAATACTTCACCAATACTTTAAAAGTACTTCGACTAAACCCACAGAATATTTGTCAAAAATAATCTCATTTGAATTCTGATATTTACTAAGAATTTATCTTTAACATACAAAAAACAGTCCAGCATATTAAATCTGCGAATTCAAGAAATAACCCATTACATACTAATACATTGCTACTAAGAAACCCGTCAATCTTATAAGCATGCGAACATTACACGTAATGGTGGATAAACGATTGAAATAATTCAATACAATGTTGCAGGACAAAGGATTTGTATGCCATCAAGTTATGAGCGAGACTCAGCAGTCAGTTGGGTGCAGTTAACAGAAATTCAATTATAAGTTCCTTCACTGTTGGGCAAAGAGTGGGCAGGTGGGATGCAGATGGTAGTTTAGGTCAAATATGACATTATTGCCTAATGAATCAGACTGTTGGATTATTAAGAAAAAATAAGGTTACTAGCGCTAGAAAATCCGCAGCCGCACGGTTCGACCGATCAAAGGTTAAGTTGTGCTCGGCGCGGTCGGTCCGAGGATGGATGACCATCTTTGTCATAGCGAGACTCCTCCGTTCCTTGAAGTAGTTAAGCTGTTGGTCCCGGATGTCATTTGTAGATCTTGGATAGTCGTTACGGGTAGTCAGATGCCAGAAAGTCTGACAACCAGTCTTACCAAGGGGTACCGTGTTACCCGGTAACTGGGTTGTGAAGGTCAGATAGGCAGGCGCTCTATGTAAAACATTAGTACTCAGCTACATACGGTTTAGACTGGAAGCCGACCCCAACATAGTTGGGAAAATGTTAGGCAGATGATGACTAGCGCTAGAAAAAGTATATTACGCGATTTCCTAGAAAAAAAATCGGGTACTAGAAGTAGATAATACGCGACTGATAACGCCATAAACGGATATTTTTAATAGAAGAGACCTAAAATATTCAGTTACTAACTTGTCGCTCTTAAATTTTAGCTTTTTTATTGCCATATAAAGTGAGTGCCTTGTTAATAAATAAATAAAAATACCTACATATTTTTATACAGTACCTACATAATAATTTGTATTGTAACTTATAATTTTGCCTAAAAATGTAAAAGATTATTAAAGTTAGGTATGTCAAGATATGTCGCCAGCAGCAGTGTCCAGTCTGTGTATATGAAGGTAACTGATCTATGATGATAAAGCTTTATGGCATACATCGCCCAGTTGACTCATAACCCGAGTTGCGAACGCTTCCAGTTAACTTGGTGATGCGTCTTCTAAGGAGATCAAAGTAATGTTACAAGGGATGAGCGGTTAGTAATAAAAATATGGGCACAGAAATTATCCTTATAATATTTGTTTTAAACGCCAAAGTAACTATTTGTCTGATTGTTAGACTCTCACGGTAAAATGGGATAACCGGTTTAGATAAAATTTTATATACAGATAGATTAAAACCTATGAAAGCACCCACAATGGGAAGAATGAATAGATAATTTCAAGTTCCAAAAAAATAAGACCTATAGTTTCAAGCATTCGAAAAAGATACTGCGACCCCGGAATACAAAGGGCTGAAGAAGAAACATGAATGGGTTTTAGTCAGTAAGAGTGTGACACTAACGGCGGGAGGGGTAATTCGATGATTTCTCATCCGAAAAAAAGTCGCTCTACGCTTCTTACTTGTACCTGTACAAATACTCCATTTAATTGTTCTGAACCCAGATTGATTCATAAGAAGCTGGTCGTTAACATTCAAATCAGTCATGTTGCGGCATTTAATCGCGAATTTATTATTATTGGTAGGTTTAATTCGGGTTTTTTCCTCGTAGAATCATTTATCGGTAATTAAATAAAGTTTATTTCAATAGATCGTCGTTTATCAGCCCAGATTTAATTTCATATTCGATAAAATTAATATGTGGTAAACCTCGGTTAGCTTTCTATAATATTTTTACAAGATTTTTGTTTGTTTAGATTTCGTTAGAACCATTGAAAAGGATAGGCGCGAAAAATAATGTAAATGGTTATAAAAGTTTGACATTGGTGCCGATTCTGACGTACACACGACTAAACTAATTTTAAAATATCATGCTCTTTTTCTATTGCGAAATACAAGAAGAGGATAGCAAGTAATTCAGTGCTGTCAAGTTAAATGACAGATGACATTTTGTTCGTACAGGTTTATTAATTTAGTCGAGATGTTACGTCGTGATGTTTAATTTTGTATGGAAAACTATTTTTTTTCTAATTTGACAGGTGTTAAAAGTTTGCTATCCCTTTCTTATATTTGTTGATGGAAAGAGAGAATTATAGACTAAATTTAATTTAGATGGTGTCAAGAGAATCGCGGCCATTATGTTGGCTGTTTATTAACTTAGCCTTTTTAAAATTATATTGTAATTTTTCGTTTAACGGTTTATTTCAAGCAGTGATAGCTATTATTGTGTATAACAGTAAATAACTTATCTAATATATTTTACTTGATAGAAAAATCTTTCTATTGTAAATCTACCACAACCCACATTACTATTATATATATATCAAACTTCAACCGAAATGAAACCAAAATCATCTCTTTAACAAATTACAATACCGTGAAATGAAATCTACCCCATTTCACTTGTCGACAATTTTTACACTTGCCACTAATGTGCAAGTGTCAATCTGACACCTTTTGTCAAAATGTTTTGGAGCGAAAAAATCGTTTATTGCTGTCCTATTTTGTATTAGCTTGCAACACTGGCCGTTTGGTATGTGAAGCGCTTTCATCGCTTTTTATAATGCGTTTTATTTTTATAAACAGAGGCATATTCTTTTAGCAAAGTCATTAGATAATTGACATAGTGAATAATTAAATTCGATTTCTATATTTTAAAGTACATTTGTTACAAGATATTTTCCAACTCTGGAATATCTACGTGGAAAAGATTTATTATTTACAAGACAATGCGTACATATCACATAAAGCAATTCAAGACAGTCCACAAACATTATTTTTTAACTAATTATTGTAAATTTGAATAACATTAAAAAATAAATAATCAAAAATATTATATATTTTTAAAATGCAATCCCAAAAATTCCGTTTATTTTTAACTAAAACTTAAAATATCAATTTGAATTTTATGCAATCCTAAAAATTATTTTTATTTAACTTAAATTCAAAATATTAATTTATTTCTCAAGCGCCAAAAGCGCTGTCAAATCTTCGCCCACAATTGTGATTTCGACAAACTGCGCATGAGTGGTTTCTAGTGACAAGTGATTGTTCGAGAGGGATTACTGTTCTTTCCACATACAATTGTGGATTAATTTTCGTTCACGAAACGTCGGAACATCTGTCCTATTAGCTATTACTCAGATAGTGTACGTTTAATAGATTTCAACAGAGGGAAGGCCTTTGTTAGTGTAAAAAATATTTGATATTGTATAACAAAATCTTTACCAATATAATAAACGAAAGTAAGTTTGTTTGTTTCTTTATTTGTTTTTTTAACGCTTTCACGATAAAACGGGTGAACCGATTTGGATGAAATTTGATACGGAAATAGTTGAGAGACAGTTATTTTAATTAGGTTAACAGTTAGTCAATTAATGAGGAGGAGCTCGTGGCTAAGTAACAGTTCTTTTAATCCTTTAATATATGAATAAAATCCAATACACTCTACAAAGGCTCTATCCTGAAAAAATATTATCTCAATAAACCCCTTGGCGTTAAACAAAGATCACGTTGTATTGACTTTGGCAACACTGAGCCGATAATATCAGTGTGTTTACACCCTTAGCGGCGACTAATTGCGTTTGTTTAACTAGGGACAATGGGTCTAGTGTTTATTCTGGTTTTCCAATAATTGTAGGCCTTTATGATAAACATACTATAAGGTATCTATAATTATGCTATGATGGCCTATATTGATATGGAAATTAATTCTATTCTATTTTGGATGAAAGCATCAAAAACTATAATGATAGAAGTTAAGACTTCTGTGTTTTTTTATTATAATCATTTTTCTATTATTCAAAGATAATGTAAATAATTTAATCATACCAGTATTTTAAATGATAAAATTGATTCACATTTAAATATATAATATATATTTTGAGAGATTGATTAAATTATTTTATAACAGCTAGTTATTGTTGTTTCCCATGGTTTCACTTGCATTTTGAGGAAACTACTTCGCGCACATGGATGAAAAGTATCCTATGTGATAAAATCCAGGCTATAAACTATCTATGTACAAAATCAAATTCAAATCCATTCAGTAAAAGTTCCATTAAAGTGTGGGTGAAATCGTAGAAGAAAGCTAGTGCTGCATAAGCTAAAAAAAACCGGCCAAGTGCGTGTCGGGCCACGCGCAGTAGGGTTCCGTAGTAGGAGTTAGTTAGTCGACTATAACTCTGTAACCGGTTAAGCCTACTTAGCTGTGATAGTTTTCCTTGTAAGTTCATTACATGTACTACGTCTGTGATTTTTTTCATATTTCTAGGTACAGCCATTCAAAAGTTAAAGGGGGGGTAACTCGTATCGAACAAAAATTTGCACTGAAAAGCTAGATATTTCGCAAATGGCTCGCTTAACCAAAAATGGTCTTCACACACCCATAATATTTTTGAAATACCTATCTAACGATACCCCACAGGGAGGGGTACGCGAGAAAAAAAAATATTCATCCCCACTTTACGTGTTTGGGAGCTACCCTAAAAAAAAATATTTTTCAAAATTTCATTTTACCACTTTTTTGGTGTGATCAATATACATATCCATACCAAATTTCAGCTTCCTAGTAACAAGATCCTCGGAGCTTTGCCGCGAACAGACAGACAGACAGACGGACATGGCGAAACTATAAGGGTTTCTTGTCGGACTACGGAACCCTAAAAAAATAATCAATACGCCGATGTTTTCTCTAAATCCAAAGTGACAACTTGCTAATCATTAACATGACATAAACGATGCATAATCAACAAACTCATAACTTATCTCATAAAAACAATAAAACAACGATAAGGATCATACAATTTAAACAAATTACATGAAACAATCATACAAACTCGGCACAATTTAAAATGCATCAACCAACCTTTTTACAGAAATACATTTTTAATTTGATAATTGCACCTCTGTATACTAATTCACTTAATGGGACCCTTGTATTAATTTTGATCACGTGACAAATGTCACTTTGACAGATGGTCCTCTGTAATATTATCTGTGCTCGTCTGTACTTATTAGGGATGGGACGAAGCGTTTTATATTAATCAATTGTTAGCTACCGTGTGTATATTGAGTAGATTAGAAACTTTATTTATTCTTAAAAAAAAAACAAATATAAGTAACAGTGTTAATAGAAGAAGAAATTGTGTATAAAATGAGTTCTTTATTTAATTACTTATTTATTTAAAATTCATGTACAGGAATTTTATTCAACGAGGACTTTATGCCGCAAGGCATTCTTCATATCAGTCACGTCCTAAAAGGATACCTTCACACACAGTTCCCACAGTTCGATATTGTAAAAATTCTTGGTTTTGTCAATTTAGTCCACCTTCATAACATAAGACATTTCTCAATAAATTCTCCTATTCGTGTATCATCGACACCTAACTTTTGTTTTTGTCAATTTTCGGCGCTAAAACAGTTTTTTATCTGAAATCATAAGTAAATGTTAAAAATTTGAAAACTATTTGACTCTGGTTTAGTCAAACGTGTATTTTGTAGCTATACTATCTACCATTATAATGAAGGGTACCTACAGGGAAGGTGATCATTCCAGTTGTCATAAGCAAGCGGTCAGGCGAAAGGACACGTTTGTCTGATCAGCCTTAGGGCACGAATCTCCGATTAATTGGTGCATACCATTCTCAGTGCCGTCTGACATACCGATATAGATGTCCAAATGTCCCCTTTATCTGTTTGAACTAAGTGTCTATCTATATATTTTGTGGCATAGAAGTGTTGTTTCCACTGTGTGGAAACACCACTGTGTGGAAACAGCCGCACGGTTCGACCGATATCACACGTTAAGCTGCGCTTGGCGTGGTCGGTCCGTGGATGGGTGACCATCTTTTTCATAGCGAGACTCCTCCGTGCCTCGGAAAGCACGTTAAGCTGTTGGTCCCGGTTGTCATTTGTACATCTTTGACAGTCGTTACGGGTAGTCAGAAGCCTGACAACCAGTCTTACCAAGGGGTACCGTGTTACCCGGTAACTGGGTTGTGGAGGTCAGATAGGCAGTCGCTCCATGTAAAACACTGGTATTCAGCTGCATCCAGTTTAGACTGGAAGCCGACCCCAACATAGTTGGGAAAAGGCTAGGCAGATGATGACTTTTTATTTTATAAGTATTTATTTATCGTAGAAGATTAAGCAAGAGGCAACCATACACTATTGCCGTGTATCAGGTAGAAATAATCCTTTGCTTGACTATTGACTTTTTTTCCATTTCGCGTGACAATTCTGTCATTCTTAATGGAAGGTCGTGGCCATATCGTAGATTTGCTCACTTCATGAATTAGGTTGGTTATGTTATACTTATATTTCATGAAATTCTCGAGCATTTCATGAAGGAAGCAAATCTACGATATGGCCACGACATATGACTGTGGCTGTCAAAAGGTTAATCTGATAAGAAACTCTACATTTTAAGTACACTCCAACCTACCCCGATCATCAAACACCAATACTTATCATCAAATTAATACTAGACATAGTACAATTAATCAAAAAACAGCAGTCATTCGACACATCCCAAAACAATTACTTGGCAATACAGGCTAATTATTATCAACATTTGTGCATCGTCCGTACGTCACGCGATATGCAATATTGAATATTGCAGTCTTCATTTAATTATGCTCTGAATAGATTGTATTACTGTTTGTTTTGATGTTTTCAGGACGTAATTTTTGTGGCTTCTTTTGTAAGTCCTGTCTGAAATCTAGTGCTGCATAATTTTAAACCTTTTTATGCTTGAAGCTGAGATAATTAGCTTTTTTGGTCTATGTATGGGTATTTCTTGACTTGACTTGCTGAACTAAAGCTTTTTTTTACCTGAGATCTGGTTTATATTAATTAATATTTTACGTACCCCCGTGTTTTTTTATCATTTGTAAAAAACTTGAAGATTGCCTTGTCAAGAAATCGAATCATAAACGTTTGTTGACAAGTAATAAAAACATAGGAATAATAAATTATTCTAATAAAATTAGGCATCAAAATATTCATCCGCATTACTGTCAATAGGAAAAATATTTTTATTTGAATTTGAATATATTCTATTTCAAGGAATATATGTTTTACATTTAACAAGTAAAATAGTCCACCTTCTTTATCTATCCTTTACCTAAATCTTAAATTCTTAACAACAGTATGTAGTTACACTGTTTTCCATTAATTAATTCAAATCAAATCAAATCGTTTTAATTGGTATACAAACAGATGTTTTAAATAAAAAATATAGATCCATTATGTCCTGCCTGTAAGGCATACAATAAAATATTAATAAACAATAAGGCAATAATAAACAATAATTGATTAATATACTTAACGAGTAATACCGATATAGTTTCACACAGCGTATACCTACTTATTTACCTACTACTTATTACTATATATAGTTTTTTCAGCGTAGTTCTGTTGATTACAATGTTATGCCCTGATTGTTATTTACATTCAAAAGGCTAATTTGTCTCTGAATACTCGACTCAGTCAGTCGGATCACAATTGTGTACTGAAAACCACTTACAGTAATTAGATTGCGGAAAAGGTTGGGACTGTGTCATCCTAACCTTTATACAGGCTGTTGTCGTACTAATATTTTGACGGCAAGTTTGCCGTAGTGGCACAGTTCGTTGCTGCGCTGCGTGGTGCTAGTTCCATTCTCCTATAGAACAACTGAAATTGTTCCGAGCATACTTGTGCATGTGTAATATATAGTAGACGATACAGGAGCAATTCGTAATGTAATAAAAAAGTATTAAAAATTTCCATCTGCCCAAATCATCTATGCTTAATATTCTAATTAATATTATGTGAGTTTGCTTTTTTGTTTGTTTGCTATAATTTCACGGTAAAACAGCTATATCCATTTAGAATAATTTTCGTATACAGATAGATTGAAACCAGGAAAGTAGATAGGATATTTTTATCTGGATAAAACCGTGAGAAATAAATAGTCATAATGTAAGTAAAGTTTATTATTATGGATGTATAGTGTCATCTCCGAAAATGCTGAACCGGCTACATTTTATATAACAAACAACGTGGGTTGTTCGGTTCACGTACAGGCAAACTGCTAACGTCGCGACCTACATTTCTTTACTTGTGTAGTTTTCTTTAAATATAATGTTTTATAATAAGTCAGTTGACCAATAGCTGCCGTAGCGCTATAACCGGTGATTATCATCCAACACTACTTACTTGTGAACTTAATAAACGAGATTATCGTGAAGTCTAGTGGTTACATTACATTATCTGAGTCGTGGTGGCCTAGTGGTTACAGCACCTGCCTCTCGTGTACGAGTGTGCAGGTTCGAAACCTGGCAAGTACCAATGTGACTTTTCTAAAGTCATATGTACTTTATAAGTATATCTTAGACGTCACTGACTAACGGTGAAGGAAGACATCGTGAGGAAACCTGGACTTAAATAGTCTGAAATCGCCAATCCGCCTTGAGCAAGCGTGGTGATCAATGCTCATGCCTTCTCTGTATGAGAAGAGGCCTGTGCCCAGCAGTGGGACAATGTATAGGCTGATGATGATGATGATGATGATCGTGAAGTCTGTGGTTTGCGTCAACTCACATCCTACAACTCAACAATCAATCCGGCTCGAAGGACAACTTTTATGTATGGTTCAGAGCTAAGTTAATGCTAGTATTTATTCTGCATTAAAATAGGTACGTAGAAACAATATCAAATTACATTTAAAAACAAGTAAACATCAACTAAATTCACAAATAGATGTTCCGACATATTCACATTTTACATGTAAGTAAAACAGACGGTTTGCGTTTTCTAAAACTTTATCCAGCTTAATTAAACGCCAGTCTTCGCTACCGTATTTATTTCCGTTGCTTTCCACGTATTAAATAAATTGGAAAACAAAGACGGACATGTGAGAACATGTTATTGTTCTAACTATATTATTATTGTATTGTGTTGGTTTTAGTTGAAACAGATTTAAATTAGAATTCCTAGCGAGACTGGTTGTGTTATATTGTATTATATAAATTGCAGATTTATATATCAATGAACAATTAATTATATTTTTAGGTCGGTTTGTTCAGTCATAATATGTGAATGTTAATTAATTCTCATGTTAATACAATAAATGCATGACTTTTTTGTTTGTCACGTTTTCACGGTAAAACGCTGATCCAATTTTTATGAAATCCGGTATAGAGATTCATGGTACCCTGGAGACTGGCTAACTAGTTAAAGGCTACATTTTATCGGGGTGCGTTGGGACGTGGGTAAAGCCATGGATAACCACTAGTTATTAATGTTTTCAAATGAGCTTTCGACTTATGCTAACAGAAAGAATCTTAGTAGAAACTTGCCTAATGAGAATTAAACCATACTAGTTAGCACGAAAATTCTAACAAGCGTAACATCCACACAATAAAAAATATAATAAAAATACATAACCTCCTTTTTTTTGAAGTCGGTTTAAAAACATCAGTTAGAGACTAACCATTAACAATTGGTCAGCTAAACTTCAAAAAAGACTTAACAATAACAACTAAAAACACCAAACAATGACCATTTTTATCCTCTATTTCCAGTACCTACCACTTTTCTCAACATAAAACCATAATAAACAACAGCCTGTATTCACCCCCATCATCCCCCGGGAAGTATTACCGTCCACGGCACTGATCCGCCATTTTTTGCCGTAAATCTAATTTATTTGTATTAGTTAATGACTTACGCGTATAGTCAGCGATGGTATAACTCTTTCGTGGGCATTTTGAAGATGGTCTGGTTTTGATACTTGATTAAAAATAAATTTATAATTTGTATTAATAAAATTTTTTTCTTCTTAATGTGTGGGCAGGTTTTACCAACCTAACAAATCTAGGACTTGTCGGAGTTTTCTCAAATCCGCCTGTCGGCCTCTGACATGAAATTGTAACAAATGCCAGCTATCAAGATAGCAGTCAAAGCTTTCCCATGTTTCAGTTTTAAGGGCATCAGTGCTGGAGTAATTACAAGTAGCAAATCACTTGAGCTTATTTCGCATTTTTGCAGCATGGCTAGCAAAATTTATCCCAAATGTTTTTACATATGAGGATAAGGATAATGATGATACTTTTTTGCTTAAACTCTGTAATATATACGATGAGGTTGTTGCCAACCTACCAAACCTACCATCTGATATCCAAAACTTGGTATCAACTAACATAAAAGGGACGGGTATTGTTAATTTTATCATTCTTAGGTACTAATAATAATATTACGATATTTCAAAACCTTCTTCGTTTAAAAACACAGTATCAAAACTACTTAATCCATTCACAATCCTAGGTGTCGGTCCTCGAAGCGTATTGCGGACCAATTATTTTAAGTTTTGTTCCGTGTCCGGGCATTTCGCGGTTTGCCCGGTGTCCATTAAACAAATACTATGAGCGTTCGCCCGTCACTGCGGAATTTTAAAAGCTATTAAACCCCGATTGAAGTTTTATTCGCTCTGAGTTACGATGGTGGATTGTTTCACGTTAGCGGCGGTCAAGCGTGAATTGGGACTTTAATTTTTTAATGATCTTTATTGTAAAATAAATAAAATATCTTTATCTTTTAAATCTGGAACATGGTACAAGGTATGGTTTCAGGCGTTTTCGGATAATTTCTCACCATTTTTTGTGTAAAAATCTAGTTTAAGCATACTTAAAAGCTAGTCTAGGATTGACTGTTATAACATTAATAAACAAAAATAAATCAATATAGAATTGTACATGGCCATTTCATTGAAAAAATCTGTATACGTAATTGAATACTGTCAAATCAGGCATATCTCAAGTTCAAAGCAAAAATAAATACTCAAATTGCAACACAATAAAATGGGAAGCCCTCGAGGCGACATGTGGCCTTTTAAGTGGCGGTGACAATACTACAAATAGAGTTACGTTTTATAAGAACAAAAATTGTATTAATATCCCAATCAAATCTATTCAATGCCACCCTTATTAACACCAAAAACGTATACGAATATCAACTTTATATAAAAGGAGCAAGTACCAAAATGGTTTGAGCTGTGTAGAGTTTTAGGTGTGTTCCAGTTAAGTCAATTGAAATAAACCCATATTCAAATATAAAGAGGGTGGCTATCGGTTAAAACGTATGTAATTATTGAATCGTGCAGGGGGTGACTTTAAAACAGACCAAGCGTGTTGAGTTTAATGAATTTTAGCGTATGAGCGATTACGATCGCGTGCGATTCTGAGTGGAAAGTTTTGAGAGGAAAATTACGAGACAATGAGCGTGTGTCATACATTTTTCATATTTGTTCTGTGTGTTGTGTTTATTAGTGGGTTTTATTTTGAAATATTATATTTTATGAACCCATTAATCCATGCACTTTATATAGCACTATAAATAGCAGGTAGTTATATTTAAATTCTTAAGTTATAAATGGTAGTTATAGCTATTCCGACTTTGCTAATTATTAAATAATAAAAAATAGCCGATCGAATATAAAACTATAAGTAAACAGAGAAAAATTAAAAGAAAGTGTGATGGTAAATCGAATCCTCCATTAAAATTTGCTGAATCATAACAAGGTATTAAATTATAATTTTTTAGTAAAATATATTTGTTCAGTGGATGTCCTTATAAATAAAACAGATGAAATAAATCTCTTTATTATTCTAAAATAATGAAGTCAATTCTATTTAATACTGGCTTAATACACGCAAACCCTCAAATCTATTTGTTTATTATAACACAACAGTTATTTAACACCGTCCAACATAACACCACAAAAATAAACATGAAAAAAAAACATTCACACGACGCCAAATCGAGGCATCACAATAAACTTTGACTGACAATCAAAATTTTGACACGCACCAAAGAAAATTGAGCAGATATCAAAACAAAACATCATGTTTATATACATAAAAAAATAACAAAGTCTGTCAGTCGCGAATCAAACTAAATAATGGCACACACCATGTCTAAATGAGTGAATAAAGAGTGCGTATAGTAAATTGTATAAAAACAATCGTGGACGCAGGAGTGTTTTACGATGGCATTGACAAAAATCAGCGTCGAATCAAATGTACGTAAATGGAAGATGGCGCATTGAGAACAGAGAAATATAGGGAGTGCCATGTAAATAATTATTTTTAGGAATCAATTTAGGAGTTTTTGATTATGCCAAATTGTAGGTTGTTAGAAAAGTAATATGCTTATTTTAAATAAAAAAACTGCATAATCAATTTTCACATTGCATTAACTAATTAATGCTTAATGTTTAAACTTATTTTATTTTTGATTAAAGCTTAATGTTGTGATGTGAGCAATAGTAGGTATCTACCTACTATAGGTGTTTGAAAACCCCATTTTGATTTTGTTTTATAATTATGTCATGGTGTTTTTTTTTTTGTAATTCACTATTTATTCATATTTATTTTATCCTAACATTGTATTTTTTTATTTGCAAGCTGTCACTAGTAATCCAAGAAGATCTCAAAATTATCTGAAAAAATCTAGAACAATATTTCACCTACTCCATTCCTCTCGACCTCTCACAAAATTCAACTCAGTGCATCAATTTTCCGGTGCCCATCACGTCGGGCTCACGTGCCGGTCACGTGTCGTGTCCGTCGGGCCGTCGGGCAACCGTACGCGTGCCCCTTTTGTTCTTGCGTAGGGTGTCTGAGATCTATGAGCGATGGAATATAAAATTTATCATTGCGTTTGAATTTTGACCTCTCCGTGGGTTTATTTGCGTCGTATTAACTTTTGGCAAAACACAATTATATTTTATAATAACTGTTTTTGGTTGTGCTGCGGCAAAATGAGAAAGTAAATATTTCTGGTAAAAATAAATAGGTCTAGATCTATTTCAAGCTTGCTAATTAAATATATTCAGGTGTTTTATAATATATATATATATATTTTTTTTATTATTGTCATTGTTTTTTTGTTATTTTTTTTATCATTGCCTTTCTCCTTCGTGAATCCTTTATTTCCTCACAGAGCATATCACGTCAATTTGAGATCAATACAATCTGGTTTACACTTCACAAATGTATTTGTAATTATGAGGACAGTGAGCTAGCTTTTGAGTAAATATAAATTATTTTTAAAAAAATATTATATCTCAGCGATTGTCGTGGTCAAAAATAATTATATATACGAAAAACATCAAAACCATCATATAAAAAAATATACAACATACACAAATCCCTCCTACCACTTAGCACAAAGGCTTCAATACATTTGTATGGTTGTATGAATGTTACATACAAACAGCCTGAGGGAATCCGGGGCAAGTAATTGTAGTTTCCAATGTCAATAGGAAGGTCTATTCCACCCTCGTGTTAATTTTTTGTCCTATTTGTTTGGATAATCACGCTATTAAAGTATTTATTTATTTGTATTCAAATAAAGTTAGAGCTATGTACGTCATTAATTAATTAATTTGATTTTACAATTAAAAATGAATAAATAATTTATTTTTTTATATTTCACTGCTATTTCTTTTACTTCATCATCTTCATCAGTCTATTTACTATCCCACTGCTGGGTACTCTTGTCATACAGAGAAAGCATGAGCATTAATCACCACGTTTTATCAAGGCGGATTGGCGATTTCAGTCATTTTTAGTCCTGATTTCTTCGTCGCTTCCCGCTGCCTGTCCCTATGTATGCTTAGATCTTTAAAACTACGCAACGGATTTTGATGCAGTTTTGAATAGATAGTGATTCAAGAGGAAGGTTTTCGTATAAAATATAATTTATCAAGTTTTTGTACACATTGGCTAAAATATAATGATATTTGTTGGAGATGTATAGCCCACACGGGCGATGCCGACGGCGGAAAGCTAGTACTATATAAACAAGAACAGGAACCCTCAACAAAATGCAATAATGACATTTAGTTCAAATCATGTGACGTCAGCTCATGTTGACTACGACCCATTATACCTTTTGTATGTATATCTATACTTATATAGACTATACTTTAATAGAGTCTCTATCAGTTCAATCACAGTCTTACATCACTACGAACTTTATAAGTTTAATATATTCAAGAATAAAACGTTTAACCCAACAAAAACTTAACAATTTACCATTTTTTTCTTAATTTTCTTCCATTACCATACACCAGTATTAAAAAAATAGTACTTCGGAATAATCTAAACATATTGTCAGGCATTACTTCCGCAAACGTTCTCGCAAACCGCTTTAGGCTACATCCCACATGGCCAAGTCTCCCATGAACGATTGAATAATGATTTGAAACAAAATATACAAATACAATTTGTTTGTAAAAAATAATTTACGTAAGTATTTTAGGGTTAAAAAGAAAGGTGGTTCTGTATACAAATTATTTCGGAATTAATTGTTAATTTATTTAGTTGCTTATAAATTAGACTTTGATTTTAGTCTCACAAGGTTCTAAACTTGTCTATAGTTTTATCATGACTATATGAACTATTTTTTTTAAATAAATAGCTGTTTCCCATGGTTTTACCTGCGTTCTGATGAGACTTTACCTACTAAGATAAAAACTAAAGAAATTAAAAATTTAAATTTCAAAATACCTATGCTAGGACAATATGATTGCAGAAATTATTATGTTAATATTAAATCTCAATAACCCACTTTATTGTGAATTAGGTTATCAATATAATATATAAAAATCAATGCCACTTTTCATTGTAATTTTGTAGCTCAAGAACGGGCTCACCTATCCAAAACAAATGTTTAGGCTTTGTTCGGACTATTTAGTAGATGGTTTATGTGAAGTTTTCACAATTTTTTTTCATTTCATTTCATTTTCAGGTTCATCTTTAATTTGAATTCATATAGCCCACGCGGGCGAAGCCGCTGTTTCCGCCAGCTAGTTAGTTTCTTATAAACTTATTGATCTCTAAAAACTGTAGCAAAAATTGCGGATCTCTAAAAAATCTAAACCAGTGCCCCCCATCAATGTTTTATTCATTGCGCACTCCCAAATGGTTATATTGTTAATATTATTTTTTGTTTTTAACCGCCCGCGGCGATCGCGTGGCTACGTGTTTAACAAAATAGTCAAGTTAATGTTTGGAAATTAGCGCAATTGAGGGTTGAATGATGTCGGACGTGGGAATTAGTGGCTACTGAGTCTTTTGTTAATTTATTTATTGCTAAACGTGCTTGGAAATTGTTTAAATCCCCTCTGTTTACAAAAGGACCAAATCTTTCTTTGTTTTAATTCTTTTTTATTTTATTATTTTAGGTATTACATGTGGCGAACTATGACTTGGTGTAGGTGTAAAAAGCTTTCCTAATTATAAGTGAAATTATTTGTTGTCCTGGCGTAAAGACTAAATAAAAGTGGAAAAATATGTGGCGTTACCTAAAAAAAAAAAACAAAAATACGATGTATTTTTTTATTCACCATTATCAAAAAAATATTTTTAAGTAATCTAAATTGATAATATGATTCAAAAGTGTCGGGCATTAAATGTTAGACAAATTTAATTAGTTTTTTTTTAACAAAAATTTTAGATATTCAGATACCTACACCAAACTTCCTACTATTTACTAAACTTAAGAAGTACATAACCCCCTAATGATCGCGGCCGGTCCATCAGACCCCTGGACATCAAAACAAACACGGCAGCCACGTGTCCATTCAAACGTTCGACAAATTGCTTTCGAACTTCGAAATATGTCAATTATAATTAATAGGGAGCGCGATTATTGGTATCGTATTGTTGGACGCCTGGACCTCAATGAAAGTGGACCTTGTAAGGGATTTTTTGAAGTAAGCATTGTTGGGTTGGTTGTTATACGGATTATTTGGTATTTCCGACCGATTTGAAGTGATTCTAATGATGATATTGTGATCATTCAAGTGTGGGGTGTTTAGGATTGTATTATTTTTGATATAGCTCTAGCTAGAACGATAATTAGAAATAAAATACATATTCAAACTTAGGCTAAACTTCGGAGCTCGTGGCTAAGTAACAGCCGCACGGTTCGACCGATCAAAGGTTAAGCTGCGCCTGGCGCGGTCGGTCCGTGGATGGGTGACCATCTTTGTCATAGCGAGACTCTTCCGTGCCTCGGAAAGCACGTTAAGCTGTTGGTCCCGGTTGTCATTTGTACATCTTTGACAGTCGTTTCGGGTAGTCAGAATCCGGAAAGTCTGATAACCAGTCTTACCAAGGGGTACCGTGTTACCCGGTAACTGGGTTGTGGAGGTCAGATAGGCAGTCGCTCCATGTAAAACACTGGTACTCAGCTGCATCCGGTTTAGACTGGAAGCTGACCCAAACATAGTTGGGAAAAGGCTAGGCAGATGATGATACATATTCAAAGTTGTCCAACTAAACTTATTTAACTAGTTTTAAAATATCAGTTGTAAAATATAGAGAGTGTAAAACTACACATATATTTACACTGCGATGATATCTTTCTACTTTTAGATATAATGTAAGCTAAGCTCTGATAGGTCATCACTTGGTTACTATTTAGTAACTGCGAGTACCTAACAAGTAACACTATTATTATATTAGCGAGATGTATACCTACCTACTAAAAACTAATATATGCCTTTTGAACGCTTTTGTATGAAAAATACCTAAATCATTTTCATAAAAAAAAAACATTTTTACTTTCCATATAAAGGCCATGCAAATATATCTTTTATTCTATCTCTTATATCGCAGGCTTGCTGGAAAAGATTTATTTTAAAATAATCTGTGCCTTTGGGATTTCTCTCACCTTTTTTCCTTGTAGTTTAATTCTTCTGTAATATTTTTTTAATATTAAAAACACTCTTCTCAATCATTAAACCATCCATTATAAAAGTTCCTGTCAAAAATTATTACAATAAATAAAATTAATAATACCCCACTATTACTCAACTACTCGAAACTCATTGTCACCAAACACTCAACTCTTAAACAGTCAAGACCGTGTAGGGTGTCCTCAAAGACAATATTTGTTGAGGACAAGCCCTTCCCTCTCAACGCGAGGACACACGTGTCGAACGTGGGAACCGGTCTTCGAAATACGATAATTTGTGGACAATTTAATTTTGACGTGCGAATAGGGAATTGAAGATGTTTCTGTATTATGATATTTCTTTATCACCTACCTAAAATATGACAAATAATATGATAGTATAAAAAATACCAATATCTATGTATATTTTGTTCTGCATTTATTATATTACATCTTACAATATTTTAGAGTCGTCTTGTGGATAGATTTTCGTAGGCCTACGACGAAGAAGATGACTACGGCGTAGCATTTACTCAAGGCAATATTTTTATTTGGTCAATACATATATGTAGACTGTGAGTGCGTAATGCTTATGATTTTTTTTACTCATTGATATTATATATAGTAAATAATGGTGCAATTATTATGTAAAATGTTATAAATCAAATATAAAACTCAATTCTTTTTCTTACCATGAGGTATTCAGATTTACTAACCTAACGTAACAGGCCCTAGTGTCAGAGTTTTCTTAAATCTGCCGGATGGCCTCTGACATGGAATCTAACAATATGTCACTAACTTAAACTCGAGATAACAAACAACAAAAATACATAGTCGTACGCAATAGAAATTCCTAGTTTTTTTTTGTCAATACAATCCAACCCTTCCCTGCAGCGGTAATTGCGAGCGACAGCGAGTTGTAAAAATTTACAACTTTTAGCTTCCGTGTACAAACGTCTGCGAGTATTGTGATGCTGATGTAGTTGCGATGTTAAATTCTGACAATATCCGGCTGGTTCTCAAAATTGTCAGGGCACTGTTTTATGAGGTTGTTAAAATTTTACATGAAATTTTGTATTATGCTATATCATGCGTAAGTTTGAGAAACATGATTAATTTTGTCTATATTCGTAAAGCTTTTTTTGGAAAATAGTTTTTTTTTTTGAAAATTGTACTTCCTTGCACAATAAAATCTGTTATGATGTACATCATAATATACAATTTGTCTTGGTAGCCTAGACCCCTGTGCTTTAAGTACGAATAGACAAATGTAACTTTTTAAATCACATATATGTATACTTTCTAGTATACATATATGTGATTTAAAAAGTCTATGTATGTGTATGTTGTACTCCACTGACAAACGGTAAAGGAAAAGATCGTGAAGGAAACCTGAGTTTAAAAGTCTGAAATCGCCAATCCGCCTTTAGCAAGCGTACTGATAATAGCTCATGATGTCTTGTCTGTATGAGAAGAGGCCTGAACCTAAATAGGCAGATAGTGAAAATTCTATTTACTGTCAAAGTATTTTGACTTTAAAACACAAGGATGAAATAATATTGTAATCTACCAATATTGAGAAACACAGCGGAATGTTAAAACAGTTTAAGCTCACGTTAACGACATCGATAAATGCGACTAATGCGGTTTTTAACGAACCCACGACCCGTGGAGCGATACCGACAATTTTATAGTTCTGGTATAAAATACCGAAGCAGCGGTTAAGGGTTAAACATTGTAAAGTTTTGTTTATATAGAGTTTTATTGTTATGAGACTAAATTAATGTATTGTTCTAGACGTATTTTTAATCAGATATATTAAAATTTAATGGACAATATATATCAGACATATCTTACAATCCATTTGCGAAAATAAAATTCTTATATGACCATAGCATTATCATCATCATCATCTGCCTAGCCTTTTCCCAACTATGTTGGGGTCGGCTTCCAGTCTAAATCGGATGCAGCTGACCTCCACAACCCAGTTACCGGGTAACACGGTACGTACCCCTTGGTAAGACTGGTTGTCAGACTTTTTGGCTTCTGACTACCCGTAACGATTGTCAAAGCTCCACAAATCACAACCGGGACCAACAGCTTAACGTCTTTTTCGAGGAAAGAAGGAGTCTCGCTATGACATAGATGGTCACCGACCCACGGACCAACCGCGCCAAGCGTAGCTTTACCATTGATCGGTCGAACCGTGCGGCTGTTACTAAGCCAAGGAGCTCCTCATATAACCATAGCATTAATTCAAGTAAATAAATAAACCAACATCCAGTTAAGCATTGAAATCTTAGAATATATTCAAAGATATCACCTCACTTAACTTTTCAATTGAAATCCGAGCAATCCATTTTAGAGGAAGCAATTTCCATTTGGATACGGTTCGGATATGTGTACGACTGAAATTGTGTTCCCAACCATTGTTATGTACACAAAAAGGATGGTTCTATTATCGTATACACCATGTTATAGAAAAATACCAGAAGAGAGTGTTTACCTTACTACCCCAGAAGAAAGATTTTGCAATACAATTTAATCTATACTAATATTATAAAGAGGACTTGTTTGTTTGTTTGTAGGGTTTTAACTCAAAAGCAACTGGACCGATTTTAAAAATTATTTTACCGTTAGAAAGCTACATCTTTGCGAAGTGTAATAGGCTATATTTATTTCCAGAAATAATTAGGGATCCCTACTACAACTTGAATAATGTAACCCAAGGTGTAAAAAAATTACCACGCGGGCGAAGCCGTTGGTTGAAAACTAGTAATCGATAAATGTGTGTTCGTCTTTTGAACACTTCTAAATAATCCACAAGTAGGTCAGATCAGTAATCATACTTTCTTGAGTAAATCTAATAATTTGTATGTTATTTTATATGTTATTTTATAAACGCCTGGAGTCATTTGCCCTGTAGTTTTTTCGACTGCCAGCAACAATGCGGCATTTTCCGAAGTTTTTGTTCTGTTTTTCGGACCAATTTTTTGCAATGGTAGCTGAAGAGATGCACAAAACAGACCTTTGTACGACCTGGCCGAACTCGTAACCATGCTACCACTCGAATGATGAGACAGTACTCAAATCAAATATTTTTAAACATACTCCTTCAACCTTTTTATTCCAGATAACCTCTTCACATGCAAACTTGCTGACTGCGACATAACTCTGCAATATGCTCAATACATGTCCTGTAGGAACCCTTTCGGAAACTAGTCGATATCGTAAAACTTTACGATTGACATCCGACGGGTTAACGTGGTATACACGATGCGATGACGAGATTTACGATCACTGGCTCTTCACATGCATTTTGGAGCAATGAAGTGTTTTAGTGCATGATTTGCATTGAATAAGGATTCGTGAGTCATATCAAATCTATATAATATGAAAGTTGTTGAAATGAGTTTCTATGAGAGTGGAAGTTTTGATTCAGTTTAAATAAAATGGCAAGCACAGTGAAATCAGTTGAATTTAGAAAAATAATATTTTTGAAAACCTTAAAATAATTAAAGAGATTGTTTATTGTTTATTTAATGTCATAAAAAAACTTGAAGGTTAGCTAAGACATGTTGTAAAATACTAAGCTGAGAATTTAAAAGCTTTTTTGATAATCTAAACCCTATTGCAAATACAGACTCTACCTCAATGTTTATTTTATAATGTAATTATTCAATTCTCACATTTATTGCGTTAAGAATAAGAGCTTCATAAACTGCATTAAAATCTTTGTTGTAAATATAAAGTGGGCGTCAATATAATAAATTTTAAATCCATTAGTAGTAGTACACATGTTCCTCTCTGTTGCACAGTCCATTTAACTTTACGAGGTTCAAATTCGTTGAATTGCTACCGACACGATTTGAAATTACCCCCAGTGTTTTGATAATTGATTTTTGAAAAAATAAAAAGTGCTATCGCATTTTAGGGTTAGCATTTTTTTTTGGTAAATCTTTTTGGTATTTTAAATATATTTAGTTTCAAGTAAATATATTTCAATATTCTAGTTTTTTGGTTGGGCAAATCAATCCAAAAGAATTAAATTATCAAATTATTTTCGTTAACTTAACCCTCTTTCTGCATCAGTAGTTCTATTTTTGGAAAAAAAAGATATAATTTAATAAAAAATATCGGCAAATACACTCAACAAACCCCATTTATCCCTATAAATCCGATAAACGAATTTAACGGTTCCACACTCAATAATTTTGTTTTTTTCCCTTGGGTCACTCCAATTTTGGTAATATCCGCGCGTCAAAACTCGATTTACGTAAAAAATGTTTTCTCTCCCCCATACGAAATCATTGGAGTGTGCTGAGTATTAACGACATTGCTTACCCCTTTCTGGTGTAGGTACTGTAATATTTTAGTCATAACGTTACCCATTCTGGGGTTGTATATACCAATAACTTTGTGAGTAAGTGAAAATCATGTTATCAAGCATGATCTTTCGGTATCCATTTGCGCCAAATATAATTATTACTTACATTATGCCAATAGAAAAACTAAATTAAAAAAAATGCAAGTAAACAAATAATTGTAAAAATTAACACTAGCAATTAAAATACCTCACTTGATAAAATATCATGATCTGTTATTGACATAATTTAATATAACAGCACTTGCAACTTTGATGACCCAAAAATACTTCAAATAACAGCTGATAAAAACCAACAACGAAATCATTATAGTAACCCCTTTATTTAATAACATCGAAAACTCATATATCTTTTTTGCCAATTGTCAAATTCTTGATTAATAGTTTCTTCTTCTCTTTGTTGGCGAAGATTGTTTGTGGTGAAATTACAGTTGGGTTAATTCCTAAATATGCCTTTCAAATACACCATTAATAAAAGTAATGGCCACACCCTTTCGATTTGTTTGGGGTAAATAGAAATTTCTTTAGAATCGATTTGCGACTTTCATTTGTCATTATTATAACACATAATAGACATTTAGTATCGATTTTTTCACTACAGCATTTTAAGTGATTATCGTTATTATAAATGCTTGCTAAGTTGAGGGGATTGAAGATGCATTGCGTTTACGCGATATTTAAAACTAGGCATATATCATCAACATTAACTGTCTTTATGTCACTACCAGTTTGCTCGACTTTGGTAGTAAATTGCAGGCCATCTAATTGTTTTTTCTATTGCAACTATTGAAATATTAAGGAATAAAATGCTTAAAAATTATGTATTTTGAAAATTTCAAAGTTAAAATATAACGGACAACTAATAATACACTCAGTAAAAAAAAACTTGAATAAAAATAATTGAACAATTTACGAGCAATAAATATTATTTACTATCGACAGATCTATACACCCACATCTAAACGCTTGTTAGCAAAAACACATAAATATATCAAACTATGAGTAGCCAAAACAAAATAGAGAGAATTTTCAAAATTTTGACCCTTTGTTAGGACCCGGAACTAATTCCATCGCATTCACACTTGAACCGGACGGGATGTCCTTAAAAATACATTGTCCGTGAATTCTAGGGTCATTGGGACCCGGTCACACCTAATTTTAATGTTAACAATGACATTATTAAGGCGTCGAGTTTCGGTAGCTTTTGTTGTAAAAATTAAATAATTTTACAAAAATAAAAGCCGCTTGGTTTCCAAATCTATAGGTTGTGTAAAATCGGAAAAACATTTGAATAAGCCTTTTGTCCATGTATTATTTTACAATTAATATAGGAAACAAAATTTCTAATTACAAGTAGGTATTTAAATAAAGATAATATGGTACTTTAGTTTCAAGGTTTCTACTGGACCAAAATGAAAAAATTAACAGCAAGAAAATTTCCTACAATTTTGTCCCCTACCCGATAATTTTAATACAGTATCATGTAAAATATGTCAGAAATCCCGCTGCATCTAATCCACTCAAGTGTCCAAAAGATTAAATCTTTACACAACATTTGTTAATTGATGTGGTCACACTTCTATTAAGACATTGTTGCGATGTAAATCTGGCAACCACGTGTGGTCATTTTGACCGACACGCTCAATATTTGTAATTTAAAAGCATGTTGCATTTCGAGGGTTGTGGATTTATGTATTTTTGGTTGATATGGATATTTTAATTGTGGTAATATTAAAGTGAATTGTTTAATGTAAGTAAAAAAATATTTTTCGTATTATTTTTAATTATTTTAAATATAATAAAATTATGAACTTTAGTAGACTACGAAGGTAGGTAATATAATTAATTGAAGATAAAATCAATTTCACATAATTAATAAAAATTGCGTGCAGCAACGAAAGGGTTGAAGTAATTAACACTAATTAACTAACCTTTTTTTTAACCCTAAAATAGCGACGTGTACATGGCAGTTTTGATCTGATGGGCATTTTAATTTTTATATCATCTGCTAATCAGTTTATTAATTTGATGTCACGAAGATTTTATCACTAGAATGTTTTACATTTAATGGGTGTTTCAATTGAGTTGTTAATTTAAGTAAGTAGTGTTGTTTTATCGGCATCGGTACTTCTTACCCTAAATATGAAAGGGTTATTAAAAAAAATGATTATTTTTAACAACACATAATATATTCTCGTGTTGTTAAATAAATATGATTTTTTGTACATAATCTGATTTTTATTAAGTTTTTTTAAATAACAATATTCTAAAACAAAAACTTAAGATATTAAAAAGTCGGAAAATAAAAATTTAGTTATTCATATTTGATTTCTATATACGATATGCCAGTTGATTTTCTAAAATATTTAACCTATATATCTCAATAAACACTTCAAAAATTATATTGTTTACATTAACAATAACACGACACCTCAAAGCAAACACAAACTATTAACGGCAATCGCCATTGTTAAAATGACGTCATCTGTATGACTTCAAATCGTACCCTCAGGGAAAAAAAGACGTAAGACGGAAATGCAGATTTTTCAGTATGGCGAAAAAACTGAATTTATGGGCATATTTACTTTATTTCCAAACGTAGAAGAATTAATCTTATATCAAAAAAAAGGAGAAAAAATGTTGCACTGCGTGTTGTATTTAAGTTAGTGCTAATGTTTATAGTTTATTAGGAATTGACAAAATAAATTATTATGCTATTTTTCAGAATGTAATAAAATAAAGGATTCTGAGTATCAAAATTTATGCCAGACTTTGCCATAAAAGTAAAATGTATTTCAAAAAGTATGTTGTATTAAAGCAGTAATGAACTTGTAAATACGAACACTTATGCTAGTATAAGTAAGATTACTGCGTTATTTCCTTTATTAAAATTATGTTTGAAATGTATAAGCAATACTTACCCCTTTTTTCAATTTAAGGGCTTGTTAGGATAACTTAAGTAAACAATAATAATTACTTATTCCATTATATGTTATAGAAAAGTTAGCTGCATATTAACACATATTACTTAGGGTTATTATTTGTGACTATAGGGAAAAAAGGAAATGCATTTTTTATAGTCACTATTTTTTATTTTAGGCAAAATACTAATTGTAGTTTTGGTTACAATTAAAGTTTGTACTATAAACAATACAATTGCACAATAATAATTCAGAAATGTGGAGTTTCGGTGAAGATTACTACCACTATTGTTTTTTTTATAAATTCTTAAATAATCAGTAGATAATTTGTAGCAATTAACGAAATAAGTTTTTTCTCGGCTCCGTACAACAAAATATTATGTTCTCTAAATAAAAATCTAAGATAACAAGCAAAATTTATTAACAAATCAAGGTACTTTACACATTTCCAGTACCTTTTGTTTAAAAATAATCAACGAATAAAAAATACAAATAAAATGTCTTCTTTAAGCAATAATGAGATAAAAAAAAAACTTATTTTCTTCTACATTATCTTCGTTCTACGAATTCCTATCCTAGAATGTTTGGTAATGAAGGGATATATGGCAAAATATTATTATTTTCTCAATACAAATCTAAGATAACATGACATGCATAATGTATTAACAAAATTAAGGCCTATGACACTTTCCCAGTACCTTTTGCTTTGAATTATTATTAATCAAAATTTTAAATACATATAAATATAAAAATGCAATAAAATGTCTAATTAAAACAATAATGACATCAAAGATATGGGAACTAATAAAGTTATTCTTCTCCAGGTGAATCAAATACTTCCAAATTTTGAGATTCAGTTGCTGGTAGCAAATTTCTATAGAATGATTGGTAATGTAGACTATGTAGAGGTATAGCATTCGTATCACAGAGGTTAATTAAGTCGTTCAACAACGCGTTATAAATAGGTAACAATTGAGCATATGCAAGTGGAAGTTCATCAAAACCCACAACATTGTCGTCATTATTTGTTTTAAACGTATACGATAAAGTGAAACAAAATAAGGTAAGTTATTCTTTATCTGACGCCCTCGATGCCGCAATTATTAGAGTGGAGATAGAGTTGTTTAAAGGACGAAAGGCCCGGGGTTCGATTTCCGGTCGGACAAACAAACGTTACTAAACTGACTTGGGTCTGAGTGTACTACTCCTTGCAAAATCCTACACAGAATCCTTAGTTTAAGATCAGGTGATTAATGTGATGTGGCTGGGGTTTTTAGATGTAAGTACATAAATACATTAGACAATGATACCTAGTTTACGACTTTGAAATTACCATATAATATAAATATTTGTAGGTAAGTCAATAATGTTCTACAAATACACATTTCGTTATTTTGTTATTATTAAGGCTAGGCACCCCGAGTGGTGGCACTCTCCTTTTACTACTAGTTTTGGAGGTATACAGTAAGAGGAGGGAGCCATCGCGCGCGGTGCCCGTTCTTAATAACATCTATGGTACAAATTATGGTATGGTAACAAATTAGACATAAAAAAGGATGTTACACGTTAGGGACAGACAGCGAATAATTCATCAGCCCAGTGGTACGATCGTCGCTTGTCGACCAAGAGGTTGAACCTACGTAGGTTCGAATCTGGGCAGGCACGATATTCAGATTTTTAAATCTATGTACGTAGGTACCTACCAACAGGCGACGACCTCGGTGGTGCAGTGGCTAAGCTCTAAGGTGTGTGTCCGAAGCGTAAAAGCTCCCGGGTTCGATTCCCGACCCCATCAGTCTCCTCAATGTATTCGGTAAAATCTACGAGAGGCCTATCTATAAGCGTCTCAAAGACTACGCCGAAGCAAAGAGTCTCATTCCCGATGAACAATTTGGCTTTCGAACCCAACATTCCTGTATCCCACAAGTCCACCGCATCGTCGAACATATAAGTGCTGGCTTCCAACGACGACGGGACATGATGACGGGAATACTATTCTTCGATATAGCGAAAGCTTTCGACAAAGTCTGGCACAATGGCTTAATATACAATCAACTCGGCGTGCCAGACCGTCTCGTGCTCATCGTTCGAGACTTCTTGCCGAACCGCTTCTTTCGCTACCGCATCGAAGGAGCGCTATCCTCGCCCCACCCCATACAAGCAGGAGTTCCGCAAGGCTCTGTTCTATCCCCTCCCATCTTCACGCTATTCACTAGCGATATCCCAAAGAGCAAAAAAGCTTAATTAGCACTATTCGCCGATGACACGGCCATATATTACACTGGCACCAGCCCAGTGGCCATAGCTCGAAATCTCCAAATCGCCGCCAACGCCCTAGGCAAGTGGTTTAAGAAGTGGAGAATCGAGGTAAATCCCGACAAGAGTCAGGCAGTTCTCTTCTCGAGACCGCGCCAAAATCCACCCCTACCCAGTCCCATTACCGTGTTTGGTAAGCCGATTCCTTGGAAAGAGCGAGCCAAATACCTAGGTGTGATACTAGATCGTCACCTTAACTTTGGAGAGCACATAAAGACTGCCCGCTCTCGAACGGCCTTCGCTCTCGGTCGCCTCCACTGTATGTTAAATGCGCGTAGCAAATTGTCACTCAAGTGCAAATTGCGCATCTACACCACTTGCGGATGCACGTGTGCGATGCCCCATCATGACATATGCTTCCGTTGTGTTCGCACACTCAAAGCCATACCATCTCCATAGATTGCAGATCCTCCAAAACCGTTTCTTACGAAAGATCACAGGGGCCCCTTTTTACGTACGAAACGAGAACTTCCATCTCGATCTCAAACTGCCCACCATCCAACAGTTCATGAAACGTGCCGCCAAGCATTATTTTAATGCTGCCAAAAAGCATCCAAACTCTGGTCGTATCGGCCGCCGGATACGAACCCTCCCAGATCAGTAAAATTCGCCGCCCGAGGCATACTCTCACCATACCCGATGACGCTATAACCCTCTTCTAAGAGAGCAGTAGGTCCACTAGCACTTTATACAAACACAGACCGCGTTCGTATCGACCTCGCCGCCGAGGTCCATCGCGACGACCTTGTCCATGCCCTCCCGACCCTAGCTCGACGAGCCGGCCCGCGAGCTGAGCTATTGCTGAGCTTTAAAATTCCCGATTATAATAATCATATATATATTCTGATCCAGCCTGTCCCTTGCTGTCCTCCCCCAGCGACGCCCTAAGCCGAGGCCCGTACCCCACTAGGGGGTGCCCTTAGCGTGTAGTCGCTTAGTTTTTTAGTTAAGCCTTGGCTGGAGGCCCTAAATTCATTTAAGGCACTTCAAAGGCAAGCCTGGTTAAGCAGTCGACAACCTTCTAGTTTGATCTGGGCGCGTGGATCGCACCCGCCCCCTCCCCTGCATCGACGTATTCACGCTTATCTTCCCGCTGTCTACTCCCGCGCCACTGTATCCAATCTTACGTCTCGGTGCAATGAAAATATTCTAGTGGAAGAAAGAAGCAATTGTTCTTATTCTATTTTATTTTAAGTTCATAAGAAGTAAATAGTCATACTGCTGTTATTATTTTTTAAATTTATCTTTTTGGTTAAGTAAGTGCATTTAAGATAATTTCCTTACCTAGCTAATATAACGAATAAAAAGATAATCGTGTATACAAGACTCGAGATGGAAAAAAAAACAAACGCATTAAAGTCATAATATTAGTTACTATTTATTTTTTACATTAAATTTTAGCGATAAACGTAATATTAAGTAATACGTCATATTTCTCAATTTATTCTTTGCGTTATATCACATAGTCTATTAATCCTTAAGAAAAAATGTGATATAATAAAAATTCTCAAAATTAATTTCTTCTATTAATTCGTCAAATTTAACAAGAAAAATATGAAAAAAATTGAGCACATGTATCGTCAAACGTACTTTTCAAATATGATAAAATCGATGATTCGAAGTAAAATCACTTATGTCTTTTTTGCACTGGGGGTGCGAAATTTGGTATTACACTGTCGGACAAAATTATTGGGCACGCGGTGAATTTAATAGAAATAGACCCATTTTTTATTTATTTATTTTTAATTTAATTTAATTCCTCGTGTCTCTAATTAATCTAATTATTGTCGCTTGACCAATTTTAAAATTTTACTAGAAAGTTACATTTTAATAAAACTTTCATCAGGACGATTTTAAATAAATAGATCAGTGGTCAAATATTAGTTAGTTAGTAAGTTTTTAATTAAGATTGTTGAAAATAAAATAGAACTATGTATTAAAAAGTACTGAATGCCAAAAAAATAAAATAATACATATTTTTTTAAAGTGTGTACTAAAAGCTGATTTCAAGCACCCCACATAAATTGAAGTTAAATAAGTTATACCTCTGATCGTCATTTAACCATTGACAAGAAATTAATGGTTTGTCAAAACATATGATCTGTCAATGATTGTCAATTTAATGTTATAATAAGATTTAATGGTGTGATAATGGTGTTTTGAACATTCTCATAGATTTTTAATTGATTTTCGAGTTTTGGTATCATTTAGTTTGATGTATAATATTTAGTCACGGAAGAAAAATAAGTATAATTATATCAGTAAGTACTTATACCTTAATAAAATAAAGTTTAAAGGGAAAAAATGCTATATTATCTGAAAAATTATTTCGCTTACAATAATCTAAGTATACCTATACTAAAATTTAGAATAGTTATTTTTTACAGTAACAAAAAAAAATATGTTTTATGGCGTCAATGTCTTGATCAACCAAAAATGGCATATTTTTTATGATGTTTCTTAGGGAACAGTGATTTTTTGTTTTCTTTTTACACTTCATAGCAGAGTCCTCTCTCTCCTCTTTGAATCTGTTATTGGTAAGCTATAAGTCCCGTAAATAACCAGGCTACTAGAATATAGTCTAGTTCATACCAATTTTTCTTGTCTTAAAAAACAAACAAAACAAAAAGGCACCCACTTCATCCAATTAAACAGATAAACAGAATATATTTTATATTTCTCACAATAAAATCGTTGGCCATTATTGCAGTGGAAAATGTGGCCATAAAACTTTAAGTAGTTCGGACTCAGTCGAAAATATGAACGACCTACAGATCGTAAAAGTGGGTAAATAATACAAAATACAATAAGTGCCAATATTGGAGAAGGAAAGCGTTCGTGTTCAGTCAAGACTAGGACACACATGGAGAAGAAGAAAATTTTTTTTTTTTTTAAATCTATATTATAAAGATGGAAGATTTGTTTGTTTGTTTGTAGGGTTTTAACTCAAATACTACTGGACGGATTAAAAAAATATTTTACCGTTAGAAAGCTACATCTTTACGAAGTGTCATAGGCTATTATATGTATTTCCATTAATAATTAGGGATCCCTACTAAAACTTGTATAATGTAACCCAAGTTGTAAAAAAAAGGCTTCTAGAAAATGTTTCTAATTAGTACTTACTTACCATTTGGATCAATCAATCTTTTATCTAAAGTTTGCGAATGAGTGATAACTATATGTTAACATTTGCGGGCTAGCATCGGGAGTAGAAGTCAAACGAAAAGTGCTTACGACATCAAAAACGTATATGGACGTAAAAATAAATTTTATACAAAAGTTCCACTGGCGTTGGCTTATAAGTTTACAGTTTGGTCTTTAGAAGGTTAACATTGACACGGTAATATTATTACACCGTGACATTGAGGTGCTTTCTATAATTACTATAATTATTGACTTTTAAGGCTGATTTCCCTAATTTATTCAATAAAAGGAAGCTAAACTCGGTTAATGAGTTTGATTTTCTTCGATATCTTAATGAATTGTTATAATTAAACCCGTTTTGTATTCCGAACGTCTGATTTTTTAAATTCATTTCTTGAACGATTGAATTCGAATATCGATATTATTTAAAACTTCGTTTTGAAACTTGAAATCGGCCCTAACTTATATAGAAATAAGCTTCCTTTGTATTGTAGGATTTCAGTCTGAAAGATTTTCCTGAAATAATCTCACTGTGTCACAACTCTAACCACTCGTTGCCACTACTAGGCGTCATAAGGGCGCGTCCACACTCGTCGCACCGCAGCGACTCGCGCTCGTAAACATTTACGATCAACGGGGGATTAAACGCAGCGATCGTGACGTTTGCTTTTATTAAAAAACAACTATCTATTGTTGTGAGGTGTTTTTAGAAGGTAAACTTGCTAGTTTAATTTTCTTTGCTGAAGGAATTTATAAGAAAATGGTTGCATTGTTCCCGTTTCAAACCATCCCACTTGTTTTTAGTTTGTTTTTTTTTTTGTTTGTAGTAATTTTGTTAGTCTTAATATTTTCTATATCAGATCTGAATAAACTGTTAATTCTTTGACGGTTTTAAACGTTTTTTTTGTAATCAGTAGTAATTCAATTGTATAATATCAATAAGTAGTAAGTTTGTTGGCATAGGTAAGTCTGATAAAGGTATCGTTTTTTTAAAAAAAAAAGACATGCAATAATTTGCTATTAAATATTAACTATAGGTACCCAAGTAGGTACCTATAGTTATTTTTTTTTAATTCACTATCATAAGCAAGTGCTTATGAAATAAAAAATAGACCTAAAAATTTGGGAATGCCAAAAAAACAAAAAAAAACACAGATAATAACACTCCTTCATTATGTAAGGCACCGTATTGTATTTGTTTTTAGTTTTTCCTATAGTAAGCGATATTTAATCTAAGTCTCTAAAATAGCACGCCTATTATACATAGTCATATAATCTAGTTACTTTCTCAGTATGAGAAAACCGCATAATCCAAATTCTCACATCTCGCTAATTATATTTCGTACGAACCGGACACGGTGACTGAAGGTAAATCCGATTATTGACCGCAACACTGGTCAGTCTGCACACGGCATTATAATCGGATAGAGATGTTCTTGTAATGCGTGGTAATTGATGTCGATTGAATAGCGGACGCTATGATCAGGCTCTTTGAAGAATCGATTAAGTTACTGTCGATGAAACTATCGATTCATAATTATTCGATTATTAGTACCTACCTATATAGTAGTTTTTTCCGATGTTTCATCTGCATCCTAAGGAAGTATCTCGTACCTCCAGATAAAAAACTATTCTAAGACCTTTCCCAGGTTTCAATCTAACCGCATACCAAATTTCATCTAAATCGGTTTAGTCGTTTCACCGTGAAAGCTTAACAGAGTCCTTTCACATTTATAATATTACTAGCTGCCATTGTACATATTTATATGCGGAAAAAAAAAGGATGTACAATAAATAATAATAATATATAAATATATTTAAACAAACAAACATACCTCTGTTATAACACAGACCATCAATACGTCACGTAATTTTGTAGTATAACAAAATATATCCCACGTTTATTAACCAACTATGTCCGAGTCCCCGGAGATAACTGTCCACTGGTCAGTTCAATGTCAAAGGGTTAACATAAATCCTATTTTAACGCTTCATTTAGTTTACGTGTTTATACTATTTGTATTCCGTGGGAAATTGAAATGTTTAGTACATATAAACCAAGCATTTGCTCTGATATTCAAAAGAATTTGTGTATTTTCGGGGCTTACAAGTTTCTACTCTTCAGCAATCTACGGGAAAAAGTCTATGAAAAAAATAACATTTTGATTTGTTGCTTCATAAAATAACAGTTCGTGGATATGATTGACCACCCACCGTATCTTGCAGCATGTTAAGCTGCTGGGTCAGTTGAGGCCCAAAAGATGGACAGCAAAATTATCTAGTAACTGGGTATTGGAGACTAGATAGGCAATTGTTCCATCTAATATACCTAATAGCAATCAGCTGCATCTTATTAAACCGGCAGTTTACTCCAATATATTTATTTATTTAACAATTTATGTACACACAAAAAATATAAGATACAAACAGATAGGAAAGTGAAGTACAAAGGCACTGCTTATTTCTTAAGAAATCTCTTCCAGCAGACCCGCGATAGGAGGGTTAGAAAAAAAGACATGTAGACATAGTGTGAAAATTCAAGAAAAGTTTAAAAATAAAATATTTACAGAACAAGAATATATATAAATAATATATATATATATAAATGTAAATATATAAATATATATAAATGTAGGTTTATATATGTATATAAAAAAAATATAGTTGAAAAGAGGCTAGGCATATAATAAACATTTTACTAAGAAACAATACTCTAAAAATCGTTCAGACGACGGACAAACAGACAACGCTTACTCATAATATTTTCATTACCATAAGTTATAATTTTATCCCCTCTTCCCTCCATTACATTCAAGTGTTTATTTCATCGGTAAGAACGCGTCTCCTAAATAATTGTGAGATAACAGAAACCGGTATCGCTAACAGTTACGCCAGCGATAAAAGCATAAGGTGGAAACTGGGTGCGTTGGAATAGTGTGGATCACCTTTAAATATAAAAGGATCAACATTTTTTAAACTACGATATTGCTTGATGATATACCATAGAGTCCACAACGCCAAAATCATCAGTTGATACTTTATGTAAAGAAGACTATACAGTTTTCTTTTTCAAATATTTTTTCTGGCCCTTTGTGACACATTGTTATCATAAGTCATAATAATACATCCACCGTTGGTTGGAGCGTTGGTTTAAACCTTTCCCAATATTCGATAATTTATTTAAAATGTAATCATCAATTGAAGGAGCGTTTTTATAACCTTTGATTATGAATGATATAGAATAGACTAAAAGATATACACTAACCTGTAACGTAATCAATTTCAGTGGAAAGAAGAAAGAAACTTTGCCATTCAATATTAATAATAAATTTTATATTAATAATAAAGACGTATCCACACTAAGTCCCACCATCATACCTAAAAGGAAAACTCCCGTCGAAACTAAGAAAATATTGGATAGAGATTAGGCCATATACTTTTATTGGGTTTTTCACTATATTTATTTAACGTTCCTTCCCTGATTGTGGCAGGGAGACGTAGAAACGTATCAGATACTTGAGAATAAATCTCTTTGTTTGTTAACACATTTTTTTTTCGGTACAAAATGTTTTGAGGGGAGGTTTTTTTTTCGTAAATAGAGAGGCACTTGGTGATAACGGTAGGCTTAATTTATCGTGGAGGATTGTATTTTTCCGAGTGCTTTGTCATATTATTTTGATGTACTTTTAGTTTCTTTGTGTTGGTTCAGGGAGTTTGAGTTGAATTGCTTCCGTTTTGTTAGATTTTTTTGTTGGTTATTGTTGCGTTTTAATGTTGAAGATGTACTGACTGTTAAGTACATGTTTCGAATCAGGAAAAATAACTGATTGCGAATATGTATTTAACTCAATATCGAAAAAAGGTTAGTTACGGCCTCTTGTCTTATGACGGCAGAATAGTGCTCTAACAAGTACCACAACTGTTATTTTTAATTTGTTTAATAAAAATAATAAATTGAATAGCATAGATGGAAGTTAACATCGCATAAATTATTAAATTAAATGATTAACTATGAAACAGTTGATTAAATTAAATTTAAAAAAGTTCTTGTTATTCAGACAAATTGAGTTTCGGTTCGAAACTAGTCAGATGAAATGCAAAAATAGCATTTTTTGTATGGCATCTCGCAGATCAACCTAGAAGGTTGTCGATTGCTTAACCGGGCTTGAAAAAAATAAAATATGAGTTGTTAATCAAAACCAAACCAAACGGCTTCGAAAGCCCAATCAACCCCTAATTTATTCCACCAATCATCTCACATCCCGAACCCATCAGCAAAATTTCCATTAAAAAAATTACATACACACACAATGGAATAATAACAATATCTTCACCGGAAACCGTCCGGCCGCACTGATCTTGCAGCATCGTAAAATTTTACGATAACGTTGCACGCGCGTGTAATGTCACCGCTTCCCTCGACTGATGGCACATCATGTTTATGATGTCCGAATATTTATTGGGAGACGCCCTTCAGAGTGATTTGGGATACGATGAGATATTGTTGAAATTCTGAATTAAAGTGTATAAATTTCTCAGTTATAGAAATTGAAAAATATATTTCGGTCAAAGAATCAGCGTTGCCATCCAACGTGGCAATGCAGTCTTTTGGCCACGATTCCCGTTGACAGCGATGCGAAATAATATTTTGATACTTAATTTTATTAGTTTAATTTATAATTCTCATGTTTTTATTATTGTAAATATTATAGTCAATAAAAATATAATGTATATGTATTTTATTAATTTTCTACATGACCTCTTCAAGGGTGCTTCTAATAGCATTCGACCTGCTTAACCGGACAATGTGGCGAGGTCCTAATTAATTTAGTTAAATTAAAGCCTCCAGCCAAAGCTCATCATACAACTAAATTTAAACTAAGTGGAGTAAATGATTTTTATTGTTTTTTTTTTCAGTTATTTTTCCCAATATATTGACCATTACATTGAAAATAAACAATAACTATGATAATATTACTATTTTCTAAACTACTAACAGCATTTAATCAATAATTCGCAGTCATAAGTAAATTGCAGCGAACAATTCACACTATCCCATTCCCAAGTCTAATGTCTACATCCAAACGTTGTAGTGACGTTGTGAACGCACACTTACAGTTTATTACCAATAAATATTAGGGCCCTCGCCCACGACGACTTTTTGTAGCGATGCTGTCGCGCGTTCGGTAAACGCGCGTCAGTATCGCTACTAACGCGCGTTAGTCGCGTTTGCAACGCGCTACTGCATCGCGACTGTATCGATGCAAACGCGCGACCGTGTTGGACGACATTGGGTAAAGAACGGATCGTTACCTACGCTTAGGCTGCTTACGTAAAAGCAGCACCAAAGACAACGTAACTAATGTTACCTCAACGGAGTCCATCTTGCAACTGTAGCGATCGTAGGTATTTTTGTGCTGTTAGGGAGCATTCAAGTATTACGTAACGCAATTCGAGGGGAGGATCTTGTAAAACGTTACAAGGGCGGGAGAAAAGGTATTTAAACAACGCGTTACGTAACATTTTTTTATTTTAATAAAAAACTAGGGAATTAGAATCTTCCAAATCGGCAACCCTTTTCGTTTATGTTTTACGGAGAATTCCTCTAAGAAGTAGGGCAAATTAGCTGCTCTGCATTGTGCGCCATAGTGAGGCATTGTCTGAGGATGCCGATTGGCTCAAATACGAAGTTGATGCAAGTGTTTTAACAATACCGGAACCTTCTTCGTCTGCTCTCCAAATAGCAATGAAAGAGTCTGAGTGGCTGGCAAACCCGTGGACAGAGTAGCAGTAATTACAATTGAATTGTGTTTTTACGTACTTACACTTATTTGATTTATGACTAAATAAAAACATATAACTTAAAAATCTCTTATTTTGTTTATTACTACTGCAAACGCAATTAATACAATAACAAAGGTATACTTTGTTCAACATAATTGGTCTTCAATGGTCACTTAAATGTTACGTAACGTTTAGGGAGGGGGAGGGGGGTACAGAAAAAAGTTACCGTGCGTTACATTTCTAAAATCTTCAAAAATTGCGTTACGTAATACTTGAATGCTCCCTTACTGAATCGCGTTTGCAGCGAGACAGACGCGCGACAGTATTGCGTTTGCATCGCGACTGAAGCTGAGCCCGTGGGCGAGGGCACACAGCTAGCGACCGCTTCGCGACTGTATCGATGCGGACGCGCGACAGCATCGCTACAAAAAGTCGCCGTGGGCGAGGGCCCTTATGCGCGTCTCCCGCGCGAATTGATTCGGAAGCGTGTTCGGAACTTTATGTGTATTATTTGCTATAGTGTGAACGTACCTTTATGTAAGAATTGACGTGTAAGCGTGTGATAGTGTTTATTAGTTATTGTTTGTAGAAAAAATAAATAATAGAAACTTGATAAGCCTGCATTGTCACGGTAACGGTTTACAATACCGTAACGAAAGCAACATACATAGTTCCTTATACATAACTAGCTTCTGCTCGCGACTTCGTCCGCGTGGCATAGTGGTGCTCCGCTCCTATTGGTCTTAGCGTGATGATATATAGCCTAAAGCCTTCCTCGATAAATGGGTAGTCCATTTATCGAGGAAGGCTTTGGGCTATTATTTATCGAGGAAGGCCAACACAGAAAGATTTTTTTAAATCGTACCAGCTATTCCTGAGATTAGCGCGTTCAAACAAACAAACAAACTCTTTAGCTTTATAATATTAGTATAGATTGTTTGCAGAAAAACTAGTAAAATAAACTTGGGAACACTTTATTGTTTTATCGCATGGAAAAAACACCGTAACTAATGCAACATAGTTCCTTGTACATGATTCTAAAATTATCACGTGGGAGAAATGATACCTGGTGGTTTTAGCCGGTAAGAGTCCGGCACTGTTCCCGGCCGCCCCAAGCCGGGTTGGTTTATGAAGATTTCCCCCCGTCAAAAAAAAGGCTTGCCAGTGTCAGCCATCTTCAAACTGACCGTATGAACAACAACTTACTTTCCCAAAACACCATCCCACCGATTGCATTTTAGCACCAAACTCTACTCATAATATCATCTGCCTAGCCTTTTCCCAACTATGTTAGGGTCAGCTTCCAGTCTGAACCGGATGTAGCTCAGTGTTTTACATGGAGCGACTGCCTATCTGACCTCCACAACACGATACCTCTTGGTAAGACTGGTTGTCAGACTTTCTGACTTCCGTAACGACTGTCAAAGATCTACAAATGACAGCCGGGACCAACTGATTAACGTGCTTTCCGAGGCACGGAGGAGTCTCGCTATGACATAGATGGTCACCCATCCTCGGACCGACCGCGCCAAGCGCAGCTTAACCTTTGATCGGTCGAACCGTGCGGCTGTTACTTAGCCACAAGCTCCTCAACCAAACTCTACTCATATCCATCCTACAAAAAGGGACAATCTTCCCATGAAACCCGTGTGTAACCCGTCAAAGACCATTCTAATCTAATTTGCGGGCCGTATCGCAAATTGAAACCCCATGCAAGGCCATCTAATGGGTTGAGCTGTGCAGTAGCCGAATGATGACGTAATTATATTACGTCACAGTAAAACTGTGAAGCGTTTGGGGTTACGGTAAGTGTTATGACATTCAGTCTTAGACCATTTACCAATGGGTGTGTGTGAATGTAATGATAGAAATATTAAGACATGAAAAAAAATCTGCAGCTATAATAATTGGACAGAAATTTCACTGCGGCATGGTCCAATCTTCGACTATTTTAAACTATTTTATACTTTCTTCTACATATGGTAGGAATGAAGGTATGAAAGCTAATAAAAAAACGCAAGTACTTATACCGAAAAATAAAAATGCAAAAGTTTGTAAGGATGTATGTATGTTTGTTCCTCATTAACGCAAAAACGGCTAAATGGATTTGAATAAAATTTAGCATACACATAGTTTATAACTTGGATTAGCACGTAGGCTACTTTTTATCCGGGTGCGTGAAGTATTTTCTTCGGTGAAACCCCGGGAAATAGCTAGTTATGTCATAATTAAAGTACAACTTTAATTCAAATACATTTTATAAGACGTCCATTGAATTCAAAATTCATTCAATAATTCCAAAGATTGCTCATTTTCCAAAATGTTCGTAGATTAATATTAAATTATCATTTTAAAGAACAAAACGATTACAATAAAAACCCCGCCATATGTGTCTAGTAAATGATAAATTAGCAGTTGGACACGTAACGCAACCCTGCTCCGTTTGTCACGTTATCTACTAATCATTATTACACTTGTTAGTTTACGATAACAATTCGAAAACATGTGAAAAGGAAAAAAAAACAAAAAAAATGAAATTTTCTATCATAAAAAATATAAAATTAAACTGAGCGAAAAATATAACAAGTCTCTCTGCCATATTTACTCAATTAAATATTAACAGCCTTGGATGACATTTTGCACGGAGCCTATAGCAATCTAGAAAAAAAAATGGAATAATTTTCAGCCAGTATATAGGAAACTAGCTTTCCGCCTGCAGCTTTGTCCGTGTGGGCTATACGAATTCATATTAAAAATGACAGAGTTTCATACAAACTTTGCCCCACATTTTCACCCCCTTAGGGGTAGAATTTCGCAAAATCCTTTCATGTGTGATGCTTACGTCATACAAAGAATACACCCTCCAAGTCTACAATCAGCGGTTTAGGCTGTGCGTAGATCAGTCAGTCATTCAGGACAAAGCATTTTATATGTATAGATAGATTGATGTAAACGAAAACATGAACAATATTATGATAACTGAAGAATAGACTTAATAAATACATCAAAAAATTTAATTGCAAAAGAAATGGTACATTTTATTTTCTTCTTGAATACAAGATGATTACACGATTCTAATTACAAAATTATGATATTAAATTAACAAAAAAAAAACATCTTCCACTTGTCACCGAAATGATAATCAAAACAAAAATTCGAAGTTAATTCAACAAAATTAATAGACACAAAATTTCTTTTTTTCCTCACATTTGAGGGCGACAAATTGCTGTAATTATTGCCCCGCGATTGATGCAAGATAATCATTTTCACGCAATTTTTAGGGTCGCTATCTACCTAATCAGGAATGGTGTTTCACTGTGTCACTTTGACAAATACCCAATTAAATTTATTATTTTTATCTTTTTTATTTCATCTTTGCTGATGTATTTTTTTTTGCTTTTTGTAGGAATCGTGTAATTATGAGAGAGGTATTATAATTGCATGTTTTTTTTGCTTAAGATTAATTGAAAGCTATGTTTTTTTTGCTTAAGATTAATTGAAAGCTATTGAAAAGACGATCCGCCTTTTTCATCATTTGGTTATGAAGTTTCTTGACAGTTTTACTCCATGGGACCTACTACTTGGAACCGCGCAATGAAAAATGAATGCTATGTTAAATAAACATTTTGACTTTTTGGTTATGTATTTTTTTTGGTAAGTATTTAGTTATGTTGATTGGAATAAATGTTGCTTTGATATATGCAGTATATTTTCTTCTCTTTCTTCAAACATTGTTTTCGTTGACGATGATATTTTAGCTGGAATTTGCTCATATTTATTTTAAAAACACCATGGTAAGTATTTTCATTATATTCCAGCAACAAAACACCAATAAAAGACACAGTACAACACTACATAATCTATGCTTCCATGAACACAGCCCAGTGGCCCAATAAAACAAAATAAATAGGAGTTACGATGTTAGCGCCATCTGGCACACAGTGTTACAAGCTAATGAAACTGCGGCGCTTGCAAATATTTGTGTAAGAAGATTAATTGCTTCAGGTTTGTGAGGAAAATAAAACTGAAAATACATGGTGCATAGAATATTTTCTTATTATCTCAAAGAAAATTACACCAATCTTTATAAATAAAAAACCGGCCAAGTGCGTGTCGGGCCACGCGCAGTAGGGTTCCGTAGTAGGAGTTAGTTAGTCGACTATAGCTCTGTAACCGGTTAAGCCTACTTAGCCGTGATAGTTTTCCTTATAATTTCATTACATGTACTACGTCTGTGATTTTTTTCACATTTCTAGGTACAGCCATTCAAAAGTTAGAGGGGGGGGTAACTCGTATCGAACAAAAAAATTCACTTAAAATCTAGATATTTCGCAAATGGCTCGCTTAACTGAAAAATGGTCTTCACACACCCATAATATTTTTGAAAGACCTATCTAACGATACCCCACACGAAGGGGTACGCGAGAAAAAAAATATTCATCCCTACTTTACATGTTTGGGAGCTACCCTAAAAAAAAATATTTTTCAAAATTTTATTTTACCACTTTCTCGGCGTGATCAATATACATATTCATACCAAATTTCAGCTTTCTAATAACAAAAACCACGGAGCCATGCCGCGGACAGACAGACAGACAGACAGACAGACAGACAGACAGACAGACAGACAGACAGACGGACAGAGCGAAACTATAAGGGTTCCTTGTCGGACTACGGAACCCTAAAAATGAGACATTAATCTAGTATATATCTTTTAAAATTCGTGTTACCGTGCAGAACTGACATGTTTTTAACAAAACAAGGTCCATTTTGCGACTCTGCTATGATATAATTAGGTGTTTGATTAGCGCATAAAATATCTGATAAATTTAACAAATAGAAATGCTTACAACATAAATAGCACTTCAGGGAAAATATCTGAATAAATTTTCTGTTAATAATAATCTCAGCAATATATCGTATAACTTAATATGTAAAAGATATATGTCAATATTTTAATACAGCTACTATTAATAGGTATGTCTTTAATAGTACTCATCAAAATATTAATAAACAAAGCTGTCATTGTATAATCAAATTTATTTCGCGAACCGTCTTTATTTGTTCATACAAAACAACTATAAAACCCTTTCGTGGCATTAACATCTCCCTCGGAGCACTAAAACAAAAGAACTTGGCTCGCTTTTTACGACGTCTTGTTTAATGTCAGCAGCATCTAATTGGTACGGGATTATTATTTTTGTAAAGGATTATTAATTTCTTACATTGTGTTTTGTAATTTAATATGGGTTTCATTTAATAGGTTTTATGAATTATTTATTACGTATTATGTAAGTATTATTAACTGGCCTACGCAAATGTCCCTCAGATCTGATGTCGTCGTGTGACAGGTTGTTGAGCTCCCTAACAAGTGGTTGAGCTACACGATGACTGATGCATGCGTGCCGTCTGTAAGGACAGGTCAACTCAAATCTGGTGTGGATCTTTCTTCAAAAGGCCATTCTAGACATTGCCTACACGATTACACTCTCATTGAAATCAACTGATCATCAACTTTGTTTGGACTTTAAAAGAGACCACGACCCCTGAGTTTGTTTCGGCATTTCTTCTCAGAGGTAGTCAGCAAGGAAATGCCGGCGCCGGCGTTCTCATAATAACTAATCTATTGACGTGTAAAAGTGATTAAAATATCCTAGTTAAAAAATAAATAATTTCATTTCATTATGGTATTATTTTTGTCTCAGATTAGTAGGTATTTAGTTAGTTTTTTCAATTTTTTTTGCCATCAACGCAACGCAATTTTTTTAATCGTATTTTTTTTTTATTTTTAAATTAAACAGCAACTGTTAAATAAATCTATAAAATTATTTGACAATTGCAACCAAGCAACCACCAGTACCAACTATTATTTCCATTGCTATGATTGTCAATTACAAAACATTCACACGCGGCCCAATTTGCAACAGGCGTCAATTGTCACTCAGATTTGACGCAATATCAAAGTACTGCTCTCTGGTACCTACCGTGACGAATCTTGACGCGATTTTAAAACTGTCACTTTAAATTAACCCTTTGAGAACTTGGCGTTTTTTTTGCGATCGTGGGAAAGTAGGATATTGTTTAATTAAATATATTTTTTATTCTATAAAAAGTAGCTTTATTTCATGATTTATTCATGACTGAAGGATTTAAAGTTTTTATTGTGCTTAATTTTATTAAAAGATAAGTATTTTATAACCTCAGATTTAAATTAATTTATTTTACAACCGCAGATGTCTGTATGTTTTATCTGTTAAATAGAGACATTATTTTTAACGACACATATTAAGTTTTACGATCGATACATCAAAAAAGTGCTAAAAGTCATAGTTCTTTTC
This sequence comes from Pyrrhia umbra, assembly GCA_963891755.1. Classification (NCBI taxonomy): domain Eukaryota; kingdom Metazoa; phylum Arthropoda; class Insecta; order Lepidoptera; family Noctuidae; genus Pyrrhia; species Pyrrhia umbra. Next base: position 10,102,611 of record OY982937.1, on the reverse strand, counting down.
ATAAACGATTGATCATTTACGAAGCTATTAGCATGATTATGCAAATGTTCTTCGTATTAACAAATCAACCGTTACAAATTAATGTTTATAATAATTTGCATATTATGTAAAAAATCGCGTGTCATGCTTTTATTACGTATGCAAAAAAGAGTAAACATTACTGCGTCATATATTTTCAACAAAAACGATTTTACGACATCGATCAATCAATCGATATAAAAGTTAAAATTATGCTAATTACGCACATCACTATTGATTCATTTAATTATTCATTAGGGTTGTCGCGAAATAAATTGTGTTTTTATGACGTCAGTGCGGGGTTGTCACATTTGCAGTTGGATCTTACGCGTGATTTGTCTATTGAATTTTTCAAGTAATATTTTTTAATGGTATGTCAATTTAATGTTATTTCTTTTGTGTGACGTATCGACAATATGTCGATAGGGTTGCAAAGAAAATATTGTGCCAACGAACCCTTTTAAAATTTCAAGCTTTACGTTGCAAATTGAATCGGTACAATGGATCGTCACCCTTTTCTTTTTGTTCGTAACATACATTCTTAAATCTATGTAGTGTGTGTAATTTTAAAATTTATTTGACATCCAATATTGGGTGATGTTGCTTTTTGTGCTTCGTACATGTGGTGAAATAAACACCCACTTTTTAGTGTTATTTTGTGATGAAATGAGTTCTGACAAAAAATTAGCGTCAATATAAATTATTTTTATTTTATATTTGCAAAAAAAAATTGACAACAAAGTTGACTCACTGCTTGAATAAGGTTCACAGAAAAAACTTAAGATACTTTTACTTGGACTACTTTACCTTGCCAAATCCAAAAACTAAAATATCTAAATATTTTTTCATGAGTCTTACTATCTCAAACGCGAGTATGAATATTCGAAAACTGCCAGCTACCAACGGAAATTTTCCCAAAGGCATCATTATGTACTTCCTTCGTTAGTCTTGATCTCCACTGACTAACGGTGAAGACAGACGTCGTAACCTACTCGTTTATATTTGTAAAATTTTGCAATATTTATTTAAAAGAAAGTATTTACATTATTTACATTACGAAAAATAAAAAAAAAGTAAGTATAAATATATATATTTGTAAATGACTTACCTATAATTGATTAGGTAACTGAAACACGAAAGCAATTTCTTATAAAAACATCACATCACTTCACTCACCATATCAGAAACAAACAAGAAAGATGGAACATAAACAGATATACTTACAAAGAGTTATCTTATTGGGAATGTAAATAGAACGAGAAAATATTGGATTCTATTTATTTTCTTTGGGATATTGTATGCGTATGATAGGTAAGATACTAAATTTATTGCAAATTTTCAGCTAGTCTGTTTGGTAGTCATATAGCTGATAGCTGTTTCCCGCGGTTTCACCGGACCCTGAATAAATTAATTGACGCAGCTAGATAAAGACCATTCTATGTACTTTTTCAGGTTTCAAACTATTTTATCAAAATTCGTTTTGCCGTTTTACCGTGAAAGCGAAACAAACAAACAAATACATAAAATGGAGACGGATAAAGGCTACTACCGGGATAATCTTCTTTAATCTTTAATCGAACGTAATCCAGTTAGAAACTAATAAGACACACCCTCAAAAATAATCCATAACAAAAAGGAACTTAACCTAAATTTTAAATCCTCCGCCACACTTGAGAAAAATTATGCAAATTTTCTATCTAACGACAAGGACTCACACACTGCCCGCATACTTAGAACCACTTGAGAACCTTAGGGATTTTGAAGACAAAAAAGCTTAATGCATTGCATCTTAAGCTATGCAAATTGTATTTATTGAAGAGTGCTTGAATTTTTCTATTTATATTGTATGCTGATGGTAAATCAAGTGGTCTTGAGGAATGAATGTTTCTCTTGCTTCCCGCATTGTTGAATCAAATCTCTTCGAGGATTTATCAAGAATATATGTGTAACGATTGTTTTTTTGACTTCGGAAAGGAAAGGGCTACAAATGATTATTTTTTTATTTTACCTGAAATCGTTACCATGCCTGGACAGGATAGTTGGCGCTCTTTGTGGGATGCCTTCATTCGTAATGGCGATGGGCTGATATGATGATGATGTCGATAAGTCCTGCCTCTAAAAATAATAACCATCTGCACTGTTTATAACCGGGTGCTAATATATCTCATCAATACCTTATTATCAGTAGTAGCGCTTGCAATTACTATCATCATCTGCTTGGCCTTTTCCGTACCACGTTAATGTCTGCTTCTAGTCCAAACGGACACAGCTGAGTATTAGTACCTATATTACATGGAGCGACTGCTTATTTGACCTCCACAACCCAGTTACCAGGCAACACGATTAATAAGACTTTAGACCCCTTAGTAAGACTGGTTGTTAATCTTTCTATCCAAAAAATAGATGCTAAATTTATACAAAAAACTTATGTCAAGATTCAAGTCAAAGGCCATCATTCCATGTCAGAGGCCATCATTATAAGTCTAAAACGAGAGCTTGTTAGGAAAGTAAACTAAAAGAATGCTAAAAAGTAATGCTATCTATTACATCAGTTTCTACACCCAAACCGTATGCCACCATACCTTGTTCTACCTAAATCACACGCCGTCACTTGTGACCACTACACAAGCACTTGGGCGTTACTTGAAATTTGCATACAATTTCAACGCGATACCATAAATCAAGCTGAAGATGTATGCGGGCCATTCATCTTAACATCGTGTATTGAATGTTGTTACTATTGATTTAGTTATAGTTAATGTACTATAGAAGATTAAGGTAAAGCAAAAGCTTGTAAAAAGTATAAACCGTTTCTAAACCAATGTTTGTGCAAGAGTGAATTTGTTTGTTTGTTAAGTATGGTAAAATGGCTAAACGGATTCAGATGAAATTTGGTGTAAAAATAGAAGCAGACGGTTATGGACTTTTATCTAGGTGTGTGAATTAGATCTCTCAGGAAACCGCTACTTTGTGATAATTCCTCTCATAGTTTATGTTAAATCGTATGAAAAGCTTTGCATAAAAACATATACTAAGTACAAAATACTCCCGTGTTCACCTTTTTCGCGGACTGTAACCTTAAGATGCAAATGTTTACTAATAATAATAACCAAGAAAATAATGAAAATAGATTGCATGATTATAAAGATGAAGAAGCTAATTGATAAGCAATAATATCACATACTATAGACACTATTAAATCAAATGCTGGATCTCGTCAGATACACAATACCAACTGACAGCAGACCGTCATTTAGAACCAAAGCAGTCCCATTCAACAAGTACTTACAATCGAACAATGAGCAACAATAGTTTCCGAACCGTCACTTCTATATCATGAGCAAACAGTCCCGCCCCACTTATGCATACATTACTGATTCACAAAGGCAAATGCAGGAACGGGTCGAGACCTTTCATATATCGGTTCAAAGATTAATTTACAGATGCACATTTTTTCCTCCACTAGTTGTAAAATATCAATTATTAAGGTCTGTAATACTTAGACAATAACTTTTTGATACATATATATTCGTAAAATAGCATCATCGTTTTATGCCTATATGTCATCATCATCATTATTGGCATATTTATAATACCTTTTCTCATACAGAGAAGGCATGAGTATTAATCACCACGCTTGCTCACGGTGAATCCGGTCAACCGTGCATCTTAATATAATGACGTCTCTCTTTAGTTTTGCTTTAAAATCATGATATATTTTTCTTTCTATTTCATTATTTTCAGACACGCTATCAGAACCAATGTACAATCCAAAACACGTAGGTAAAAACCATCCATAATTTTTACTCTTTGCCCATTTTCCATGTCCTTTTGTACGCTCGGACCAACGCGATCAAGATTCGGCCTGGGCGTTGGAGCGTCAAAACCAATCTCACTTTGGCCTCACTTGTGGCTTTTTGAATTTGATTTGGCCTTTTGCGTGACGTCAGTGCTTTTGAAGTCCGGTCGACGTTCGAGTGGTTTTGGGCTTGTATTTCTGGTTAAGTGTTTTATGGAGCGGACTGAATTTCAATTTGCTGTACTGGACATTTTGGAAATTTGGCGGGTAATATTGGGTTGTTGTACTATTTACACCTTGTTGCTGTTAAAGTAGACTCAAAGGCAAAAATACTTCGTGCAAGTAAGAGTACAGTGTACTGTACTCTTACTTGCACGAAGTATTTTATATCTATTAAATTCTAGTCTGCTATGTTTGTCTATTGGTTGTCAGCTCCTGATGCTGGCTGAGCATAAATATCGGGTTACAAAAAACATACCTAGCAAAATGTGATTGCCCTATCTTCCAAGATATACCTGCTGCATATTTTTTTGAATAAAATAGGCATGAAGATATTTTTTTATATAATTGTCGTCCCAAATAAAACCTAATAGTGGCCTTTCCCTTTTTAGGTAGAGGCCAGAAAGTCACCTAGTCCTTCCTACCAAGGGGTATGGTGTTACCCGGTAACTGGATTGTGGAGGTCAGATAGGCAGTCGCTCCATGTAAAAATACTAGTACTCAGCTGCATCCAGTTAGACTGGAAGCCTACCCTAACATAGTTAGGTAAAGGCTAGGCAGATGGAGTGATTTGTACTCTCCAATGTTCTTTCTATAATCGAAAAAGTGTATAAAACTAATATAAAATGCACAACCCAGTTCTCTCACAAAACCTTATAGGTATTTAAAATCAAAAATTTTAACAATAATCTACAACAACGCCGCTAATGAACAGAGCTTAAACCAAGCAAAATTAATTGGCTGGCAAAGGGGTAAGATAATCCCGTCTTACGAACTAGTAATTATTTTGATAGGGATTTCGTAACCCATGGGAGTATGGCACGGAGTTGTGTGGTGCACGCGTGTTTTAATTAGATTCGGATTATCAGGGTCTTTGATTAATGATTTGAAAAGTTGGCTGACGTTTTGATATTGTTTTTGGAACTATGTACATTATAATACTAAAGAACAATTCCCCATGGGTTGACCGCAACAATCATTGCTTAAGCTTTTTTTTTTTTTTTTGTGTATGGCATCTCGCAGGTCAACCTAGAAGGTTGTCGACTGCTTAACCGGGCTTGAATTGCTTAAGCTTTAGGTAAATCAGCGAAGGCGTGAGTTAAGTCTGAGATGAATACAAAATTACAATATTAAAGTATGGGTGTCGCGAGGGAAAATGAAATGAAATCGTCATCATAAGGCTATTTAATGTTTCTTCTTCAGTCAGAGAAGTCCCTAGTCATAAACTGTTTAATGTGTAAAAACCTTTAAACTAAAGATTACAAAAAACACAACACAGACATAAACAGATATTGTAGGTATAGGGGACCTTTAACATCAATAGTGTTTATGGTTTTTTTTTTTGCAAATCTGTTACTAAACAGTATAAGTTAACTTAACAAGTAACACCGAAATAGCATATAACAAGTTTTGCACTCTAGTACTAGCTCTGTTTCATATTGTATCTTACGTTTGAAGTTACAAAACAAACTCCCGACTAAATGCATTCAGGCATAAAATTCTATATAATTCTCAATTAAAACAAAGCGTTAATCCTTCTGGTTCAATGTAGCAGTAATTAATTTCTTGTTCATTTAAGACATCTTTGTGATCACTCGGGTATTAACGAATCCGAAAACTTTGCAACTTCCCGTAGGTTTTAGAAGAGAATTTATCGGGTTCAATGAGGCTCTAATTTTGAAAGTAATATTCAGGAAACTCTGCATAAAGAATGAAATAATAATTTTGAAATCCTTAATTTGAAAGGAGGGCAGAGATTCATAACATTTTAGCAACACTGGACATAAATTTTCTCTTTCTACTAAGACATCCGAAATGGAATATCCAAAAACACCCAGAGCCCAGGATCTCATGATCTGTATTTGCGTTTGCGATCACTAAAGTTAGGAGGCAGACTGCAATAAAAAAAACTTAATTGAATGTATAATAAGTCCTTTGAGTTTTTACATGTTGTAACTGACGCTGGGACTACAAACTTAAAATTTTATGATTTTTGGAAATGTAACCAGGAATAAAACTAAAATGTAAAAGTTTAAAAAATGTAGCAATGCATGCCGAGAACAACTTGTACAATAGACAATAATACTTATATTATTGGCATCAAAACATCAGGCCGAGAATGTCCGAATAATAAACGTAAACAAAATGAGCTCAGATTAAGGCAGTAATGTTAAAAAAAGCAAAACCTATTTACTAAAAAGCAGACACAATTTTTCAAACGACACCATCTTATTTTACTAAAACACATCTGACTCATATTCCTGCATATTCGCTGCAGCTATCCAAAATACTTGTTCAAACTGAAACGGGTTCCTTGTAACATAAACTGCCATGGAATACATAAAGTTTATTCTCTAAATATACTCCAGAGTCTTCCTTGCTAGGAAGGTGGTACTAACTTACTATTTGTTTGAATGAATTTAGGATCGGTTTCATGATCGAGATGTAAATGAGTTCTGCGGCTGAAAAATAAGCTAGTTTTGTGCATAAAAACAGTACAAAATACAGTCTATTCTTAACCATATTGCCATTATACTAATAAGATAAATGCGTAACTTTCTGAGGATATTCATATATACAGTATATTTGTTACTCTTTCACGCAAAAACTACTGAATGGAATTTAATGAAATTTGGTGCACACATAGTACATAACCTAGATTACCACATAGGATACTTTTTTTCCGGGTGAGCGAAGTAGTTTCCTCAGGAAATAGAAATAAGATAATAATAATAAAATTTTAGTACTTTTCTTTTCAGTTCTTGATCTATTAGTGTGTTTTGCATCCAAATTCTTTTAGCTAAAACGCTGAATGAATTTGGTACTAAAATTGTGGTATTAATTGGTTTCGTTCATTACGAAATATCTAAAGTTTCACAGTTGTTCTACCAATCAGATATACCTTATGTGGCCATAAACATTTGATATTTTTCTCTAAACCACATTATTAACGAATGAAATAAATTCCAGAAACTTCTGATACGGCGCTAATATTTTGCTGTCTCCCACATTTCTTCGATTTGATGGACTGACGCTAATGTGACATTTCAGTCTCTTAACTGGAGTTCTCTCGTCTTCAATGTTCAGCATTTTGCAAGAGTTTATAAACTACATCATTACATCGTCGCGTTTTTTTTTCTGAGATTATCTTTGGTAATAACTAAACTAATTTATACTAATATTATAAATGTGAAAGTGTGTCTACATTGCTATCTGTTTATTACCTTCTCATGCTTAAACCGCTAAAGCGATTTAGATAAAATTTGGTTTGGGGATAGTTTGAACTCTGGAGTTGGAAATAGAGTAGCTTTTATCCGGGTGCGTTCCAAGGGAACTCCGTGGAATGCGGGTGAAACCGCGGGAAACAGCGAGTCGTTAAATGAAACATAGTCTTCATCATTCAACAGTAGTTTCTTTAACAGTATATTATCTTTCTGCATTAATGTAAGTGAACTGTTCTTTTGTATTTCGGGAGTCACCCAAAATCTCTCACACAATTTTTATATTGCGATTTCTCGCAACGTTATTTTTCTTTAATCTCCAACTTTTTAGAATAATAATATAGGTAATATAAACATTTCTTCTGTACCAAAAAAGCATTTATTCTTTAGTAAGAAAAATATATAAAAGCCAGTTAAAGACGTTTCCTTGGTAAGGGATTTCAAAGCAAAGCTATTATCATATGTCCCGCGGCGCTGGTACCAAACAAAACGTTTGTCTTTTTAGCACATTTGTTTAAGATAGTTGTATTTCAACGTCGTCGCATGCATTATGCTCAGCATAAAAATAACATACTGTACGATCCTAATAGATGGGGATGATGCTCTTTATTTAGACTGATATAGTGTCTTCTTCATACAAACTCATATTTGACGAATGAAGGCAGAAAAATAAAGAAAGATCATCATCAGCCTGTCCCACTGCTGGGCACAGGCCTCTTCTCATACAGAGAAGGCATGAGCATTTGTCACAATGCTTGCTCAAGGCGGATTGCCGATTTCAGACTTTGAAATCCACGTTACCTCACGATGTTTTCCTTCACCGTTAGTCAGTGGTGTCAAGATATACTTAGAAAGTAAATATGACTTTAGAAAAAGGTTTTTTTTTCTTTCGAATGGGAAATCATCAAATGACCCCTACAGCCATTAGTGTGAGACTCTTACTGATTAAAACTCATCCATGTTCCTTCCTCAGCCCTTTGTATTCCGGGGGCGCGGTATCTCTTTCGAACACCCCGCAGACCCATTTCAGTATAGGTACCATACGTAGATTCTCCTATTGTACTTAAAGAATCTTAAATCCAAACAGCTTTATTCAGATACAGCTTAAAGATCATTGCTGGTCGAGTATCTATGAACTGCTAAAAACAAAATCATTACGAAATATCTTCTCAAGAGAATATACAAATACATACATACACTGAGACCGTGATCAGAACAATAATGGGGTACAATAATTGCGACAGTAGGGTGGCCACCATTCAATCAACATTGGAACATAATCATAAAATGTCAGGAGCCGCACTCGTAAATATTTGACCGGACAACCACAATGTGGAAACATACAGAAGATTCGTAAAAAGAAAGTAGCAATGCAATCGTCTCTCAAAGTAAAGTCAGAAATATTTAAACATCGGGATTAAACTGAAAACTGACCACACATTCTAAGGCATTGTTATTGGCTGAGGTTAAAAATCAAAAACAGGGTATCTTGGTATTTGCTGTCCCCCTTCTTTATCCATGAGCTAATTCTAGTCCTCTCTCAGAACCCTACAGCTGGTGGCAATTTTATCTTTTTTACTGCCTAGTCTTCGATTCCTAGATCGGGCATCAAGCAGCCCAAAGCCAGGTAGTTGGCAGTGTTATACCCAAGACGGATCAGGATGTATAATGATAATTTACTACTATTCATAAATGTCGTTATTGTTTTTCCTGGATATACTGATTTCTCTATACTACATCGCTATTGTCGGACAAACGGCTGGACAGTTACTGCCAGCACAGAGATGCTATAACGCAAACCGTAGGGTGCTGTAATTGATCCGCGATTGCTGTGCACTTTTTGTTTTTTTTTATGCAATATTTAATTATTGCATACTTTCATGAATTAAAAATGCAACAGCAAAAAATATTCAATGATAATTTGATGCTACAAATATTATTATCGTATCGTACGTTAACCACAATAAATTTTTCGCGGCAGGCAACCAGTGACTAAGAACTTTATTATGACACGCTATGGTGATCTGAATTTCACTGAGAAGAGAGATGAGCTTCAGCAAGGTATAGTGAGACTGTCCATGGTACTTCAGATACCTACCTACTTATAGATATCCTATCTAGGGTTGCGTGAAATTTCCAACAAGCAACTACGGTCAGTAAGAGTATGACATTCTCACCAGCTTCAGCCAAATCGGGAAAAATTTTATGATTTCTCAACCCAAAAAAAAATTATCGCCGCTCGCGGTGGATATTTTATAATGCCCATTGAAGGTCCGAGATCTATAAACAATATGCTCGTCTATATGTATGAATATAGAAACTGCCCAGTTTACCACCCCTGTTAGAAAATAAAATGTCTTTTATACCCCACCTATCGGCCAGTGTATCGAGTCAATAAAAAATCAACAATAACGGCTGTCCATTATAATCGTTGTTGCGTGAATTACGATCATCGATAAACTCAAACTTGGAAACTGCATCAGTATCTACATATGTATATCTATTGAATCAGTCTGTCAGGAACTGTTGGTGAATGGCAATAAACAAATTGTTAATCTTTTTACGTCAAACTAATGTCTGTCAGCTGTCATTCTAATGTCAGGATGTCCGTGTCTGCTTCTAATGTATAATATGTCTGTGCTACGCAATAAATAATTTGCAAAGAACTAAGCAATCGTTTATGTTTTTCGACCATATTCCATCAGGTTATGGGCCCAGGGTTTCAGCTTTGCCCAAAGTACAACATATTTTTACGAAAAGTCAAAAAACAGAAAAACGTGTATTGCGGAATTATAACCTATAACGCCACCCGGTCTCAAGATGAATTCATCAGTTCCAGTAATCCCCGTAGAAAAGTTAAGTGGTATCGAGAACTATGGCAATTGGAAGTTTCAACTAAAGATGCTACTCATTCACGAAGATTTATGGGATGTTGTCTCAGAAGAAGTCGAGAAACCTGACGCAGCATATTTGAAGAGATCGCAGAAAGCGCTTGCCAAAATATGTTTATCGGTAAAACCGTGCGTATTTATGCATGTCAGGAATGCAGAGACTGCACGTGAAGCGTGGTTAAATTTGCAAAAGGCGTACGAAGATAAGGGCTTGTCAAGACGACTGAGTTTGCTCCGACTTTTGTTCGCTACAAAACTATGCGAATGTGAAAGTATGGAGACGTATGTTACGAAGATTATTGACCTGAGTCAACAGCTGAGTGATATTGGTTCTCCGTTAGAAGATGATTTTGTTGCTGTTTTGCTGCTGAGTGGTTTGTCTCCCGACTACGACCCACTTATAATGGCTCTTGAAAACTCTAATATCAAGCTGTCAAGTGACTTGGTTAAAGCAAAACTAATGCAAGAGGAGCAACGCCGGGATGGCAAAAGTGATACAAGTTCAACAGCATTGGCAGCACACACGAAAACTGTTAAGTGTTTTAAATGCAAGAAATTAGGTCATTATTCACGTAACTGTACATCAGTGAAAGTCAAAACAGACAGTACATCGGACAAAGCACTGCTGACAGCGTTGTCAGCCTGCGTGCGGAGTGATGTGTGGCTGATAGACTCTGGTGCGAGCGGTCATATGTGTCACGATAAAAGGGTGATAAATAACTTTGTTTCTGGCTATGTGTCTGAAGTTAAGGTAGCTAATGGTGAAAGACTGTACATTGCTGGTCGTGGTGATGTGATAGTAAATTTAAAACAAGGTGTTAAAACCATCAGTGAGGTTTATTATGTACCTAATTTAGCTACAAACTTATTGTCAGTCAGTGCATTAACCAAGAAAGGTTATAAGGTTATTTTTGATGCAAAATATTGTAAGATTTTTGATATTAACAAATTAGTGGCAACGGCTAGACATAATAATGGTGTTTATCAACTTGAAACTGCGGAATCTGTTAGGGAGCCTGATCTGGGTGTGTTAGGATGTGGCGACTGTTCTATGTTTTCAGAGAGTGGTCTAGCGCAGACGCCTGCCCAGGCAAATGCAGAAGCTCGCGATACAGTGCAGGAGGTAACGCCGGAGAGCGGCAAAGTGGAAACTAAGTTGAGTTTCCAAGCGGCTGCTAATGTGGCTACACAGGAGACATGGCATAGAAGACTCGGTCATCTGAACTCGAGGAGTATGAATTTGCTAATGAAAGGTTTGGCTACAGGTATTTCATTTGATAAATCTGAATTCAATTCATGTGTGGCTTGTGTTGAAGGAAAAATTAGTAAATTACCTTTTCCAAAGAAGGCACAAGATAGGTCTAATAAACTTATAGGCATCATTCACAGTGATTTATGTGGACCCATTCCAGTGAAATCTTTTAGCGGTGCTCGATACTTCCTAACCTTCATCGATGACTGTAGTAGGAAAACATTTATTTATTTCCTGAAAAATAAAAGTGAAGTTTTCGAAAACTTCAAACATTTCAAGGCAATGGTAGAAAACCAAACCAACAAGAAAATAAAATTGTTACGAACTGATAATGGAGGTGAATATGTTAATTCTGTATTCCAGACATTCATGAAGGAAAATGGCATCATTCACCAGACTACAATCCCAAACTCACCTCAACAAAATGGCGTTGCTGAACGGGCGAACAGGACCATTATGGAGAAGGCTCGCAGCATGTTACAAGATGCAGGCTTGGATGGACGATTCTGGGCAGAGGCGGTCAACACTGCTGTTTATTTGAAAAATAGATCTCCTACAAAAGCAGTCTTAAACGTGACGCCCGAGGAAAAATGGACCAACACAAAGGTGAATCTTAGCCATTTACGCATATTTGGTTGCATGGTTTATGCCTTGACAGAGAGCCGAACAAAATTAGATCCTAAATGTAAACCATTCATTTTCGTAGGATATTGCGAAAACAGTAAAGGTTACAGATTAATTGATCCAAAGGATCCAAGCAAATGCATAAAATCAAGAAATGTTGCATTTTTTGAGGATAAATTCTACAGTAAAAACACTGAAATAAGTGACATTTTATATGATGAGTTTTTTATGATGAAAAACAATTCACAGACTGATGATTTAAATTCAAATCATTCTAATGATGAAGTAGCACAGTCTGAAAATTCTCTGTCACCAGAAAAAAGGGAAGATAATGTCACTAATAACCCCAGGAGACAGTGTATTTTTGATTTAGATGAATCTGATAGCAGTGACAATATTTCCGTAGAAAACTCTTCCGATGTCACTTATGTTCCAGGTGAATCAACACTTGAAATATCATCGGAGGATATATCTGAATATGACAGCGCAGACTCTTCTACCCAGAGAGCGTGTACTGCAATGTTTAGCTGCATCAAAGATGAACCAGAGACAGTACGAGAAGCCCTAGAAGGAGCTGAAGCTGTTCATTGGAGAAATGCAATGAACGATGAGTATCAATCATTTATTCAAAATAAATGTTGGACATTAACTGATCCACCTGAAAACCAAAAGCCAATTAAATGTAAATGGGTTTTTAAGAAGAAAAAAGATTCCAATGGAGAATTATTAAAATATAAAGCTAGATTAGTGGCTAAAGGCTATACGCAGCGCTACGGCGTTGATTATGATGAAACTTTTTCGCCAGTGGTCAGGTATTCCACTATTCGCATTTTATTGGCCTTGGCAGCTGAAAAACAAATGGACATTGACCATATGGATGTGAAGACTGCTTTCTTGAATGGGGATTTGTCAGAAACAGTTTTCATAGAGCAACCAGAAGGTTTTAAAATACAGGGCAGTGAGCACAAGGTATATAAACTACATAAGGCAATTTACGGTCTGAAACAAGCCTCTAAATCATGGTACGACAAAATAAACAGTGTGTTGCTTAGAAAGCTTCATTTTAGAAGATTGTCTTCAGAGCCCTGTGTGTATTTTAAATCTAATAGAGAAGAGTTGGTCATCATTGGTTTGTATGTTGATGATATAATATTGTTTTCAACTAAAAAAACACAAATGAAAAGTGAAGTGAAGAAAAGGCTCATGCAGGAGTTTGATATGAAAGATCTGGGGCCAGCCAACCACATAATTGGAATGCGCATCACAAGAAATGAGGATTGTATTTTTCTAGATCAGTCAAATTACATAAAGGACATTTTAGAACGTTTTAATATGACTGACTGCAAGACAGCTCAAACGCCGATGGAAACGGGATTAAAACTTTTAAAAGCTGATAAAAAGGAAGATAATTTGGAATACAGAAATTTAATCGGATGTTTAATGTATGTTGCAGTTTGCTCCAGGCCTGACATCGCTCACGCGGTAAGCATGCTAAGCCAGTTCAATGATTGTTATAATCAGCAACATTGGAAAGCAGCGAAACGTGTTCTTCGATATTTAAAAGGTACTGTAAATCACCGTCTTGTTTTTGAAAAGAGTGGTCTGAATATCAGTGGGTATATAGATGCTGACTGGGCCTCGTGCGAAATAGATCGCAGATCATACACTGGGTTTGTTTTTAAAATTGGGAAATGCACTGTGTCTTGGGAAAGTAGGAAACAGCGAACGGTCGCCCTTTCTAGCACGGAAGCAGAATACATGGCTCTCTCTGATTCTTGCAAAGAAGCTTTGTTTATACGAACTCTGATGTATGAATTACTTGGTAATTATTGTTCTGTTACTATGTTTAATGATAATCAATCAGCACACAAGTTATGTAAAAATGCTATGTATCATGCTCGTACCAAACACATAGATATAAGACATCACTTTATAAGAGAAGTTGTTAATAGTAATATTATTGATTTGAAATATTTATGTACTTCGGAAATGACTGCTGATGTTTTGACTAAACCGCTTACGAGAGACAAACATGAAAAATTTGTAATCAATTTAGGTTTGCAATAACAAACAGAATTGTAACTATTTGTTTAAGGGCCAGTGTTGGTGAATGGCAATAAACAAATTGTTAATCTTTTTACGTCAAACTAATGTCTGTCAGCTGTCATTCTAATGTCAGGATGTCCGTGTCTGCTTCTAATGTATAATATGTCTGTGCTACGCAATAAATAATTTGCAAAGAACTAAGCAATCGTTTATGTTTTTCGACCATATTCCATCAGGAACGTTAACAAATCACACATTTTCAAATTGACTCAGAATTTCACGAAAAAGATATTTGGTAAAAAGTATCCAAGTAATTTAATCTATACTTATATAATAAAGCTGAAAAGTTTGTTTGCTTGTTTGTAAGAACGCGCTAATCTTAGGAACTACTGGTACAATTTGAAAAATTCTTTCAGTGTTAGATAGCCCATTTATTGAGGAAGGCTATAAGCTATATATCATCACGCTAAAACCAATAGGAGCGGAGCACCACTATTCCACGCGGACGTAGTCGCGGGCAGAAGCTTCAGGAGGTTTGGAACTAAATTGATTTGAATGCGTAGAAACGAAAATGACAAAAAAAATATAAGACAAAGTGACAAAATTTTTGATGTGTAAAAAAAATCTAAAATTATTAAAAATAAATAAAACCAAATTCCAAATAAAGGTTGATATGACGACGGGGGCAAAGCCGCGTGCTCATCCAATACCCAATAAACGTCAGCCACTATAATGACGTCACGATTTTCCGAAATATTCTTCCGAATGCACCACTCGTAAAAGGTTTACGGCCAGTTCCGGGGGTACCTAGGTTTATTAACAGCTTTTACATGTGTGTGCCGTAATGGGCTATTAAATTTAGTCAGGGCTGATAGGGAGTCAGTAATAAAAGGCCTAATGATTTCATTGGGATGCGAGAATACGCGTCACTTAAAATAAGTAGTATATTATGTTTGTACATGATTATTCGTGTGACAACCCTACGTATACCCTTTATTGCATAATACACCTCAAAATTTCTTGTTCAATTAAAATAATATTTAATTTATTTGTTTTATTCTATTTCGTGCTCAAGCTAAGTTAGTAAGTTTTGGCTATCATTTCTTTAATCTTCACAGTTGGGACGAGTATTCCGAAGCTAGGAAGTCTGACAACTATTCCTACCAAGAGGCATCGTGATAGTCGGTAAATGTGTTGTGGATGTCAGATAGGCAGACGGTCCATGTAAAACATTGGCATTCAGCTACATCCAGCTAAACTGGAAGCCGACCTCAACATATATTTGAAAAGGCTAGACAGATGATGATAATTTTTACCCTAATGCCACTGCAAGGCAAAAAGCAATCCTAGTTAAAATCGAAAACAATTGTGTTACATAACAACCGAATACACACAGAAATTATGACGTGGAAAGTCTTAAAATAACCATAAACATTGGGCCGGACTAATACTTACCTAATGATATCTTAGAACTAAAACCTCGCAGACCGATAAACAATTTCGTTATTAATTAATAATAAACCCTTCAAGGCTTGCAAATACCTATTCAAGTAAAATCAAAGCCCATTGATACGAACCAGAATTTAATTAAAGAACACCTACGGTCAATCCAACTATTGGGTGATAACAGAGAATTGCCCCGCGCCATTAAAATTAGCCCCATATACAACAAACAATGTCAAATATTGTGCTTAATTAACTAATATGACCGTATTCAAATATGGACGTGAATCACAGTGCCCGTATCTTGGCATGGGAAAATGGAGCGGGCAGTGAATAGAAATGATTGCGGAGGTCATTTGAGGAGGACAAAAGGAGTGGACCCTCTCACCCTTCTACTGGGAAGCGAGTGGTGTGGAGTCGTATTGTGTTAGATTTTTTTTATATATTAGTAAAGTATCCATGAATTAACACATTGCGGGATGTTCGAAAGAGATACCGCGCCCCCGGAATACAGGACTGAGGAAGGAACATGAATGGGTTTTAGTCAGCAAGAGTCTGACACTCTCTTCCGCCCCACACACGGGGGGAGGTTATTTGATGATATCCCATCTGAAAAAAACGTGACTTTACCCAGATTTTCTTTAAATGTTTTTTAAAGTACTTAGGACAGGAGTATACTAGTATAATTAATTATATGCTGCTACTTTTCTAATGGTCTCCGGAAAGTTAATTGCATTACCTCTACAATGTCTAGATAATATTTTTGTTCCAAAGTTTGTGTTGACTTAAGAGACGAAATTACTATTATTTGGCAAAATTCAATCAAGAATTTATAAAATCTAATTAACTAATTAACACTAACATGATTTAAAAAAAGAACACATTTAAGAAAGTATTTTGGAATATTTTTAAAATAAAATTGACGGCGAATATTTTTATCAAATTACTCATATTTAAATATCAAATATCTACTCTATTCGTTTAAAAATTACTCGTCGTATGTCCAATGGAGTGGACAGTTTTTTCCTATTTCGCAATTGATAGCCGCCATCCAACAATTTAAAGGGTCCCTGCATATTTTAAACATTCCTATTATTATGCAAATTAACGTATTGACTCTGCTTGTACTCTTAGTATAACGTGTTAAGAGCTATTGCTGTTCCAGGCGAGAAAGAAATAAAGCTACACTTTGTAAGGCGTTGTCTCGTTTTCGCGCAGAACAATGGTAGTTTTTAATCTCGCAAAGTAGTGTGACCCTTAATTTCTCTGGACATTCACTTTTTGACAATTTTATTTATTTTTAAATGATACTCGATTTTGACTCTTATGTTTTCATAATAGGAATCAAAACAACGGCAAAAATAATTTGGTTGCCTCATTAATCATTTTTGCGTAAAATATACGATGATATTCGAAATCGATCGTTACAAGCTATAAAATAAGGTATATTTTTGGTTGATTAAAATTTTTAAGTGATTGTATTAGCAGCTTCCGTTTTGCTAAAAAGGCGTGAAAGGGATAGAAGATTATTGTTTATAGTTATTTGGATCACATATTAGTTTTAATGGGCCGGACGCATGAGGGCGGATTGTTGGTGACCAGTGATAAAAATGTATGAGAAAATATTTAATAACATGTTTGGGAGGTTACTTAAGGTCATTGCGTAAGTATTTTATTCGATAAAAAATAATAATTTTAATGCTTTTGACAAAATAAGAATTACTTGTGAAATTAGTAAGCAGAAGATATAAAAATAGGTCGCAACTATTATACATAGCTAGGTTAGGTAAATGTGCTAAAATATAGCGATAATTATTACCCAGACATCGCTATTTTTTACTCATCATACTATACTTGCTACCGTAACGACATTTTTCTATAAAATAGATAAAAAAAAAACGCTCATTCATAATTATTTCTTTAATAAAAATTCTCACCTGTCTACTACATAAAAGTCACACCACAATTTTCAACCTTATCATTCTAAAAATAAAGCTTAAAATTATACGTGAAAAGATATTAGGGTGACCAGGTGTGTTCACGGTCGGTATGGCACTGTATGAAGGTGAGTCATTCGTGTCTTCAAAGTTCATGGCACGTGGTCACTTAGTCGTTAACCTTTCGCGGTTGGAAAGTTGCATTTTTTGCATGAAAAAAGTGTCTTGGTGCACGCTTGGTAGATTAATACATATTGTTTTTGCAATACTTGTGTTTCCGGTATGTCAGTAAAATTATTATCTAGGTCTGTACAATCGACAAAATTGAATCATGACCCATTTTGACGATAAATCGTTCGAAACCGTCAAAATAACAAAGAATTCCATCCTTTTCAGTGCATGCCGCACTTAGAACGTTTTAAATATTAGGCAAGCTATGTCAATACGGGTTGGAGATCTATGCAATTTTAACCTTTGTTATCACTACAATAGATAATATTTTCTATAAAGCATTAATAAAAATATTTTGAATCCAAACTCTTTAGAACAAAAAAAAAATTTTTCAAAACCATGTTCTAACGAATTCTTTCGATTATAAAATGACAGCGTCAAAAAGTCACTCATAAAAAGTTTATAAATTTATATCGTGTTACCATGGAAACGTATGTTTACGCGAATGTCGACCTAATTGTATTTGAATGTATGTAAGAATATAGCTTTATGGTGGGTCATGATTCAAATTGGTTGACTGTACATTAGGTTCGTAATGAAAACTTTATCCTACTAAAATTATTAATGCGAAAGTTTGTGAGTATGTATGTCTGTGTGTTAGTTACTCTTTCACGCAAAAACTATTAAAAGAATTTGGATGAAATTCGGTAGGTACAGACATAGTTTATTATAACCTGGATCAAAACATAGTTTTTATCCGGGTGCGTGACGAAGCTCACTCAGGATGCGGATGGAACAACTAGCAATTAATACAAATTTCTTTTCTATGACTCAATACTCTGACGGCACGTTTGGGTAGCGGTTGAGCAATTGGCTGCTGCGCTGCGTGTCGCGGGTTCGATTCCCGCACGGGACAACTAAAATTGTTCCGGGTCTGTGCATGTGTAATGTATGTTTGTAAACGCACCCACAATACAGGAGTAATTCCTAGAGTGGGGCAACGTTTTATTTAAAAAAATAAAAATTTGACCTAATAAAGGGTTAGTGAACTTTGGATTTCAGTTTTTCTTTTTGTAATAATTAGTTTTATGAGCATAAAATAAATCTTTTAAATAACTGGGCTCCGTAGATACAGTATCGTCCAGGTTTATGTAAAAAACAGGTTAACGAAACCTACCTTCTTACTTACGATTTCCAAATAACATTCTATAATTTTCACAGAAATGCAACAAGAAAATATAGTACTGAGCGTACGCACGTATGTGAGTAATATCTAATTCATACAAATTCAAACGGTATAAAAACTATTGCAATTCACCGTTCCACTTCACTTACGGTAAATAAAAAAGAAACTGTCTAACAAAACCTATGCAACGGTATGCCGACTTTACCGGTCTGCAAACATCTGCTTAACCTTTAACACGAGGACACCTTGAGGGGTGGCCACTGGTCGGTAATTATGATCAGTAAACACATGCGGGTGCAAAAACTTATTAACATTCTTGTGACGTAAATCGTAGGTGGAATAGAGTAGTATACGTAAGGAGTGTTATACTTTTGATTTTAAGAAAAAAATAAACAAAATCATAACCTATTTCGTTCTAATTTTCCCGCTCATATAAATAAAACGGCTTAAAAGATGGATGATGATATTTACAGCATGAAATTGACATAAATGCGCCATCCTTACGCCATTTTTTGAATTTCTGTGGTAGAATTAGAACAAAATAGGTTACGACTTTGTTTGCAATTTTCTTAAAATTTATTGGAACAGACTATATAGTATGTATTCACTAGCGTTTCCAGCGGCTTTACTCATGTTCTGAAAGAACTATTTAACGTCCTAGGGCAAAAAGTAGCCTGTAATCCTCTATAAGGTCCCATTCTATCTACATACCAAATTTCATCTAATTCAAGGAAAGAGTATTATTAGTAAGAATTAGGATTACAGAACATAGGATTATTTACTTGTTGTGTATAGTTATCATATTTCTAGCAGGGTCGTATTTGATCTCTACGCTTGACTAAGAGCAATATATGTATGCATTGTCAACTTGTAACTCCCAAGTTTAAACTGCCAGGGTTTATGCTCGTCTAGCGTTACATACCTCCCGCCTCACCCACGGCGGGAGGGATCATTTAATGATTTCCCAACCGAAAAAAAATAAAAATAAATAAAGCCTATATAATCATGGTTTTAAATTTTAAACTCTGCGGTAATTGATCGAAGTCAAATCAAAAGTTATCTGTACTTTTAGCATATACTGTATTTGCTGTGTCCTAGTTAGTTAAACGTGCAAATCGACAGCAGATGTGCATCGCTAATGGTACCATGACTAGGACTTTATGAGAAATTGCATATCCCATAAATTGTTATAATAGATAAAATTTTCTTCTGTATTGTAATCATTGAGTAATGTTGAATAAGTTATTGGCAAAGTATGATATTGCCAATTATTTGAGAATTATATATTTTGTATCTAAAAAAACAGCAAAAAAAATTTATACCCAAAATTTAATTATTTTTTTATTTTTATTTACATACGCATCTTATCAAATTTCCTTTACGAAGGAATTCCTTTAATTTTGATATCTTCGGCTTACGAAGTTTGATAAGTCGTCTTGCGTACAGGTAGGTAAACAAAAGAATTTTCCTTTTTCCTTCAAAACTGTACCAAAAATAAAAACGAAACTTCAGCAGATTCACGCAATCAGAACATCCCTACAAACAGGGGTTGCAGATTAACATCCCCAACGAAATTCTAAATTAAATCCATTCTGGTAGATTGTGACAAATGCCATCAGTCATGCGACCCCTCATTTGCATCAGAAAAACTTGAAGAACAACTATTTATCAAATGGCGAGAGAACTTCCGGCGGCCATGACAGTAGGCGCGACGTGTTTCCGGCCGCCATCTTTGGCTGAACGCTACACATCCGGCTGTGGGAGAGATGCTTCCTAAATATTATCTAGATATGTCATCTGGTATTTACTGACTCACTGTTTGGTGAAAACCCTTCACACACAGAGAAAACGCAAGCATTGACTATCACGCTAGCTAAGTCCAGGTTTTGCTCACGATGGTTTATAAAATCATAAGTCAGTGGCATAATATGCCACTGAAAATGTTAGATTTTTCTTATATTATAAGAAAAATCTAACATTTTGACATATTAATTTCAATATATTCTGATGACTAATTTTATACTATCTCCTTTGAAACAACTAAATCAAGCGCCTTACAAACTATGCATAGCAACAAGTACTAACCAGACAAAATATTACCTACGTATTTTAATTCATACGGCGTTAAAATTATCTTTTCATTGAAAGTGTCTTTAAGCATTTTCCAAGCCACTTCTAGTTATCATCCGTAAGCATTCGTATATCTTGAAACAGAACTCAGAATCTCGTCTGATTAGGGAGTGATACCTATTTAGATAATTTAGTGGTTCGTTCACGATGAAATATTTCCAGCATTTCGCTGTTTTTCGCTGATTGTCGGTGATTAGGTTAGCTTGATGTTAGACATTTTGTGCCTGATTTGTTTACTATAGGTACTGTCTAACATATTTTGTTCTAATTTTCCCACATAGATAAATAAAATGGCATTTAATGTTGAATTATGATGTTTAGAGTATGAAATTGACATAAATGCGCCATCTTTACGCTGTGTTAATTTCTGTGGTAGAATTAGAACGAAATAGGTTACGACATTTTTTTACATTTTTCATAAAATCTATTGGTAGCGACTATACATGTTTTTGTTTTAGCGAAATGTTGTTTTATATCAGCCTTTATAATCTACTAGCTGTTTCATCCACGTCTTGAGGGAACTACTTTAAGCACCCGGATATAAGATAAAGATACTTTTTATTTTACTACTAAGTACTAAAAAGTAGTCAATAACTATGTTACAACCCTTTCCAGTGTCATATATCTCCATGCCTAAATTTTATCACAATCTGTTCAGCCGTTTAACCGTGAAAGCGTAACAAACAATAAAAAATGGCATTTCTATTTATAATAGTTAAGATCTTATCTCAAAGTAGGTATATGTTATCACTTGAATTATATCACACTAGTTTATACCCATAGTTCCACATTTCAATCTTATCTTTTTGTACAAAAAGTAACACGTAACTTGTGACGTAATTTAAATGTGCATTATGCATGACGAGGCGATACCAAACCGTAATTTCGACTCTCAATGTATACCTTCGATAGCTCAGTTGGTAGAGCGGTGGACTGTAGCTGTAAACGAATTGATATCCATAGGTCGCTGGTTCAAATCCGGCTCGAAGGAATCTTTTTAGACATATTTTTCATCTCTATTTATTTGCTAACATCAATCCGATTTCTTAAAAATAAATATTCTTAAAATACTGTAATATTTTTAAGGATATTGAAAATGATACACTTTTGAACGATATAGGTCCATTATATTACAATTGAATATTATTAATATTCAATTGTATTTTTTTTCAGGTAGTTAATTAGATTTCACATAATGGTTTGCATGGTTGGCGTTTTTTTACAATTAGCAAATTAAAATTGCTGCAAAATTATTTTGTAAGAAATAAAATAAGTCTTGTACACAAAAAAGTAATAATTACCTTCCAGACTCAAAAGAAACTTTTTCTCCCAACAATCCACAATTGAATTAGATTTAAAATTGAATTTGGATACGATACAAAGAATTTGAATCACCTTAACCCTTAACCGCGACTCTTAGAACCGTGTTGAATCAATTAGAGGGTTGAGTCTCATTGTACTCAGATGTCTTCGTTCTAAAATGAATTAATTTAAAAAAGTTTATTTCCTGGTCATTTTGTAGAGATGTACCACAATGTCAATCAATAAATTCTATTACTGAATGAGCATTTCGATATTGCTATTGTTGAAAACAATTAACGTTAAATGCTGAATAATTAAATTATTACGTATAAATTATTTATTTATTTCATTAGACACAATATGCGTGAACATTAAATTCATAAAACTTCGTTATTTTCTCACAAAACCGGTTTACCGGTTATGAATAGTACATCTACATAAGGTACTAATTTTACGCAACGTAAGTATAGCATAATTCTACTAATATGAAAAAAAAAAACAAAGTCATGGGTATTTTTCAGTCTTCACGAAATGAATATTAAACATACTTGGGGCATACAACTGCATAGGATAGGAAACTTTCTCTTCCAAAAGTACTTGTCACTTAGAAGAGGCGAGAAGTTAATGAAACTGAGGAAAAACGCTAGATTTAATGAGTACAAATTATCGTTTTAGTATATCTGTATTCAATTCCTCGATGTAGGTACCTTTAGATTGTACATAAAAAAATATCGTTCGGAATTTTATCCAAGACATTTTATCGATGCATATAAATTAAAATAGACATCTCTGTGCCAAAAAAATATATTCATTCCCACTAGAATCGTACCAATTATACGCAAATGAAGTTAACCCTTTGGATGCTCGTGGAACTTTTTAATTGCTGTTAAATCTAAAAGGGATCAAATGAAAACGGGCTGGTCCATTGTTGGCTGTCATTAATCTATGTGGGTGGGTTCAATTTCATGGTGTTAGCGTACTTTCGGTTTTGTTTTGTTGCTGGTTTTTTTTAAAATCTTTTTTGGAGTGTAATTAAATTGATGAATTTTTTTGGTGATTCGAAGAATAGCAGTGTTTTTAAAGAAGTAAGTACCTATACTAAATGACAACGTTTTTTTATTAAAACAAACAATAATAGATAGAAAAATCTTTGTTGTACTTATAGTCTGTTCTAATTTTCCCACACAGATAAATAAAATGGCACTAAATTATGAATGATGATTTTTAGAAAATGAAATTGACAAAAATGCGCCATCCTAAAGTCATTATATTAATTTCTGTGGCAGAATTAAAACAAAATAGGTAACGACTTTGTTAACATTTTTCATAAAATCTAATTGTACCGTCTATACATAGAAGTGGTTGTATACTACATATAAGGTTATAATTTATTAGGTTTATATATTTATATATATTTAGTTGTATAGATATTATAATATATAAGTAAGAGTACACCTTGGACTACCTGCTGTTTAGTTTTTCCTCTTGTCCTCAGTCCATCCAAAGGTTATCTGTAAGAGATCGCTTTTAGCGATAATACCGCCCATTGTGTCACCTACCTTAATTATATTCTTAGTTTTAAGTTTAAAAGTGGTGTATATAATAAAGAATATTCTATTCTATTCTAATATACATTTTATTACATTACATAAACCTTATAACATAAAAAATCGGTACTTATTAATGATGCAATATAAAATATTTTCAACAGTTGAACAATATTTAAACCCCACAATTTCACACCAGACTAAACAAAAGATATTATCAAAAATCATTACAGACACCCCCTTCTAACGCACAGATTCATCTTAACCCGTCACCGACTGATGGATCAAGATATTAATACCGAAAGCGTGGCGAATGTGACCAAACGTTAACCCTTTCAATGCATTCATAATTAGAATTGTGTTACGGGTCTTCTAATGACTGATAGGCGTGATTTTCTTTTCAAAATCTAAGATTGATTACGTAGGACTGTCGCTTTGAAAGAAAGAATTGTTTTTAAAGAATTGTTGAAAAGAGTTAGTGCGGCCTTAGAATGCAATTGGGAAGGATGTAACAAGAGTATGGGTTTTAGGCACTATACGACTTATTATATATTGTCAAAATGTATACAAGCCCTAAATCAACTGATAAAATTTAAACAAATTAAAAAAGCTGTTATTACATTCATAACTCCATCGTTATGTTACATTTATTAGAGGATGTCGAATAAATAGCACTGATCAACGATCTTCTCATATTTTATTAGCCGCAATAATCTAGCCCGCATGGCCAATTTTGTTTGATTAATAAGCTATTAGGTACATTCTTGGTTATAAATGCATAATTATTTTTGCATATCCACACTGTCGTAGAACAAAGTCGGATCTACAAAATAGCTACTTTACAGGAGAGCACTTTAAAGTTTTGATTTTCTTTGGAACGTATTGGAAATACAACTTTGTTCGTTTTAATATCTCGGAAAGTACCTACCAGATATATAATTTTTTTTCTTGCTTATATCGATAGATTATGTTTAGTTGAAGCTGCTTTTGAAAAAAATCACAATTTCGTTGTATTATCACATCTGACTTTGTTCTACGACAGTGTCGATATAATGTAATGAGAAAGTTTGTGAGGATGTACTATGTACGTATGTTTGTTTATTTCATCTTCATACAAAAACTGCTGAATAGATTTGGAAGAAAATTGGTACACACAGCTTATAATCTGGATGAATATATATATAATTATACTTATATCCAGGGATCTGAATCCAATTTTAAGTCCACGTGTGATACATAATGACCGTATTAGGAATTCGATACTGCGTTCCAAAGCACAAGTTAAAGATTTAGGCCAAACAGATGCTGGGCTGAAGTGGAACTGGGCTGGTCATCTGCTGTATGTCGGTGAAGCTATGGGTAGGAACAGCCACTCTGTGGGTCTCAAACAGCAGTGAACGACAACGCGGCAGGCCTAGAAGAAGATGGCGGGATGAACTGGACTCCTACCTAAAAGAATGGCCTTAGATTGCACGAGATCGGAACTAGTGAAGGAGGGAAGGGAAGTGTTATAATATCCTGTTACAACATGGTCAATATAAA
This sequence comes from Pyrrhia umbra, assembly GCA_963891755.1. NCBI lineage: Eukaryota > Metazoa > Arthropoda > Insecta > Lepidoptera > Noctuidae > Pyrrhia > Pyrrhia umbra. The sequence continues at coordinate 10,077,283 of OY982937.1, read as the reverse complement.
GTAAACTGCTGACCTAGCCTCAGTTGTTTACTTCGTTTCTAAGTAATAACGCAAATCAAAAGTTTCGTCAGCATTTCCGTAACCACAGAAATGCAGATCGGTTTGAAATCTCGTTGTGGACACTTATTTAAAACGTGACAAACTTGTACTTTCTTATAATTAAATTACTTTTCCCAGTTCCTGTAAAAAGTTTTTTTTTTTTAAAGTCTCCATCATCCCACCCCGTAACAGAAGCCTTTCCCCTGCAGTAAGCCACGACAGGCTAAAAATCTATATAATAAACATAAATTGATGTTCGTTAGTCTTGCTAAAACTGAGAATTTTGATTGTCATAGTCCAGGGAAGGTTTTAACGGTGAGAAAAAGTTAAGATAGATGTAGGTGATACGAAGAGTCATCGGGTCATCTAGTAAAATAAATAAATAAATACACGAAGTTGTAAGCATAACATACACATCTACATATTTTTCTTTAACTCACACCAATGCCTATATACTCACTAATGACTGTACTACAATGTAATCTGCATTGTGATTAAATAGCCCTTCCTTAATAAGGGCTCGCTCGAATTAATATGCAGATGAGTGAAGTTGATCGATTAGATGACATATAAGGAGAAGGGAACAATATGCCCGCATGATATATAAAATTTGCTTTAAGAGTATTAGGTATCCACTTAAATTTTTGTGTGAATTTTTTTAACATGGTCAGAGATGTTTGTTTTAGTTGAAATATTTTTTAGGTAATTAAAAATAAAAACTGGAGCAAGTTTCCTACAGTTTCAATAGTTGCGTTATGTAAGATAGATTATAGCAGGAGATCATTATCATCTTCCAAACCATATGATAATGAAAACACAAAGGCAATCATGAATGATACACAATGGTGCTAATTCTGACTTACACACAACTAAACTAATTTTAAAATATCATGCTTTTTTTCTATTGCGAAATACAAGAAGAGGATAGCAAGTAATTCAGTGCTGTCAAATTAAATGACAGATGACATTTTGTTCGTACAGGTTTGTTAATTTAGTCGAGATGTTACGTCGTGATGTTTAAATTTGTATGGAAAACTATTTTTTTCTAATTTGACAGGTGTTAAAAGTTTGCTATCCCTTTCTTATATTTGTTGATGGAAAGAGAGAATTATAGACTAAATTTAATTAAGATGGTGTCAAGAGAATCGCGGCCATTATCTTTTATTTAATAGTAGGTAGTGGTTTGGAACGATTTGACTCGCATCCTGAGGAAAATAATTCGTTTACCCGGATAAAAAGTATCGTAAGTATGTGTTATTCCGGGTTATAAGCTATATATCTACCTATGTATGAGATTTTATCCACATATTTAGCAGTTTTTGCGAGGGAGAGTAATAAACATACATAATCATATTTCTTGACAAACAGAAAAAAATATTGTAGGATTTATTTTATATGTCTGCCTCGTTGGTCCAATGGTCCCATAGCTTAACTGCTGTAAATGGGGTCCCGAGTTCAACTCCTGAGTCGGGCCAAAATCACTTTGTGAACTCTGCACGGAGTCAGGAAGTTGGTAGCGTTACACCCCCGTGTCTGAGGCCGTCAGGCGGATTTAAGAAAACTCTGACACTAGGGCTTGTAAGTATGGTAAAAGCTGCAGCTCACATGATAAAAAGATAATTTTATATATCAGTAAGATTAGTAGGATTACAATACAGTAGATTACAGCTTCTCGACAGTTAATTCCTAAATACAATGTTGCAAACATTAGGTACCTAACTAAACAGAAAAAGACACCCCTCATAGTACATTCCGTACCAAGTATCATTTTAGATCAAACACGTGATAATGGCTATAAGAGCGCCCCTATTATTTGATACAATAAAAGTGAAGTGCAGAAATACTCGGCATTCTACTGCGAAACTGCACCTCACATAATTCTGACATAAGTAACACCACACGGTTAAACAAAACTGAATCTTAAAGCCTGTACCCTGAAGTTAAATTTTAAATAACATTTGATGATCCAGATGAGGTATTTTAGGGTGCAGACCTATATATGTATCGGTCGTTCAATAGGCCGTACAGTCGCAGATACGGTACTAATGTTGATTGAGAAAAATATGGCAGGAGTGTACAGTACAATAACTTGTGGTTATGTCTTCATGAATATTGAAGATCACTCTGATAGTCACGTGTTTTTATTTGATTATGCCGTAATAGCAAGTTTGTAGATTAAAGATCTCTGCTTTATGTCAAAGGTTATGATGTTTTTTATTGCTTTCAATCAATCGAATGTTATGATCGAATCTTGACTCGGTTTTGATTATCAGACATAATTTTAGTCATCGTTATCATCATTCAGATATCGATTAAGTCTGAAAATGACTGAAAAATCTTCAGTCCTTCCGAGTCCCAACGTTGGGTTTAGAAAATATATCACTTTTGATGTATGAAAAGACAGTTTAACTTAAAAGTATTAAGCTCATAATTTTTGTAATATTTATATTCTAGTTATTTGTCAATTCCATCTGACACTTAGATCTACTTTTTCTGATCTTTTTCCTTTTACTTTGCTGAATTAGACGCGTTTTCAGCGTTCCGTCCATTTACATCATAGAAAAAATGGCGTTTAAAACTTGAAAATTTTTATGGTATGAATGCATAGCTGAGTATAATAGTACTAAAAAAAGTATTAAAAAAGTATAAAATAACTTAATAAAGATTTAACACAAACCTAATACCTTTAATATTAATAAAACACCATTATTTGTATTTGCTACCTATTGACAGGTTTAAAGTCGGTGCCAAGCCAAATGTAATAGTGTTACTCATTCAGGTATTAAAAAGTTTTCATCTGTTTCACATTAATTCACATTGTTCTTTAAGTTTATTTACGTAGGTTAATCTTTAGGAATTTCATTTTGTTTAGGACTTGGCACCGACTTCAAACCTGTCAATAGGTAACACATACAAATAATGGTGTTTTATTAATATTAAAGGTATTAGGTTTGTGTTAAATCTTTATTAAGTTATTTTATACTTTTTTAATACTTTTTAGTTTTTTTTTTTGAAGTCGGTTTTTTTAAACGTAGTTTTTTTAAATTTATTTTTTACTTTTTAGTGTCTGTAATAAGTTGCTCTGTAAACTACAGTATTTTTTACAGGATTTTTATAGATTACATAAGGAAGGCTATAACATTTCGTTGTTTTTATTGTCATAATTATATGTTAAATAGTTTTTTTTTAAGTAGCTATGGGTAGGCCTACGAAAGGTGCAGCTTTAAACAATATAGATCAAGAAACGGGAACGGAAAATATAAATCGACTCCGAAACAATTACGTCATCGATGTAAACAAAAATGTAAAAAATGTTCACAAAATGAAAACTACTGGGCCAAACCATGTGAAATTTTTATGGGACCAAATGGCATCTATTCCGCATCAAACTAAAAAAGAATCACGTAAATCGGATCATAAATCTCAGCGTAATCGGTGTACATACATAGAAAAAAAAAAAATACCGATCGAATTGAGAACCTCCTCCTTTTTTTGAAGTCGGTTAAAAATCATTGGTGTGATGGGGAGAATATGTGTCTACTAGTGTCTTTGAGGGTCTTTTTCCACCCGATATTAATTACCATATCGTTTACGCGTTCTTGGTTTCGACGCGCCAATTTGTCGACTACGAGATTATTCACCCCTTTCTTCTGCTAGGTGACTATTTATTAATATTCTAAGGGTAATCTGTGACGATTAATGTTTTGGGTTATATTTTGCATCTATGAACGATTTTTTTGTCATTTGGTTTTTGTTTTTAGGTATAATTTTTATATTTAATTTCATTTCACTACCTACTTTGAGAAGCTATGGGATCTTGGAATGCAATCTCAACTTTCTGAAGAAATTGAAATTTTGCCAAATAAAGTGCGTTGGGCGTTGATAGTGAAGAGTATTTTTTCATCGACAAATGCCAACGTCCATACCATGTTGAAAGCACCGGTTCTCGTCCGATCACCGAAGTTAAGCAACATCGGGCGCGGTTAGTACTTGGATGGGTGACCGCCTGGGAATACCGCGTGACGTTAGCTTTTTTGCATTTAATTGTTTTCATGTTTTTTTTTACTGTTTTATAATTAAGTTTTTTTTCGTGTGTCTATAGATGTAAGAAGTAAAAGTAGTAAAGTTTTGTTCGTTTTAAACTGATTAAAATACGTCCCAAACATTGATAGAATGTGGAAAACAACACATTCGATTAATGATTTTTGATTGAACGTACTGTTCAAGTAAGAGTAGTTATGTTGTAAATCCATTGATATAATTATCTATATAGGGACATAAATTCTTGCATATAAACCGGAGAGAGCATGCCACGCTATTGATTGCCAATCGAAAAATGCATTCAAAATAGTCTTGAGCTTACAAAACCAAACCTTGAGTTCATTTAATTAGTAGTTATTGAGTTTTGTTCTAAAACCATAATGTGGATCTATCTCCATAAACTACCTATCTTTGTATTTCAAATCCGCCACCCTGTACAACAGGGGTGAATATATTATGGATTCCAATTCGAAAATTGTCAGCCCCAATATCGGATGACGGTTCCACAATAGAATTTGTCAGTGCAGTGTTACTAGTGATTATTTCCTATTAGTTATATGATAAACACTTTAATTCTGTTAGAATTTTGTTTGGGGAGGCAATTTGTTAGGGGACCAATATTTATGTTTGTGACGTTGATTTCTTATAGAAGAAATCTCGAGGAGGGGCTCGTGGCTAAGTAACAGCCACACGGGTCGATTAATCAAAGGTTAAGCTATGCTTGGCGTGGTCGGTCCGGGGATGGGTGAACGTCTATATTATAGCGAAACTCCTCCGTGCCTCGAAAAGTATGTTAAGCTATTAGTAACGGCTGTCATTTGTAGATCTTTGACAGTGGTTACGGGTAGTCAGAAGCCAGAAAGTCTGACTATGGGGTATCGTGTTACCCGGTAACTGGGTTGTGGAAGTCAGATAGGCAGTCGCTCCATGTAAAACACTGGTACTTAGCTGCATCCGACTTAGACTGGAAGCCGAACCCAACATAGTTGGGAAAAGCCTGGCAGATGACGTTGATATCTTATAATTCTTGTGATTTGTTGTGTTTGTTAGATCGAATCAAAAATAAGGAAATTTTGTGTCTTTTTTTGGGGACGGGAAAACGTATTGATATACATTCGGGGATTGGGTATTGCAGGTGTAATTAGCATTTTGAATTAAATTAATTAAATAGTCAACAAAGTGGACAGCTCCCTGCTTTATGTGGTAAGATGGTAAGTGGTCCTGGTCGTCCTTGATTGTAGACATCTGCAATAATATCGTATCAGAGACAACAATGAAATAGCACTATGGCTTTGAATGATGTTAATCGGAATAAAGCAACGATTGAGAGCAAAAATAGGTCTCGTATTGCTTTCCTGGATGAGATTTTTAGCACAAAGTAAAGGTAGCTGATCGGAATAAGAAAGATGGAAGATAAGATCGAAAAAAAAAACTGAAGAAAAAACTAAGAATTTTTTTTTTGTACTTCATGAAAATTATCAATACAAGCAACATATATTTACATTATCAACTACACTAAAAAACACAAAAAAAAGTATTTTTTTATCTAACTTGTGTTTATGTTACCAAAACACCAAAAAAGTTTTAATTAATTAAAAGACACGTCCCATCCATTATTAGGATAATGTCCACAAATTAGTGTAAAATAACTCATCAATCTTCATGCCAATTAAAATGATTGGATGCTTTGAATATTTCTATTAAAACGTTTTGATAAGGGACACGCAAACGATACGAGGAGGAGCGAAATTTATCTTCTATCTATACTTATAATAAATCTGTAGAGAGGTCAATTCTGTACATGAAATTTATTTCCAAAATAACTATCAGGGGGTGATTAGGGATCGATACTGATGCCAAAAATGCAATCAGTAAAAATTTTGTCTGTCTGTCTGTCTGTCCGTCTGTCTGTCTGTCTGTCTGTCTGTCTGTCTGTCTGTCTGTCTGTCTGTCTGTCTGTCTGTCTGTCTGTCTGTCTGTCTGTCTGTATAAACTCTATAGAAACAAAAACTACTCGACGGATTTTAACGAAACTTGGTACAATTATTTGTCATGCTCCTGAGATGGTTATAGTATACTTTTCATCACGCTACAATCAATAGGAGCAGAGCAGTGAAGGGAAATGTTCTCATTTTGTTTAAACGCGCTAATCTCAGGAACCGCTGGTCCGATTTAAAAAAATCTTTCAGTGTTAAATAGTTCATTTATCGAGAAAGGCTACAGGCTATATATCATCACGCTAAGACCAATAGGAGCGGAGCACCACTATTCCACGCGGACGAAGTCGCTGGCAGAATCTAGTTAATAATACGATACTTTTGCTGTCTTGTGAAAACAAAATTTACGAAAGAAAACTTTTGTTGTGTAAGTAATTTATTCATGGCTAAAGGCCCTCAATCATAGGAAGTACATTCACTTGAAAAAGTATAATTCATCACCAAAATGCTTACCAAAAAAATACTTACTACTACACCGAATATGAACTTAGGTAAGCAAATAAATGCATAGCGTAAAAAATAACTTTTCAACAAATAGTAGGTATCTACGTTTATAAATAATTGAATAAATTGTTATTCTAAGCTCTCAAAAGTCAGTATCAAAAGGCAGGTAGTTAGTCTACCTGCCTTTTGATACTGACTTTTGAGAGGTAAAAGATTCTTATAAAACGTCAAGAAAAGAAGATAGGTGCACGGTTCCAAAAAGTGGGTCCTATGGAGAAGAACCGGCAAGAAGCTCCGTGGATATCTACTCTTTTTAAAATAAATTGTTGTCAATCTTCAGTAGGTCATCATCATCTGCTTAGCCTTTTACAAACTATGTTGGGGTCGGTTTCCAGTCTAAACCGGATGCAGCTGAGTTTTACATGGAGACACTGCCTATCTGGCCTCCACAACCCAGTTACCGGGTAACACGGTACCCCTTGGTAAGACTGGTTGACAGACTTTCTAGCTACTTAGCCCATAACGACTGTCAAAAATCTGCAAATGACAACCGGGACCAACAGCATAACTTGCTTTCGGAGGCACGGAGGAGTCTCGTTATGACAAAGATGGTCACCCATCTACAGACCGACCGCGCCAAGCGCTTTGATCGGTCGAACCGTGCGGCTGTTACTTAGCCACGAGCTCCTAATATCTTCCTCGAGGTATCTTGCTCCCTTTGAAATACTTAAATATGTCTTGTAACAATCGGCCAATCGTTACCATGTTAGGTATCACCACCACATTCTCATTATCTACACTAATTATCTGTTAATTGAACAGATTGGACTTAATAAACGCATAATCGTATTATCTATTACATTACTTGCTATATACATTGCGAATATAGCATTGTTAGTAATTACAGTTCAATGAATAATGAATTAGGTTACAGAAATAAATCTTAATGGGAAAACTGCCAATTAATGCAGATGGCGATGAGTAATTTTAGTGCCACTATCGTCAACGGCCTAGTGGTTAAGGCATCTGCCTCTCGTGTACGAGTGTGTGGGTTCGAAACCTGGCAAGTACCAATGTGACTTTTCTGAAGTCATATGTACTTTCTAAGTATATCTTAGACACCACTGACTAACGGTGAAGGAAAACATCGTGAGGAAACCTGGACTTAGAAGTCTGAAATCGCCAATCCGCCTTGAGCAAGCGTGGTGATTAATGCTCATGCCTTCTCTATATGAGAAGAGGCCTGTGCCCAGCAGTGGGACAATGAGCTGATGATGATCGTCAACGTCCATACCATGTTGAAAGCACCGGTTCTCGTCCGATCACCGAAGTTAAGCAACATCGGGCGCGTTTAGTACTTGGATGGGTGACCGCCTGGGAATACCGCGTGACGTTAGCTTTTTGTGAAAAACATCTCATGATTATTGTATTATATTTCGTTAGTTTTTTTTAGGCCACTATAGTACTGTAATGGTAAACGTTGTCTAAACCAATTAAAGTTTGTGACAAAAATAACAATCACTAAACTTTCATCAAACACTTCAATCAATTTTTTTAATTTTTATTTATTAAAACTTTATTAAGATGATCATGTAATTATTGTTGTTTGTATTATTTCAATTAAATAAAATGTACTTTATGGGTTATAATATGAAACCTTATTGTTTAAACTGGCCATACAATCATTTCAAAATTGAAATTACCTATGTAAGAAAGATAGAAAGCAGATTTTTATTTTTAAATGTCATTCTATTACCAAATCGATCCCAAAATAAAACTAAAGTCTATAAAGCTCCTTTTTATTTCTTACTATCGATTTTCCACCTCTAGTTACGCACTCTTAACCTATGTATCTATGACGTCAGATACCCAGGAGTGTCTATTTCTAGACCAAATTGGATAGCTGCCAGTAAGCGCTGGTACAGTAGAGTAATTTTAGCGTTATTATCGCCAACGTCCATACCATGTTGAAAGCACCGGTTCTCGTCCGATCACCGAAGTTAAGCAACATCGGGCGCGGTTAGTACTTGGATGGGTGACCGCCTGGGAATACCGCGTGACGTTAGCTTTTTGTAAAAACATCTTCATGACTATTATTCTATAAATTAATAATCGTTATTTTGTTCTGATAAATTCTCTTTTGACTTAATGTAAGCTGTAATATTATTATATTAACAGAATAAACCTGAACCTAATTCAATATTGAGATAAAAGCTTTTTTTTCTATTACTAGTGCCTTTTCCTTTTCTTTATAGTTGGTACAACGTTCCCGGACAAGGTTTTTCACAATGATCACTGTTATTATAAGCATAATATTCCGGTTATGGATCATGAATGTAGATTCTATGGTTAGGATAGAATTTTAGTAAGGAAGTATGACGTCAGATATACAGGGGCATCTATTTCTAAACTATATTGGAAAGCTGCCAATATGCGCTGGTACAGTAGAGTAATTTTAGAGTGACTATCGCCAACGTCCATACCATGTTGAAAGCACCGGTTCTCGTCCGATCACCGAAGTTGAGCAACATCGGGCGCGGTTAGTACTTGGATGGGTGACCGCCTGGGAATACCGCGTGACGTTAGTTTTTTTTGCGATTACTTTATTGCTATTTATTAAAATATGGTGATTAATTTCGCCCGCGTGGGCTATACGAACTTAAATAAAAAATGACAGAATTTCATGCACACTTTGCCCCCCTTTTTCTTTTAGAATTTTAAAAATTCATGTATTTTGTTTATAAAAAATATCTTCTATAACCCGTCACCTACCGTCCCTACTTAGATAACTTAACATACTGAAATCAGTAAAACTTACCTGACTGTTCTTTTTACGACTTAAATATCTCTCAATATACTTCACAGAATTCGAGATTCGACTTTAACTCAGATTCCCCGCAACTAAAGTCCGAATCGATAAACTAAACTGGCTATAACTTCCAGCCATATCCCATTCAAACTTGCCAAAGCCTTCGGATGCTAAACATAACCATTTCCTTCTCCCATACAAGTCCCATACATCTCAAACTATGAAACGACATGTGCCATCAAAACACAATACCTTATATATTGTTGTCATTATATAAAAACCAATATACATTTTACGTATCAAAAACTCAGTTTTCTATCAATTTGATCGGTATGGTCTTGAAAATAAGGGTTGTGTAGTTGAAATGTGGGGGTAAAATTAAGTTGGTACATCGTTTTGGCTATTTGACTTGTCTAAGATACCCCGCTGTGCAGGTATAGAGAAGTGATGAGTGCAATTTTCATTGTGTAGTTTATCTTTTAGTGTGTTTTGGTTGTGTGTGTGTAAAAGGCTATGACGTGTGATGTTCTAAAATTACTTACAATAGAAAAAAATAATTAAAAATCTCCTAGTTCTTTTTATAATTTTCCGAAAGTAAAAATATTTTTTATAGATAGGTGTAGATCTATACATATTTAGAAAACAATAATACATGTCTATTATGTGTTTTTCTTCTGCAATAGCGCAGTAGATAATTATATTATAAGTAAATAAATATTTACAAATATCGTGGATAGAATCACATATATCCGACACAAAACATTTGTAAATCTAAACATTTACAAAGCAAGTTGGCATGGTTATGTTTATTTTAAATATTTATACAATAACACAATAAAACCTTATTTATTCTAAAACAAAAGATTATAAGACACTTGCTTCTCAAATCTACTAAAAATAACAACTCGACAATCGGTCCTTCATTATTTTTTAACACCACAACTACCAATCAAATGACCAATTACCGATGACTATAAAAATGACGTGAACAACAAGGGAATGCTTTTTGTTAATGAATGGGCTTGTATAAATAATTCTAGTTGGGGTACAATTTACCCCCGGCCGCACGCACACGGTTAACGAGAGACTATTAAAATATTCAGTTGACAAACCTATCATAGAATATATTAATAATACGGAAGTCTTATGTATTTAAAACATTGGTATGTTGTTACAAAATATTTATTTCATATTTGTGTAGTTTACGCAAACTGTTATTTTAGATCTTTGACAGTCATTACGGTACTCCTAAAGTCTGACAACCAGTCTTACCATGGGGTATCGTGTTACCCTGGGTAACTGGGTTATGAAGGTCAGGTCGTCAGTCGCTCTATGTAAATCACTGGTACTCAGCTGCGTCCGGTTTAGACTGGAAGCTGACCTCAACATAGTTAGGAAAAGGCTAGGCAGATGATGATGAGGTAGGTTCGCAAGCATATTGAAAACGGGTCGTTCAAAAAATACGTAATGTTTGATTTGTCCATAGTTTTACAGGATAAGAACCCTATACCATTAGAGCGGGTATTATTGGATTTCTATATAGCTGTTTGTATACATAAATGTGTAGATAAAGCTTACACAAGCAAGCCAGACCCGGAACAATTTTATGCGCCCCGTGCGGGAATTAATACGACAACAATCACACCATCAAATAACATTAAAATTTAATACTGTAAACATTTAATTACTTTCATAAAATATTTTAAAGTGATAAAATAAAAATACATCCATTTACATTTTCCTTTAAATACTTACAATCAATTACTATCTATTATTCTAAAGGGGAAAATATTTTCTTTTCTTCATCCACAAACCACGTTTTTGTGTATAAACATAGGAACGACACGTGTCACCGAAATTGCTTACCAATTTACTTCAATCGGGAATCGAATGCGTTCATTCGACTGAGTAATTGCTTAGTCTTACTTATTATGTTTGTATTTTTCCCTTTTATTAATTAATTTATTAATTAATTAATTTGTGGCATTGTTTGGCTTTTGTTTCTAAAATATTGTTTTGTTTTATATTATTTGTCTAACGTGTACCCGAATAGTCTGTTTATAGCAGTGTGTAAGGAATTAACGGGTAGCCTCAATGGTGCCGAACTGTTTCACCTTGCCCAAGATAGTGAAAAATATGCAGAACTGACTGCCAGACTTCCGTGGCACCTAGAGAAAAAGAAGAAATCCACAGATAGCCTCATGTAACGCTAGTACACCAAAAAATTTGACCACCGCCATTAATGAGGTCCTGAGTTCGTTTTTCGGGTCGAAAAAAATGTCCTCTGCAATATAATTACTGACAGTGACCAAGATGACCTGCACTTTGTATTCGAATGTGTGGATCCGAAACCTAATAAGTCCCAATTTAACTTTTCCAAAGTCATTAAGTACTTTCTAAATATATCTTAGACACCACTCACTAAACGGAAAAAGTAAAACATCGCGAGGAAACGTCTGAAATCGCCAATCCGCCTTGAGCAAGCGTGCTGATCATTGCTCATGCCTTCTCTGTATGAGAAGACGCCTGTGTCTAGCAATGGGATAATATATAGGCTGATGATGAAGATGATGATAATGATATCTTTGATATTTGCATATAATTAATTGATGGAGGTGACCTACCATCAGATTTCCGTCACCTAGGTACTTTGCTATCAAGTATTTACCTAACACAAGTATTATTAATTCACCTCCCCTTCAAAATAAGCTCATAAAAGACTGAAAAGTGTATCTAATTAATCATTTAAAACTAGTTACGAAGTGAATTAACTTCTGGACAGTATCTCGAAACGCATTATATCATTTTAGTAACGCAATAAGTCGGGTAACAAACAAAGCTATTATAAATTGCCGTCATTTGTATTGCATTGTTGGGCTTTCATTGCGCGGTTGGTGTTCTTCTTGTAGTAAAGAGGGAGACTTTAAATACAAAATAACATGTTTACCCGGTAATATAATCAGTTTTTATGCAGAAAACTGTTTTATATCTAAAGTTTTATATCTTATATCAAAATAAAATTGATAGAACAAATATAGAGAGAATATCTAGGTTGTTATTTGTACTGTGATTTTCAAATGAATAAACAGACATTTTTTCAAAATAAAATAAAAGTTAAAATCTATAATTTGTCTAATTATAATAATAAAAAGCTATCGCTATATTTTTAAATTTTTAAGACAAAAATTATATTTTCATTGTAGCGCCTGATAATCATCAATAACAGTATATATCACCAATTAAAAATAAGAAAAAATAAAAAAAAGCAAAAAAATATTTTTATTGTTCTAGCGCCTGACAAAAATATTATACTCACAATTCATATCATCGCGACTTTACTTCAATTTTATAAACGTCAGGCGTTAAACACACATTTATTTTGTAAAATGTTTTCTGAATATCCTTAGTAATTTCTACTAAAAGACATTACCCTCAAACGATATATCTAGACTAGCTTTCCGTCAGCGGCTTCGCCCGCGTGTTCTAGACGAATTCAAATTAAAAAAGTTTCATACTAATTTCGCCTCCCTTTTTCACCCCCTTCGGGGCAGAATTTCGGAAAATCCCTTATAAATGCTTACGTCATACAAAGAACACACCCTCCAAGTACCAGGTCTCTACAATCAGCGGCTTAGGCCGTGCGTTGATCCGTCAGTCATTCAGGTCAAAGCATTTTATATGTATAGATACGTATAGTATGATAGTCATAAATTCATGCAATCGGACATCAAACGTCAATCGCTGCCCGGACTATGGGGTCCCTAGGGACTCAATAGTCGACGTTTGCGTAATCCTTCTAGCAATCGCTGCTGTCTCGTTACCGCGATATGGAAGCGCTTGTAGCATGGAAAATCGGGATATTCAGAAAATGTCTAGTATGATTTAATATTTTATATTTATAAAATATAGAAACTTACGAGTTGATAAAGTGTTGTATTAGAGTATGCTGATAAATAAAAGTAAACTCATATTAGAAATGCGAAAGTGAGTTTGTTTGTTTGTTTATACGCTTTTATAGTTAAACCGCTGAAGCGATTTGGATGAAATTTGTTATGGAAATAGTTGCTAGTGACAACTAGTAGTGATACTTCTGATATCTGTCCAGGAATTTGTGCTACTGTTTTTTCAATTTAATTTTCACTGAAAATGGAATTTTTATACTGATTTCTACTTCGTTAATTTTTATTTTCTATCTCCAGAAATGTATTTAATATTTTTTTTCAACTTGTCCTTTGGTATCATTTTAGTTAATTTATTTTAATGACGAAATGCACTCAACATTATTTCATATTTTACAACTAGATGGCGTTGGTGTCGAATTAGATGGCGATATGGTTTCGTTCACACGGCATGTATAAGAGTGGTAAAGTTCATTTTAATTAAAGACTGCGGTCACCAATCCGATATTTTTGAATAGGGTTTTCGGTACGCGAGTACTTGAAACTTATGAAAAGTCAAGGAGAAAACCAAAATTCGGAGTAATTCAGAAATTACCTCCGCAACATTGTCTTCAAGGATATAAGTAGACTACCGGTACGTAGTACGGCCAATGAATCTTGGCGAGATACCCGATGACGCTATAACCCTCTTCCAAGAGAGCAGTAGGTCCACTAGCACTCTACACAAACACAGACCGCGTTCGTATCGACCTCGCCGCCGAGGTCCATCGCGACGACCTTGTCCATGCCCTCCCGACCCTAGCTCGACGAGCCGGCCCGCGAGCTGAGCTAATAGCTTTAAAATTCCCGATTATAATAATCATATATATTCTGATCCAGCCTGTCCCTTGCTGTCCTCCCCCAGCGACGCCCTAAGCCGAGGCCCGTACCCCACTAGGGGATGCCCTTAGCGTGTAGTCGCTTTGTTTTGTAAGTTAAGCTCTGGCTGGAGGCCCTAAATTCATTTAAGGCACTTCACAGGCAAGCCCAGTTAAGCAGTCGACAACCTTCTAGGTTGACCTGCAAGATGCCATTCAAGAAAAAAAAGTATCTTGGCGAGCGTAAACTGGCTGTTTGTCTGCGCAATTAATATTTTAGGAATGAAATCGTCTACTGCGCAGCTAACCGGCTAACTTCAGGATCGCCAATCTGCCGTCATAGAAAAAAGGCCGAGTTAAATACATTATTCGTAATCAGATTTTTTACCTGATTCCAAATATGTACTTAACAATATATAAAAAAAGGTTGGTTAAGGCCTTTCTTTTTATGACGTCAGCTGTTCGCCTTTTTTTTCGAATGGGAAGTCATCAAATTACTCCTCCCGCCGTGGGTGGGGCGGAAGAGAGTGTCAGACGCTTACTGACTAAAACCCATCCATGTTCCTTCTTCAGCCCTTTGTATTCTGGGGGCGTGGTATCTCTTTCGAACGTCCCGCAGCTCCGGCCGGCCAGCTGTTCCCCTAGATTATATTAGTGAAGTTAATCTCCGTAAACTATTTCTCATTCCCGGATAAAAATTACCCTAAGTCTTTCCCCTGGGTTCAATAAATATCAATACCAAATTTCATCTCAATCGTGTCACCCAATTTCCCGTGAAAGCGTAAAATACTGTCACTTTCGCATTAAAAATATTAGTATAGGTAATTTCATCGTTTGCCATATATACGTTACCTGGTAAGGTTTAAAACGAACAGGTCCAGAACAAAATAATGCCATAATAGCTTTCTTCTTCACCTTAACCCCATCATTGAAGGTCGTGACTCCCAATAGAGTAGCGATGCGGGCCAAGGTGTTCCAATTATTTCTATCTTTGGCGAGGTAGATTGCCACGTGAGTATTACATTAGTATTACTCTGATAACATATTATCGCCAGTCATCGCGAGACAAGCCAAGGGCATCGGAAGCTATGAGACGAGTCCCGACCACCGTAAGGCAGGGACATGGATGGGTTTTACTCAGTAAGAGTCTAACACTTCCTCCCAACCCTCGGCGGGAGGAGTCATTTGACGATTTCCCATCTGAAAACAAAAGATGACATAATAACCAGTTAATAATATTATATTTAGACCTTGGTAAGAATTTATAAAGGAGGCATTTGATCAGTGGTCTTGTCACAACCAAAAATGCAAACCAAAAATAAAAATATATACATTGTCATGCCGACTAATCCATTGAAGCTGTACTTTTTCTATCGCGTTCCTCTACAAGGAACTCTCTACATATCCAAAATACGTAGACAATTAGAAACATGTCGTTCCAAATCTAACTACAACATACCATACGGCATACGGCATCCAATCCTACAACGTTAATACTCCAAGATATTAAGATAGGGCTAATCCTCACATAACTTAGGATCACGCCAGTTATATGCCATTCAGTGCCCACTGACCATTGTCCTGCATTTAATTTAAACGGGAAACAGCTCCAAGCGAAGTGGTAATGATTTTACTAGCCCCTACAAACTTAACACCACACCATCCTGTACAAGCATAACTCTTAATTCGATGAGACGAGGTTCATTTTCCTCTGTCTTCTATTTTTTGGGTAGTACATTAAAGTTTGCCAGAATATGTCGTAAGATTTTATGCGTGATGCTCTTTATGCAAACATGTCCTAAGGGTGACGTTTCTGGTTTTTGGCGCCATTGAATTTTGACCCGCCATTAATGTTAATGTTGATATTGCCGCGGTATTGCATGTAATTTTGATGGTGGAAGATATGAATGTTATGATAGCTAAACATAATTTGAATTTTGAAATTCAAGACGGCCACTTTATGAAACAATGAAACAAATCCAGCGAATAGTCCGGTTAAATAGGTCAAATGCTGTTAGAAGCACCCTGCAAGAGGTCATGTAGAAAAAAACAAATGCGAGTTCATTTTCAGACGGTTATAGACCATTTTTCTTAAGACACGATCTCCTTACTAATCATATCGTTAGCCAGGTGCATTCACGATAAACTTAAAGAAACGCATTTTTTTTTTGGTATTAAGTTACGATAGTATAAGTCTTATGTAGAAGTAGTTGGTATTTAAACAAAAAAATATCATAATGATTAAAATATAATTAGGCAACATTAAAGGTTTATTATCATGTGAGAGATACTCTTCCATATACTCGTACATAGAATATAAAATAAATAGAATATAATATAAAAAATACATACATTTTTATCATTAACCTACACAATGTTTTTAGTCTATATTATACCATCATAAATGGACAACTTGATAAATTGTGTTCTAAATAATAATAATAATAAAGCCTTTTATTCAGACGCAAAATAAAGAATAATTATATCTAACAATCTTAATTTAACGACATATCGACAACTTCGTCTGTTTGCCCAACATTGGCAAAGGCCTCCTCCATTTCTTTCCAATCTACTCGGTTTGAAGCTTTCCTTGTCCATAGTTTTCCTGCTATCGTCTTTAACTCGTCTTCCCACCTCCGAATCTGTCTACCTCGCTTCCTTTTCCTGTTTCTGGGGTACCAAAACACTATGCTTTTGTTCCACTTTTCGATGCCTCTTATTATATGTCCGGTCCATTGCCATTTTAGTTTCCGTATTCTAGTTGTAACATTTTGTGTGTTAGTGCGGCTTTTGATAACTTTGTTTCGTACTCTGTCAGATTTTCTTAGATTCAGCATGCTTCTTTCCATAGCTGTTTGGCAAGTTTCTAATTTTTTGCTTTGTGCTTTGGTAAGAGCCCAGGTTTGGCAGCCATAGGTTAGAACTGGTAGCACGCAGGTGTTGTACAGTTTTGATTTGACATGCATCTTGATTTCCTTGTTCTTCATAATTTCTTTTAGCCGCCAGTAGGACTTCCATGCATTCCCAATTCGAGTGTCGATTTCCTTTGACATCATATCACTCATTGAAATTTGTTGGCCTAAGTATGTGTACTCTTTAACATATTCAATTGGTACGCCGTTTATGATGATGGGATCTTCGGGTGCATTTGTTAGTGCTTTGGTTTTGGAGGCGTTCATCGTTAGGCCTACCTTGCGGCTTTCTCTTTCCAAGTCTATGAGCATGTTTTGTAGGTGTTCCTTTGTTTCAGCGAATAGTATGATGTCGTCAGCGAACCGTAAGTGGGATAGTCGTTCTCCGTTTATATTTAGCCCGTAAAGATCCCAATTTAATTTCTGAAATATTGCTTCTAAGACAGCTGTGAATAGTTTAGGCGATAGCGGGTCCCCTTGTCTTACACCTCTGTTTATTTTTATTTCCTTCCCTTCTTTTTCAAGCTTAACTTTAGCTGTGCTATTGATGTATACGTTTTTTATTATCCTGATGTACTTTTGTTCGTTGTGTTCTACAACACAACAAATAACGGCGAAGTTCAGAATCAGAAAGTACCTACTTACATTTTTCATTACGAAACTCAGCCTCACCCTTAGTTTATAATCTGCTGATCTAACCTCGCTGACAAATGTCGCTAATAAGAAACCTGTCGCGTTGGGATTAACCAGTGTTAATTGATGTTATTATTGTCAAACTGTAGTGATGCGCTTAACTTATCGACATCGATATCATGGTGGGAAGTATTCGTCTTGTTACTTTTTCTATGTATGTCGGCGCTCATACCATAAACGGACGCCTTGGGAATATAATTATCAGCAAATCGATGCTACAGTATTATGTGTACCTACTCAAGCATCCTAAATCTTTCTTCATGAAATTTAAATAAGAATGAATATTTTAAAAGCAGTAACCAATGAAGCTGCACCCGGTTTAGACTAGAAGCCGACCCCAACGTAGGTGGAAAGGCTAGGCAGATGATGAAGTAACGAAGTACTTTGCTACATTTATAAGAACTGTTAATTGAATTTAATTGCGGATTGAGATGAGATACTCCTATAAACATTGGTCCTTATGTAAGCCAGTCAGTAAGATGGTGACTAGGATTGACTACCAATAATCATTTAAGTATCATGATATGGAGAGTAATGTTAATGTGAACTCAGCGAATTATTACTTAAACTTGTCGATAAAATAATATCGATAAAAATCTTTCTTTCTTTACCATCACTACTTCATAATTTAACCTTACCATCACCACAATATTTCGTAAGCGGATTAGTGTTTAAAATCAAAATGGCGGCGGCTCGTCGTAATTAAAATGTGTCATAATATTAGGGGTGGCTTCAGTGAAAATGAGAATTATAAATATTACTTATAAGGGCTGGAGATTAGTTTAGGATTAGGTAATTTATTTTTATGAATAGGTGTTAAAGAATTTGAGGTTTTATTAAAAAAATAATTATCACCCAACCGTAGTACTAAAATTACACGCTACAATATAAAAAAAAATGCAGGAATAAATAATGAGTACCTAGGTTCTTCTCAACTATATATTTAAAACTACTCAAAATCTATTTCCTGATTTATCACGATTTCTTTAATCTAGGTAAGCAATTTTTGTGTTTACCGTATGGGCTGCAGGTCTTACCAACCTAACAAGCACTAGTATCATAGTTTTCTCAAATCCATCTGAGGACCTCTGACATGTCTGACAATGACTGCTATTAAAATAGCTGCCGGGGACGCCCTCCCAGGCACATGGGGGTAACACAGGCAACTTCTTGACTAGGAGATGCTATGCTAAATTAAAAAAAAAAAACACAACAATTTCAGCCCGACCCGGGATTCGGACCCAAGGCCCCGTTCGGCGACCAACGAACAAGGCCATCAACAGCCCTGTACTGGTTTTTCATCATGCTTTTCAACAAATTACAACCATCTTCTGTTCAGACATCTCTCATAGATAACACTGAATAATCGTGACGTCATACCAACCGTAAGAGTAATTAAAGGGACTGCTTTAATTTGCAAAGAGCGAACATAATCCTAATTCGTTATGCTACTTCCAAACAAGGCAACTCTTCCTAACCCTTCAATATAACTTCTGGTCATTCATAGCTTCACTAACCCCTTTCAAATTAAAACCATACTTAATACAACTTGCTATACAATTAACGACCTTATGTTAATGTAGTAAAGTCCACAACAAAAGCAAATATTAAATTGTAGTGTTACCAACAAATAGACATGAGTAATAGCGCTTATGATTGAGACGCGTCATCGGATAATAACTTTTTAATCAAAAATAAACCTTAATGATAACCCAATAAAGTGCTTTCTTGAATAAACTGGAGTGTGCAGATGATTAGTGGTGAAATATACCATAGAGGAATATTATCTAGGTTTAAGTAAAAGCGTTACATGGTGTAAATTAACTTAAAAAATGGGTTGGACTTTTCCTGAAGCATTTCCTTACGAGTAGCAGCCCAGAGCCTGACTACATGACTATAACCATGGTACCTATGTATGTATTAGGTCAATGGAAGTTAAGATGATTTTGAATATGGATATCATGTCTTCATCATCAGCCTATATATTGTCCCACTACGGGGCACAGGCCTCTTCTCATGCAGAGAAGGAATGAGCATTAATCACCACGCTTGCTCAAGGCGGATTGGCGATTTCAGACATTTAAGTCCAGGTTTCCTCACGATGTTTTCCTTCACCGTTAGTCAGTGGTGTCTAAGATATACTTAGAAATTACATATGACTTTAGAAAAGTCACATTGGGACTTACCATGTTTCGAACCCGCACACTCGTACATGAGAGGCAGGTGCCTTAACCACAAGGCCACCACGACACTATCATGCTTTACGCCATATCATCTGAACATCTTTACTAATGGGCAATATCTTATCTAAATAAGATAAGAGTTCTATATTATTTAGGTAAGATTTGGCGCTCTAGTGAAACATATCTCAGATCCTTTTTATCCAATCACACGTCCTCAAATATGAGCGCACCGCCGCCGCCGTAGGAAAGCTACTTTCTCATAAATATTAGTAACCCCTATGTATATAGGTACACCCTTTGATTGAGTCGAGACCATAACAAATCCGAGTCATTTCAAGTAACGATCACATTCATATTGGTCAGTTTGACAAACCGCCTAGTTTCATAGAGTTATGAGTCGTGGCCGGACCAAGTTTGGGTAGGAATTAATAGCTGGTATTATTTACCTTAAGTTAATATTATTTACCCTTAGTTTATAATAATAATAATAAATCATTTATTTCGAGTAAGAAGACTCATAGTGTTAGTAACAATATGGTTACAAACTATGTTTGTAAAATATTATAAAAGCAAAAATAAAATAAAGCGATAACCGTTTGCGACATCACCGCTGCAGGGTGACAGGCCCCACTGATACCCTGCAGCAATGGTTCACAAACGCGTTTATGAAGCGCGTTTTGCGATTGCGTTTTTTTTATTTGATAAGGGTTTGCTCTTGAGTCTGGCTTAGGTCAGAGGTGACAAAGTCAACGATGGAGCGAGCTTACCCAAAAGAAGCCTGTTCAGGACTCGAAAAACTCGTAGTAAAAATAAAAAAAGTCATGGTGGCCTAGCAATTAAGGCACCCCGCTTCTCGTGTACGAGTGTGCGGTTTCGGAACCTAGCAAGTACCAATGTGACTTTTCTAAAGTCATAAATACTTTCTAAGTATATTTTAGACATCATTAACTAATGGTGAAGGAAATCATCGTGAGGAAACCTGGACTTAAAAGTCTGAAATCGCCAATCCGCCTTGAGCAAGCGTGGTGATCAATGCTCATGCCTTCTCTGTATGAGAAGAGGCCTATGCCCAGCAGTGGGACAATATCTAGGCTGATGATGATGATGATTTAGAAATAATTTTTCATTTTTTTTAATTCAGGATTTTATTGATCAAAAACATCTTTCATGTATTGTAATCTTTTAATCCTTGTTAATGATGTAAGGCAACATAACCCTTTTTAACTGATTGAGCACGGACAAAAACGGGTTCGTTTTCAATACACTAGACCCCTGTCGGCTAAACAAAACGGGTTAAGGAATGAAAAATGAAATCAAGTGGACATTGCTTACGGTTAGACTGGGAAAATTAGGAAGTTGGGAGATTTTTTGATACTATGTAATTTGTAGGTATATAATTATTGATTTGATGATGGATCGAAGTAGATTAAGAAAGATGATTTAAATGTGGATCTCGACTTGTTTTTCGCTTTGGTATTTTTGAATTTTCATAAATAAAATTCTCGCTAAATTCCACTCAAAGCTAGGAGGTTTATGTGTTTTTTTTATATTTAAATGTGTTTGTGACGGATTACTAAATAATTTTAAAAAAATAAGTAGAGCATATAGTACGAAGAAGTGGGTAGAACTGACTTAGGATAGTAATTAATAAAATAAACATAAGAAAATATTGTAATTAATTTCTCATAAATAAACCTGATTGTACTGATGTCATTAACTGCCTTAAAATTGATTACATCTTTTAAAAGGCACTGTTGTGTCTTAGGGAGCTAGTTACTCTAGAATATTCTACACACATAGCTCCACATGCTATCATTTGCGTAATACCCTAAGCTCGAACTATCAGCGCACCCACCGGCCAAGCTTGACCATCATTAATCAGCAGCACTTAGCCCACTTTGCATAAAATGATTAATGCTCACATGATGTTGCTGAATGAACATCATTCTGTTTATTTTGTGCTGATAAATTGACGGATAAGGGTACCTACGTACCGTAAAACTGTCGGATTTGATTTTTATTGTATTTTACATGAAAAAGGGTTTGTTGTCATCAAATGAGCCCTTAAGCTTCACCCAAGAATGTCACACTCTGGCTGACTTAAACCTATCTGTGTTTCTTCAATAGCTCTTTGCGTTTCAAGGCCGCGAGAAAAAATCCCGCAGTGGAGGGCATCCTACGCTACGTTTGCCTAAACGTGATCTCCACTCAAGAACCCGTTTAACCCAACGGTTGTCGGTGCTTCTACAGATATGGCCAGCTCACTGCCACTTCAGCTTACCAATTCTTTGAGCTATTTCGGTAATTTTCGTTCTCTATCGGATAGTCTCGTTGCGAATTCTATCCTTAACTGCCTCGAGCATAGCTCGTTCTATGGCACGCTGAGCGACTTTAAATTCGTGGACTAGACGTAGTGTCAAAAAGGTACCTATTTTTTATTAATGGATTTTTCTAATTCACAAATAATAATCCTTATCTACTTATATGAACAATCCGAAAATCTGTCTGTCTGTATTGAGATGAAATTTTATTAGGGTCGATAGACTCAAACTTGGAAAAGGACATAGAGTAGTTTTTATTCGAATACCTAAAATAATTACCAAAGAAAACAGCTGATGTAAATAATCTCCAATTCGTATAAGAGATAACACAGTGAGACAATGTGATGATGCGAAAACTCATAACACAACATGTCCAACAAAAACCAAAGAAGAATGATGAGTCAATAAGTACAACGGTAAACAGAACAGATAAACACACAAACGACAAAAATACAAACAAAATCTCACACGACAAACGCGCAAACTCGCACGGAACTTGCACGGAAACAGTAAATCTAACTAAATCCTTATCTCCTAAATAATAGATGAGTCGCGTAAAAAATCCTACAGGAATTACCAAGACACGTCATTACTCATTTTCTGCACGAATAATACTCGAAACACAAATGTATTGGTTCCAAAATGAAGATTGGAGGGTTATGCGTCGTTTGTTTTTACATTTCGACGTATAGGTAGGTCTATATTATGTTTCTGTCTATTCCGTTTTATGACAAATTCCTTTAAAGATTTACGCGTGCTGTAAATAATAGGTTTTTAAAAAGCATTTCGCCATGTTTAGTTGCGATTTATTTATGGGTAGGTGAGTTGCTATACATTTTATTTTATGAGTAAATAGGGTTATTTGGTAATGAAGATTTTTTATGTTTGTTTTCAAATTGAGTGTTACGATTCCTAGTTTTAAATAAATAAAAATTTGAAAATCTTTTGATAGTTATAATCGATGGTGAGAATCAGATATTTTAATTTAAGATAGCAAAAATATGTCCAAAATCAAATGGGTAATTGTAATTGATAATTTGGTATTTTTCTATAGAATAAAAAATGTATGGTCATGTGGTGTCATTCAATGTCATGGATTCCCATACAGTTTGTATTCTATTCTACTAGCGTTTTGCCACTTGTCTAGCTCTATAGGTCCTTTAAAAAAGTTACAAGATTAACTTTTAAAATATCTCCAAGTTACCAACTTACTTCACCATCCTTCTCATTTTCCTACTCCCAGACTGAGACAAAAAATTAACAACAAACAGACCTACAAATCTGCAATCCGCAAATGAACTCAAATAACAGATGACGTTCGTTTTTCTCGCATCCGTTGCCGCGTATTCAAATTTGACATTGACAAATCCTCGGCCATTTCCGGCTGCGGTTCGGAGCGGTTCGGATGTTCATATCATTTATATTCATTCGAGATTAGGTCGGCTTTTGTTCGAAGTATAAGTGACAAGTCAGCAATGATAGTAGGGGTGAGGTTTAAAAATGGCAAGTGTTGATTGGGTTGGAAAATTAAATTAAATAATTTTGCAGATGCTTTTTTTGGTTGATAGATGACAAGCATAATATAACTGTTTATTTTTATTTATTTTATTTACAGTGCTCTTTTAACTTCTCTGTATGAGACGAGAACTATGCCCAGCAGTGAGACAGTAACTAAAGTAATAGTGGACCTTAGTTTTCATAAAGAGCTTTTACAGTTTTACATAGCAGAACAGAGAAGCTAATAGTCACCTAATTAAATGAGGAACATAATAGCAAATAGTAGCTATGATTTAGCCAACCATTAAATAAAATCAGTCAGTGAGACTGCAAACCCAGATTCTAA
The DNA here is from genome assembly GCA_963891755.1 of Pyrrhia umbra. Taxonomy (NCBI): domain Eukaryota; kingdom Metazoa; phylum Arthropoda; class Insecta; order Lepidoptera; family Noctuidae; genus Pyrrhia; species Pyrrhia umbra. The sequence goes on along the minus strand of OY982937.1, from coordinate 10,053,245 downwards.
TTTACAACGATTATAAGAAATAGTACAGATATTTCTGCTACCATACCTAATTCTTCAGCTAACCAGCAACTACATACATACATCGTTCTTCACAAACTTTCTTCTACTTTGACATAAAACAATGTCAATTGATTGCTGTTTTGTGTGTGCAATCTATATGCTTAAGATCGACGAAGATCTCTTACAAAAACTACATAATTTACCTATCTAAAATGCATTCTAACTTCTAGAAGGAAAACTCATTCCTATATTTAAGGGGAAAACAGGAAAATCTTACAAACACTTGCCTTAAACATGTTAAGTGACCCGTTATAAGCTCGCCCTCGCCGTATGTAAATGTTATCGTCAATTTATTGCTATATTCGCATTCACCTAAGTGATTTTCGAGATTTCCTTTTGAAATATGCTTCAGAAATTCTCCTTTTATTGTACTGTGATGACCAGTTTAGAATGACCTTTATGCTTGGATTGTTAAGTGGATATTTTCAGAGAAATGATGTGTCAAGTAATGGTGGTCGGTCTTATGAGTCGTGTTTATGTTTTCGTAAATTTCTAGCAATTTAAGGATATGGAAATTTGAAGGTAGACGCATCTATAAAATGTTTGTAGTATTATTTAGAACTAAAGGCTTTCATAACTTGATTATTATCTTAATATTTTTTTGACTTCTGTAAGCTTTGGACCGCCTTTCAGAGTCAACGGATGATGATGCGATCCTGTGGTCCCTCATCAAGGAAATAGGGCTCTAAGAAGAGATTTCCATTTTTTGCGTTCTTGTGCGGCAACTTCGAGGTCTTTCCAGCCGACACCTGTTAATGCAGCCTCTTTTTCAACTGATCGCCTCCAGGGTGGAGGAGGAGTGACAGGAGACAACGAATAATTAAATTCTATTATTTTAAGATTATCAGAATAAAAAATACTATAGACGTAGAAGAAATAAGAACTAACTGATATCAACTTTAGAACATAAATGACTCCAAGTTTAATAGCATATTTTTCTAACTATAAACATTTGCTTACAACAAAGCAATACGTTTTAAAACACCTTCAATAAATTAAATTGTTAATGTGTTAAGGAAAATCTATGTTTTTCCTTTGCACTGGATACTTTAAATAAATTTCGCTCAAACGTGTGTCTTGTAAGAGGTTCACTGGTGCATATCTAAAAGCATTGTAAATTTTCACACAAACTTCGCCGTTGGTACATTGTGAACTGAGCGAAGATATAGTGGCTAAGGTTCCCGGATTCTAAGTGTTATTATATTGAAGAGTGGATTTTTTTGTAACCGTAAACCATGGCACCCGTAAAAATAGGAATATATTCATGGAATTCAGATCTTCTTCAAAGAATCTAAAACTTAGAATCGTGAAATTAATTCGTCCTTTCATAAGTGCCATATTTGGAGGTTGTAAAACAAAAACGTTGAATAGAATTGATAGTTTTCCTACAAAAAAAGTTCATAAAACCAAAAAGCTAACGTCACGCGGTATTCCCAGGCGGTCACCCATCCAAGTACTAACCGCGCCCGATGTTGCTTAACTTCGGTGATCGGACGAGAACCGGTGCTTTCAACATGGTATGGACGTTGGCGATGGTCACGCTAAAATGACCCTACTGTACCACCGCATATTGGCAGCTTTCCAATATAGTCTAGAAATAGATGTTCCTGACATCATGTATTTACTTACTAAAATTCTATCCTAACCATAGAATCTAGATTCGTGATCCATAACTGGAACATTATGCTTATAGTAGCAGTGGTCATTGTGAACAAGCTTGTCCGGGAAGGTTGTACCAAATATAAAGAAAGGGAAAAGGCACTAATAATAGAAAAAAAAATGTTAGTAAAATGTTACAGCTAAAGAGAATTTATCAGAATAAAATAAGGAAATTTATAGAATTACAGTCATGAAGATGTTTTCACAAAAAGCTCACGTCACGCGGTATTCCCAGGCGGTCACCCATCCAAGTACTAACCGCGCCCGATGTTGCTTAACTTCGGTGATCGGACGAGAACCGGTGCTTTCAACCTGGTATGGACGTTGGCGATAGTCATGCTAAAATTACTCTATTGTACCAGCGAGCGCTTACTGGCAGCTATCCAATTGGGTCTAGAAATAAATGCTCCGAGATATCTGACGTCGTATTTACTTACTAAAATTCTATCCTAACTACAGAATCTAGATTCGTGATCCATGACCGGGATATTATGCTTATAATAGCAGTGGTCATTGTGAAAAACCTTGTCCGGATAGGTTGTATCAACTTTAAAGAAAGAGAAAAGGCACTAACAATATAAAAAAAACTGTTAGTAACATCTTATAGATAACAGCCTAAAGAGAATTGATCACAACAAAATAACGAATATTTGTAGAATAACTGTCATTATCCACAAAAAGCTAACGTCACGCGGTATTCCCAGGCGGTCACCCATCCAAGTACTAACCGCGCCCGATGTTGCTTAACTTCGGTGATCGGACGAGAACCGGTGCTTTCAACATGGTATGGACGTTGGCGATAGTCACGCTAAAATTACTCTACTGTACCAGCGCATATTGGCAGCTTTCCAATAATAATCTAGAAATAGATTTTCTCTTTGGATTCTCCTTCAGTTTATTTATAATAATTACTACTGTTTCCTATTAATATTATAAATGCGAAGCTTAGTAAGGATGTATGTATATTTGTGACTCTTTAACGCCAAAACTTATGATTGAATTTGGATGAAATTTAATACAGTTCACAACCTAGTTTCATACATACGTATTAATACTTTTTATTAATGTACCATTTGCATCAAATCCTATGTCCATGCAGACGAAGTAGTAAGCAGAAGTTCATAATAAATACTATTTGCATACCATTTGTGTGTGAAAACAATATCAAACGATTCCACGTTACAATGACACTATGCACAACGGAACAGTGAAATAAATTCGCATACATTCGCACGCTCGCGGTTTCATCGATTTTAATCACGCTAAGTGACTACGTATTTATCACCTAAGCCGACACCAATATTGGACCCGATAGTAGGGGTGTTGGAAATCATATTGGCTTTAAAAAATATTTTTGGTCTAAATATAGAGCAGTAGGTATTAATTGACACAACGGTCACTAATCTAGAATAGAATAGAATAGAATAGAATACGTTAATTTGGTACTTCCAAAATAGTTAGGTAAAAGTTGTAGAACTTTTGCTGGCTTCGGAGTCTATAATGCAGATATGCAGAAACAAAAACTGGAGGGTGAGAATTCTTAATAGGTACTGTAGTTATTAAAATATGCTACGTCATACTACCATCGGCAAATAAATCCTTCAATAGAAAGTTTTCTAGCCACTAATATAATTGTGTGCTTATTTCAGTTTTTCGACGAATTTAATTTTGCGCAGGTTACATGGCATGGTCACCATAATTCTTTAACCTTTTTTCTATGGGTTCAGAGATGTGTATATCGTGTTGTTTTCACACTGTCAATCAAGATAAATTAAAAAAAACCCCTTGGTAAAAATGCCTTACATCATTTTGGAAAAGAGCTGATACTCTTACACTGCTGAACCGATGTTAAACAAACATAGCTAAGAACCACCGCAAGGAAACTGGCTTTCAATAGAAAAAACTGCATCGAAATGTATCCATCCGTTTGAAAGCTACGTTGCCACAGACAGATACACAGACATCGATGTCAAACTTATAACACCCCTCTTTTTGCGTCGGGTTAAAAAAACTAATCCTAAGCATTCCTAGTTTAGATTTAGAGGCAACCCTGCCTGCCCGCGAAAATGCAAATTCGATTGGTTATTTGGACCAAAATTTTGATTCCCCGTGGCTGCAATTTGAGTGATATTAGATTAAGTTTAACACGATATGATCGTGTTAGCTTAATGTATTGGGATCCCACGCTAAAACCAATTATCATGTTGCACTTTCAGAATTTAAAATTAGGTTTGTTTAGAAAATGTAGTATTCAGTTTTATTTTGAAGTATCATTAAATTATATGTCCACGGTGCCTGCGTTGTGATCAGAAAATATACTAGTTTTTGACTTCAATTATACACTAAAAGTTTCATTAAAATTGGTCTGGTAGTTTTTGCGTAATATTCAAAGAAACACCTACACAAGCAGATAGGCTGTTTTTATAATTATAACATTTAATTTTAATATTCATATTTATCCATCATCCATTTATCAGCTTATCGCCGTCGACTTTTGAATCTAGGCCTCCCCTAAAGAACGCTGCCTATCCTATTAAAATATATTTAGATAAAAAAAAACATTAGGTATTTAGTGGAGAACTTACTTAACTTTCCATTTGGATTGACCTATTTTATAAACTGGCTCTCTACTTTTAATCACGCAGTTACAAATAATTTACTAATTCGACATCAATATTCTTAAGGCATCGCTTGATCCTGAGCGTATCAGTTCACTGCTTGAAATTATTTGCTTATAATTTTGGCAAATAAAGGAAGAGAAAGAAAAGACCCCAAGGCACTACTTGAGATACTTACTACATACACAAAAAGACACTAAAAATCAATCCAAAATAAATCTGTTGGCAACTAATTACACCTTTTGTCGCAACCGAAGCGTCCCGTCCACAGCTGTCACATCTAATTACTAGTGTTGTGTGCGCTTGACATTAGCACGTGGCATCGCATTCCGATTAAATTGAACGCCGATGCGCGCCCGTGCTTAATGTATTTAATTAGTCCAATATATATGCATGTAATTAGGGTGGGGATGCTGTCTGATAGTTGGGATTAGGTAAATCCGGAGTATTTTTGGTAAAAAATAAGGGAAGGGAAAATAGCAATTTTTAGGGTTCTGTTTAAAATGGTAAGAAAAGAACGTATGTCTGTGTATGTGTGTCATTGTAAGAAAGAAAGAAAGAAAGATTCATTGGACAGACCGAAGCAAGCCCATCGCACTAAAGCAACTTATTTCTTCACAAAGCAGAACAGGTACATTTATAACTACTTAGCCACATGTCTACGTGACTGCCTAGTACCTACCATTTTAGGGTGACTACAAATGTGCTAGATAATGAGATAGCCGGCTACCGACATCGTGTGACGTATTAGCTAATGAGATCAAAACTAATTGCAGATCGATATAGTAATATAAAATGACAGCTGCGCGATCGGACGTGATGAGCAGAATTTAATTAAACTAGTACTAACTAGGAGTTAGATGGCTAATGCTTTTTGACTAAAATTATTTAAGTACCTAATTGTAAATAACTTGTTAGTGTTGTTACTTATTTAAAAATGTAGTAGATTTTTTGGGCATATAGGCAATCTACAGAGTGACCCATATATCAATCGGGAGAGATAAAATCGTCTTTTATTTACATATTTTTTTCTGAAACGTGAATGAATACTGACTATTTACAATAACACACAATGAACGATTATTGGCCATTTTAAAACGAAAAAAAAACTTATTATTTTTGTTGTTGGAATTGAAGATTCAATTAATAACTTTTTTTAAAAGCTTTTTTAGAAGCTTTTTTTTAAATAAGGACAAAAACTGGATCAACGCATGGGTCAAACAGATAGTTGTCTATGAATAAGGAACTTTAATAGCTATAGGTAGTATCGAAACTGTAACACATGGCATCTTCTGAATTTATAGCCAAAAATAGCCACAAAAATCTTCCCTAATTCTTATTTATAGACAAGAATACTGATTCCACAATTCACCCAAATAAAATAGACAAAAATACCCCCCACAAAACCGATTATGTTTGACGCAATTAATCCCCAAAATCCTATAAAAGCAGATTAACGTAGGTCCACTCGGACAAATTGTGTATTAATATTTTATGTAGTTCGCACCGGCCTGCCCGACTCGGCTATAAAGCTGTCATCGCAAGACAAACTGCTTGCACTTCTTATGGGTGATTTAGGGTGGGATTATGGGATCCCATACATATGTAGCAGTGAATTTTGGTGGTGAAGGTTTTTAGTGTTGGAGTAGAGTTTTGTGAGTCAGTGGTAAGATTTTGATAGCCATCATAGAAATCCTGATTAGTGTTATACTAACCATACTCAATGAAGTAAATTAATTGTTCAGGCTAAGCTTTTATTACTCTAATTAAAATATGAAGATGCAGGTTAGGGTCCTGGGAATAAGTAAGGCAATCAAATATTAAGTAAGGCATCGAAATCGATTTGATTTCCGATTTCCGACAATTCAAGCTCATAAGAACTGACGCAATATTGTCAAACAAAAACAAGTTAATTATTTTAAAATATTTTTTTTATTCGATTTCATATTTTTTGGCAATTCCTTACTATATTAATTTAAAATATCAATGATTATTTTTCCTGACACCAATAAAATAATACTTCATCCCAAAGACTTTGTACCTTAAGCGAATCAAAATTCCAGACCCGTCTACTCCATCGTCTATTACAAATTCTCCACAGTTACACTGACTACAATACATTTAGCGACACGGAGCTGGACATAGGGCTGTACTGAGGCATTTAATTAGACCAATCGCCTCAGGCAACGCGGACGCGTCCTGTGTACCATTGTGATTGATATATGAGGATACCGTTAGAAATTCTCCCATGTAAGTCCATCTATTGGATTTGAAGTGTAATTGCTCCGGAGCGGTGGACTGTGGCAATATGGACAATGGTGAAATGGAACAATTAGCGATAAGGTACTTTACATTATGAATGAAGAGAGGGAAGCAAATGTGTATTAAAGAATCAGATGAACGTTTGACTTCTACCTAAACTATAGATTTAAAAGCTTGATGAGTTTTTCAAAAAACGTGATATTGAACAATGATTTTATTGAATTTATTACAGGGACTAAAACGAAAAAAATATAAATTAAAGGTGTTATGTAATAATGATAAGATGATTCTATGGCCAGCAATTAACTTTTTTGGTGGTTGACGATGATGATAAAATATATTAAATTAGTTTGCTTTATGTAACACTGTAACTGAAGGCTGGTCTCATTACCAATGAGATAGAAGAAAATTAATTAAAAATAATAGAAGAAAAAAGACGTACAACAAATATAGATTCATCCGAAGTTAATAATTTCATAGCAGATACAAACCTTACAACTGATGCAACACCCAAACATAGGACTGACAAACCTCATCAAGTCATTAATAATTATACAAACATTATAATTAATCTTGATCTACTTGTGATAAACAGTACAGATATCGTAATACACATCGCTGATAACACGACCTTAATACACAACACTAATAGAAATGCCCGCAGGGCACTCAAAACAGTAAATCCGGACCTCATTACAAGCAATCGTAGGAACATAATTACGTACTTGCAGATAATAATATAATCGCACGATTCCCTTGCAACCTCACAGGATGAGCATCATTAATATATGGAACTAAATTATCGACGGTGGATAAGCACTGTTCAATGTGCCCAGCACTAAATATCTTTGCATCGTAATAGTTGCCTGCGTTTATAGAGATGTGGTTGTGTTGTTGTCGATGTTATTATTTGTATACATTTTGCAATACGTAAAACTATAAATGAACTGTGCTATTATGTATGTTCTACTTAAATAATCAGCATAGGTTAAAGTATGCAAAATTACCTACAGAATCTATTGCAAAGGCCTTTCTGATTATATTTTGACCTTTAGATTAATCAAATAAATTGTTTAATATCTTAGATCCCTAATTGAGTCATTTACATATATTAATTTACCCATAAACTATCTAGTTTATAATTTGTTTATAATTCTGTTTGTTTTTTCATATTTTAATCTTACACCAATTTAAATTTGCCAGGTAAACACAGAACATCGACATCTTCAAAGGTCAACCCTTACGTACGATAACACGCATATCCACCTATCAGATGTCACCATCTCATATACGGAAACCACATTCTGTTCCTACTCTGACTATAATATTCCAGTTCATTCCCCTTACATCTGGTTTGAACCGGTACACAACCAGTATACACTGGCCCTTCTCACTTTAACTTTGCAGTGCAAAATGTTAGAACATTGAAGGTCTAGATATATTGGCATATGGGACCCCTAAAGCTAAATGGACAATAGTGACCGCTGAATTTCAGAAAGGCCAAAGGCCTCTAAAGGCCGTCTTTGTTTTGCACGTATAGACAGCTAAAGCGGCTTTATTATACACATGGAATGAATTACTAGGAAACGGAACGGCTAAGGAATTTAGCCTTTGTTTCTAGGATCAGATTTGATTAAAGCGGTTGAGTCATTTGGCGTGTGTTGTGTTCGAAAATTGGTTCCAAGTACTCGAGATTAAATTTTATTCTAATGTTTGTATATTGTGTGGGATTACTGGAATTTGTGTAAAGGTTCATCGTTTATTCTTTACTCGACGAAATAAAAACTAAGGTTGAGTTCTGAGAAAACAAATCATCTAGCGACCTAATTCATAAAATGAAACATAACACAACAAAAATATTAGAATATATTTAAAATTAAAATTACAATTAGTAAGCAAAAAAGATATAAAAGAAACGTAAAATGATATTAAAATGAAATCTTAAAAAACTTCTCAAATCAAAATTTATTGCTGGCCAAGCAAAATAATTAGGAGTAAAGTTACCCAACTCTCGGAGACTACAACTAGTACATTTGCATCGGATCGCAGTTAACGAAGCCATTATTGAAATTTTATGTGAGTTTGATTATTATTCAGAAGACCGCTATTAGGACTGGACACGGGATTAGGGTAATGCTATAATAGTGTGGAAACAGATTCTTAATACCGTATGTAACTGAGATAAAGATGTATTTTCCCAATTAGCATACGAATTGAAAATTATTATGATCTGTTTAATATCAGCTATTGGGTGTATAGTGTATACTGATGAGATGACAGAAAGAAAAAGAAAAGATAAAAGAAGAATAAAAAGATAGATTAAAACAAATCTACCAAATAAGGAGAGAAAGAGATATTATTTTGATAATGTCTTTGTTAAACTTTATGATTAATTTAAACTATACCAATTTGATCCACATGACTTTAAAGCAAAACCTTTTGAACAATAATAACATTTTAAGTAGGTACAGTGGATAAAAAAAATAGATGAAATGATTTGACATGTCTGGGACACCATTCATTATCACACTTGTATCCTGTCAATTAGTTATATTACTAGGTATCACAAAATACAAGTAGCTCATTCCACACAACCATACCCCAACCTTGAGTGAACAGACATTGGTGAGTTATGTAATGGAAACCTGTTAATTGCTTTCAAAGTGCCAACGTACATAATTCATACAATCACTAACTTATGTGGCGTGCACTACGTGTATAGGCGCTTCCGTTGCGATGCATATTATATGCATGGATGGCTTCATTTGCATGTTATCCGCAAAGGGTAACACACGGTGTTTGGATTTTTGGGCGATAATTTTATGCACTGGAGAGTAATCTGTACAAATCTAAAAATGTATGTATCTATCAAATTTCGTACAAAGCTGGTTGTTTCTTCATATGTTCAACTATATTCAGCAACTAGCTTTCCGCCAGCGGCTTCGCTCGCATGGGCTATACGAATTCAAAAAAAAATGTCAAAGTTTCTTACAAACTTTGCCCCTAATTTCGGAAAATCCTTATCGGATGCCTACCTCATACAATCAACCCATCCTCGAAGTTTCAGGTCTCTGATGACGATCAGCGGTTTAGACTGTGCGATGATCCATCAGTAAGTCAGTCATTCAGGACAAAGCATTTTATATGTTAGACTAGCTTCTGCCCGCGACTTCGTCCGCGTAGAATAGTGGTGCTCCGCTCCTATTGGTTTTAGCGTGATGATATATAGCCTATAGCCTTCCTCAATAAATGGGCTATCTAACACTGAAAGATTTTTTCAAATCGTACCAGTAGTTCCTGAGATTAACGCGTTCAAACAAACAAACTCTTCAGCTTTATTATATTAGTATAGATATAGATATTCTGATGAAATCCAATATTACCCATTATATTACTAGAAGCTTTTATTGCATTTCTCTGTAAACCTTTTGTTTACTTGACAATAGCATTAAAATCTTTACCAATATTATAAATACGACAGTGAGTTTGTTTGTTTGATACGCTTTAAAGGTAAAACCGATATGTATAAAATTTGGTATGAAGATAAAAGACTTACTTCGTGGAAACTATGAAGTTCCATGAAGACTATGGGAACGGTTATAGGCTGCTTTTTATCTGGGTGCGTTAAGTAGTTCCCTCGGAACGCGGGTGAAACCTCGGGAAAAAACCAGTAAAATAAAATAGCTTTTTAAGTGGAGTTTCACTTATACAGTTTTCAATGGACACCGCATTATCATTTCCATAACAAAATTGAATATCATCCCGCAGAGCCGAAGCCGTTTAACAGAAATTAAAATTGCATTTACATTCATAATGAGCCTTATTTGTGAAACCCAAATAATTTTGTTCAATTAATGAGATCAAATGGAGTTCAGATTTCATTTTAATTGGCGGATTACTCTGACATCTGACGCCTTGTTTTTTAGCAATTCAAAACAGGGGATTTTTGCATCATCCTTGACGGAAACCTAGAGATAAGGCGAACGTAATTGCACTCGTTTTTTAACTGCTTTATCTGATTCTTCCTTACCGTCGCAATTCAGCTCCAATCTGACCAAGCATGTTGGTCTTGCCGACCAATTCTCTACTCTAAACTCCTAGAGCTTAAGTATCAAGTTGTTTGAAAAATTAGGATCCTCGAGCATTTTTCCACAGCGTCTGCGGGCATCTATCAGGATGGACAAGCGTTTTGTTGAATCGTGAATTGGACGTTGGTCCGAGAGTTTTAAATCTGAACGATTTACGCGAAAATAATAGCTGGAAAGCAATCCCGTTGGACGAATTGAGCTTTTTTGTTGGCTTCGATGTGGAATTATTTTTGATCCGTATGTTTGAGTGAGTTTTTATTGCTCTGTATTGGTTTGATCGTCAATTCTACTGTCTATTTAAACTTTTTTACTTAGTATAAATATTTTTTTGATGTAATTATTCCATCATTTCACATTATGTTTAACAACACTAATAATATCATTTGTATGTGTAGATAGCAACATCAATTCAAACATCGGGAAAATACTTATTTATTGTAAATTGATGAAAATAAAACATTTAAAAACAATAATTATACCTACATAAAACAATATATTTTTTTAAGATAAATAAAGCAATTCTAAAGAAACCAGAAGCTTCACTGCCCATTGAAAAAAATATAATAATGTCGCAATAAATATCAACCATAATGATTGATGTCACACCATCTTCCCTCAACTCTTGCCCGTTAGCCATTGAACATACAAGGCCACTGACAGACGATCATTAATCTTGCCATGTATGTAAATTTTGCTCTGATAAATCGTTGGTCAAGCAAAACAGGACCTCGTCCATTATTTTGGGTCTAGGGTCGTTTGTTACTGAGTTTGTTTGTATTGCTACTTTACTGGTTGTTTTTTATTTATTAGCTTAAGTGTGTTTTACAGGATCATTTGGTAATGTTGCTTTTGTTGTATCTACTGTTTTGAATTTATCAACTTCAGTGTGAGTGAGATTTTTCTTTTTAATGAATTTCATGTTAGTTGCATGGTGGTAAGAAAAACCTAGCTGGCTGTTTGATGCTTCCCGTGATCTATGAGACTGGTTTTTATTTTGACCAAAATATAAACATTGTCAACCATCGTGGTAGTAGTTATCATGTGGGCTTTAGGTTTTAATAACCTAAGTATGGCAATACTGGTTATGTTTCTGATTGAGAGTGATGAGAAGATATTTTAAACAACATAGAATCCACAGAACCAACCAAAAAGGTTGTTCCTAGTACTAATCTACATTTCCAACACAGATGTTACAACCCAAAACTATAACACCAGAAATTCGTCCCTCAATTCCTGTAGATACAACTACACATGCTATCATCGATGCAGTAACATACCCACATTGCCCGAAGCATTTCACTCCCCTCGCATTGTCGCGAAGGCGCAAGGGTCACTGTACTTTGACACGGCCTCTGTCGCCTCTATATCTCTAATATTGCACTTGGATAATCCAATTAGTGTCCGATAGTGCAGATATGTTTCCTTTGATGTATGGGTTTTAGCTCTGATGTTCTATTGCTTCTGTTGGTCATTGTCATGGTCTATATCTTTAAGGATATTATTATGGTGGTCATATTTATATGAGATCTAGATTTAAACACGTTCTTTTTCTTTTGTATCTTCACTTTTAAGTGATGCAGCTAAAATTTGTATCTCGATTTAATAGAACTAAATAATTGTCTTGTCGTTTCTTAGTTTCCCTTGAACTGATTATTTAAATTTTATTATTTGAAAACATTTTCATACTAAATATAATATGATTATATTAATTTTTATTTTGAAAACTGTAAAATCTTTCAAGCTCATAACTTATGGGAGAAAAGCAAAAATAATGAAGACATTAAAAATAATAAGCAGATTACAATCTCTGCACAAACATTCTCACGCCTCTAACATTAGCAAATAATTACAACATAACAAACATCTAAATATGACAAACGACTTTAATCCACTCATGTGTGAAGATGCGTGTACAAAACTTAAGTTTGAACAAAAAAAATATCGACTATCCTAAATTTTAAACTCTAATCAGAAAAGCTTAGAGTTCAAAATCATTTGCTGCGTATGAATATCTAAATCAAAATAGTTTAAACTGTAGGGCGTGTTGTAGACAAGTCAATGTATGTTAACTTATGTTTAATGGTTTCCATAACACTCAATTGATCACGCATCATGTCACAAATACATAAATTATTTTTAAAATCATGGGAAATGGCGGCACGTGGCTCTTTAAAATTATAGATCTTCAAAACTTTGGACGACCGTGAGATGTGTGTGAATTATTTAAATTATGTGTACTTAATATTATAATTCTATTTGTAAATCAATGAGATTGTTCATGTGAGTGACTTAAACATTATGTTTAGCCCTTGATTGATATTATAATTCTCTTGGGACCATATTGACATCTTAGTATTGTTTGGTTCAGTAATTTATTGAAATGGTGGTGTATAGATTATTAAATAACTTTCGTGTGAATACGGAGTCCCACAATCGTCCTATCGTATATTTATATTAATTATATATATTTTGTATCAAATTATTCTTGTCATAATGATTGGGATTGTGTGGCTAAAAATGTCTTTAAAGTTTAGGGGCTCAACCGTAAAATCTTTTTAGACTTTTTTTTACTAGACCGAAAAATACTTCGAGATAACAATACGATCAAAATAGAATCATGATTCTGATCCAAAATGTCACAAAAACTGCCCAAAAATTGCCACACACACCAAAACCGATTCTCTTATTTGTCCCTCACCCATTTCCCTCCCTAATCCCAGCCTTTCACCGACTATTTGTCCACTAAAACAATTGAGTGGGATAAGGAAAAACACTAACATCACGTACAGAGCGTTTAGCCCAGCTATCTCGGACACACAGGAATTAGTTGAGACAGTGACCGATGGGGTTGCGAGATAAAGTTCCTTTTGCAGTCGGTTAGCTGGTTCGCTCATGTGTTATTCGGTAATTAGGTAGTCTAGTAGCATCTAAAGATTTCTTGTTTACTTTTAAATTATGATAATTATTCTATTGTGAAGCAACATCTTTGTTTTCTTTTGTTTTTCCGTTGAATATTAACGCAACTGTTTCTGTATTCTTTACCGACTACACCTGACTGTATATTTCCCCCGTTTTACGTTTTGATTAAATATTCTTTGGTGTATACTTTATTTTTATAACTTTTGTCTCTATTATTGTTAACATAAATGTTTTTTTTCTAATGTGATGTGGTCCCTTCTTAAAAAAGTCTAATAAGCGCAGCTTATTTTTGTAACAATAACATTCTCATCATCAACATTGGCCTTTTTATTATCCCATTGTTGGTTAAAAGGCATGGCCATTGATTGCTAGGCTTATTCAGGGCGGATTGGCCATTTCAAACTTTTTAGTCCAGGTTTCTTCACGATGTTTTCTGATTTCCCATCCGAAAACGAACGAAGAAACATAAGATTTCTTCATAATCTACATCATTAACGTAACACTAACCTAATCAGTCTTCAAAACCTTATCTGCTGCCTAATCACCGTCTAACCCTTACGAAACATCACTGAGAACTTATCTAGAATGCAAATGATTCGTTACGTCCCGCTCCACATTGGATCGCATCGGATCGCAATTAGTGTAAACGGTACGCGCGACGGCGTTCGTGTAAGCTCACTTGATCCGTGTTCCAGCTTTGCGACAGCCAAATCCGACGTGGATTTTTGATGATGTAGAGATACTAGAAGAGGTTTGTTATTTATGAAGATTTAAGTGTATTATTTGTTTAGTCTTTTCGCAGCTATATTGGGGTCAGCTTCCACTTCAATCAAATGTAGCAGAGTACAGTGAGTTTTACATGGAGTGTACGCTATCTGACCTCTACAACCCAGTTACTGGGTAAACACCCCTTTTTAATTTGTGACTTGAATTAAGAAAATACAATTTATAATTTTATTATATTGTTATCGTGTAGCAGAATCAATTAATGCAAAATAAACACTTGTCTCTTACAAAATATATAGACTAATAATATTATGTCATAATATTCCAACAGTAGGTAACTTCACAGCCGAAATGTTGTGTTACAAAGAAGCTGAAACCTAGTTAATCTAATGTTAAGTGGTCATTTTTATCTATGGTCTATCTACAAATACCAGAAGCATCATACATTGCTATCCCAGTGACAAAGTATGTCTCGTTTACCTTTCATTAAATGTGTCACATCTAGTTTAAATCTAAATCAATAGCACGTATTTTGTAATTGTAGCGTATTCGCGCGCATCTATCAAAATTAAATTTTACAGGATTTTGGGCTTTAAATCTTTGCTATAAAGGATTGAAATGTTACACTTGTTTGTTTAATGCCCGTCCTGTATATTTCCAGTTTTCCACTTTATTGGACTGGACGTTTCCACTGTTTTTACTTTATTTGAATGTCGCTGTCAGTTTGTTTTGTTGAGGTTTATTTCATAAATTGTTTTTGCCTGTAACATTTTGTTTACTGGACTTATTTTTGTTAATTAATCATTTGTATATACACGTGTAGAAAAACATCATAACACCTTTTATCAAACGATACTTTTTATAAACCTTCATGGTTTATTAGGTAGAGTCTTATATAATTACAGTTATGTATAAAGCGAAGTTAACTAATTTCTAGAAAGCATGTGCCTTTCTTTCCTTTGCTATGTTCTTTCAAGCTTCAAACATATTTCCAATTGAACTACGAAAAGATATCAAGTTTATTCACAGCATAAATTGTCAAAATCCCACGCGAAAACAAAACAAAAACAACAAAAAAGACGACTCATCAAATTGAATAATCATTGACAAAGATAAAATTGCTGCAAAACTATCATTTTTGACGAATCGCGTACACGCGTCGTTTACGTGACGGATCGTATCCGTCCGCACGACCGAATGTGACTGATAACTTTATATTTTTGTGAATAAAAAAACGTACATGCAAACTTGGACTTTGTTGCGTCGGAATAACAGTGATGAAATTTTAATCGATCATTTAGTTACGCTTGAATGAATGATTAAGATGATGTGTGTGAAAAAAGATACTACATCTTTAAATAAAATCGAAACTGGATCCATATTTTGTGCCAGATAAACTTTGGTAGTCTTTATCTTTATTTAACACCTTACTATATTTTTTTGAATGTTCCCAGAATATAGTATCATATTTGTTTTCGTTACTCGTGTAGTTTTAACAAGTCCACCACTGATTGTAGTCTGTAAAGTGACTTTAACTAAAACAGCCATTTTACAAAATATCTTGACAATAGACTAAAAGCATACCTCTTCATCCCACTCAATAATTTACCAATAATAGCAGAACTACTAAACAGCTTAAACCTTTTGCTAACAACCTCAACAAATCATCACAACCGACTAAGATAAGCATCTTATATCATATTCATCAAAGGCTTTACCCAAATCTGAACAATGGTACATCTGTTTGGAACTGTCAAACATTTTAGGCAGCAATACGTATGCAAATGTGGCGTCCCTTCAAAGTTTATTGTTATGGCGAGATGCTCTTAAACGCCTCTCGATAGGCGTAAGACGTTCGGGACATACCGTGATGGAGAATGTGTAATATTTATTAGAAGTGTTATTATTAGTTTCAAGATTTATTATAGCTGTAGAATTAATATTAGTTTCTTCATGATATTCAAAATCTTTAGTAAGAGTTTCATCTTTAATAATTGTAAAATCATTGCCATTTATCTCTTTATTTAATTCCGTAATAACCTTGCCACCTTTGATTTTGTGTTTGTTTTCTATTAATATTTTGTTTTAATTAATTGAACAAAAGACCAACTCTTTTTCTTTTTTGTTTGTAGTACTTGAAGATTCATTGCTCTCATTGGTATTTTATCAATAACCAGTTCATTTTTATGTAAATAAAATTCAACAAGTGTAGATTTTGTTTCAATTGTTTTAAATTCATCCATCGTTAAGCGGCCTACAGTAATCGAATCCTGATTTTTATACCAAAATGTTGGATCATTCAAACTGAACTGTGTGTATCTCATGTAGCGATCCGTGTCTAAGTGCTTCGGCTCTCGTTTTCAAAAGCTAGTGAAATTCAAAACAGGCAGTTTGTACGTCAATGAGTGCTGGGAATTTATTGAAATGATTCCACAGTTATATATTTTGGATTTTATTGTATCGCTAAATGTTCCAACTGTATCATTATTGCGATGTTACTGACTGGAAATGGTAAATAAAATGCTTGTATACGAAATTGTATTGTGATGTTTTCTTCGTATTTTACACTACATTTGGCTGGGTATTGTAGACGTCTTGAAGTTTTGTCTATTCCTTTATTCTTCCATTTTTTCGGCCTATTTAGCGGTTGATTTGCCATGAATTTTATTGTAGTGATGTTTCTAGTACAAGAAATATCAGAAGAGCTGTAATATTTGTTAAAAATGTTACCTTTGGCTATAGTCACACGATTTTTATATGATCTTTTATACATCTTGTTATTTTAAAGCCAGGTTAATAGTACTGCGACACAATACACCGTACACTTGCTACAAACTTCGAGTGTCTGTGTGAAAAATGTCCCAACAGCGGCATCACAAAAGGAGGACCTGTTGAAATATGATCAGACTAGGCATTTGAATCGCAATTTTTCTAAGAGAGTAAAGTTGGCTATAAAAACTTAATTACAAAGAAGCCACAGTTGATTCAAACAACCTTCCACAAAAAGAACTAACCGAATTTAAAGAAAAAATAATCTTAGCATTACCTCAGACCAAAATATTCCAAAACGATCTTACCAAATGAAGTTGACTTACAGACCAACAAAAGGCAATTCATCGTTCAAGACAAAACTATTGTAGAGAACCATTGTAGCGAAGCTTAATTCAGTATAGCGATACCTCAAAGGGGACTGAAGAGTCGCGGTCGTTGTTGACTTCAAGCTAATGTATTCCGGGGCATTGTTTGTGGCAGACGGGATTATGTGGCTGATATCAAATTGCTAGGTAAAAGGGATTGGCTCTGTTTGTCGATGTTATGGTTGCGTCTTGAATTTTGGTTAAATATTTTTATTAATGTTTATTATTACGTTAATAGGTGATATGTGATGTAACTTTCTGTAGGGACTTATATGAATTCTTACTTGTTATTTCACATTTTTGTTTATTTTTATTGTTATTGAGATAATAGTTAACATCAAAACCACCTGCTAGATACGGTTCATTAATTACTTTTAAATAATTCAGTTTCAAATCAACATTTCTCCATACTAAATCTCAAAGTTCCAAACACCCATTTACAATATTTGTAATTCTAACCGTTACAACTTCAGAATACCCATTAACGCCCAAACTATTTGAAGGTAATGTCAAACTATAAATCCAGGGTCCCATCGACAAGACCTCTTACCAAGATTAACAATATCTCAAGCACTAGCCGGTCAAAGGACAAATTGCGATCCAAGATGGTAAATAATTAATTGTACTAATGGAACAGTTAGTTGGAAACGTTGAAATTTGTCAAAACAAGACGACGGTAAGCTATTGTTCGGTTCTGATGAGATTGTTTGCTAAAGTCAAGACTAAAGTTGTAGATGACATTACTATTAATAATAAAGTTAAATGTGTTGTTCCAAATATAGCAAAAATGAAATTTGAATAATTTAAAATGAGATTTGGTACAATATTTATGGCTCGCTGTTCGAAAGAGTTACCACACCCCCGGAATACAGAAGGCTAAGGAAAGAACATGGATGTGTTCTAGTCAGTAAGAGTCTGATACTCCCTTCCGACGACGGGAGGGGTCAGTTGATGATTTCCCATCCGAAATAAAGGAGTATGATGATGATGATACAAAGACTACAGAGTTATTTTGTGATGCGAATAAGAAAATACATTACAGTAAAACTTAATTTCTTAATATATGTACTATAAATATTTACTTTTACGACATTACCTCATAAATCATAGCAAAAACTTATCTGACAAAAGCAATACCACTAAAAATAAATAGCGTCAGCCATCATAATCCCAAATTGGTTTCCAAACATGAAACTTTAAAAAGGAATCTATGATTGAATCAACACACGATAAATCGGTGAATAGGGGGTCCCTTTATTGTTACTGGAACGAAGATGTAGATTTTATAGAAACGGTAACAGTTATAGACGATTCGTCTAGTAGACTACTTCGACTCTTTTGTTAATTTATAAGTTTTTTTATGTGTTTTATTACGTTTTTGTTTTTAAGTCAATTTATTAATGTGAGCACATTCTAGTTTGAATGTCTGAATTACAGTTGACAATTTTGGAGAATTTCAAATAAGTAAGCTTTTTTTTTTTTTTTTTTTTTTGTGTATGGCATCTCGCAGGTCAACCTAGAAGGTTGTCGACTGCTTAACCGGGCTTGCCTGTGAAGTGCCTTAAATAAATTTAGGGCCTCCAGCCAGGGCTTAACTTACAAAACTAAGCGACTACACGCTAAGGGCACCCCCTAGTGGGGTACGGGCCTCGGCTTAGGGCGTCGCTGGGGGAGGACAGCAAGGGACAGGCTGGATCAGAATAAATTTTGATTATTATAATCGGGAATTTTAAAGCTATTAGCTCAGCTCGCGGGCTGGCTCGTCGAGCTAGGGTCGGGAGGGCATGGACAAGGTCGTCGCGATGGACCTCGGCGGCGAGGTCGATACGAACGCGGTCTGTGTTTGTGTAGAGTGCTAGTGGACCTACTGCTCTCTTGGTAGAGGGTTATAGCGTCATCGGGTATGGTGAGAGTATGCCTCGGGCGGCGAATTTTACTGATCTGGGAGGGTGCGTATCCGGCGGCCGAGACGACCAGAGGGTTTGGATGCTTTTCGGCAGCATCAAAGTAATGCTTGGCGGCACGTTTCATGAACTGCTGGATGGTGGGCAGTTTGAGATCGAGATGGAGATTTTCGTTTCGTACGTAGAAAGGGGCCCCTGTGATTTTTCGTAAGAAACGGTTTTGGAGGGTCTGCATTCTATGGAGACGGTATGGCTTTGAGTGTGCGAACACAACGGAAGCATATGTCATAATGGGGCGGATGCACGTGGTGTAGATGCGCAATTTGCACTTGAGTGACAATTTGCTACGTGCATTTAACATACAGTGGAGGCGACTGAGAGCGAAGGCCGCTCGAGAGCGGGCAGACTTTATGTGCTCTCCGAAGTTGAGGTGACGATCAAGTATCACACCTAGGTATTTGGCTTGCTCTTTCCAAGGAATCGGCTTGTCAAACATGGTGATGGGACTGGGTAGGGGTGGATTTCGGCGCGGTCTCGAGAAGAGAACTGCCTGACTCTTGTCGGGATTTACCTCGATTCTCCATTTCTTAAACCACTTGCCTAGGGCGTTGGCGGCGATTTGGAGATTACGAGCTATGGCCACTGGGCTGGTGCCAGTGTAGTATATGGCCGTGTCGTCGGCAAATAGTGCTAATTGAGCCTTTTTGCTCTTTGGGAAAAATAAGTAAGCCTTGCGAAAGCTGAGTAAGACTGACTGATAGGGATTCTCTTTAGTATAAAATATTATATCATATTGAAAACGATTAAATAATATTATCTGGGTTATTCACTGGAAAACAGAAGTTCAACAAAAATGAGATTCACTTTGAATAAATATTTTGTAATTTCAACTTTTTTAAATAATCTTTAAGTAAAATTGCCACATCTAGTTTATGAAGATTCACATTTCTAGTTCTATTGTGTAAAGCAATATTGAGTGCGGGTGTAAAGGCAAGTAATTGTGAAGATGTCGTCGGATTACCGCGACCCTTGGGGTAAGCAGAACTTCAGGGATAAGTGATACATCAGTGTCGAATTGTGTCCGCTCGTATCGGAGATACGGCTTGAATTCTCGATGAATGATGTGCTTTTTAAATGTCCATTTTCGATTTGATATTTTTAATATAATATTATTTGTTAAAAGATATATTTAAATTTATAGTAAATTCATTTTCATTTTCTCCTTCGATATGTAAAAAAAGTTGATTCATTATTTATTTTTAATTTTCATATCCTACTTATATGATAAATATGGAAGTAATATGGAGATGGGTGGATCAAAACGGCATATTATACATATTTTTAAACCAGTCATATTTTTATCCCGAAAACTGGACCCAAGATTTCCTTATACTTTAAGAACTAAGACACTTCTTGTATATTTTTTTCTCTTGTGTAGCTCATACTATTTATTTACTTACTAACTCATGCCGGAATAAAACTGTTAGCCAGCTATAATAAAGCTACAACACTTACTGCCCAATTACATGTACACATAAATGGAGACCTACTTAAAATATACTTATGGCCCGTGTAACTTAGGAAACTTTTGCCCTAATTTCAGTAAGACAATCAATGATAACAATATCTAAAAAAAATAATAGCTACTCCTAAAATTATTAAATAATGAAAATGTAAATAATCATAAAGTTACCATTTTATTTGACGACAGCACCACTCTGAAACATTTCCAAGTCCCTTTGTTTACTCAAGGGAAAATAATTAGAGCAGATTCGGAACAAAATAAGGAAGGAAAAAGAAATAATAATTCATCAGGTAGCGAGAGATAATCCTGAATTATTTTTAAATGGGATGCTGCTAAGGTAGGTTCTCACTAAAAGCGATTTGTAGCACTGGGTATGCTGTTATTTTATGTCTTCAATGACAGATACGTATTTTTATAATGACGTAGATAATAAGAAAAAAATGCTATACTAAATTGTGACAAAAAAAATATTTCATGTTCACACATAATATAGGGATATTTAGTTAAAATGTTTTTATTAATGAATTAAATTTTGAATGATAAAACTAGATAAATATATTTATTTATTTATTTATTTATCACACATATTTACCATTGCCATTACAGATTAACCTAATTCGACATAGTAACTTAAAATATATTTCCTTAACTATACTTCCTTACATACTACACAGTAAGTGGCCCTTGTGAACTCGCTCAGTGTACAGTTAAATAAATCAATATTATCAGCCACCGTGTTGAGAGTGCGCAACGCGCGAGCGAGCATGAATGAATAAATGAAATTGAAAAAATCTGAAATGATTTTTAATAATAAACAAAGATTTTATAATTTCTAATCTAAATTAAGTTACTTAAAGCCATAACTATTTAAAATATTTCTGAATCCCAAACAATACCTATATTCCAAACGAATTAAAGTTCAGTGCGTCACAATATCGCTCCGCGTTTAGTGTGCACAAGATTTATTTACAACGGGGAATAAGGGAACGTAGAGATGAGGCAAATTAGCAATTATATTATAAAAAAATCATTGGTTGTTTTAAAAACGGTGTCGTATACTCTATTTTGTTTTAGCAATACGATACGATGTAACAAGGGTCGGATATGTTATATGAGTATGGACAAAAATAATGGATGTTTTGTTTCTTTTACGGGTATGGATGGTTGTTTAAATAAAACATGCCCGAAAGTCGCATTGTGTCTGAATAATCGAGCTTTTTTCTTACTTATTTGTTTTTCGTCGAATTCATGCTAATAAAATAAAATGAAGCCATGTTTTTGTATCGACCTACGAAATAAAAACAGAGTGTCAAGGGAACAATACCTCTGCAAAAAAACTTTAATAATCTGTTTAATAAAAAAAAATCCCTTATCATTTTAGCTATAAGCCTTGGTTTTAATAGTATTTAAACTTTGTATATTGTACCATTATAATTTATGTTTATATAATGTTTAGCCCATAAAATATTAGCTTTATCAACCGAATATAAACAACAAGTTTCTAACCCCAAAATATATTGCAAAAACCAAAATATTTTATTTTATCACCGAACATGACGCAATCTATCCAAAACTATCACAAATCCAATCGATCACAACATTCTTCAAAAAGTATTGTCCCTTAAAAATTTGTAACAGATTTGTATGATCCATTATATCCACCCTCTTCTATATATGTATAATTATGGTGGTAGGGGATGAGTGGTCCGTTCAAGTGTCATTCAGAACACTCCAAGTTGTCTCAGGATTGAGACAGATGGCTGCGCAGCCTCTTGGACGGAAATTATCATTTTTGTATCTTTTGAGAAGAAATGTAGCAAATATAATACATAGAAAAAATGAGGCAGTGGTTGTGATACTGCTGAATAATAATAATAAATAATAAAAGTTTATTAGTCAAAAAGTAACATTACATTATATGACATATCGTTTAGCCACAAACTAAGCATAGCTTGCCTGAGTTAGATCTCCATTTACCCAATATAGTGTTGTAATGTGTCTGATAAGGTGCTATTGAATTTTAGTTTCGTTTTTCTCAGTAACAATCCGAAGGTTTTCTTTGTGTGATTGATGACTGGGACTTACTAAATTAACATTTGTAAGAAATAATGATTTATACTAAACCTTGGCGGGTACAAGCCGTATTTGATTCGTACACACGTTCATGTTATACGGAGTGTTCCTAGTCAGTCCAATTTGGGTGCTCGCGGCACGCCTGAGACTCATCTAGCATACGGGCTAGGAAATAAGTTTTTCATTTGTAGAGATTTAAAGAAAGGTTCCATAGTGACAAAAACTGCTAAATAAAATTAGATAAAAAAAAACATACGGACGCCACATTGTGTAGCATGACCAGCTTCATATAAATTCGTAGTTCGTACGGGTGATAGCTCTGTTCCTAAATATGGCAGCATGAATCATCCCTAACTCTTGCATCGTAGGTGCGTTTGTAAATATATATTAACATATCCACTAAGACTAAAACATGCAAAATATACGTTAATATAGGAAGTATTTACATTATAATAACTTAAGAAAAGTATAAATATTCTAATATAAAATTACTAAAATATAGCGTCAAAAAATTCCTCCTCATCGCAGTCAACTGGAAGTAAGTACCTAAGAGGCTGGCAGCATTGCCACGTTGGATAGCAAAGCTAAGCTTTGGCCAAAGTATTTAATATAGGTAGGTTTAACTTTACCTAACCGAGATGTTTTGCAATATTAAAATATATATTTGCTTTCGCATAGAACGGTCTAAAGTCACAATGGTCTAACTAAGTGATTAAAAATAAAAATTCAAATCCCATATAATCCTGTCGTCGCGCATTTTTATCTAAATATCCTATTTGCATATGATATGTTACGACATATTCGCCACGTGCGTACTGACGCTTCACGCAGATTACATTTATTTTCAATCTTCATTGTTGATTGAAAAGCAGATTTGCATGTAGATCTGATGCTTTTGTTAATGGTTTGCTTGGATTGGCATGCATTTTCTTGTATTTTTTACAAAGGATATATAGTGCTGTAAGTGGAAATGAAAGGCTTTTTCATGTTTCCATGTCTAAATCTAATAAAAATCTAAGTGTAGTAAAAATAAATTAAAAAAATATATCAAAATTAATAAATACATTTCAAAAACAAAAAAGCTTGTCAAACGACAAAAGTTTTTTATAAAAAATGTTAAACTCAATCGAGAAAGGTTGCAACTTTTAAAACATCTCGACATGTATTCACATAAACTAGAACAAACCACCAAGAACTACAAAATTGACACAGAGGATCTACAATGTGAACTACACCGCCTCCAGGAGAAACTTAGTCTGATGACTAACAAATACAATGCCTCCGAAAAACAAATGAAAGAATATGTGTTGGCAATGAATGAGCTTGTGAACTCACAATCTAACACCTGTGAAACCTGTCAATTATCTACCAACCAGCATTCACCAGATCATTCATTGACAATATGTGATAACACCTTACCGCAGACCTGTGCCAGTTTACCTGAGTGTTCTGGGTTTCAATATCATACTCATAGTGCTACATATGATACTGTGATATTTAGTGATGAAATTGGAAAGGGTTTAGGCCATCTAATGACACACAAATATGAAGGACATTCAACAATAAACTATTGTATGCCTGGTTGTTCTTTATTTGACATAATGAAAAAAATTATTAGTATTAGCTATAACCAGGATACTACTTTGATAATTTTATTAGGTAATAGGGGTAATGTAAGCAAGACTGAATTTATCAATTATCATAGGACTTTGTGTAGCCTTAATTTAAAGAAAATAGTATTGTTTATATTCCCTTACAGTAATAGTTTGCCACAGGAAGAAAATAGGTTAAGATATGATTTGAATATGACACTTCATAATTTGACATATAATAGTAACTTATTTAGTGTCATAGACATTAACAATATTATTAATTGTAATAAATTTTATTTGACAAGAGATAGATATCATGTCTATTGGTACTATCTTCCTAATTATTATAAAAGACAGATAGCTGTGTCGCTATCATATTTTTTATGCATGTCAGCCAAAAACTTGGCTAAACATGTTGCTTCTATTGAGCAATGTTCTAATTTTGACATAAATAATATAATAACCAATAATTTGGTTAAGCTTAATGACATTAATATTAATTTAAATTAGAAATTTCGACAACAGAGGCAACCTCTTGCATAACCACAATAAAAAACAAGAAATTGGATAAAATTAGGAAAAATAATATCAATCTGGTGCATCAAAATATTCAAGGGTTTTTAAGTAAAGAATTGGAAATAGAGTTATTTTTAAATTGTAATGAAATTCATATTCTTTGTGTTACTGAACATTGGCTAAAAAGCCACCAATTCATGTTCAATTTTAGTAATCACCAGGTTGGTAGCTCGTTCAGCAGAGTAAATGCTATACATGGTGGTTCATTAATTATCTTACATAACCAGCTGAAATTCAAAGAACGTAAGGATATAGTGGACCTGTCTGTTGAACGGTCAATTGAAATAGCCTGTGTAGAGTTGGAACAGTTTATTGTATTAAGTGTGTACAGACCACCATCTGGATTGTATGATTGTTTTGAACGAGTTATGGATGAAGTATTGCACAGAGTTTCAAATTCAAACAAATGTATTATTGCTTGTGGCGATTTTAATGTTAATTTATTAGAAACTTCAGGGTCGTGTATTAAAATTAAAAGTTTGTTTCAGTCCTACAATCTAGTGAACCTTTTCCTGGAGCCTACAAGAATTACTACTTCTACGGCCACATGTCTAGATAATATTTATACAGACATTGTCCCTAGCCACAAAGAAATAATAAATTTACTTGATTCAGATCATTGTGGTCAGATGATAACAATATATAATCAGAATAATAAAGTGATTAAAAAGAATATCACTGTTAACCCTAAAACAGCTGGTCGTATGGAAACTTTTAAAAGTAAACTTACTAGCAAACTACCTTTTTTGTCAGTTTGTGATGGCCCTAATGCTTTTTATGATAATTTTTTTGACATGTATTGTCAACAATTTAATTCAACTTTTATTCCTAAGACCATCACAGTCAGTGGTGGCTCATCATTCGGTGAATGGGCTACCATTGGTATTCATAAGAGTAGAAAGCGACTCTATGAGCTGTACAGTGAACGGTCGTTTGTTAACACTTCAGAATTCAATGCATATGTTAAAAATTATTCAAAATTATTTAAGAAAGTTTGCTGTTTCGCCAAATCGCGATATTTGAGTTCAAAAATAAAAAACAGTAGTAATGTTATTAAAATGACTTGGGACATTATTAATAGTGAAACGGGGAGGTCACGTGTCAGGAATAATGATTATAGCCTTCTTATTGATGACAATTTAGTTAAATCAGACTTAAATGTCGCCACGGCTTTTGAAAAATTCTTTGCGGATATTCCCGTTTCAACTACAAAATATTTAGACTCATCACCTACTATTGCAGAAGCCTTACTGAAGGAAAATGTTCAAGCTTGCGATAAGATTTTTTGTTTTCAGCGCATTGATTGTAGAGATATAATAAAAACCTTTAAAACTTTAAATGTAAAAAAAACTGCTGATCTTTGGGGTAACTCGGTGGACGTTGCAAAGTCTATTATTGATGTTGTAGCACCCACCTTAGCTACTATTTTCAATAATTGCATTGAGTGTGGTAAGTTTCCTGACCTTATGAAAAATAGTAAAATTATACCATTATTTAAATCGGGTAGCACTTCAGACCCCACAAATTATCGACCTATTTCAGTGCTTCCTACATTTAGTAAAATTTTTGAAAAACTTATTTTAAATCAAATGCAGAGCTTTTTTAATAAACACAAATTATTACATGATAAACAATTTGGTTTCACGAGGGGTCGTTCAACAACCGATGCCGGTGTTGAACTTTTAAGTCATATTTTCAATTCATGGGAGAATTCATGCGATGCTTTGGGTATTTTTTGTGATTTATCCAAGGCATTTGATTGCGTTTTTCATGAAACGCTGATCAGGAAATTGTACCACTATGGAATACGTAACTCTTCATTGGATCTTATTGCTTCTTATTTGAGTGATAGGATTCAAAAAGTTGATATTAATGGAGAAAGATCTCCTGGGACTGTAGTTACTATGGGAGTACCGCAGGGTTCAATTCTTGGCCCATTTTTGTTTCTTATTTATATAAATGACTTACCTTACCTCGTAAGGGATAATCATGAGATAGTACTGTTTGCAGATGACACTTCACTTTTATTTAAACTTAAACGTCAGCAGCTGGTGACTGACGATGTAAATGGCGCTCTCTCAAAAATACTACACTGGTTTAATGCTAACAACTTATTATTAAATGAAAAAAAGACAAAAGTCATTAAATTTAGTACACCCAACGTTAAGCAAGTAGAAACCAGTGTAATCATCAAAGGCGAAGAGTTGAGCCCTGTAAATACCACAGTTTTCTTAGGCATTACTTTGGATGCCAAACTTCAGTGGGGCCCACACATAGAAAAATTGTCGAAAAAGCTCAGCTCTGCCGCGTACGCCGTGAGAAAGATTCGAAATCTTACGGATATAGAGACTGCTCGCTTAGTATATTTTAGTTATTTTCATAGCGTGATGTCGTACGGCATTCTGTTGTGGGGGAATGCCGCTGACATTCAGACTATTTTTGTTTTGCAGAAAAGAGCTGTTCGATCAGTTTATAAGCTAAGTCCCAGACACTCACTCAGAGAAATGTTCAAAGAAATAAATATAATGACTGTTCCATCTCAGTACATTTACGAAAACTTGTTGTATGCACATAAAAACGCAAATATTTTTACAAAATACAGTGATGTTCATAATATTAACACAAGGAATAAACACAGATTCGTTATTCCCGCTACCAGGCTCCAGAAGATAAGCGGCTCATTTAAATGCCAATGTATACGCTTCTACAATAAAATTCCTAGCCATATTCAAAATTTAAGCCTTAATAAATTCAAATCATACATTAAGCAGTCATTATGTCGCAAAGCTTATTACTCTGTTAAGGACTACCTAGATGACAAAAAGGCTTGGGAATAAGCTGTTTCAATTCTTGCACCTATATGTATGGGCTATCGGTATTTTTTCCTTTGATTGATATTTGTTAGCATACAGTGTGACATGTAATAATATGTTTTTTTTATGATTTTTTTATTCACATTGACATGTTTATTCTTATTGTTATTTTATAAGCATTGACATTATTACCTACTTTTTAAAGTAGCTCAAATTATTTGATTGTTAATGTGTGTACAATGTGGGCTTTCTCTTTTTTTTTTCTCTTTTATTTATTGCCTTAATATTTAGTTTCATTTGCGTCTGACGGTTCGAGTATTTCATGTGGCCTACCCAAATGTCCTTTCTGGGGGTATTGTTCGTTGGATTGTAAGTTCCTAAGTTACTGTTGAGCTAACAAAGACCGACACTTGCGTGCCAACGGAATGGACAGGCCCACTCGGATCTGTATGATTCTTTCTTCAAAAGGTCATTTCAGACTCGAGCCTATGTTGTACATCCATGATGCAATTACATTATGTCTGGACCTTAAAAGAGACTTTGACCCTTGAGTTTGTTTCGGTGTTTCTTCTCAAGGCAGTCAGATAGGAAATACCGGCCTCATCTAGCTTTAAAAAATAATTGACGTGTAAAAGTGTTATTTTATAACCCATTTGCAAAATAAATATCATTTATCATTTAAAAGTTAACTCATCTGCCTAGCCTTTTCCCAACTTCCAGTCTTAACCGGATGCAGCTGAGTACCAGTGTTTTACATGGAGTGACTGCCTATCTGACCTCCACAACTCAGTTACCGGATAACACGGTACCCCTTGGTAAGACTGGTTGTCAGACTTTCTCTGATTACCCGTAACGACTGTCAAATATCTACAAATGACAACCGGGACCAACCGCGGTCACCCATCCACGGACCAACTGCGCAGAGCGTAGCTTAACCTTTGATCAGTCGAACCATGTGGCTGTTACTTAGCTACGAGCTCTTCTTTCCTTATCTAAAAGTTAACTCGCATATAAAAACATATAAAAACTCGCCAAGCTTCATAGTTAATTATTTACTAGTGGATCTTCTTACTAATTCGTTATTAAAAATTTGTATTTAATATCACAAAATACCCAAAAACAAATACTCCGACTGCTAAAAACAACTCCAAAAAACATGATAATCAAATAATTTCCCATAAAACACTAATGCTGACCGTACACTTATATTTTTTCCACCAAAATGACTGGTCACAAAGTAGGGTCAAGCAAAAAATATGCAACCACCGTCCAGCACCGTTTGTCTTCATCGGCGACAGGTTTATGACCGGGGGCGGTAAATAATATCGGCGCGGGAAAGACATCATGCAACATTCATACTTATTATTTTGGTACAGGTTGCTGTTTTTGGGAAAATGTACAACCCAAGGTACTCTGCTGTCCTTTTTATGAGTTATCAAAAGAGTGGGATTTAACATAAACTACCACTGGAAATATTATTACTGTTAATTGATTTATCGAAAAAATACAATAAATTAACTAAAATTATTAAAATTATGTACACACGGAGAAGAAAACAAAAAAGTATGAAATGAAAATTCAAATAAAATAAATTAATTTTGTGCTAAATCGAGGCAGAAACAATTTCATAATTCAAACAATTGATTAAAAATGAACACTGGCCTTGTTAATTTATTTTACAAAATTCTACAGCTTTATAAAATTTTAACAGCCTTTCTTTTAATAGAATTTGTAAAACAATTTTCTTCTAAAACCAAAGACACGACCTGTATATGAGAGTGTAACTAGATTCCCACAAATACATCCGAGCTGAGGGTTTATCGAGATATAGGTGGACAGCTGGCGCCATTCTTACTAGCGGGGACAAGCAGAGACTGTTTTGTCATAGTATTATTATAAAAAATATATTCTGATGACTGTTGACAATAGTTTTGCTAGCTCTTAGAAACTAGTCACAAGTACATAGAAAGTTGTGAATAGCGGGAGTTTTAGGGGCTGTCTTTTGTAAATTTCATATTTAAAAAGTGTTTAAAAATAAATTATTTAGAATTATTTTTTTAGGCAGAATTGAACTTCTATTATATCCACATTGAGTAGTTATTTTTGAGTCCCACGTAAAATGGGGTGAACATATTGACATAATAATAATATAATATACATTTATACAAATAGATACTCGAACAATTATTTTTTTATGAAACTTATAACGCCATCTATGAGATGAAGTATGAACTCATTTGACTTAAATGACCTACCAGTTATAATACCGAGGGTCCGATAAATGTTTGGGGTCGCTGGTTTAAATCCCATCGGTACTAATAAAGGTTACTCACTTATTCGTTTATTTATTGGTATACAAACTAGCTCAATGTTACTGCTTATTTTTTTATGGAATGTTCTTATAGTTTATATTTTTATTTTTCTGAACACCACAAATATAGAGGGATAAAGAAATCGATTTGTTAAATAATATACCATATTTATAAGATGTTTATTTTAATCTTTCACCAATAACCTTATAGCAGATTAAGGCCAACGCTTGAGGCTATTGAAAAAAACATTTATTCATACATTGGTTGACCATACGGTCTAAATGCACACTAAATCCTTACAAAAGTTTAGACCTATCAATCAAATAAAATTCACAGACAGATGCGGTCCATATCCCAATAAAACCGATTCCTACTTAAATATCGATCAATAAGATGACACATTACATTACAATAATTAAATTTGTCCAAAAAATATGCACCCCCTAATATCATAATCCGCTGTTTCCCCAAATTCCGTATTTACCCCAAAATACGTAATTTCCCCAAAATCCATTTAAACGCAACTATTTCTAGTAGATCGGTGTGAAGAGGACTGGTTAGTGTATTAGGGAGGTTTAATCAAATCATGGCGGAGACATAATGGAGTATTATGGTGTTTTGCAGGAAAATGATGATGGAGTTTTTTTTTCGCTAAACATTTTTATTCATGGGTTTTTTATTGAATTAGGTATATCTTGGTGCAGTCGATTATGGTTCATTTATATTCACGAACGATTGTAATCACAACTTGTATTTTACTTTATAGAGAAATATTTTTACAATGAGTTAATTTTTTACTCAATAGTAAAATTTACATAGTGAAGTAATAAGAAAAGCAAAATGTATCGAGACACGATAACATATACTACTAAAGGAATCAAAATAATAACATACTTAACATAATCTCACTAATCAAAGTAGTTTTCAATTCGCGATGCATGTAATCGTACGGGGATCTGAAAAATACTCTATTATTTAATTTTTTACTAGCTTTCCGCCAGCGTCTCGCCCGCGTGGGCTATACAAATTCCAATAAAAAATAACAGAGTTTCATACAAACTTTGCCCCCCTTTTCACCCCCTTAGGGGTAGACTTACGGAAAATCCTTTCTAATCGGATGCCTACGTCATACAAAGAACACACCGTCGAAGTTTCAGGTCTCTACGATCAGCGATTTAAGCTGTGCGTTGATCCGTCAGTCATTCAGGCCAAAGCATTTTATATGTATAGATTAGGTTAATTTTATTTGATTCAAGTAATTGTTGATTTGAATGACGTCACGTTATACTGAAACTCGTATAATCCAAAACTCTTTTAGCTGCTACCACAAAAAGACTATTCAATTCCAACAATAAATCATACATTACCTGTGTAAGGGTTGCGACAGGCAATTTGTCATATGCCCGCTGATGCGAACCGAAGAGATTTGAGGATCCCTTTTGGTGGAATACTCAAATCCTTGCGGAGATATACAGAAATTTGTTATTGTTACGCTTATGTGGTTCTTCGTTTATTTGCGAAATAA
This sequence comes from Pyrrhia umbra, assembly GCA_963891755.1. Classification (NCBI taxonomy): domain Eukaryota; kingdom Metazoa; phylum Arthropoda; class Insecta; order Lepidoptera; family Noctuidae; genus Pyrrhia; species Pyrrhia umbra. The sequence continues at coordinate 10,021,456 of OY982937.1, read as the reverse complement.
TAATAGGGTTGTGGTGAATGTATTTTTGTGTGGCATTTGGATTTAGTAATCTTTTTGATCTTCTAGCTGGGTGTACTCAATTTAGTGTGTTGGGTATCAGAGAAAGTTATGTATTGCTTGTTATATTTATGTTTTTTTTGTTGTTTAATTAAACGCCCAGCTGACTTGGTCAGATAAATACCTAAATAATGGTAAAATCATATATATTATTTTTATTTATCGTACTTTTAACTCAAATTAGTATGTTCAATTTATTGACTTATACGTGGCTTGAAAAGCACACTGCTTAAACGCAAAATTGAAATGTAAACAAATATGTTTTTACAAAAATAACTACGCATAAAAATCTGTTTTTATTTCACCACCCATCTTACCCATGATTAACACATCATTAGCCATAGCCGTAGGGGTGAAATCGAACCTTTTTTCCATGTTAATTAAACAGATTAAAGGCGGTGTCCGCATGACCTATTTTCACCCCGACAGCATGCTTTTCCCCCGCGAAGGGATGAAATACATAAGGGTAACGTTTGAATGATTTCAAATAATAATGTTAATTAATTGAAGAAATATTGCTATGGTGTGGTTTAATTGGACGTGTCGTTATCTCGAATTGCGAATATAATATTTTTTTACTAATTAAGATACTGGCAATTTGTAATCTTTTAAAACGCGGGACCTAACTAAAGAATTATAAAATTAAGAAAAAATAATGATGGATTATTTATTGAATATAATTGAAATTAAAAATAAATACTAACAATTGTGATAGAAAAACTGGTACGATTATATTAAAAAAAAACATTAAAAAATAAACACATTTATTCAAACAAGAATTTAAAACCGTCAAAAGTAAAAAAGTCAGCATCCAAATCACCATGTATGAATACATAAAACTCAATTTTCCAAAAAATGCTTCCATAATTTCACGCAAATGTCTTCAATTGGAACATGACTATAAAAAATAATAGAACAATGTTGACAATGAATTTTAACAAGCTATTCAAATTAAGAGCCTCATCACCGTGGCTTTAAAACTCCAAGCCAGATGGGTCTGAGCCGAAATTATCTCATTTCATTATATTATTATTTGAGGACAATTTCTGGGGCAATCTTAGCGTCTCACACCTGAGACTGAGGAAGTGCAAACTGGGTATTCAAAATTGGAATTTTGATTATTTTTGAAAATAATCTACTATAATAGTACAATTTTAAAATCGACTTCCATTTTCAATCTTTATAACTATTTATATAAGGTTGATGCCATTTATTTAGTTTATTTTCTGCTATAATGCATTAAGTTTTTTTTTTAATCCAGAGTTTGTTAATTTTCACATTTAATTTATTTTCCTTTCCAAAACTTATTCATTCAGATCTATCTTATTTACATGTATTTCCAAACAAAAAACACCTTTTTTTGCTTCATAAAAAATAGGTAGGTAACTCAGTAACAAAAAATAATCCTCAAAATCCAACATAACACAGCATACAAATCTTAACAAGGTGAGTCGTTACCCGTAAATACGACTAAATTTCCCTCGCTTATACTCCAACATTCAATATCCTAAAAGATTCACTTATACCAAACTGATACTAATGCCATCCAAGCCAAAACCAACCTTAGCGCTTCGGCGTAAAGTATCCCCAACTCGCAAATAAAATTGGTAAGAACGTAACCGCGAAATTCTGTTACCAAGTTTTCTTTTACAAGCGTATCAAGCAAAATGTTATCTTATGGTTTACGGAATAAGGTGCTGATGAACCGCAGGTGTTTTGGCAAAGGGTAAGTAAGTCCTTAACACAATTCGTGGGCAGCTCGTCACAGAATTATGGATGCGTTCACGTGTGAACTGCCTCTTACTGGTTCCGTAGCAGGTTACTTAAACCGCTAAGTTTATTGATTGGTAGATGGGAAATTGGACGAGAAATACTGAGGTTTGTAAGGAAATAAGTTACAAAGATAAATTATGAAATGCTTTCATGGTAAAATGACTACAAATAGAATTATTTAGATTAGTAATAATAATACAATTTAGATGTAATTTGTAAGTTGGTAAGGAAGGATATAAGTTGTAATTCGAATGTGATAAATAGTGCTCTCAAACTGTAAAGATAAAAGAAAAAATGTCATTGGACCAAAATTTTCTGAATTTCACTATCTATACACATAAACTGCTTTGTCCTGAATGACTGATCAACGCACAGCCTAAATTGCTGATCGTAGAGACCTAAAACTTGGAGGGTATCTTTATATGACAGGCTTAGAGGAGATGAAAAAGGGGGGCAAAGTTTTTATGAAACTTTGATATTTTAAATTTAAATTCGTATAGCCCACGTAGGCGAAGCCGCTGGCGGAATGCTAGTAATGTTATATTATCAGTTGTAAATGCACCTATAACAGAAAAAACACTAAATGAATATTTGTTTCACAGACAGTATTCTAGAAAACCTATTCATTTCACTCAACAAAAATATCATTGAAACATCCCATCATAACGCGAATAAAATATTCATTCATTCCCCATTTCTCTTTTCGTTGGAGAAAAACAAAAATCTAACAGATGGCGCATCATTTTAGTCCTTATTTCCACATAATAAAATAAAAACCGGCCAAGTGCGTGTCGGGCCACGCGCAGTAGGGTTCCGTAGTAGGAGTTAGTTAGTCGACTATAACTCTGTAATCGGTTAAGCCTACTTAGCCGTGATAGTTTTCCTTGTAAGTTCATTACATGTACTATGCCTGTGATTTTTTTCACATTTCTAGGTACAGCCATTCAAAAGTTAGGGGGGGGGGGTAACTCGTATCGAACAAAAATTTGCACTGAAAAGCTAGATATTTCGCAAATGTCTCGCTTAACCAAAAAATGGTCTTCACACACCCATAATATTTTCGAAAGACCTATCTAACGATACTCCACACGGAGGGGTACGTGAGAAAAAAATATTCATCCCCACTTTACGTGTTTGGGAGCTACCCTAAAAAAAATATTTTTCAAAATGTTATTTTACCACTCTTTCGGCGTGATCAATATACATATCCATACCAAATTTCAGCTTTCTAGTATCAAGAACCTCGGAGCTATGCCGCGGACAGACAGACAGACAGACGGACATGGCGAAACTATAAGGGTTCCTTGTCGGACTACGGAACCCTAAAAACAAATGAGTGTGGCAATACATTTGCAAGAAAGCGGTTTCAGACGATCACAACTTTTTGGTGCGATTTTTACGTCCGTATTTTTCTTCAAGTTCGCGTTGATGATGGACTTCTTTACCTCTATTTCAAGAGTTTGATGTAAGCAATCTTTGAGAAGTATCTAAAGTATATGAGCCCATCATGCAGAGTAAAGGAATCTTCTTATAATGAGAAGAAGAATGACTGGGAGCATGTCTGATAATCGCTCATTAAATTTTTAAGCATAATTAAAAGAAATACATAAGAAATAGCTAGTAAATTATTTTGATCGGGTAGCACTTAACATTTTTTGAAATTGGATTAGTAGTTCTTTAATTACACACCAAGTTAATCTCTTAGTTCTGGTACAGATTACGAAGAAAAAAAGAAAGACTCATTGAGTTTTTGAGCTTCTGAGTTCCGTGTGTAAAGAATCTAAGCTTGTGTTTTTAGTTCATTAAAGGTGCGTGCGCGCGGAAACAGTCGCCGCCGGATGCCTTTTACAGCGGCAAGTCTTTGGCGGCCTGATCAATGGAGTGCAAATGGGGTGACCATAAAATATCAGGACATTTTTTAAATTTTGTACCAGATCCAAATTTTCGTAGTCCCTTATGGTTTAGTTTGTGAAATTTGTGTGTTTACTATAAATAATTACTAAATATTCATCACTTTTACTTTTTGCATTGTATTGTTTTTATAAAATTATTTTAAAAATAAAATGTAATAACTAATATTGACCAGTTAATATTTTATGACGCCATAGACATTGTAAAGCTTTTCAAAATATTCGATTATATCTCACTCTCATCACTGCAATGAAAAGACAAAAATTAACAACCGGCCTTCACACAAATCAAATACTTCCCTTCATTTGCTTGCACCATAGTCACCCTACCTTCCTTTGACGTTCGCCGCCCGCATAAACAATTACATACTAACTGAAAGCCACCTCAGGGAGTATCTTTGTCACAAAATGATCAGCCTCACAGAAGGAAATCGTCAAAAGGTATATTAATGAGATGCGAGACTTTGACGTGTCTCTTCAAAAGGTAATCTTTGATAATACTCCGGGGATGTTATTGTATTTTTGAGTTTTGATGCAAGAATGATTTTTGTTATTCCCATTTTTCAGAAGGAATGTTATTTTAATCTGGTAATGGAATAAGAATACGTAATACGTAAACCTATAGAGTGAGATTTGTAAAATCATTTTATTAAGATAATTCCTGAGGCTTTCGTTGTGCTCGGAAATAATAATGATATAAGTAACCCTGGGCGCCTTTTGGAAGCTTTGAAGATTAATAATAGATTTATTTCTCAACCTTTAACGCCTTTATTTACTTATAATTCACTTTGCTCACCCTATTAAGTAAACTAAATAATGAAACAAACTAAAATATACCCCCAAACATAGAAACTGCATGAAAGTTTTTATTTAAAAAAAAATAATGGCCCATTCCAGTATACAAACATACACTTAGGGATAATGATACTACGCTGTTATGAAGTAAACGAACCAAACTATAGGTTTTAATTTAAATTTGTATAAAAATTTAGAATACTTGGTTAAAATGTTTTTTTTCAAAGGTAGGTGCGTGTTGAACATTGATGCAGTTTATTAGTCCGTCAGTGTACCTATTTACTTTTTTAACTAAAACTTGTATGACTACGGAAAAGCCTACACCTGCTACGACGTAACCTCACGCCTACGCCGTAGCTATCGTTCCTAGTTTTGCAAAAATAAATAAGATTGGATTATTGAAGGATTTTAACCTGTTTAAATTGTTCTATTTTCAAACTAAACTAATCTTATATTTTTTAGAACATACTTAAACTTTCTAACAACCTATTCACGTAGTTAAAGATGAAGTTACTCTGTAAACCTTTATCCTAAAACACGGTTAAATAAAATCACAGTTAAACTAGATTTGGTTCTTAAACGAAATTGTTACGGTCCAGATTGTTTCCTGTCCATTAACCCTTGGCTACAAACCATATTACTGCAATTTCCTTTCAGCGCCGCAACTTATTGAGTTTATTTCTTTTTTCATGGGTCACTCTGAGAAAATATTCGGTTATTGGATTTGAGGGTGGTATGGGGGTTAATTTTGTATCTATCGGTAAGGTGCGGCTTAGAGAATTGACATATTGCTAGTAACTGTATTTTTGTTTTTTATGACCTATATTTATTCAAATATTTTTTATTTTAACTGCTATTTTAGTTTGCTTAGATGACTAGCAATATGATATCTGGATCTGCATGTTATTTAAGTAATTAACAAGTAAACCAATATCGATAGTAATTTATTATTACCCGTGTTTAAAAAAATAAATAAAATAATCTTAATCAAACTTACCCCCGGTCACAATGTTCAGCTATCATAGTGTGGTATTTTTTTTTATTAAAACGTCTTTTTATTTTCATAGCACTTACAGTTTCTTAATACTACGGCACCCTAAATAAAAGAGAGAGAAATAAACAACAAGGCAAAATAATATATAGGTCTGTGTTACACATAAATAGTTGTTCGTAAATTGACTTTCATTGACATATACCCTTAGGTACAAATAAATAAATAACATTACCACCTGAAATAAAAGAACGATAAACGAGGGTAGTCCTGAAACGTATTTAATTCCGTTCGGGGACCGTCTCGGTGCACAAATGGCTTCATTTACGATTTTTATTTCCGACCAGTGTTGGGATAAAGGTAAAGTTAGTTGTCGATAAAATTGTTGAATTGTAGTGATAGCAGCGAATAATTAATTCTTAGTCAATTATTTGTATTTCCTTAAGAAAATTTGAAATATGTAGAACCGGGTCGATAGTTTATAGTTGGCTAGGCGCGGTTAGTATGAGAACAAGTGACAATTAATTTCTTACAGATTCTCCTTAATGCTTCTGACACTGTGCTGTGAAATGAAGCGACGCTGCAAAACAGGTCTAAATAATAAAAAAAGAAGCCTGAAAACTGGAAAGGAAGTATAGAACTTGAAGCTTATATACATCCTAAAAATCACAAAAGTCATAATAAGTACTTTGCAGTGTCATAATTCAACTGTCGATTAAACTGTTGCATACAAATTAACAATCCGTCGATATATCGCTATCGACTACCGACATCCCTATTTATAATAAGCGCTATCCGTGTATTGAGATTAACTTGTTTTTATAGCATTAGGTTAGTGTACATTAAATTTTACTATCACGCTTCATTGCTGAATCGGAGGCAAGCAGAGACAATGAAACAAAATGTTTTAACTATTTATTTTAACTCCCCAGGTATATGGAGTCGTTAATGGAATGAAAGAAAGAAAACAGAGCAATTTAAGAATGGGTTTGAACGTTAAGATAGAATTGAATGTAGTTATAATTTAGGAAGAGCTTATCTAATCTGTGCTGGATTTAGAAAAATCAAAAAGTCTTTATTTTAAACTGTTTAATTTTCATCCTCATACTTGCGTTTAAAAACTCTGGTTCCTCTACTTAATAAGTGTAAAACTCTAGTTCCTTTACTTAATAAATGCATAACTCTAGTTCCTTTGCTTAATAAATGCAAAATTCTGGTTCCTTTACTAAATAAATGCAAAATAATACGTGTTACAATAAGTAATAGCATGTTAGCATGTTAAATCTTTCAGTATGTCAACGTATGTTTGTTACCCTTTTACACAAATAGTACCGAATGTATTTGGATAAAATTTGGCACAAACATAGTTCATAACCTGGATTAACACATAGGACACTTTTCATCCGAGTGCGCGAAGTAGTTTCTTCAGAATGCGGGCGAAACCGCGGGATAAAGCTAGTATGACTATAAACAAAGCACATACCTCACCTACGTATATCAAGAACAATAATCAATATAATGAAAGCCCACCCCGGCGACTAATTAATCGGATGGACGACTTTCAATAATCCTCCGCACGGTCCGGTTAATGAAAAATCGTGCGGACACGTCCGGACTCGGCCAAAAGAATCCGGTGAACCGGGTGACCGTTGTAATTGGGTGGTTGTTTGAATAGGACCACATGTTTTGATCTAGGTAATGGACTAAAAAGAGGGTGATTATTATGATTTTTTATGTTTTATTGTTATGAGTACTTATGAAACTTACTTTATATGAAACTAGCTTCCTGCCAGCGGCTTCACCCGCGATATTTTAGCTAATGGATACAAAAGCTTGGCAAATTATATACTTGAACCTTTCTCATTAATCACTCTATCTATTAAAAAATCCGCATCATAATCCATCATCATCTAATTTTAAAGATTTAAGCATACATAGAGATATGCGGACAGAGAGAGCGACTTTGTTTTATACTATGTAGTGATGAGGAGTAAAAAATTGCAAGAAATTTTATCAATCAATACAATATTACCTTAAATTGAATGCCAATTTCATATATTATGTTCATTTTCAATTAAATACTTATATTACGGACACAAAAATGAAAATACATATTGAACTTCGCCCCGTAACATTATAAAAAAGAGCAATCAAATAACTATGCTTTTACAAAATTACAACATGAACTGTGGTTGACTCTCGTACTCGTAGGTGGAGCAATCCTTTATTTATAAATAAGAAATCATTAAAAGGTACCGCTGTGGGTGGAGCGGGAGGATAGACTCTTACCGTTTTACTTATAAAAAACCTGTAATCTGAAGTTTAACCATTTCTCACCTAATCTTTACTTAATCCAGGATTAAACTACTAACCTACATATGTTTTGATTAATGCGAAACAGCATTTATGAGTGAGAATTTTTCAAACCCGTCGCTAAGCAGCAGATTAATTACAAGTAAGACGGTTACTGACTAAAACCTATCCATATTTCTTCTTTCACCCTTTACGTTTCAGGACCACGGCAACTCGAACAATCCCGCAGCCCTGGCAGGCCCTGACCCTGGGATCAGTCTCATAGGAGTGGCAAGCCTCACACTACATACAAAAGCCTGGATTTTACGTAACTGCTATTTCACACTACGAAACACACTTCTAGATAACTAACAATATCTAAAATACAATAAAAAACTTAATAACACAACAAAACACAGGTGCACAAAAATCAGCCTCAAGCGGTTCAGAAAAACGGAATCGTAAAATTAGAAAAAAAGTAGATAGGTACTTTCAACCATCGCCCTTATCCGAGTCAGTTTTACGATCCTATTATAAAATGGTCTTTATGCGCTATTTTATTGCTAAAAGACTTAGGTAATTACGTCACGAGGCAGTGCAAAGATGAGATTCCGAGGGTTAAGGAGCTATTAAAAGTTTTTGATATTCCGGTCAGGGACAATCAAAATGTTTGATTGGATTTTATGTAAGTATGGTTATGGGTTTATAAGTTAAATTCAGTTTATAGAAATAACTTTTAATTGTGGTGTTGATTGCATTGTATTTAGCTTTCTAATTTTGATTGAAAATCAGTTCAATAGTTCTAAAGTTTATCTAAGGATAAAGTTAAGTTCAACATACAAATTCACTCTTTTCAAGTAATTTTCGTCTTTATAACGTGCCACCCGCGTGCCGAGGAAACTACTAAACGCACCTGGATAAAAAGCCTATAACCGTGTTCAAGATTCTATCTATCTCCGTACCAAACATCCAAATTGGTTAAGCTGTTTACCATGAAAGGGTAACAAACAAACAAACAACAAGCTAGTACTACTTGGCTAAGCAACAATTTTTTTTGGAGACCTAAACGAAAGCAAAGACCAAACCTTTTGAAAGCTTATCACACCAAAAACTTTTCTCTAACATTTCAAAAACTTGGTTATAATGCAACTAGTAGCAATTGCATTTAGTAGAGAAATGTTACAATATTTTTTTTCTGGATACATAATATTGGCAACGTGACCTTCATAAAATATACTTTTTTTTGATATCTTCATCATCATCAGCCTACTGTCCCACAGATGAGAAAAATCATCTTTTCATACAAGGAATTATTACAATATTTATATTTCACAAAATCAAAATATCGAATATAATTTAAACGTTACCCAATAAATACAGGCTGTATCCAAAACTCCCCTGTCATTTATAATAAAACCTTTTTTTTATTTATACCTTGGCGACCGTCATTAAAGCATGTATTCCATCAAGCCAGTCCCCTGTCGCGCATAAACAATAGATATAAAACGAGCCAAGTGGAACACCCCCTTTGTATGCCGACTCGGCTCGTCATGCCTGTCATACACTACAGGGGATGTCGGTTTGATTTCTGTGTGAAGAATTTTCCTGAGCGTTTTCCTGTAGGTGAGTTTTGCTTGCAATCGTATTTCATCGCTTTATGGTTGGTGAACTAAAATGTCTTGTTTGGAGTTTTTGAAATATACGCGTTTAAATATATCACGAAGATGTTGACATAAAATACAGAATCATTAAGTGAGTCGATATATTTTTACTTCTAGCTAACTGTATTTTTTTTTTTTTTTTTTTATTTAACAATTTATGCACACATAGAAAAAAATAGATCAAAAGAAAGAATAGGATAGTAGAGTACAAAGGCACTGCTTATTTCTATAGAAATCTCTTCCAGCAGACCTGCGATAGGAGAGTTAAAACAAAAGAGATGTATACAGAGTGTGACAGTTAATTTAGATATATTATTATAATCATACATAATTCATATACAATTGAAATACACATATATGTATAATACATACATATACATATATATATGTATATATAAATAATATATAATTATATATATAAATAAAGTTAAAATAACATTTTAAATAGGCATCTATAAGGATGAGGAGATGTAGTGATCCTTTAAGGTTTCTTTTAAAGGAAGCAACAGTTTCGCAGTTCCTTATATTAAGTGGTAGTGAGTTCCAAAGTCGAACGGCTTGCACTGTAAAGGAATAGGAGTAAAAGTCAGTGGAGTGGGAGGGAAATTTAAGGAGGGATTTGAGATGTGTCCTGCAGTGCGCATCAGGTGAGCGAGCGAAGGAAAAGCGTTCCCGCAGGTAGGAAGGAGTCTTAGGGTTGTACAGGATATTAAATAAAATACACAAAATGCGAGTGTTCCTGCGAAGACGAATGGGGAGTCACTTGAGTTTGTTGCGAAAATCGGAGACATGATCATACTTTTTCAGGTTAAAAATAAAACGAATACACACATTTTGCAATCTCTCAAGCTTGTTTAGAAGCTCCTCTGTAGCATCCAGGTAACAGGCATCAGCGTAGTCTATGATGGGTAAGATTAAAGTCTGAGCTAGAGAAATTTTAGTTTTTAAAGGGCAAAAAGCTTTGGAGGCATTTCAGCGAATGGAACGTAAAGTGCACTTTACGACTGACTTCGGCGACCTGGGCAGACCACGATAAGTCAGAGTCAAAAGTTACCCCCAAGTTTCTTGCCGTTTTGTCAAAGTCAATGTGAACTCCATTAAGACAGAGAGGCGATAGACAGGCAATATCAAGCTTGTTCCGCATGTATCTGCTGCCGATGATCATGGTCTGAGACTTCCTGGGATTAATTTGGAGCCCAAAGGACCGCGCCCAATCGCTAACCATACTCAGGTCATGATTCATGGCAGAAACGGCCGCTTCAGCATCCGAAATTTTCACTAGATAATTATGAAATAAACCAGCTGTTTCCTGTGAGATTTCACTCATATCCTGAGGAAATTTGATGTCCCCTGGGTTAACCCTAAGGAATGACAAAGAAATATTTTTTAAAGTACCCTTTATTCTTCCCTAGGGTTCAAGCTATTTCCGTACCAAATTTCATCTGAATTGATTTAGCAATAAAACAATAACAATCAAAATAACTCACATTCGAATTTATAGTTTTACTTAGGATTCGCTACGACTCAAAATTTATACATGCCAAAATGTTTTACCTACATTAAAGAAAACAGCCTGTATACAGAAACCCATTTAGTGCATTTGTAGTAGTTGAATTGTTGTCCAGTGCGAATCAATCAAAGCTCTCAATCCGACACCTGATGCCTGCTATCTTTGTATATTTGTGTACACATCAATATTGTACACAATGTATTTCACATACACATATATAATATACAGTCGAGAAAAGTAGTCAGAACGAAAAGGTTTTTCAAAATCATTTCTTCCTCAAATGTGTATTACATAGTACAAATTCAGATGTACTTTTTTACTATATTAATGACTTCAAAAAAGCAGAGTTTTGTATTCGACCCGTATGTATGTTCGAGATTCTCTAAAATTACTGATCCCATTTTTTTACTAATATTATAAATGAGTATATGTGTGCGTATTTATGTTAGTTACTTTCACGCGAAAACTACTGAATATATTTAAACGAAATGAAATACACATATATATTTATAACCTCAATGAAGCATACAATGTCATCACAACCTAGGCCCCCAAGATACAGGCTTCGCCTAGTTTGGGAATCACCGAATCCACTAAATTGATATAATTAAATAATGTAGTTACAGAGCAAAGTATTGTATAATAATTTTGTAAAACTAACTGTTCATGTAACTGTGGATCAATAAATGTTATTATTATTATTTATTATTCCCTGGATTAACACATAGGATACTTTTCATCCGAGTGCACAAAGTAGTCTTCTCAGGAAACGAGTGAAACAGCGGGATAAAACTAGTTTTCTATAAAACATTTCATTTAAAAAATATGCCCTTTCAAAAAATAATATTAATTCGCTTAACGTTCCACTAAATTCTCTCTTCAATACATTAACCGTTTCCAACAATATCGAAGCAGAATAATGACAAAATCGACCACATTAGGTTCACGCCACATACAAAACGTAACGTAACTAAAAAGAATTATCTTTCAAATACCAGCAATAAAGAAAATCAGTTAATAAGGTAATGTCACGAACCTATGATACTAGGAACGGTACGTAGATTATAAAAATAAGGCAGAATGGACACATCGTACGTGTTACTTTTTAATCACACTAGCTTTCCGCCAGCGGCTTTGCCCACGTGGACTATACCAATTCAAATTAAAAAAAACCGGCCAAGTGCGTGTCGGGCCACGCGCAGTAGGGTTCCGTAGTAGGAGTTAGTTAGTCGGCTATAACTCTGTAACCGGTTAAGCCTACTTAGCCGTGATAGTTTTCCTTGTAAGTTCATTACATGTACTACGTCTGTGAGTTTTTTTCACATTTCTAGGTACAGCCATTCAAAAGTTAGAGGGGGGTAACTCGTATCGAACAAAAATTTGCACTGCAAAGCTAGATATTTCGCAAATGGCTCGCTTAACCAAAAAATGGTCTTCACACACCCATAATATTTTTTAAAGACCTATCTAACGATACCCCACACGGAGGGGTACGCGAGAAAAAAATATTCATCCCCACTTTACGTGTTTGGGAGCTACCCTAAAAAAAAAAATATTTTACCACTTTCTCGGCGTAATCAATATACACATCCATACCAAATTTCAGCTTTCTGGTATCAAGAACCTCGGAGCTATGCCGCGGACAGACAGACAGACAGACAGACAGACGGACATGGCGAAACTATAAGGGTTCCTTGTCGGACTACGGAACCCTAATGACAGAGTTTCATACAAACTTTGCCCCCCTTTTTTCATCCCCTTAGGGGTAGAATTTCGGAATATCCTCTCTTAACGGATGCCTTCGCCATACAAAAAATACACCCTCCAAGTTTCAGGTCTTTACGATCAGTGGTTAAGGCTGTGCGTTGATCCGTCAGTCATTTTATAAGTATAGATAATATGGTTCATTTAAAAAATAGGTAGGTATTCCTTCTTAGGCTTTTGTGGAAGTTGAAGTGTTTGAATGGAATACCCTAGAGAGAAGAACTAGTAGAATCTAGACACAAAATTGAGAAAATGATGTGCATAATATTTATGGTTATAATATTTATTTAAAGTTCATATGCTTGCTGTTGCCCGCGCGTTTCAATCGCGTTCCGAGAGAAGTACTTAATTTATCCAGATCAAATGTACCTTTTAACCATCTTCAGAGTTCCCTCTATCTCAACAGAGATTAATAAATTTTGTAACGCCAAATTTCATCAAAATCAGTTCAGTCGTTTTAACGTGAGAGCGTATCAAACAAACAAACTCACTCACTTTCCCATTTATAATAATATTAGCAAGGATTTATTAATGATCCTGCCATCCTGCTGTTAGGACCAAAACATCCTTTAAGAGGGAGTCAGAAAAAAATGTTTTTTTAATACAATAACACATCATGCACTTGGGTTTGAATTAGAAAATTGGCAATATTGCAATGGTCATTTCAGCCAGTCTGGACGTTAAAAGAGACTGTGACCATTGAATTTGTTTCGGTGTTTCTTCTCAAGGTAGTCAGATTATTTTTTTTATAGCTAGTTGAGGCCAGTGTTTTCTACTGGCCTCAACTAGCTATAAAAAAATGTTTCATGTGTAAAAGTGTTATTCTATAACCTACTTGCAAATAGTTATCATTACTGATCGTATAGCTATATTTGTCGCTTCTGCCAATATGAGGCATACTCTTTGTCCTCATAACGTTAGTTTATTTTTGCTTTATTGGCGTTTCCTTACAATATACTGGTGCACCGCGAAGGTAGCGTGATCAACCTCTATTTGTTAGCGGTCGGACATCGGGCTAGCGCAAATAACTTAAAACGAAGATACATTGGGTATTAAATTGATAAGCAATAACTTAGTGCTTAGTGTATTTTTATTATTTATTTTCTAGTAAACAGTAGTTTGATTTATATTGTGACTAGCTTTCCGCCAGCGGCTTCGCCCGCATGGGCTATAATAATTCTAATTACAACTGACTAAGATTCA